>OX438634.1:1480000-2813876 GCA_949316285.1 Eupithecia subumbrata
GACCAGGCAGCAGACCAGACGCCAGCCACCGCGCCAGTCCAGGCAGCAGACCAGGCAGCAGACCAGGCAGCAGACCAGGCAGCAGTCCAGGCAGCAGACCAGGCAGCAGACCAGACACCAGTCAGCGCACTAGCCGGCATGTCGGTCCGGGAGCACGTTGCACACAAGCCGGCATGATAGTCCGGGAGCACGTTGCACACTAGCCGGCATCTCAGACCGGGTGCACGTTAGCTCACTAGCCGGCATCTCAGTCCGGGTGCGCGTCAGCTCACCAGCCGGTACGTCAGTCCGGGAGCACGTTGCACTCTAGCCGGCATGTCCGGGCGCACGTCAGCGCGCCATGGTGCTGCCCAGTCCCGCTGCCACGCACTCGCAGTCCGCGGTTTCGTGCTGCAGCTCCCAGGGGGAGAGTTCTCTGTGCCGGCATCTATTGCCAGCACCACTGGCGAGTCCACGACGAACGTCTCGTCGTCACCAGGTGCCACTGAACGCCTCATCGGAGCATTGAGCGCGTTGAGCAAGGTGAGATCCAACCATTATTATTTCGAATTTCGATTCAAGTTTCCATGATATCGATTCTTAGTGCGAGAGCGCGTAATTTAAATTGTTGGGAAGACAGTGAGTGATTATCCTCGATAGCGAGCTGCTTGAAGGGAGATGCTCGCAGTTGGCCCAAGGATTACCAATGACCGCAAGTGGTCTTATTTGAAAGCCCAATTTAATTCCTTGTGCTCGCGAAGAATCGATGTCGCAAATATTTTGTTTGAGGTTTTGTGTTCAATTAAGTTATTCCACGTATGCCGGGCAAGTATGCCTAGTGTTCTCTTTTGCGCCCTATTGTTGTGAAAGAGTTAAGCGATGACCTTACCGTTGTTTTTGTGATACGCCGAATAACTGACGCACAGGTACATGCTGCTGTCACGAATACCCGATTGTTGCCCAAATCTCTTGTCTTACTTATCTCCTTACGATTTATACCTACGTACCAAGCCTAAGGTAACATCCGAATCATCTGCTTCCACGAAGCCAGTCCAGGGTAAGCCCGATAGGAAACCACCCCTAAACAAGAGATCGGACCCAAAATGCTACTCTTGTGGTGGCATTGGTCATTCGATGTGTTTGTGTCCTAGGAAACCAACTCGGCAGGTATTGGCAGTAGTTTAACTAGTAAAGATGCGGGTAGCGAGAAAAAGTGATCATTCTCTTTGTTGTTGACGCGAGTGACTGTTTGCGTAACAAACATTATAAACAGTTGTCTTGTGTGTTAGTTACAGTGGTTTTAAACTATTTAGTGCGTTAGTGTACTAACTGGGTCTAAGTCTAGCTCCGTTTTGAATAGTGTAGAAAAAGATGTCCCTCTATCTTCACGCAGAAGGATAGCTGTTAGCCTGTTAGCTCTCTGACAGAGGTAAATTAGCTATTTGCCTTGCAGGCAGAATCTAAAACTGTATTTTTTCAGGCCATGAATGTAAATTTTTGTGCGTTGTAATGCGCTTCTACAGATAGTGACGTTACGACCGTGGTAATCTTCGCGGTGATCGAAGGCGGTAATACAAGGTGTACCTATACTGACGGACGTATTACTTTACAGCTGGTCACGCATCTCGCTTATTTCAGAACCTATCCTCAAAGTTTGGGCCTCAAACACTTCACGTGTTCTCAGCAGCCAGCTCACTACGGTGTGTGTGTTTTGTGTGCGTATGTGTATAAGGATACATTGTAAGTCCCTATGTCAATTTGGTGACCGAGTTTAGTAACATTTCCATCGAGATTTTACTGTGGAAACTATCGTGGTTTGACCTCGTTAAAGGATGAGACGTTGGTGTTCTTCCAACACAAATAAGGCTCGTTGTTGACCCACTTACATCCGTAATGAATCCCTCAATGTTGTTTTGTTTTACTTACCTTAAAATATATAACAGTGTCTGACAAAGGTCCGCGAGTCGGAGTCCCGATAAACCTTCGTGGCCACAGAAGTAAGGTATTTAGGTCGTGATTGGTCGCACTTTGTCATATGGTCAGGTCAGACCGAGTGAAAGTAAAATAAGTTCTGATCAATTCTCCTGTGCCCACGAATGTCAAACAGGTCTGGCAATTGTTTTGTTTTGCGGAATATTTTCGTAGGCACATTACATACCTGATTTCAAGTCGAAGATTGCCCTCGTATTCTTATTTCCGGACTCGTTTCCGCAACTAGGCCACAGGTGGGCCCTTTTTGCGTGTCGGATGGGGGGCTGCTAAACTAACCACCCGATGTCCTCCAGGAAGGCCAGCAGCTCGCTGACGCCGGTGCATGCCTCCCTAGGCGTCCTTGGTGTTCCAAGGTATTGTAGTCGTTGGGAAGCAACGCTATCGCACGCTACAAGCACATGCGCGGCCGTCTCCTCTGTGTTCATGCACCCTCTGCATAGGGGGGCTGTCCGTGATACCCAGGTTAAATAGGTGTTTGTTAAGCATGCAGTGTCCAGTGACAATGCCGACGATTTGCCGGAGTTTGTCACGCTTCAGATTGAGGAGTTTTCGGGAGAAGTTAAGAGCCGGGAAGGCCTCCTTCGACTGTCTACAATCTGGAATACTTGCCCAGTAGTCTTGGTGTTGTTTAGTTGTATGTTGACGGATCCATGAGCGGACTTGACTGAAAGGTAGGGGGATTATTGGTTCGGGCCCTGCCTGAAGACTGCCCTTATATCCAGCCTAACGCACAGCAATGTGGAGTTACATTGGGCGCCTCCCAAATACATTTTATCCTAGGCTGAACTCGCACGAAGAGTGCGCGTAAGTATTTTATCATGTGCCTCACGAGTGAGCTAGTGCTCGTTATCTTTCGATCTTTAGCTGCCTACAGCTGCACACGGACGCCAGCTCCATCGGGTACGGTGCAGGTTCTGATCCAGGTGCACGAGTATAATAAAGCTAGTAGTAGCGTATTATTGTAAGACCATGCAGGACGTCGATATACGACGACGTATAACTCTTACGAGTTAAAAACTTTTGCCGTCTGTAGGTACGTAGGTATCGTACTTGTTCTGTATACCCTTCACGATCGCAACTGATTGCAACGGTTTGTGCTTGACTAAGCGCAAAAAGGATCTTCTGTTACGTATCGTGCGTTGGTAGTTGCTTTACTACAAGCATTTCGGTAAAGGTACTAGAGGTGTGGAACCTCTGAAACTTCTATGTTACATCCCTGATCCCGTCTAAGCTTACCGAGGATTTTTCATGATCAATAAGAGCATAAATATCTGTGCTGTAAAATCAATTCTTGTTTCTTGTTTCTGTGGTCTAGGGTACCTTTCTAAAAACCTTTCTAAAAAGAATCCATAATATGGAAGTGATATTGGAGATGTAGTTGTTGTTATGTACAAGTTGTATAGTACCACATTGTGTACCTTTCAGTAAATCCACTGATGGTTGAAGTTATTTTCTGCCAGTTAATTCACGTAGTTTTGCAAATGCAAAGTTTATGTGGCAAGTCTTCCTTTGATAGTAATTTCCGCTTACAAGGTTCATTGCCTCTTGTTAGCGAACATATTTTGGTATGTTCTGCTCATTGTAGATGCCTACTTAGCAGCAGGAACTGTCCGTTTAGTGTAATGAGAGAATAAGACCCTAAAAAACTTAAACGTTATTGTGTTACACTGTGTCCTTATTTGGGATCCTGTCCGCTTGTGGTGTGACCGTGGTCGCATATTTTAGAGCGCGAGTTTCAAAGTTGTGTTGGTGGTCTGTGTAGCCAAATTCACTTTATTTCATCGTAGATACACAATGAATATTGGCAGGTCGAGTTCTACTGCAGGACTTTAGTGGACATGCTGTGAATTTAGGCAATAAAAGCAGGTAATACTTGGTCCAGAGTCTTTGTGGAGAATGCAGCCAGTCATAGACTGCATTATCGCCGACTCGAGGCAGCGACATCGGTAATGAGGTCACTTATTCGTGATGCACTATTTTTTGTGTCGATTTGACAGTAGATCTATATGTTTAGATCCTAAAATGTTTAGTACTGACAATAATATTTTAACTCGATGCCAAAACGAGAATTTTATATTTTTGTGTTGTGAGTTAGCCAGTATAGCTATAGATGTGTCGTTATCGAGGTTAACGCATTAGTCGACTGATTGAACAACATAGACAAAAGTCAGATGAGTTTGTTTGAACAGAAATAGAAAGACAGTCAAAATGTTCACACATAACAAAATGGTTTTTGTAACAAATTTCTAAAGTTACAGGCAAGCAACGATGCGATGCTGCTTGGTGATGAGCTGGATGCGAGGGTGCATCAAATAAAAACAACTATTCTGCCTCATGGCAGATGCGAACTGCAGTTGGTTAGTGGTTTGTATGGTAAGACGACCAGCGTCGCCGCCATGCACGCCATGGTGGCTTGGCGAAGAGAATGGACCTCCAAACCACTGCACCACGAGGCATAACCGAGCTCTACCAGAGTCTACTTGCCGAGCCTCGAGAGCTTCACCTTCGTCAAGAAGCATGAAGTATGCCAGAATTATGATGTGGTTGAAGGCAACCACTGTCAGTAGAAGCCGAATCAGCGGGAAACATTATAATCAGATGGGAACATTATTTTTAAATTTATAACGGTCGCAATTCTATAAAAGCAGCGCACTCGCTGTCTCTCGTCCACTTTTGCTCGAGCTGTCGTAAGGTCAACACCTTGGTAAAATACACTATTACTATGTCCAAATTTCCATTGATTTGTATTAATTGATTATAACCATTTTTTGTGAAATAATTTTGGGGTTATTAAATTATTTTGTCGTTAGATTTGCTTTTTTAGGTTACATTTATAGAAACCGCTTAATGTATTTATTTGAAAAGTTATTCAATCAAATTATGTGCGAATTTATTCATAAATATACGAATTTAACTAGGATTAATAAGAGTACTTTCTGGATTACCATGTCCAGTACTTTATTTATTATTGTTTTCAGTATGTAGCATCAGGTTAATTGAAAAATAATAATATTAGTAACGTTTGTAAAGTTGACAGCACGAGGCCGTGCCTACATAAAGGATGGCCGAATGTTGTCAGTTAAATCTATTTTGTAACATTTTAATTAAGTATTATTTTAGTAAAATTATTGTTGTAAAATTATTCAAAACACTGTTTCGCAATTTTTGTACGGAAGCAGTGTTTTGACTCGCTCGCCACTCGTTTTGCCACAACCGATCAGGGACCGGCACGTCTACTGCCGACAGTCACCGACCGTTGCCGATCTTGGCCGGGGAATGGGAGTGGCTGAGCGAGGCGAGGAGCTCAGTCGAGTCTCGACACTCTAAGTGTGAAGACAACTTAACCAAGTGTTGTGAAACTGTATATACACCGTGCTGATTATAGAACTGTGAGTATTACCTTGTTATTATTTTAGCTCTAAAAACCTTTTGCCACTAAAAACTGACGTAATTTTGAGGTGAAAACCGTTAGCAAATATAAATTGCTAACAGAAAATATTATAAAATGTTGTTGGAAAGCTTTGGTTTTAATGTACTGACTTTTCATTTCTCTTCCCCCTTTCGCCGTAGACCTTCGTAGCACGTGCTACGACGCTACACGCTGGACCAACATCTAGTTCCGGAGATATTAGGAGTTGAATGATTTATTCGCGCCAGCAGTGTCACTTGAGCCAATGTCTCTCGCGCAATGTACCAGCTAAAAATACCAATAATAATAACCAAACAAAATTACGCTTGTTAATGATAAAACCACCGCCTACGCTGTCTGGTTATGTCCTTCAATGAAGTGGCAGTACCGTGGGCATTACGTCTGTAAAGTTAGTACAGCTGAATACAAATTGATATTCGCACGGTATCACTTTCCATAAGCAGCGGATATGTAGGTAACGAGACATTCTACAAGATTTTCTTAACAACGTTTTTTTATGTTATAAAGGTCGCCAACCAAAACTTATTAATAAAATATCTTAAGATCATTTATTTAATTATTATTACTTATTATTTTATTTCTACGAGCTTCATCTATGTTAATATTCAGAAAAAAGGAGCATTCTGTAGCTTAACTCAAGCGCATTGTAATCCCTGCTCGTGCGTGATTGTTGGATCGCCTGTGTGCGGCTGCCGAGCCATGCAGCGGACTGCGAAGTGTACCTGTGCACTGTGCTTGAGTGCGTGACTGCCTACCGCATTAATTTCCGATGCTAGCGTAAATAAATTACAATTAAGTATAATTAAAAAAACAAGATAGACATTTGTTAGGATTTAAGTCGCTATTAACGTTGAATTGTCTATTAATTTAATTGTCCAAGCATTATTATTAATATTATTAATTTAAACCACTTTGAACATAGATAAACTATCAAAGAGAGATAAAATAGAAAAGAGAGAGTAAAACACTTGTTAATGCCAAATACCAAGCTAATTTTACTAAGTATATACCAAAATCAATGTCAATTAAGATCGAATGATTTTGCGCCACTCATAACTATGGTAGAATTTAGTAGAAAATAAATTATTTCTAAAACACAATAAAAATTTCATGATTATTACAAAAATAGTTAAGTTAGGAAAACAATTCATTTCTAGCAATTGCTATTTACTACCGCTCACAGCTACTGCTTTGCATGTACTTACACATTGACGCATGATAGAAAAGATTATATGGATTACCGACGAATGTCATTATTATTATGGAACACTATGATGCTATACTTGCTATATGGACATAAAGCAAACAGATAGCCATCCAATATCGGTACCTATCACTTCGTCCTAACCGAAATCACAGTTGTATGTGAAGCGCTGGGGGACATAACACTGATTTTTATAAAAGCTATTCTATAGTGTTTCTACATGACGCGGTTGCAATGGTGGTGTTGGAAGATTGTAATTTTTGTTGCTGCTATCCAACGAAGCTTGCAGGTAATATGATATTTGATAGTCATATATTGCTATGAATTGCATTTTTGTTCTAGTTTCCCACGAAAACTTGCTTGCACCCGAAGGTTTGCACGCCTTATTCCTGGATGAAACGAAGCATTAAGATAAAACATCATCCGTCCAACAAAACCTCAAAAGTGTCCCATTAATTACCAATTACTTGAACTAGATTTTTTTATATTAACAAGGACTCTCCAAACTCTGTGATCTACCTTAAATAAAAAGAAATAGCAACTTTACAATCGCAACTTTTGGCTGTATGGATAATTAGCTGCCTGCGCATTCGCTCGCGTTGTTTTTATAAAAACATTTATTTCTTTCTATCCATCCTATGACAACTGATTTATTAGAAGATAAGTTATTCCAGGTCAAGACCTACCTCTATGCAAAATTTCAGCCCAATCCGCTCAGTAGTTTTGGGGCGAAAAAATTATAAATATTTATATTAATATATAATATAAATATCCATTAAAACTTTCGCATTTTTATAATTAGACCTAGTCAGTTTATGACTTTGAGTTTCAGTTGAATGTATCAGGTTGTGTATAGCGTCACACAAAAGCGAGTTTTCCATTTGAAAAACCCATTTGTTCTCAACAATTGTATCTTACAGGACTGCCCCGAAGAGTACACTAACAAAGGGATAAGCGTCAAATGGAGCCAGACCCCTGATGCATTCAAAGTAGAGTCCCAGCCATTGTGCTACCAAGAAAATAATCTAGTCACAAGAAACTGTACCGAAGGAGAATGGAGTCCAGCTGCAAATGAGTTAGAATCTTGTATGAACGTTTCAAAAGTATTTGACCAGGATACGTGTTTACTTGGGTTTCACAAAATATCAGAAAATAAGTCCGACTACTGCTACCAAGTATCACCAGCAACGTCTTGGGACTACCCTTGTTTTACCAATGGCGGTGCTTCTGTCATTAGCGAACTGGATGCATCAGAAACGGACTCGTTGATTGATCTACTTATTGTGTCTAATATTTCACGTTACTACTGGCTTCCAGCAAAAAGAGCGAAACTTTTTCATCCTGTTGTATGGTACATTCCTGGTCCTAGTTGGGGCCAAACTGTCAGGGCTAATGAGCATTTGAGATTCCAAATCTCATTTTGGAAAAATTGTTTAGCTTTAGACGTACTACAGCGATCTATTATAACTGAAACGTGTACGGAAAATTACCCCGGCTTATGTTTTTATCAAAACAATATTCATTACCGCGCGGTTTGCCCCGAGGGCTATCACCCATTCCGCTTCAAGCCTGATAATGGAACATGCTATGGTATCGAGCAATCTGACTCTGAAATCGGCTTAACATTTCACAACTTTATTGATACAAAATGTCAGAGACCTATGCGTGACGATGCAAATTCTATAAATCGATATATATTCACAGAAATTGCTGATCGCAGCAACCTTCCGGATAGTGCGTGGTGTTGGTTCAAAACTTTGAATATTGATGAAATTGAAAGCAACGATTGGAGAACTGAGAATTTAGAAGGTATAATCAATAATGTTGGAGTTTTAGGATTTATCAATTCATCATCTTCGATGACTTGCATGGCGTGTGAAGCTGATGTTATTTACGGAGAAACAGAACTAATGTTTGAATTCAACTCGCAAAATAATAAAATCTATTTAACAGTTTATTTTCCATCAGGGTTATGGAAATATGATCATGATGATAAAGGTATTCAGTGTTTTTCTGATGCAAAGGGCTTCGTAAGAGTAATAGATATCAGTTTTTTGCCAGACATGTCTCCGAAGCGAGAATTAGATGAATCTAATTATGAGAAAGTGGTTTATACAGTGGATCTTATAACCAATCGGTCGGCTCAATATTGGTGCGAAGCCCATACGTTCAATTTCACGTTTATAAGCACAGACAAAATAATAGTTAATCCAAAAGGTCAGGAGGTTCATGTTTTTTCTTTGACTCTTTATTGTTACAATATCACAAGTGAAATGCAAAATGTACCCGACTTAACGAAGATATTAGGCGTTCTAACTCAAACATTAAATGTTAAAGAAACTTTGCTGATGGATGTTTTTGAACTTACTAACACATACATTCTAGCTTTACTTCACGTCCATGCTTCCGTTGATAATATTTACGAAGACGAAGCTCAAAATATACTAGCAAGATATAATATGTTGATGAATGATGCCATTCACAATTTGCCTTCCGTAAACTGTTCTTTTGTAAATTTGACGAGTTCAGTTTATTGTTTACCTACTTCCACCGATAATTATGCCTCTAACCTTACCCTTGATTGGAGTTTAACTCTAATTGGACACATATCGGCTCCAAAGCAATTTTGTTTACAGTCCAATGGGTTGCCAGTAAAAAGACAGTGCTTAGGTTCATATCACTTAGGTGGTATGTGGGGCAGAGTAGAAGGTGAGTGTGATGATAGCTATGCCCCATCTGAAACAACCACGTTCCTTTACAATGTTGGAACAGGTCAGGTATCTGATAACGATACAGCTAGCTTTCTAACTGAAGGTTTGGGGTTTGTTCTAAGTGGGGAGGGCTTAATAATACCAGCGGATATTTATTACCTTTCAATTTCCTTAAAACAGATAACTTTTCTGGCTCAAAATAACAAAACTTGTATAGATTTAGGTGATATTGAAAATATGGCTTGGGTGATGGATAGAGTTATGAGTCTTGAAGCTGACTACATGCGACTTGCACAAACTCTTAATTCAACAAACGTTATTTTAAATTCTGTAAACGATATAATTGAAATGATAGCTGAAAAAGATCTAAACGAAACTATGTTTAATATAGCAAAACAAAACACGTCATTAGTTGATATTGATAACGCCTATCAATTGGCTGTAGAGCCCCAATTTATTGTACAAATTTCCTATCCTGAATACAGTAACGTAACAGGTTTAGCAGTCCAGAAACTATCCACGAAAGATAAATTTACAGATATGATTATAAAACCTTTATACGCCAACACCACACTTGAAGAAGTTTTTGCCCTTGAAAATTTGGAAGTAGCTACTTGGTTACCAACAAGATTGTTGATGTCTCTGAAAGCAAATAGAAACGAATCTGAACAAGATACGGAACAAAAAAAACTGTTACATATTATAGTCAGTGTATTTCAAAATGATGTTGTTTTTCAAGAGCTTAATAAAAAAGATCACGTGATAAACAGTCGTATAGTGGGGATTTCTATACCAGGCTACATACCTAATTTAATTTATCCAATTCCTATCGTATTTAGGCGTTTAAATCAAACAAAGTCAAAGAATATGTGTGGATTTTGGGACTTTCAATCATATAACTCAACACAATCTCTTGGTTTATGGAAAACTAAAGGTTGTTTCCCAGTAAAATCAGATTTTGATGACAACTTTTCAATTTGTAAATGCTTACACCTCACCCATTTCAGTCAGCTCATGCCCATAACATCTATATCTGATTTGAATTTAGAACATTTTCAGATACAAAAGCATACGAGGGCGTTGAATATAATAACTTTAGTCGGTTGTTTCCTTTCTCTATGTGGTGTTACAGGAATCTGGATAACAGCAATGATATTTTCAAACTGGAGAAGAAAAGCTGGCACCAAAGTGCTATTACAATTATCTACTGCAATTGCACTACCACTTATATTCATAGTAGTGTCAAACATAGATGATAAAATGTTTCATAAAAGTATTCATACTAAACTTTACGAAATTACCGAAAAATATGAAATACTTTGCGTTGTTTTGGGGGCTCTACTACATTATTCTATTCTGGCAAGTTTTGTATGGATGCTCATTACTGCTGTTCTTCAATTTGTAAGATATGTTCGAGTTTTAGGTATCAGCAGACCATCTAGATTTATGATTAAGATTGCTCTTATAGGATGGGGTATTCCAATTATACCAGTGATGTCAATTTTAATAATTAACTACGAAAGCTATATCCCCAATCCTTCGATCAGCAAACCCATGTGTTATCCAAAAGGAATATATTTTTTGTTAGGTGTAATGCTTCCAGTTTCAATTATACTATTAGTTAATATTATTCTGTTTATATTAGTTTTATATTCTATAGCTCGTGGCTCGAATGATAAAATGAAATCAACTGATATGGATCTCGTGTACGCTCAATTCAGGTTATCAGTATTTTTATTCTTCTTGTTGGGCTTGACATGGATTTTTGGTATATTTTCTTTTACTAAAAACCCACTTTGGTCCTATCTTTTTTGTTTAACTTCGACTTTGCAAGGGTTTGTGCTGTTCATATACTTTATTATTTGTGACCCAGCAGCAAGAAGCATGTGGGTAACTTTAGTTAAGCCGCCTTTTACCAACTCTTTTAGAAATAGCATTACTAGTACAACTTCTTAAAAAAAATGTGTTATATTCGTGTTGTGTTGTAGTAACTCTTTAAAATTTCTTTATCAGAGTTGCTTTCTTTATTAAACTAATAATAAAAGCGGTCAAAGGGGGTTTGAAGATTTTGGCCCTAACATCGGTCACATATTGTTTTTATTTTCAAATTCGCCGCGCACAACGAAAGTTATATATTTGGATAGAAAACACTCAAACAAATAAAAAAATATCTGAGCGTCTGGTCGAAGCAACGCGTGACCCGAGAGCTGGTCAGTATGGCAATGCAGCCAGCGTCTTGGGGACGCTTCCGACTGGTATTGATATGGATCAGATGAGCTATCTGTAGATTGTTTGCAACAGTCTGCAGTTAGCTCAATTGTTTCAATTGTAAATACTAGTTCTAATTTTAAAGTTTTTGTTTTTATAGTGCGTAAGCCTCACACTAACACAAACGGAAGGATGCGGGTTCGAGTCCCGCCGAAGTCGTAAATTTTTGCGATGTTATTTAATTTCTTAGTTCTAATTAATTTTTATTAATGGATTGTAATTTTCTTTGTGAATAAAGGCTTCTGCCCTCATTGATAAAAAAATATTCTATTATTAATACCCTAAAGCGTCAGGTTTCCGAGATATTTTCAGATGAAAATTACTATATTTTTATGTATCTCATGCTCTCTAGCATTATGCTCGCCCATGTAACTTTGGTGCAATAAAGTATATTCTATCTATCTATCTATCTCAGAAACATCCTAAAGCGTCAGGCAAAACATAAGAAATACATAACTTATAATTGTGATTTTTCATAGACATTGGTCACTATTGTGTTTTTTCATCTCACACTAAAAGCCATTTCGAATAAAAACAAGATCCGTCAAGTGCGCCGCACCCTTTTTGATCATTTTTCAAAAAGTGTTCATTTTACAAACTTCTCTATATTTTTCCTCTAAAATATAGATACACATCTATTAACACTCCATACATTTTACATGGATCACTCTGCAATCTTCGGAGATAGGGGGATGGGTATTTTTTCGACTTTTTCGAAATATTTTAAAAAGTATGAAACCTACAAAAAAATCAAAAACCAGTTTGAAATGTACCTTTTATTTAATACCCCACATGACCCTGTAGGTATCTTTTAAAATTTCGGCATCACAATTTGTATGGAAAATATTAAATTTCATTTTTCATTTATTTTTCTTTAAATCTGTGCAGGCGCACGAAATGCATTATTATTTTAAACTAGCTGTACCCGCGACTTCGTTCGCGATTGCCTTACCGGCCGACTAATTAAGTTCACATTTAACCATAGTCTCTCATATTATGAAACGCCGCCGTGAAAAAAATCGTGTAGGTTCTACGGGGGATAGCATGTTGTCATCTTCAATCCCATTCTTTATCTACACGACTTTTAGCTACGACTCGGCCAGCGTCAGTGTTAAGAAGTGTCATACTCTTTTCAATTCTTACTCATGGTTCCGTTCAGCTGGGGCCCTATTCTGCTATACTAATCGCTTCACTATGACAGGTATCGACACAGAATGACACGTTTTGGTATTCCACCTCAGATGAAAGAAATTATGATGAATGCAGATGGAGAGACGCGCGTCAAGTTTGAAACTATTAATTTATCTCGCACGCACTATCTGGAGTTTTAATAATCTAAGGATTCTACGTGATGATTCTGCGACGATTGCACTGTCATACTGAAGCAATTGTATTGCAGAATTGGGCTCCTGATCCATTTGACTGGACCACCGTAATTTTTTTTTTCGTTAGTAGGTAGGTACAGTTGGCTGTGTACCACAGTAAAAAATATTTTTCTGTGGTCCAGTTAGTTTAATTGGACCACTTACTCCAACCAAACATCGGTAGTACAGATAACCGGACCAGCTAAACCACCATATGTCATGTAAGGTAGCAACCTAACTTATTTTTCCAAGACGCACCACCTTAGTTGGTAGGAAATTTTGTATTGTATTGTATTGTATTGTAGGAACCTAACTAATGGGTGCGTCTTGGATAAATTAGATAGGAACTTACCTACCCTTTATCTACAATTTTTTTTCTTCAACCTACAGATTATTTCATCAGTCTACTGATTTTCTACTCGACTTTCTACTGATTTAGTTAAATTCGATTTTGCAACACTGTTTCTAACAAAAAGAAATCATGATATCGGACGACGCGTAGACCCCTCGGGTTGCGCGGTTTAAGAATTCTACTTTTTCCTCTCTCCCAGGGGAACCTTACTGAATTCCAGGATAAAATGTATTTCCATGTCCTTCCTTGTAGTATGAACTCAAAACATGCCAAGTTTCATTCCAACTCATTACCTATGTAGTTTCGGCGTGATGCGCGGTGAAGGAATTTGACTATCATCCCCTCTGCCAGAGGAACCTTACTGAATTCCGGGATAAAATGTATCTTTCCTCATAGTACGAACTAAAATCATGCCGAGTTGCATTCGAATTCATTAAGTAGTTCCTTCGTGATGCGTGGTTTAAGAATTTTATTTTCATCCTCTTTCCCAGGGGAACCTTACTGAATTCCAGGATACAATGTATCCCATGTCCTTCCTTGAACTCAAATCGTACCAATTCAGTCCAACTCATTCAGTAGTATCGGCGTGATGCGCGGTGAAGGAATTTTACTTACATCCCTTCTCCCAGGGGAACCTTACTAAATTCTGGGATAAAATGTATCTTTCCTCGTAGTATGAAATCAAATTATACCCAGTTCCATTCGAATTCATTCAGTTGTTCCGTCGTGATGCGCGGTTAAAGAATTTTACTTTCATCCTCTCTCCCAGGGGAACATTACTGAATTCCGGGATGCAATGTGTCCCATGACCTTCCTTGTAGTATGAAATCAAATCGTGCTGGGTTTCATTCCCACTCATTCAGCACTTTCGGCGTCATGCGCGGTAAAGAAAATTACTTTCATCCCCTCTCCCAGGGGAACCTGACTGAAATCCGGGATAACAAGTATCCTATGTCCTTCCTCGTAGTATGACCTAAAATCGTGCCGAGTTTCATTTCGATACCTTCAGTAGTTTCGACGTGATGCGCGTTTAAGAAACAGACAGACAGACAGACAGACAGACAGACAGACATGAATGAAAAAAATTACAGTTTTGGCTTCAGTATCGATAGTAGAGTGTCCTCCAAAAAAAATTTTCTAAATATCTTCAATGTACAGAATTGGACCTGTTACAGTTTTATTATAAGTATAGATTTCAAGTTGATAGGTATTTTTTCCCTCCTTAATAACTCAGCAACTACTGCATAGTTGCTGAGTTATTAAGGAGGGAAAAAAGGACAGACAAAGCGAGACCATAAGGGTTTCGAAACCGATCTTCAATCTCGAAACCCTAAAAAAGAATGTTAGGACCACCCTCCATACAAAAATCTTCAGAGGTTTAGCACAATGTATCATATGTATTATGGAATGGTTAAAAATGTGTCTGTTATCAGGTGATACCTACATATGTTAATGTTCATGTATTAGAAATTAATTACAAAAAAGAAACATAATATAATTAAAACAAAGAATCTGTTTTCATCAAATATTTTACTTCCCTTACTAAGGCTGAGGAAGACAAGTTAAGTAAAAAGAAATACTAGCTGGAGAGCGTAATATGGGTCCTTGTGATACGACAAAATATTATTTTAGGGTCTGTAACTTTTTCGAATGAGGGATTTATTTTAATTTATGAACAATTTGTGATAATTAAAAATTACTTATTAATAATTATTTACAATTTAAAACAATTTTTTAACAAACCACGTGGCCTTATGCGAGAAGATGGTAAAAGGCTTGACGGTATGACTCTGATTCCCTGGAAGATGGGTCGGCCTTTAGTTTGCTCTAGCGCCATCACATCTTGCAGGGACATCGGTAAGGGCCGGTTCTGCAGCAACATCAGCGGAGTCCCTTAAACGGCGAAAATACGCTAACCTTGACCGAGGTTACCTATTTGAGCCGTTTGGGGTAGAAACCGTTGGTCCTTGGTGTCCTGGGGCACACGCAATTTATAAAGATCTTACCAAACTTCTTATAGAGTCCACAGGTGATCGGAATGCTGGCTTCTATTTCGGTCAACGAATTAGCATTGCCATTCAACGTTGCAATGCTGCCAGCATTCTGGGCACTCTGCCTTCTGGTGACGGCTTAGATTTTTAAGAAATAGATGTAAGTGTATATATTAGTTTTAATTGTTTTATTCTGTTACTGTAATTTTCTATTATTTCTGATAAATAAACATCAAATAATAGAAATAAATTATAACAATTTGTTGTTTTATTATATAAGTAAAGCAACTTACAACTTTTTCATATCTTTTACAAAAACCTTAGCAATTGATAGTGATTGTTACTTTTTGCCTTCTACGAATTCCAATCATAACAGTAGGTTTTGTGTTTTAAAAAATTTGAAAAGAATGTCAATATTAAGAGTAAAGCTCCATGTTTCTTAAATAACACAGCAAACATTGTCAGGAAAACCGTTTCATGAATGTAGTTCATTGATGGATCCCAAATGAATATCATCACTTTTATTCAACCGCTCATTGTCTGTAAGTTTTTTAATAAAATTAGTCCTACTGATCCTATCCTATTCCTATACGATTATCATTAAATTTATAGTTCTAGCATCCTAGATTTTTTTGAAAACATAAGTGTAACAAAAGTGTTTTTGTAAACAAAAGAAATATTTATTGGTAGAACATATTTTACCACACTGGTATTATCGGATTATAAAGTTAGAAACAATGTTTGGTTTTAACAGTTTTCTTTATCATTTTGTTCGTCTCTCGCTCTAACATTCTAGGTATTTTTTAGGTTGTAAAATCAAAAAGAAATATTTATTGGTAGAACATATTTTACCATACTGGTATTATCGGAGTGTATCTCTCAATTAAAGTTCGATTTTTTTTTTGGTTTTAACAGTTTTTAGTATCATTTCGTTCGATTCTCAAGAATCCAAATTATAGTCCTTTTTCAATTAAGCGTTGTTGAAGTATATGTGTTTCCGTCAAAACTACGGACCGCGCTGAAATTTTGCATGGATGTAGTTCTACGCCTGGATTAACATATAAGCTACTTTTCATCCCGGGCAAACGCGTGCGAAGCTAGTCAATAATAATCTAAATTAGAGAAATGTAGTACCTATCAAAAAGAAGACAAAATAAATTACTAGATATCATTACTAATAACTAGTGTGAGCAAATTTATATTTGAATTTCATAAATTAAAACATAGTGCGTGCAAATAAAATGTTTTTCTATTATCTGTAATTAAGTTGGTGTTTTAATATAAAGTGTCCAGCTGGAATGTGGACGCCCTGGAAGACTGGACCCTTTGCCAGGACGAATTCACTTTAAAGCCACCAGATGGACGACTGAAGCGAAATACTTTTAAATGGATCGGTTTTGTCCAGTATCTTCACGGTATGTGTATTTTTGTCCGCGAGGATATGTTTTTTTCGCGCATACGAGTATGTTTGTGCTCTATGTATGTGTGGCTGAAGCGATTTTGATAAATGAAGTATTTAAATACTCGCCAAAATTCTGGAATCATTCTTAGGTACCTTTGGTAAGTTTTTGCCCCCTATTCTGCGACAACTAAAATTTAATCACAAAAAAAATACAAAAATAGTTGAAAAACACTCGAACCGTGACAAACGGACACATTACAACACCGTAAGTTTTACAACAAGCCATCTTTTTAATAAACTTGATATGGATCAGTTGAGCTACCTGTAGATTGTTTGCAACAGTCTGCAGTTAGCTCAATTGTTTCAATTGTAAATACTAGTTCTAATTTATTTATATTATTTTATTGTAATTTTCTTTGTGAATAAAGGCTACTGCCCTTTTAAAAAAAAAATTGTAGTTACAAGTTGTACCTATTCTGTAAATTAAAAATCAAAGTAAAGCTGGAAATGTAAACTCAACTTTCATAAAGTACACCTACGCCACGTACGCCTATAAACTACATTTTTATTCAGTGTTCAGGTTTAGTGGAAGGTTCGAAAGTGGCTTCTCACGTTAGACTATGACGCTACCGAAAGACTTCTTTCGATTCAAAGTTGATTCATAAGAACCAGTTTTCATCCCATTCACAGTTCTCTTCCCATCTCTTCCCATCCCTCCGTCCTATCCATTCCCTCTTATCCTACCCTCCCAAAACCCGCCGAATGACGTGTTGAACTTAATTATATTAAAAGCGATAAATAATTAATATAAGTAAATTTATTTGCGTTATGTGCCTAATTTCTTTTGTTTTTCTTTTGTCGTTTTGATTTAAATTTAATTTTTAATTTTTATATTTTATGTTTCTCTAAATAATATTATCTTGGTATTGTTAATGCCACGAGTGGACTGCTGCTCTGTTTAGTACTTACCTTTTATTGTTAAAACTCAATTGTAAACCGGCCTCCCGCGATACAGGTTCTGAACCTAGTGCGGGGACCATAAGTAATCTGTATACTTTATCTTTTCTTCAGTAATAAATGTCTTTTGTTTTGTTTGTTTGTTGTTTGTTTAGTGTTTAATTAGGTATATTTTAATTATCTCGTAGTTACCACTGGACTCCCGCACGCTACCAAAGCCCCAAGGGCTTTGCTAATTCAGAAACAGTTTATGGTTGGAACTGCCTTGGATTTTCTTCGCTTGCCTAAACATTACAAGCTGTAAGTAATTTTTGTTTCATATAAATAAATCTGAACTTCACACTGTATCACATGTCTTACGATCTTACCATTTGATGCAACTATTTGTACCTACCTACCTACCTATCTCATCCCAATCTCATCCAGGATCTCATCCAAGGATGAGATTGGCGCAGGACCGTGTGGAGTGGCACAAAAGTTTGGAGGCCTATACCCAGCAGTGGGTGAAGTCGGGTTGCGGATGATGATGACCTACCTATCTATAATCACAGTTGAAAAAGCAGTGGATACCTAACCACTGGAGAGGTTCTTGAGTGGCGATGGAATATTGGACGACTATTCACTCGATGGGTAGACGACATTGTAGCGGTCACAAATGTTTTTCTCGCAGTTATTATGAACACAGTTGTTTTACGTTATCTATCATATTTATATTAATTATTTATAGGTCTAGTTATTTATCTATAGCCTCTACTGGTCTTTTTTATTTTCTTTTTGGTAACTTTTCTTTATAAAGAGTCGCGTGCGTAAGGCAACGCAATGGTTTCGACGGAAGATCAGCGTTGTAGTAGCTATAGCTATTACAACTTGTGATGAGTCGAACGCCATTTTGAAGCTTTATGGTATTTTATAATATGTATATGTAGTTTAAATGGTGTTAGCAATTTTAATTTACAGAGAGTCGATGGATGGAGTTGGTTTAGGGCTATTCTGACTATGTGCTACCGAGTCATCAACACAGAATCTGACTGAGATTCGCGCGAAATTCAAATATTTTAGCGGTTTATAATATTCGTTCTTCAAGGAATCAAACTACCAGAAAAGTAGTTTTCCGGAAATAATAAAACTTTTTATGTAAACCCATGTTTTAACCAATTTCGATTTAGTGCTACTTTTGCAGCAATTAATAATAAAAGCGGTTTATTACTAAAAAATAACATATTACCAAAAGCTAATTGCTACGATCTACAGGTCTTTGATTTGTGGAAAACTACGTTTTAGGGAGTTTAGTTCCTTGCAGAACGCAGAAAATGAAAAACCGCAAAAGTATTTGAATTTCGCGCGAATATGTGTCAGATTCCGTGTCGATGACTCGGTAGCGGAGAGTTTGGATAGCCCGGCTGGAGGCGTCGTATGTAGTATGGGAAACCCCCGAGGAGGCCTACTATGTCCAGTAGGGGTCGTTTGTGGGCCTATATGGTCATTAGCTATATGGTGCCGGCTTAGAATTTGCACCACTCCAACTCTTCCCGCGGGTGTCGTAAGAGGCGACTAAGGGTTTGGGTAGCAGCGGGGGTGGGTAGCAGCGCCCCTTGCAGAACAATTCTACCAAAGAACTGCGATCCCCAACCCGCATGCCCAGCGTGGGGATTATGAGCATTACCCGCCATGAGATAAAAGCCAATAAGGCGCTTATCAGGGGGAGGCCTGCGTCCAGCAGTGGACCAATACAGGCTGTTGAGGTTGAGGTATGGTCATTATCATTTGTTAAATAACTTCCCTCTATCGATAGAGGTAACGTGATCTTTGGGGAATACGAAAGAGAAGAAACTGAATGTAATATGACGGTGGACCAAGTGAAAATGGGAGGGCAGTGCCCTTTCGCTTTTCTGGAGATGCCAATTCAAGAAATCATCCCACATCCAGAGTATTCAAGGTAAGTAGCGCTACATAAGACCACTGATTGTGTCTTGGTGAAATTTACGTTATTATATAGGTACCTAATTATTTAAACTAATACACGACCAACTATAAAGCCGTGCCACGCGTAATCGTATTATTGTCCAGTGTTCTGTCCTGACCCTATCTTGTGGGAGTGGGAGCGTAGGTTGGATGAAATGGATGGAAGTCTTGACTTTAAATATAAACTTCTTTGTATTTTAGAAATAATTTACAAGAAAAAACATGATGTGCATATGGCGGCAAAAATAGTGCGAGAACAATTTTCTAGGTTATGTCAATGACACGTTGAAGAACTGTCACTGTCGTTAACGTCAGATGTCATGGTATTGGCTTACAGCGCCGGAACATCCAGATCATACAGCTGGTAGTCCTACTACAATGGGACATGGAGGGCAAGTAGCATTAGAGCCAGAAGCGTCGAAGATTTACTGAAACAATACATTTTTTTTACATAAAATCAGTAAAACTGCTTTTACAGAATTCTGGAAAATTACTTGCCTACTAAAACACAAAAAATAGCACCGTGTATCTTTTATGGCACCTATCGGTAGAGTCAATCACAAGAACCAAATCTGTCTAATAAACATCACACTATAATATTATAAATGCGAAAGTTTGAATGGATGGATGGATGGATGTTTGTTACCTCTTCACGCCAAAACTACCGAACAGATCACGCTAAAATTTAGCATAAAGGTAATTCTAATCCTGGAATCAAACATAGGCTACCTTTTATCCCATAAATCAGTTCCCATGGGATAGAAATGACCTTAAAAAGTTTTCATAGAAACAACGCGTGCGAAGCCGCGGGAATAAACTTGTTGCATATAAATTAAACGAACACCATGATCTCTGCCTTATGGCTGGGACTAGACGAAGCACTTTGACCGGCTCGTCCGGCTCGTCGGCACGTCTTGTTTTACGTTCTGTATCTTTAAAGAGGTTGTATCGTATGGTCAGAAACTCATTTTGGTATGCCACCTCTTTCAAGTCATGCATGAGCGAACGAAATTTTACTTTTTGAGGTTGAACAGTGTTGAAACCTCCTCCGTTATGTTAAAATGAGTTTATCTTGCGAGTTTTTTCTGCAATATTTTGGAATTCATTTTTTTTTTGCCAGCCTGGTACATATTGTCTCTTTTTAGATTTGGAGTGGGAAACAGCTTGGTACTTGTGAAACTTATGCGACCGCTAAAATCAAGTAAGTTAATTAAGTAATTTATTAATACGATTTCTTCTCACTTTATTGGGTCCCTTATATATTACAAGCAAATTTATAAAAATTAAACTATCATTTTAATCGTCAGTCATCACTTAATATTTTATCGGCGGCACTGATTTTCATCAAACATAGCTAAGTAAGTAGGTACCTAATTTCTTTGCTGATTTGGAGCAACGATGTCACAGATAATGCTAATAAATATTGCTCGACTACATCACACAGCATCATCAGTCCAACTCTGGAGAGCTTGCGTTATGGATACCGGATAACTAAGGAATATTACACCAAGTAGTTAGAGTTATGCACCTATCTATTATGTGTATCTTAACTCTATACATTACACACATTAATAAAGTACCTACATAAAACCACCGTACAAACATTTGTAACGATGATCAAAAGAACGGGAATCAAACCCATAACCTACTGCGTCGCAGGAAGTCGGCTAACGGACACGATAAACTTATAAATTCTGTCTCTTTGGTTAAAATGTGATTGGTTTTTCAGGATACATGGTTCCTGTCTGCATGCCCTCGCTAAATGAACGAAAAAAAAAGAAGAAAAATAAGTTTGTGTTCATTGTAGACTACCTGAGTAGTAAGTATCTCTTTGTTAAGTATATGATTTTAATAAGTTGGAAAATTCCGTTTTCATGAATTCACAAATAATAACAAAAAGAAATAACGGATTTTCTATACCTTTCTACTTTTATTTTACGTTGGTCGCTGTTCTGATATATTGTCATTCTTTTTAGACGTGCCCAAAGATTTTATGATAGAGAGAATGGGAAAAAGAACTGTAAAGTTATATACACACAAAGAATGCAGACGACATCGCATGAAAGCGGTAAGATGGAAATACTCATAAGAATCTAATTCATAAATAATATTTAGCTCATACTAAGTTTCTCAACAAATGCACCAATAAGGCAAATTAGTTGGTAGAATTAGAGCTCTTCCATTCAAAATTTGCGCCCACCAGCGTTGCCGCTTTTTTTTTTCAAAGATACATCTATACCTTTCAAAAAGGAATATGGCATGAATTAACGTAGAAGACGTATTGTTAAATTGGGTATCCCACTTTAAATGTAATTTCATCTACGGGATGTGATTGTATTGTGTAAATGTGCATGAAACGCGCAGGTATAAATAAATATAGGTATGTAGAAAAAGAACTCTACCTATCTACCTGGTTTTTTTTATAATGGTCATCTTTGATTATCCGAGGAAACAGGACCTATCCTGAGCCAAAGATATTATGTTATAGTTAATAAGCTTTATTTTTTTTCAATTACTTAGATTATTCTTCATTATCGTCATAATTTCCAACATATCCGCCCACTGCTGGGTATATCCCTCCAAGTTTTTGTGCCACTCCCTAAATTCAATAAATTCACCATTACGTATTCACTAACTTTCTTATTCTATTTGCAAGTTTTGCCTTATGATTACACATGTTTAACAAGAAATATGATTAGGTATATTAATTTTTTTTTAACTATGATTTCAGAAATTGAGCAGTGAAGGCGTCACTCATGTGCTCTGCAGCTCGGGCTGCGGCGTTCGGACCGGCTCGCCCATTGTCAGCCACAACACATTCGGTGGCTTCGAACTCATTGGCAAGTTCACTTATACTATTTTATTACTGTCAATTCAAGCCCCAAAAACTACATTAAACTAATTTGACAGCGCAAAAGATGATGCGCTACTTTTCTTAGCTATCAAAATAATGTAGATAATGCAACGAGGGGTAAAGCAGTGTCTTATGAGCTTGGGTGTCATTGAATACCGAGCGCAACTCAGAATTCTAGAATTACTCACGAGCGAAGCGTCCCTCGCTTCGCTCGTGAGTATTTTTTTTACCTTATCCTGAGTGCGAGAGGGATTTAATCACCCAAGCCCATAAGACACTGCTTTACCCCTCAAAGCAGTGTCTTATGGGCTTGGGTGTCATTGAATACCGAGCGCAACTTAGAATTCTAGAATTACTCACGAGCGAAGCGTCCCTCGCTTTGCTCGTATTTCTTTTACCTGATCCTGAGTGCGGGAGGTATTTAATCACGCCCAAAACGAAGACAGCTTTATCCACGAGGAGATTACTCTATTTTTCACACTTTAATAAATCTTAAGATATATTAAGCAACGCTGGTTGGTGCAATAGTGCCTAAAATATGTATACGTATTATATAATACGTAATAATACGTATAATACGTAATATACGAATTATTTATACTTTTATAAATAAATATATATTCTATTCTATTCTATATGGCAACTACGCATAGTTGTCATATGAATGCTTTACCTGAGCCAAGCGTTGCTTATGTTTAAAAGTTTTTGTCTCAGCCAGTTAACGGTTAGCCAGTTAGGTTAGCTAAGTCATGCACACCGACAGCATCTCACCCAGATCCGCAAAAGTCGGTTTCAGGGCTATCGTTTAGGAGATATAATTTTTTTTAAAGGTACTACTGACACAGAAACCTCAAAGGTACCATTTGCGTTTTTTGTAGGAGTAGCAGCCAGCGGGTCTCCCTGCGGCACGCGCCGCCATCGCAGTCGCTTGGTCAAGGAGCCCCCGCTCTACATAGACGTGTACCCTTACAGAACGTGGATTATGAATGTCATCACGGCTAATGAGCTGCCCGAGGCTTTTCCAACCAATTACAGACGAGTTGGCGATGGAACAAGTAAATCTAACTTTTATAAAAACTACGAGTGACATCTAGTGACTAACTAGTGTTCGCGACTTCGCTTTGTTTCCAGGATAAAAGTAGCTGATAGATACGAAATACAACAAAGGTCTATTTATTGATCTATGGAAACGTTTTAATACCTAACGGTGCGACGAAAAAGTGTACTTTCTACGGTGTCGCTGTTTGGGTAGCGTCTTAACTCACTTTTTAACAAAAACTAAAAAGGGGCTTCGAGTTCCCTGTTTTTTAAGTTTTATGGGACAAATATTATATTTGTCCCTAATCATAAAACTTAAATTAAATAAAATTTAGATGAAGCCAACCCGACAATGTTTTCTATAAAAAATCTAAATACCTATGACTAAATTATACCGTCAAAGTGCGAGTCAACTCGCACACGGAGGGTTTCAAAATATCGAAATAAACTATTTCAAAAACGAAACCCTGAAAAAACTAATTTATTGATGGATCGAAAATATAAAAAAGTCAAAAAGACGCGGTCACCCATTTAAGTTGCATTTAGCACCTGATGTTGCTTAACTTCGGTTATCGGTACTCAACGATGTATGGACGTTGCACCCTTAATTATTAAATTTATTTATTTTTCTTGTTATGGAGGCAATAGTTATACATATCCTGTCAAAATTTCAACTGTCTACCTATTACGGTTCCAGAGGTTACAGCCTTGACAAAAGTAGTTATGGTTATGGTGTATGTAAAAATCAACAAGCTATCGAGGTCAATGATAAAAGTTACGCATTATTGCTAATAGGTTAACCACCCTACCTATCACGCTAACGAAGTTGCGGGTAACAACTAGTTCATAATAAAACATACATGTAATGCAGCCGAACATAGAACCTCCGCCCTTTTACAAAGTCGGTTAGTAAGAAAACTACAGTAGAGGGTGCCTACAAACTCTCGTAGGCTTAAAAGTTAAAATCTACAATTCCCATCTTCCGAGGACATCCGTTAGGGCAGACGCGGCGGCAGATTTGGTCGAAGATCTCAAGAGGCGCAAATATGCAGGTCTCAACAGAGCCTACACATTTGCTCCTCTTGGAGTCGAGACCCTAGGTCCGTGGGGTACCGAGGCTCTTCGGGTTTTTAAAAAAATATCTGAGCGTCTGGTCGAAGCGACGCGTGACCCGAGAGCTGGTCAGTATCTGGCACAGCGCATCAGCATTGCCATACAGAGCGGAGCAATGCAGCCAGCGTCTTGGGGACGCTTCCGACTGGTATTGATATGGATCAGTTGTGCTACCTGTAAATTGTTTGCAACAGTCTGCAGTTAGCTCAATTGTTTCACTTGTAAATACTAGTTCTGATTTATTTCCATTATTTATTGTAATTTTCTTAGTGAATAAAGGCTTCTGCCCTATAAAACAAACTACATATTGTGCTAAAACATAATTTTTTGCTATCTGTTTCAGGCCTAGGGGTCCACAAATCGGCTCTTCGACAAAACAATATGATACCGGTCCGACAAGGTTGGCGCGCGCGCACATATGTATCTGGTCCAATGTGCTACAGTATTTCAAAAATGGCTAGTGACAAATACAGTCTTTTTTATTATGAAACGTTTGAAGTCAATGCTTCGCCCCCTGCCATACTCCAGTTATATATGAAGGTTAGCATGTCCCTGCTCTCATACTTATAACATAGTTTTAGGCAAAGATTTAAATCGTTTTTGGCTTTTATTGTAATCTACTAAGCATAAAATCCCAAAAGACAACGCACTGCTGTTTCTACCTTTTAGAAATTTGGATATACAGAAGGAATGTTTTTTATTTCAAAATGAAAAAAGAAGAAGTCGCCCTTTTGTAAATCCATAAGATAGAACTTAAGGCTGCACGAGTCGTCCGGTCCAACTCATCAGTGGGCGCGACCTAAATGTATGCCATCTCATCTGACATAATAGACATTCTCGCGCGCTTGATTTAAGGCAAATAAATTTAAACGTAAAACAGCCGCTTAAAAAACGCTTAAAAATGTACGGGCTTTATTTTAGAGTTTTCTTTCTCCGTATGTTATTTATTTTCGCCCAAAGTTGGGCTAAAATCGGTGTTCAAATACGAAAGTTTAGAAGCTTGTATTTTTTTTAATTAATTCTTTTTTTACGGTTTCGGGTGCATACAGACATAGATAATGACGAGATAAATTAATATTCCTTAGTTTTGGATGGTCAACATCAAACAGCATTGTAGTTACCCTTCCACGTTTGTATGGAAAGATGAGCGACTCGTTCAGCCTTAAGATAATTTCATTCTTACTACTGGTTTATAAAATCAAATAACATTTCGTTTCAGATCACTGCCGGTATCTACATAACAATAACATGTGCTTCTATTTCGTTACCTAATCGATTAGTAGACCCCGTGTTCAGAGGTATACCAGGCTTCAACATTAGCCTCAAGCTGCTCACCAACTGGTTTCCTTATTCTTATCGGTACACGTTATCGCTTATTGGCAGACGAACTAAACGGAAGGAATATAAAGATTACAGAACGTATACTAGATTCGATCTCCCGGGACCACGGAATTTATCAAGGCCTAGGTATAAGAATCCCAATTAAATAATTAAATATGAGAATGCTTTAGGTATACTCTGTTGGCGTTCCTTTTTAATAAATAAATCCCTAGAAAGATAACCTACGCCTCAGAGGCGCACGCGCGAAAAATATTTTAATGAATCTTTTTATCCGACGCGTATATTAACTTGTTCTTCTCAACCAACTCAGTAGTTGGTCTTATATATCGTGAGAAGACTGTTTCTCTACGGTAAATACCAAACTTTGGCAGTTATGGAGAATTAATATGCTAGCGAGGCGTATGGTTATCTTTTGTGTAACTTTTAGCGTCAATTAAGAATTCAACCTAAATTTTTGCATAGCATTCAAGCAAGTCTGATATCTAAATTTGTTAGAAGTTTAGTTTACGAGTATTTTGTTTCAATCACCTTCAAAAATGGTCAAATAATTATAATTTTATTTGAATAGAGTTTTTGTGTCGAAAAAATTGTTTTATTGTATGTGATTATTGTGAACTTGAAGTATTTTTGACTTTCCCGCCATTTTGAACGCTCGCAACGAGTCCTCTTTGGGTGGAGGGAAAAAAGTGGGGGAAACGTCGAGAATATTCAAGGAATGACATTCTCTATCCTTTAACCATTGTGACTTTCGAATAAAATCATTTTGGAACCTCTGTGAACGATCTTTATTTCATTTGGATCGTTTTAATTAGCTTCAGCCTAGATTTTCCCTTGCTTTTGAAAATATTTAAATTAGTAAGCGAGCTCGTAGGTTTGAACAGGCTGAGTAGATTTTTGTAATTGCCAAGGCAGGATATATGTCAAAATCAGTAGGCCGTCGGTTATGACGACATCTGTGGCGCAGCGGGTGAATGCCCGCCTGCGACGGTTGTGGGTTTGATTCCCGCCTCGGGACAAATGTTTGCACGATCTGTAGATATTTGTTCAGGGTGTTCTGGGTTTTTTCTATGTATAGTAAAAAATATCTATCTATGTAGTGTATTGTATTAGGTACCTATATCAGTTATCTAGTACCCATAACACAAGCTCTGCTTAGCTTGGGGCTAGATAATGCTGTGTGTGTAAGTAGTGTGAATTGTTCAGCATTATTTATTTATTTATTTAAGCTTATTTCAACAAGATCCGTCAAGTGCGAAAGTAACTCGCGCGCCGAGGGTTTCGAACCTTTGTCAATTTACATAATATATACCAAAGGTACCGGTTCGAGACATTATCGCTTTTTGATGAATATAATAGGTAGGTAACCTAAGGGCTGATTTTTTAATCCTAAGATAAACAACCAGACAGTCTTTATTCGATGAATAGCGATATTCTTGGTTTTTCAATGGTCAGGTACTAGTTAACGGTCGAATAAAGCCCAAAAAATAAATAAATAAAGGAATAAAATAAAGATAATAGAGGAATAAAGTTAAATTCTAAGGGCCAGATAAGGTTTTTCATCCCATCTATTGTTTATCGAAAAGGAAGACTTGGTTCGCCTTTATGTGCACCCATAGGTGGTGTTTTCTCTAGGAAACTTTTAGCAGGCAGTACTGAGTTTTTAATCCTCTTTATAAGTGCGCCGCAAATATCTTCGCCGCGCACTTTTTGAATTTGGAACATCTTAGTGTTCAGCGCCAAAGAAATCGAACGCAAATATTGTTTGAATAAATACTGGCTGGAACGATGGCCCTTAGTCGCGCCGCCGCCGGCAGAATAAAAAAAAAATCAAATGAAAAACGCGCGAACTACAGCCCGCGTTTTCGTCAATTTTCATGGAGTGTTAGAAATTATTGTTTTTGTTTTGAAAAATGATCTCTTCAAGTGACAGTGAAAGTATAGAATTAACTTCTGAAAGTATTAGAACTGACGCAAGAAATGTGATGGATAATCTATCTATTCTAACACAGCTGTTTTTGTAAACATTTTTGTAAACGCGATTTCTAGACGCCGCGCGCCGCCGCTGCCGCCCCTCAAAACGTAAGAAGCAGCTGTGTGTAATGGCATGCGTCGTCATAAAAAAAATCCATGAACAATTATCGCTAAATCGCAGGACGCGGAAACGCGTCGTCCTACTTCTATCGCGTCGATAAAATCGCACCAGTGTGTAAGATCGTATGCGTCTTAGTACAAAATGTAGGTACCTGCTGCAAACAAATATCGCAACAAATCTATCATCATGATGTGGGGTAGCTGTTCCAGTGACAAGGTGCTTACGACTACAGCCACATCGTCCGCGAACACGTACGCCTCCCCGTCACGTGTCACGTGTTCCGGCAGGTCGTTCAGTAGCAGTGAAAAGAGGATGTTGGATACCTACAAGAAATACAATTTTATTGGTAAAATCAATTTACATGTCAGTTTTTCTTAAACTAGTTAACATACATATTGTAAGTACTTAGTTAATGTTTAAAATTTCTTGGTATACACAAATTAAATAAAATGAAAAAAATATATAAAGTAAAAATTATAAATGTAACATCAATCAATTATGAATTTACTGGTCAAGTAGGTAGTTCGTTCACAGAATAGAAATTCTGCTCGACAAGCCAACGTTTCAACTTAATTTTGAAGCAACGTAGACTGCCATCAGCTGTGGCGGAGTCTGGTAGTTTATTGTACACTGCCGGGCCCGTAACATGCGTTAACTATCTCCTACTATCCCTGCGCTACGCCCATCACCGTCCCGAGAGAGTTCAACGTCCATCGGCATCGGCGATCACCATTTTCTAGGGATAAGGATGTGATGTGTCATTTGAAAAGATAATCGGACGATCACATTTTGATTGACGTTTTTGACAGATGTTTTGATTAGACGTCAAAATTAACCGCTAATTTGTGGGACGATATCCGGTTTAGGTATTACAAGGTGACACCTATCTAAGTGCCTACTTACGTTTTTAGTAATTATCAACTCAAAATATTAATTATGTGGTGTTGAAAGGAAACCCAATCTAAATATTTTGTCATGAATATCTACCCGATTATAATACAATAATACCTACACTCTTTTATGTTGTGTTGTGACCAATTGAAAAGTGTATTCTAAACAACAAACATCCGAGTTTTATGTTTATTTTTTTTCAGTCTTACATTAAATCACCTGCTATGAACACTCTTTGTTTATTAGTGACCAGTAAGTACAATTGTTTTATTGGCCAGCTACTTCAATTTAAATTTAAGTTATTTATTATTTCACTTATTGTTTGTGAATCAGGTCGTCTGTCATTGGGACTCAGTCTAGATCGCTAAAATGGACTATTTCGATCTTAAAAACATTAATTTCCTAGAACAAATATTGGTTTCTTGAACATTTGATTAGTAAGTAAAATAATTTATACCTAGCTAGTCGAGTAACGTTCAATAATTAAACCTGTGGTAGTGGTAGCGTTCGTAGCAAAAGACAAATAAAACGTCAAGTGCGAATCGGACTCTTGCACTAAGGGTTCCGTACAATTGTAAGAGCTTGTTTGCCAAATATCATGATTCTAGGTCAACGGAAAGTAGGTTTTGGTCCATGGCGAGAGTCAAATATGTGAAGTTGAGAATCAAAGACAGCTAAATCCGTATTGACTCAATACGGATTTAGCTGTCTTTGATTCTCAACTTCACATATGTAGATGTCGCCACTAGAAGAATTTGAAGTCGTTTTATAGTTTTTTAAAACACGCCAAATTATTTATGGTACATGTAGTTACTGACATCAACCAGTTTACTACAAGCAAGTTTATGTCGCTGTTAAGGTACTTGGAATGAGCACTCAATGTTAATTTTTTGGAACACATTAGTATTAATAAGAAAAAAAGTAATTAATGATGTTTTGGGCCTTTTCCAGCTGCATGCTGATAAAAAAAAAAAAAAAAATCCTAAAATAAAACTAACCTAGTTGTTTCGCAGCCGGGGAGGTTAAAAAAAGTATTGTCGTCCGGCAATTTAACTCATGTTTCCCGGGCGTCAGCAAGCTTGCCGTGCCGGTATTTTGTAAATAAAAGACAATTGTTGTAAAGCATGAAACCATTACGCACGCAAATATGACCCGTATTTTAAAGGAGGAGAATCATTACCTACTTTGCCGTAACACAGTTAAAAACTAGCACGGAAAGTAAAGACTTTGTCTGCTTAAGTACCGTCAATTACTTTTAGCGATGTTATTTAGATACTTATTAATTAAGTTATGATGTTGACGATTTGCATGAACAACTTTGTATGTAGTCGATAGGTACTTAAACAATGTTTAATAAGTTTGTATTCTTATTCTTATTTAACCATTATGTTATAGCGTCATCAGTGTGGCTGGCAAGGGGTGCTCTTCGTGACTTTGACAGCTGCCATGACGATTTCACTCTCAAACCACCCGATGGGATACTCAAGAGAAATTCCTTCAGCTGGCTCGGATTTGTGCAGTATAAACATGGTTAGCCATTTATATTATTTTGTTAATTTTTAAACGTTTTCAAGAAATTTTTAACACAATAAGCTTAATTTATATAGTTTCTTTTTAGTTAACACAGGAGAAATGCATCGCACCATAGCTCCCAGAGTTGTTTTAGTTCAGAAGCAATTCGCCATTGGACCTGCTAAAGAGTTGTTGCAAACACCAACAAATTACAAACTGTAAGTAGCATCGGCTTTCTTGACTACGTATCTCTAAAAAAGTAGTGCTTATGTGCGAACTTAATTCGGTTCCGTTATACAAAGAGCTCAATCGATAGGGAACCTCTTGTTTAGTTTAAAGCATTGGTTTTAGACTCAACATTACGGTATGTGCATAGCAAATTATTTAGGTTGATACATTACCGAAAAAAATATAACACCCACAAAATTTTAAATTAAATAAAAAGTAAAACGCACTCAGCTTCGGGTGATAAAAAACGCTGACATATTAGCCCTTGTTCTGTGACGTCACACTTCCCATTTTCAACTCAAAGCGCTTCTGTTTCTTCGTTGATTTTTCAATCAAAATAAAATTAGATATAAAAATAAGATAAAACTAAAATTTTACTTTACAGAAAACACCAAACAACCGCGAAATAATACAAAAAGATATCCCGCCAAAGCCCCAAAGACAATACAAAATGTGAAGTCTGACGTCACATTCGCTCCGCCAATGGCTTTGCGATTAGAAATTTGCGATTGAGATTGTAATTATCTACTTTTCAATGATTAAATTTCATCAAAAAACTTCACAAAGTACATAAACAAATATACAGATATATTTCTAAATCAATAGAGAATACGTAAAAAAGTAATTGTCTTTTTCGAAGTCATATGCTTTCTATGAGGTTCAATTAAAACTTAGCCCGGCACATTAGTACCTTTGACAAAGCGTGAGTCCCACTGGCTCAATATTTGTACTTATTTGTCATAAAATAACTTATTTATTTTTATGAAAAAAAAACATTTTTAAACCTAAGATAAACAGTGGAGGGATTAAAATATCTTGAACGTCCCACGATTAGGCCTTCGGCCAGTAGTGGAACGTTCAAGTAATTTTTTGTTCGTGCAGGTTCATGAAATTTCAATTTTTTCATTTGTTATATGCAGATTAGAATCTAATCCATCAATGTAGCCCTAGCCACCTGGGCAATCTAAGGAGTGAGTCTATAAGATTGTCTCCCCAAGGATCCACAATATACAAAAACACTGTATTTAGTAAATACATATATAAATACATAGATGTACACTTAGACAAGGTCAAAAACTCGAAATTAAAATAGATCTCCCATCGGGACTATCGATTTTTATCGCAAACGTACGTAAAACCACTGTCAAATGTGATTACGAGCAAATTTGACAGCCCAATGAGTATGTAGGTATCGGTCGGCTCTTTATCTACTATACAAAGTTAGGGTTGGTAGGTAAAAATAATAATGATTTCAAACTTTATTAAAATTTATCCGCACTAATATTACGGTATTTTGATAAGTTTGCAACGTCTCCAGTAACGACTTTGCAGTTTCTTAGTAGTGGAATTGCGTTTGGCAAAAATATCGGTACAATAAGCGAATAGTATCGTTAATAGCAATCGGTACGTTACCAATGGCCATGTCGAGACTGCACCCCCTGAAAACTATAGCATGTTTAAAAGTCCCTTAAACGTTCTAAGGTTTTTGATAATATAGTGCGTAGGTAACCCTCAGGGTAATTTCTAAGAAATCAAATAATTGATTTTATTTGATTTGATTGATTTGAGCACATTCCGGTACTGACGGAAGGATGTGGGTTCAAGTCCCGTTGAAGTCGAAAATTTTGGCGATATTATTTGGTTTCCCTTAAACGTTGTCTTTTAGAGGTAACGTCATCTTCGCGGAGTACGAAAGAGAAGAAGAGGAATGTCGTCTGACGATAGCCAAGGTGAAGACAGGAGAGAGATGCCCTCACGCCTACTTGGAAATGCCGCTGCAAGCTATCACACCGCACCCTGAATTCTCCAGGTATGAGTAGCAAAGATACAACCGACTTCAAAAAAAGAGGGGTACTCAATTTAACAGTTTTGTGGGTATTTTGGCAGATAATATACAGGGTGGTTTTTTGAAAAGGGCGGTGATGGCCAAGTCCGAAACCACGAGAGCTAGAGAAGAGTCGTGAAAGGAGTCATGCCCTCGATTTAAAAACAATTACTGCACATTTAGTTTTTTTTTAAACCTTTTACTTTTGACGGAAATCGACACGAATGATTAAAAAAACAGACACCTGTATTATTTAACTAATGAATTTTGTTGCTGATAAGAATCAATCCTTGCAAACAAATGTATTACTAAAAATAAAACGAAAAAACAAATTTTTACAAATTACTTTGAAAACTTATCTCGATTTCCTTCAAAAGTAAATGATTAAAAAAACTAAATATGCAGTTATTATTTTCTTATAAATCGAGGGCATGACTCTTTTCACGACTTTTCTCTAACTCTCGTGGTTTCGGACTTGGCCATCACCGCCGTTCTCAAAAAACCACCCTGTATAGTGTAGCTTTTTGAGGTGGGATAAAGTGGCAAAATCAGAAACTAGTAGTAGAGTAGTAGTAAAGTTAGAGAAAAGTCGTGAATGTAGTCATTGAGCTCAATTTATGAGAAAATAAAAACTGCATAAGTACCAATTGTTTCTTCTTTTTTACGGAATTTTTGATTAAATTTTATAAAATTCGTAAAGATGATGTTTTATCGAGGAAAAACCCTATTAAAATACAGAACAATTTTCAAAACGGCAAAATTTTCAGATTGATGCCCAAGGCTTATTCCAGTTGCCCCTTGAAAATTATCCCGTTTCTTTCTTATTCCACTTTTAACTGTTCACTTATAATATAATATAATACATCTATGTAATTGTATTTTACTTGGTGAATCTGAAATCGAATTTCAAATTCAGATTTCAATAACTTTATTTATTTTCGAATACAAAATAAACAGTTAGACAAGTCAAATAGTAAATTTTAATTACTATAGGTACGATAATTATACCATACATTAACAATAATAATGCTGGACAATTCACACAGCGTTATCTAGCCCCAAGCTAAGCAGAGCTTGTGTTATGGGTGCTAGATAAGGATAACTGATATACTTAATACAATACACTACATAGATAGTTTTTTTTTTATTATACATAGAAAACATCCAGAACACCCTGAACAAATATCTGCAGATCGTACACACATTTGTCCCGAGGCGGGTATCGAACCCGCAACCTCTTGCGTCGGTGGACTTTCGCCCGCTGCGCCACAGAGGTGGTCATACATTACTATCAAATTAAAAATAATGTGTTGTTGATTTTCTCTTGACTTAATTTTTTTACCATACCATAAAATATTATTTTTCTCCTTTCAGATTTGGTGTCAGAAATAGTTTGGCACTAGTCAAACTTATGCGACCAATGAAATCAAGTGAGTCTCACTCGTACATTGCTTTATGATTGAGTTTATTAAAAAATAACAACAACGCCAGTCAGTAACAGCTGGACTTAAGGATGTCGCAGAATAAATGCGCACCGCTACAGTATAGCACAAAAATGTACATTTAAATATGGGCGTAACATTTAGTTGCATTTCATATTCATGGCATTAAATGACAGACAGCTTGCGGGCCACTCGTTTGAAGCTTGTGGGAAGTCATTTTATCGGGTTATTCCAGTTTTCCCCCTTGAAATCCCCCTTAAAGGGGAAAACTGGACACCAAAAAAATTTATTCCAGTTTTCCCCCTAAGGGGGATTTTCAAGGGGGAAAACTAGACTTCAAAAAAATAAATTCCAGTTTTCCCCCTTTAAGGCTAATCTAACCCATTTTATCACTGTAAAATGTATCGAAAAGTTACGAGTACGCCCATATTTAAATATAGGTTTTTGTTCCGTGTGGTGTCTATATTGGATTAAGGCGCTAACCCGACCCAAATCAGCGCCAACTATTTTATCTTAGTATTATGTAACACGAAGGAATTTTTAAATATCGAATTTGCAGTTTGTGATCCCTATCTTAAGGGTCCGGCGACGGATGAATTTCCTATACAAACGTAATACCAAAATGATTTGTAATTTGAGCATATTTTCGCCATGGTCTGCTATTATTTGTATTAAAATAGTATTTATCTAGGTTCCTAACACATTTTGTTTTTCAAAATACCTTTCTGAAATGAAATTAAACCGAATCGCAATTTTACATTACAGAATGAATGTATTCTTAGTTTTTGTGTAGATAAGTATTTTGAAAAGAGATTGTGGCAGGAACCTAAATAAATACTATTCTAATACAAATAATAGCAAACCATGGTGAAAATATTCTCAAACAACAAATCATTTTGGTACTACGTTTGTATGGGAAATTCATCCGTCGCCGGACCCTTAAGCTTATTTTGAATGCCTCTGTAAGTTTTAACTTGTTAACCTCGACCTGTGCTCCTGTTTTCGAAAACCGCTAAAAACATCGTTTTACGTCTAGCGATAGAATGCTTTTGATTAATAGATTGATACGGGTTACTTTTTCTGAAAGCTATTGAAACAAACTATGAAACTAGGTATACATGGTTTTGTATTTATTATATTTACGCAGACCTTTCTTTAATAAAGCTTAAAACCAAAATATTTTGAAGTGTGACAATGTCCCACTTCGATGTTTAAGAGTTTAATGTGTTCAACCGCCTTGGCTCATATTAAGGAGATGTTGAGATAATACGTAGGCATTAGAGCGATTATAGCGAAAAAAAATTGAGTGACCCATGTGGGTTGCAGGAATTTTTTTTCGCATCGCCGAAGCTGCTGCCCGTCGACGGCAAGTTATTTAGCTATGCATGTATAGGGTGCGCTATACCGTAATCAGTCGATCGGGAGAGGGGAAGCTTGGGATAGAAAAGCGGGGAGGGGATTGAAGATACTACTGCCACGGGGATAAGTGGAATGTGGCGTTAGCAGCTAGAACAGTTTGGGGTTGCGCACCCGCACCGTAGCGAAACCGACTAGCTATCAGATAATAAATATTTTTATTCAGAACATTTTTACATAAAGTATCTTATATACCTATTGAAACGTTGACACTACCGAAACTTTACAAACTGGGTGGGAGTGTCAACGCTGTCTCCTAGTTTTCTGAATAATAAAATTGCATTAATTACTAACTAATATTAAAAGCTACTTATTTATTAGATAGATACCTGGAAAGGCCAGGTAGTCCTGCAGCAGTAGGCGTAAGGGAAAATGCGCGCCTGCCAAGCCGCCGCGCTCGTGTTTTTCGTAGTTATTTAAACATGGTGATTAAGAAAATCATTTTATCAATTCAAACTCTGCGAATTTGTTTAGAAATATTTAGTGTCCTTAGTTGAGTACAAAAAAAAAGTGTGATATCAGTAGTTCGCTAGTCATGGTATTGAAAAAACGTTAGAAAATGGGGTAACTTTGGGATTTTTTATCTATCGACTGAAGTTCATTAGATCTTGTAACTGAATGCCATTTTGACTAGATTATATAACTTTTTTTCTCATGGTATTGAAAAAACGTTAGAAAAAGGGGTAACTTTGGGATTTTCTTCTATAGAGTGAAGTTCATTAGATCTTGTAACTGAATGCGATTTTGACTAGATTAGAACCTTAAGTATATCTTTTTTTCAGAATTTTATACACTATTTTCTAAGTCTCAGATGGTTTTAAAAATCACAAAAATGCGGCCTCTGCTGGCCTACCAAGCCATAATGGAACATAAATTTGATAAGTTAAATTTGGCCTGCAATAAGGAGCATTAAAGATTTATTTCTTGAACAGGATACATGATGCCTATCTGCTTGCCGACATTGTCAGAGCGATCGAAGAAGAGAAGAGATGTGTACGTGTTTATGATAGACTATATGAGTCGTAAGTACCCACCTATTTTATATATAATATATATAATAAATGTTGAACAGAGTAGGTACCGCACGATAGGAAGAGTCAATGAACTAGGTCATGTATCAAACAATCAAACTCAACAGCCTGTATTGGTCCACTACTGGACGCAGGCCTCCCCCAGATAAGCGCCTTATTGGCTTTTATCACATGGGAGGTAATACCCATAATCCCCACGATGGGATCACAGTTCGGTGGTAGAATTGTTTTGTAGGGGGCGCTGATGCCCGCCCGCGGTGTATATCCCTTAGTCGCCTCTTACGACACCCGCGGGAAGAGTTGGGGTGGTGCAAATTCTAAGCCGGCACCACACAGCGACATGTATAGTTAAGCAGATTTACCAACTCAAACACATGTTCTTGCACCAATTTGCTTATCTCCGTATTATTGTGCAATTACTTACGAATATTAAATCAGTGTCAAACTAGCACTCAGGTGTTTGATTCGTACTTTATAAAAAAGAAATAAAATAAAATAAAAATATATTATTTCAACAAAAAGATCCATAATTTGTTAGTAATATACACAAGCACTTATAATTAGGGTTAGTTATATTGGTACATATTTATAAACATTTTAGTTAATCACTCTCCGCACGAAATCATGCCACGTGGGAGAGGTGACTCTACCAGCAATAGTTTGAAGGATGGTGTTGGGACTGTCACGCACTTTATCCTTCCCTCTAACTATTTAACTATTTGGCTGTAGAAACCCCAACAAATGTAAATATTTACATGTACGTGATAGTAAAAACGTCACTGCTGTTAGCCCGCACACAATAGGTATCTGTGCACGTCGCGCCATAGAAATTGTTTGGTTGTGACCGGGTACATTATACATTCATAATCAGTCTCCCATTGCGTCTGTTAGTCTAAACTAAACGCTATAAAATCAAAAATCCCGAGTGGATTTTCATGCGGTTTTCATATGGACGGCGTGACGCACATACTAATGGGACTACAAGAAATAGTTCTCCTTCGTGGTCCCATTAATTAGACAAAATAATGGAACCACGAAAAAACAGCATGTTTGATGAGGGAGGTTTGAGTGACTTATTCTTTGAGGTTTTTAGTAAATTAACTAAAAATATAACGATGATTGTGTGACTGGCACCGCACTGACCCTGAAGAAGTTCCTCGTTAAGGGATCAAAAGTTGATGTTCTTCTAACAAACTTGGTTTGTAGTTACCCGCTTATATTCATAATGATTGTTTAAAATGTCAGGAAAAATTATGCCAAATCAAAGCTTTGCTGGCGAGTAAACCAATAGAGCTACTAGAAAACAATGTATGACATTACAGAATTATTCCTACAGATCTAATAAAAATCTCTGGTATCCGTGGTAGTTATGTATAATCATACAAAACTTTGTTTTTCAGTCGTACCCGTGGACTTCACCTATGAAAGAATGGCAAAAAAAACATTGCAACTTTACTCAGATGACGCGTGCAGGGCGAAGAACAAATACGTGGTATTTATCAGTTGCTAATTATTTATCAATTAATGGAAGATCTAAATTCCTACTATTGTTATAAAGGCGAAAATGTTTGCCGTTGTGAAGATGTTTGGCCGAAGACAACGCCAAAACCACTGAATCGGGCTGAAATTTGCACACAAAGATTTGGATCTGAATTATCAGAATGGCTACTTTTTGAAATTCAATATCTAATATCAGAATTTAGTAGCCCTGAGAACATTGGTAAAGATTTGCTATTTTACTATAAAAACTATCGTAGTTTGAAGAATTCACGCGTTGGTTCAAACGTTGGTGTTCTTCCAACACAAATAAGGTTCGTAGTTAACCCGCTTACATCCGTAATGAATTGGTAAAGATATTGTAATTTGACGACCGATATCTTATCACATGGCTCAGTGATAAAAATTCCAAAAATAAAGAGGATTTTACCTAAAAGTTCAAACAAACCATAACAGAAAAAAATACCGCAAGCTCCAAGCAAGTAGCCCGCGTTGTCCACTATGTCATGCCGTCACCGTAAAATGTATCCAAATGTTACCAACAAGGAGCAGTGGTTTTGAGATCTACGCGCCAGGCTATATCGGCGTTGTTGGCAACATTGGTGTATAGACTGATTATGTTTTAACTTTTGCTGCAGAACTGGTTGGGCGTCAGCAACTTCCTCTGCAGTACAGGCTGCGGAGTCAGGTTTGGCGCACCCATCATCATTCAGGCCACAGAGGGCTCTTTTGAACTTATTGGTAAGTTTTATCTGAACAGAAACAATCATGTAAATTCATCTAAAGTATGCTCGTCTCGTAATAAGTCCGCCATAATAAGTTTTGTCATTACGAGAAGAGCCAAGTCAGCCATTTTATTATAGTACTAGAGCCCACGACCAAAACCATGTCTCATAGCAATACGGCAAAAACCCTATAAAATCGTTAGATTGTATGATTCTGAACCCGACTAGGTGTGTAGTAACGGTCGAAAGTGTAGCAACTGCGTGGTAGGCCATTTCTGCTGTGTCAAAAAAAAAAGGCAGTCGGTATTATAGCAATACGTCTGATAGTGAAAATGTACATAGATTTTATAATTGTATTACGAAAAAGTTTGTTTTCAGACATTTTGCGCGTAGCACATAGCCTGAGCGCATTTTTGAAAATGTCAACAAATTTAGCCGACCTGTATCATAGCAATACGGATAATTTATTTTTTTTAACTTTTCGTATTGCTGCCGTGATTACCAAAAACCTGTTTTCAGACACTTTAAGTGTAGCATATACTCCCAAAAACGAAAATAACGTTTCGGAGTCACCTGGCCGACGCCTCTGTTAAATGTTTTTTTTAAATTTACAGCCTTCATAGATATTCAAGAATCTCCCTTGTCTATTATATGTACTTTGACAGATGACAGATGTCATTACTTATTTCTTTTGTAAAAGTTACTCAAGTGTGCTTTAAATTTATTTTTGAAGTTTACGACACTCCTTATAGTACGAGAGCCCACGACCAAAATTTTTGTCTCATAGCAATCCAGCCAAAACCGCATCAAATCGATAGATACGATTATCCTGAACTCGAAAATACCAATATCAGACATTTTCCGCGTAGCGTTTGATCTGACCGAATTTTCAAAATTGTCAAAGAATTTTACCGAACTGCATCATAGCAATATGTCTGATTTGCAGACTGTAGTTGAATGATAGTTCTGAGATACTCACTATACTCGCTCTCGTACTATTACCAAATTACCTGGTTGTAAGATTAGGATAACTTTCGAGTGACGTCATAATTTTTTAAGGCGGAAGTAAGTACCAAGAAGAAGAAGATTATATATGAGACGAGTCTTGACATAATTTTACATGTGTTTTTGTTCGGATTCATACTCTACTTTTTGAGGGGTTCACATTTTGGAGCGATGGTAGCAGTCTTACCTGATCATCTTGTCCATACTCTGAGAAATAAACTTTAAGGGTTATTTTTTATTATGAAGCCCTAAAAATCATGATTTAAAATTTTTTCATTTCTCAAGTCATAAATTTTTTTCAAGTCCCGTCGAAGTCGAAAATTTTTGGGATATTATTTGATTTCTATTTTAGCTGTAACCTAGAATTTTTTGTTAGGAATTTATTTCAGAACATTTTGAAACAGGGGACCTAACAGAGATCTTATTATTGACGACTTCCGTGGCGACAGCGGGCGAAGGTCCGCCTGCGACGCAGGAGGTTGCGGGTTCGATCCCCGCCTCGGAACAAATTTCAATCTGCAGAAATTTGTTCCGTGTTGGTCTGGGTATTTTCTAAGTATAATAAAAATATCTATCTGTGTAATGTATTGTATTAAGTATATCAGTTATCTAGTACCCACAGAAGCTCTGCTTAGCTTGGGGCTAGATAATGCTGTGTGAATTGTCCAGCATTATTTATTTATTTATTTATTATTCAGGTATAGCAGTCTCTGGTGGTCTCTGCAAAAAAAAGTCAATGCGAAGTCGCTTAAACGAAGATCCCCCACTTTACATCGACGTGTACCCTTACTCCAACTGGATCATCAACGTCATCACGGCCAATGAGCTGCCTTCGGCCTACCAGCACAACTTTAGGCGTCTCGACACACATGGATCTGGTAAGCTGCTTTAGGATCTTTAAATTTCTTTGTGTTTGTTACCTCTTCACGCCTGTTGATCGTGCTGAAATTTTGTACATAGGTGGTTCTAGACCGGGAATAAAAATCACTTTATATCTCATACATAAATCAGGTTTTAAGGGGTAGAAATAACCTTTAGATGTTTCCAAAGAAACAACATGTGCGAAACCGCGGGCAGAGACTGGTTGAAAATTAAGGCAAAAGCGACTTTAACAATAATGAGAAAAGTAATCGCTTTGGTATAAGCGCTATTGGAAAGGAATTTATTTCGCAAAAAGGAATGCATTTCACTTATCTGAGAAAACATTTTAGAATAAAGTAGGTACCTATATATAATATAACTTCAAGAAAACAAATAATTTTTCGTAACCTCATAGACCTCTATTTCCGCCTGTATCCTTTAATAAAATAGCGCTTATACCAGCTTATACAGTTAAAGTTAATGATACATTTATTTATTTATTTTCGCTCACGTGTACAAGTTTACAGCTTAAGTCTTAATGTCTGAATAGTAAATAGTACATGCATAATACAAAAGTTTTATAATTTTCAAATAACACAATAAGACAAAAACAGAAAGAGTTTTACACTACCCGCAAAATCCTAAACATTTTTTTAAAAACATCATCATCATCAGCCTATATTAGTCCACTGTTGGACATAGGCCTCCCCTAATGAGCGCCATAGCGCCCTGTCTTCAGCTTGCCGCATCCAGCATCTGCCTGCAGTCTTTCGCAGATCGTCATCCCACCTGGCCGGAGGGCGTCCTACACTACGTTTGCCGAGTCGTGGTCTCCACTCAGGAACACGTTTACCCCAGCGGTTGTCGGTCGGTTCTTCGCGAGATATGGCCGGCCCACTGCCACTTCAGCTTGCTAATTCTTTGAGCTATGTCGATAACTTTGGTTCTCTGTCGGATGTATTCGTTACGAATTCTGTCCTTCAGAGAGACTCCGAGCATAGCTCTTTCCATAGCTCGCTGAGCGACTTTGAACTGGTGGACCAGCCCTACCGTGAGTGTCCACGTCTCAGCTCCGTAGGTCATGACGGTTTGAAAAACGCCGTATTAAAATTGAAAAGGACAATCCATGCATGATATTTCATACGTAACCTTGCTTTCAAATAATAGAAATAAATTAGAACTAGTATTTACAATTAAAACAATTGAGCTAACTGCAGACTGATCCATTTCAATACCAGTCGTCGCGTCCCCGCTACGCTGGCTGCATTGCCCCGCTGTATGGCAATGCTGATGCGCTGTGCCAGATACTGACCAGCTCTCGGGTCAGTATTAAACCTAGCTTTTAAATATTTCAGGTATGGCCATACATACAGATTATCTGAGAGATACTAAGAGGAAGATACAGTATGAAGGATGGCGGGCACGTACGTACCTCGTGGGAAACTTCTGCAGGAAAAGCTTGAAAAAGCAGAAACGTGCAAAAGCTGCCTTCTTTTACTTTGAAGAATTTGAGGTTATATCTGGTGCTCTTCCTTCAACGCTGTTTTTGGAGATGAAGGTAACATTTCTTTACATAGTTACATCTTTATATATAAAAATGAATCCCTATTTCCCTTACGACGAACGGCTGGACCAATTTCGCTAATTATTTTTTTGTTGTGTTTGTTATTGTCAGGAGACGGTTCATATGAAAAAAAGAGATGAGTTGAAAACATAAATTTCCACGTGGGTGAAGCCGCGGGGCGCGGCTAGTAAAATATAAGATAAACTTAGTTAATAATTTTGTTTATTCGTAAAAAACTAAAAACCGACATCAAATTCCTTAAAAACAGTATTTACACTGTTTTTAGGGTTCGCTTTCTTTTTCCTTTTTCCCCTCTTTAATAACGCAGCAACAACTACGGACCAAAAATTTTTTTCTTCCCAATATTTATTTTCTTTTATGTCTGTACAGGCGCATGATATTTATTATTACTTTAAATATCAAGTTTATAGCTGTGGTAGTTGCTGAGATAATAAAGAGGGAAAAAAGGACAGACAAAGTGAGACCAGGGTTTCGAAACCGATCTCGAAACAAAACAAAAATTACAGTTTTGGCTTCAGTATAGATAGTAGGTAAAATAGCTTGCCCCCCATTTTTTTTCAAAATATCTTCAATATAGAGAATTAGACTGATACACCCCGCGCCTCCCGCTACCTCGCCCTCAGTTTGAATGTTGGCGTTCGTGTGCAAACGTGTGAACTGATCATGTGTGTACCAAAATATATATCTTACAGTGTGAACAGCAATCGCAGGATGTAATATATAGCTCAACGTGTTTTTTTTGAATATCCAATAGTGAAAAGCCGGCTTGATTCTTTTGTCCTTTCTTTTTGGTACTTTTACTTTTTTTTGATTTATTTTTCCTTTTCATTTTTTTTTCAGATCTCAAGTGGCATTGACTGTTCGATAATCTGTGCCCGTTTAATGCTTCCCAGTCGAGCTACTCAGCCAACAATCAAAGGAATTGGGGGTTTTAATCTATCCGTCACTTTTACAACAGCCCAATTTCCTGAGAGGTTCTTCTACTCACTTGGACTTACGGGCAAAAACTCTTCGGAGAGAAAAATATCAAGATGGCTTGAATATGTTCCACCAGAAATGAGAAATTAGCAGATTGTTATTGTAACTCGATTGAGATTCCCTAGATTGTTTGACTGAGTCTGGATTATTTGCAACAGTCTGCAGTAGGCTTAATGTTTCAATTAACTGTACCTAAACTATACATCATCCACGCATTTATATTTGTTGACCGAATGAAAGAATGCAATATTTAAAAGACTGAAGTTTCTTTTTAAAAAATAGTTATTCGAATTTGTTGACAAGAAAATATAAAGAGTAACGAAAGAATTCAAAACCGAAATATGCAATAGAGAATAAAAATTGACCTGACTTCATTCGATTTCATTCAGTTAAAGAAAATAAACACGTGGACGGCGTAACTAGTTCCAATTTTGTTTCCATTTTTTTATTTTAACTTTATATATTTAAATTGACTACTTTCTACCCCCGGCTTCGCACGCATTGTTTAAAGGATAAATAGCCTATAAAGATAATAAAGATTAACCAAGATCGAAGTATTGTCATATAATATGGCATGGTAACTGATTTATCCGAAAAGCGCCTACCGTGTTATTCCAAAAGTATATGCAAAATTTTAACCTGACCCATCCAAAATTTCATAATAATGCGTGTGTTGGTAATAAAAGTGACGAAAATATGTTATAAACAAAGTAGCGTATGGAATAAAAACAATATAATCGAGTTTTTTCTGTTGTTTGTTTGTTCTTGTTTATGTGTTAGATACCTTGAGAATTTAATATAGCAGAAAGCATATTTCAACAAATAATAACTAAGCGGATTCTACTGAGATCGTGTCTTCATCGTTAAGTCCTTTATCGTCGCTGGAACCTCCAGGGAATGAAGAAGGTGGAGATGGAGTCGGTGACTGGGGCGTAGAGGGGCTCGACGGAAACTGAGGCAGCTGGGGAAATTGGGGGAACTGGGGCAGAGAGCCTTGGGGGAATTGGGGCAAAGAGCCTTGGGGAAACTGGGGAAAACTTGGTTCCTGAGGAAATTGTGGCAATGATCCTTGAGGGAACTGAGGAAACGATGGAAACGATGGTGCTTCACCTTGAGGGGCTTGAGGCAAGGACGGCAAGGTCGGGAAGGGATAGTTGCCGATAGGTGGAAATTGCGGTGCCGAAGGCTGCTCTTGCTGAGGGGCAGGAGTTGATGAGCTCTGATCCTGAGGCTGGTTTTGTTGTTTATCTTGATCCTGTTGCGGAAATTCTGCAGAGTCCACTACAGTTGTGTCACTGTCACCTGCCTGTGAGGGTGAATCCTGGAACGGAGGGGCTTGTGGAAAGCTGGGCTCTTGCGAAGGGAATCCAGGGGTTCCCGGTGGGAAGCCAGCTGGTTGTCCAGGAGCTGGGGCGAACGCTGGATATCCTGGCGCTGGCGAGATCGTAAAAGGCGGGTAGATGACACTGCCGGGGAAGTAGGACCCTCCAGCGATGGGGTAGAAGGTGGTGTGCTGCAATGGCGCGAAAGGACTCAACTGTGGCACTTGATAGTGCACGTGTGGTTGTAGTGCTACTGGTAATGCCGATGGTATCTGGAAACAGGAATTAAGAATTTAGAATAATTTATCAATAAAATCTTGAATCTTTAGTTTGGAAAATAGTAGAGAAAGGGTTTGGGTTCTTATGAGCTAAATGCTTAAATTCTAGTAGAGGTACCGTATTTAAAATTAAGTATACATAGTCAGTTAAAACAGGTCGTGAGGGTTTTTATATTTTTCTTCTATGTAGAGTATGATTATTGACTCATGTGTGCGCTACGCAGGTACGAGTATGTAACTATGTGAAAATATACATTTTATGTACGCGTTGCTTCGAACAGACGCTCAGATAATTTTATTGTGATTGTTTTTGTCATGTACATAAAAATCGAAACAAAAAAACTTTAAATTAGAGTCTTAATCGTGGTTGAACTCACGGTGTTGATATACTGTGTTGAGGAGAATCCGAAGAATTTCGTTTGTGGGACGACCGCGGAGCTTACAGCGGCATGAGTGAGGTGGTTCGGTGAAGCAGCGAGAACCTTAGCTCCAGGCCACGCGACTGATGAGCCGGCGACTGCTCCAGACGCCACCACTAGTAATACTGACACTGCAAACACCTGCACATAAACATTACGCTTAACTAAATACTTATTCAAAATATGATGACCTCAGTGGTGCAGAGGGCGAGAGTCCGCCTGCGACGCAAGAGGTCGATTCCCGCCTCGGAACAAATTTGTGTACGATCTGCAGAAATAACATAGTTCCGTTGGTCTGGGTGTTTTCTATATAACATAAAAAAAATCTATCTATGTATCTAATGTATTAAATATAACAGTTATCTAGTACCCATAACACAAGCTTTGAGTAACTTACTTTGGGGCTAGATGGTGCTGTGTGGATTGTTCAGCATTATTATAATAATAGGTTCCCTGGGACATCTATGCTGTGTAATTTGTCCGGCATAATTTATAATTTCTTTATCTTAGGTTAGTTATATGCTATTAAACTCCAAACGAAAGTCGCCACCACAAAGCCGTGTGAATACTGTAGGCAACCGATAGTCTTTTGTCAACTTGTCGGCACCCTGCTGACATTAGTGTAGAAGGCATGCCTGTGTAGAGTCCATTAGAAAAACACTAGTCATCAAAAACCGTCTCACTCTTACATTTTTATGAGTATCTGATTTAAATTTAATGACGTACTAGGTACCTATCAACCAAATGCTTCGTTGACCGCAAAAATAAGGGTATTTTTATAGTTATACGGTATTTCGCGATCAGCACAGTTAAATAAATAAATAAATAATGCTGGCCAATCCATTCTGCACCATCTAGCCCCAAGCTAAGAGCTTGTGATATACTTAATTCAATACAATACAATACATTAATAGGCATTTTTTATGTGACATAGAAAATACCCAGAACACCCGGAACAAATATTTTCAGATCGTATTATTGAAAGGACTGTGGAATAATATATCTCACAAGAACAAAATTTTAAATATTAAAAAAACCCCGACAGATTTTCGTTAAACATGACTAAGAACACTCGGGATAAAATTATATATGACACAAAAAAACTAAACGAAAATCAGTTCATCAGTTTGTGAGCTACGATACCACAGACAGTTACACAGACAGACACGTTAAATTTATAACACCCCTCTCTTTTTGCGTCGGGTGTTAAAAAGGACAATTATTATTAATAATCAAAAACACAATTGAAAGCATACCTATCTCTCACAAATCTATTACAGCACACAGTTTAGAATTAAACAGATTCTATTATGCTACTCTACATACAGTTCACATCGCGAATAGTAAAGCCAGCTGAAGCGCTAGACTCTAACGACAATATCTATAACATCATCATCATCAGCCTATATTAGTCCACTGTTGGACATAGGCCTCCCCTAATGAGCATATATCCCATATCTATAACGATACCACTCAATACATTATAAGGTTTAACGTAGATTATGTAGCAAGCACCCTATATCCAGAGATTATCACAGTATTAAAATAAACATAAAACTTTAGCTATGCCAACACTTCAACATAGTACGTAGGTACTGTTTTTAAATCACAATTTTCGACAATCTTTTACGATCGCCCACGAACTGGTTCCGATTCAACGACCATAAAATCCAAATTGGTATTATAATGAACAAAATCATCGTCAACACAAACTTCCAACGTAAGATCCTATAATCACTAAATATCATCACTGTCACAGTATTAAATCCAAGGTGAAGAGCACAGTACCTTCATGGCGGGCAAGAGAGCTTTATACGAGTGCTGGTCCTCTGACAACTCTTTTATATACTAAATAGCACCCCGCCTACGGCCACAAGGAAAGTATGAACGTTACTAGATGTGTCTCAAGTTTTGTATGCATCGGCAGCGTCTGTCGCTGCTACGTCACAAACTAGAAGTTGAATGTTGGTGCCTCCGTTTATAACGGGTAGGTAGCTATTTTTAAATTTAAATTTTAAAATTAAATAATGCTGGACAATTCACACAGCATTATCTAGCCCAGCTAAGCAGAGCTTGTGTTATGGGTACTAGATAACTGATATACTTAATACACTACATAGATAGATATTTTTTTTTATGATACATAGAAAACACCCGGACCAACGGAACAAATTTCTGCAGATCGTACACAAATTTGTTCCGAGGCGGGAATCGAACCCGCAACCTCCTGCGTCGCAGGCGGACCTTCGCCCGCTGCGCCACGGAGGTCGTCAAATTTTTGCTTTGATTTATCTACGAGCTCGGATACTATCGTTGCATGACACTGTACTATTAACATAATGTAAGAAAACTGTGATAAAGAACAAAATAGGAAGGTATTTGACACAGAAAATACTAGTGATAAGTACCTATCTATAGCCTGAGTTATTATAGCTCTATCAGTTTTATTACAAGCGATACTACTAGCTTCTAACCCCGGCTTCGCGCGCCCGGATGAAAGGTAGCCTAATATACGAGCAGAATTCTGCTCTACATTTACCTACGCTACATTACATCTTGATTTATTCAGTAATTGTGGAGATCTTATTATACTTATTATACTTATTAACAAGCATCTTGACCTCTTCAACAATAATCGCCTTTTTACCGTAATGTGTTATGTCCATAAAAGCTTGACATAAAGGTAAGATGTCGAATCGGTCATCTGTTGCCATTCATTCATTGGCGTATTTAAAGATTCTGCGCCCTAGGCCCGTAAGGTTTGCCGCCCCATAATTAACGGAAAAAACCGGCTGGGCCACGCGCAGTGTAGGGTTCCGTAGTTGTACTTGCACGGTGCCTTCTTATTTACTAGCTGTATCTATTACACTACAAACAACTTCATGGAAATATTTTTTTTATAATTTGGAAATAAATTTGTTCCACATTTTCCTGTTTCGGTGGTGGGCAAAGTGTCCCAAAGGCCTACTTAACCTCAACCGAATGGACCTGCGCATTCTGGTAGGAACACTAACAGGACACTGCCCACCTATTCACCATCGGAGCGACGAATAGCCCTCTATGCAAAGGGTGCCTCAGCGACGACGAATCAGCTGCCCATGTAATCCTGGAATGCGAGGGAGTAACAGCACAACAAACAGAAATCCTCAACTTGCCGAGGTCACTCCGTGAAGCCTGTGAAGACCTCAGGAAGATTCTGCGCTTCTGGACGGAGTTAGCCTGGCAATGCTAGCTAAAGAAACGCATAATGGACCAACGAAGAGTTCAAATGCAGAAATAGGAGTACCTGCACCATACCATACCATACCATACCAAGTGTGGGAAAAGAATTGATAGAGTGTCCCGAAAATATTTGAGAGACTTGACTCCTATCTTAAATAGCGGCGAGCCAAGCAAGCCGGGGCAATTTCGGAATTAGGTGAGGTGTTCAAAGACAGTGAAAAAGACAGGAATACAAGAAAAACTAAATAAGGACGAACGGAACCTCCAAATTTTTATTACTTTATCAGGGCTCGACTTTGAGGTTTCACATGAAACCAACAAAATTCAAATACGAAAAGTCTGGTATAGTCGTAGGTATGTTTTTGGAGAGTGAAGAATTCTCTGGTTATGTGAGCGCGTATTTTTTGTCACCCCCTGGTGCTTGGTACCCGGGGCCCCCTTGTGCTGCTACTGCAGACCATACACAGAATGGGGAGATATTACCGGCGAGCGGAGCGAACCTCGAAATTTTTGTGGTTTTCTACGATTATTTTGCAGTGTTTTGCATATTGACTTTAAACGAGGGATGAGCCCCGGACCAGAGGCATGGTAAATGTTGGGCCATGGCCCAGGGCGCCCACGTGATCTAACGGTAAATACGCCAGTGCATTCATTATACAGGGTGGTTTTTTGAGAATGGCGGTGATGCCCAAGTCCGAAACCACGAGAGTCAGAGAAAAGTCGTGAAAGGAGTCATGCCCTCGATTTATAAGAAAACAATAACTGCATAATATTTAGTTCTTTTTTAAACCTTTTACCTTTGACGGAAATGGACACGAAAAATTTTAAAAAAAGACAGCCTGTATTATTGAACCAATGGATTTTGTTGCTGATAAGGATCAATCTTTGCAAAGAAATGTATTACTAAAAATGAAAGGAAATCGCAAATTTTCACTATTTAATTATTTATACACGGACGAAAAATTTCCTCCTATCCAAACTTTTTGGTAGTTATGTATGAAACTTATTTGTCTTATTAGTGGGATACTATGGTGATACTTACAAATAGAAAAAAGGTTTGTTATACCTGATAATACATAGGTACTTACCTATTTGAAAGTAGAATTCCATTCATGTTTTTTAGAATAATGATGATCGATCAGTATTGAGTTGCTAAAGAAAGATCTTTCTGTGAATGGATTTATCAAGTAGTGAATGATTTGATTTGATGGAGGCCTATTTTTGCTGGTATCAAAATAAATATCCACAGCTCTCTTTACCCTCGAAAAAGGTGCTTCAAGCTATGGTGACTAATTTAAAAGTTACAAAACCATAGTATCAAATGCAGTAAAGTCTTCAGAGAGACGTATAAACTTATGCATTGGAGTCAATGGAGCTATTTTGAGAAACTTATTAGTTAGGTAAAATTGAGATAAGTATTAGAAATAATTTGAAAAATTTTCTTATTCCTTTCATTTTTAGTAATACATTTCTTTGCAAAGATTGATCTTTATCAGCAACAAAATCCATAGGTTCAATAATACAGGGTGTCTTTTTTTGAAAAATCTTTTTTATCCATTTCCGTCAAAAGTAAAACGATTAAAAAAACTAAATATGCAGTTATTGTTTTCTTATAAATCGAGGGCATGACTCCTTTCACGACTTTTCTCTAACTCTCGTGGTTTCGGACTTGGCCATCACCGCCCTTCTCAAAAAACCACCATGTACATATATTCGTAATGTGAAAATAAGTTTAAGAATTAATTAACTTTAATATATGTTAGTAGTACTTTGGGGCTAGATGGTGCTGTGTGGATTGTCTAGCATTATTTATTTAATATTTATTTATGTACCTGATACCCCATCAAGCTCCACATACTTTAGGTCTAAATGATGTAGCTTAAAATATCGAGCATACTAATTTATCTTGTCTATACAACCTCTTTGAATATAAATGACATTCCTCCTTGCTAATTCTATGTAAAACCTTTTTGAAACACTCCTTGCACCCAACAAGAAAAAAAGTATAAAATTTGACATGTGACATTGGAGGATATAAATAAACTGACAAAAATTTGTATGTAATTTACGATTAAATTAAAATATTATTTCGATCGAAATGGATTGTATTCTTTTTACACCGATAATTATTGTCAACTGATGTTTTTATATTATTTTTTACTGGGAATGAGTAACAATGTCAGGTATATGAAAATCCACAATGAGTGTGAAAGCACATAAAGATTGGTTTTTTCTTCTTCGTATTACCCACGATAGTTTCAAAAGTGGTGTATTGTGTAGTTTGATGACTGACTTGAGTTCATGTTTTAATTTCGTTGGACTAATCTAGCAAAAGTTTCAGATACCGCTATTTCTGCAACCGATTCTTCAATACAGACATCCGATTCCACCAAAAAAGTTAAAAGAAAATGTAAGTTTGATACTGTCATTTTAAGTATCGGCTCAAGTTTAAAAAAAAAAACAAATCATTCAACATAAAAACAACTTGGTTGCTAAATAAATCTGAGCGATAAATCCGAAAAATAATTATAGGTGTGTACTAAACTGTGGTATTCAAGTTACTTTACTATCATATCCTTAGAAGAAGTAGACTTAGAATGATAGTTGACACAAACGAGGTAAGTCTAAAAAATTGCGACTAAACGTCGCAATTTTCATTTTGAGCCGTTAGTACAATACTTCAAATGACGCGGAAAGCAGCTCTCACATAAAAATATAAAAATGATGTGTTGTGCAGTGAAAGGGTATTTAAACACCAGTAGCAAGAAAAATAATACTGCAAATATCTCATTTCACTGGTCTACACACATATTACATTTGTAATTTTGCCTAAAACAGTCATCAAAACTCATAAATAAATTTAAAAATTTTGTCCACCATTTTCGTGAAAATGTTGCTATACTCTGGGGAAAAAATACCCCGGTTTTGTTACATAGTATAGGCATATAAAAATAGTGCCGTAAAAATAGTAATAGTACCCGTGCCTCGGAAAGCACGTTGAGCGTTGGTCCTGCGCCTGACCTCTCCCCGGTCGTGTCGATCTGTCATCTCATCGGATTTTGAGAGTGAGGGAACAGAGACTGCACCTACGTTTGCACACACACTTGTGCACTATAATATGTCCTGCGTATCTGGCTAGTCTCCGATGAGATTGGCCGCCGTGGTCGAAATTCGGCTAGGAGGACATTATCAAAATGTTTGAGGAGAGGGTGAACTTCACTCAAGTTAGGACTTAGGAATCAAACTACGCTACTACGGAATATCACAGTTTTAGAATGGCACTGGACGAAATTCTGAATATATTCATATTGTAAACTCAACTTACTATTTTACAAAGAAAATTGTACATTATTACTATTAACGCTGAAGAAGTCGTAGGAAATCCTGGTTTTATTTCGGTGTAGGTGCTTGTCTAACTTGGGCATTATTATTCGTGGAAAAAATGCTGTTCGTAGGTGGTGTGAATTTTAAAGGAAAACTGCACAGCTACAATTATATTCGTTGAGTACCTAATAGTCCTAATCAACTTAAAATATGTAAATTGGTGGGTAAAAAGAAAAATTTGAACGAATTTTGTTGAAAATAACTTTATTAAGGTTGTTCGATATGTAAAACACGTAAATAAGTTTGTTTAGATAGGACATGAACCGTGCAATTACTTACACTGCACGTGGTCGAACGCGCACTTGACCGTCTATCCGAACACGATCGGAGCCCATCTTACTTTGCGGACTTGGAGTAAAACCTTTTTGTCGTTAGACCTAGGAAGAATGATAGTAACCAAAGCTACCAGCTGATATTTCGTAAAATTAAAAAAAGAAATAATATAATCGAAAATAAAATTTAAGGTGATAAAAATACAATGGCTTATTTTTTAATTGGAACTTTGCTTTAGTTACCCAATTTTTTAGGGAAAATACTATTCACTTGCAACATTCAATCATACGAATGTGTGAGTGAAAGCACTGTATTTACGTGCTGTCAAAACACACATAGATCGGTTTTTGGTTACACAAATTGTCAAATTGTTGAATGACACTATCCCTCTGCTGAGACATCAGCGAGTTTTTACTCTATGATCATATCATTATTTCACACATCACACATCGCGAATATTAGATACCTACTATCATTAAATTACTCTAAATACATTTGTTTTAGGTAAAAGAATAAATGTAACGCATAAACAGATGGCTCAGAACCATTTTATAATTAGTAAATAAAACTCATTTGAGTATAAGAGTTTAATTATTAAACAAATGAACTAAAGCTATTATGTGAGATTAAATTTCGCGGCAACAACTAGTGAACTAAACCAAGGAATATCCTTGTATACATATTCAAAAAATTGTGGTACAGTCGTTGTTAGACCTAGATCTAACTGTTAGATGCGCAGAGAGGAACAAAAAATTTTCCGGCGCTGCGCGACGAGATCGCGTCGCTTTTCCGGCCCCGCCGTCAGTCGGCCGCCGGACAGCGAACGGCGCTGTGTTCCCTCGGGGTATCGCTCACACTCACTTGTTTGTTAACAATTAAACACATTTTCCTGAAGCCAACCACTACAAGCCTACACGTACGTTTTGCTACTATTTTCTCCATTACAATTACAACACATGCTTTCCACACCTGTAACATCATTAATTCATTGATAATCGAAATGCAGCGGTGGCAGCCCACAGCGTGTTTTGTTTACGCGTCGGTGATATTTTCATCTACCAATATTATGGGATCAATTTGTTGATAGGTGCATTACTTTCATATTTCAACTTTTCATATCTAAATTTAAAATGATACCACTATAAAACAAAGTTAACGTAAAAACATCAAACATAAATACCGGGAAACAACGCAGAACAGCTGTTTCATGACTTTGTATTTAATACGGTTCGGTTACAGACAGCAAATAAACTAGCATTCATTGACCTAGTCTTATAATCGCAACACGACACGAATATATTCGTTTTTACCACTCGATGCATACTACCAAGGGACACCTATTTATAAATGCTGATAGAATTTAGAAATTTCTTTTTGTTAATGAATGAGTGCCAAATGAACGAACCTAATTACAAATGAATTGAACACCGAAATACCTAATAAATTGAAGAAGAAATAACGTATAACTTGGAAATTGTAATGTATTTACGGAGCTTTCTTTCTATAGGTATATCGTGTTCATATTATTTCGGTAAATCCCACTGAATTCGAAGAGGTCAACAGGATCTAAAACCGGGTACTGGTGTTACGGACCTTAATGTACCATTTGCAGCGAGCATGAAACGTTAAAAATCTGTCTCGATGCTCATTGCGAGCGCCTTTTTTCCCCTTACTGACTGCAGGAACGCTGTCTGTGTGACAGGTGGCATTACGCCCCGTAACACAGTTCAGTACCCGGCTTAGAGATCTTTGTTACCAAAGGGCAAAAGACCTTAAGGCTTAAGGTTGTATGCCGCACACTAGCGCCGCCATCTGTTTTTATTTATCATTGAGCACAAGAATTTTCAAATATCCAATCCACAGTTTGTGATACCTATTCTAAGCTTTTTTTTAATCCCTCTGAAATAGTTTAGTTTCGTATAATTTACACAGAGAAGCGGAAACAGAGTTCGGTGGCCACCCAGAGCAACTTCGATATTCTGCATAAAGGAAATAAAAGAAAACTATTTTATGGGCATTAAAAAAAAGCTTTTGATAAGTATCATAAACTGTAAAATGGACTTTTGAAAATTCCTTTGATTAACGTAATTATGAGAAAGAAAAGACAGTGGCGCTAGTTTGAGGCATACAACCGCCTTAAAATGAATGTTTGATTTAGCTTTCCGCATGGCGGACGAGGCAGCAGCTGAATGTCTGTTCGAGCGCCTCCGCCTGCACCAGCAGCGCTCTCCTGACTCCACGGAGGTGGCGCGTGCCATTGTAGCGCGCATCAACTCGCGCCTCACTTCACACGGTGAGTCCACATTCTACCAAATCCTCTTATCCAACCGCCTCTGACTCCACAGAAGTGGCGCGTGCCATCGTAGCGTAAATCAACTCGCACCTCACTTCACGTGGTGAGTCTATACTCTACCGACTCCTCTGCTCCAACCGCTTCTGCTTCCACAGAAGTGGCGCGTGCCATCGTGGCGTCAACTCGCATCTCACTTCACGTGGTGAGTCTTTACTCTACCGAATCATCTGCTCCAACCGCTTCTGATTCCACAGAAGTGGCGCGTCCCATCGTAACGTAAATCAACTCGCATCTCACTTCACGTGGTGGAGTTTATACTCTACCAACTCATCGGCTCCAGCCTCTTCTGACTCCACAGAAGTAGCGCAAGACATCGTAGCGCGCATCAACTCGTGCCTCACTTCACACGGTGCGTCCATACAGTACCGGCTCGTCCGCGTCAACAGCGCAATCTTACTCAAATCATCTCATCATGTACTTTTAAAAAGATATCTATAACTGAAACACATCAGAAAATTCGTAATCCTACGGTCAGACTTACCATATAACAATAAACGCAGTACTAAAAGGATTATAAAGGTCATGCTGAGGGTAGATATTTAATAGATAGGTTTAAGGTGTTACACGTAATGGCGTAGCGTTTTTGACCAGACAGGGCATCGTCCTCTGACTAATGTGTGTGTTTTATTGTCTGTACCAACACTGAACATTATCATTTTTATTGCACATTAACATTCAAATTCAATTCTAAAATCCATTTTGAACAATAAAGGGCATATTTATCGACCATATTTTAGAATATGGTAATACAATATTGATGACAATAAAGTACTTTGATACAGAGATAGTGATGAGTTTAGAAATGCTAAATTTGCATACGAAACACTCCCTTATCACAAACTAACAATCTTTGGCCCGTATTATAGAAGCTTAGTGGTGGTTGGGTGACGCTTTTTCAACCGACGAAAAACGGTTCTCAAGTCGATGCGTATTTTTTTTTTGTATGACCTAGCCATAACATTTTACAAATTATTCCGTTTTCGATAATTCTTTTTTTAATGAAAAATTAACCTTAGGGTAGGAAAACACGATTGATTGTTCACTCACTGATTTGAATGTTTGACCACGCATAACTTTTTACGGAGTAGTCCGATTTTGATAATTCTTCTTTTAATGGGTAGGTACATAAAGGTTTTACCCCGAAATTGGTCTAATAAATTTTAAATATGTATGTGTATGTATGTGTGTATTCGATGAATTTGAAGTTCGTTTATAGTTATATTTATAGTTAATTATAGTTATACTTTTTTAAAACACGCCGAATTATTATGGGATGAGCGTTATTCACACTAATATTATAAATACGAAAGTTTGGATGGATGGATGGATGTTTGTTACCTCTTCACGCCAAAACTACTGAACGGATCGGGCAGATTTTGCACACAGGTAATTAATTCTAATCGAATCAAACATAGGCGACTTTTTATACCATAAATCAGTTCCCATGGGATAGAAATCACCTTTAAACGTTTCCATAGAAACAACGCGTGCGAAGCCGCGGGCATTAATTAGTTTATTATATCTTTTTCCCAGATAATCTTTCCAAAATATGTCAATATTTTAAATAATACGGAAACCATTTTACGAAATTTTTATTATACATTGGCGTTCATTGTTAGCTGACCCCCCTGTTATACTTGAAGTCAATTTCTATGAATGCAGAACTATTTTAAAACTAGAATATTTCGGTAAAATGAAGATAGTAACCCGTTTTCAGTTCAGTTCATTTATTTATTTCTTTTTGAAACAATCAAGTACACTCGGAAAAGTCATAAACATTGGTATGAATGATTACATACAAAATTCATCAGCAATAGCTTCGTCAATATTATAAAAAGATTTACATAAATAAAAAGCTTCTGATTGTATCACAAAAATTCTTAAAATAAAGTTTGCTTACATTACATAATAAGATAATTAATAATTATAAAATTTTATACAAAGGTAAATTAGGCTCTTATTTAATGTAAAACCTACGAACTATTTATTTTAAAACTTTTGTAATTACGTAAATAATAAAGTCATGTAATTACGAGACTTGGAACCTGCCAGGGAGTCAGTCACAATCACAACAAACGATTTTTGTACAAAACTTTATCATTTGCCTCAGAGAATGTAATAATTTAACTTTCCCATGTCATTGTAGTAGATCTGTAGGTTATTTCATTCATTCAGTTGGCTCAGAAAAGATAAAAGTTGGCTACGTTTGGCATTTCGCCAAGCAACATTTCACTGGTAGGCCACAGAATACGAGAAGAAAGTGTCGATGTATATTAATATGTAAAGAATACGGGTTTTTTTGTCCCATAATTCACATTTTTTGTCTCAAAAAAGTAAGAAAAAAACATTGTATGAACTGTCATGCAATGCTTTATTCTTACATTTTTGAGCATATACTCTATGTTTACAAAAATGAATCCCAATTTCCCTGGGTCACGGCATCACGCGTGAACGGCTGGACCAATTTCGCTAATTATTATTTTTTTGTGTTTGTTATTGCCAGGAAAAGGATCTTATGAAGGAAAAAATAAAGTTGGAAACATAAATTTCCAAGGGGGCGAAGCCGCGGGGTGCAGCTGGTGCTCTATAAAACTAATACACTATAAACGATAGGGTCAAAGTGGTTGAAATTGAAACCGTGTATTTATTAACCGGATATAAATTTATTTGTACAAAACATGGAATTTTGTTTAACAATTCGCGTTTGTCTCAAAAAAGTTAAAATAAAACAAGAATGATTGCTGGGAAATATAGAGGTCTATCACGCAAATAAAACACTTTGGTGCCATTAAACAGTTTCTAAGTCAATAAAAACTTCCAAACAACCTAATTAAATGAAACTTTGGTTAAAAGTTAAGGTATGTCGTGCGATAAGAAAGCGTTCGTTCGTGTCACAATAACCTTAAAGCAAGAACGCCCTTAGAAGTTTCGGCTTTTCATTATGAACTTAATTTTATTGCTTTAGCAGCTGAATTGTTGCGTTGATTTAGTAAATACACATGATAGATTTTTCTGTCTGTTTGTTTGTTACCTACTTTTAGCTGTCTGAAAAGTACATAAGCTATGTCCTTTTCAAACATCAAGTCATCGAGGATTGATGTCCGAAAAGTTCACTGACTATGTACTTTTAAACATAAATACCTAGCTCTACCTTTCCATCTCTACTATCACTTTGTGCGAAGCCATATGGAGAAACTATTTTAAAAATCAAAATTATAAATGTAGGCCAATTTATATTTCATCATCTCTTGACTTGATATACAAAATATACAAATAGGGAAATAGAGATTCATCTTTCTCTGCCACAGAGCGCTACCGTTATTATAAAGATCTAAAATCATTTTTATAAGATTTATGAGTCACATAGTCCAGTTATTTATCTCGTTTCATTTTAATTATTTATAGAACAGCTGGTTCTGACTTCATCTTGATTTAAAATTTAATCAAATCCACGAAATGCTGATTATGTTGTGTGTGAAATATAAAATAAATGTTGTTTTATTTGAGATGAGTTATAAGTTTTATTAAAAGTTTTTAATCGTGAAATATTACTGTTTATAGCTTCCTTAACTTTGATGAGGAACATGTAAACTAAATAAATACATGATGGACATAACATCAAAGTCGCTAAGTAAGCTTGTCTTCAACTGATACAAGAACAAAATTTTAAAATTTAAAATCCCCCCTATAAATTTTCATGAAACATGGCTAAGAACACTCGGGATAATCTATGACACAAAAAACTAAACGAAAATCGGTTCATCCGTTTGGGAGCTACGATACCACAGACAGATACACAGACAGACACATAAACTTAAAAACCCATCTCTTTCTGCGTCGGGGGTTAAAAATAGGAATCGGTCGGCACTTTCCATAATCTTTTATGCATAGGCAACACTAATTACCTATTATTATAATAATAAAAAATTGCAATATTATTAAACAAAAGACAAACATGTTATAAGCACAGTAGAGATACAATATGAAATTACAATTAGAGACAGACTCCTAGTAGTAGCTTGCTTTACTTAAAGTTCTGTTCTGCAGTATCTCATCTAAGTATGTATATTAAGTCAGAGACTTGTGTTGTAGATACCGCGTCCCTTTCAAGTAAGTTTTTTCAGGTTTCTACCGTCAATAAAGTACTTAACAATAGTTATGTAATGAATAAAAAATCTAGTAATTTACCTAATTATTCTGACATTGTGATTAGAAACCTATTTATTGATAAAATTATGTTAAGCTATCATTACGGTTATTATATTCACACAACAGATAAACAGATCGATGTGGTGCCTTTTACCGCAGTAAGATCGCGCGATCGACCCCCGACACCCGGTGCATGGCAAACGGCCAAATTATACCGATACTTAGTACCCAAGCGACCCTTATCGTGCCGGCCCACTAAGTGTTACCATTATGCTTTCCCTATCTGTTTGATTATCGCTACTGGTACTGATAGTACCGGGGGGGTTGGGTGGTTTACGAAGCTTGATTCTGTTTCTAAGGCATAGACCAATTTCAACTTCGTTTCTAATAGGAATTAGCCTTCGAGTCTCTAGTAACAATTTACCTGTAAATTAAGGCACAAAGACAACTCACGTTTACCTGCACTCTGCAGCCATAAAGGTCGCGTAGATAAAAATATGATAGGAGCGGGACAGCATGATATGTTCAATCCCATTCTTTATCTTATAAGATTACAAGACTTCAATCCTCCATCAACATAAATAACTAGATGTCCCCGTGAGCTTCGTATCACCTACATTTGTTTCCGCTATTACTTTTTCTTTAAGACCACCCTAAGAGTAAACAAAACAAAAAAAAATCTAATCGGTCCTGCTGTTTTACGTAAGTCTTAGCGAGACTGACGAACAGCAATTATTTTTTTATACAAATGCATCTATTAAAAGCGTTAGCAGGTCAAATGGGTCATGAATGTGTTTAAAATTTTGAAAATTCAAAACACACAGCCATTCTGCGTGTCTAAGAACGATATCTCAGCATGGTGTTGGCAACTTCTGTTTTAATTGGTTTCTGAGGTAGGTATTTTTAGTTTAATTTAGTTTAATAATTTATTATAATATAATAATATTTTTTTGCGCCGCAAACGCAGGTGCACTCTCTATTCCCTCACTCTCATAATCCAATCGGACGGCTCAACGTGCTTAACCCCCGTACCTCTAAGGCAAGGAGGTGTGGTGTTGCCAACGTCCTGACTGTTACTGTGATTTTTTCTTGCAAGAATAATCCTAATAAACCCCGACCAAAGTCACATTTCTCTGAGTAGGAATTAGATAGGACGGAAATGACCATTCTTATGCTTCCGGGTTATCAACGGGAAATGAAATGGTGTTTATTTGCTTAAATATAGGTTAACAATGATAATTTTAGAGAGTATCACTATATTTGACTTATTAGTCGTGCAACTGATTAATAAAATTTAGACATTTTGGTTAGAGTCGAAAATTAACATAATCGTAAAATTTGCTCCGACATCTTTTTAAATATATATATTTATAGAACACATGCATAAAACAGCTTAAAAATCTTTATTATAGAATGATTATTATAGTTTTCTTCCGATCTCTAATTGCGCCTCTAACGTTTGACTAAAAATGCCAAATGTTTTGATGACCGGAATTTGAAGACAGCATTGAAATTGATAATGAAGGTTTTGAATGAGGAAATCCAAATAGTGCCAAGACACGACTATAAACTAATCGCTGCAAATCAATCTTACTAATTAATATAAAGGATTAGGTGCATCTGACCAAACAAACTAAGATAATGAACCTTAGGGCGACGTAGTTAATAGTTAGATGAGAACTTCAATTTTATATACAGAACTAGTATTTTATAAGTGCGCGAGCTGCAAGCAGCTCGCGGCGGTGGCTGTCACAGGGAGGGGTGGGCTCTGGGGGGGCAAATCTCAAAAAGTCGGGATTTTCCCCAAGTCACCCCCGACCCCTCTACACGATTCCGCAAAAAAAAACATACCTTCCCATCCACCATCAGGGAGAACAATTGTGTCAATGAGTCAGTCAGTGAGTCAGTCAGTGGTAATCGAGGTTTATATATTATTACTAGTATTTTATATGTGCGCGAGCTGCAAGCAGCTCGCGGCGGCTGTGTATATTGTTTTTTTCATTGTATTCCCCTTTTCGTAACCTACATAATCGATTTCATGGAAATTTATAAGCAAGAGTGGGTTTTGCGATATAAGAATGTCAGCCATTTTGGATTTTCAAATGGACGTCTTTTTCGTAATCTACACTGTCGAGTTAGTCGAAAACGATATCCATGTCAAATTCTTGGATGGGGGAGGGGGTTCAGGGGGGCTGGGCGTGAGCGGTCACAGCACGGCTCGCTTCGCTCGCCTTGCTGTGTGACGTGAGTCGTATTGCGGTTCGCTTCGCTCACCGCAATCCGACACACGCCCGCCGACATCAAGTTGGTAATCCTCACCCCATGTTAGTCGAAAACGATACCCGTATCAGATTTTTTGATGGGGGCGGGGCTGGGCGCAGGGGGTCACAGCACCCCTGTAGTCCCCGCTCGTGCTGCCACACGGCAAGGCTCGCTTCGCTCGCCTTGCGGTGTGACGTATTGCGGTTCGCTTCGCTCACCGCAATCCGACACACGCCCACCGACATCAAATTCGTAATCCTCACCCCAATGTTAGTCAAAAACGATATCCATATCAGATTTTTTGATGGGGGAGGGGGTTCAGGGAGCCTGGGGGCGTGGGGGGTTAACAGCACGGCTCGCTTCGCTCGTCGTGCTGTTTCTCCTTAGTCGCATTGCGGTTCGCTTCGCTCACCGCAATCCGACACACGCCCGCCGACATCAAGTTCGTAATCCTCACCCCAATGTTAGTCAAAAACGATATCCATATCAGATTTTTTGATGGGGGAGGGGGTTCAGGGAGCCTGGGGGCGTGGGGGGTTAACAGCACGGCTCGCTTCGCTCGTCGTGCTGTTTCTCCTTAGTCGCATTGCGGTTCGCGTCGCTCACCGCAATACGACCCCGCTCGTGCTGGCACACGGCAAGGCTCGCTTCGCTCGCCTTGCTGTGTGACGTGAGTCGTATTGCGGTTCGCTTCGCTCACCGCAATCCGACACACGCCCGCCGACATCAAGTTCGTAATCCTCACCCCAATTTTAGTCAAAAACGATATCCATATCAGATTTTTTGATGGGGGAGGGGGTTAAGGGAGCCTGGGGGCGTGGGGGGTTAACAGCACGGCTCGCTTCGCTCGTCGTGCTGTTTCTCCTTAGTCGCATTGCGGTTCGCTTCGCTCACCGCAATACGATCCCGCTCGTGCTGGCACACGGCAAGGCTCGCTTCGCTCGCCTTGCTGTGTGACGTGAGTCGTATTGCGGTTCGCTTCGCTCACTGCAATCCGACACACGCCCGCCGACATCAAGTTCGTAATCCTCACCCCAATGTTAGTTAAAAACGATATCCATATCAGATTTTTTGATAAGGGAGGGGGTTCAGGGAGCCTGGGGGCGTGGGGGGGAAACAGCACGGCTCGCTTCGCTCGCCGTGCTGTTCCTCCGAAGTCGCATTGCGGCTAGCTTCGCTCGCCGCAATGCTCCACCGGGTTCAGGGGGAGGGGGTTCTGGGGGGCAAGAGGGGGGTCATAGCACGGCTCGCTTCGCTCGCCTTGCTGTTCCCTTAGTCGCATTGCGGTTCGCTTCGCTCGCCGCAATGCTCCACCCTAAAAAGTGGTCAAAATACAGGCTAAAAATGGCCAAATTTCAGTTTTTTTATAAAAAGGGGGGTCTAGAGGGGTTGGGGCCAAATTTTTTTTTTTGCAATCTAAATGGTGTTAAGCTCTTCACACGACTGTAAAAAAAAATTTCTTCTAGCTTACTTCGTTTGGGAGATATCAAAAGGGGGGGTGAAAAAGGGGGCGGGAGGGGGGGTGATTTTTTTTATTTTTGATTGGAGAAGAGACCTTCTATTCGATCCCGCAATCAGAACCCCTCTATCGCGACGGCATCTCGTAGCACTCTCAAAAAGGGGGGGTCTTGGGGGGCAAGGGGGGTGAAATTATTTTTGCAATCGAAATCGCTTGACCCCCTCTATACAACCCCCTTAAAATTATTCATCAGTATGACTCCGTTACGAAGCCCCCTTGGGGGGCGGGGGTCCTGGGGGGCAAATCTCAAAAAGTCGGAATTTTCCCTAGGTCTCCTTGACCCCCTCTATACATTTTCGCAAAAAAAATCATACCTCCCCCTCCACCATCAAGGAGAACAATCATGTCAGTCAGTCAGTGAGTGAGTGAGTGAGTGGTAATCGAGCTATATAGTATTATAACTAGTATTTTATAAGTGCGCGAGCTGCAAGCAGCTCGCGTCGGTGGCTGTCACAGTGTTCGTTTTTAATTGTATTCCCCTTTTCGTAACCTACGTCTTTGATTTTTTCGAAATTGATAACCAAGAGTGGAGACTGCGATTGACGAATGTCAGCCATCTTGGATTTTGAAATGGACATCTTTTTCGTAATCTACGAGTTCGAGTTGATCGAAAACGATATCCATATCAAGTTCTTGGATGGGGGAGGGAGTTCAGGGGGGCTGGGCGTGAGGGGTCACAGCACGGCTCGCTTCGCTCGCCGTGCTGTTCACCTATAATCGTATTGCGGTTCGCTTCGCTCACCGCAATACGACCCCGCACGTGCTGCCACATAGCAAGGCTCGCTTCGCTCGCCTTGCTGTGTGACGTGACTCGTGTTGCGGTTCGCTTCGCTCACCGCAATCCGACGCACGCCCGCCGTCATCAAATTCGTAATCCTCGCCCCCATGTTAGTCGAAAACGATACCTATATCAGATTTTTTGATGGGGGCGGGGTTCGGGGGGGCTGAGCACGGGGGGTCACAGCACGGCTCGCTTCGCTCGCCGTGCTGTTCCCCTGTAGTCGCATTGCGGTTCGCTTCGCTCACCGCAATACGTCCCCGCTCGTGCTGCCACACGGCAAGGCTCGCTTCGCTCGCCTTGCAGTGTGACGTATTGCGGTTCGCTTCGCTCACCGCAATCCGACACACGCCCGCCGTCGTCAAATTCGTAATCCTCGCCCCCATGTTAGTCGAAAACGATACCCATATCAGATTTTTTGATGGGGGGGCTGGGCGTCGGGGTCACAGCACGGCTCGCTTCGCTCGCCGTGCTGTTCCCCTGTAGTCGCATTGCGGCTCGCTTCGCTCGCCGCAATGCTCCCCCGGGTTCAGGGGGAGGGGTTTCCGGGGGGCAAGGGGGGGGGGGGCACAGCGCGGCTCGCTTCGCTCGCCTTGCTGTTCCCCGTAGTTGCATTGCGCCTCGCTTCGCTCGCCGCATTGCTCCACCCTAAAAAGTGGTCAAAATATAGGCTAAAAATGGCAAAATTTCCGTTTTTTAATAAAACGGAGAGTCCAGAGGGGCGGGGGGCAAAAATTTTTTTTGCTATTAAAATAATAATAAACCCTCTACACGAACGTGAAAAAAGTTTTCTTCTATCGTACTTAGTTTGGGAGATATCAAAAGGGGGGGTGAAAATTGGGTATGGAGGGGGGGTGTTTTTTTTTTTCTTCCAATTTGAAAAGATACCTTCTATACGATCCCGCCATCGGGACTCCTCTATAAGGCCGGGATCCGGTAGCAATCTCAAAAGGGGGGGTCCTGGGGGGAGAGGGGGGTAATTTTTTTTTTGCAATAGAAATCACTCGTGCCCTTCTATACGAATTCTTCTAAATTTTTCATCCAAATCGCTCCGTGAAAAAGAAGGGGGGGAGGGGTGGGCTCTGGGGGGGGAAATCTCAAAAAGTCGGAATTTTCCCTAGGTCCCCCAGACCCCCTCTACACGTTTCCGCAAAAAAAAACATACCTCCCCCTCCACCATCATGGAGAACAATTGTGTCAATGAGTCAGTCAGTCAGTCAGTCAGTCAGTGAGTCAGTGGTAATCGAGCTTTATATACTATTAACTAGTATTTTATAAGTGCGCGAGCTGCAAGCAGCTCGCGGCGGTGGCTGTCACAGGGAGGGGGCTCCGGGGGGGCAAATCTCAAAAAGTCGGGATTTTCCCCAAGTCACCCCCGACCCCCCTACACGATTCTGCAAAAAAAAACATACCTTCCCATCCACCATCATGGAGAACAATTGTGTCAGTGAGTCAGTGAATCAGTCAGTGAGTGGTAATCGAGCTTTATATATTATGACTAGTATTTTATAAGTGCGCGAGCTGCAAGCAGCTCGCGGCGGTGGCTGTCACAGGGAGGGGGCTCCGGGGGGGCAAATCTCAAAAAGTCGGGATTTTCCCCAAGTCACCCCCGACCCCCCTACACGATTCTGCAAAAAAAAACATACCTTCCCATCCACCATCATGGAGAACAATTGTGTCAGTGAGTCAGTGAATCAGTCAGTGAGTGGTAATCGAGCTTTATATATTATGATTTCAACATAACATGTTCAAATAAATTGAGTGATCCCAACGCTGGTCACCATGTAATATAACAAGGCTTGCGAATGAACACTGCTTTATTAATTCCATTGTGGGTAGGTAGGTACATACATGATTCCACCCACAATAAGTTAACTACTACAGAGTGGTGGGTGGCTTAAATCGGCATATAGAATAGATTATAAAATTCTCGCCTTACAATAAGTAAAAGGTAGTACTGTATAGTTATTCTTTTTTTGACTGACTGCCTCGTTGACTGGTCCAGCGGTCAGCTTGTTCAACCCCTGATTATGAGGTCCTGGGTTCTAATCCCGGGTCCGGCCAATAGTTGTTATTGGGGTTTTACTAGCAAGAAAAATATACAGTAGCAGCCCGGAGTCGAAGCGTTGTTACACACCCGTGCCTCGGAAAGCACATTAAGCTGTTTGTCCTGAGTCTGACATCTCCCCGGCCGTGTCAGTGTGTCGTCCCTTCGGATTATGAGAGTGAGGGAGTTGAAAGTACACCTGTGTTTGCGCACACATTTGTGCACTATAATATGTCCTGCACATGAGACTGGCAGCCGTGGTCGAAATTCGGCTTAGACGACATTTATATCCTGTGGTAGAAGGCCAATTCGTCAAAATACTGACGTTTAAATAAGATAGCAGAACTATATAGATTAACGATTTACGTAACACAAGCTCTATTTCTGAACCGTGAGTCCGCATGGAGTCATTATCACTCGTCCCATCATGCTTTGTACTCTGATCTGAACTAGGCAAGGAAGTAGTTCAGTGCACAAAGTTCAGTTTCAGTTCCTAGTTCAGTCAACATTCTGAACATTTAGAGTACCCGTTCACCGCAACGTCTCGTTAAGCTTTAGCATTGAAATTTTGAAAATACTTTTATACACCTCGTATGGAGCTCAAACGCTTTTGTCACCCGGTCACCCGATGAAATTTTTTTTATAATTCAATTCCATTAACCATTAACTCAAAAAGAGAGGGGTGTTATAAGTTCCACGTGTCTGTCCGTGTATCTGTCTGTGGTATCGTAGCTCCCAAACGGATGAACCGATTTTCATGTTTTTTTTGAGTCATAGACAATTGATGACCTCTGTGGCGCAGCGGGTGAAGGTCCGCCTGCGACGCAGGAGGTTGCGGGTTCGATTCCCGCCTCGGGACAAATGTTTGTACGATCTGCAGATATTTGTTCAGGGTGTTCTGGATGTTTTTCTACGTATAATAAAAAATATCTATCTATCTAGTGTATTGTATTATGTATATCAGTTATCTAGTACCCATAACACAAGCTCTGCTTAGCTTGGGGCTAGATAATGCTGTGTGAATTGTCCAGCATTATTTATTTATCTATTTAATTTTATCCCGATTGTTCCTATCCATGTATCATGAAAATCTGTCAGGGAGTTTTTTAAATTTCTAATTTTTTTCTCGTATTAAATCTTTATTCAACAGGCATACATGTAATACACTAAGAAAAGTCAAATTATAACTATATCGACGCTTGAAAGGCTATAATTACCAAGCGACATGTTGGCAACTTTACACTGGAGCACTTTAAAGTTTATTTTTTCAGAAAAAAAATCATATTAAATCGCCTATTAGGCACAACTACTTGATTTCAACGAATTTTAAATGCAGTTTACATACTTAGTAAACTGGCATATAAAAATTATGTATTTTCTCAATAGTTAATGAAATAGTGTCGGTTAGTAATAATTTCATCAAAATCACAAACGAGTAAAAATTACTTACCAACAGCAAAATTTTGTAATAAAACAAGTAAAATTTACTAAACCCCATTAGTTCATAATTGTGTTTGAAGAAAAATTAGGTATCTAGAAGTAACGCTTGTTTGACAAATGGATAAACTGATCTAAACAGAAACCAGTAAATCTTTTCTGTCAGGAAATTTTAAACAAAGTACAAATTCGATAAGGTTAGTGTAGTATTGTTTTGTACAAGTAACAACGAATTTAGGTTTACGTTCACATAATAACGTCTTTTGCAACAAGGCTTTTTTCGGATATCGTCTTAAATTGCTAAATTATTGTGTGTTAAAATAAACTTTAAATAAATAAGACATTTTACTTATTACGAATTTGTATTTATTACGAAATTTAAAATCAGTAAAGGTAGGCAAATCACAATTTCAACTTAGAAGAAAATTGATTTAGGGTTTAGATCACCCTCTTAAGTAGTCAGTCTTACATAATTATTACTTAAGAATAGAACTAGAACAACAATTATAGTTTTTCCAAATACTTTTTGCAAGGAACATTTAATAAATCACATTTAATTATGTAGATGCAAATTTGAGATCCAATTTTCAATACAAACAACCATGAATAAATGAATATAAACGTAAATTATCAATTAAGCAACTATTAATCCTATTTTACAGCTTTAGCTACTACTTATTACGTATATTTGGCATAATTTATGATTTTAAACTCATCAATAAAATTTTAGAAAGACATAATGGCAAATATGAAATATTATTAATATTACTCTATAAATAATATATTATTAAATACTTATGTAACAACTTATTTGAACCACGTTTAAACATAGTATTTATGAGTGAGGTAGATGTAGGTTATGAACTTAATAGTTGTAAATTGAGATCAATCTGTTGACTTAAAAAATCATAAAATTAGGTATTTTGATCTACCTAGTCCTTACATTACTAGTATAAAAATATTATCAAAATGTCTAGGTTGAGAGCATCTTGCAATAATATTTGTAGAACGAGTAGAATTTTCACTTACTAGGATGTTAGTCGCAGTATACGTTTCTCGTGTAGTCAAACCAAATTCAGTGTTGTTGACTATTTGTTCCTGGGTGTTGCTTGTAGTGGATTTTTCCGGTAAAGTCAAATCATTATCAATGCTTGTAAGTTCTTTAACTGGTTCTATTTCTAGCGTGCCAATCTGAACCACAGAATAATCATCCGTTGGAAATGTACTTTGTTCTTTAGATAGCTCTGCAGGTACAAATTCTAGGGTTGGGCCTGAAGGGCCACCAACAAGCTCATCCATCAATGCTTCACTATAATTTTGATGTTGCTGATCATCATTTTTTGGGCCAGTCATTTCAATGCAGTTGGCAGTAGTAATAGTCTCAGAAGTACTCGCCAAGGATCTTATTGAAGAAACTTCATCCTGAAAAAAATAATTCACCGATGTTTAGTTCAGTACAAGAGCAAGATAATGGAAATGAGATATCTCTACGACAAGGGAAAATGTACTTAATTGGATTGGTAACAAACAACGCTTAAAAAGGCTATTTTGCAAATACTAGATACCATTGCGGGATACTCTGTCTGGCAGCTATTAAATAAATATCTATCTATATCTATCTATCTATCTATATTACGTCTGAGAAAGGTAAGGTAAAGGTATAAAATTTGTAAGACTGCAATGTAGGTACGAAATGATATTAAAAAATCTAAAACGTATTATTTATTTTATTGTGATATAGCGCATGTATATGCGCTAACACACTTATAAGGAGTGACAAGTAAATTTATTTATTAAATAAAAAACTTACTGGTTCAACAAACAAAAGTTTTTTGCGAACTTGTTGCAATCTTTGCAGATTTTTGCCATTGAACGCACGAGTACGTGCTCGACATCTTGGCCCCTAGAAATTAAATATAATATTAGTTGCTTCTTATAGTTAAGATTGATAATGATTTAATATTTTAACTAAACATGTACATTACCACGATCAAATCCCGGCTATCCACACCCGCGTTTGTCATAGCTTGCCTAATTATGTTGTCTACGCGCTTATTGCGTTTCTCAATCAATATAAAATACGTATTAAATAAGCTAACCCTCATATAATCTTTATAGTGGAAACACTTACCTAGTACTTATTTCAAGCGTCGCGACAAGTACTTAGTGAGATGCGCGGTAGCACGCGGATTACCTATGCGACAGTTCATTGAAGACTAATTGATATTTTGTTACCAAGAGCCACTTTAAACCTGTTTTACAGTGCATATAAGCGACAAAACAAAATGCTTGCAATAGGGATAAGCATGTTTTTGTACAAATTTCATATCGGAAATAGTTACCTTAGCAACGAAAGTAGTAAATAAAACGGCAGGTAAAATATTACCAAACGACAAACTTTATTCGTTTTCGGCAGGCAAAATACTACTTTATATCATAAGTAAGTCCATTGCAATCTGTAAAAAAGTACTAAATGATAATGAGTACATTATTAAGTTGAGTTAAAAAATCTTAACCGACAACAAAAATAAATATTTTTTCTGGTAAAATTTCTTAAGCAATACTCAAACCCTAGACACCGTAAAGCAAAAAATACTTTATGATTAAACGTATTTATTCGAGTCCAAGCAAAAATTACTAAGTGTACAAAGCTAAAATAGATTACATACCAAATGAAAGTTATTTAGTAAACGCAAAAATTTTAGTCGCTTGGTCGCCGAAATTTGCGTTTTTTTTAGTTACTAAGCGACATCAAAAGTCTTCCTAGCGGTGCGAGAGTAAGACCAATCAACGCAGTTTTTTTTGCTGATTGCAGTGATGTATATAACTCAATATCGCCCAACATGTCGCTTGGTAATTATTGCCTTTCAAGCGTCGATATGTATAGTGTAATAAAATCTTAATTAACACTGCTAGAAATAAACAAAATTCCCCAAACATTCTATCCACTAGGAAGTACTCGTATTTCACCAAGGCAAGTACCTTAGCAGCTTGGTATAGGTATAGTCTACATAGAACGTGTATTGAAAGCGAAACATGACCTTTGAACTACTGCCAACACCCGAGGGTGGAGTGTCTATTTGTCATGCTGCAGTGCAATTCGAACAATGCACGGCATCTTAAAGGCTACGACCGTATAATACTTCCGATGCTACACCAAGTACCAACACAGCAGAAAAAAGTATGAAAAACAAATTAGACTGTTTTTTTTGTGTCATAGATAATTTTATCCCGAGTGTTCTTAGCCATGTTTCATGAAAGTCTGTCGGGGGGTATTTAATTTTTTTAATTTTGTTCTTGTTTTAACTCCCTTTTTCTTTTAGCTTGGATAGAAAAATAATAAAAAACAAATTTGACGTCCTGGGTTCCATTTTTTATTCAGGACACATTACAATAAGTGTGTGTGACGTGGTGCAAGAAACAAAATATAGAAAAATAGACAGAAAATACTTTATTGTAAAAAATACTTAAATTGCTAGAAATAATACAACAAAACAACTTTAAAACTAAGTCACTAAGTGGTAGTATAAGAAGAATAAATCCATTGATACATCAGATGAGAAGAATACATCCAATAAAGACATTTCTGTAGAAAAATTCCAAACTATTATTATATTATTTTCATTCGAAAGTAACTGGGTCCGTTTGTCTGTTACCTTCTCACGCCTAAACGGCTGAACGGATCTTAATGAAATTTGGCAGGGAGGTAAATGCTATACCGGGAATGGGTATAGGCTACCGACTTCGAAACGGCGAGCAGCAGCTAGAACTATGAAGGTTGGATTTTTTTGCGTTTCTGATTATTCTAGTACTCAAACCTTAGTTGATCTCACAGAACTTTTTGATCAATATAAGAGACAGGATCGATTGGCATCAAAAAGTTTTTGTAAAAAACGCCCATTTTCTCGAAACCGTAACTTTTTTGAAAATCTTGTAAAATATTTTTCTACAAAGGATGAATAATTTCCTAAGACCGTTTTCATGCAGCTTCAACGTTTTAGGTACCTGCCCTTATGCCCCGTCCAAAAATTCCAGCCTGTATAAAACAGAACATAGACAATCCGACATATACATGGTCCAAAATGGTCCCTTTTCCAGCATTATTCTGATTCAAAATATGGGTTTTACCTTAGTCCAAAGACAGTCACTGGCTTTCCAAGCATTCACATATCTGATGACAGACAGATGGCTCGTAGTTTTGGCTGACAAACAGTAATGATTATTTTTATTCGGTATGCCAATGTGGATATCAAACAGTTATTATTTATTTGGCAGCAACTGACCGGAACTAGTTACTCTTCCGTTGGCAACACTTAGATTGAGAAGTTGTGTGTCGTAAACACTTGTGTTTACGAAAGATGTTATACATCAAAGTAATGCGTACAGTTTTTATTTTAATGAGAGAGACGCTAATGAAGGGTTATATTTTATTGTTCACTCGAAATCCTCAGCCTTTAAATCCACACAGCGCAAAACCCGATTTAAGATTTACCCTGGTTGAACCCACCCCTGTTTTCTCCTCCTGCACGTGATTGCTAGGCCAATGGGTGCGCCTGCCTTTTCTTTCAGGAGCCTGGAAAAGGGGGTCGACTTAAAAATATACGGAACGCCATTGCGTTAGCCATTCCCATCCGACCTTGGTTGACACATTTTTCAATTTTAACAGTTTTTTATTAAATAAAAATAGTAGACAGTACATTTCTAGTGTGAGTTTAAATACCTAGAAACAATACCGCATTCAAACATTTACAGCGTTTTATAAGCCAGAGGCTTCTCATAACTTCTGAGCAATTAACTTGTTATTTAGTATTTCACATTTTTAGGGCTATCGACAAGATTTTACTTCCATACAGAGGAATAGTAATAATAATAATATAATATTATATAATATAATATTTTATTTTTAGGCTAGATAATGCTGTGTGAATTGTCCAGCATTATTATTTATTTATTTATACTACTCTGGGTTGACACATTGTGTTTCTTGTTTATTCAACCATGAAACTGGCTCCATACTTCACAAAAGATGGGTGCTATACAAACAAAAACATAGTATTATTATTGTACTACAAACAATAATACAAGACACGAGTAGCATAATCTATCATGCACCGTTGTTCAAGCAATTAATCTCTTTCACTGATCCGTGCAATCTTGATACTTGTATAAATCATGACCCAGCTATTTTAAGCATTTTGTTTGTAAACAACAGTAAGCTTATAAAGCTGCCTCTGTTATTGACGTGCTGAAGCCGTTGAGCCCTTTATATGGTCACAATCACATACCTACTCGTACCACTAGTTGTGACTAGTTGCGTGTTCGTTTTGATGTTTATACATTTACAATCACCTCGGGGTTCCTGAAAGACATCGTTTATCTATAAGCTATGCCGCACGCCACAAGCAGAAGTGAAGAACTTTGGATTTTATGTTCTTTTAAACTCAACATTACCGCAGTTAATTACCAACTGGTAGGTCACCTTGAACACTCCCCTAATTCATACAAATATACCAACCAGGGGCCTCTGCACACCGGGGCCAACTGTTACCATGTCGCTTAATCCTTAGTATTGATAGCCACGCACTTCGTGTAGATAATTGTTGCCATGGCGTCAGCATTTTCTGGAATCGCATACGCACGCGGGAAGCTCGGGCGTCTGACGTCCGCGCGTGGCGCGCTGGCTGGTCGCCAGGTCGCAGTCACAGCCGAGACGGCCTGTCATTGTCATACGCGGGTCATTTACTACAATATTTGGCGCAAATTGCCAATCTTACATTGTTTATGAGGCCTACTTTCTTCACCCATCTAATTGCTGTGCCATCTCTTGCACCCGTAGAGACCTGTCATCGTCATACGTGGGTCTATTCTAGAGTTACTGAAATATTTGGCGCAAATAGCTTATCTTACATTGTTTTGAATTTGAAGAGCTACTTTCTTTACTTATCTAAACGTTGCGCCATCCCTTACAACTGTCAGCACCACATGCTGGTCATTTACTCTAATAGGTATTTGGCGCAATTAAGTTATCTGACATTGATTTGAAGGCTACTTTCTCCACTCTTCTAAACGGCGGTATTCGAAACATCCGTGAATTTTAGGTTAGTTGGAGTTTTTGATATTTGGATTGATACCTGATACCTACTGTACCTATGCCCAAGACGGATATGAGAGGCACAAATTGTAAGAGTCTACACCTCGCAGTGAAAAGACAGGCTGCTAATGATGATGATGTAGTTAATAAATCCAATCTCCGGCGACCAATTCGATCCGATTCGGACGTAAACACCGGTTGTTATGAACGAGCTATTGGACGGTCGTATTTCAGATCACTGTCGTGCGTGATATTAAACGAGAATGTGGTTGTTATTTCATGTAGAGTACCTAATAGTAATTAACAGCAACCAGAAATGTGAGGGTAAATGCCACTAGATGGCCTCCAGGTGCGCAGAGCAGTCTTGGACAGAACAATGCGCTTACGGAAGGAGGGCTGAGCTGCGAACTGATGTATGAGCTTTACGAACTTACTATAGGTACAGTTGATTGAAAACAAGGGCAGAATAACAACTTTCATATTTTGTTCATCTAGTTTCAAACCGTGCAGCTAAATCCGCTGATTTGTAAAAAAACGTTCTCGCATCAACAAACTGTGGTTAGTAATTGTTTTCTTAATATCGGTTTTCAGATAAACATACCAGGCAAGGCACTTTGGACAAGATATGGAACAAACACTCTGGAGCAGTTCAAATGCTTATATCAATATTAGAAGTAAGTTTTAGTTCTTTAATTTTCAGATATCTAGATTATTTTCATATGTTTGGGCGTCCTGATAGAAATGATGACGTAGGTAGTGGTGAAATTCTCCATACTAATATTATAATACCGAAAGTAAGTCTGTCTGTCTGTTACCTTTTCACGCCTAGGCGGCTTAACGGATCTTAATAAAAGGGGTTTGAGATTTTTGTATCGACCGTGGCCCTAACACTGGTATTTTTTTTCATAATCGCCGCGCACAATAAAAGCTGTACAAAAATAAAATGGCTGCCATTTTATCATGGGCAGAGAAAAAAATATGGATGGTGTTTTGTCGATATAACTTAACGTATTTCCCCCCAAAGTCACCGACACCGGTGACCAGACACATTGTATATTTGGATAGAGGAAACTAAAACAAAAATGTTAGTAAAGTAAAGTAAAGTAAAGTGTCTTCTGTCCAAATATTTAGCTTTTGTTATACGCGGCGATTTTGAAAAAAAAACAAAATGGTGACTAATGTCAGGGCCTCCAAACCCCTTTGGCAAGGAGAAAACAATATTCCGGGGACGGATTTAGGCTACTTGATAAGCGCGTTCGAAGCCGCGGACAGAAGCCAGTATCTTTATAAAAGTTTCGTGACTTTCATTATTATTATTTTTATTCATAGAGCTCAAGAGATTCCGCCACATGCAACTATATAACCTCCATACTGAGAGAAGCCCTTTGCCTGAAACAAGGAAAAGGGAAGAAAAGTTCAGGTATGCACTGAAGTAAACATTCAAATGTCTATCTGCTAGGATATTTTAAATATTTACAAAATACACCTTTATTTTGGAGTTTGTTGTGTAATTAAACATTTTGGTAAATTAGTTCCTATTGAACCGACGGTCAAGAAGAAAGAAACGAAAAAGACGGGCAAAGAAAATAAAATACCGCAACCTGGGAAAGAAAAAGCGGTCCTTATCAAAAAGGGTGGGTGACGTGTGCGCAACGCTTTGGCAATATGTTTAACAAAATTAACAATTAGCTTTTAAAATTATAGACCTGGCAATGACGTAAAAATTGGTCTTGCAACTTACAAACAATCGCTTTGCTGCACTGTTTCAAATAACAACGGGAAGTCTCTATCGATAGCTAAATCGTCTGTTTGCATGTTGTGTGCACCACATGTGGCACTTTGATTTACATTTTAAGCCGAATAGATGATTGCTTGTCAACTATTGAGACACATTGACATTTAAAATGTGCAGATAGCCTTTCTACTAGTGTAGCGCGGGGCTGCCTACTGACATTTAAGACGAGCTCAGCTCACTAACACGGCTTACATTAAACCACTTGATCGTGACCTTGTAAAGTCAAATTGCTTTATTTCAATTTCATTAAATTGCACTTCTGTATTCGATCTTGACTTACATTTGGCACAATTTTAAACATAAGCAACTAGAACTGTTATTACCTATTCAAAATTTGTAGGTGTGAATATAATGTTCGACTTTCAGCGAACAACGCCGCGAGAGAGCAGTGCTCCCTACACTTCATTTCGATAAACGGCACGCAGGTGGTGATCCGCACGTTGCTCGCGACGCACAGCAAGCGGGACGGGAACGTCGGCACCGAGCTCTTGCTGCACGACCTCGTGTGGATCGTCGCCGCGCTTGCTCCTAGAGGTATACCTACCGACCCACACTTCTCCATTATTCCAGTAAATAACGTCGCGAGGCAGCAGGCCGCTCAAGACTTTGTCGACATCAAGGGCAGCCAAGCTATCATCAGGAAAGTCCTCTACACAATGCATGACAGGAGAGACCGTCACGCCGGGACAGATGCGATTCTACAAGACCTCATCTGGATTCTTGCAGCGCTCGGCTCGCGAGGTTATAAATGCTAAATATAATTTTATGCTCTGGCGTATGTCGTTAGGTTATTTGTAAATCACTGTTGTCCGATTACGATGTACATGATGTTTGTTTACTACGTGATGCTGATGACACAAACATAAGACGAACACGATGTTCTTGATGAATGCCATTGGTATATTAAGTACCAACCAATAGGACCTATTTCTAAATGAACGGAGAAGAAAGAGCCCAGACTTAAGTTTTATACAGACCCAGATAAAATTTGTGATTTCAGATCCAAAATTCGCGATGAAAGTTCGAATGATCGGCTGTGTAAGGACAATGCATCTCATATTGAAAGGACATTTCACGGATAACAAGTTGATATTTCCACTCTTAGTCATCATGAAGCAATTAGCAAAAAACGGTTGGTATGCAGATTAAGAGTCATGATTAATGTTGCAATTAAGTACCTACTTGTATAATTTAAATTAATGATAAATTCTGTTTTGTACCAGCTATCACGACATCCATTCTGATCCGCGACGGAGTTATTGCTACCTACGAGCGGGTATTGGTGAGCCTTGGCTTCATACCCACGGCGAGACTTCGCCTTTGTCTCGACGCCGTTGACTATTTCAGCAAAAACAGTTAAGTGGACAAACAAACTCGTTTATATTATTAATGTTATAACCTCGATCTTTTGTTTGGATGATCGATATCATCTGCTCTAAATTTTTCTCCCACACATGATAATCAAATTCAAGGTTGGCTAACGACCTATTACAAAATAAACCTCTTGTTGTTGGTACTGTAAGCAAGTAATGTAGAGTTGGAAAATGTTTACGGCATATGATCGATACATTTACCATGTCTTATTTGTTCGTGGTGGATGTTTCAAATATTATCAAAAACGCCTTTGAGACGCGTTGTAAACCAAAATATTTGTGGCTACTTTTTCAATGTTATTGTTGTATGTAAAACTATATATTTCATATCACTATGGCTTAGTGACTTAGAGTGGGCTATATACTTATTCACACATATCACTATTTAGTTAGTGATGATGGCGTTTACTGTTATTATAACCAATGTTATTTGTATTCGCTCAAATTCTACCTTAGCGTTTTTTACTGACTGGATAAAGACTAAGAGCAAAGATTTTGATATTTTCAAAATTACAAACGAATCTACTATACAGCCGTGTACGCCGTATGATTGAATGAAAATCAAATATTTAATGCATAGAATAGCAAATGATTGCTTTTCTTCATCTTCAAAATGCTTGTCTACGTTGCAGACGCTAGTTGGGATACCAAAATCGTAGAAGTTTGTACCGAATACATCAAAATCAATGCGTCCTAGTCCGGTCCTTGTAGGTACCTAGCCATTTGATAGTAATGCAAGTTCACACGTGCGTGACTCACAGAGGTGTGCTGCATGCAGATCGTGAAGACTGGCCTCTGTAACGTGCTTCTCAGGGTGTTCGACCGCTGGGACCGCTATGAAGGACGCATGCGACTCAAGATCTGTGCGCACATACTGCAGACTTTGCAACACTTGTGCAATATCAGTACGTATTTTTGCTTATACTAGCTTCTCCTCGCGTCTTCTCTGGGATGACCAGTAGATGTGATTCCAGGTCTAGAACTAATAAGAATGCATTTTCATCCCGATCCGGTCAGTTATCTCAACGTGGTAACAAAAATTCATCCTAAGTTTTGCATCTATAACAATTAGTGTGATTATGTTACTATGAATGTTTATGTATGGTCAAAATTATATGTTTAAGGAAACAGTTAAGACTGGCCAAATAATTGTTAAATCAAGTAAATCAGCGCTCATCGCTCGGGCATGAATTTCTTCGTTGCTTTGACGAAGAAATTTATGCCTAACATATTCCTAGAAATAAGATAATAGTTTCCGGAGCATGGAACCTGTTTAGGAATCTATAAGCTACCCAGAAATTAAATCAGAGAACTAAAACACAACCTACAACAATTATTATTCACTAGCTTTTACCCACGGCTTCGCACGCGTTATTTGGAATTAAAAGTAGCCTATTATATTATGCGACGCAGGAGGTTGCGGGTTCGATTCCCGCCTCGGAACAAATTTGTGTACGATCTGCAGAAATTAGTTCCGTTGGTCTGGGTGTTTTCTATGTATAATAAAAAATATCTATCTGTGTAGTGTATTGTATTAAGTATATCAGTTATCTAGTACCCATAACACAAGCTCTGCTTAGCTTGGGGCTAGATAATGCTGTGTGAATTGTACAGCATTATTTATTATTATTTATTATTTATTATGTAATTCTAGTTCCGGATCTGTACGAGTATGTCTGCAAAATTTCAGCCTAATCCATTTAGTATCTTGCGTTGTCTTCGACCAAACATCTTCACAACGGCACAAACTTTCGCCTATATAATATTAGTCACCCCTGTGACGCACGAAGTTTTTTTTTAATATCTGCATCTAACTAATCTCCTGTTTTATACAATTTCAGAAGCTGGACGTAGAGCCTTGTGTACCAAAAAGCACGTGCAGTGTTTACACAGGTTTTGCTCGCAGTGTCCCGACGAGCCAGAATTCGACGGGCTGCTGGCAAGGGTCTGCTCGGTCATTACCCTATGCTTGAAGCACCAGGCACTGCCTGTCCCTAGTACCAGTCCTGCCATGTTTAATCTGGGACCTATATTAAAAGGTACTTAAGGTAGAATCTCTTTACACTAACGTTAGGCACTCTATTTATGCCGAATAAGAGATATCTGTTTGTCTGTATTTGACATGATAGCACCCAAACGAACAAACCGATTTGGATGTAGCTTTTTTTCTAGTATGAATGTTTAATCCAGGGTGTTATTTGCTATGTTAGAAGTAAATAGGTGCAGCCGTTCTAATGTTATTATGATGGCTCAAAGTTAAATATTCGAATGATGTTTTGGAAAATTAGCGTGTTCTTCATAAAAAAGTAGCAACTCAAAATTATATCAGCAAAACCAAATAAATAATGCTGGACAAGTCACACAGCATCATCTAGATGACGGGGCTAGCCCCAAGCTAAGCAGAGCTTGTGTTATGGGTGCATAACAGATATAAGTACTTTGCATTATACTACGAAATAAATATGAGAACGTTAGATTTCATTATGACTTTTTGATGTTTCAGGCACAAATACATCTTGGCCATGTCATGAGGACGAAGAAGATGCGGCCAATTCAGATTCCAAAACAATCAACTCTGATCTAGAGGATGATGGCCCTGAAATAGATATTGAGGGCATAGATGAATTTCCAGATATAGATTTTCTCGAAAATGATGGCAAGAGCGAGAATGAAGATCCTGATAAAATAAAAAGTGGAGATAGTATGCAATCAGCACTGTGGATTAAGACAAGCGAGAGAGACATTGAAGACTTGAAAAAGTATGTTGATTTCCTTCTAAACTCGCGATTTATTAGCCAGATTAAAACACAAGGAACGCGATAAAAACCCGATAAATAATCTTTAAAATATGTTGATTTCGTTTAAACATGAAAACATTCTCCTCCACTAAACGACCTAAATGAATAAACATACGAGTAACATGCACTGAGAAGATTATTGTATGGCTCTGTATACTAACGAGTGAATTCTAATTCAACATAATCTGTATGGTAAAATTTTGATTATTTTAAGAACACAGATTATTTTACAAATTATCAACATTATCATCACAGCCCTTTAAGTCACCCACTGATGGATATAGGCCTCCTTAAATTTTTGTCAGCTTCCTGTCTTATGCTTTTCGGATTTAGGCGTGACACACAATCAGATCTGAAAAAAAGCTTAACTAGATAAAATAGCGAATATAAGCGGGCTTACTTCGAACCTTGTATGTGTTGGAAGAACACCAACCCCTTCCCTTCTTGACGTTGGTTTTCCTCCAACACAAACTAGGTAGTTAACCCGTTTACACTCATAAAGCAAATTATCATATTCCTAAAAAGTATACCTTACTCGTTTCTTTGTTTCAGATATTTTATTTACTTTAAGGAGTTTGGTTCATATAATAAGCAAGTAAAATTAGTAAAAAGCCGCTCAAATTCTCGAGGCTCGATATTAGAAGAGTTTTTAGTCTCCCAGGCTGGGGGAGGAAGTCGAGCCTTGTCTTCTACGTTGAACCTCTCCTTGACTGCGGTTTTAGGGAACACTGATTATGATAATGTTAATTCTTCTTCTTTAACTGCTCAACTAACAAATGCATTGGAGTATCATAAAATACATGAAAGCACTTGTAAGTTTTATTATTCATTGCGTCGCTATACAGTGCGAGTCCTCATAATGTGTAGACAACGTTGCTAATTAGAGGAGCTCGTGTTTTTTAAAATTAAACAAAGTTTTTCACATTTTGATCTGTGCACTTTAAGCAGACCTACGCTCTTTTTATCATATTGTTGGTGCATTTATTTTTTCTATGTTCACATTATTGATTTCAATCTAGATCAAAATTTGTAAAAGTAGCATAAGTTTATTCTTATTTCGATTGTTATCTGATTTGTGAATGAATAAATAAATAAATAAATAATTTTACAAATTACTTAAACAACTATTCAATTTCAGCAACGACATCGTGCTCGTCCTTGAAGATTCACAAAGACATATCAAAGCACAGTACATTTGCTGCTGTTTATTGCACCATTGCCTCACGGGTCAAAAGTGTCATTCCATTTGTTAAAGTGGCCTTCCCAGATATGTTGGGTGGGCATGGCTTGAACCAGCCTGAGCCTCTGAACAAAATGGAGAGATCTGCTTGCAGGTAACTGTTATCAAATGTAAATCTTCAAAAGTTGGTATATTATATTCAAACTATGATGTACAAAAGGCCTTTTATCATAATATTTGTAAACATGCACCCGGGCACAACAGTTATACATAATTTAACCTTGACCTTAGAGGAGTAATATATTGTTTATATATTTCTTTTATCTGATTTAAATCTTTATCTTAAAAACAAAAAAATGTAGATACATCCTTATTAACGTAATGGGTTCAACCTATTACATTAATAAGGATAATAAATCCTTTTAGGTAAATGTGATGGGTTAAGATTGGTTAAAACCCATTTTGTTTATTTATTTCAGAATCAAACTTCTGTCCTGCGTGGATAGAGCTATAAATCCCGAGGCTTACATGAATGAAGTTGTGTACGATCTAGACAACATGAACAATTCCGCGAGTACTTCAGCAGAACCATGTTCACAAAAAAGGTACAAATAGACAAGGTTTTTTTTAAATCCTATACTATTGTGCGATGATGACTTAAAATGCAAGTGAAAATTTACTTAAAGTTTCAGCGCAGAGAGTCTGTTTCTAGGAAACAATGACGAGCATGATATTACAAAGATGAACACTTTTCCGACGCGACTGTCTTTTGAGTCTAGATTCGAGTCAGGCAACCTGAGGAAAGCTATACAGGTGAATTTGTTTGCTTCTTTAGACACTAATCAATGCATGCACGATAAAGCAAGAGCTTTCAATGCATGCACGTACTAAAGCGAGGACTACTTCACCCTATATCTTTAGTCCTACCCTCAACTCTCATATGTCATCTTCTTACTCGACTCAACTGCTAGGTTATAGGCTTATAGGCTTATATGCATAGGAACATACATACAATGTAGGTATGTTCCTATGCATATAAGTCATAAATACCTTTCGGTACGCCTGCTCGTAAAAATGTCCTTCATTTGAACGTCACTCAGAATGTTTTGTCTTGTGTTCATACGTGTCTCCACACGTAACCTCGTAGGACCCTCCGGTCCAACTGCCACCTAAAAATGCAAAAATGTAACGAAATAAAAATCAAATCGTAAGTGTATTTTCATAATTTCAGGTAGGTCCTCGAGAGTACGAGCTCATTCTAATGCCAGACGTGAACTCGACAAAACGCCACCAATGGTTCTACTTCGAAGTCCGTAACATGCAGCAAGGCAGGCCCTATATCTTCAACATCGTCAACTGCGAGAAATCTGATAGCCAGTTTAATTTCGGCATGAAGCCCGTTATGTATTCAGTTATAGACGCGGCTGCCGGTAAACCTGGTAAGAAGCCTTATTAAGTTGGCATTAGTGTTTTTGATACTCATCGTAAGCTGACAACAAATCGCTTTAATCGCCTGATCTTGTAATTTTACTTAGCAACACAAAATTAGATTGACCTATGGCGATTTTCATTTTGGTTCTTCCGTCTAATAAATTCATAAGCTAAAGTCTGTGTATTTTCGGTGTCAGTTTTGTCGGAAAAGTTAAATTGGGCTGTGTGAACCTGGTAACCGACTTTGAGATATTCATGTTTTTATGGTCCTTTTTGATTATACCGGGTTTGTACCCGATTGTACCGACAAAATTTTCGTTTGTAAGGGGGTAAGAGCTATGGGGAAGGTTTTACAAAAATCGATTTTTACATTAGTGAGTAAAATTAATAATTTTTATCTCGGAATTTAATATTTCGTACCGAGTACTAAGGCACAGTTACAGTCAAACCTTGAAATTACCATCATAATTAACATAATAGTCACACGTTTTCTAGAGGAAACAAACGAAACATATGGATATAAACCCGAAACTGTGTTCAAAAATTAGAACGGTTTGTAAAATGATATAGTTTTTTTTAAAAGCGTTTAAAACTTACATATTAAGAAAAACTTTGACATTTATACATTATCAAATTTGAAAGTAACAAACTGGTACTAACGAAAAACATTGACTTGAAACATCGAAATTGTTCAAAAACTGTCGATTTTCGGAAACTGACATGGTTTCTTCGGAAAATTACATCTGCGATTCTAGACAGGTACAAATAATGATAGGCCTTAAGTCAACTACCATGATTTCACCCAATTCTGGAAGGTACAAACGTATACAAACAAAAATCTTGGGCTTGAAACTTCAAAATAGTTCCCGTTTTTGGATAATTAAGAAAGTTTCTTCAGAAAATCATAAGTGAGGTTCAAGATAGAAGCCCAACATGATATATTTTGAGTCCAATAACGTCATTTACGCCAAATCTGGAAGGTGCAAACGGGTACAAACGAAAAACATTGACTTGAAACTTTGAAATTGTTCATTCTTCTTCTCATTACACTAACTACACTTAATTGGGGGCTACTCTACCTTTGAAGAGTGGCCTACGGGCATGCGCCTTATTAAAGTCGTCAAAAGGTGTAACCACAGTCTAGAAAAAAAAACGACTTATTAAATTAGGATTACTTCTTTTAGGCTGGGTGAGAGTGGGCTCTGATATTTGCTACTACCGCAACAGTTACCACTATTCGCAACAGAAGAATAGCAACAAATGCTACCTGACTGTCACCTTCAACATCGAGTTTCCTCACACCAATGACGTCTGCTATCTCGCCTATCACTTCCCTTTCACGTATACAATGATGATGGTGAGTGTGACCTTAGGTCTAAGATTACGGATTACGATAAGAACTCCCCCGAATATTCAAACGCAACTCAGATTTTTCTTTACTTTTCTTACTATTTTTGAGTTTACTTTTACTATCGTCTCCAATGCTCGAACTTATTATATAAGCGAAAGTCTGTGTCCGTCAAATGTTCGTCATTAAGTTAGATTTTATTGAAAACAGTCAAAAAGTCTCTTCTTAAGACGTGCTTAAAATATCTGAGTTGCGTTTGAGCATTCGGGGATGAGTCGCATCTAGCGCCGTTAGCTCCATAATAAACTTCAAAACTTCAATGTTTCCCCTGTAGGTGGAGCTAACGGCGCTAGAGTCCGTAGAAAGTCGCAGAGATTTTCGACTTCTGCGTCACTTGACTTTGTGGTATAATTAGTTAGCACATTCCCGTACTGACGGAAGTATGCGGGTTCAAATCCCGTCGTAGTCGAAATTTTTTGCGATGTGTGACGTGTGGTGTTACGCACTATAATAACAAAAAACCACGGAGCGTAGGTCTGAACAGTCCTTTAGGGGAACATGGCTTGGGTACCATTGTCTCAATCTTTGCATTGCTTTTCTAACACATAGCTAACATAAAAGTACCAGAGACATGTAAACCCCACTTTATTAAACTGAAAATCCTTACCCTAGTTAGTATTTACATTCTAGAAATAAGCAAATTCGTAAGGAATTACCCAAATTTTTTCCAAAAAATTAATGACCAGCCCCGACGATACCAAACTAGATATAAACACAACCTGGTGAAACCTGAGTCAAAATTAAAAATCCACCAATCCTCCCCCAACTCGATGGCGGTAAAAATTTACAATAAACTCCCAGAAAACATAAAATGTCTCGAAAAAAATAACATGTTCGAAAGCAAACTCAAAGAGATGCTCATAAAAAAATGTTTTTACGAACTTGACGACTTCTTCAACGATTCTTTTAGCGACTCGCAAATTAAATTATAAATTAGTTTTATTCAACTTTAGTAGAAAGGCACGATACCTGCCAGTCTTCTATTGCAACACCCTAAATGGGTACATACTGTGATCTTAACATAAACTCACCTAATCACTAAGACCTGGATGTATGAATGCAATAAATAAAATACTGAATACTGAAGACCTAGAATAAACATAGAATATGTTGGTAACCTATTTATAGTCTTTGCTTACCCACCAACCATTTGCTAAGAAATGATTTTATTTTCTCGATTTCCATCATCCTTGTTTAATTCATAAGTTGCCATACTGACACAGCAAGCGTCTTAAAATAGCTTCCCTAGAAAACTGGAGAACCCCTAATATTTTCAGACTAGAATCTGGCAATGGAGTTTGCAGATGCCCCCTGGATCATACCTACGGGCCGAACCTCTCTGCTACTCCTTGAACAGCAACGAAGTGCCTTTGCTGACTGTTTCTGCAGAAGACACGCCTTCGAACCCTGTGGTGGTAAGTTGCATTTTGAAGATAGCTTTGCGCCCAGTAGTATTTCTGATGACCATATGATATATGAACGAACAATTGCTTGCGCTTTCTCAATTACGCTTCAAACGCTCCGTTTTTGTAAGTATAGTAATTACAGACCGCGTGGTGTTTTGAGAGTTCTAGTTTAAGTTTGATTTCAATGCAGGTTCAAGTTTAAACAAAAGTATTTATAGGTCTTGTAGAAAAAAATGAAAAAGACGTAAATTAACGGGTGCTTGAAATCGCGACTTGGCTGACAGACGTAGTGTAGCATGCCACCTGGCAATAAAAGATTGTGATTTTGTGAGATAACATGCTGGATACAGAGTAGGCAGGCGTGTATCCAGCAGTGGACTAATACCGGAGGAAGATTGTAAACTAGGCATAGAAGTCGGAAGCACTTCTATGCCTAGTTTACAATCTTCCTCCGCTATTAGTCGGAAGCACTTCTATGCGTAGTTTACAATATTTCTCCGCTATTAGTCCACTGCTGGATACAGGCCTGCCTACTTTTTTTACCAGATGGCATCCTACACTACGTCTGCCAGTCAAGTCGATCCTCCTCCTCCGAATAATTCCCAAAATTCTTAATCACTTGGCCACAGGATCGTGAAATAATATTCCTGACAGCCCGCGTGCACCCCGGCGAGAGTAACGCTAGCTGGGTGATGGATGGCACCCTACGCTGCGTGCTTGGAGACTCCGTGGCCGCTTCTGCACTCCGGGCAAAATATGTCTTCAAGATCGTACCCATGCTCAACGTCGAAGGAGTTATCAACGGCTGGTGAGTGTTTCTACCTATTACCTCACCTTATTTGGGCCTTTACATCCATGGAAGACTAGCTGGGTGATGGACGGCACCCTTCGCTACGTGCTTGGAGACTGCTCACCCGCCGCTGCACTTCGGGCAAAACATGTCTTCAATTGTGCCCATGCTCAACGTCGAGAAAGTTATTAGATGCTGGTGAGTGGTGAGTTTTTCAATCCAATACTTTCTCATGATTACTATGACCTTAACATCCACGAAGGATGGATATGTAGTGTTCGATTACTGCAGGCTATACAAGTCACGTGCGTACCTAAGTGATGCCAAACTCGTCTACGGAAAATTCGACTAAAATAATTTGTCTAATACAACTAGTTATACATAGTTTTACTCGAATTTTCCGCAAAGCGCCAAACTAGCTAACCTAACCTATGTAACTGTTCATTGAAGGAAACTTAAAATGAAACTGCACATAAAAAGTTAAAACTTTATTTACCTACTTCTCTACATCACTACTCTTTAAATTCACGAGTTCCAACTTATCATAACTTATCTAGGTACGTCACATATATAAACATTACCCTATGCTATTCTGTTTATACTTAGATTGATATGTCCCGACAGAGAGTCCGCTCAATTTTCTTAAATTACATTAATACACAATTTACGGTATAATCAAAAACACTGGAGATCTGATAGACGCGTACTAAATTATCTTATCGTTGTATAAACTTATATAACGTGGAATACGAGTACAGCTACCTACGTTTGTGATATTCAACATGTACGAAGACGGAGGCAAGTCGCGAGGGCGAGTCGCCAGCACCTTCGAGGCTACTATTAAACATTATTGCCCCATAAAACCTTCAACCTTCTCATAATAACCGCTCATAGAAAAGCAAGATCCTATTTGGATTTTAAAATCGCACCGAAGAGCAACGATTACATGCATATCGAGCTAGAAAACACTAACCTAATATTTAAAAGTTATGAAAATAATACTTTTGGTAGAGTCAATAGCTAATTAGGGGGGATCGTGGCGGGTGCGTTTGTGGGCGGCCGGACGCCGGTCAGTAAGCGGGCGGGGCCAGCATGCCGCTGGCGTGGACGGAGTGCTCGGTGGCGTCCGGCTCCGCGGTGGAGGGCGCCTCCTCGGGCAGCGCCAGGTCGCGCGCCGAGTGGCTCAGGTACGCGGCCGGGTCGTCACCCGCCATGCCTTCCTCCTCGTACGGGCCCTGCGTCGTCTCCCCCGCCTCCTTCTCCAGCGAGTGAGCGTCGGACGCGCGCGAGTACTGCCCGTCGATCTGCGGGGGCGCCTTACCCGCACCGCTGCTCTTGAGGTGCGGGGACTGTAGCCCGTCCAGCGAGGAGGGACGTAGCTTGATCAGGTCGTTGAGGGTGAAGTGCGTGGGCAGGTGCTCGGAGCGCGGCGGCAGCGGCGACGACGACGTCAACGGGTGCGCGGTCGTCGTCGTCGTCAGCGACAGCGGCTTCCTACGCAACACACGCACGCGACCCTCGTTAGAGAGCCGAACAACATGGAGGACGTTCAAGAGCAATTCAATATCACCGATGATCATTTCTGACAATTTGTGTTGACCCAAATAGATAATAGACACAATGGGCTCATTTTAAATCATTGCTCTTGAACATCCCGTTATTAACCCAATTTTAGCTTTGTCAGATACAAGACAGCAGAAACCGATTTCATTCCTTAGATAACATAGAATGGGTTAGAAAATTAATTTGGTGAAATTATTTGTTAGTTACAAAACTTAATTAAATACTGAGATACCAAGCAAAGCCCCCTTCACCCACCCACCAAATAACGTTGTAAATTTTGAAAAATTGACATGTATAATTTGAGTTTAAAAGCCAAACATATTGTGTCATCTGGGTGTAGGGCTCTTGTTTGGTGGTTGGGCTTGCGCAGAGGCCATATCCCGCGGGCCCGCACGCTTCCAAGGTTGATACTTGGATTGACGTACTATCTGCACTTTACACATACCCAATGATGTCGTCCATTGACATATTAGAACAAGCAACAGTGTGCGCGGCTTTGGGAGCGGACCTCCGGAGACGGCTGGCATCTCACCTGCATTACCCCTGCGCGGAGGAGACGGGGATGGATCCGTAGTTGTAGTAGTAGCAGCGGGTCTGCTCGCAGATGAAGTCTTTGATCTCCCCGCAGTGCTGCGGCTCCCAGTGGAAGGTGGGCGCCTTCAGCGAGACGCAGCCGTTGGTCATCACGTGCTCCGTTCTGGAAAACAGACTGCTACTTTTATTAAACATACCACACTTATGGAATAAAAAATAACCCTCCTCCGTTTATAGCTGGGCAATTATCCTGGTCTACTACTATTATGTTGGATACATCCGTAGATAAGATTTAAGAAAAGAAGACCAAGTTACAAAATATAAAGTCAGATGCTCTAATAATGAGTTTCGAATCTGATATTGACCGAAACATCGCAACCCACCCAAGTAAACAGGAATGCCAAAGTCCCACCGATTAAGCCGTAATAACGTAATAGGCTGATGAGGGACACATGGCAGAACCGGTGCAAGGAAATGAGCATCCATTATTACTGATGGGGGGCTACTTTAAAACGGGTTACCTGAACCAACGTTGCGTATCGTGGGAACGAGGTGTAACTAGCAATTTTCTATTAATCTCCACGCACTTCATGATTAAAAACGTTACGAGGATGTAAAATTTTACTATTATTAGCATCGTCTGATTCTGGACAATTCATTTCTCAATAGGCAAGGGCAATGGCATGCTAAATTCCTAAGTTCCTGCTTACAGTTAGCAGGTATATAAGTAAGTTGGTTCCTGCTAACAGTAAACAGGGATATGAAGGTGCATAAGTAACAGTTGGAGAACGAGACGGGATTAATGGCGCGAGGCGTGGAGCCCTCTGGCAGATCTAACGGATCCATGCAATCGTCTGTAGGGAGATGCTATACGAATTGCTACCTGTTGCATAATGGTTGAGCCTTAAGTACTGGCCTGAAACAATATTTTAAAAGTATAAGCAGGACAGGACATTAACAGGAGGAGCAATAATATAAACCAATGAAAAAATGCATCAATCAAAAAATATAAGTTTTAGTATTGTTCTTAAAGTAGATATTATTGCAGACAGCACGATATGTCGCTTAACAAGCATGGATCTATTATGCTGTGTAAAAGGGTTAATAATAGTTATTTGAAATACAGTTTCAGACAGGTGCGTTTAGTCTAACCCTAACTGCCACCTATAAATACTACGCTTATTCACCGAGGGCCATCAAGCCATTGCGGATATTTGATATGTGCCTCACATAAAACAGTGATTGATACATGACGCATCGTAAATTTACCCATACGTTTGAGGTTGGTAGTAAGACTACATGTACCCAGCGAGAAATTTATATTTAGGGCGGGTATAAAGTTTTATCAGCTCTCTATGCCCATTTAGAAGTCCATTGCCTAGATACTCCAGATTATTATTGCAATATTAGTGAATTAACGGGAAAAAAGAAACGTGCAGTGTAATATTTTTTTTTTTCAAGTCACAAGCTGTTACGGGATTTTAAATTAAAATATGGTTGCAAGTAGAATTCATTTTACTCGAGGCGCTTGGGTAAAATAAATTAGGCCTAAGACTCTTGGGCTAGGGGTCTCAGTTTTACTATTATTCTGGCTCTGACTGTGGCGTATACAACGCAGTCGGGTAAAAAAGAAATACGTACCCATGGCGAGCGGTGCGCTGCGGTGCTGTGCTGCCCTGAGGTACATCAAGCGGGTCGATGCTGTCTTCAGCGCGCTGGCTCGGCGCGTCCAGCGGCAGTCGCCTCATGTAGTTGAAAGTCGCGTTGAAAGGCAGGCCTGTGCTCATCCACAGGTACATGTCCGTGCCGAGGTTGTTGCCTGACGTCCAGAAGTCGTATTTGTTGTAGCCTGGAATATTGTGACCCAAGTTTTAGAACTGATTTTAACATTCATTTATCATTTCTAAAGAGTTGTTGAGGTATTGAACTGAGCGTCGTTTACCAGAATGCGAAACAAGCCCACTGAAACGCCACTGACAGGACCATCAGCATTAATCTTCATAAAAACAAACAATCGATCCTTACCCGCATTCGTCAAATATGTCGTTATGGAGTCCGCCTTCTCCTTCGTCTCGAACGAAGCCAGTTGCAGACCTAATGATCTGAAAAACAAGAATTATTTATTTACACATCTGAATAATTGGCCTTTGAGACAAATGTTGTTATTTTTAAACGTTAACAAGCCCATACGAGTGCGCGATTCATCTAAATAGTGAGCTGGCTAATCGTATACGGCTATTAGCTTGTGGAAGTATCTTCGTGCAACGTGGAGCCAGTTTGTCGGGACTATCGGGAGGCAATTTATTCGCTAAAGACTGCCCGTGGCCTTGCTCGACACGGCCCGACTGCATTCCGACTCTAAAGTTCAGAAAACTCTAGGGGATTAAAAACCTCGTTGACATCGCGCTAAGCTGGCCACTCGCCCTTTCCAGAAGCACTCCCATAACATTATAGACGAGTGTATTTTATAATAGTGTTTATGACATAAGTGCTATGGAAGATTTCTCAATTGCGAACGTTCTTTTAAAATTATGCAGTCAGAATATTTTATAACGGACGAACTAATTGAGCGTGGGATGTAAAGTTGGGGAGTGTATTGTTTATGAAGAATGTCTTTCGAGTCCCCACGCTTGGCGGCCAATATATTCCATGCAGGGCACATCATGGGCAGCAATTTGTTGAATTTTAATCAGTGCACCTTTTTTATTCAAGCTCATGAACGCAATGCACTTCGTTAAAATTTGGGACGCGCCTCGGACACCTAATTGTAATTTTTACGGTGAATTAAAACATCATAAATTATTGAGTATATATTATCTTGAGTTACATTTAATTAAGGTTTTTGCGGTCTGTACGTGCAATTAAGAGTCCACTGAGAGTCCATAGCCAGTAAAGTAACGTAATTAAAGCGACCGGAAACCATACAGCACAGACTAAGAAAATATGGCATTGTACTGGGCAGTTACGGTAGATCCTCGATAATTCAATTCAAATTCCTGTTTTAAAACAAGTAGGTACAAAATGTGACACAAAAAGGTTCTGGTCATTGTTGCTAATTTCGAGATTGAATCGAATTATATTACGATCAAAGTAACCTTATCGACCGATAAACGCCGATGACCCAGCAAAAAAACGATAATGACCGTCTTGGACATTCCCTCCGCGATACCGTTAATAAGTTTTTGTTCCCGCGAACACAGAAAACCGTAACCCACTCAACAAGCTGGTTATACACTTTAGCCATCATCTACGGGTGCAATGTTGGTAATGCGATCATGACGCCGTGGATGGCATGTCTCCTCTGTCTCGTCATCTTGATTCACGTCACGCTTGTCACTCGATGACGAATCGGCGTCATATTTTACAACAATTTTAATACGACCTTAATCGATTCCTTACGACTAACAATACCTACAAACAATGGAAAATGTCAGTGCTCCTAACAATTGAAACTGTAAACTTGATCGTGACAGAGATGGGGCAATGTTAAGGACTTGATGACCGAGCGAGGGTAGTGACCTTTCACAGCGATGATCGTGCACTTGGTGGGACCTAGATCGCGGAAGACGTAGTGCTGCACATTCCACGGAAATGCAATATTGTCATGGAAACAGACAAACAAGTCTAACTGCGTCTTAAAACCGTCGCTGATCTTGATATTCTGACATCGTGTGTTGTTTCAGATAACCCAAATACAAAATGTGCACTGAATTCACTAAGCTTGCGAATTTCAATTGTCGAAATCCCCGCGATAAATAGAGAAGGCTGTATTTCGAGATCTGATAAAACATAATAGCACTGCTCACAATAATGGCAATACATTTATGGTATCGGCATGGCATATTAACAGAGGGAATTGCTTGCGGTCGCGGAAGTGGTTCACCCATATCTGCTATTGAATAATCTGGGTCCAAGGTGGCGATATTGTTCTCGCTATTTTCCAGAAATCCTAACGGTAATGCAAATGACCCAACACTTCCCGGTCGCGAGGCGTCGAAACGAGTCCACATAAGTATTGTTATGGCCGATCTGAATGTAGTTATGCCAGGGCTCGAACAGGAACGCCGACGCGGCGTCGCAGATAAGAGTATTCCGAGTCACGATGCGATGCTGGGATCGCTATCTCGTGGGACCGCGCCATATTGAAGCCTTACATGACAGGAGTACTCGGTCTTTCGGTGTCTTACCTGCAGTACTGGTAGGCTAGGAAATAGTTGAGCTCCGGGCTGTAGGGGTTCATCCGGGAGATGAAATATTGCACGCCATCTAGCTGTATGGTCGTTATCCTCTGAGCTGTAACAAACGAAATTATACGTCAGAACATCTGAATAATACAATACTGTTCTCACAATAGAAAGCCGATTGTAATGCATTGCGTTGAGAGATTGACAAGCGACAATGGCTCTCGACAGGGAATGAATATGGCCCCGAGATACCAGTATGACGCGCCGCTCAATCATTCATCTTACTTAATATGACTCGTAACGAGATGACGACGCCTCCGCAGGCACTCGCCGCTCTGGAGAATTATATCATCAGCGAACGTTGAAATCATATCTCACACATTCAGACTAGGAAACACCAAAGGCGGATACAATAAATCAGTTGCACAGACTTGTTTAATAAATTATAAGACAATTCAATTTATAGTTGGTACCCAAGTAATCAACTTTAGGGAAGTATAGAGAGGTAATGTAGGTACCTCTGGCTCTACATAAAGCAGTATAAATTTACAGTTTTACAGGTTTATTGAATTTGAAAATTGAAAAGCTTCTGGTCAGACCACCAAAGCAACAAATATATCTATAATTAGATTCAATTTATTGTGGTCGACCGCAAAATTTATGACTTCCCAATTTGGTAAGCATTGCATTGAAAGTAAGCAAACTTTTAAATTGATACTAATTTGACCACAAAGCTACGTTACCTGCATTTTATACGCTCATTATTGCATCGGACAATAATACAAGTTTTAGTGTTTGATGAGTGCAAGGAAAAGTAGACGTTAATGTTAATTTCATGAATATTTATTATGTTTATGTATGGTGTGGCGCCACACTTAATGTATTAAGCTGGCACCATGGCATATGCCTGCGACAACATGGTGGTACTACAATCGTAGATAACCCCCGTAATCTGCATTAGACTTAAATAATATGTTTCGTTTAAAAGATATTATACATAAACATCAAAAATATAATTGTAATGAGCGTGTACGGATTACAGACTTACAATTTCTCATTACATATGAAAAATCATGATTCAAAAAAATTATAATAAAGATAGATAGATAAGTCTTTATTTGCATCTTCAGACACACACATACAGATTACAGCTATAATATAGTACACTAATACAAATAAACAATACTAAAATACAATTGACAAATAAAACAAACAATAGCATTATTAACATCTAAGTAAAATGTCTGTGTGCGCTCCAGTATGTCGAAAAGGCCTTGGCTCAGCGTAATATTATGCTCAAGAAGCAATAACACTGATTTTCATCCAATATAGTAAGTACGTAAGCTCTCAGAATAATTTAAATTGTATCACATTCTATATAGATTCTGATTTAGATAAATCGTTTCTGATTCAGTAGTTTTCAATCACCTTTCAAACCATGTATAATTTCTCTACATTCCGACTCTATGGCCCCACGCTCGCACGAACCTCCGTAGCCTAGACATACCATATTTAAAGAGACCACGACCAGCAAAAAGAAAATGCCATTCCTTTAACAATGTTCAAAGACATTCAAGTCTTGCGTTTATTTTCAACTCGCGAAGCCGTGACGAACAAATTGTTGTCTTATTGTGTTGTGAGCGTGCGCAACCAAAAAGATTCCCAGAGGAAATACGAATTAGCATGCTATTCGAACCAGTTTTGTTCAAACGTTACGAAATCGATTTGTTATATTTAATTAAAATTACATCCTTTGTCTGTCTCGTGTTTCTGACTTATGCACCTAGATTAATATCTGATACAGCAATAATATTTAGGATACCTTAGTCCCATCACAATGGATTGACTCATTTTGTTTATGATCTGGAGGTAAATGTTTCATTCGGTTATCCATACAAAATTAATAAGAACACGTCGGTAGATATGTGTTTTATCGTCCTTTTTAACTAGATGCGCAGCTGTTGTCAAAAGAACTTCATAATAGCAGAACTGCAGAATAGTTAATGGCCCTTACATTGTCTTCGACTTCTTGTCTTCTTATCTTATACAAAGTAGTACAAAGGCAACTTGTAAATTGTCTAGGCTGTGCTCTCTGGCCTATTAGATGTTCAAGAGCTCGCGATTGGAATCCATGCATAATGTGCCTCATGCATAAATGATGCTGCGCGTTACCCGCTTTTACTTCTTATACGATGCCTTCATGTTGCATTCTGCAGTCAGTTTAATGGCTAGCACAATTTATCACTGTGTTGCCATACTTGCCATTCAGACACCTTTTATATCAACAGCAATAGTGTTTAATGAGGGCTTTATTCTGGGTTGAAAAAGTGCCCATTGTGTGTCTCGATTTCTGTAACGACTCAACGCCTTCCAATTATATCGATATTTATTCTTTATATTAGCCTTTATTACGAAATTCCACGAAAATTATCACATAATTATTGGTGTTTTCGTAGAATTTCATAACGGACATTTAGAAGGGGGTTAGAAAAATGGCTGGAAGTGAGACTGGTACGTTGTCGTTGTCGTATAATGTGTGTAGTGAGGCAAGTCACGTATGCGGCGCACACGTCGCATATTGATTAGGCGAGTGCATCGCAGGACACGTCCCGCGGCCAGCCAGCCGCGATAGCGCTGTGATTGCGTCTGCGCAGGACACAGCGTAAAGGTACGACAGGGTTGATTCACGTCTATGATCTTGAGGCTCGTTATCTAGAAGTCTGATAATAGATTTTATCATTTGCATCGGTTTTCATAAATATTTCGTTTATTGTTTTAAAAACTGGACAAGACACCCCCACAGACGCATCAATTTGAAAGTAGGTTCAGTCGAGTATTTTGATAAAGCGCTTAATTATTTCACTTAATTATTTCATACACACAACACAGCACATTTACAAAAACATCAGAGTTCTCTGTTCTGCGCTGTCCAACGAAGAGAATCTCGGATCACACAAGGCCTTTTATTCTTTTTTGTTTCTCTTGTCTTATGAACGTAATTAAATTGAATATCTCACAAGGCCAACCAGAGATGACGTTCCTAAATAGACGATCAGTCTCCTCGGTTACTTCTGTGTAAAAAAATTAAAAATATAAGACTGGCAACGTGGCATCCCTAACAAATAAGGGTGCGTGCATAGTGCTGGATATCCGGTAAGCTGATCCACCGGACGCGCCCGTAACGGACCGACGACCAAAAGCTTGCGAATGTCAACCACGTACCGTGACGAATACAGACGACAGTTATCGTTTGAAATGAGTCACCTCGCGAAAATATTGCGAAACCCAACGCTTAAACCGGGTTTCCACCCCGAAAGGGTAATGGAACGAGAAATGGTAGGCGCGGCTTACATTTCCACCAAAAAAGAGTTTTGTCCGTTTATTTCCACCGCAAAAGGAAAATGAGAGAGATGAGTGAGCGGGGTTTCATTCAACGCTTTCTGTTGAGTCCTTTCTACTCGACTTTTTGATGGTATGCAGTTCACTCTTGCTAGTTGAACAGAGTCCTTAATGGGTCCGCTCCGCTCGCGGTGGAAACCGGGCTCTATGCTAGGACAAAAATTCTCATTTCGCTTAAATTGAAAATTTTACTTACACAATGGTAACAATTCAAATGTCCCAAAAACTAAACAAAACTTATTTGACAGGATTAAAAATGTTGCCGTCCCTTTCCCTTTGCCTTTGCTCGAAACAAAAAGGATGGCGTCATTTTTAGTGCTTTCAAATTCGTTTAGTTTACTTTTAGTTAGCATTATCTGAATTGATACAGTTACAAATGAAAAGAACTTTTTAAGCTTTTAGCTTACATTGGTCAATAATTTTCAAGACAGTGGTTTTACGCATAATTGACAAAAATATTTTCTCTTTTAAAACCAATACACCAAAATTTAAAAACAACAGTGCATAAAGACTGACGTTTAGCGACAATTTATTTACGATGTGATATAATTATTCGAAGTGAATTATTCAAGATGTGTAACCGACTTCGGAAATCGTTACTCAATCAGCCATCGACAGTCGGAAGTGAGAAGATCTAAGTTATTGGTATTATGTATACTGAACATGTAAATGTAAAGTTAACGTATTTCTCGGTGATTGTTCCGACTGCTCATTGCGAATTACAATGCCGTTTAGCGACACTAGACTTCTCGTCGAGGGCTCACGTCGTTTGTTTACTAACTACCATGTCATGGTTTGTTCTTTGGCATAAAAGTCAATTTGGACGCTTGAGGTTGAAATATTGTTTGGTCCTTCCTTATCGCAAGGATGGAAGTAACGTTTGCAGTAGGCAGTAAAATTATTTAATGTTCTTCCTACTGAAATGAAACAAACAAGGGTGTTTTTACACCGTTGAGGATTTTATCAAACGAAAGTAATTGTTATGTTCGCAACAAAGATGAATTAGAATAAATATAATTGCATGCTATTAATTTAATTTAATTATGTATCTTATATTCATACACGATGCAAATTGTTTATGATTAAATAAACTAAAAACTTTACAAGTGACCAAAAATTGTTAGCAAAGTGCTTTCTTTGAAAAATAATTAGTGTTCGTTAAAAGTTAGTGATATTATGTTGCATAAATATAGCTCTACAAAGTAATTTCGGTTGTAATGCGCTTTTACAGGATTTTCTGAGATATTTAGTGATTTTAGATCACGCGAGACAAAACACCTAATAATATGCCAGTCTCAATTCAAGTCTATTTACCACGCTATATCTAAAGACCTTTAAATGTTTCAAAGCTTAATCCATTATGTTCCTACCTTCAGAGCTATCTGTGGCCACAAAGATCGCGTGCGCCCTATAAGCATTTACCTATACCATAATTATAGTTTTTTATAGTTTTAAATGTATTCTACGTAGCCAAGTAAAAACTGACAACGCACGCCCCATCAGTCGCTTTATAGGGACTTGCTGGAGCACTGATAATTTGTGCACCCTTGAATGACAGCATAATTGCAGTAGTTACCCAGGTAACGATGGTCAGGGTCAATATCTGCCTTAATTAGTGCTTCGGTGCTTGTTGAGACGTTCGTACTGTTATTAAGTGAACGGGAGTGCAGTGTGCTTAGGTATATCTATTTGAATCTGTTCTCTTTATATGCATTTTTTTATAGAGCCTGTAAGTACTAAAATAGAACTTGCTTTCGAAAATACCTGTGCTTTGAATATATAGTTTTGTCATAAATTACTTACCATCTTTGTTAACACGTGTTTTTGCAAATAAATTATCTAATATCTCTATCTTTGGTTATCCTTTACTTCTAACGCATCACGTGCTCATCATTTTAAAGGGTTTTAAAATATTTTTAATGAATAATAAAGTCGCTTCAGGTAGGTCAAGAATGTGGGTAAAATTCTTGTTCGACAAATATCATATTACGATATGTTTGTTCCCTTTGGGGTAAGTCGTAAAATAAAGATAGGTCCTTTTATTAAACTAATGAAAATATAGGAACCTAGTTGTCAGTAGTTGTGGAGACCAAAAAGATCCATTGATTTTTGGTTTTAAACATGTCCAGAAAAGTTTTATACTGCTTAACCAACTTCGACTGAATCCGAATGAGCTTGATAAATAATATTTGCATAATTGGCATCATTTGGTGGTAGAGATCCGCTGAAAGTTGGCCTAGGCGATATGCAGATTTAACTATAACCGACTGTATTTTCATAAAAACGAAGTTGCCTAAGCAAAGCTTAGCACTTATTTTGAGATTTTACTTCGCTGATTTGTTTTCGGTCATCTCTACATAGTATAAAACAAAGTTACACCCGTTGTCTGTCTGTCCCTATGTATGCTTAGATCTTTAAATTACGCAACGGATTTTGATGGGGCTCTTTTCAATAGATATAATGATTCAAGAGAAAGGTTTATATATATAATACATGCATAATATAGTAGACAAACATTGATAATTTTAGAGATTTCTAATGAGATGTCGAAAACCCATGTTTTGCGCTTACATTGCACACGCTGGCTGAACCCTACGAGATAGATCAAAAAGTTTTTTACAGTATATTATACACCTTGAAAAGGTCTACAAAAAAAATCCGCGATGGTATATGTCTATCTCTTAGGGATAACCCAAAATAACCATTTTTATATTTTATTTATTTATTTATTTTTACGAGAAATAATGGCTTATTTACGAATCTATTTTAAGCAATACAGCATTAATCCTTATCCAATTAAGTACCTTAAATACATTGTGCATTAAATATAAATCAATATGGCCCTAATTGGCTAAAAGCTAAAAAAGGCATGTAATTAAAATGAATATTTTCGAAGATATTACAGATTTAAAATGCAGGGACATAGCGGTTGCGGTGGTGCCGGCCCGGGGGGCCGATTCTGTAGTACCTATATTATGTATCAGCATTGCACTCGTGCGAAGCCGGGGCGGGTCGCTAGTATACTTATATGACCAAAAACAAATCAGCGATATGTACGAATCAGCGAAGTTCAATCTTTGGTGTGTAAATGGCGTGTAATTTAGCAACCGCAAACCGTTGGCGTTGGCGCCGCAACCTTTGCAGGGGCTTGTGCGCGCGACTAACATTACATAACATAAACCAGTCGCCATCGCAATGGAACGCAACCTTGCACAAGCTTATTTCACGGTCAAACCGCAAGTTCAAAGTCAACAAAGACCTTGTTTCCGAACAACCAAAGCTATCGAACCATAATTTTCTCAATCGGCTCACATCAAAGCTAAACCAATCTCCATTTCCGACGTAATACACCGCTTATGACTCAAATATTGCCTCTAAACCGTCAGAACTAAATTAAAGTAGAGTAAAAAGTGCAATTTTATTGTCTATCAAGAGTTTTGATGGCTGACGAGCGTGGGAACAGCGATCGGGATGTTCGCGGTCGGATAACGATCGGAACGCAAAAAAGGGTTCGAGAAGTTTGAGATTATTGGGCGTGCGTCTGCAAAGGAATCCGCGAGATGGCAAAGTCGAGTCAAGGGCGAGCCAGCCTCCTGGCAACCCGTGGTATGCAGCCAACACTATTTTTAGCAATCGCTCGCCAGGTCGCGGTATACCGACCCGACGAACCATCCCTGAATACCAGTTTAAGAAGGTATCTACCGCAAAATATGTGCCGTCTCGCTAACGAGTCAGTAATTTCACGTTATTGCCGTTGTAAACATAAACAGACCTAAGGCTCAGCACGACAACATTATTTTCATTCATAATACCGTAATAATTATTATAGCTTGAATTCGCAGACATTTAAACTTGGCAACAGGATTGTAATAAAAAAACCAGGATTACGGTAAGGTTTATTCATAAACCTGCCTACTGTTATTTTAGCAGAAAAAAAGTGGTTTTGTCCACACGGCCCCAACGATCCCAACCGATAGTAATTTGATACAATCACATCACCTGGTGTTCTTGCCAGATTACTTTTATATATGTAACTAACTTAAACCTGGCTTCGTCTACCCGAGTCCTTCATAAAATATCCGATTACCTTCGACGCGGAACGATTTCTCATATCTACGTTACTTACTTATTTATGAGAAAAGAATAAAAATCATATAATAAAGGTCTCAAATATTATGTCGATGGCAATAACTTTCTTTCTGCAGACAGGCGTACAATTCTGAGACGATTATACAATATTTATGGTGCCATAAACTGAGATATTAACATTTTATTCGATACATGACAATTCGTAAAAACATAAATTATTAGACTAACCAAAGGCCATCAGAACCCAATCTGTTATGGCAGCTTATCTGATTTCCTGTGGGATCGAAGGGCACTCTTAAGTTATTTCAGTAGGTTAGCTGTCGCCTATAATTTTTTTAAATAAAGTTTTCGTGTCCAACGATCCAACGATATCCAACGTTATTGAAAAAGAACTCTGTACAATTTTTTTTTCTTATTGTGTGGGATGAACAAAGCATTATAAATTAATAATAATAATATCATCATATAATATCATGAATTAATAATAATATTTTTAAGGGCCTCGTTCACCATCTCCAAGTAAAGCGTTGATTAGTTACTTCCTAGTTAACGTTAATTGGCAAGTAAAAATTACGAGTATCTTGTGTCAATTTCACAAACGAAATTAAAGCTTCGAGTAACAACTTACTGGTTATGTGAATGACATATGAAATCATACGTTCCATTCGTTCAATTATCGTTCAATAAGCGTCAAGCGTCATTGGCAGTTGTCAATTGTCTTGTCGTTAGAGTATAATGTTCCTTGTTTGTGGTGTTTTTGTGTCTGGTGTTTGGAAAGCGTGTGTCGTGGTGAATAATTTGTTTCTTTGTTTTTTAACATGGATAAAGTTAAAAACATGGATAAAGGTAAAAGAGATAGAAGTGCTAACTTTTCTCTAAATGAGAGGGACGTTTTGGTATCTCTTGTGCAGAAATGGGATTATTATAGGGATTATTTTATGTTTTATTAGGTTTAGCACTTGGTTTACTGCATACTTCGAAAGACGAAAGCTAGCAAAAAAATCATTTTCATCTAGGTCCATAAAATAATCAACACGGAATTTAAATACACGAATCCTAGGTACTCGTGTCGTAGAATGTTCTAATTCATCCAATTGACGATCAATCAAGTCAAAATAAATCCATTTTTATCAATAAATTTTAAATAATCGTTGGATGTTACACACAAAATGACAACGGACAAATTTTAACTGCCAAGTAAACACGCTAATTGCCAGATGTCGTGGCAAGTAAGTTACGGGTCAGTTAATCTTATGATTAGTGCTACTCGAACGTCGTGAAATTGGCACATGAAGTTACGGGTGACTTTAATTGGCGGTTAGCTTACTCGACACTTTACTTGAGGGTGGTGAAAGAGGCCCTAAATGTATATTTGCAATTTTATGTTTCCTGTTAGATTTATGCTGTTTTATGTTGATTTGAAATATTATGATATTTATATATTTATGGTCGCAATAAAAAATTTGAATTTGAATTTGAATTTTTATGATATAATCATGTTTTTGGTATTGAGGAGAAGAAGAGAGCTAAACGGCTAACCGAACTTTTTCTTAGGACCAACGTACTTAACAACAAAAAGCTTCAAGTGAAAGAAGTACCCGCTAATCTTGTAAGAGTTGATAAAACTATTACCGCGCGCTCAATGCAGTAAGGAATGTAAAAAGTGACATTTTACTCGCGTCTTTCTTCATGACTGCAAGAATCTCGTCATTTACGGTACCTAGTGGTACCGAGACGCGGACAATCCATAATATTATTCCTTGGAACTGGCTAGATCCTGCGCTAGGCCGATGAACCGGCGCACCTGTCGCCCCCCACACCCCCGCTCTATTTTTTCACCGCTGACTTCCGTTGGACTGTTTTTGCCGACCTGTCGATAACCTAACCGCGGACACGTCTCATTACTGGAATTGCTCCCTGAATTGTTGATTGCTGTGAGTTCTCTACTATTTTACTATCTTATCATAGTTAGAGATGTAATGTTGGCCATTCATTGAGATTTTATAAGCAATATTCACCCGTATACATTACCTACTCAATACATAAAGGTAAGCTACGTACAGTACATTGCAGGTTACAGTAACTTTAAGTTACCTATTTTCAAGATTCGATCATCAATAATCCGATTGTAATAAACGTTTATTAGGTAAAATATTATTCCACCTTCTCTGATAAGATCCAACAAAATGCAATTCGCGTGCACCGCCGGCCCTCCCACAAATTGACATGCCATGCAATCAGCTATATGTTCTAAATATTTTTACCCTAATATTTTGCAACAGATTTCCGCAAAGTAACGTCTGAATCTATTATTTTATGTCTATTAGTTACTTAGATGATTTTCCATTAATCTTCAGTATGTTTGAATGGGAGTCATACAGACAGTTGAATGATAAACGGTTCACTTGTACTGCTGAAGTAAGCGTAGTAAATGTACATAGTCGTTGTCACTTCTTTCCAAGAATGGAGATAATCATGCAAATGTAGGGACATTATGTGCTTACGAGAAATTTCAGAAATTCTAATTGCAGACGGAGAAAAAGAGGCACATTGCGAATAAAAGCTGCACATTGTGTATACAGGTTTACTTGTGCGAACGTTTGTACAAATAATATTGTCAAAAAAACTCTTATGGAATTGTAGATTTGACCCAAATTTTAACATACCTTAAAAAATTTTATAGTTTAAGTATCAAGCTGTTGTAAATTTGTTGTATCCATTTTCGTTTTTATTGTAGCTACCCAGTAGTTATAATTATTTTAGTAAGTAAACACGAACCATGTTATTTTGATGGAGATTTTATTTAGCTAAGAACTTGAACTTTTATTGTACAGTGAGTCCAGTGGGAAAGTTCAGATTTGTAAATGAGAAAAATAAATATTACATTAAGTAAAATAGGCAGTAAGTATTTTATAAAATCAAATAAAAACTTGCGGATTTTTTTTTTAAAGTTATTCTGTCTTAATGTTTTCTATCGCAGCATACACATTCACGAAACTTTTCGAGATAATTTTGAATGACGCACAGAAAAATAAATTGGAGAAAAGCGTGCACTCGGTTGTTTTTTTTTCTTTCGCTATTTTAGTTGGGTTGGGTTGCATAAACTTTAGTTGGGTTGCTTATACCCGTACAGATTTTTAGAAATTACCCAAGGGGTAAGATTCTGCGTTCTGGGTGGTTATAAAGGAGGACTTATCAATTTGTGGGTTTTGTTTTCATGGAGTTGGCTTACAGCGTGGCGCTATTTTGCATGGGATTTAGCTCTAAGCCTTGAATCAAACATATACTTTTTATCTCATAAATCAGTTCCATGGGACCAGTCCTATGGGATAGAAATAACCTTTAATCGTTTCCATAGAAACAACGCGTGCGAAGCCGCGGTCAGAAAATAGAAATAAATGAACGCATGTGTGTTTAGTCCATTTTGTATCAAGTCCCATGGGAGTTGGATGACATATACCCTCGTTGCATTGTTCTATGTCCCCTGTTCCCATATCCCAGGCCACTTGAGTCAATACACGCGAAACCGAAGCCTCACGAACCTTACTAGCAAGGTAAAGTTGGTAGAGTCATTAAAAATAAATGTGTACATTTTACTTTTAGTGTTTACGGTAGGATTTTAATGTCTCGTATTGATTTTAGTACCTCAATGAAACTGGTCGTAAGTGCTAGATTCTGACATCTCCATAATCAATACTATATAGATATTGTCTTTATTTATAGTAGGTAAGGTACATGTAGGAACATACAACCAAATACATTATGTCATAACTAAATCATTAGGTATAATCAAACATAGTGAGCAATTTTGTCATTGTTTATGATTGCCAGAAAATTATTCAAATTGTTATTACAATACCATGAATATCGAAAATGAAACAATTGTTTCTGAAATTGCTTAAAATAAAGTAAAATACCAAATGGTTTCTTTTTCAAATCAAATTAGAACAAAGACAAGTTGATAATAACATCTGTTAACGTAATAATTTTTTTTTATATTATTATTATAATCTGACTACACCGATTGTCCTTCTACTACTCATCATGATTTCAACCGATGCCTCTCTAAAGATCGCCACTATAACCAGTTCTGGTCTACCCGCATCCAGTTTCTTTATTATATTTACGAAGTCAGTATCAAAACAATCCATTACGAATAATATTATTTCATAAAAAAAATATTACAAGCTTATAATGTTCTTGGGAAGACCAATCCAAGGAACGCAAACTCGACGGGGTTACGTCGTTTCGTTTGTTCCTATGGCCACCTTCTGTCTCTGACCAGCTCAGTGGTACCATAACATTGCATCGTCACCGCCATGTCAAATTTCAGCTCAATCGGTTGAGGATAACTGGTCCTAAATTCAGTTTTAAGATTTGTCCCACACATACCTACATCCCACACATACTAACTGGGCAAGTTAACTAAAAGCCAGAGCTTACTTTTAAATGAAGTTAAAATCAATGATCTCCACGTAATCCCAAGCAATTAAACCTCCCCATCTGATGCCGTAACCTTTGTTGATAAACGCTTAAGTTAAACGGAATTATACGAGGTTTTACTGCTGGTAGCTTGTAACTATGTGTTCAACATACCTTTCCTTTATTTTTATGCAATTTTTATGGTTTAATAAGGTGGTGAGTTTTAAGCGTGTGTTTGCGTCGTGAGGCAATTTCGCGAAAGTCTGTGTCGATTGATACTAGACATAATACAATTTCTTTGTGATTGCTATTTGATCGTAGAGTTTGTTAACTTTTAATGATAACTTACCTATTGCTTTTGTTTCATGAAAGGCGATTAAACTGCATAAACAGATGAGCTGATTAAAATGGAGATTTTTTTCTTGAAATTGAAAATTCTGATTGGAGTTTTATCGTAGTTGCTTCGTAATTTATTATTGTGAGATTAATATTGTTAGATTTTGTCTTACGACCTAAATTAATTCAATTAATTAAAATGTTTAAAATTCTTCTTTTGAAATGTTTAAAATGTTTAAAAAGCTTGGATTTTAATTTCTTAGGTATTTAGTAATGGTGTGGTAAACAGGCTTCGTACTCCAATGAAAGCTGAACAATGAAGGTCGTAGACCCTTAGGTCACAAGCCACCATGCTACGTTTACTCCTATAAATAGCTAAAACAGCCTCTATTACAATGGATGAAGATGCTTTTCCCGTTCGCGGTGGAATGGCATGCAGCCGCCGTGTGCCCGTGTCTCCTGCTTTCTTTGCATTCAAGACTATTTTTGTTCAGTCTGTTCCCTGTTTGTAATTAAAGATGGCTGAATGGATTTCTGTAGAAATAAAAGGCCGCATTGATTGTAGATTGTAATTTGTAATCTACATTCGTCATCTTGTGATGCTCCTTTCGATTTTATTCGAAGTTCCATTAGATAGATAGATAGATATCTTTATTTGTTCAAAATTGTTACAATTTACAGTATAAAGCGACTTAAATCCTAAGTAGAAGGTTTATCTAGACAACCCGTACTTAAACGTAAAATTATTCTAGAGTCCTGTAAGAAATTATTAAATCTAATTAGTTTTACGAAATAATCCATAACATTAAATAACCAGGATTTAGAATTATTTTATTAAAACGACATTACTAAACTACATAAGGTTTTTTGTTATTAGTGCGGAACCCCACACTCAGGGTAATTTCTAAGAAATCAAATAATATCGCAAAAATTTTCGACTTCGACGGGACTTGAACCCGCATCAACTACATAAACAACATAAGACTAAATGTACCTAAGTAGTTTAAATTCGGTCATTTTCGTCATTGATTAATATGCCCTCGTTTCTTGAAATAGGACTGAGGTCATAATTATCCATGATTACAAATTCCACTATAAATGTCATACCTGCGACGGAGGAGAGGGTGGCTGCGAACATCAGACAGGTGGCGAGGATGAGCTGCATGGTGCGCGGAGTTGACCGAGGAGATCGCGGACACAGGAGTGCGCACTAGCACGTGACACTCTGGCACTGAGCGCGCGCACGCCGGGACCCCTTATAAAAGACGTGTCCCGCGCGCACCACTAGCAGGGACCGCTATTGCGACTCCCATTCCACCTCAGCGCACATTACCTCTTCTAAACCAACTCATCTAACCTCACCTAACGCGCCCGGCAATGTACGACGCGCTGGATGATGATCCAGTGCTGAAGCGACGAGTGTCGTCAGTCGTGGACGTCCGGCGCGCGGAGGATCGGCGCCCGCGCACCCGCCGCGGGAGTTATCTCCGCAAATCGTACCGCACAATAGTTCGCTCTCAATTTGTTCTTGTTGCGGTCGAACGTGAATTCTTCGCTTGTCCAAAGGGTTGTCGAGGTTGTAGCTTTTTTTTTCGGCTGACAGTATCTTGGAGAGCTGGAAGGATCAAGCTTGGTCCCGGTGAGTCTGTAGCATGTATAATTTGTAAAGGGGCTCAATTAATTTTAATGATTTTCATAGGAGTTTTGGATTCATGGGCAAATTTGTTCAGAGAAGTTCGCTTAATTTTGCAGGTATTGTAATGTGATCTCTCTCGGGTTTTCCTCTTGTTTATTTCTTGATTCTTTTCTCAGAGCATTTTATACCTAAAAGACTGAAAAACTGGCTTTCTTTAGTCTTTTTTCCTGGTCTGTTTGTCCCAACGCTAGACAAATGTCTTTTAAAACCCTAAGACATTGCAGTTTCGCTCATCATTATACTATTATTAAGATAAATATTACATCCATTATGTATGGCATACCTTGCCGTAAAGTTTTAAGTACTCTACTACAAACGCATAAAAGTCTAGATTTTTTATTCAATGACTTACATTATTTTGAGTACATGTTCATTAAACTTTAACAACCAATAAATGTCTCAAGCCAAACAACATCATTATAGGCTAAAAAAAAGTTCAAGATTAAAACTTAACTTTAAATCTTTATGCAGATTATGCAATCTTATAAGCTCAGCACTAAAGATTTAAGCGCGCTCAGTCGCGTGTGTTCAGTTCCTTTTAATTAGTAATTCTTGTCGTTTGCTTAAAAAAAAGCACAGTTTGATATCCTATGATTTTTTTTAAGGGGCAGAAGCCTTTATTCACGAAGAATATTACAATAAAATAAAAGAAATAAATTAGAACTAGTATTTACAATTAAAACACTTGAGCTAACTGCAGTCTGTAACAAACAATCTACAGATAGCTCAACTGATCCATATCAATACCAGTCGGAAGCGTCCCCAAGACGTTGGCTGCATTGCCCCGCTGTATGGCAATGCTGATGCACTGTGCCCGATACTCACCAGCTCTCGGGTCACGCGTCGCTTCGACCAGACGTTCAGAGAATTTTTGAAAAACCCGAAGAGCATCGATACCCTACGGACCTAGGGTCTCGACTCCAAGGGGAGCAGGAGGCTCTGTCGAGGCCTGCATATTTGCTATGATATGATTAATCCTATGATTAATTCTCATTTCATAATGTGTTTCTGCAGAAAGTCCACCCTGGTGGACCTGGTGGACCTGGTGAACCAGGCCCTGGCCTGTACTCGTAAAAACGAAATGCAAGTGACATGAGTTGGGTTTGCTTGGAAATTAATCATATACATACTTCGATTTTCATTTTCCGACTAGGTCCTCTGTCTGATCTACCAAGTTGAACTTAGTTCGTGCATTTACAAATGTGTTTATTTAGATAGATAGATAGATAGAAAATTCTTTATTGCACACTTATCGATAGAAACATATAACAAAACAGCTTAAAATCTAAGTGACAAGTGGCGGTCTTATCGCTCAAGAGCGATCTCTACCAGACAACCGTGGATGGATAGGATCATTGGATAGTACTAGGGGATCTGTGTGCTCATGAAAGTTATATAAATAAATACTTTCAATATATATTTCGCATAAAACATACTACATACATAACTTTATATATATATCTACATATATTTACATAAACTACTTATATACATAGGGACTCAGGTATGCGTTCAGTGACAACAGGACAAATAGTGCTCCTTTACCATGGTTTTGAAGATTGGTAGCGACTTTGCTCGCCTCACCGAGACTGGCAATGCATTCCATAGTTGTACAGCCCTGGCAGTAAAGGAATGGGCGAAGAAGGAAGTAGAATGGACAGGTACTTGAAGCATGAAAGTTTCAGAAGAGCGCAGAGAAAGAGCGTGAGAATGGTGGAGAAAGGTAAAAAGTTCTTTGAGATAAGGGGGTGCAGAGACGTGAAATAAGATATTATAGAGAAGATGTAGAATATGAGAATTTCGGCGAAGCCGTATAGGCAACCACTTGAGCTTCCTGCGAAATTCCGAGACATGGTCATATTTGCGCAAGCCAAATATGAACCTTATCCCGACATTCTGCAGGCGCTCAAGTTTATCTAACTGTTGCTCAGGTAGATCAAGAAAGGAAGAATCAGCATAGTCGAGGACTGGAAGGAGAAGAGATTGTGCAAGAGAGACCTTTTTACCTTTTTCTGCTAAATCGTTCGTCTAATCTGCCTGTATAGACAAGATTAGGTATAAGGGAACATAAAAATAATTAAAGTTCCCAACTTCCTCCCATTATATTACTCAACCAAGGCAAACTCATTACCTCAACAAGTCTATAAACATATTTTATAACATATTAACAGCTACATAAAACTAATCAAAGCCCTGAAGATTTTGCTTATCCAAATTACCTACTTAGATCATAAAACTCTACATTAGATTCTTGCAGAAAGAAACACTGCGTGATGATGATGATGAGGCAGTTGAAAGTCCGAAGCCGCCACGACGACCGGCTGAACTCACAAGCATGTTACTTTTAAAGTCACGTTAATTACAGGGACGCTATTTGTTTTGCCCTTCGCCCGTGGAGAAGAAAATAATGCTGGACAATTCACACAGCATTATCTAGCCCCAAGTTAAGCAGAGCTTGTGTTATGGGTACTAGATAACTGATATACTTAATACAATATACTACATCGATAGATATTTTTATTATACATAGAAAACACCCGGACCAACGGAACAAATTTCTGCAGATCGTACACAAATTTGTTCCGAGGCGGGAATCGAACCCGCAACCTACTGCGTCGCAGGCGGACCTTCGCCCGCTGCGCCACGGAGGTCGTCAAAAGAAAGAAAAAGAGGATTATAAGCTAAGGATATTTTTAAATCACCCAATTTAGTCCTAGCAGCAGTATGGATGAACGATCATGTTCAGAGATTGTAAATCGACAAAAATCCAGATTTAAAAATTATGAAAAATGAAAAGAAATTTTGAGACATAGGCATTCCAAATATTCAAGCCCCAGAGTTGCATGCATACAAAAATACGCATCGTAACATAAAGTTTTATTCAAATCGCACTCATTAACGACAATAAATAGAGCCCTCACATCGGCCCTACGCTTACATAAATACTTTTATTAGGTACCGCATCGGAATTTGCAATACAAGATACGGCACTTAAAATGAACCGAGTTGAATTACTCTAGAGCCCGCAGTAACGTTTTTACGTTTTATTTTTAATCGCATTCAACCGATACCTATCAGTATTGTTGTACATCCGATGAGTTACGTCTCAGGGAGATGCGGCTTGATAAAATAAAATTCACGGTTTTTTTTAAGGCAAAGTATAAGTTTAATAGCTGCAAAAGGATAAAAAGTGTGGAGTTCCGAACGATACAAACATTTTATTTTTTATCTTAAGATGTTAGTCTGCTTCGAGGAGCTTTAATTGAACGGGTGCATGACTCCGATGTTTTGAATAATAGCTTTAATAGGACCGCACATGCCGCGTGCGCCGTGCCTTGCCACCGCGGTAAAGTATTGTTTAAGCGACTGCGGCGGTGCACCGCCGCAACAAAACCGCACAAAACTTTAAATGCGCAAACTAAACACGCGAGCGAAGACTTGAAATTAAGTGAAATAGTCACTAAACTGATATATATAGGTACCTAAATATTATTTGAGTTTCAATTAAGTATCTATAACATTTGTTGAAACTGCAATTTCTATTTAAGAAACACCTAATGACCAATCAAAGTTATAAATAAATTTGGCTGTCATACGCCCAAAAGAAGCCTCCATTGCGCTTTGAAATTAATTCATCGCCTGACAGGCGAACCCGCGAGTTATACTAGTCAAATAAAATTGTTACCGCTCATTCAATTAAACTTTTATAATTACTTTTTTGTCCATTCAAAGTCATTCCTTTGATGTTTTAGTTCAGCGTACATCATGCTTGCTCTCGAACATTCCTGGAGATGTCTGTAAAAAGCACCTGTCTCCAAGGGTCGGTAACGGCCTAGCGGTACCCGTGGATGTAACCGATTAGGTCTGCGACTGAAGTATGTTGGTTGGGACTAACTGTACACGCAACAATCAATGCATCGGTCAGATTCCATATTGCCAGCAGTTTTTAATAACCTAGAGGACCACTTGCAATTATTTTAGACATATGTACTTTCTAAGTGACTATATCTTGCAAAATCTATCTTGGTCGTGATTTAGAAGTAGAAACGTTAATAATGCTCTTTTTATGATCCCATATAAACGATGATTAATACGGTTGTATTGATTACGGTTTTAAATTTCTAAGCGAATAAAAATTGAGTATTCATTCTTCTGAGTTTCACTAGAGACAAATACGATTTGATACAAAAACTTATACTATGAAATTAAGGTGTAATTCCTCCATCGGAAGTTTAAAAAGCAATGCAATCAATACACTTGCGGAGTGCATAGCTTATAAATTACAATGGACTGACAATTGTAAACAATACTACGCACGGACATTGCATTATTCCTAAATTCTAATGATTATTACGAAACCGTGCAGTTGGCAGCGATCCACTATTGTCTCCTTCGCCATGGGAAACTACAGTAATTATTCTAATGCTTCGTAAAGTGCCTGTAATGCGTGTAGCAGCCCAGGTGGTCGTCTTTGCCGCGATTAAAATAAAAACCGTCCCTCCTGTCGCTGTAATGTCGCTTTTAAAAATAATCGCGTAATACTCAGCTGCAATAATGCCACAATACCAATGAATATCAAAATAAAATAATTACGCGCACCGTGTGCCCGCGGAGTCCTGAATAACATTTGGAATATTGCAAGGCCATTACGCGAGATGCAAGACTTGTTTCAGCATTTACATAGAACATGCTATTAAAATGCGCTGGCCCGTGCTATTGTAAAGTTTAGTGCCCCAATGACTTGCAAGATGCTGAGATGCTGCGGGCTTGTGCCGTAATGACCAGCATAAAGACCCTAGTCAAAATTAACTCTACGGGAAAATTTATCTTGGAACACACTTTTCTGAGGCCTGAGACTTTGCTCTCACAATTTTATGGCAAATTCCTATTAGTAAGGCCAGCTTAGGCCGTTCACTGTAATTTATTTAAACATCGGTATTATATTTTTATATGCAGCAATTATCATAATCTTCTATTTTATCTTCAAAATAAAGATGTCCACACCGTAAGGATTTTTATCTTGTAGATGGCCATAACCACTAAGCTGGTCTGGTCTGCTCAAGTTTCAGCTTTGCCAAGAAATTCATTTCACTTGGTTTAAATAAAACAAAAGCACCTCGCGTGTTCAGCCATAGTCGCACAACCCAAGCGTGGATATCAAGCCTTGTAATAAACTAGAACAACACTCACGGCTTTGTTTGTGTTGTAATTTTCCAAGCTTTACGCATTTACTAACCTCCTGGCGTGACCTGGTGTAGATCTTGGCCTCCGACACCAGAGATCACCACTAGAGCATGAGACTCTTCGCGTTTGAGGTAACTAAATATTTACAAAGCAACGATTCTCTAACCTACTAATATTATAAAGCCGAAAGTTTGTGAGATGTGAATTTTTGTTACCTGAGATGTCCAAAACTACTGAACAGGTCATGATGAAACTTGGCGTACATTTAGAACATTAGGCTACTTATTATACCGAAAATACGCGTGCGAAGCCGCGGGCAGAATTTATATGAATTAAAAATTAAACATCTTGGTATATTTTCCAAGTCATTAAAATCGAATAGGTTGGATGATTAACCTTGCTTGTAGCTTTAGCAATGTTTGTTACATTATCGTCAGCCAGCCACTAAGTCAGGTTTTATATACGCTGAGGTATATTTAGATGTTCCACACGCTCAACCCTAACAATGCAGCTCAGATTATCTTTTATATCGTGTTTACTATTTATATGTTGTTCCTTAAGTTATCGTCAAACAAGGTTCGCTTAATTAAGCTCGCTGTCGTGTTCAAGTACCCTACAAGTTATTTTAGCTTTTAATCACTTATTTGATCTACCTAAACCCTTACAGCTCATAATCATAACTTTCGTTCCTTGCATCTATTCACGCCTGGGAAGACGTGTGTGAAAATTAATTCAATAGAAAGTAAACGTTTATAGAATACTCACCCGGGGCCTAGAATAAAAAAACAAAGTGATTTGTATGGTATATTGTATAGGCTCATCCGCCCAGACGATACATAGTATTCAATACAACATTAATAAAGTGGTCACGTTTTAGCAAATCGACCAGTTAATGCCTACATGAGCCATTATATTATAATTTATACATTGCCTGCGTGCCCCACCAATTGTGGTAGTGAGCATTTATCTAAACAAATTACCTACTGCTTCATCATTTATGTATGACGATGTGCACAAGGTGTAGTACCATGCAGAATTGCAGATGAAATGCGTAATGCTGTGTAAAGCCTTCGTCTTTAAATTACAGTAGGCCTAGCACGGGGATCGTTATCTAGGGTAGAATAGAGAAGAATGACATTGCATTGTCATACATTGCGTAAATTATTGAAGTTGAAGGTATGAGTTTCAAACATATTACGCATTCGATGACGATGTGACGTAATTTTTCCCTAGTCTACCCTAGACAACAATCCCCGTGCTAGGCCTACAGATAACTCTAGATTCTAGGAGCGTTATTGTAGGTAGCATTGTAGTAAGGGTATGTATGAAGCTCATAGCACAAGCTAAGCCTGTTATCGTTGGGGTTTTGTTACAAACCCTTGTCTTTATGTCTTCTGGCTGTATCTCGATTGGCTATGTCTTAATATGCTCGCTCGTAAACGACGGATGTATTATGCCAAACATTATCTATATTTTAGTTTAGAAGGTCCTGCAGTGAAACAGAGCTTGGTATTTAATAATACTGAACGACAACATTACGAGCAAATCTAAACACAAATCAATTTCCGCTTTTGGGATCGACGGTGTCGCTTCCCACTCCGTTGCTGACTATCGTGACTACCCTCCCATAATCCCCTTATTCAATGGTATTCCTTTTACAAAATTGATATAATCACCCACCGACTTTTGGATAGAATGAAACGTTCGTGATATTGCATGTGCCATAACACATCCGCAGTCGTGAGTGGGAAGGGGTTTTAATAGGCGAACTGAGATAAAGCCCGGGAATAATAACAAACAGCCCCAGAGATAAAAAGCTTAGCTAGCTGCCCAAGTATTGAGACAAAGGCGTAATTTACTTCGAACCTCACCGCCTCCCTCATCAGCTCATCAGCCTGTATTGGTCCTGGAGGCAAGCCTCCCCCTGATAAGCGCCTTATTGGCTTTTATCTCATAGGGGTAGTGCCTATTACCCCCACGCTGGGCATGCGGGTTGGGGATCGCAGTTCGGTGGTAGAATTATTTTGCAGGGGGCGCTACGGCCCGCTTCTGGTGGATATCCCTTAGTCGCTTCTTACGACACCCGCGGGAAGACTTAGGGTGGTGCAAATTCTAAACCGGCACCACACAGCAAAGCGAAATAAAAATTGATACGACCTATCACCTATTTAGTAAAAATTTATACGAGGCCAACTCGTTATAATCTAAGGCCGGAATCGGAGTCGGAACTTCTTACATTTGCTACCAAATTAAATTCAACCAATCAAAAAATAGCCGCTACGTATTCACGTTTTGTAAATTCCGCTAACATTAATGTATTCGATTACTCTGCGATCTCAATACCAATTCGCAATCAGATTTTCGATAAAATCGATTTTACGAGGGCCTTGATTGATACGGCAACACTGACTCAAAGGCGGCATCTCTGTCCTTACAGCCATAGAAGAAATTATATTCTACGTACAGAACCGACATTATTTTCTCACATACAAATTCGTAACCAGGCTCTCAAAGCCCTGAGAGCAAAAAGAAGAGAAGTTTGTTTGAAGTATCCTGGACATATTATTCATAATTAGGTATATCAGCGAGTTATGCCAGTCCCAGGAGCAATTTGAGTTTTTTGTCTCTGCAGGTAGCTTTAGTGTCGCGGACAAGACACTATCGGCAAGATCTGCGTCTCCATGACTCATTTATAAAGGTACCTACTGCCAGCGAATGTGGCTTGTTGCTTTCACGACGACAGAGTTATTAAAACACTAATGCTGACAATAAAAAGTATTAAAGCAAAACATCTGAACTGTCACTGATTTTCCGCAGTGAATAAAAATAACATTTTCATGAGACTTCTACCAATAACAAATGCGAAGAGCAGGCTTGTATAACTCTATGTTGAAGTACTGCGAGGTACAATAAAGTAGCTCGTGCGGCAGCATCCTAACAGATACCAATATATTTGATCTGCAGATAAAGGGGGGATAGGCGGTAGGCTGCGTTTGATTCACCTCGGCGCTTAGGTCACGTCAGCCAGCGGCTGTGTTTTAGAAGTTACTGGATAGATAGGAACTCCCAAAGACGAATATTATAAAATCATGCTGAGTGGGCAACTCACTCGTAATTTTTATAATTAACATTTGAACAGAATAACTACGTATATATGTAGTACTACGATAAAAGGTTGTCTGCGGCATCTGACACGTTTTTAAGTCATAAAAGTAGAGTATTTGTTATTCCACATTTGCAATTCCATGTATTAATAACTGAAACTCAATTTGCTCTGTAATATAAATAAAGAATATAGTATAAATACTTATAAATAAAAAATAATGGTTGTTTAAACACCTTAAAACTTTAGTCAGGATTACATGCATAGGTTTTAGGCTTGTGTGGTGGGTGACTTAATAAGGTGCTTAGTTTTAACATTGTTAGCGCTCTAACACAATGTTCACAAACTTGTACCTTTTGGTGGGATTTTATTGAAGAATTATGGTTGTTAAGTAGATATATCAATGTAAGGTTTTCCTCTTAAATCCTAACTTTATACATCCTAAATCTTCCTTCTCGAACTATAATCAAGCTGAAAACTTTTCAATTACCCAGCTGATGCTAAGCCACTGGCTTTGGTTCAGACTTCCCGTTATGGGTAATTGGCGTAGGTCCTGGGCTCCTACATCCAGCCGAGGTGTCAGGGCGAGGGCCGTGCGTGCCCCAGCACTCCTCTGTAATTTGCCACGACCATGCCCAGTCCGACAACCCCTCATCTGGCATATGTTAACCAAATCACTGTACTCAGGCGCACGATTTGCCAGTAATGAATTTCTGACTTACTTTACAAGTTAAGCCATATCTAGCAGCATTGTAAAAAATAACCTAGTCATTAATATTAATTATGAAGCGAAAATAATTATGTGTCATGTTAGCTTCTCTCGGCGAAACGGCTACAATGCCCAATTTCATTATCACCCGGTTAATTAAATTGGGCATTGTATCCTGGAGAGGGAAACATAGGCTTCTTTTTATCCCGGAAAAGCGTGTGCGTAACCACGGATAGAAGTTAGTTCTGAATATATTTAATTTAAATGTAGTTAGAACCCTTCGATAAATTAATTTTACTTAGTTTCTGCACTAACTGCGTGATAGTAAGATGGTAAAAGCAAAGGTACCACATTATTATAAATAATGCACAGATATTATCTTATGATTATTTAAAAGAGCGTTTACTGCAATCAGTCAACTGCATCTTCCCAGTAGTATTCAAACAACACCTATTATTAGATTGTGTAAAAAGTATTAACACAATATAAGGGTTAGATCATTAACATCAGTGGAGTGGTCGTCCATGCTCGAGCGAACGCAAGTTCAATGGTTCTATGATGAAAATTGGCTGCGAAGAGAAAAGTTCTCGAAGAAGAAATTGAATAAGACTGTTGAGAAATGTGGGAAGTATCTTAATCCGATGTGATTCGTTCCGGGAAGTTATGAATTACTAGATACATGAGCTGCGTTTTTTTTTTGTACGTATTAAACAAGAGCGAAGATTATTGTAGCAACGTTTCCGACATGCACTTGTAGATGGTTCAATTCGTATCCCGTTTTTGTTTATTCTATTAATAAATTAGTATAAAAAAAAAATCAAATCTCTTTTAGAACCTATTTGATAACTTCAGTGTTCAAATCACGTAACAAACATGGAAAGACGTACCTAGACCGAAATGCGACTGAGACAATACGCACGCTAAATACGAATGCCGTCCGCGCCGCCGCCGGTCTGACTTTGACTGAGGTGAATGGACCTAATTGGACCTAATTTGAGCGTTCCACTTTCGAGAAGCTATTAACGAATCTCCCGAATTTTACGTCGATGGCAGGACCCACAACTTTATTTTATGTAGAGTAGACCGTTTTAAAAATGTGAATATTTACCTACATTACCCACGTTACTCACGCACGTTGTTTTCTTAAATCCTGGAAAACACACCTCAGAGAAAAAAGCTTAAAATTTCCTATATTTTATTTGTTTATCAAGATGCCGTATCCTCTCACAGGTTCAAGGTTGTGAACGTGATTTGAGAATATCGTAAATCCAAAGCTCATCTACAGTCCCGATGGAGCATTCTCACGAACCTTCTCCTTCAATATCGCTATCTTTATTTGATCTCAATTGGGAATTGATAAAATTATCTTTTTTTACGTACAGTCTGTGGTTGTTTTATTTGAGCTATGTTTAGCAACCAGTTGTTCGGGTTCTTTGTTATCTGTGTGGATTCTGTCAATATTGACTTGAGGCTCAAGTTGTTTGCTCGCTGCATCAAGAGTCATTCATATTGTATATTGATCGCTGGAAATATGAAGGTGTCCAGATTGGTATTGAGCTTTTTGAGTGCCTTTGTCTACAAATTGTTTTTATTCAACTGTTTAGTTCCATAAATTATTCGAGACATATCTATTGAGCAGTTAAATGAACGGAAAATACTGTAAGGTCTAGCAGGCCGACAGGCGAACATAAAAGTCAGCGCAGAAGTGTACTGACGCTAGCATAGCGGTGCAGTGCTGTACCCAACACAATTACACAATTATTGTTTGCTTCGCCGCAACGCTTCCGGATTCCCTGCAGAATTGCTTTCACACAACGCTCTGCGACGGACATGCTCACATAGTACCCCCTCAGATATGCTCCATTGCTGTTTCACACGCGCTAGCGATAAATTCCCGTCGTAAAACTTTACACCACGTGATTAATATAACATTGCGAATCGATAGCGGTCATGTATAAAATGTCAGTTTCCGCTAGTGATGCGCGAACACGCGCCCTGAACACTCGTACGATGAATGTATGTGTAGATCGCATCTTGACTTATTACGTTATGCGGGGATAATAATATCAGCGCTGCAATTAAAATGCGAGCGCAGACCTTCCGGGAAGCGGAGCGGGTTGCCGACTCCGGCGCACAACCCCGCCCTCGCTCCGCTAACTCATTACTTTTAACTATACCTACATCCTGAACCCTAGGGTTTTTAATAACCATCCAGTTGGAACTCACATGTAAAATCACACGCCTTAATTCATAGAACGCAGAGCTATCACGACACATTTTAATAACTCCACCTTCTGTCAGCTCGTTAGTTCTCACCGCAGCAATAAATAAAGATATGAACAAGTACCTTTACTTTAAAAAGCCATTGAAAGAAAGCAACATTGTACGATACTTAAGGAACCTTGACCTCGGATATTCTATTGAAACGTTCTCGTTATTTAGCACTCGGTAAAAGCTTTTAAGCGGGATGCAACTTTGAAAGTCTGCAAAGAAAGTATTCACAAAACTTAAGCGGTCATAAATAATGCGATGTGAACAGAGCGAGCTAATGAATTATGATGGCAGAGAGTGCAATTCTGAGGCGGCGGTAAATGCAAGGCAGCTGTACCCGCGGGCAATGGACGCTGGTGCGGCCAGCCTCTCGTGCGAATAGTTCACGCTCAGCCTCTTGCGTTGCATCATTGTACCTAACAGAGCCAAGTCAACGACACTGCGCGACGATGCTGCTGAACTTGAACCGCGCTAACCCTGATGAATCTTTAATTAAGCACCGGTGTTGCCGCGCTGCGATGCAATTCACCCATTGCGCCTAATACACGCTAATATAATATTTAAGTGTGTAAATATGTGGCTGCGAAGAGGCGGCGATGCGCCAAGGACGCCCGGTCCTCGCTATTATGTAAATAATGCACTCCGCTCTGCCCTCCACGGCACTCGTCGACCCTCCATTACCTGCTCATCCCCTCGACCTCCGCCCGTCGCCGGCGCAGCTTCTATTTTTATAAAATCATTTTTATAAATCCCGGCCGATTGAGGGCTTAGAGGACTCTTTGCTTTTGAATCGTTCGGATCACGATAGTCGTGCGTCACGTCATCGAACCACAATAATGGGATTGCTAAGTACCTAGTAGCTATGATTGTGTTGAAATCCGGAAGGCAGGGCATCTGCGAGGGCCGGCCGGCGTCCGCGCGGCTCACTGTGTCGGTTTATCGCACGTTCATCAATGTCGGCGCCGCGCCACGATCGAACACGATATTCGTGAATTGGATCGTATCCGTTGTTTGATATAAACCCTTCTTCAATGAGCTCAAGAGGCTTGACGTTCTACCAAAATCCACGAAAAACAGTTAGATGACGATGGTCTTAGTACAGTTAACTATTCCACAATAAAGAGGTTTAAAATTCAACAACTTTAGATACCTAGCCTAGTGAAGAAATGGCGTTGGAGAATTATAAAAGAGCTATCAGAAAAATATAAATGCTTTCTTGGAAAGCTCTACCTTAAGCTAAGCTTTATCATTTACTTTAAGAGGCCACAACAGGATACGTTAATAGTCAAGAAATCATGACTAGAGTTCATGTAGCTCGCTGTATCGTAAAAGTCAGTCTGATCGTTTAAATTTCAAAAATATAACTGCAGTAACCTACGGACTTGCTGGTTCATTTATCTATTCAGTTGTGTTTTGTTTGAATTTGTAAAAGAACCTAACAATTACTTCATCTCGGTACCTATTACCATATTCAGTAAGTATAGTATCAATAATCGTAAATTATCTTAGAAGTTCTTTGTTTTTTTTTAACACTAAAATGTAGAGTCGTTTATGAAGACCCAAGTATCTAAGATAAAATTAGAACCAACATAATTATTACCATAAAATTAGAGCTAGCTTTTAGCTCTCATATATCAAGGATATTTATTACAGAAACCCGTTCTCGCTACGACAGTCGTACAAAGCAATCCAGGCTAAAAGAACTGTGAAAATAATAAATACCCTTGCAAGAAAGTGCACTTGTGGCTAATGGTGGCTGCATTCCGATTGTGAGGAGTGTCGCCAGAGAGCCGTGTCATTGAACCGTCTTGTGGCGAATTGCTCCGCTTCCGCACCACCCGGCAAATAAAATCAATTAGCGAACGCACCGTTACTCCAGCCTGGCGGTAGTCGGTAGCCGGTAGCCGGGGACAATCGCTCCCATCACCTACACCATTCAAAGGTCACCTCCATATGCAGGCAACAGGCTCGAGTAAGCCCGCGCCGACCCCAGACCCGTCTATGTAGACGACGACAGCGCAGCGAGACGATAAATTAGTACCTACACTACACAGGGAACGAAGAACTACGACAACTCCCACATTCTCAAACTAATGTTCGCCGCCATTCCTCGCGGATGATTCAACAGATTTATAAATACAGCTTAGGTACAGGCGCACGTGTGTTAATTTCCAGAGAGGGCTATTTAATAAAGATAGACACGTCATGTTATTGTCACGGTGCACCGGATAAGCGGCGACCGGACGATTGTCTCGCGACTATCGTAAATAACTCGCTTCGTGTCCGGTGCGGGTCCGGAATACAGAGTTATCGAGCAGAGTGAGGCGCGCGACGTTAGCGAATCCTGCGCAGCTAGCTGAGAGCTCGCGATCTAACATTTCCTAACATTGTAGAGGCCACTGCCAGTCAGGAACGCAGGAAGCGCGCAGGAAGCTGCCTCGGCGCACTCTGAATACGGATGAGCTGTAACGTGTTCCATCGCCTCTCCATTGTTGATTTTTATCTAAGCCTATGCTTGGGAGATAATCATCAAAAAGCGATTCAATAAGGCAAGCATTCGCCTGAAAAGCTTTAGGTTCGTACATCAGAGGCTCAATTTAAAATCCCTACAGCCTTATTCTTTCGAAACGCAATTTGATTAAAATTAACGACGTTCCCTGGCAAAAGACTGGAATTGCCCTCCGGCTATGAATTCCAGCTGAGGCAGAAACAATGGACATATGATATAAATAGGTGGAATAAATATAAAATGGGTTGTTTTATTTGGACTATTTTGCTGGTTGAACGTTATGCGAAGGGTGCCGGCGGGTGGGGTGGATAGGGTACCTACGTGCGCTGAGATAGCATCGGCTTAGGCTATAAATAGATACGCGGACCCTTGAACCAGCCGCGGCAAGCCACCGGCGCTGCGCCTCTTAGAGGGATCCTCATTAATGAAAAATGTTGATGTCTCTTTTGAATGCACCTTGGAACATTCTGCGGCGCTTTGAGGAAAGTAAACATAAGTCAAACGCTGTCTATTTATCAGACAGATATTCTTTTTGATCTGATAAGGAGATAGAAAGGGAAAAAAGATCAAGCATGCTTCAAAGACAATAGATTATTGTGATGTGAACATAACTTTAAAGATTCACAAGGCTTTAACTGCAGCAAGGTTCTTTATTTCCTCACAAAAGCTTAGCTTTGCTTTGTTTCCTCGTCCCAATGCAATCACGTGTAGAATTTCACCATCATCATGACGTCCACCGCTGAACAATACTGAACATATGCCTCTCTCCAAAAAGATTTACATCTTTGCCTCTCTCAAACAAATACTTGCCTAGTATTTATAAATTTTAATTTGATATTATCACGAGATGTGAAAGATACCGCAACAACAACAACCCACCATAGAAGCGACATAGTGAGTCTTCTCGATTATTCGCTTTCATTGGAGCATGCGCGGATAGATTTTTTTTTCTCTGATTAGAGCAAAAGATGGGAACCGGTCGGCTAGCGAAGGCCGTGGCAGGGCCGCTCCGGAGCGCTCTGAGTCGTGGACCTCTATCCTCCGCCTCCCTGACGCGCGCGCGACGCTAATGATGCGCCTCCACCGGACCACTAATTGGACGAAGGGCCGACCGATCCAGGAAAAAATTGTACGCTGCTCTGCTCGATCCGCAGAACCGCAAATAGACCGGCGGGTACGAGACTTTAAATCATACGAATTATCAAATTCCGATAAAATTGACCCCATCATTAAAGTCAAAACGCAAGCCCCTTATCTCGGAAATAATTTGTCGACGTTTCCTCTTATCTTGATCTCTGAGGTGTGAATTTTAAATTTACCGGCTGGATATTTTTGAACTGGACTTTTTTGCGACTTTGTAAAAACAAAGCTTTGTAAACAAATCGTAAGGTACGGTTATGTGTGAATTAGTGCTTTCTTGCCAATAGGGAGTCTTATTGAATGCGATTATGTCGGAAGCACGTACATAAGAATTGCCCTTTAATAACGGTAGAGTTGTGTAGTCAATTGTCGTAGATTGCAGACGCACTAAAGTTTACCTAGCTGTAAATAATGACACAATTGTACATAATCGGTGCAATGGCGATATCTTTCAAAAATGTGCATTACCGGCTCTACGCCTACAGAACCACATGTTATTATATTATAGTACTTCTTTAGCTACATGCGCTTGGAGCCCAGAATATATTTGTCCTGAAATGAGTCATGTTTGGGAATGCGAAACGTTAAACAATCGTTATTAGGTTGGTACTACATGGTACTACTTAAATGTGTAGATAATGCGTCAAGAAACCTTTTAGGTAGAATGTTATCCAATGAAAATTATGACAATAATTTGTTAAAATTGTTTTAATTATTATTTGATTATTGTCAGATACGTAAAGTAAGGTTGACATTGACCAAGATGTCAGGAGAGTGCTTTTCCGCTTGACTAAAATCGAGACTAAACTGAATACAGTGTTACAATGTAGAAACTTTCATTATAATATGTCTCTTACATGAGAATAATAATTATTATAACTGGTATGGTAATCCTGTTTCTGGAAAGTACTGTTTATCCAGAAAATCAATTACACTCTATCCAGGTACCTACAACTGACTTGAACATATACCAATGTTCAGGCAGAGTCTTGAGAACAGGCACTAATTTTATGCATCGTGTCCCTACATGCCATTAAATAACCTAATCCTTGCTCTACACGACATGGTACGCTACAAAGCTATGCTTACACGGTTAGATACTTTGAAAGATGCAATCCAAAGAGCTATAAAACGGTATCCAAGCCTCGTATTAAGTTGCAAATACCTATCTCCGATAGAACGTAACTGTGGAGTATCCCGCCGGCGCACAGCGCCGGCGCATATCCCGGTGATATGACGACAAGTGCCTCAGAGCGCGTGTCGTTTCAACTCAATGGAAATGTCCAGACAACTTTATCGGCCGGTGCTAAACTCTCTCGCGTGATTTCCTGGTTATCTCCACTAAAACGTCATTTCTTGTTGCAGCCATCGATGCGGTCTGACTAATGAAGATTTAAATCGACGGTGGTGCAAGCCCAGTCCCGTTTTGCATCCTTCTATTTACCATACCAAGGTGAAGTAACGTTACATGATATCCGCGTTAATGCTCAGATTTAGAGGTGCCCCTGCGCGTATGTTGCGGGGCAACTCTGCATCCGTTACGAAACCACTTATCTCATAGGCATATATTAACTTTAGTGCTGTGCAATCTCACTAATTGTGCCACTTTAAGGAATGCACTATGTTTTAAAGATGTGGGGAGTGGAACCCGAACGCACCTTTAGAGTAGATCTTCTGAGAGGTCTATCGATTGAGTTCAGGCTAGGGAGCTTTCAAGCCTTCGGTAAAGTAGGCGTTCAAATATACTGTCTGACACAGGACTTATTACACTTTGCAGGGTCTAATAGAATACTTGGTCCGCGTGTGGAAGAAACCCCCGCTGGTGTACTGCGACTACCACGGTCATTCGCGAAAGAAGAACGTATTCTTCTACGGGTGTGCCGCCGCAGAGAGCTGGTGCAGCGACGACCGCCTCGTGCAGGATGAGCCCGTCAAGTATCTTGTAAGTTAATGTCCTTTTATTCCAACATCTTACTGGTATCCAGTAGACGAAAATTTATGTTGGGTTGAAGAAAACGCCAAAACTACGCAAATCGGGCTTTAATTTGGCAAAGGAGTAGATTAAGTAGCTTTATACCTGGTTTAAAAAAGTGCGAAGCCGCGGGTCGAAGCTAGTATTTTAATATTTTATGAAGTTGGGACTAGTCGGTATTTTAATATTTTAAGAAGTTGGAGACAGTGAAATATTACTCCTACGACATTACGTTAAGAGAGGGACCTTCAGCGAAGTTTAATCATCCTCTTAAAATTTTATTAAAATTACCTTGTAAGATAAAGTTGTGCTAAGTTTTCTAGTGCCATTATTGCGGTACTAAACATACTAGCTTGTCTCTGACTGACAACTTTCTTGGAGGTTGTCCAGTTGGGATAGCATACAATTCAGTTAAAACTAAACATTCTTGTCAAATACCGTTATATTGTAGACCAAACAACAGAGATCTCTTTGGTTTTGCGTCGTGCCGTCATCGCGGTTCATTACAGCATTACGTTCCGGATGAGTCATTGGCGAAACTTCTCACGCCAACAACAATCAATCATTCGTTTTGTTCCATCGAAAAGTTTGCGATCCTTTTGTTCTGGTGCTTTGATTGAACTCAAGACGTGAGCACAGACAAAGGACGACTTTCCTGATAATAACCTTTAATTCACATTTGCAACACTGACCTGGTACACCTTTGAATAAACCTAGTACCTACTGGTACCTACCCTTAAACATTCTTTCTGAAACTTAGCGAAATTCAACAGAAATTCTTAATTTTCATTATTATCCGTTCATTATTCTCTCACTTTTAGTGAGTGGGACTGGCACAGGGTTCCTCATACTCGTTGGTTCTTGGAAAACCTATTCAAAGCGGCTGATCTGCATTTTTCCAAGTCAGATAGATTTTTATATTTTGTAAGGCATTTTGTTTTTGTGTTTTGGTTAATATAGGGAGGAATCTTTTTTTTCGCACGCAATGAGGTCTGTTCACAGATGCTACCAGCGCTGATGCATCGGATATCACCAGCGTTCGCCCTCGGCTCCTGCTCATTCCGCGTGGAGCGAGAACGCGAGAGCACGGCGCGGGTCACCGTGTGGAGGCACCTTGGGGTCACCCGCTCCTACACCATGGAGGCGTCCTTCTGCGGCTTCGATAGGGGACCTTTCAAGGTGAGACTCACGTCAAAAGTCAGTGCTTTTGTCTCCATGGAACGTTTATGACATTTACGTGGTTCTCGAACGAAGATCATCTTTCAAATAAACAAACAAGGGTCAAATCTCTTGTCAAATGCTTATTGCTAAGATTAGTTGATCATTCTGTCAATCAGAAACAATGGGTAATCTTATGTTTATCAATATTGTTGATTACCAGAAAAGGTTTGATAGAAAACCGGTAATCGTCAAATTATCATCGGATAACTAATCAACGTTCACGTCAATAAATAACATGAGTAAATGAAGTTATCAAAACCAAATAAACAGGTAATTGCTGTAACAAACTTCATCTTTGCCGTAATTGGACTGAGTGTAAAAGCGTTGCTTTCATACAAGACAACAAGACAGAGTAAGTACATCTATCTATGTATCTGTGATAATTCCACAATGCAGCTTTATACCCGTATGTGTGTACAACAATACACAATGCAGGCCTTTGAAAAAATCTCGAAACGTTCATTAAAATTTTATGTCCGTTAAGGGTGGTCTTCACACGCATGTACTAAAAGACAAAACGAGAACTAATAACTCGCTTTCCAACTCTGACTGAAATATCCATAAGGCAGATAGTGGTATAAAGTCGTGCGTTCTCTAATGCAGGGAGCTTATCATTTTACTTGCATTAGCATAAAAAGCGCCCACGCAAAAATGAGACATATTCCGTAGATATTCCGCGACGTTTAATAGTGATGTACGAGTACGGGCCGTCTCACTTAAATCCCAATTAGAAATGACGGCTTATCTTAGATTACTGATAACGATACTTACCTGGACATGGGGGCTAATACATCTACCGTGCATGCGTCTACCTACCACCGGTCGGCCTAGGCTGATGTGCCGATAAGCATCCGAGACGTAACAAATCTCAGACCCACCAATGACTGTAAAGCACTAGATGACAATATTACCCAAGCTTGTAAAGTGCACTTCAACTAGGCATAATGTAATATTTATCGATTCAACATTGGTTATTAGTGGAATCCTTCCCTACCTTACCGTTCATTCTTTGTTTAATTGTTTCATTCAACGATCCCATTCATTCTCGCTTGAACAGGAAGTTAGTTGGGATTATTCCCGAATGGGAAATAAAAAAGTAGTAAAAGGAAATAAAAAAGTAAAAAAGTCGACGAATGGGACGTGTCGACCAAGTACCTACACAAGTACTCGGTCGACACGTATGTACCTCTATGTCGAATAAATGACTATGTGAAACCCTACAAGCTTATTTTTATAAGTAGATTTCTCTTCGCGACGGGAAATAATGAATTTTGTTTTTCCATTTCATGTTCATGTTCTCCAAGGACAATTATGACATCGCATAGTCATACACTGCGTACTTTATGGAAGTTTAAGGAATGAATTTCAAATAATTTACGCATTCGATGACAAAGTGACGTAGTTTTTCTCTATTCGACCCTAGACAAACCGGGGATGTTTGTGCTTGCCCTACTGATGGCCTACCTGGCGGTAGTTAAGTTGTAACAGATATTGGGAACTAGACAATAGACTACAGCTAGGGCAGAAATAAAGTGGCTGGATAAGATGTGTTAGTGCATTACCTACACGCATAAAAAAACTGAGTATTAGGCAGGTAGCTTAAGCTATGTAACTTTTCCTCTTTTTTTGAAAATGCTCAAAAATCATAGACAAAATCGTACAACATATACCTACACAAGTGTGCAAGAGTCCTGTAAGGTATAAAGGAAATAAAGCTATTTGATACATGGGGGTCTATTCGTTGCAGATTGGAACCTCACCACTTAGTTTGATCTCTAAGCAATATCCTGCATAGGTCAGTAGGCGCTAGGTAGAGCACTGTTCCATAAGCAAGTCTCTAGGCGCCTACACTACCAAGCTTTTAGCTCTCGTCACATCCAGTTGCTGAACACTCTTAGGGACCGTCAGCTCATGAATCGGTCTCCGGATAGACATCGATGTGCGTATTGTATAATTAATGCTGCTATTAAACCCCTGCGTGAATGTCATTGCTTATTACCCACTGGGGTAATTGAATTAGGAATAACTAACACAGGAAGTTTCATTAATATGATGTAAAATATTATAATATTAACTTAGGAAAAATACATAAACATGATTAATTTTTATATTGACGATATGAAATTTAAGTTAGTTGATAATATTTATGATATTGATACTGGATGAGATTGGCGCAGGACCGTGTGGAGTGGCACAAAAGTTTGGAGGCCTATACCCAGCAGTGGGTGAGGTCGGGTTGCGGATAATGATGATGATGATGATAATATTTAAATTATTAGAGAATATATTATTGCTGCGGGGGCGCCTAATAATTTTAAATTCTAATTTTGTAGGTACAGATAGCGTCAGAATTAAGTAACCCCCTGCATAACACAATGCAGGTTAGAATCCGATTTTTAGGGTTTTGAAGATCGGTTTCAAAACCCTTATGGTCTCGCTTTGTCTGTCCTTTTTTCCCTCCTTAATAACTCAAAAACTACTGCAGCTATCAACTTGAAATTTAAAATAATAATACATTTCGTGCGCCTGTACAGATTTAGAGAAAAATAAATGAAAAATTAAAATGAACATTTTCCATACAAATTGTGACGCCGAAATTTTAAAAGAAACCTACAGAGTCATATGGGGTATCAAATGAAAGGTATCATTTTGTAAATTTCAAAATATTTTTTGAAATTTTTGTAGGTTTCATACTTTTTAAAATATTTCGAAAAAAGTCGAAAAAATACCCATCCCCCCCCCCCCTTTCTCCGAAGTTTGCAGAGCGATCCGTTTAAAATGTATGGAGCGTTTGTAGATATGAATCTATATTTTGCACGAAAAATGTCTATATATCATGGAATCTGTCTGTATATGGAAGCAGTAAAAAGACTTGATTCTGATTTGTATTATCTTCAAAAAGCATGTTTCATATTCGCAAAATCGCGTTTTATTAGGATAATTGTACAACTTGGTACTTTGCTACTGCCTATTGGTTTATTTCCAGCTATTCAAATGAACTGTTTAGCATAACAAGTCTTCAATGATAGTACGTATGTTTCTCACAGGGTTTCCACCTGAACACACAGCACCTGCAGAATGTGGGGAGCGACTTCTGCGAAGCATTGAACGGACTGAACGACAACACCAACACCGTCGATATACAACTGACTAAGGATCTCAACGGGTTAGTTTTGATGATTTTTAACTGGTAGAAGAAACATGTTTTGGCTTAGGACATGGGTATTATTAAAACTGCCAGTGTTACCGGCTGTAGGCCTAGCATAATTGTCTAGGGTAGAATATAAAAGAATGACATCGCATTGTCATATATTGCGTAAATTATTGAAGTTGAAGGAACGAGAACGATATTACGCATTCGATGACGATGTGACGTAATTTTTTTCTACTCTACCCTAGACAACCATCCTCGTGCTAGGCCTACTGATTGACATCTGATTTCTATAGGTAGTCAATTCATGGATATTTATAATCAGCTAAGATCGTAAATTGAAGTGCCTTCCCAAAAGCCGATCATCAGATAAGTAGAAGGAATAAAATTATTATTCCGTACAAATCCCAATGATTTTCTACTATCATACATATATATCTAATATCATACGGTTAGGACAAATCCTCAGAAACTTGTTATGATCTTAAATGATTCCATTCCAAACCATGTTTCACTATTATAGACTGGGTTGTGACTTAAAACGCTACCTTCCAGAAAATTAATTTTATTGTCTTTGGTACCTGACCCTGGCGCATTTATTGCGTGATCCTGTACGTACCTACTGGGGGAAGATTGCTGGTTCGAGTCCCGTCCAGATCGATAATTTTTGGGATATTATTTAAATTCTTATAAGTAGAAAAAAGGTTTCGTGAAACTTGATATTCGTATAATTACTAGCTAGCTTGTAGTAAGTCCTAGATATCCTTTGTATCATTTGTCGGTTGTCTGGTCGAAATATCTGCAAGGGATAAGACCACCAATGGCAGGTTATGATACTGATGGTTAGTTGTTTACTGACGGTACTGAAACATATAGGTACATTATCTCTCCTACAAAAACAGTTTTTGATGTAATAAAAAACACTAGCTTAATTGAATTAATTTCTTTAACAGAAATATCGTTGAGATTAAACTGAATGACACGGAGCTGAACAGGCAAGTTTTATAGCACCGTGTTTATGTAAAACTAACCCCATGCATTTCATGCGATTTTATAACATACTCGACACTCATAACTTCCAGCGATGTGAATGAACAAGTCGTCGGTCGACTATTACTTATGCATGTGTCTAAAATAAAATTTCATACGCAGCCATTTCCCACGAAAGATGTTATGCTGTAAATTGCTGAGTACATTCGCGCGGCGCGACGATAGTCGATAGCTGGTTTAAATGTATGGCGAATGTAAACGTACGCCATACGAGCTTGCTCAGCGACTATAATAAAATAACTTTTGCTCGAGTTCCTGTTACGTATTATAGGTATTACAAATTATACCTAGGTAAGTACCAGGTTACGAATATGCCAGCAGCATCTAGAAACTCAGGAATAAACATAGCTATTTGTTAGAACCTATTAATGGTCACCTTAGTGCCAAATACTGTGTTAAAGAGTATACTGAATCGATGTTTTCCATAAAATTAGGAAATAAATAAAAAAACATCAAAGCAGCTAAAACAGTTTGTTTTAAAAATTTCAAATTTCTTGGTATTTAGGTACACTGTTTATTTAGTTTTGCGGGACAAAAACGTATCCATAAGAAATATTCTTAATATTATTTATTATTATTCCTATACATAATATCACCAAAATTGTTGTAGTTAAAATAGTCGTGATTTTTCAAAAGCATAATGTTGTTGTTTAAGCTTTACGGGATAAATACAAGTCCCTCGGGAATAACACTTTTATGGGACCTATTCGGGATCATTCTCTATACAATAGCGAGAGAATTTTCATAATTGTTCCATAATTGACGGAGCAATCGACGAACATACTTATAAAAAACTACATACAGCCGAAAATAGAGCCTCCTCCTTTTATGATTCTTTTAAGTCGGTTTAATACTTGGATATCCATAATTTATGCAACCGAAGGTTAAAAGGAATATGCCTTTATCATAGAATCAATCAGTCTCACTGATGAAAATTGTGGATCTGATGGTGTGATATGATGGGGAAGCAAGCGTAATTATCAACGAATATTATAGGCATATCGTCATACTACGGATATTTTACAGGAAAAATATAGAGAAGTATGTAATTATTTTTTTAAAAATGGTCAAAAGGGTATTTGAAAAGTAGTAAAAAAATTCACCAATTTTCAAAAGCCAGCGGGGCTTTCCATTTTAAAAGAGACCTACGAGATCAATTTTGTATCAAATGATAGGTAGATAGCAGAAGAACAGAAGGTAAGTAACAGGTCGTCATAATCGCATGTGCGACAAAGCCCTTAATAAAGAATAAAAAAAAACAGAAGGTAGTGTATACATTTCAATTTTTTTTTTTTTTTTTAAAACCAACGTTAATAATAACACTAGTCATTTACAACGGGATATTTACCATGTTTCATGCGTCATGATCACGGAATAACCGTGTTATGACAGTGCTGCTACACTCAGGGCCTTGGCAGGGAACGGCTACAACTCCAAGCTCGTATACGACACTTAAATAAATAAATAAATAAATTATGCTGGACTATTCACACAGCATTATCTAGCCCCAAGCTAAGCAGAGCTTGTGTACTTGAAAGGATTTCCTCTAGAAACAGCATAACCAATGGATCAAGCGACATAACGGATCACTAGGTAACGACGCTGTCGATGAATTGGCACGGAAAGGTCCGAACACGCTGATAATAGGCCCAAATCCGCTCCTTCCCCTACCATTCTCCCAACTCCGAACATAGATAAGACTCAAAACCAGAGAAACGCATACCGAACGATGGAAACACCTACAAGATTGCCGCCAGGCAAGAGCAGCGCTTCCAGCTGCATCAAGGCTAAATAAGCGTCTACTAAACCTGACCAGAGTGGACCTACGCGTCCTAGTGGAGACATCACAGGACACTGTCCACTGAACAAACACTTCTTCACCATCGGAGCAACAGACAGTCCTCTCTGCAGGGGGCGTCTCAGTAACGAAGAATCAGCTGGCCACGTAGTCCTGGAATGCGAGGGAGTAACAGCGCAACGACACGAAATCCTCAACCACCCGAGGTCACTCCGCGAAGCCTGTGAAGATCCCAGGAAGATTCTGCGCTTCTGGATGGAATTAGGCTGGTTACACTAGCAAAACAAAACACGCACAATGGACCAACCCGAGTCTCAGTGCGGATACAAGAGTACACACAACATAACATAACATCCGTGATCATGGCGCATGAAACTGTGCCGAAATATTAGAAAGCTTCAAACTCGCATCATGGTGTAAATGACTTAAGAGTTATAGAATTTTTTGTAGGTTTCTTACTTTTTGAAAAACGTACTGTTTCCTCCCCCATCTCCGAAGTTTTCAGAATGATCCATCGGAATCGGAAATGTATGTAGCGTTTGTAGATATGGATCTATATTTTACAGGAAATTAATAGAGAAGTCTATAAGCACACTTTAAAAAAAAAGGGGGGATGGTTTAATTTTCAAAAGAGGGGGGTGATAACTCACCGAATAGCGTATCAAATGAAAGGTATATGGTTTTGTACATCGAACGAACTAAATCATAATCCGTAAACTAATGTGTACCTAGGTACTGTGTTCCGAACACAGATTAAATTTCTACGGTTCCGAAAAACAAGGAAACTGAAACCCTTGAACCTGTGTTCTTTGTCTCAACAAAATTAAGTTTTAATTATTTACCTACGAATTAAAATTGTATGATTGTTTTACAGAGAGTTAGTGATGGACAGCGAAGCGGGTTCGGGATCTGACAGCGTCCTGAAAACGGACTCCGACGAAGATTTCGACTAACTAGTGTTACGTAGGTTAAGTGGTCTGAACCGGCTCTTGGACACACGCAGCGCCACCTCACGACCGACCCCGGCGATCTTAGGCGATGCACTCTCTGAAAGTACTTACTACGCACTGATCAGCGATTCTAGAATTACGCCGGAGTATAGTATAAATCTATATCTACTCCCGCGACATATATACAGTTTCGCCGGAGTATAGTTTTATACTATACCTACTCCGGCGAAAATTTATACAATGTTTGTAAACTTGGGCCCCATTCTTAACCTAAAAATAACATTATTGTTGGTTGTTTTGAATGGCGCTAGTCGTTTTGAGCTCTTTCCTGCAATGCATAATGCTGACAATTATTTATCGAACTACGCCAAACGAGAATTTTGGATTTTTGCGTTGTGAATTGTTTACTAATAATATTTCTTAATAAAACTGAGCACAGGTCTTTCGTAGTCAAATCATTACCTTCTATTCAAGTTCTGCTTCGAGCGCTGCGTGATTTCAACAACCTATCTTCGAACCCACAATTGCTTTAGTTACATTTGAATTCATCTGATCGATGAAGTTGAGAAATATTAAAAGTTGTAATGGTTATAAAACTAAGTAAATAAAGAGTATATAGAAACAAGCTTTAATAAGGTAACTAGTGTACCGCGCCGTAGTGACGAGTTTATATTTATTTAAAAAATCGAGCAGTAACATGATTTTTAAATATGTTAACAATATTATTTTGTAAAAAGTTTACAAAACTTTTACGATAATTTTGTAATTAGTCCTAATTTATTTAGTCTTAATTTGCTAATTTGTGTTCTAAATTATATGTCCTAAGTCAGAGGTTGTGCTATGTGTAGTTTGATTTTATGTGATATAATAAATTCGATAAGTGGCTGGTGATCTCAGTAACTAATATAACTTATTAAATCTCAACTTGTTTTTGATTTATAATTGTAAATAAAAGACAGGGATTATATGAAAATGTATATATTATCTCAAAACGTTCATTATCAACAATAATCACATTTTAGAATTTGTGCATACGGCCTAATTCGTGGCCCACTTGTGGACTTCGACTGACGCTCGTATGCAAGCTACTCTACTAAATATTGATAACACAAATAATTGCACTACTGCACCTTCCGCTAAAATAATAATTATTAAATCTATTAGTTTGTATCGACTTAAAACTAGGAGGAAAGGTAATCACATGTCAGGTGTAAGATTATTATGTAATTGCATTACAATGTGATGATTAAATAAGTAGTATTAGAAACAACCAAATGCGCAAAATTGCGCTGAAAATCTACTATTTAAAATATCTACCGAAGCTCAGAGGGGTGAGTCTAGTTGGCGTTTGTAACGAGACAATCGTAACGTCTCGTTTTCGTATGCCGCACTTACCCCCGAATACTCAAACGCATCCAATAGTAAGGCCAGGTATTCCTGCAGCAGTAGGCGTAATGAAAACGCGCACCTGCCAAGCCGCCGCGCTCGTGTTTTTTGTAGTTATTTAAACATGGTGGTTAAGAAAATTATTTTATCAAGTTAAACTCTGCGAATTTGTTTAGAAATATTATGTGTCTTTAGTTGAGTACAAAAAAAGTAAAAAAGCAGTAGTTCGCACTAGCGAACTTTTTCTAATGTTTTTTCAATAAACTAATAATGAAAAAACATTAGAAAAAGGGGTAACTTTGGGGTTTTTTTTTCTATAGAGTGAATAGATCTTGTAACTGAATGCGACTTTGACTAGACTAGATCCGAAGTAATATTTATCTTTTTTTCAGAATTTTTCAGTTGATTTTAAAAATCACAAAAGTGCGGCTTCTGTTGGCCCACCAAGCCTAAGCACAAGTCTAGAGTTTTTGACAGTTTTCAATGAAAATCTGTCAAAAGTTCGCGACTTGAGACGTGCTTAAATCCGAGTTGCGTTTGAGTATTCGGGCATTTGAGACGCTGTACCGAATTGTATGGAGAAAGGGGACGTGACGATCACGTCTTGTCACTAACGTCAAATAGACTCGCCCCTCTGTACATGGTTCAGTTTCAGATAGAAAATTTACAACGCACGTTAACATGATTTTAAAATTAACACTTAAATATATCCAATAAATATAAACGTAAATACAGATTGACTAAACAATTGGTATTATAAAAATATCGTCTATTTATCTATTTAAACATTAGGTACTTAATGTTTTCAATTTGTAATAATTTGTATTCACTGTACAGCTTGCACATTTTTTTCTACACGAAAAGCTTAGTAGCTACAAATAAAACTCAAAATCAATTATTAGTCATGTAGGTAGATCAATTGGAAAAATATACTCTGCTAATAGATTATAAGACACTTTTGACGCCTATTTAGTAGATATTTAAACGCTTACTTAGCAACGTCGAGCTTTAAAAAAATGCTATTTTATTTACATACCTAATATATGAAAATTTTAATTTGTTAATAATACAGCACTGATTGGTAACATCTCAATACGATACCACTACTAATTTCTACAAACTCTTTAAACGACCAACGTTTCCAAACTGGATGTAAGTGCTGGACTTTTTATTGTACCGCAAAAACAATTTATTTCAAAGTTTTTAAAGAATCTTGAAAAGTGCGGAGAATACCGGTAAAAACTGGTAACAATCACTCGTAAAAGGGTCTTACGGGAACATAGCGCTTTTTACGCTAAACATGCACTGGACCGAATAAACACAAGCCCAAAGTTAATGGGTTTTTAAACACGGCGTAAAGATAACGCACAGTTACAAAATAGCAACGGTTGCTTACGCCAGAAAGGAAACTCTGGACAAATGGTAATATTTTACATAGCAAAAGTTACCTACTTGATTTATTTGGCTTGATTGACAGCTTTGCCAGTTTCTAGGTTATAATCATAAACTTTTTTCATTACTGGAGAGCCAATAAAAATTTGGGAAACTTTCCTACCAAAATCGGTAAAAAAAAATGGAATTGAGATATGGAGAAATATTAACTATCACTCGTTCTCTACAGGAGCTGTATTTGTCTGCCTAAATTTATTCTGAGATACCGCATAGCGTACTATCAAACAGTTTAGAGCGGGCGCTATTTGAATTCTCCAACACAAAATTGCATGTTTCGTATACTCTAATACACCGAATTAGAGTAGAGATGCAATAGATGCGCAAAAAAAACCAAACGAATTTTGGAGAATTATAATAGTCCTGATTCTACAATTTGTTTCGACTGTCACTTCTGGGTGTCGTGTCTATTTGTGGCATAACTGTAAGTATTGTTTCCGTCTATTTTCATGCACACGGGCATTTGGAATAGGCTACGGTAATGAGACAGGAAAGTTTAAAATTATGACGTACCTACTACTCAATTAAAATTTACAGTGTTTTAGCTGGTAAAATATGGTAGAACCATGTGTAATAAAATGAAAAATAACTGAAAAATAATAAAGGACCACACACGACTCACGAAGAAAGTTTAAAAGCCAAATTAATATTACTCAAAGGTAATTTGTTAATATTACTGAAAGATAATTTGTTCGTTAGATAATAAATTATGTAATTTGTTCGCTAGATAATAAATTATGTAATTAGTAGATGTAAATCGGTGGAAGCAATATGTAAGTATGTTTACATTTACGTCTGGTTACTCTTTCTTTTTGTAACACGGTTATGTTTTAAAGGTATTAGCGCGACGCATTTTATATTTATATTATAATATAAGTTAATATTTGGTTTAACCTAATAATAATACGAACGTCGTCGAATATTTTCTATGAATCAAAACTGATTTAATTTGTCTTTTTAAAACTTATAGTACAAATTTAAAACAAAATCTTCGATTAACGAAATGGTGCTACATTGAGCTTTAATTTCGATAGTACACTTAAAATAATATTAAATATATAAAAAAAATAACATGATAAATCTAATAATATAAAAAAACATGATGATTTTTCGAGAACTAATCATTATAATAGATAAAGCCATTTTGGCGTGATGCTCTGAAGTATCAATTATAGATATATTTTGTTAGATACCTGCTCTTACAAATTCGTATGATTTTGAGAGGAAATCTAGTTTGACCTAAGCTCTTATAAAATCGCGCATCTGTGAACAATGATACAAAATATTTCAGGATACGCTAATCAAAAAAATGGGGCACACAATAAATAATAAAAACGTAAAGTATTAGAACTTATGGTCACAGACCGATTGTAATTACGTAGTTATCTAACGCCAATAAGATCAATGCTTGTAGTTATGATATTAATCCAATGCAAAGGTTATATACCATGCACTGCATGGTCGATATTTTTTACATATGAATCGTATGTTGGTTTTTTTAATTGATTGTTTTGCTTAATTCACTTATTCAGTGTCATGACGTAGTACGTCCCTTTACACGTAGAACTAAAGTCTACTTGTACTGTTTGAAAACTTCTGGTGGTGACGACGAACTTTGGACGCAAAAAGTTTTATTCTCCGATATAATGTAGACTTTATAACAACGCTGATAAAGTTCAGACTGTTTTCCTCGTCTGATGTTGATTTATTTTGCTGTCTACTTACCATGACTATGTTTAAATCCGTATGAAGTTCTTCATTTGGCGTTCTGTGGTTAGCACGATTTTATCTTGTAAGGTTAATTTTGAACGATTCTCATTCGTTTATTTCTTTCGACTTCACTTTGAATCTTATATTAATGAAGGTAAGGTACAGGTTCCTTCACACTGTTATGTTGCTCATTTGTTTGTATCCACTGCACTTTGCACTTTATTGTTTATTTCTTTCGGCTTCACGTTGAATCTTATATCAATGCAGGTAAAGTACAGGTTCCTTCACACTGTTACCACAGCCTACCTATACGCATACAGTTGTTCGACGAAGGCATTTTGACGTGATTTTGACAGAGTAATCGTGCGGAGGGCAAGGGACGGGGTGGGGGAAGGACGCTCCCGAGTTGCATACATCACCGCCTTAGTAACTCGGGTGCGTCTTCCCTCCCCCCGTCCCTTGGCCCCCGCGCGATAGCCCTGTCAAAACGCCTTCGTCGAACGACTGTATGGCATATAGGTAGGCTGTGCTGTTACGTTGCTCATTTGTTTGTATCCACTGCACTTTGCACTTTATATCAATGTAGGTAGAGTTCAGGGGTACCAGCGTTCTGATTAGTCGGAGTAGAGTTATTTCTGGGTCTAGGAGCGTGCAGCCTCTGGCGGGCTAGGAAGGAATGTCCGGCAGAGAGCAGCCTGAGGCGGGAGTCGGTTGATTCTCGGTGGTAGCGAGCTCCGAGGGTGTACCAGGCGGATGCCACTAGTTTCAGCTCGGCGGTGGTTCGGCCGCCCTCGCCGCTGGTCGTACTAGCTCCGCTCCATCTAAAGAAATTTAACATTTGTTACAAAAAAAATACGCAGACGTTATATCTAACATCGAAGGGCGAACGGCCCGTACTCTTAAGGCCAGGTAGTCCTGCAGAAGTAGGTGTAAGAGAAAACGCGCGCCTGCCAAGCCACCGCACTCGTGTTTTTTGTAGTTATTTAAACATGGTGATTAAGAAAATCATTTTATCAAGTCAAACTCTGCGAATTTGTTTAGAAATATTAAGTGTCCTTAGTTGAGTATAAAAAAAAGTGTGATATCAGTAGTTCGCTAGAAATAGTATTGAAAAAACGTTAGGAAAAGGGGTAACTTTGGGATCTTTTTTCTATCGAGCGAAGTTCATTAGATCTTTTAACTGAATGCGACTTTGACTAGACTAGATCCTTAAGTAATATATATCTTTTTTTCAGAATTGTAAATACTATTTTCTAAGTGTCAGATGATTTTAAAAATCACAAAAATACGGCCTCTGCTGGCCTACCAAGCCTTAAAACCGAAATCGAAGTATATGATTCGTTTTCGTGCAAACGCTAATCTTATGCAAGCGACGTAATAGTTGGTTTTGCACGTCAACGAAAACGAAACTTCGATTTTCCTTTTCCGAGTGCCTACTCGCCTCGCCTAACCTGTGGATGGTATTGGCGCAGGACCGTGTGTGGCACAACAGTTTGGAGGCCTACACCCAGCAGTGGGTGAAGTCGGTGGGCGGATGATGATACAAACAAAAGCGTAAACATATTAATCATCTGCTTTCTATTTTGTTAAGAATGAACGCGAAAGAAGCTGTCAAAAAATTCGAAACCTCCGACAAATTTTGTATTGTGAATGATCATAAATAACATTCGAACTGCTGCAGCCATTTTCTTCTAAGCAAACTTTCAAAGAAACAAAAACTAAAACCACATGGGTTTAACTGTTTGGGAGCTACAATGCCAGTGGCATACACTCGGACATACACACAGCCACGTCAAACTTATAACATGCCTCTTTTTGGTCGGAGGTGGTTAAAAATCGCAAGCCATTGAATTTACTACCCCATGAAAAACTTTTGTATAGGGATGAGGAAGATGATATTGTTTTATCAAATTGAGAATGAATTTTTCAAATCGAGGCCATGATTGGTAGGTGCCAGATAGCTCTCTCGATAAATCAAAAAAGGGGCACAACATAAAATTTAGCATTTTTTAGGGTTATACTATTCTTTGGAAACTTATTATTACTAGATACACATTAAATTACAGACCTTTGTTTTTTTTTATTTCAAAATTTTTTAAACGATTTAGACACTATAATTCTTATTTGTGTAGCACACACAATTCATATATTTTTTCAGTCCATGATTATCATGGACTGAAAAATTTGGTACCATAATATTATTAATTATGAATTTTATTAATAAAAATATTCGGGTTTTAAATTACTCTGGTATTTTAAACATTAAAATACTAACCAAGAATTCATTAAATACGTAAAAAGTCAGTAATTTTTCCCGATTTCGTAAATATATAAAATATAAATAAATAAATAATGCTGGACAATTCACACAGCATTATCTAGCCCCAAGCTAAGCAGAGCTTGTGTTATGGGTACTAGATAACTGATATACTTAATACAATATACTACATAGATAGATATTTTTATTATACATAGAAAACACCCAGACCAACGGAACAAATTTCTGCAGATCGTACACAAATTTGTTCCGAGGCGGGAATCGAACCCGCAACCTCCTGCGTCGCAGGCGGACCTCCGCCCGCTGCGCCACGGAGGTCGTCAATTTTTGGGTTGTTGTTTGTCTATCGCTTCCTATCCTAGTACACTTGTACTACGATACTCTAGCGACGCCGCGCCGGTATCGCTTTAGGTTTGTATGGAAAACGACAGAATAGCGATAATTTTTTTTCTGCATTTTGCGATTTCGTGCAGGAGGTCCACGAAATCGCAAAATGCAGTACGACCTGTATTGCCACCTTATTTAGCACTTAGTTAGTTACACATAACATATTGGTTATGATATTGTCACACAGCTACTGTGTGGTGTCGGCTCAGAATTTGCACCACCCCAAATCTTCAAACTTCCCGCGGGTGTCGTAGGAGGCGACTAAGAGATATCCACCGGGGGCGGGCAACAGCGCCCCCTGCAGAACAATTCTACTACCGAACTGCGATCCCCAACCCACATTCCCAGCGTGGGGATTATGGGCATTACCCCCATGGGATAAAAGCCAACAAGGCGCTTATCAGGGGGAGGCCTACGTCCAGCAGTGGACCAATACAGGCTGTTGAAGTTGAGGTATGCTAATGTCACAAAGGTATCTTCTTTTTGCCGAGGTCGGGTAAAGAGGTACTCACTCTTTATTGTTGTTGGTGGTGGTAGCGGTCGCACTGGTGCTGGCGGCGGCGCGCGAGTAGCCCAGCGTTATGTCGGACAGCGATTGTTGCCCTGAAATATATATATATAATAATAATCATTTATTTCTCTCACAAAGGTTAAGCAATATTTAATACAAAGGTTATGTTTACAGAATAGTGATAGACTCTTAACCTGCATTGTGAGAGACTGGTGCCTGAAAATGGTTAGAAACCTGTATTACAGGTGACCAACAAATATAAATAAATAACTTTTTTGTAAACCCTGAGTGCTGTGTATCTAGGTACTACGTGAAAAACTTGAGCAGAAACTAATCACATCACAACAAACCTATCCTTTTATTCATAACTAGCTGCATTCTTACTACCCGTTGTCCTATTACCCGTTTTCCCGTAGGAATGAAGCATTTTCCCGCGGTAAAAAGTAGCCTATGTTCATCAGCAATAATGTGAGCTTCTAATGGTAAAAGAATTTTTTAAATCAGTCCAGTCGTTTCGGAGCTTATTCAATACAAACAAACAATCAAATCTTTCCTCTTTATAATATTACAGGTATTCATAATAGTCTGCTAACTTAAATCATTGTAACTTCACACTCTCTCTTCTTCTATTGACATACTAAGATCCGAGTTCACCAACAAATGGATAAATTTTAAACGGTTTTGACTTTTTTGACACCAGTTTTTAAACATTAAACGTCAAAGTTAACCGACGCAGCTGCATAATTCTCCGATTACCTTTTGGTGAACACCAGCCTTAGTCAGAGTGAGAAATAACAATGCTATAAGTTAGTAGACTATAATGTTTATGGGGGCCGCTGTATTTGATGACTTCTCTGGCGCGGCGAGCGAAGGTTGTGGGTTCGATACCAGCCTCGGGACGTTTTTTCGCCGTAAAAAATCTACGGTCAATTCGCCGTGTAGGCACAGCGCCGTCAACAACTTTCCATAGTGATCCATACAATAAATAAATAAATAAATAATACTGGACAATTCACACAGCATTATCTAGCCCCAAGCTAAGCAGGGCTTGTGTTATGGGTACTAGATAACTGATATACTTATTACAATACACTACATGAATAGATATTTTTTTATTATACATAGAAAACACCCAGACCAATGGTACAAATTTCTGCAGATAGTACACAAATTAGTTCCGAGGCGGGAATCGAACCCGTAACCTCCTGCGTCGCAGGCGGACCTTCGCCCGCTGCGCCACGGAGGTATACAATACTGACGTGCCTACATACGGTAAACTAACCGTAGATTTTTAAGGCAAAAAAAGGTGTGTGAATAAACCCTTTTTCTACATACCGGTGGTAGCTCTAGGGTCCAGCGACTTGACCACCTGCTTGGCCTTTTCCACGGTCTTCTTGAAACGGTCTTCTGTCGCAAGGATCTCTTCCTGCAGCTTCGCGATGCGTCGTCTCTCTTCTGCCAGGGTATTCTGTAGCTCCTCTACTTGGAGAGCTGGTGAAATAGATTACATATTGAAAATTCTGATCTAAACCCCTGATTTATTTTGTCAGCTTTCCGATGCTATTCCTCGAAATCGACGAGATCAATATAAAGTCTGCATGCCAAACTCAAAAACTGCTTTGATGCGCAAGGGTATCTTCTGCATGGCTCCTTCTATTTACAATAAACTGCCAAAAACACTTCGAGAACTGCCAGTCACACTGTTTCGGAATAAGTTAAAAACCACTCTGGAAGGTAAATGCTATTATACATTAAATGATTTCATGACTGACAAACATTTTTTAGATACTAATGATAAATACTGTAAATGACAAATGTCTAGTTTTTCTATTCTAATTTTTTATTCAAATTTTCAATTAATATAATATTCAATTAATATAATGATTCTATAAAAATGAAATAGGTATAATTATTGTATCCAGACTTTGCACGCCGCAACGGTACAAATACATTGTGTCATATTAAAACATATCACCTATGTACCTTATTAACATGTATTTGATGCAATAAATTTTACTTTACTTTACTTTACTTTACTTTACTTTAAAAACGGATAGAACGGGGTTAATTCCCCGAAAAGTACCAAGAATTCAAATTGATTTTTGTGTAAGTAATTTACTATGGTCCGTGGGGTACCGAGGCTCTTCGGGTTTTCAAAAAATTATCTGAGCGTCTGGTCGAAGCGACGCGTGACCCGAGAGCTGTTGAGTATCTGTCGCAGCGCATCATCATTGCTATACAGCGGGGCAATGCAGCCAGCGCGTCTTGGGGACGCTTCCGACTAGTATTGATATGGATTAGTTGAGCTATCTGTAGATTGTTTGCAACGGTCTGCAGTTAGCTCAATTGTTTCAATTGTAAATACCAATTATATTATAGTTTTATTTGTGAATAAAGGCTTCTGCCCTATTGGAAAAAAAAGTTAAGTTTTCAAATAGTACAAATGGCATATAGATTTTATATGTTGGATGAATTCTTAGTACCTACGTAAACGTGCGTAAAATCATATGATTTATTTGACATATTTCACTTTCTTCAATAATTTTTGTTTGAGACATTTTAATAAGTTAAGTGAATTTGATGTTGCATATTTTTTATATAATTATATCTAATTTATTTAAAAATTATATTTTACGATTAAAATATGAAGTATTGATAAAAAAATTACATGTAACCTAATTATTACATGTGTAACCTTATTACTGTTAGGTATAAGTCGCGTTGAAGTTGAACGTACATTTCGTCTGGTTCTCCTCGAGCACCGCGGCGAGCCGCAGGTGCGGCGCGTCCTGCGCGGCCTCCAGCTGCATTATCTTCTGGTTCGCCTCCCGGTTCATCGTGCGCAGCTTCTCGCACCGCGCCGCGTACTCCTCCAGTTCCTGGCAATACTTTGTATCAAAATATCTTTTAAATTCATATTCATATTCATATCATTTGCTCATTTGCAATGCTCTTTTACAGCAGCTCTAGTAATTAATCTTATAATTATTTAGTTTAATTTGATTATTGACAATGCCCATTTACAGCAGATACCCATGAATACTACTTTTTTGTTTTGTGTTACTTTATTTATTTTATCTTATTAGTTATTTTTATCAAAATGTAAAATGTTGACATAACCAAGTTTGCCTTGTGCTCCTACGGCGAATAAATATATGAGTATGAGTATGAGTATTTATTGTGATTTTATGCATACAGGTATTGTTCTTAAGTGTAGGTAGTCTTAGTGGGTACACAATGCACAAAAACCCTGTCAGGGCGCTACAATTATTTTGGGTTCGCTCATGTTAGATTGAAAACTTTGATACTTCATATTTATCGAATAAGATAGTTTAGGAATGTCATTTTTAAAATAAGTAGTTATTATAAAAGGCAAGAATAAGTAATTAACTGAATTGAATAAGGTTTAGTCAGGTTTTCAATTTAAACAAAAGGGTAAATTAACAGAATACCTAATACGAATTCCGAACCTTTTGATTTCTAACTTTTATTGCAAATGATTTTGCGTAAACCTTCCAAGTCTAAGCTTGTCAATAAAAAGATCTCATAAAACTTACCTTGATATTTATATATACAACTAGTTTCTGCCCGCGGCTTCGCACGCGTATTTTTGGTATAATAAGTAGCCTATTATCTAAGGCGTTTTTTTTTTATATACCTAATATAATAATAGTGATAAACATAATTTTAATACCAGAAATAAACATAAACTCGCTGTGCCCACAACTAGGCTACACAAAATTAAATGTATCTTTTAAAGGGCCATGTATACGCTTCTACAACAAAACTCCTAGTGAGTTGCAAAAATTATCAGTAAATAAATTTAAACAAATTTAAACAAATTGTTAAAGCCTTGCTGTGCAAAAAGGCTTACTATAAAATATCAGATTATCTAGAAGATAAAAAAGCTTGGGACGGGTTTTGCTCCAACTCGAAAAGTAACAACTAACAGGCTAAAGGTTTCTTCGTCGCTTCTTTACTTTAGTTTACATACCGAAGCGACAGAAATCAAAAATATCACTGTATTTCCGTGTCAGTGTTTAGTTTTACAATTTGACCTTTTCTAAGTGTACATTTATTGTATTTATGGAAATAAAGAATTTTTGATTTTGATTGATTGATTTTTATAGTGCGTAAGCCTCACACTCTGGCTATATTTTAAGAAATCAAATAACATCGCAAAATTTTTTGGCTTTGGCAGGACTTGAACCCGCATCCTTCCGTCAGTACCGGAATGTGCTAACCCACTACACGACCAACTACGTTTGTATTTAAATTATATGCTGAACATATTCTTATAGCAGCGTCAACCCCAAAGTAAGCAGAGCAGTGTTGTGGCAACCAGCTGGTTGAGAATTCGGAGTTGTATAAACAATTTATGGAATTGTTGCATATGCCAAAGTTCTAATAAATGTTTTGTTTTATGGCGCATAGATAAATGTTGTTATTTAATACAATACAATACAATACAAAAATACTTTATTGTACACCAACAAAAATACAATAAAAGAGACATTAAATAAGACACAAGTACAATGGGCGGCCTTATCGCTTAGAAGCGATCTCTTCCAGGCATTTAATGTGATAGCCTATCTCATACCGTCCCCTTTGGATAATCTTTGATCTAAGGGACATCATGAAAGTGGCGGTCATTTTAAGTCCCAATCTTTATCTATGTGTCTTACACCACTGTATTCAAATAGTCGAAACTCGTAAACTACTGAACAATTTAATATGTAACTTGGAAAATATCTAGAAAATGAGCTAGAAAATACAAGGCTACTGTTTCACCAAGCTTCGAGCGTCTGGTCTTCTTAAAGACCTTAATCTCAGTAGCTCATATCATAACCCATGCCGCAGAATATTGGATTTGTATGGATAGATATTCTATCAGGCGAGTTCCAACCTAACTTTGATTAGTATATGGCTAGATGCCTCACTAATCAAAGTTAGAAGAAACCTAGAAATATGTTTCATGTCAGATCAGTCGCTCTTTCATGTCGTTCGGTATTAGCTCCCGGGATACGTTGTCTTATAGTATAGATACGTTTATTGTCAGTTCTCACCTGCACGGAGGCCTGGTCTGCCTGCGCGCCTTGGTTCTCTCTGAGCAGTTTGTTCTCGTGCTCCAGTCGGATCAGTCGCTCCTTCATGTCGTTCGGTATTAGCTCCCGGGATACGTTGTCTTATAGTATAGATACGTTTATTGTCAGTTCTCACCTGCACGGAGGCCTGGTCTGCCTGCGCGCCTTGGTTCTCTCTGAGCAGTTTGTTCTCGTGCTCCAGTCGGATCAGTCGCTCCTTCATGTCGTTCGGTATTAGCTCCCGGGATACGTTGTCTTATAGTATAGATACGTTTATTGTCAGTTCTCACCTGCACGGAGGCCTGGTCTGCCTGCGCGCCTTGGTTCTCTCTGAGCAGTTTGTTCTCGTGCTCCAGTCGGATCAGTCGCTCCTTCATGTCGTTCGGTATTAGCTCCCGGGATACGTTGTCTTCAGCACCTGCAGATATTGTTTTAGGTATAGTTTAAGAGAAGAGATGTGTAAACCAACTAATATCATCACAAGCTAATTTCACAAAAATTTGAAACCCCCGCCGACAGTTTTTATTTCAACTATCATAAAATGAGAATGGAACTATCGATTTTTATGAAACACTAACTTCTGCTCGCGGTTTCACACGCGTATTTTCGATTATAGTAGCCTAATTATCTAAGTTAAGCTATGATCGAAATGTTCGTCAAATTTCATCATGACATGTTCAGTAGTTTTGGAGATCTTAGGTAATAAAAATTCACATTTCACGAACTTTCGGCTTTATAATATTAGTAGGATAGATGAGAACACTCTCGGTGAAGTTACTCTTCAACAGCAAAAACTGAATCGAAATCTGTGTATTCGTTTTGGAGCTTCGATACCACAGACAGACACACAAACAAACAGATTGAAAAATCTAACAAATGTCACCCCTCTTTTTACGGGGGTTAAAAATAAGGGTAAGTTCTTTACCTGTAGTAATCGTGGAACATTTCAGCTCATTGATGGTATCTCTCATCGTGTCCCTCTCTTGCAGCAAGGTGTCTCGCTCCCTCTGCAGTAGGGTTGTCCGGCTGCTTAGCTTCTTATTTTCTATCTCCAGTTTGTCTGCTCTGGTTATCTCCGCGTCTAGTTTCTCGTTTAAATCTGTAACCTGTGCATAAGAATTTATAAATAACGGTTAAACGGTTTCAGTATACTGTGATTAGAAATAATGTATAAAAAATAATGCAAAACCGGCCGAATGTCGTGTTGAACTTAATTGTTGTAATTTGCATTATTTATATTAAAAACTATAAATAATTAATGTTTGTTTAAAATAAGTAAATTTATTTGGGTTATGTGCCTAATGTCTTTTTTTGTCGTTTTGATTTACATTTAATTTTTATGTTGTTTGTGTTTCTGTAAATAATATTATCTTGGTATTGTTATTGCCACGAGTGGACTGCTGCTCTGTTTAGTACTTATCTTTTATTGTTAAAACTCGTAGGTATGTAAGCCGGCCTCCCGCGATACAGGTTCTGAACCTAGTGCGGGGACCATAAGTAATCTGTATACTTTATCTTTTCTTCAGTAATAAATGTCTTTTGTTTGTTTGTTTGTTTGTATGAAAACGTGTGTAAACATCGTTTATCGTTTGATAATTTTTTGAGTTACACATTACAAATTTGGTAGATTGAGAAAATTTTTATTGATTATTTTGATTTGTTGGTACTAATTGGGTGATATTTGAAAAATAATGAAACGGTAGTTTCATCGTCGGGTTCAAGTCTTTCTGTCGAAACTTTTTGTGAACAATTAGATTTTTCTGAAATCTATAATTTTGTTTTTAAGTTTTGCGGAAGAAATCCCTGGGAAATTCACATTTTTATAAATGCGATTTCTTTTTGCGTCCGTTCGGCATTTTTCTTGAAAGAATTAACAAACTTATGCATAAAAATGTAACTTCGGAGTGCACCGCGTTATTTGACACTGTGACTTATAAATCAGAGTGAGAAAAAACACTGCTTAGCTCCTGTTTTATGTAAACCAAAAGGTACATCCCTTTATTCAAAGACACGTGTATAATTTGAGAAAAGGGCAGTGAACATCACACTAATATTAAAAAATGCGAAAATTTGGATGGATAGATGGATGTTTATTACCTCTTTACGCCAAAACTACTGAACGGATCGGGCTGAAATTTTGCATCCAGGTAATTCTAATCCTGGAATCAAACATAGGCTACTTTTTATCCCATAAATGAGTTCCCATGGGATAGAAATAACCTTTAAACGTTTCCATAGAAACAACGCGTGCGAAGCAGCGGGCATAAACTAGTAAATAAATAAATAAACATACCTGTTTCTTATAAATGTCTAGTTGCACCCGCACCGCGTTCGCCCTCGCGGCGGCTTGCTCGAACTCGATCGCTCTCTGCACGTGCTCCGTGTTGGCGTGCTCTAACAGTTTCACCTGCAGGAGCGAAATAAGGGATCATACATAAGGTTCTATCAGTCAGCGCCACCACCTATTTTATCATGTTATTATGTTAAACGAAGGAATTTACTTATTACCATTACCCACTTTAACCGAAGCATGCAGAGAGATCCATCTGAAATGTAGGTTGGTACCTACTATTTTAGGTACTCGTTAAATTACATATTAGTTGACAAACGTTCGAAACCCTCGGCGCGCGAGTTACACTCGCACTTGACGGATCTTGTTTTTTAATACCAGGACTCGCGGTAATCAACGGCAATGAATGCAGACAAGCTTGCGCGCTCCGGGGCCAAGGGGACTCAGCTGGGCCCCGAGCCGTTCTGTAGCGTACCTAAAAGCGTGGCTCAGAATATGCTTTAGAATTCTTGCTACGAGGAATCTGCCTCGTTGGTCTAGCGGTCGCGTGTTCAACCGCTGATAATGAGATCCCAGGTTCAAATTTCGGGTCGGGCCAACATTTGTGTAGCAGCCTGGAGTCAGGAAGTTGGCGATGTTACACCCCCATGCCGCGGATAGCACGTTAAGCTGTTGATCCTGCGCCTGACCTCTCCCAACCGAGAGTCGTGTCGGTCTGCCGTCCCATCGGATTATGAGAGAAATCGAATAGAGATTTGCACCTGTGTTTGCGCGCACACTTGTGCACTATATATAATATGTCCTGCGCACCTGGCTAGTCTTCGTTGAGACTGGCCGCCGTGGCCGAAATTCGGCTAGGAGGGCATACGAAGAATCTAACTAGCTCTGGAAAAACTCCTCGGGCATGAGTCATTCAAAATCACTGATAAAAACCTTCGATAAACTATACACCAACCGAATCCTAAAGCTAAGCAGAAACAACCTTCGCGTCATGGGTTAAGGCCAGGTAGTCCTGTAGGCGTAAGGGAAAACGCGCGCCTGCCAAGCCGCCGCGCTCGTGTTTTTTGTAGTTATTTAAACATGGTGATTAAGAAAATCATTTTATCAAGTCAAACTCTGCGAATTTGTTTAGAAATATTAAGTGTCTTTAGTTGAGTACAAAAAAAAGTGTGATATCATATCAGTAGTTCGCTAGTCATAGTATTGAAAAAACATTAGAAAAAGGATTAGAAACATTAGATAACTTTGGGATTTTCTTCTATCGAGTGAAGTTCATTAGATCTTGTAACTGAATACGACTTTGACTATACTAGATCCTTAAGTAATTATATATCTTTTTTTCAGAACTTTAAACACTATTTTGTAAGTCTCAGATGATTTTAAAAATCACAAAAATGCGGCCTCAGCTGGTCTACCACGCCTTAACTGGACACTGTCGCCTCAGCAAACACATGTTCAAAACTGGGGCTAAGCGACACACAATACTGCAGGTTCTGTGAGGAGGCGGAGGAAACGCCTCTCCTCCTGCTAGTAGAGTGCGGAGCACTGATGCAGAAACGTAGCATTCATCTGGGCAAGCATCTGCACAGCCCAGACCAGCTAAGAGACATCACACTGAAGAAAATCCTACAGTTCCAAGCAGCTGCAAGGGTCAGTGGCGAGCTATGAACGCCACAGATTCAGGGGTGAACATATCATATACATCTTCCTCAACACCTCAACAGCCTGTATTGGTCCACTGCTGGACGCAGGCCTCCCCTGATAAGCGCCTTATTGGCATTTATCACATGGGGGATAGTGCCCATAATCCCCACGCTGGGCATGCGGGTTGGGGATCGCAGTTCGGTGGTAGAATTGTTCTATAGGGAGCGCTGCTGCCCGCCCCCGGGTCTCCCTTAATCGCCTCTTACTCTTTTTTTTTTGCGCAAGGTGGCTTTCGTGTCAAAAATTGGCTTAGGTAGTGTTTTAGCGCCGCTAAAAATATGTTTAATAGATTTGGATTTTACGACCTATCATTTATGAATTAATTATAGTACTAAACGTCATAGACAAAAGACCATGTAAGTGTAACGACAAAGTTGAGAGAAAATCATCTCCATGATTCATAATCAATGATGTCTATGATTATTATATTATAGAAAATAATACGGGACAAAAAAAGTCGACCAAAAAGAAGTACCTACATAGATTCCCAGTAAAGATTCAGGAATTCAAGCTGCCCCCTATCAGCCCCCACCCTAAATTACCTAATCCATCATAGTATACCTGTCTCCTTAAATCAACGTGTTCTTCCATCCTCTTCTTGTAAGACGCCACCGTGGACTCGAGAGTGGCCGCTTTCGCCGCAGTCTCCCTCAAAGCGTCCACCTCGTCCTTTAGTATCACGTTTTCTGCTGCTGCTGTCTGAAAATGGAGATGAAAGAGAATGAAAAAAAGTTATTGGGCTTACGCACTACAATTTGAAAATCTCCAGGATACAGCGACGTATCTCTTCGGTTGCAGCGGCTCGTGTAATTATGGTCAAATTTCACATACACATACGGCAAGTTTCTGTAATCTTCAAAAATCCGGTGGAGTTAAATACTTTATTTTTTACATTATATTCAACAGTGTAAGGAACTTCTTGAAACATTTAATTCGACTAAAGCAATTCGAGCTTGAGTTGACCCGACCTGTAGGCGTCCCACCACCGCGAAGCGGGGGGGTCAACATTAACTTACTACTAACGAAGCCCACCCAATCCTCGCGGAGGGGGGGGGGGGGCGGCTTAGTGGCAACTCTGTGACTGAAAGGGAGACCAGAGCCATTATGTTGACACAATTTTTTTTTTGTTGTTTCACTTTGTCCATTTCATCCTCTAACGTCTCTAGCTGCGATAAGACAACTACATGCTATAGAGCTGTAAATACCTTCTAAAACCTACCTGCAACTCTTCATTTTTCAACTTGATCATCGCACATTCCCGCTCCAACACATCAGCCCTTGCTCTCTGGTCATCTCTCTGTAGCTCCACTTTGTCCAGTTCATCCTTCAGCGTGTCAAGCTGGGCCCTCATGTTGCTGTACCGGAGTGTCCCCGCGTGGGCAGGGCCTAAGGAGGCGCCTGCGTCGTCCAGTTCCGTTTCCGTTGTATCGATGGTTGCGTTCCTCTCGGATGTGAGACGGGCGACTTCGCTTAGTAGTGTCATCTTCTCTTCTTTTAGGACTTTCACCTGAGAGAATGAAATATGGTTGTATCATTTTAAAAATAAATCAATATAAAAATAAGTAAAATTGAAGTGTCTGTTTTGATGACAAAGTAACAGCTTTTTAATAAATGCTTATGAAAGTATCCCATTACAAAACACCAATTTATTTTTTTGTTAAATTTTTCTACAACTGCTGGGTCGATTTTGACGTTACTTTCATTGGCAGCTGATATTATAGCAAGTAACTTAAGCTGGTTTTTCATTTAAAAAATTAGCGTATCGCGAAAAATCTTAAATCCCATAAAAATTTTGAATTCTACAACGCACCGGTGAAGTCGCTGACACAGCTAGTAATAAATATAAAAAGTTGTGACAGCTACTGGGAGGCTGATTTGAGACTGCATAAGATTAGATTAAAGCGTTCTTTCTAACATTTTAATAGGACTGGGGTCAATTCACTTGTAAAAAACGATAAAACTCAAGGTTCAAAACATAAATATTTCGAATAAACAATAAGAAATCAAGAGGTAACATCAAAAGTTTCACCTTGCTGTAACACCCGTGTTAAATAATCGGGACACGTTAATGACTTCACTTTTTATATTCACTCGACCTTAACTTTATAATTAGAGCATATATGAGCTAATTAGCTTCATCATAACAGTATCAACAACTAAGAGCCATAATCATCACTGCAACATAATCATCACTGCATCATAATCATCACTGCTAAGAACTTACCATCTAGTATCCATAACACAAGCTCTGCTTAGCTTGGGGCTAGATGATGCTATGTGGATGGTCCAGCATTATTTATTATTTATTTATTTCTATGACTATTTATTTTCAAACTTTTTCAAATGTATGTCATCTATTCTAACTATAGAAACAAAGAATTTTTTATATTCGATCACTTAACGTTCCATTCCATTTGCCTTTGTACAAGAAAGCAAAAATCCTAGATTTTTGCTGCAGTAAGCTTTCATATTTCTATTTCTTTGAGTAATGTATTTTGGTAGGAGCATAATTAAGTCATCACCATATTTTGAAAGACCTGTAAGAGCTGTTTAAACATATAAGAGACTATTTGTAAACATACAATGTTATAACTGTTGGTCTTTAAACAAATAAATAACCTTCGCAGCTTGTCGAATCGCACTACTGGGGCCGTGCTCTTAAAACAAAATCGAATTTTCTGATTCATTTTCGTGCAAACGCTAATCCTATGCAAGGGACATAAGAGTTGGTTTTGCACGACAACGAAAACGATACTTCGATTTTCCTTTTCCGAGTAGACCCCCCTGAACTCCCATAACTTTATCTTCAAATTCACACTAATACACGTAGTTCTAGAACAAACCTGGGCGTCAAGTTCATGGCATCTCTGTGCAAGCGCTTCTCTCATTTCCTCCTCCGAGGCCGGAAGGATGGGGTCCGCTGCGATGCCTCGAGCTCCGAGGGTCAGCGTCTCCAACTCCTGGAATCAAGGTTTTTCTTTACTCCTTGGTTTTTCTGATAAGTTTTACAGATCTGTATTGAGGAAGTTTTTTTGCCGGTAAAATTATGACGCCTGTGACCCACATGTTTTTAGATGATGCCGTGTGGTGCCGGCTTAGAATTTGCACCACCACAATTCTTCCCGCGGATGTCATACGAAGCGACTAAGAGGTATCAACCGGGGGCGATCAGCAGCGCCCCCTGTAGAACGATTCTAGCAAACAATTCTATATCAGGCAACAAATTGTAAAAAAAATGTAAATGCACAAAAGTAAACTCAAAATCGTTCACAGTTTCGTACACGCTTTCTTTCAAGACACGATTCAGCAGTATACTTTTCTTTCACCGCACTAAACTGTTCATTTCAATTTGTCTACACACATAAAATTTACCGCAAAACACATAAAATTACAAATTACCGTCACCGCAACGGTCGAGCATCAACTGACTCAAGCACATCTCATAACGTGATACGCAAGGACGTAAATACGGTACACAATTTCTACGTGAGCATGCAATATCGAAAGTGAAGTTGAGTAATATAAGGCTTTGCTTAATTCTGCAACAATTTACATCTAATATAATATTAACGTTGCGTGTCTGGCTGGCTATCAATCAAGGCAATGCACCGTTTGTTTTTCAGCGTAATCACGGCCTTATGCTACTCGGATTAAAGTCTTACCATGTGCAGTGTAGCGGTATTGTGTACGCAAGAATCGTTAAAGGCACGAGCAAAGACATTGGTTTGGGAATGAAAAAAATGTGATCTAAATACTTACCCCGCCGTTTAGGGAACTGATTGATTTAGTAGTTTTGGCGCGAAGAAGTTACAAATATCCATCTATCCAAATTTTCGCATTTTTAATAGTAGACATGCATAATGAAATTATAGGGGGTTGTGATGTTGTGAATGAATGTGCAGACAGAAATGATGTATTCGCAGACAGGCGCAATATATTCTTACCATTATTGGCGAGAAGGTAGAATGTAATGGAAGTAGGCGACAATATTATTAAATAAATTTTTGTTTCCTGTCATTAAAATACGTTACATTACCAGTGCGTGAAAAGTTGCATCTAAGGTTTGCATTGCACCTTATAAGCAGCTATATATTTATTTATTTTTTGCTAGTAGGTAATCGAAACTTTATGCGACTTTAGTATTATTATAAAACAACGCATTATTATTTATTTATTATAAATTTTTATCAATAATTTATCATTTATCATTACTAACCCTAGAGGTAGTTTTATTGAGTATACTATACATAACATTCAAAAAGTCTCGCAGACGTTCAATCTAGGTTTGATGACACATTTCTGATTTTTAAAACTATATAATTCACCCTTCGATTAGATTTTTTTTTTTGGCATTTATTAATAAACTAAACATTCATGTTCTTCCTTTCTTACACCCTTCTCCCCCTTAGTCACAGGACATTATAATAGGTAACTAATTTTTGTCATTTTATGAAATTTTTTACTTTATTTTATCGGTCTGTATTTTTTATTATTATTGTTAAATCTCTAACATTATTTTATTAAGCCTAAAATTATCCGTAATAATTTTGCACGCCTTGAAGAGGCAGAATGTATTGGAGCTATTACTTTAGTATTAAGACCTATTGAACCGACATTCCTGCAAATAAATGATTTATTATTATTCTCTCTAGGTACAGGTTAAATGATGCCTTTACCTATTCAGGGAGACCGACTGTGTTAAACCTATTACAGTCGTTTTCAGTAACAATACAAGAATACGATACGTACCTCAATGACATGTGCTTATGTATTGTGTTACGCGGTTCTTCTGCTATAAAATGCGGTCGAATGGTCTAAATTACGGCAATTGGATATATGATACTAATTGGTCACGGCACACAGAAGTATGGAAATATTTAACTACTTTAATAAAGTATTGTGTAAGAATAATGCTCAATTTACCTACCTACTGAATCTCTTTATTAGGATAACTTACCTACGAATTCAGATTTAGGTATGTCTCGAGTGGACTTATTTTGACAGATTAATAATGATCAATTTACCTACTAAATCTCTAAATTAGGGTAACTTACCTACGATTTCAGATTTAGGTATATCTCGAGTGGACTTATTTTGACAGATTAATAATGCTCAATTTACCTACTTACTGAATCTCTATATTAGGATAACTTACCCACGAATTCAGATTTAGGTATGTCTCGAGTGGACTTATTTTGACAGATTAATAATGCTCAATTTACCTACTAAATCTCTAAATTAGGGTAACTTACCTACGAATTCAGATTTAGGTATGTCTCGAGTGGACTTATTTTGACAGATTAATAATGCTCAATTTACCTACTGAATCTCTAAATTAGGGTAATTTACCTACGAATTCAGATTTAGGTATGTCTCGAGTGGACTTATTTTGACAGATTTTCATCAGGTTAGTTCATTACTATTAATACTGTTCATTGATTTTGAATGTCTTTTTAAGTCTTTTATAAGAAATTGGTGACCAACATCGCTTTTATTTAAGAGGGCGCCCCGTTTTGTAAAAGGATATTTCGCATATTTCGTGTTCATAGGAGCGGGACGGAACATACGTTTTTGGAACGGCGTAAGCGCAAAAACGATGTTTTTGCTTATTTACAAGAAAACTACACAACTCATGAATAAACTGTATTTAGGAACCAAAGAATTAGTAATATTAATAACCTACGAATCAAAACAAATATATTTTCTATAGGCAGCAGGGTTCCTGGGATCTCGACCAAATTAGGTGCAAAACAGTGCTCTTTCATTTTTTTGGTAAGTATTTTTGTCGCATATCTGTTTTCCAATCAAGGAACCAAAGGAAAAATGTTGAATATTATGTAATTCTAGTTTTTCGCCACGGGGACCCCGTGGGTACTGAGATCTAGGCCTAGTTTACCAAACAAACCCGCTAGGTTCGCCCCCTAAATGTATTCATCATCATCATCATCATCAGCCTATATTAGTCCACAGCTGGACATAGGCCTCCCCTAATGAGCGCCGTATCAGCTTGCCGCATCCAGCATCTGCCACGCAGTCTTTCGCAGATCGTCATCCCACCTGGCCGGAGGGCGTCCTACAATACCTTTGCCGAGTCGTGGTCTCCACTCAAGAACACGTTTGCCCCAGCTGTTGTCGGTTCTTCGCGTGATATGTATTATAGATACATAAATCTCTTGGAATAAGATTATAGTAGGCGCTGGCGAAAACCTTGATCGATGTAGAAACCATATTAAAATACGTTGCGATGGTCCGCCAGCCTCGCATGAGGTTGCGGGTTCGATTCCCGCCTCGGAACAAATATTTGTACGATCTGCAGATATTTGTTCTTTGTATCTATTGTATATTATAAAAACAATGTCTATATAAGTAGTGTATTGTTTTGATTAGCACCCATTTAAGTAATGTATTGTATTATGTATATCAGTCTTTATTTAGATATTAAATTTACTTTCGGAACGACTAGCATAGTAAAGACAGGTCTAATAAATATATATATGTCGTAGATGCTTTAACACTCCCTTTTCCTATCGCAGTGAATGTGTTAAAGGGTTCTGTACCTCCTCACTTATCTTGCAATGCGCCTATTATCTATGCGGATTACCAACGTCGATTGTTTGACGTTAGACCAATACTACGAGAGAACAGAAGAAACGGAAATAATCAGCTAAGTGGAATTCTGGTTCAATCATCGTAGCTGAAAGTACCTACTAGAAAGTCATAGAAACCATGTGTCTTTCTTTCATGCCCTATTTTCAACTGACATTACCCAACTCCGTTATATAGTATAGTAGTATTTATACCAAACATCCTGACTTCCTTCCAATACACGAGGGTGCTTAGGGCAATGCTATGCAAATTAAGATCACGGCCACACAAGTTAAGGAACTACCTTGAAAGGCGAGAGACTCGCGGCAATATAAATTATCGTAGCGAAGATATCGACGTGTTAACTCTAGCTAACATGCTCTTATGGTTGATACAGAATTGGATGCTCAGATCAAATAGACTTAGAAGTGAAATTACATCTAAATAATCCTGGGCTGGTCTGAATTAGTTATAGGTATACCTACAGATGTAATGAACTACTACTTTTCCCGCAGCGGCGGCGGGAATCGAACCAATAACTTTTGCATTTCAAACGGACCTTCACAAACTACGCCCTAAAGGTCGTCAAAGGTACAACGAGAGACACTTTGCTAGACTTTCGTTTATAGTTCAATGAGTAGATAATTGTTTCAGGGTAGTATCCTCAGTGATACACTCACTGATGGCCCAGAAGTGTTTTATTTTTATTTGTTTAAGGGAAACAATCAGCTAATATAAACAAGATCCGTGAAGTGCGAGTGTAAATCGCGCGCCGAGGGTTTTGAACGTTTTCAACAAATATGTACCAAAAGTACCGGTTAGAGACTTCGCAGTTTAACGAATAAACTAGCTTCTTTCCGCGGCTTCGCACGCACTTTAGCCTTAGCTTGTAACCATATCTGTCCTTGGGATACCACCTACCTCCCTCCCAAATTGCATTAAGATCCATTCAGCCGTCTAGACGTGAAAAGGTAACAGACTGACAGATTTACTTTAAAATTTATAAATTAGTATGGATTATAAACTTTGAAACAGAAGACTTTAAAATTTTTGGAGTAACAAAATGTCCTGAATTATTTTTCAACTAACGGCATAATGACATTGGGTCAGTTTCACCAGACAATTGTGGTTGAAGCTTCTTACCTGTATTGCCTGCATTATAGACCTCTGACATGACAGCTCCATTTCCATAATCATAGTGATATACTCCTCTTTCTTGTTACAGTTGACTGCACAACCTGATAATAGACAAGGACAGCATTATGTTAGGTACAATATTTAGGAGCCTCGTTAACACTTTCAAGGCCCAAAATACACATGGTCTATCTGCAGGTCCTTGCAACCCAGAGGGACGCGCCGCAACAAGAAGGCATCGAAGCTGGGCATTGAATATGTTAAGCAAGGAAAGGTATTTACTGGCATTGTAATTATTATTTACTACATGGTGATTCATGGCTTCTTTAGTATAAATAAATACATAAATAATTTGTATTGTTTATTCATAGATCAACTAATTTAAATATTAATTGGAAAATGCTCATAAATAATTATAGTACTAAAAGGATATTTTTAATTTCATACAAATATATGATGATCATGATCTACCAGTGCATAATGTAATTAAAATGAACATTTTGCCGTCCCTATTACGATAGAAATAAAAAGACAGAGCTACATTTAAGTAAAGTAAAGTAAAGTAAAAAATCGTTTATTGGCATAGATACAAGGAACAGAAATATTTTTGAGAAACGATGTCATCTGCAGAAGTTTAACACTGTGTCGCAGAATGACAACGCCCTCCTCACAAACCACACACCCACAAGTGCTGTCAAGTTAGTTCAATTTAGTATTTGTAACAACCAAAGACAAAAAAATCACTGTGTACTAAGACTCATGATTAAAACAACAGATTAGTTTGATTTAAATCAGATTTATTTGATTTAAATCAGATTTTTTTATGATACTCCCTTTGGGCTAGCCAATTTAAAAGTTTTAAAGTTAGGTACAAAAGGTAAGTTCAAAGAATTAATCAAGATTGAAATTTTGTAATTTCTGCACATGTTCTGTTAAAAAAAATCTTTAAATTTTGTTTACTATGTCCTTTTAGTCTTTATTTATATTTATCTTTATTCGCTCTCCGGTGAGGACGATGCAATTTTGACATGTCAATAGTGTGCATGATATTTTTTTTGGTTTTCATTCAATTCTTTTTTTTGGGTTATGTTATATATTCATCACCACCAAGGTGATGGTGATGAAGTTTGATTATTTGTATATTTCATTTAGGTATTCTATTTGTCTGCTTAGTTTAATGTAAGCCGTTGTTTGTAGTTTTTATAGTAGGTTTTCAGTTTACCCAGCTTGTTCACACTTTTTATGTTACTATTATTATTTTAACCGTGAAAACCTCTTATTAGCCTCCTGCTTCGATTTCTTTTTTATAATTTGTATGTATGTGCTGCTGGTTTCCCTACAATAAATAAAAATAAATAAATGAATTTAAATTATCAAAATGCTATGCCTTGCTGCAAACACATAGGTTTCACATCTTTTTTTCTGACATTTTACAGTTTTGTAAATGGATGAATGTATGAAGGAAACTATGAAAATTTGTGAATATTATCAATATCAGAATTCCCTGAATCCTCAATCAGGAGAGCAGGTCTAGGTACATTGCGCTTGTGCACCGAAGTTTAATTTGGGCAACTCCTTCATTTTTGTCAATTTTCAGTTTTCATTGCAATGAAAAAAACTGAATAGATTTAAATCGCACAATATTTTTTTTTATCAGTCCCTATTTATTTTTGACTGATTTCTGTTTTCATTGCAGTGAAAAAAACTGAATTGATTTTAATCACACAATATTTTTTAATCAAGTGATTTAACTCATCTCAGCCTCGATTGAAACTTATCTTATGAAAAACATTCACCAAAACTTACTCAATACAAGTTGCAGCAACCGCCCCAAGTCAGAGGGGTCAGCTGTTTCAGCTATATTTACAACATCTGGCCTTGAGAACTCTTGCAGGCTCAAGTTTAATATGTCTTGGTGATAATCTACAATCAAACATATAATTAAATGGTTAATAATAATAAGACTCTTTAGAATGTAAATGTGAGACTATAAATTAATAGACTATAATAGGACTTCATATGAAACAATATCAATATAAACAGAAGTAACTTACCTACAACTCCCTCCAGGATTTTCTTCAGATTGCTTACTTTTAGTCTCCAATTATGACCAACATCAGTCTTTATTTTGGAATTCCAGGAGGCTGTATAGAACTCTGGCGCTATCTGTGTGAGCGCTTCTGCTATTGCTACCCCATCGGAGAGTTCTATAAGTAATGAAAATTAATTGTTCAGACTTTATTCCAAAGGACAATATAAATCTGATGACCTCTGTGGTGCAGCGGGCTAAGGTCCGCCTGCGACGCAGGAGGTTGCGAGTTCGAATCCCACCTCTGAGCAAATGTTTGTACGACCTGCAGATATTTGTTCAGGGTGTTCTGGATGTTTTCTATATACAATAAAAAATATCTATCAATGTAGTGTAATGTATTAAGTATATCAGTTATCTAGTACCCATAACACAAGCTCTGCTTAGCTTGGGGCTAGATTTTGATGTGTGAATTGTCCAGCATTATTTATTTATTTATAAATCCATTAATCAATATGAAATTTAATAGACATGTATACTGCTAAAACACCCTAAACTTTATCACTGTGATTTCAGTCTCTATCTGCTTGCTATTTGCTTCTTGGTCTGTCAATTAACTTATTACGATTTAATCAACTTTTTGTGAAATATCTTCTGTTTCTCAATACGGAGAAACGAGAGCGAGTGACGAAACAATAGGTAGTGGGCGAGGAAGAATTGAATTGACTATTCGTTTTGAACCTATAAGTTTAAACTTTCTATGACGAATGCCCCTGGATAGAAATAGGCTTCAATGAGGATATTACCTGCAGGATTTCCGTGTTTGGCTTTTAGATCTAAAGTCTGCAACCACTTTATTAGATTGTCGCACAAAAGAACACCGTTTGCTTCCATTCTGAAGAACCTCTTGTCACAAAACCAATGACGTTGTTTGCAGGCACTACTATTTTAACCTCTCACAGTTGAGAATAGTAACTAGTAGACATTATAATTCAGCTAAAATAGAAAAAACAAAGCCCCTGAAAAATAAATTTTCATTGAGTGAAAAAAGCAAAACGAGATACTTTAGTTATTTATCCAACCAACAAGCCAGATCAAATCAGTCAGATCAGTCAGTCAAATCAACATGCTAACGACGGACGAGCGAAAAATAGAGCTGCCAACAAGAAAATATAAAATGCGCTGCGACGACTACGACTACACCGAGTAGGTAACGGTGACGACCGCTACTCGTTATGTCGCTGTTTTAAACGGTTAGGTATTGTTAAGTAACGATTTCATCAGCCAGCACCATCTGACTGTTGTACGTACCGCACTTAAACGGTCGAAGCTGGAAAGTGCGTCATGCCTAAGGATGATGTGACATGAGTTGACCTTTGCTCTGATGCTGAAAAAAGTCTAGATTTTTTTTTTTTGTTTCTTGTAGGTACACCGTAGGTACCAGAGCAGTGCACAACATTCCGCCCTGAGTCCCTGTTCTGTTCACGCCTATTCCCCTGCGTACGCGCGACAACAATCTCCCATCTGCCGTGCTCAATCAAAATCACGGCAACACGCTTGTTAAGTTGGATCCGAACGTAAATGGAAGACTCTGCCTGAGTTAGTTTAAAGACGTAAAATTGAAAATCACTCATATCCGTAGGTGTGGCCTTTTCTTTCTTTTGGTTTAACTTGTATCTTTGTCTCTGTTTAGGTAGATTATTTTTCTACATTTTAATATTAGTCGTAATTAGGTCATCGAGAATAGGCCATATTTTAAGAACCGGTTCTTTCGATTCCAGTTCTAACATAGAAACGGGTACCCGGTTCTTTCGGTTCTTTCGGTTCTTTTATTAATTTATTAGAATTTTGTTAGTAAAATCTTACAATATTCTACAATAGGGTCAAAAATCGAACAGGGAATTTGTAATCACCGCAATTTTTTTTATTTCTTAAACAATCAGTCTTGTAACAATCATTTTTTTTTATATGTTATACTTACAGTAATATTTTAAGCTACAGCTAGTGAACTCTAACTCAAGATATAGCAAACAGAAAATAAATCAAACATTAGCCCTTAGGTTTAGGTACTCGTAGTTGTTCCATTGTGCGTTAAAATTAGCTAGCATAGCCAGCCTAACTCCGTCCAGAAACGCAGAATCTCCCTGGGGTCTTCACAGGCTTTGCGGAGTGACCTCGGCAAGTTGAGGATTTCTGTTCGGTGTGCTGTTACTCCCTCGCATTCCAGGACTACGTGGGCAGCTGATTCGTCGTCACTGATGCATCCTCTGCAGAGGGCTATCCGTCGCTCCAATGGTAAATAGGTGTTTGTTTAGTGGGCAGTGTCCTGTTAGTGTTCCTACCAGGATACGCAAGTCCATTCTGTTTAGGTTGAATAGGCGTTTTGTCAGTCTCGGTGATGTTGATGGAAGCGCCGTTCTGGCTTGTGTGCATTCTGGAAGGCATGTCCATCGTTCGTTATGCATCTCTCTGGTTTTGAGCCTGGTCCATTGTCTGGAGAATCGAGAATGGTAGCGGGAGGAAAGGTGATGTACCTTCTGTGGTAGTATCCGATCCCCTCCGTGCCAATTCATCGGTGGTGTCGTTACCTAGCGATCCGCTATGTCCCTTGATTCATTGAAGAATGATCCTGTTCTTGGTGGATATCCTCTCTAATGCCAAGTGACATTCGTACACGAGCTTGGAATTACAGCTGTTTCCTTCCAGAGGCCTGAGTATGGCAGCGCTGTCGGAGAGAATACGTACACATTGGTCGCTCATTTCTCTCTTTTGCACGGCCGTGACTGCCTGGTTTATTGCTACGCATTCATATTGGAATATGTTGCTGTGTTTGCTTAGTGCTATTAGATATATTTATGTTGAGGTCCATTGAGTGAACCCCAGCACCCGTGCCCGTATTTGTTTTAGAGCCGTCTGTGTATATTCTGACTTCGTGGGCGCCTGATTCATGTTTTCATTTTGGTCCTCATAAAGCTGTATCTGCTGGTAGTGTTTATCTGGTATTGGTTTCCTGGGCATCTTGTCACAGGGGGCGGCTATGAGAGGTTCGTGTAATATGGTCCTGTCCATGATCTGATCTGTGGGCTATCTGTGACTCCCCAGAGTCCCATGTTGTGCAGTCTTAGCGCCGCCATCGTCGCTTCTTGTTGTATGTACAGGTCTAATAAATAAAATAAATAAAAAATAAAATAAAATAAAAAATGATGGTACTAATGGGTACTAATGGTACTAGATCTAGAATGATGTCTAGGGCAGCACCGGGTGTGGTTCACATGCAGCCTGTTATCGCTGAACATGCCATTCTTTGGAAGAGCTGTAGTTTGGTTATCATATCACAGTGTTAAGTTCCGTTCTGGTCCACCAAAATATCGCTCCGTATGATAGTGTTGGTCTTATGATAGCGGTGCGGTGTAGAGCCACATGGTTATTTTCGGTGAAAGACCCCTTGTTTTCCCTAGCATTCTGCTGCATTGGTAGAAGGTTGCGGTGGTTCGCTGTAGTTTGTAGTCAAGATGTTTGTTCCACAGCAGTTTCCTACCTAGTATGACCCCTAGATACTTGACTTCTGTTGTTAACTTTATCTCTATGTTGAACAGTTTTGGGAATTTCAGATTTCCTAGATGTCGCTTATTTGTGAACATTATTAGTTCCGTTTTTGTAGGGTTCACTGAGAGTTCATGGTCGTTGCACCATGCTTTGATGGTTTTGAAGGCGAGTTTGATCAGGTCACATAGTGTATTCTCAAAGGAAACATTAGCACTACAAAGTAGGAGATTTTTACACACATTTTATCAAATAAAATAATCACTATTATAAATTTTATAAGAATTTTACTCTGTAATTTTAATCTCTTAAACAATCAGTTTTTATATCTATAGTAATCGTTTTAGCTACCGGTAAGTAGTCAACTTAAAAACTTAAAATATCGATGGCCAAATTATGATGTCATTTATCGGTACAGGATAAAATTACCCTTAGGTAAAAAATCGCAATAACACACATGGAATATTTGATTTTATGCAACCGAAGTAACGGTTCGCCGAAACTTCTATTTGTCAAAGTGTTGTTTTTATCGTGGATTAATTGTTTGTGATATCGTTGTGCCAAGACCACTCCGCAACACCTCGATGCGTAGCTTGTGATTGTCACAATCTGCGATATTCATAATTTTATAAAAGAATCGAAAGAACCGAAAACCCGGTTCCTAATATTTTGAGAACCGGTTCTTTTCATAGTGAAAGAACCGGAACCGGGAAAAACCGGTTCCGATGCCCTAGTCGTAATATACCTAATGTACTGTCACTAGAGGATTTGATCCCGGAATCCCGGACAATCTGATCTTCTGATCCCGAAAATTTCAGGATTGCATTGGGGGAAATCCCGGAATTTTCGGGATTGAAAAATCAATTTAATCGGAGCTGAGATGTGGACGCTCACGGTAGGGTTGGTCCACCAGTTCGAAGTCGCTGAGCGAGCAATGGACAGAGGTATACTCGAGGTTTCTCTGAAGGATAGGATTCGTAACGCATAAATCCGACAAAGAACCAAAGTTATCGACACAGCCAAAAGAACTAGCCAGCTGAAGTGGCAGGGGGCTGGCCATGTCTTGCGAAGAACCGACACCGATGGGGTACCTAAACATGTTCTTGAGTGGAGACTGCGACTAGGCAAACGTAGTGTAGGACGCCCAGGAAAAAAATGACAGAACCAGATAGACTCCGTTCTGAGAGACCCTCAGATCGAATTTAAAAAAAAAAAAAAATCTTTCGATGGGTCTCTCAAAACAGTCTATTTGGTTGTGTAATTTTTTTTCCTAAACTTATAGTTTCGGAGTAAATCACTAAAAACTGATATCTGGCTACGATTAACGGTTGGCGACCGAGCCAGTGACGTCACACGCACCCGCGGTGGTCACTCAGTTAACTTCGCTAGTAATTCGGTCATAACTTCGTAAATTTTTGTCGTATAACAAAAAAAATTGCACTGTGTGCTATGGATTTTTTAGCTCTATAAATTTGCGTTCTCAACTAAAAACGTTACGCATCCTCATTATACCCAAAATCGGTAGGCATATGACAAATATTATTCAATAAGATTCGTATATTTATCAAAAACCTAAACTAACAGTCTAATTTAATTCAAACACACTTAAATTCTGTCCTGCGCCTGACGTGACGATATGATATGGGCGTAAAAAGCAAGCAAACATTTGCCTGACCGATCCAAATGGGCATTTTGGATCTGGACTGTTGGAAATTTCGTCGATGCAACGTGTAAGTATACACCTTTTAGCCTTACCCGATTTTTGTTTATCTGTTGTCAGATGACATATTTATGAATAGACTTTGGCATATCAAAGTCTATTAGAAAGTAAAAACACAATTTTTCTTTTTAAACATGTACTTAATATCTGAAATCGTGAAAAAATTCATATCGGTATTTCGTATGGCTAATATCGGTAGAAATACTGAAAAATCGGTAGGTTCGAGACCACTCGCCAGCGGTTGACTAATATAGGTTGATGATGATGAAAGTGAATTCTTTTGATTGACTGCTATTAAGGTAACTAATAAATATATTTTTTTTATTTCAGCGTGTATATTGGCGATTATGGTACCTAATTATGATGATGGTTAGGAGGGAGAAGAGGATAGATCGCCCATCCTCCAACCAGGCTTCGCTCACTCCAACATATTTTTTTAGAATTTTTTGGGGTCTTTAAGTATTACGTAACTGATAAAATTATTAAAATAAAAAAGTTATTAAATATTTTGATAGAATTGATCAAATAATGACCAACTGGAAACACTAAATCATCAAGCTGTCAAGATTGTGTAAAATAAAAACTTCTCATGTGCAGAATTGTGTCAAACTAGAAGTTGAAAGTTTGAAAATTGTGAACAGCTTTTTTGTGTCAAACCAGATGCAGAAGCCATTTGACAAGAAGTTGAAGTTACACAAATAAATTGTTGAATGACATGACATTGACATATGGACACTCCCTCTGCTGAGACAGCACCGAGATTTTGGAGATTTTATTCAATTAAAAAAAAAGCCATTCTGTGCGCCATTCTGTTACAAAACTCTACAAAAGTTTATGACTCTTTCGACATGGACACTGGCAGTGTTGTGGCAGCACAGACACAACGAGCCGAGCCATGAAATAAGAATAAGAAGTTGAAAGCCAAATACAAAAGAAAAAGTTTTTTTTTTGTGGTTTTTAATATTAAAATATTATATTTTTATAATAACATGAGTGCACTATCAATCCAATCAGCGCGGTAATGGGTCTGACAAACGTTTTTTACTTTACATGCCAAATAAATGTAGGTACAAAAATTAAGAGTAAAACTGTATTTTTACTTTTTTCAAATCTTAAAAAATAGAGATATTTACAATCAAAGTCCGTGTTTCCGACCGAAGATTTTTGAAAACGCGCGCGGGCGCTCGCTAGCCGATGACGTCACAACATGGGTCATTCACAGTCGCGCTCTCGTTCGCACGCAGTCCCGCGCGATATTAAAAAAAGGGCCTAAACTTCTCGTCGTTAAAACTTCGGATAAACACCATGTACCTATTGAAATGAAATAAAAACTAATGTAATGTACCTACATGATCTACGCTCCGATGTTAGGTGTATTTGATAGTAATATTTTGACCCTTTTGTCAGACCCATTAAGTAGGTAGGTATATAAAATTTATACCTAGTTCACAATTTGGCTTTTGCAAGGGTTTATTTCGTAAAAATAAAAATCATAGATTTCTGATTACTAATTTTCCTTGGAACATGACGACATGACCTCCCATCATTTATCCTTAAAATCTAATATTCGTAACCGAAACTATCCGGAACTACCGGATAATCCGAAATAATTTATAATACCTACGTAGATCCGTTGACGTATCCGAAAACGAAATATTATTCTAAGATCCCTATCCGAAATAGCATTTCCATAACATCCCTACTACCTATAATTTAATAGGTAGGTAATAATATTAATCTGCCCTCTGTAGAAGAAAAAGCACAACTGCTGTAACCTAAGTTTCGAGATAAATTGAAAAAACTTTACGCTTTAGTGCAATTGCTTTAGAGATGAGTTACGAAGCTGAATCTTTTTTTATCGTATGTATTATTGATATAGAATTTTTACTATAAAATAGTTTTACAGAGAATATTGAAATTAAATTAACTATTTAGAAAAAAATATTCCTACCTCCTATTTGATATCCCTTTTGAGTTAAGGGATGAAGAAAAAAAGCACAACTACACACATGTGTTTTTTTAATGTACCATGTAGTAATTTTAGGAAGCAAAAAAAAACACAAACACGTAATTGTGCTTTATTCTTTAGTAATCTTTAATGTATCCTAGGGAAATAGTAATACAAAAAAACGTATAAAACTTTAAATTATTTATTAAAATCAAATCACATAAAGAGTATTTATTTATTTGCATTACTATATCTTAAGGTTTTATGCAGAACAATTTGGCAACAACTTAAAAAAGGTTTAATCAACTTTGCAAGCAATTTTACTTAATACTAAGGATTCAGATGTTTTTTTACGTAGGTACACTCAAGTGTCATAATCATAAGATCAGCAACCTCGTCATTACCAGGAAGATAGTCCCAAAATTTTACCCTATTTGGCGGCATCAGTTTTGCTAGTCGTTGAATGATGTCATGTTTCCTTTTGAAAGTAATTCCTCTGGGTTCTTCTTTGAACTTCGACAAAGGGAAGCCATTCTTTAAAATACCTACTTGGTTTAATAAAGTCTAGTTCAATGTTTTCACCTTCAAAATATGTTTTGTAGTTAATCTTACTACTCCTTTTGTAAATTTCACTTGTACCATATCGCTTAGACAAGGGCGCGGTCTGGGTATGCTGATTTTCATGGAAGCTACACAGTCTTTAAAAGTAAAAAAAATCACTGACCTTCATTTCTTGGACTTTGCCACTGTTTGCTTTTTTTACTGCGGTTTTGAAATCTCTGAAATCGTATAACTTCAACATTCTTTTCATTGAAAGTTCCACCTGATGATGAAAACTGTCCGCAGACATAAATGTGTGCCCCAGGTTCGAAATAATTTAAAGTACCTACCTAATGGTTTCAGTAGGTACATAGCTCTCCTGAGTTTATCAAATAATTCAGGTATAAGAAGAGGCACCAATTTTTATTTTGTCCAGCGCAATTATCAAGCCACTATGTCACATTCTTTACGTACAAAGAAAAAGCATTTGTTTACATTTGTGTTTATTTTGCTTAGTATTCAATGATATGCGTTTTCAGAATAGAAGTCGATCATTTCGTTCAAATCGTATACCAATAAAAAAAAAACATAAGTGGTTACTTAAGTCGTTTTCTGCGTCTGATGTCAGGGTTATGTTTTTTCTTCTTCAAACAGGAAGTACTTTTGAGAAAATATAATGCACTTGTGCTTGTCTAACTTCGCTCCTATGGGAATTATCGCTAATATTCCTAGACAGAAAAATCACAAATTTTTCACTGAGCCCGGGAATGTATGTAACTCAATTTGACAAAATTTGTCGCTTGTGCTTTTTCTCCTACAGAGGGCAGAATGTCCTCCTAGCCGAATTTCGACCACGGCGTCTCATCGGAGACTAGCCAGATGCGCAGGATATATTATAGTGCACAAGTGTGTGCGCTAACACACGTGCACTCTCTATTCCCCTCACTCTCATAATCCGATGGGACGACAGATCGACACGACCAGAGAGAGGTCCATAAAGTAAAGTAAAGTAAAGTAAAATTTATTGCATCAAATACATGTTAATAAGGTACATAGGTGATATATGTTTTAATATGACACAATGTATTTGTACCGTTGCGCGGAATACCTATTTCATTATTATAGAATCATTATATTAATTGAATATTATATTAATTGAAAATTTGAATAAAAATTTGAATAGAAAAACTAGACATTTGTCATTTACATTATTTATCATTAGTATCTAAAAAATGTTTGTCCGTCATGAAATCATTTAATGTATAATAACATTTACCTTCCAGAGTGGTTTTTAACTTTTTCCGAAACAGTGTGACTGGCAGTTCTCGAAGTGATTTTGGCAGTTTATTGTAAATAGAAGGAGCCATGCAGAAGATACCCTTGCGCATCAAAGCAGTTTTTGAGTTTGGCATGCAGACTTTATATTGATCTCGTCGATTTCGAGGAATAGCATCGGAAAGCTGACAAAATAAGTCAGGGTTATTTTTCACAAACATAGCCGTTTCGTAAATATACAGTGATGGTAGAGTTAGGATGTTATGTTGAGCAAAGTAAGGTTTACAGGAATCGGTTACCTTAAGACGAAACATAGCTCGTATACAACGCTTCTGATACTTGAAAATTTTGTCAACGTCAGTTGAATTGCCCCAAAACATTATGGCATAGCGAATATTTGACGCAATCAACCCGTGATACGTTATGAGAAGAGTTTCTAAGTTAACTACATGGGATAATTTGTATAAAATGTAAATGAGACTATTGATTTTTTTACATAAATGTTCAATGTGTGGTTTCCAATTAAGTTTTTTGTCGATATGAAGTCCTAAAAATTTTGTAGAGTCAGTTTCGTCAATTTTATTATGATTATATTGAATGTCAAGGTGAGTTTGTGCAGCAGTATCGCGTTGTCTAAAATGTATAATTTTGGTTTTATTAATATTTATTCTTAAATTATTATCATTTAGCCACGTTATTATTGATTTCAATGTTGAATTTATTTCATTTTCATAGTTGTCAATATTATTACATGAAATCGTTACAGTGCTATCATCAGCAAATAGAGACATTGATTGATTTGTAGCCTTCGGCAAGTCGTTAATATATATTATAAAAAGTAAAGGTCCTAATACGCTTCCTTGTGGAACACCATATTTTATAACTCGTTCGCCTGAGATATATGTGTCCTCAAGTTTTGTCCTATAATTAATATTTCTTATTTCGGTCAGCTGCTTTCTGTTTTCAAGATAAGATCTTATAAGTTTCAGTGAGATCCCTCTAATGCCGTAAGTTTCAAGCTTTTGAAGTAGTGTGTCATGCTCTACATAATCGAAGGCTTGGGTCATGTCACAGAATATGGAGCATACCGGTTTTCTTTTATCAATATTAGATGAGACACGGTTAAGGAAATCGTAGACAGCCATATTGATGGTCTTTTTTTCGCGGAACCCTTTTTGTTCTGTGCAAAAAATATTTTTTTTTTCAAAGAAGTCGTTGATCTCACTATGTAAATATCTCTCAAATACCTTGGAGAGTACCGGTATGAGGGAGATAGGCCTGTAGTTATCAATGCAATCTTTACTCTGTTTTTTGTGTAGAGGCCTAATAATCGATGTTTTTAATGCATCTGGAAATATCCCCGTGCTAATGCTCATATTAATAATGTGACAAATGGGTTCGCATATATTTCTTGCAACAGTTTTAATAATTTTTGTAGAGATTTCGTCGTATCCTACACTATTCGTATTGTTGAGGGATATTATTATTTTAAGTACATCTGCAGATATACAAGGTTTGATGAATATAGACTCTCTTACTAGTTAATAAAGCACATTTGTTTGTATTCGAAGTTTTGATAGGTACAATCTTGTCTATGAAATGATTATTAAAAGTATTTACTATGTCAAGAGGATTCGTGATTATATTATCCCCTAAAACTATTTTACTAATGGGATACATACCTACTACCATATACCTTTATTACCTAATCGCACACATCCTTCAGAGAAGAGAGTAGGTTTCTCCCTACGTAAATTATAGGTAGGTAGGTACATACTCATGTTTTTCTTTTGAGGATGAAAGACAGTCTTGGGAGAAAACGTTGGGAGGTTTCAGGATCTCCCAGGGAAGGGGTCGCAAGGCCAGGAAGTTTTTTGAATTAAGTACATACTACCTTACAGGATTCCATTATTTTGACTTTGCTTATCCCTGGTGGACCAATGGGTGGATGGTGTTATAAATAATATTATTTGTTGCATTAGTAAAATAACAATAATGTATTATAGTTAGGTACCTACTAAAAATACAAACAACATCTTTTTTAAAGTAAGTGTAATAATTTCCGATTGGTGAACATATCTAAAGAATGGGACTTAAAGTACATAATGTAGGTACATTACATACCTTAGTAGATAGAATTAGGCTTTACCTACCTACAAAAGTAAGCTTAACATCTATAAACTTACCTTAGTAGGCCTACCCAACCTACTAAGCTAAGTTTACTTAAGTCAAGTTTACTTTTAAGGTAAGAACTAAAACTTACTACGACTTATATGACTAACACTTATTATTATTAATTACGATTTTCATCAAACTGAGCTGGCAAATCACAGCCCATGTATTTGTCATCCCTGACTGCTTGGGTAATAATTTTACACCACAAAGGGTCAGTGCACAAAACATGAGGATCGCAAACCAATAGGACTGCTACGCGCGCCCTCGTAATAGCAACATTCAACCTTCTCGGGTTTCCAACAAAACCAAGACGATTTTTCTGGTCCTCCTCTAATAGTGCAGAAGAAGACCTAACAGTTGATATGATAATAAGTGGTCTCTCTTGCCCTTGGAATTCGTCCACTGTTCCAATCTTTGGTTCAGGCAGACCCAATGATTCGAATACGATCCGCAAGTACTTTATCTGCAAATAAGAAATGTAAACATAAAATTTCAGAGACAGCAAAATTATCAAATACTAGTTTATGCCCGCGGCTTCGCACGCGTTGTTTCTATATAAACGTTTAAAGGTGATTTCTATCCCATGGGACAGAAATCACCTTTAAACGTTTATAAAAATTAAATTATCAAACATAACATACTTTTTATCCCATAAATCAGTATTTATGGGATAAAAAGTATGTTATGTTTGATTCTAGGATTAGAATTACCTGTATGCAAAATTTCAACCCGATCCGTTCAGTAGTTTTGGCGTGAAGAGGTAACAAACATCCATCCATCCATATTAGTGTGATGGATGAAAGACTATAAAATTATCTATAGTCCAGTTATTTTAGCCAAAAATAGGGTCAATCTCGGAATTCTGAGACAACCAGCTGGAAATTCGTATACGCCTTTATTTTGGCGTTATAAACGTTGTCTCAAAAGTCAATTAAAATATCGTGCGTGTTGAATTCGTAACTTATTCAAGGTCAAGCTCAAATGTCATAAAAATCAGTTTTTCGCAACTATCTGGGTTTCTATAGCTCCCATGATGTTGACTTCTGTTATAAACTTGTACAACATAAAATTTGCTACAAATTTTGTTCATAACACTTTTTCATGCGCTCAACCGTTTTTGAGATAAAGGGCGGAGAGCGCGCTGCGGTCAGCCATACATAATAATACTTAATTATTTTTTTCCCATAGTCATATGAATTTATTTTTGAATTAATTTGACTAACTTCCGCTGTTCGGACTTTTTTCGTCAGATAAGTAGAATGAAATGCTCTTTTACATGAAATTGATTCGATCAGCATCGGCTGAGCGCAGCGCGCTATCTCAAAATCAGTTGAGCCCATGATAAAATTTTAGGATTTTTTTTACATGAAAAAATTGTACATTTTGGGTTAGTACCCAAAATGTATAATTTTTTCATGTAATGTGTTTTTAAGAACAAACTGAAACATGGAACACTGCTAGGGAACATGCTCTCTAGCAGTGTACCAAGCTGACCTTCTATTATTGTATGAAAATTGATGTACCTACTTATTTTTATTTTAGACGTACAATTTTTTCATGTATAAAAAAAACATTGATTCAGACCGGTGGTACTGCTAGGGAGCAGCACACAATCATTAGACCTAGATAACTGCGAAAAACCAATTTTTTTACATTTGACCTTGAATACCTAACGAATCCAACACGATATTTTATTTGACTTTTGAGACAACGTATAGAACGCCAAAATGAAGGCCATTCCGAGTTTCCACCTGGTTGTCTCGGAATTCCGAGGTGAAACCCATGATTTTTTCTAAGTAACCTTTTCTAAGTGTACATTCATTGTTTCCTTCCTTTAAAGTCTTATGAGGCCCTGAGCGGGCTAGAAAAAAATTCATACCGTCAGGTATCACGAGGCCCGCTCCGGGCTCGACACCTCAGACCAATTGAAACCTTATTTTTAAAATATAAGGAACACTATGGCTTGAAATCTATGTCTCATTCGATTCGGAATGAACGAACCTCTTTACTAAAAGTTTGTCTATGGTGATCGACGGTTTGAAGTTCGAGAAATAATCAGGTAACAAAATCACGCATTTAGCCGCCATTTTGTACACATTCGGTTCGACTTTATTACGGAAGCAACAAGGTTCATTTTTGTATAATGAGTTATCGATTTTTGTATACTGAGTTATCGACAAAATTCTAAATAATAAGCATGTACCTACAAATAATAAATAGACTAATAGAAAGAATACCTACTTAGTCTAGATTCTATATCTTTTTATAGAATAAATAAATTCTTAGTATTTTATGAGATACAAGCATTTTAGTGCGGGCATCGGGAAAAACGCGCGCCGCGCGCCACCCGTGATCCTTGAGGGGTATCCTTGATAGATAAAAGCTATTTTTGGAAAGAATACCTTAACGGTTGGAAATAAAGAGTTTTTGATTTGATTTGATTGACTCGATTTACGCGACTCGGGCGTCGGATCTAACGCACTTGTCGTACGGAAGTTTTTATCTATTTTTTTAACCGACTGCAAAACAAGAAGATTTTCTATGTTCGGCAAAATGAAGGTTTTAATGTTTGTTCGTCGATTTTTCCGTCAATTATGGACCGATTTTGATGGTTCTTTCGCAATTGTATAGATAGAGAATGATCCCGAGGTGGGGGCAGTATTTTTCCCGCAAAACTTATGCATTTTAAGTCATTTCGAAGTAGATTTTTCAAAACAATTAAATTGTAGGTATTGAATAAAAATATATTTACCTGTGCATTATATGGAGTTATGATGCCAATATCGTCAGCCGAGATGCTTTCCTTGTAAAGTTTGCAGGTTGTCATAGCTACCGTGGCTGCTTCTTGGTGATTGTACCAAGATGGGCTGTCCATTGCTTTAGCATTCTGACCCCTAATTCCATTAACATAAATACCGCCAGTATCTGAATCACCCGTATGAAAAATTTTATTCATGACTTTTACAATATTTTGTAACCATCCTTGATTCGGATCTATCTTCGGTACAAGAGAACCGTCATAGAACATTTGACTTGGCAAAGTTATCACATTTTCAAGTGATCTGTAGTTATCATTCAATTTGGTTACAAGCTTTTCGTTGAATCCATTACTATATGCGGTGAAATCTTTTTGGTATGGGAATGTGTCCAACAGTCTGCATAAATATGACTCCGCCATATCATATTCTTGAGCATATCGCGATAACACAATCGGGCCCAACTGCATTGGATCGCCGGCCAGAATAATTTGGCCATTCTCTTTGTCAGTGAAAGTAAGCGTTATCATTATTTCTGGCTCCGTTGTTTGACCGGCTTCATCTACAATAATGTGGGTAAAATGACCCTTTGTGAACCCCATACGCTTCAATGTTCCAAGGGTATTGCAAGTGCCTATGGTCACGCGGTGTCGCCCTACGAACGATGCTTGGCATTGTGTTCGTATACCATTCTGGAATGCTTGTTTTGCGCTCGATGTACCATCCCTTGCTATTTCCAGTGTAGCACAGTATGGCTTTATATGATGCGGTATTCTATCACTGTCGACCAAGCTTTGTGCGACAATTCGCATAAAAGAATTAGAAATGTGTTTTTTGTACTGTATGAGTCTTTCTGTGATCATGTTAGCAGCGCTATTGGACGGTGTCGCTACCAGAATTCTGCTGTCCGGCAAATTCGTCAATATTTGGAGTATAGTCTCTACAACAGTAACCGTTTTCCCAGTGCCAGGGGGTCCATAGATCAAGTATGGTTTGGGACGACACTGCCCCAATAATATGTTTGAAACTGCCGCTTTCTGGTAGTCATTCAACTTTTTATTAAACCATTGGATTGAGTTTAGTTTTTCAGGTGGCAATTGGCTTTCTCGCCCCAAAAGCCTGGTCGGAAATAATATTTCATGGCCTAAGTTTGAAATAGCTTGGTTTATGGCTTGATGCGCTTTTCGAAATTTAGTTCGAGAAAAGTGAAATTCTATTGAAACATCGGATCCTGAGTATGACTCTTGAAATTGCCATGGGAATTTCATTAGGACCAGATTGCCTCTGATGTCGTGAATGACTCCTTCATACCGCGATGGTCTATTGTCCCATATATCTTTCACGATTGCTTTATCTCCCAAGACTAGCGATGGTCTCATCTCAGACAAACCACTCACTTCGAGAGCAAGGCAGTCGTCACATTTGAGCAGAAATGTTTGTGGTTTATCATAGACTCGAATTTGTATATTTTCTTGGATTTCTTCCATGTACAGCAAGTTGTGCCATCGGTCTGTGTAATTGTTTATGTTGAGATCTTGTGTTAGACATGGCAGTTTATCTTCAATCCGCCTAACAACCCTTTCAAAATCTGAAGATAGTATCACCTGTGTGGAATCTCCAAGGACCACATTCCAGACTCTTTCGGGAATAGGAAACATACCAAGGTTCTCTGCAACAAAATGTGGAGCTCTTGTTTGCTTAGGCGCAGGGACAATATCGTCTTGGTTGTTTTGTCTCACTCTGCGCATTCGAGCCATTCTGTCTTCATAACTACGGGCGTAAGAGTTATCAGCATGATTGTCCAACCAACTGTCATCGTCAGTAACCACATTTATTTCTATAATTCTTTCGACTTTAAAGCTTTTGAATAACAGAACAATATTTTCTTTGGCAGCTCCCAAAAACTTTGGTTTGCATGTTATGTTGAGTGAGAATGTTTGGTCTGGGTATAATTTAAGGGGCTTCATAAGAAATGGAAAAACACATAATTGTGAATCCCTCTTTTTGCTTGGTATTAACCACTTGTTCAAAATATGTGCTTGATTGCTCCTGTTAGTAATTCGTAAAGTTAATTCGGCTGTTTCTTTAAAGTTGACTTTATTAAACTTTATTGGATAGGTGATTTCCAGGCCCTTTTCGTTTTCTAGGGATAATGTTGAATTATCATAGGAGTTTTTGACTTCAATCATTGGTTTGGCTGGTTGTCCTGTTGTCACTAATTTGATAACTCTCCAAGCGCAAGATCCTTGATTGCTTTCTATGGCCTCTACAAGAACCTAAAAACAATGACTGCAATTAAAATCAGAATAAATAAAGCCATGATTTTTTTTTATAATATTCCTCAAAACTGTGTAGCAACTTGAGAAGTTATCTAACTTCTCAAGTTGCTACACAGTTTTGAGGGACCATAATATATTATTTATTTACTAACTACCTTCTGCATGCTAAATTTCACTATCATCCGTTTAGGACTTTTGGAAATCTTAGGTAACAAACATATTCACAAGTGTAGCTTTTAATAATCAAAGTAGAAAGTATTTCGTATTTTCCCTTTGTCTGTGCCAATTTTCCTCCATTATTTATTTATCGAATTGTTTTTACCTTTTGTCCGACTGAAACATACGTGCCATTTGATAGACATTGTCTATTGAAATAAATCTGCCGGTCGCAAATGCCTTCCGATCCGTTCCACTCTGTCACAACAACGTTTTTAATTTTAGTCCTCAGTGGTTTGAAGGAGACTACTGTAAGAACCTGGAACAGATTAAAAAAATAAAAAATCTATTATATCTAATTGACGACCGATGTGGCGCATGGCACGGCGGGCGACGGTCCACCTGCAACGCGGGTTGCGGGTTCAATTCCCACCTTGCGACAAATGTTTATACGATCTGCAGGTATTTTTTCCAAGTGTTCGGTATTTTCTATGTATAATGTATAGTAAAAAATATCAATCTATAGAATGTAATATATTGTATTAAGTTTATCAGTCATCTAGGACCCATAACACAAGCTCTGCTTAGCTTGGGGCAAGACAATGCTGTGTGGATTGTCCTAGAAATAATTATAGAATAAAATCCAAGAACTTTTATGTAAACACAGACATTACTTATGTATGAAAAGATAACACAAACTGATAAAAATTAACAGAAAAGTAAGCGATAACAGCAAAGTCATCACAAAAAACAAGAACCAAATTGTTGCGTGGCATTGTCAAAGAGTCTAATTGCAAAGCAGCATTACAATAATTGAATGAGATTTTATATATAATATTTATCGTCAAATATTTTTAGTTGTATATCTACCAATTATTCTTTAGTTGTCTATCTCCTTTGTTTACAAACATTTATAGAATTCTAAAACGGAGCATAGATAATGTGTCAGCAAATTTCCAAATCCTTTCTATAAAGAGATTTTGAAAAGGGTAGTTTACCTGAGATCCACTTATATTGTAAGGCTTATCATCATCCAACTGAACAGAGCAGTTCAGCTCCAACCAGTCTCCCGCTATTGGTACCATAGTACCTGCCACATCATCTAGGCTGAATTTCAGATCATTTTCCTTCAAATACACAAGGCGTTCTTGTCTAGAGTCCACTTCAGCTACAATTGCATGTTCTATGATCTTGAAGCTAGATTGTTCTACATTGGCATCAGCCCAAGATTCCCAAACTGTTCCATGGTTCTGTAGAATTCTTGTGATCACTATGTTATCAGTTTCATTTTTGAATCCCAAGTATGTGACTTTGTCATTGAGGTTTAAATGTATTTGACAACTGGATATGTCGAAGTACAGGTTTCCATCAATTAAGATATTTGGAAAATCAATGAATGTTATAATACCTGAAATGTAGAACATTAAAGATAATCCTGAATTAATATATATACAATACTTAATAAAAAAAAAAAAATCTTTGTTGCTTCTTTACTTTAGTCTACATACAGATCAGAAATTTCAGATTATTTCCGTGTCAGTGTTTTGTTTTATAATTTGACTGTTTCTAAGTGTACATTTATTGTATTTAAAAAGAGTTTTTGATTTGATTTGAATGAATCCCTATTTCCCTTGGTCACGGCATCATGCGTGAACGGCTGGACCAATTTCGCTGATTCTGTTTTGTTGTGTTTGTTATTGCCAGAAGGTTCGCGCGCGGCACATTAGAAACATAAATTTAAACGTGGGTGAAATCGCGGGGCCCAGCTAGTAAAAAATATTTTTTGTAATTAGAATGTTAAGTACAATTATTTTTTGAAATTGGCATGGTAACACAAAATATATATCATGGTAATAATTTGATTGTTTTGAAAAAACTACAAACCTACTTTGAATCTACATCTCATGGAATACATTTTTATGCAACAACCTTGGGAGCATTCTCTAACAATAGCGAAATAGTTTTCAACATTGCTTGATAATTGGCAGAGAAATCCGGGAACACCGATAAAAAAAAATCTCCTCATTTCGTAGTTGTTTAAAAGTCCTGTTTTATGTTATTTTAGTGAAGTACCTACTTGTGATAATAATTATTGCACAAGTGCAGATTCTTTTCAATTGTTCCAACACCATAAATAACTGATATAAAACCAGTATTTTTAACAGTATAATATAATACCTGAGCGATGGAAACAAGTAGTATTTCTAGGTATTTCTGGATCTCTGAGCTTTATCTCTTGGGGATGTCTTTCAAGTTCAGCAAACTCAAACTCCATGAGCTTTTCAGAAACCCATCTTTCAGTGGTATCAAAGTCTTCCTCATCATCACTGCCATTTTTAAAAAATTGGTATAGAAAGCCTACAAGATTATAAATAAATGATATTTCCGCTAGCATCTTGTAATATCACTGCATAAACCCTTTGTCATGCTCGAACTCCCACTCAGTAGATTTTAGATAATCAAGCTCTTTCCTCAGTGATTGGATTCTTTTCTGGTGCATTTCTTTCTGAGCATTCTTCAGACTCTGTTCAATGCTGAGTCCCAGTTCTGTGTGGTTCAGACTTTGATCAAAGTTCTGTATTTTTATTGGATTTGTACCCTGAAATTATTTTTATTAGATAAATTTATTTGACCAGGAATAGTACAGATAAAATAAAGTGAACTAAAATAATAGTAATCTGCTAAGGTACATAATGTCCTCATCACAGATTTATATTATAGTACTAAAGTCCTCATCAGCACAAAAACGTCCACAATTGGGGCAAACCACACACCAAGGGGTCTATCTTACCATCCCCACACGGGGTTTGCCACCACGCATAACAGGCTCTCTAAATAAAGGATAATAAATAACAAACCTGTGGTGTTTCTGGTTCTGAAGGAGAATAGGTTGACTGCGAAATATTACTGGAAGTAGACATCACCGAAGGTGCATAATTAGCTTGTAGGTACTAAACACATCGTGGTACTAAAGCTTCATTAATGGTACGTTACCACCCCAAGGGTATAATGTTCCTTGATACCACCTTCCGTGTTTACCGTTTCTGCACTCTCTATGTTTGTTAACCGTATTTATTATTTGTGTTAAACCATGAATGACACCAATGAACCAAATAATTCTATTGATTTTCCGTTGGTTGAATTGAAATTGAAATTACCAACCAAAGTAATTAATGGTACAACTGGGTGGGTACGTTATCTTTCTTCTTCTTCTTCTTTTCTTTTGTATTTGGTTCTGCACACAAAACAAACTAGGATACTACGTTCTGCACTACGCTTTGGTCTTGCTCGGGGACATGCTTGCAATGTCAAACTAGGGATGTCGGAAGTGAAAAAAAAACGATATATCGACATTTCGATTTATACTAAAAATCAAAATCGTTTTTGATATTTGTATTAAAAATATCGATATATCGGTACGATTTGACAGATAATATTGGCGCTCTAACTTTTTTTTTTATAGAGGCCTAGCCTGCTATAGTGACTCGACTCTGCCTCATGAAAAGCAGGAGTAAAGTCCAAGAGTGGAAAGCATTATTTGGCCTATTCTACTTCAATCTTCTTACATTACTAGATAAATACTAATCAATACCCATCGTTTTCAATAAATCAAGAACAACGAATAAAAATATTTATCACTTGAGTACCTACCTAGCTCAACTAGGTAGGTACACAAGTGCAGAAATGCAGAAATACGCGTTGAGGTAAGTCAGTCATGCGGAGACGAACAGTTGAAATGGACATTGACAGTAGACAGAGTTACAAACTTATGTAAAAAAATAATCTCTGGTTTTAAAGATTGTTACTCACTCCATAAAGCTTGCGATGCTTGCGATGCTATCATGAGACGTAGTGATGTGTACCGGAGGCAATTTTAGCATCCGGAGATTATGCGGAAATTTTATTGAATAACCGGAGATTCTCCGGTGATTCACCGGTTATTCTAGATAAATTAAATTAATAAAATACGGAGAAAAAAACAACACTGTGAAATATGAATTAACTTGATTAAAAAAATCGTATAGAAAATACCTAACCTACCTAACACGTTAATTAGACCAAAAATTTTAATTTTCTGATTATTTTACTACCTTCTTTCGCCATAATTATGTGGACAAGGATAGAAATATATATAATAATAAATAATGCCGGACAATCCACACAGCGCCATCTAGCCCCAAAGTAACCTACCCAAAGCTTGTATTATGGGTACTAGATAACTGATATATTTAATAAATTATATACATAGACAGATATTTTCTTACCATACATAGAAAATACCCAGACCAACGGAACAAATTTCTGCAGATCGTACACAAATTTGTTCCGAGGCGGGAATCGAACCCACAACCTCTTGCGTCGCAGGCCTTCGACCTTCGCCACGGAGGTCGTCGAAATATACGAAACATTAGTGTATCAAAAGAGATAGCAATAGTCTTGTTGCGAGTCGAGTCGTTCTTCAACTCACACCATCAATCTTCTCCCAGCTGGTGAGAGTTGATAAATCGTAAAAGGATATTATTTTCATTCTACAACTCGCACCACCCTTTGTTTCTATTTTTTTTATACTTCGAGAACAATCATCGAAAAAACGAACTTTTTTAGGTTCCAATAAAGATTACAGATTCATGTGTGTATTAAATTCTATGTGTGGAACCTTTCTATCATTTTATTTATTTCACATTATTTCACGACATGCACTAAATAAAAAAAAACATTGTGTAAGTATTCATAATAATCAAAGGTACAACATTTTAGTTGGGACAAGATTAATGGTGTGAGTAACGCACGACTCTACTATAGTAAAACTCTGAGAAATCCCGAATTTGTTTTTAGTATAATAAGGTTGCACTAGCGACTATAATGTTGTCTCGGTCTCACTTCGGTCTTAGGTACCTAGTACCTACCTACGCCTTTCCATCTTTGTTGTTCTTTAGATTGCACAGGACTGGAAATGTAACTGTGAGCGTATGTGTTTGCGTTTAGTTGTAACTCAGGCCAATTGTCATCTTCTCTTTTCTACATCAATGAATGTGACCAATAAAATAATATGTTCTGCGACTGAATAATTCGTTAAGAAATTTTAATTAAACAAATAACCGGTAGTTTTAGAGAAACACCGATTAGGCTCCGGTACTCACCCTAACCGGTGATTATCCGATTTTTTGAGAACCAGTTCACACCACTAATGAATGAATGAGACGGACATTGGTAGAATTGTGTCAAACCAGAAGCCATTTGACAAAAAAGTTGACTGCAGCGAATTCTCTAGTCTCTCTCTACGAATTCCACAACGAATTCTATCAGAACGCGTTGTCTTTACTTTACCATTGTGTAACTGTGAGAAAGACTGCCAAGCCAATAAAGCATCGTACGTATTACGTATGCCACCAAAATGTCCAAGTTAAAGTTATTCCAAAGCCAAAAGGATGATGAAGATGAAATCAAATTCTCAGGTCCATGCTTTCAAGTAGACTCTCGTGCAGAACTGAAAGAATACCCTGCTTCTGGTGACGAGTACTTATTGAAAGTCATAGAAGAGCGGAAAAAATTTCCCTTTCTACTTGAATATAAAGAATACAACCAAGAAGATGAAAATAAAAATCAAACCCGTAACATTGAAGAAGTGAGACTGATGTTTTGATTTAGATTGATCAAGAAATTGGCATACATAGTTGTTTTAGTATCCTATACCTATTTATTTTTGTTTGCCTTTCAGATTCCTGTAGCAAAATCACCTGATAAATTGAAACCAACTATTGAATGGCAAAATATTCAGGTTGCCGATTTCTCAGAGAATCGAATGAAAGTTGATAGAATGAGAACACATCCAGATGCGATAGTGATACCATTTGCGTATGACTATTGCTCTAGAGGATGGAGAACATTTTTCAAGTCTCATGAGCCTGCTTTGTCCCGTGTAATAGGACTCAAAATATTAGAGCTTGACTATGGACTAGAGATATTGTCAAGGTTGTTATCTGAAGTTAAGCATGGAGATACCATAGATCATGACATAGGTAAAAACTTGTATTTGACAAACTATGAAATTTAAATGCAAGACTGAAGATTATGTGGATTTCTTAAACAACCCCTTAAGTTTAGTCTCTATTTTCAGGGAAATGGATTTATACATTCCTGGCTTGCTTAAAACTACCTTTACTGGCAGAAACTCATGGTTTGCTAAGGGATATAGCTAGACAATGTGCAGATATCAGGTAAGAAATATCGCAACTTCACAAATATAGTGACCTAATCAGGATTTTGGGTTTATTCAATAAATAGACCTTATGTGAAATCCTTGGCCCGTGAATGTTAAAACAAATGTCTACGCTAGATAGCAAAGGACAAACATATACTTCGGTCTCTTTCACACAATCCCCTACTCCCGCGTTGCTTCGGTGAGAGAAAGACAGAAACATTAGTGTTTTTTTTGTTTTATGTGAGACCTGCCCGTTGCTACATGTTTATTATCTGGGAGACCTAAAGCTGATTGAGTCTGTAGAATATTGAAGATATATTAAGTTTGACTCAAATATTTTTGATAACATAGTGACTTTTTAATGTTCATTTTTCAGGACATGGTCTGAATTTTTTTTTACTTATTTACTATTATACAAACTTATTTATGAAAAATCCATAAAACAGTATAAAGATTCTGAACACAATTCAGTGTTACATTGACCAATAATTGCCTTTTATTTAAAGAAACCTTTAAAATCAATATAATTTTAGTTCCAAGCACAAATCATTTTTTTGCATGACTAGATAACTAGCTTGGCTATGTAATCAACTTTAAATAGTAGTATTATCATAAAGCTGAATGTTGTTATTAACTTATTATTACAGAACTTACAAACATTCTGATCCTTAATTGACAAACCCCAAAAACCTAAAATTTTCCATTAGGTCTCTATATTTGTGAAGGTGCGATATGGGCACTATAACTAGGTAAACTTAAAGTAAAAGGGTTTTATTTTGTGTCACAATAACATACCAACTGACTATTGGCCACATGAAATATTTCCTACTAAGAAATTTGATAAAATCAAAAGAAAAACGACATTAATGGGATTCAAACCTGCAACCTGCCCTCAGTACTGGATGACCGATTGTGAGGGCTTCCGCACTATAATAACAAAAACACATTTACTGCCCAGGCTCTGTGGTGCTACTCGAAGGAGCACTCCACAGCAATGGGCACTGATAGTGTTAGTTTTAATACCCATACAGGACTTTAAATTCCAACAAAAATAAATTGATTTTTCATGCAACATTCCTTTTTCAGATCCCATATTGATCCAGAGAATGAAGACGCAGCAGAATTAGCCAGACCACTAAATCTATTCATTTGTCTTGTAGGAAGATATTTTAGGCAATATGACTTAGCTGATTGAATAAGCCTTATGAATTTTAATAATGAACATAATAAGTGTAAATACATTTTTATTGTATGAAATTCTTAACAAGTATATTTTAAGATTATTTTAAACATCTCATAGGTTTTGGGGAGGTTTTTAGTAGACAAAAAAAAAATTCAAAAATACAGCTATACCTATGTATATTAGATGCAATGTCACAGATTTATATCATCATTCTGTATTAGTATAACTCAGATTAGTAAAAATTATATCCCTGATTAAATTTTACTTTTAGGTACTATTTAACTAAGCTGATGTATCGTTTAAAGTTGTGTTATTTCTAATCATCTGCTGGAAATTGCACTCCGAGTTGCTGACGGATGGTGTCTTCAAGCTTAGCAAGGGCAAGACTCTCGCTGTGTGGCATACGCGGTGATTCAATCAATCCTAGAAAATCACAATTAAATTATTATTGCGAAAGTTAGGACTTAGGATAATGATTAATGTATGATACTTTTCTCACCAAAACTACTGAATAAAATGGACTAAAATTTTGCATTCTTACTAGTAGTTTTACTACATAAGGTAGTAGGTACATGCCAATTTGCTAACATACATTGGACTTCAGTGCCTATAAACTTGCAATATTATTGTTGAACAATTTACAACTACATTAAATCTGCCAAATATCTAGGTACCCTGTAAATTTTCAATAAACCGTTTTTTGCAAATTTTTGTCTGAGTAATACCTTCTCTAATACACCTAGATGCTTCCAAAGCCTCGTAGACCAATCCTGCGCTGTTTCCAAAATTGTATGGGAGTGGTGACTTGTGCAAAGGAAAAGAGTGTTTTGTTCCGTCACTGTAAATCAAGTCCGTAGGAAAATGGAATGGATCTGCCAACTGAAAGGATAATGGTAAGTTTGCACTCCGTACTCAAACAAGGATCTACTCAGATCAGATTTTACTTATATTCTATAAGACTCAGATTCAGAAATATAAAATTAAGAGTCCGCGCAAATCTTTATGAGCTCTGTAAAGTTTGCTTCAACGGCTGCGCACTGAACCATTGTTAGTAGTAATAGTTTGGTTGAATAGGAAGATAGGTGTCTACAAACAGGAATAGGTGATTCGATTGTTTTGAAAAATATCAAAATCTACAATTCCTTATTATTCATCATCATCATCATCATCAGCCTATATTAGTCCACTGTTGAACATAGGCCTCCCCTAATGAGCGCCATAGCGCCCTGTCTTCAGCTTGCCGCATCCAGCATCTGCCTGCAGTCTTTCGCAGATCGTCATCCCACCTGGCCGGAGGGCGTCCTACACTACGTTTGCCGAGTCGTGGTCTCCACTCAAGAACACGTAAACGTGTTCTTGAGTGGAGACCACGACTCGGACGAAGAACCGACAACCGCTGGGGTAAACCCCAGCGGTTGTCGGTTCTTCGTGAGATATGGCCGGCCCACTGCCACTTCAACTTGCTAATTCTTTGAGCTATGTCGATAACTTTGGTTCTCTGTCGGATGTATTCGTTACGAAAAAAATTTATGGGGCCACAGGATCAATACCTATATAAACAACAGTGAAAGAATCATCAAAATCGGTCCACAATTGACGAAGTAATCGACCGAACAATATAATATCATTGACCGAACATACATAAAAAATCCTTTTGTTGGTCCTAGTTAGCTTATAGGTAGGTATAGGTACATAATACAATACATTACATAGGTAGATATTTTTAATCACACATAGAAAAACATCTAAAACACCCTGAACAAATATCTGCAGATCGTACAAACATTTATCCCGAGGCGGGAATCGAACCCGCAACCTCCTGCGTCGCAGGCGGATCTTCGCCCGCTGCGCCACAGAGGTCGTCGAATTGCTTGTTTTTCGGTTTTACTTACAGTAGCGTGTCCTTTTGTCCCGATAACAGTAGCATTATTGACGAGAAGTATCTTAGTGTGAACGTTCAGCACCGCACGCTTGCTATTTCCATACTCCAAAACGATTGTTTCGAGGACGTCCACACCATCCGAGTTTAATTCACCGATAGCAGTGACTTTCTTAGGCTCTTCTTTGAATATGAACTGTGCAAATTGGAGCACGTAAATTCCCAGGTCTAATATAGCGCCTCCGCCTAGTTCTTTTTGGCTGAAAAGATTTGAATATTTAAGAAACCTTCTGATGGCAGACTACCTATTTAGAATTCTTTGGAGGGCAATTTTGCAATAGGTTTATGTAGGTACCTATAAAAAAGTATCTAGATGATTACTGTAAGAACCATAGATTTATATCTATGGTAAGAACTGTCAAAATATCGAGTGATTGCTTCGTATCAAGGGTATTCTCAAAATCTGCGATTCGATAGGTAGTTATCGAGGGCTTTTCTTCGATAAGTGGGACAAATTTGTGTTGTGTTATCTTATCACAAATATATTTTATCCCGTGAAACTTGTATTGGTGTCGCCGCCCAATTGTAGTATCAGCCCGTTTGTAGAAACCTCTTTAATTTGACGAGTTCGCTAAGTTACGTAGCCATATTATTGAACGATGATCGTTAAAAAATTGGCGTATATCTCAATATCGATCAATCAATACCTATAGATCTAAGTAAAATTTGTAAAGATAAATGATTAAACATTTAGGTATCTGAAATGTGTCGTTTTGTAATCCGCCTAACCATTCTACAAACGGGCTGATTCTATGATCCGGCGGCGCGGCGGCGGCGGCGGTGACATCGGTAGGTATAACTTGATGGTCATGTTTCCAGACGCAAGTCTTAAACATGATTCTGGATACGTACCTATACCTACCATGTACATGGTACCTTTCTATTCTATATGGTTAATTGAGCATTAACATCCGGTTATACACACATGCATGACCAGACCACGTGTTCATAGTACCTTACCTAGTCATTTCGCGATTTCATTTAAGTACCTACGTGAACTTTAAGGTAAAAAAAACTTCTCGAAATCAGCTGAGACCCTATTATACCTACCTAGAGTAGGAAATTTCTGAAACCCGTTTTCAACAAAAAAAACTTTAATAACCCGTTTTACCGCATTTTCAGGAGTATTTTGAATAATCCTGAAACATGATTGTGCTCTATAGTCAATGAGATTTTACCAAGTTTATATATAATATCATTGTCTATAGTGATATAACTTAGTACCTATTTTCTGGACCTAGGTAACTTTCAAATAAATTGGGCTACTGGTGGAGGTACCTGCCCTCCAAATTTCAGCTTTCTAGCTTCAGCGATTTGGGCTGGGCGTTGTTACCAGAAAATTGCTTGTTCTTTTTTAGATTAAGGTTTTTCAACTATCATCCTATCTAGGTAGGTAAGTTACTTATTAGTTATTATTATTAGTCAGCGAGGTTTCCAACACAGCATATCAATGGCAGGTACCTACCTACCCACATAAGTACTAATTAATCTATTATCTCTAGAATCTTAATATTGCTTAATGTTGAGCAACATTATGCAATAAAATATGTACCTACCTAGTAGGTACACATAGAAAATGTAATGACCACTTATTTCGTCAAACTCAAGAATAACACCTATAATAATATTTTGAAGTAGGTAGCAGTGGCGTAGCGTGTCTTGGCGGGGCCCCGTATAAAAATTTGTTTGGGGGCCCTTATTAAGGGTAAAGTTTTCTCATAAAAGAAATAAATGTTTGCCTAAAATTAAAAGAAATATTTATTCATCTTAATTATTTAATTATTTAATTATTATACAGTTGAGCTACCTGTAGATTGTTTGCAACAGTCTGCAGTTAGCTCAATTGTTTCAATTGTAAATACTAATTATATTATAATTTTCTTTGTGAATAAACGCTTCTGCCATTATTATATATATGTATATATATATACAGGGTGTTTGGTGGAGGGTTAGACAAACTCGGTGGGTGTGTAGGTGGACCTATTTGTGAAATACAAATTGAAGGAAAAGACCCTCACTGTTTTCATTTTTTTTAAATCCTGTTTTTTTAAGATTTTCCGAAATTTTACCTCTCTACCCCTAGAACTTTTTTTTGGAACGTGTTTTCTAGTAAATTTTTTAATTTCTTTTGGTCTCAGATGTATCTTTCGTCTTTTGAAGGCATTATTTATTTGAAAGAACGTGTAAATAATTAGTTATAAGCTCTCAAAGTTAAAAAAAGTAAAAAAAATAAGCAAGAAGGACAACTTTGCATCGTTTAAAAAAAAAATTAATAGCGATCGAGAAATTCAAATACTTTTAAAAACTTCTCCAAACATCGTTTATTACAACGGTATACCACATGTAGCCGAACAGTCTAAGCTTGTCAAAAATTAGCACTTATAGGTTCAGATTCAGATTCAGATTCTTTATTAATAACGCTTGTTACATGTCATAAGAGTACAAATAATAAAAATAAAAAACAATAATTCACAAGTCCAGCATAAAATTAATAAATCAATTAAATTATAAAATTAAAAAATATTGGTCATCCGATCAGAAATAATAAATTCTACAATATATAATAATTATTAAAATACAATAGTGTGTAAATGTTAAACCGTAAAATCATTGCCATCAAAGAATTCGTCAACTGTATAATAGGCTTGCTCGATAAGCCAGTTCTTCAGCTTGTTTTTAAAGGATTGCGTTGATTGGGCAGCGGTAATAATCTCCGGAAGGCGGTTATAAACGGCTGGCCCCATCACGTGAACCAGTTTCTTAGATTTTGTGAGCCGCCGCTGTACCACTTGCAACCTTTGAGCGTGCCGGGTCGGGTACCTATGGCCGTCGCCGAGTCTTGCGTACCCGTCCAGGTGGTGATGGGCATACACAGCTGCATTATAGATGACGAGGGCGGGTACAGTCATTATTCTCAGCTTCTTGAAGAATGGGCGAGCCGAGGTATTCCAGGAAACTCTCACAATAGCTCGAACAGCTCTCTTCTGCATCCTGAATGCTCGCTCCCAGTCGGCAGCTCTGCCCCACAGCTCCACGCCATATTGAAGAAGCGAGTGAACGGATGCAAAGTAACAGCTTCTGGTCATCCCCTCTTCGAGCGTAGCCGACAAACGCCACAAAGCGAAGCTGGCCCTGCCCACCCTCTCGCAGAGTCTATCAATGTGTAGCTCCCACGTTAGGCTCTCATCTAACGTAAAGCCCAGGAACAAGGTGCGCTTCACCCGAGTGATTGCGGCACCCCCTAGGAACACATCTAATCTTCTATAGGTACGGCCTGCAAGGTTAAAGTGGATAAAATTGGTTTTAGTCACATTTAAAAGGAAGCCGTTACTATAGAACCACGCATGCAGCCTCGCAGCTACCACGTTCAGCCTCCTCTCCAGGTCGTCTAAAGTTGGCGCCGTGACGACAGCAGCAACATCGTCCGCGTACATAAGTACGTGCGCGTCACCGATGCAATCAGGCAGGTCGTTGAGGAGGAGGGAGAACATGATATTCGACAGCGAGGATCCTTGGGCTACACCTATAGTCGCGCTGAGAGGCGCCGATTTGACGGTTCCGCCAGCTGTTACGGTCTGCGATCGGTTACTCATAAAGGTTTTCATAAGAGAGAGTGCGGGGCCATCGATACCATAGTGTGCCAGCTTAGCGGTGAGCACGCCATGATCGGCGACATCAAAGGCCTTTGATAGGTCGCACAGAATGACCGCGACCTGCAATCGGTCTTCACGAGCCTGCAGCACACGACTGACCAACTCTCGAGCTACGTCTGTCGTGGACCGCCCCGACCTGTAGGCAAATTGTCTGTCAGAAATGGATTGAGTATTCGCAAGATATTCCGTGAGCCTTCCGCTGAGGCCATATTCAAAGACTTTTGCTATGGCAGGTATTATTGAGACTGGTCGGTAGCTATTTAGGTCTTCCTTTTTACCCTTACCCTTGTATAGGGGTGAAACTCTCACATTTTTAAATACCTGCGGATAATGACCCTCTCGCACGCACAAATTAAAAAGTGTTGACAAAATGAAGCTAAGCGGCGCAGCGGCGGCGCGCACCAACGATACCGATATCTCGTATATATCCTTCGTAGACTTATGCGCTACCCCGTTACATATAATTTTAAATATTTCCAAGGGCGTGAAAGATTTGAACCTGAGTGAGCGGTCAGCGGGGGCCCGTGCGCCTACCAGTGCATGTAACGCAGCCACAACGTCGGCGGCAGGCGCGCCGCAGGTCGCCGCGGCGTTCACAAAGTGTGAGTTTATGGCGTCTGCTGCCTCAACCCCGCTCGCGTACCTGGAGCCGCCAGGGGTCCGGAGGGTATCGACAAGCTCAAGGTTCAGACGGCGTCGTCCGGTCTCGAGACGCACTACATCCCACATGGATTTGGTCGTGTTAGTCGAGCCGGATATAATTTTACAGTAGTAACGGGTTCTCTCCGTTTTTAGAATTTTATTGAATCTATTTTGGTAATCGTCGAATTTTTTTGATAACTCTTGGTTCGAGGGGAATTTTGCAATGCTTAACTTAATTTCTCTCAGTAGGAATTCTAAGCTCACAATTTCTTTAGTGACCCATGAGTTTGTTTTTGTCCTACAGGAAGCGAGTTTTAATGGAAAACATATATCTAGTTTATTTATTAAAATATTAACAACTGACTGGGCCAGCTCGTCTGCAGTCGCCCGCCTTTGACTTACATCCACCCAGTCGACACTCTCAATCGCGGATATAAAATTACATTGGTTCGCTCTAGTATAGGACCTCGAGAGACGCGGTGTGGGCGGGGCGTTAGGCTCGCACAACAGGTCGACTCTCACGGCGGCATGGTGGTCGCTCCACAGCATGCGTGCCGCGGTCGCGCGTACAGTACCGGCCTGCACTCGCTCATCGCTCACGTAGACGTGATCTAAGCAGGTACTAGTCGTAGCAGTTATCCTCGTGGGAAAATCGACAACATTACTGTAATTACGCGTATAAAGAATGTCGTACAGCTAGGTAAAATGGGAGTAAAAACGCTAAGAACAAAACATTGTATTAAAACAATTTTGGTTCAAATATCACTTCCCTATTTCTGATACAAAGGTAGGAACGCTAAATTAATTTCAAAAACACCTTTTTTTATCATACCTAGGTATCCGACTAATTCGAAGATTCGAAATTCGAAATCAGAATTTCGAATTGAAATCAGTATTTGTAATCGTTAAATTTCGTTCTTATTTTGATAAACTGTTTGTTGTTCTGTTTTGTTATCGTTGTTTTTGTCACAATGGCGGAATTCAGCATTGAAGAATACGCTGAAATTATTTTTGCGTACGGTCGATGCGATGGAAATACACGTGCAGCACAGAGACTGTAAATAATGCCTTCAAAAGACGTAGAATACATCTGAGACCAAAAGCAATTAAAAAATTTACTAGAAAACACGTTCCAAAAAAAAGTTCTAGGGGTAGAGAGGTAAAATTTCGGAAAATCTTAAAAAAAATACAAAAAACAGGATTAAAAAAAATTTAAAACAGTTAGGGTCTTTTCCTTCAATTTGTATTTCACAAATAGGTCCACCTACACACCCACCGAGTTTGTCTAACCCTCCACCAAACACCCTGTATATATATCTATCTGTCACTTTTTCCAAAATTTTTACAAATAATTCAAATATAGTTACACTTTCCTTGCCTTTTTTTCGGCAAACTGATTTATTAAATCAATAATAGCTGATGATGTCTTTAGTTTTTATAAAGTGCCTTCAAGGACAATAGTGACAGGTCTGACAGGCGTTCATGTCCCATCGAACAAAAAGTTATTTATAAAACCGATAATTTTTTTACTTTTGTCATTTCTGAAATAAATAAAAAATTGAGAAGTTTTTATTAATTTTTGCTTACGCACATCGGGGGCCCCCGTGGCCCGGGGGCCCCGTATAATTGATACGGCAGCTACGGCGGTAGCTACGCCCCTGGTAGGTAGGTAAAAGTCGCACTTGGGAAATGCAGATTAGCATTCGATATAATTAATTGCTTAAAGGAGAGTGATATCATATCACTCTCTTGAAAGCTCAGCTTTCAAACTAACATATTTATTAGGTACCTACTTAGGTACCTAAATGTTAGGTACCAATGCAATTTAAGAGCTAGGTACCTTCCTCACCTCAACACCCTATATTGGTCCACTGCTGGACGCAGGCCTCCCCTCATAAGCACCTTATTGACTTTTATCTCAAGGGGAGTAATGCCTATAATCGCCACGCTGGGCATGCGGGCTGGGGATCGCAGTTCGGTGGTAGAATTGTTCTGCAGGGGGCGCTGCTGCCCGCTCCCGGTTGCTATCACTTAGTTGCCTCTTACGACACCCGCGGGAAGAATTGGAGTGGTGTAAATTCTGAGCCGGCACCACACAGGTAGGTACCAATACTACTAAAGTATTGAAAGTTTTCAAAACCACAATACTAGGTACTAAAGTATTGATATCTACGAGCTGAGCTTCGATTCGACTATCTAAAGTTCTCACCCGATTCTATCGACTCCTTCAATGGGAACCCCGAAGTCCGCTTCAACAAATTTCACATCTCCCAGCTTTCCAGCTTTGATATCCTTTTCAATGGCTTTGTAAGCAGGAGCGAACCTCGACCATACGGCTTCCATGAGGAAGAGATTCTTCTTCCGAGCCAGTTCTACCACGACCTTGACTTGTTTGAAGTTTAGGCATAGTGGCTTCTCGCATAACACGTGTTTGCCGTTTTCTAGGAACAGCTTGATGTGGTCGTAGTGAGAAGGATTTAACGATCCGATATAAGCAACGTCTGAAAGGTAATACTAATGTGTTTCTTAGAAATTCTCGTAAACGTTTAATGTTACAATCTTCTAGAATTAAAGGTTTAAGGTAGGTAGTGAGCAGAGCTTGTTAGATAGGCTGCGGAGTGACTGATGCCAATTTCATTGCTGAGTTTCACTCAGGAAGGAATTGTTTCGAATCGCAGCACGAACTTACAGTTCATCCATCTTCAAACTGTGTCAAAAGCACGTACCTAGCCGGCTGTGATGAAGCTTTGAAGTAAAGCAATTTAAATTGGATGCTGAGGATTAATTAGATTGGAATTTGATAATTTTCTCACCAATAGCGTCACTAGCAGCCAAAGCCTCGTAGGAGTCGAAAACTTGTGGAATGTTATGGAGTTTCGCAAACGCTGCTGCTTTTGTCTTGTCTCTCGCTGCCACACCCACGACCACCACATCCCCTTTGTCGGGGTAGGAGTTAATGGCATTTACGAAGTCATTGCTGATTTTGCCAGCGGTTACGATTCCCCAGCGTATCGGCATCTGTACAGAATAAATAAAAGGTACCGTTATGTGGTAATTTAATCACACTTCCTAATAATATTAAGAATGCGAAAGTTTGTGTGAATGCTTGTTACCACGTATCTCCGTAACTACTCTACCGATTTAGATAAGCTTTGTTAAGTGTAAGGTACTTGACCCATGTAAGGCCCTGACCCTAGTAAGGCCCGCCGTTTAAAAATCCCACTTCTAAGGTAAGTGAGCTAAGAATTTGTGGTTGAGTGTGCGTGTAAATGGCCAGTGTCTCGTTACAACATTTTGTTAATTTTAAGTTTGTTCATGCAAATAACACAAAAGAATAAAAGAAGATGTGATTATAATAGAAATATAGTTTTTTCAATTATTTCGAAAAAAAATCCTAATATCAAAATTTTCGAATATTTGCAAGCCCTACCCAGAACATGCCATTTAATGTTCTCTAAGTCCACTTCCATCTGCGCTAGATGATGGTCCAGCCTCAGAGTTCGTCAGTTAAACGTCGCCGTCGTCGCTAGTGCCAGTTTTTAGGGTTTCGAGATCGAAGATTGGTTTCGAAACAAACCCTTATGGCAACTACTAATAATTGACAAAAAGGAGGGAATAATTTTCAAATGGGGGGGGCTAACTCACCGAGTGGGGTATCAAATGAAAGGTATCGGTTCAAAATTTCTGTAGGTTTTATACTTTTTCAAATATTTCGAAATGAGTCGAAATTTTACCCATTCCCACCCCCTGCCCCCTATCTCCAAAGATTACAGAGCGATCTATCTGAAATGTATGTAACGTTTGTAGATATGGATCTAAGTTTTACAGGAAAAATAGTAGAGAAAGTTGTAAAAAGTACACGTTTTGCAAAAAGGTCAAAAAGGGGGGATAAGTAACTCACCGAATGGGTTATCATTATGAAAGGTATTGGTTTGCACGTTTCAAAACAGTTTTTGAAATTTCTGTAGAGTAGGTATCTACACACTTTTTGAATAAAGTCAATAAATTGACTAAATCTCCAAAGCACCTATGCAGAGCGATCCATCTAAAACAAGGCCAGCCAAACCCAGGCACGCGGGCCACAAAGTGGCCCGCCAGGGCATTGGCGTAGGCGTATGTATAATCGACAAACGTTCGAAACCCTCGGCGCGCGAGTTACACTCGCACTTGACGTTCTTGTTTGAGTAGGTACCTCATGAATGGTAGACTAATGTAGCCCGGGGATTCGTAGCACCCCCTGCCCCGCGCCGTTACCGTGGCCGCTACCATGGCCAGGAATAGCGAGGCGGCCGGGAACTGGGAGCCATTTCTTTTTGGCTGTCTTCATTTGGGGGTTAATTCCCATAATCCCCACGCTGGGCAAGCGGGTTGGGGATTGCAGTTCGGTGGTGGAGTTGGTTATGCAGGGGGCGCTGCTGCCCGCCCCCCTATTATTATGTATTATTATTACCTACCTATTATATTTTATAATATTACTAGCTGTACCCGCGACTTCGTTCGCGATTGCCTTACCTGCCGACTAATTAAGTTCACATTTAACCATAGTCTCTCATATTATGAAACGCCGCCGTCCAAAAAATCGTGTAGGGTCTACGGGGGATAGCATATTGTCATCTTCAATCCCATTCTTTATCCACACGACTTTTAGCTACGACTCGGCCAGCGTCAGTGTTAAGAAAGTGTCCTACTCGTTTGACTTACTCACAGCTGGGGCCCTATTCTGCTATACTAATCGCTTCACTATGACAGGGCTATCGTCACAGAATGACACTTTTTGGTATTCCACCTTGGATGAAAGAAATTATGATGAATGCAGATGGAGAGACGCGCGTCAAGTATGAAACTACATATTAATTTATCTCGCGCGCACTATCTGGAATTTTATTAATCTAAGGATTCTACGTGATGATTCTGCGACGATTCCATTGTCATACTGAAGCAATTGTTTTGCAGAATTGGGCTCCTGATCCATTTGACTGGACCACCGTAATTTTTTTTCGTTAGTAGGTAGGTACAGTTGGCTGTGTACCACAATAAAAAATATTTTTCTGCGGTCCAGTTAGTTTAAGTGGACCACAATAATTAATTAATTTAATTGTACACGAAGTTTGGTTGGAGTAAGACTCCAACCAAACTTCGCTGGACCAGCTAAACCACCATATATCATGTAAGGCAGGAACCTAACTTATTTTTCCAAGACCCACCACCTTAGTAGGTAGGAACCTAACTAAAGGGTGCGTCTTGGAAAAATAAATAGATAGGAACTTACCTACCCTTTATCTACTAATTTTTTTCTTCAATCTACAGATTATTTCATCAATATACTGATTTTCTACTCGACTTTCTACTGATTTAGTCATATTCGATCTTGCATCTCTGTTTCTAACAAAAAGAATGCATGAAATCGGACGACGCGTAGACCCGTCGTGATGCGCGGTTAAAGAATTCTACTTTTTCCTCTCTCCCAGGGGAACCTTACTGAATTCCAGGATTGTAGTATGAACTCAAAACGTGCCAAGTTACATTCCAACTCATTAGCTATGTAGTTTCGGCGTGATGAGCGGTGAAGGAATTTAACTTTCATCCCCTCTGCCAGGGCAACCTTACTGAATTCCGGGATAAAATGTATCTTTCCTCATAGTACGAACTAAAATCACGCCGAGTTGCATTCGAATTCATTAAGTAGTTCCGTCGTGATGCGCGGTTAAATAATTTTACTTTCATCCTCTCTCCCAGGGGAACCTTACTGAATTCCAGGATAAAATGTATCCCATGTCCTTCCTTGAACTCAAATCGTACCAATTCAGTCCAACTCATTCAGTAGTTTCGGCGTGAACGTGATGCGAGGTGAAGAAATTTTACTTTTATCCCCTCTCCCAGGGGAACCTGACTGAATTCCGGGATAAAAAGTATCCTATGTCCTTCCTCGTGGTATGACCTAAAATCGTACCGAGTTTTATTTCAATACCTTAAGTAGTTCCGTCGTGATGCGCAGTTAAAGAATTTTACTTTCATCCCCTCTTCCAGGGAAACCGGACTGAATTCCGGGATAAAAAGTATCCTATGTCCTTCCTCGTAGTATGACCTAAAATCGTGCCGAGTTTCATTTCAATACCTTCAGTAGTTTCGGCATGATGCGCGTTTAACAAACAGATAGACAGACAGACAGACAGACAGACATGAATGAAAAAAATTGCAGTTTTGGCTTCAGTATCGATAATAGAGTGCCCTCCAAAAAAAAATTTCAAAATATCTTCAATGTACAGAATTGGACCTGTTACAGTTTTATTATAAGTATAGATTAGTGTAGATACACACATAGAAATAAAGTAGGTACATATAGGTAGCCTAGTATAGATAGATACGGCTTACCTTTTCTAAAATTCGGCCGCAAAAACTTATCGTTACAAATAAATAAGAACGATTCTTACGAACTAATCTTGAACTATGAATTTGCTAAAAAATTACGCTAACGACGACACAACGTTAGGAGAGTTCACTTGACAATGATTGTTGATAATAATACAAGGTAGGTTAGTCCTACTTATCTATATGTTTGTGATTACGATTAGATTGGAACTGGTTTGGTTGGTGAGAGCTCTTGAGGTTTATTTATGTAGCATGGTAAAATTATACAAGGTATGATACTCCGAGATCTTCCCAAGCCTACGTCACTGCCTAGTTGCCACTTTACCTATTGCAACCAAAAATGGAAGATAAGAAAGAAATGTCATCATTGAAATACATAATACGATGTCAATCGTCAATTTTGTTTTTAGAACAGTATTTTTTTTTAGTAAAACACGAGTTAATGTTATAAATAATCATTAAGCACAAAACCACATAGTTTTATCACATTGTTTTAAGGAGTTGGGGAGTTACGTTTCTACGCTACTGGTATCACCGAAATAGAGCTGTCTCCTAGAATTTGGCATGATTCGTCTTCTCTGTCATACGTGTTTGTAATACATATTCCTGTCTCGCTTACGTCCATTTGGCTGTTGACGACCAAACTTTCATTTTCGCGTCACCGGCGGCGCGGCGGCGGCGCACAGTGATCCGGAATCGCTAAGAGCGAACATAGTTTTTTTTTTTTAATTTTGTTTTTTTTATTTCACCATTCGATAACTCTATCAAAACTAAGAAAATTTTGTTCTATTATACTCTTGGCTCGGCCTTATAGTCCAGGAGTTCAAGGCAAAAAACTGTTTTATTTGTATGGGAGGCAACCTTAACCGTTGAATAAGTACCCGTGTTTCACCTTGTCTCGACCTGAATTTTTTATGGTTTGTTTCTGGCGTTATTTGGCATCAACCAGTCATAAACAGATGGGTGTCAAATTGTGCCATTTTGCCAAAAAAATGTTTTTTGGTCTGTTATGCGTATTTTGATAAATTTTATTCTTCTATTTGATAGTTCTATCTTAGAAACGTATATAATGTTTTATAACTTTTTTAGCCTAGACATAAAGTTTAGGAGTAAATAGCAAATAACTGATCTTAAACAACGAGAACCAATTATAAAGCGCCTATAGAAGGCGCGTTTCACGTTTATACCGTCTGAGACTCATATAGGATGAGTGTAACACTGTGTCGCATCATATTCTTAAAGAAACATGAAAGCCACATTTTGTATTTTTAAGCTATAGCGTTATAACTGTTATAAGTGAAAAAAAAACTATTTTCAGTCCAAACGTAATTTTCTGTGTTTGTTCGGGAGCAACCTTTCTTCCTGTGCGTTTTATCTCAAGTAGCTCAAATAATATGTTGGACCGTGTTTTGCACTGTTTGCAACGCTTTTTAGACATGTTTGTACCATAAAACATTTTTTTACTCATAAAGCTTTAAGTCAAACAGGGCACGAATTGCATGCACATGTCTCTGTTTATAGGATCTTATAGTGTGCCACAACCGTACCATAGATGTCGCGGATTGAAAAAAGGCGAAACCCACTGTCTACCTATCCCTATTGTTAAATATCATAACTCCTATTGTTAAATCAGTTTTTAGTAATTTACTCCGAACCCATAAGCTTAGGAAATAAAATAACAGTGCCAAATAGACTCAGTTTTGAGAGACCCATCGAATGAAAAATTTCTATTTTGTGAAACCGTGCCTGCCTACATACCTAATATATTTATTTTAGCTTAAAGCTCATTGTCTCGAAAGCTGCATTAATGGCACGCATGTGTTCATGAAGATATTATGCAAAACAATGGCACTTACGTAGGTAGAGATAAACCATTCTAAAAATACACGCCAAGTGTAGGTACCTATGCCGTTTTGTGGAGGGGGCGTGCATTTTTAGAATGGTTTATCTCCACTTAACTTTCATAATCGTCTATGTACCTAAGTAGGTACCTAGTAGGTAGAGATAACCGTTCTAAAAATGCATAACTCCACCAAACGACATACAATCGGTGTGCATTTTTAGAATGGTTTATCTCTACCATATTTCGAATTCAAGACTGTTTTAACACCTGTAGATTACTTCTTGTTCAAATAATAAATGTCCACCCGTGCGAAGCCGGGACGGGCCGCTAGTCTATACTTATAATAAAACTGTAACAGGTCCAATTCTGTACATTGAAGATATTTTGAAATTTTTTTTGGAGGGCACTCTATTATTGATACTGAAGCCAAAACTGCAATTTTTTTCATTCATGTCTGTCTGTCTGTCTGTCTGTCTGTTTGTTAAACGCGCATCACGCCGAAACTACAGAAGGTATTGAAATGAAACTCGGCACGATTTTAGGTCATACTACGAGGAAGGACATAGGATACATTTCATCCCGGAATTCAGTAATTTTCCCCTGGGAGAGAGGATGGAAGTAAAATTCTTTAACCGCCCATCACGACGGAACAACTTAATGAATTCGAATGGAACTCGGCATAATTTGAGTTCATACTACGAGGAAAGATACATTTTATCCCAGAATTTAGTAAGGTTCCCCTGGGAGAAGGGATGAAAGTAAAATTCCTTCACTGCGCATCACGTTCACGCCGAAACTGCTGAATGAGTTGGACTGAATTGGTACGATTTGAGTTCAAGGAAGGACATGGGATACATTTTATCCTGAAATTCAGTAAGGTTCCCCTGGGAGAGAGGATGAAAGTAAAATTCTTTAACCGCGCATCACGACGGAACTACTTAATGAATTCGAATGCAACTCGGCGTGATTTTAGTTCGTACTATGAGGAAAGATACATTTTATCCCGGAATTCAGTAAGGTTGCCCTGGCAGAGGGGATGAAAGTTAAATTCCTTCACCGCTCATCACGCCGAAACTACATAGGTAATGAGTTGGAATGTAACTTGGCACGTTTTGAGTTCATACTACAAGAAAGGACATGGAATACATTTTATCCTGGAATTCAGTAAGGTTCCCCTGGGAGAGAGGAAAAAGTAGAATTCTTTAACCGCGCATCACGACGGGTCTACGCGTCGTCCGATTTCATGCATTCTTTTTGTTAGAAACAGAGATGCAAGATCGAATATGACTAAATCAGTAGAAAGTTGAGTAGAAAATCAGTAGATTGATGAAATAATCTGTAGATTGAAGAAAAAAATTAGTAGATAAAGGGTAGGTAAGTTCCTATCTATTTATTTTTCAAGACGCACCCATTAGTTAGGTTCCTACCTACTAAGGTGGTGGGTCTTGGAAAAATAAGTTAGGTTCCTGCCTTACATGATATTATATGGTGGTTTAGCTGGTCCAGCGAAGTTTGGTTGGAGTCTTACTCCAACCAAACTTCGTGTACAATTAAATTAATTAATTATTGTGGTCCACTTAAACTAACTGGACCGCAGAAAAATATTTTTTATTATGGTACACAGCCAACTGTACCTACCTACTAATGAAAAAAAATTACGGTGGTCCAGTCAAATGGATCAGGCGCCTAATTCTGCAAAACAATTGCTTCAGTATGACAATGGAATCGTCGCAGAATCATCACGTAGAATCCTTAGATTAATAAAATTCCAGATAGTGCGCGCGAGATAAATTAATATGCAGTTTCAAACTTACGCGCGTCTCTCCATCTGCATTCATCATAATTTCTTTCATCCAAGGTGGAATACCAAAAAGTGTCATTCTGTGACGATAGCCCTGTCATAGTGAAGCGATTAGTATAGCAGAATAGGGCTCCAGCTGTGAGTAAGTCAAACGAGTAGGACACTTCTTAACACTGACGCTGGCCGAGTCGTAGCTAAAAGTCGTGTGGATAAAGAATGGGATTGAAGATGACAATATGCTATCCCAGGTAGACCCTACACGATTTTTTGGACGGCGGCGTTTCATAATATGAGATAGTATGGTTAAATGTGAACTTAATTAGTCGGCAGGTAAGGCAATCGCGAACGAAGTCGCGGGTACAGCTAGTTATAAATAAAATTATAATAAAACCTAGATCTCGAATTTCCCCAAAATTAAAAGTTTGAGAACCACTGTTGCGGATATGACGTAGCCTTGGGAAAATCCACGTGTTCGTTGGTTTTCGGAGTATAAAACCTTGTATAATTTTATCTTGATAAGTAGGTAGTGCCGGGCTGGCATATAGCACACCATAGGTAGATAAGTACTAGGTAAGGTACCTGTACTGACATGAAGTGAAATAAGTACGTAGGTAAATACAGAAGATTTTCAGATCCAAGCGGATAAATCACGAGCGTAAAACACAGACAGGATTCTAGTGGTAGGTACATTAGTGGTACCGGGAAAGTTGTTTGGTATTGCGACCAATGATATTATATATAAACTATTGATTGCGACCGACATAATTTACTAAGCTGAAATGGAGCGATTCTGGACCCAAGGGGATCAGCTTAGGAATAACGATTTTTTGAATTACGAATAGGTAGGTACTTATATTTTTTTTAAGAAATAAAGTTTTTTTACTTACTATTGGTTCGTGTATTTTTACATGCACACTTGCATTAGGTATATAACATTACAAAATATTTCACAAATGTATTTTTTCTTGTTTTTTCAAAACAAAACGAGTGTTTGTTCATGAAATTATTACAAAAAAAATATGTACCTACCTAAATCCTTTGAAATTTCAAAACAATAATAGTAATGTAAGAATACACGTACCTAATAAATACGAGTACCTAGGTATGAAGAAAATACATAAGACTTATTATTTTAAAAAGAAGTAAAAAAATGATTGATGTCCACAATCACCCCCTTTCGGCCTTTCTGTGGCACCCTGCATATAAAAATTATAGTTTACCACAGTACTACTTATCACAATCTGTAATTCCCGCCAATTCCAATTCAAGTAAAACAACAAAAAAAAATAGGTAGGGGAAACTGGGTACAGTTATTGATCTCCCACTTTCATTTTAGGCTAAGTATAAAATTAAAGTTTTACCTCAAACCTGTGATGATTTGTCTCTATTCATAATTTATCTAGTAAAAGAATGTTTGAAACTACCTTAATTTTTTATAAGATTTAAAAGATGTGTTAAAAAAGTAAAAAATGGGAATCGTACTATGTGTCCTCTATAAATGTGGGTGACTTGATACTGGCTGTCAGATGACTTGATCCGGGTGGAATAAGTCTCCCATTATATAAGGGAGACTTGATACATGCAAGATTAGGGGAGGCGTGCTCGAAACGGTTGATGATGAGAAAACTCATTCTACTAAGATAAAAACCGGTATAATAATCGCTAAAATAATCGGTACCTACAAGAATAGGTATTAATCGGTACCTACCTACACAGCATTTGTGGGAGACTTGATCCGGGGATCAAATCTACTCAAATTTTTTGTATCACGTCTCCCCAATCACAACAAGTTTATGTTTTATCTCATATTAATTATAATTTAAACCAATAACAAATAGAAATTTGGGTAAAAGGAAAATAAAAGCACACAATATTTGTGTTACCACAAACTGTGTGATTGTGGATAAAAATCCAAGTCGTGTGTGTGTCGTATGAATAAACGCGTGAAGAGCGTAGTGTAGAGTTTGTAAACACGACTGCCTTTGACAGATGTTTATTTTCTGCAGTATCTAACCTTTAAAGTCAAATCAGTGTTGCCGTTTTAAAATAATCTAAATCGTTTAGTAATGTTTTTATTCCAATGTATAAAGTCTCCCGGAAGGATCATGTATACCACTTTCCCCTACTATTTTATTCTATTGAAAACCCTGATTCCAAAAATATGTCTATCAAACTCGAAAAGGTAGGTATCAAAAAGAAATAATGTCATGGAACAGCTACCTAACTAGTAGGTTCTTTAATTTAAAACTAATAAAATAACCTACATCGTGTGGATTGTCCTCAAAGAGAATAAATTATTTTATGCTGTTTTAAGATCAAAGAAAACACAACCTTCAACTTCTTATTTCATGGCTCACTTTGTCTGTACTGCCAATGCCACCACTCTGACAGTGTCCATGTCAAAAGAGCCATAAACTTTAGTAGAGACAAAACATTATAATGAAATTTTCATAAAGTACAAATGTCTTCGAAAACAAAAACGGATACCTACCAATGCTCGAATCTACGAATGCCAATTTGTTTAGTACACAAACATTCACTCTCTCACCTTATACGCGCGTGCTCCTAGCTAGGAGGTGTATTGTGTGCTCTCACTCACCCCTCACACTCCTTTCAATCATGAGCAAACTTCTATAACTCACTCACTATTCTAGATAGGCGCTTAAAATACCTAAATAACGTTTTGGTAACGTTATTACCGTTGTTAACGTAGTAGGTAAGCACTGGGACGCCAGCTCACTTTTAATTTTAAATTCTAACTTTATATCTAACAAGCTCATCCAATTCATCAGTATTGGCCTAATATTTATGTTAAAGCTCTAAAAGTATTTAATTATGAAAAAGTTTGGGAGTCCGGTAGCAGGGTGCATGCTTGATACTAATATGATACTTTTATATTTCAGTACCTACCAGCTGTCTCGTAATAATCTTGAACTTGGAATTCGTCCACGTAGCTTAAGGCTACGTGGAGGACTGTCCTGTCCAGGCAATAAAAGGTCTCTATTAGGTACGTCCCGATTGATTTAATTAGAGATTAAATTATAGATGAGCTAGGTACCTACGCCACGCCTTCGTAGGACAATTAAATAAGTTAGAGTTAACCCTACCTAAAATAATAATAATAATAATATTTTTTTTTTATACCTAAGACCTACCATAAAACTTTTGTTTTAACTGCCCCTTTTCATCTAATTATCCGAAAACATGAAGAAGCTGAAAATTTACGAGTAAGTTACGCCTTCTCTTTTCTGTCTATTCAATTGAATGCACACGAAAAAATACAATCAAGGTAGATGCATAATTATAATGTAAATTTATTGTTAGACATAATATGGCCTCCACACTGCGATCTTAAAATATAGTAGACAGTACCTACGCATATCGCAGGTATATTGGGTACATTAGAAATTCATCAGAAAATATTACATAAGAATTCATATTTTATACAACATAAGATTAATAAGATAAGTTTCTCAATAATTCCCATTTAAAAATTGTGACATCAATAAATAAGATAAAAATTACATCTAACTAGTGATGAAAAAAAAACTATAGTAAATATTATGGTATAATAATTAAGTATAATAATATATTTTCGTTGTAGGTATTTCAAATCACAAATATTAGGTACTTTAGGTTAATATAAATATTTTACTATTCGAATCCGTCAAACGTTTATTCTGTACTTATGTTAAAAAATTAAATTAATCACAGTCATAATATATATCGAGATTTTTCAATTACTGTGCAAATTAATAACTCGTCATAATCATAAAATATAAAATAATTTCAAAAACACTAGATACCTACCTGCCAACATTTTCAAAGGCCTAGGTTAGTTACACCTACCTAGTAAATTTGTTTATTTTAACTATATTTAACGCCTCTTTATAATGAGGTAGACATAAACATCGGTTAGTAAAATACTGTTTGAGGAACTATAAAAAATGCACATGCATAAATAACCTAACCTTTATGTGGTCTCTATTGTATGTTTATTCTGAAGCAAAGTTAGAATTTTAATTAGGTCGATGAAGTACTAAGCTAAGTAGGAAGGTACATAGTAAGAAATTTAATTAGTTCATGCTCACAAATGCTCTTTAGAACATTATTTTGCTACGTATGTCAATGAAGCAGTTTTGGCTTCATTGACATAATATATTATTTTAAGGTAGGTAATAGTAGCTATAGATAATAGTTTTTGCCCTTTATGCCATGTTTCTAGAATTGGTTTAATTTATTGTAAATGTTGGCCTATAATATTAAAATAAAATATGTGATGCATTAGATTAAACCCCTTTAAATGTTAGACTTAGTGCTTGGTCTAGATCTTTGATGAGATCATCAGTATCTTCTAATCCAACTGAAACCCTGATAAGAGAATCTGTGATACCAAGTTCAGCTCGCTGCTCAGCTGGCACGGAAGCATGAGTCATCACCGACCTGTAAATTAAAATAATAATAATTGTGAGTACATTTAATACCAAAAAGATACCAAGTACCTAATCCATAATATGGGTCCCAGAGAATCCCTACGTGATAAATTCAAAGAAATAAACATAATGACAGTACCATGTCAATATATTTATGAAAACTTGTTGTACACACATAGAAATATAAATCGGTTTCCTAAAAATAGTGATAAACATAATTTTAATACCAGAAATAAACATAAACTTGCTGTGCCCACAACTAGACTACACAAAATTAATGTATCTTTTAAAGGGCAATGTATACGCTACTACAACAAAACTCCTAGTGAGTTGCAAAAATTATCAGTAAATAAATTCAAACAAATTGTAAAAACCTTGCTGTGCAAAAAGGCTTAGGTACTATAAAATATCAGATTATCTAGAAGATAAAAAAGCTTGGGACGGGTTTTGCTCCAACTCGAAAAGTAGCAACTAACAGGCTAAAGGTTTCTTCGTCGCTTCTTTACTTTAGTCTACATACCGAAGCGACAGAAATAAAAAATATCACTTTATTTCTGTGTCAGTGTTTAGTTTTACAATTTGACCTTTTCTAAGTGTACATTTATTGTATTTATGGAAATAAAGAGTTTTTGATTTTGATTTTGAATCAATAATGTTGATGCTCATAAATAGGAAATACTTACGGTAATTCAGCTAAGCTCTCGTATCCACCTAAGCTCTCAGCTAGTATGAAAATCTTTAAAGAACTCAAAAATTTCCTTGATTCAGCCAAGCCTCCGCTGTGCCGAAAACTGAATACACCAGAATGTCCAGTCATTTGTTTCCTAGCGATAATGTATTGTGGGTGGGAAGGAAGACCTGAAATTGACAAAAGACAATCAAATATAGAACCATTCACACCAAACCTACTTGGGTGCTAACTGTATCACTTCTAGAAAATGTATCATAATATAATTAATATTGTGTAATATACCTGGATGAAGAACTTCGGTTACTTTCGGGTGCTTCTGAAGCCATTTTGCTATAACCATAGCAGATTTTTTATGCTGTTCCATACGCAACGCAAGCGTTTTCAAACTCCTGTTGACCAAATAGCAGTCAAAAGGGGATGGAACAACTCCCATTGCTGTAAAAATACATGATTATTTAATATTGTATTAAATAAATAACTAATGTACCTACTTATAACTTAATTAGTGTAACTAATTTAGATAGGCAGGCAAACAGTTGAATTGGTGCCTGCAAAACCAGGGTTGCACATTGTCACGTGTTTAAACTGAAAACACTTTAATTAAGCATAACAGAGTTAAAAATTGTTTAAAAAAATTTATAATTATTTTCTCAGAAAATTTATTTATACTGATATTAAAATGAATGAATATATTTTCATTTGTTAATTATATGCCTAAACTAACTAAATAATTAAATAAACAATTCTTCGTGGATGCTAGAGGCTGATGATGATGATAATTTTACCAACTTAATTTAGACACGACCTTTTAATCGCTGTCTTAATTAAAAACAATCTACGTATTCAATTCTTATATAAATGATCACGTTCTTATTCTTAAAACGTGGGTATCTATCTACGGATATGATAGTGTTAATTTACTAGGTATTTATAATGGCACAAAATAGATTGTGTAGTGGAGAAGCGACAATACAATGGTTTTATGGTTCATCATACGCGTACTAAAATTTTCAATATTTAATAACAACTCTAAACGGGGTTTAGAATTCCATTTATATAGCGCATAGAAAATTAGAATAATAGAATAAAATAATAACTAGTAATTTACATTTATATCTATTTAATAAAAAAAAAATAAACTACATGTATTATGTTTATATTATGTAGGTGTTAGGTAGGTAACTGCCTAAAACTATGATTTAGGTTTTTCACTGTTGTGTTGCCTTTGTAAAATAAATTTAAATATTGGGTTGATGCATCATGCATGAATTAATTTCAAGAAAGATTGTAGGTTGTTTAAGCAGACATTCACAGTAATATGTATATCAAGATAAATTTCCGTGCAGACGTTATTTGTTATGTAATGTTAGAGAATATAGGACGTCCCGCGGCTATGCCACATGTAGGGAAAGTATCATAAATATTGTAGATAGAAAATTGAACGATGAGAAATAGGTTAGAACGATAATGGGACGAAACCCTCCGTGTGCGAGTATACTCGCACTTGGCCGGTTTTTTTGCAATTTGCGGTTCGATTTTCTATTCAGGCTGGGGCTTATTAAAAAAAATTTGAATGTGTTTTAAATTGTTTTAAAAGAAAATGAAGATTTCATTCAGTAAAATTTTCTATCTACAATATATAAAATACTTTCCTTCGATGTGGCATAGCCGTGGGACGAACATTACATTATTATTATTAAAAAGGTATAATGTAATGTTGACTTACCGTTTTGTAGAAATCTTAATTTAACTTCAAGTTCATCATCACTGACTACAGCTGCACCCATGATGACGTCAGAATGGCCATTCATATATTTTGTCAAGGAATACACAACAACGTCGGCCCCGAAGTCCAAAGGCCTTTGAAGGTACGGCGTTAAGAATGTATTATCAACCACCACAATAATATCATTATTGCGGGCTTTGGCGATCTTTGTTAAAGCAGCAATATCGACAACCTTAAGAAGTGGATTAGTTGGGGTTTCAATCCAAATCATCTGTAAAATTAAGTAATAAAACTTAAACTATGTGTTTATTCTGTAACGTAGGTACCTAATGAGCTTGATTTTTTTCACCTTATTCCTTGTTTATTGAACTAAGATTTTGCATTAATCAGCTGAGTATTATCTTACAGCAATGTTTGGTCGTAAATTAAAACAATATAACAAGCTCTTTGATAACAATTCTTTTGGATCTGAGTAAAAAGTTAGATTTATGAATTTTTCAAACAGATACAAAACTTGAACTTGAATTGCAATATTCATATTATTTACATCATGATAAAATGTTGAAATATACACACACACGAACAAAGTTATTAGTTCGTGCCGTATCAACAGTTCAAATATCTAGTAGGTACTTAGTTAAGTAACCGAATAACTCGTTTGGTTTATTCAAAGGAATTTCTGCTTGATCATGATCACATAGCAAGAGATAAGAAACCAACCTACCTACTTATCATACCGAACACTCACCTTCGTGTTTGTTTTAATTGCACTCTTTACTTTTTCTAGATCGGTGAAATCTGTAAACGTTGTTTGAATACCCATTCTGTCCACAACTTGCCTAAAATATAGAAATTAAATCAAATAAAATACCGAATCAATGCTCACACATGCTCAAATGCTCATGGATGTAAAGGCCAAACATTGGTGGTAGACCTAGACAGGTACTCATGTACAGACAGCGTCAGACAGAATTAAGTAACCCTCCTACATAACATAATGCAGTTTAGAATCGGATTTTTTAACATATTTTTTTCTGTTTTTATGTTAGGTAGGTACCTAAATAAAAATGTAATTTTCGGCTTTTAAAACCCCTACGATTTACAGGCTTGGATTTAAACCTGCATGCAGGGGGTTAGTTAATTCTGACGCTGTCTGTATGTATGTAGCACCAATTAATTTGAACTCGTTGGAACATGTGCAAAAACAGTGAACAAGAAGGTATAATTGAGGGGAAACCAGCTTCGGCTTTCAGTTTTTTTCCTTATTGAGTAGATACCAACCTTAGCAGCCGGTTTGTCCCGCCGTACACATCGTCAGAGGAAACAATATGGTCTCCGTTACTCAATAATGCTATTATGGTGGTAGTAGCACCAAGACCTGATGCAAACGTTAATCCGTGTTTTCCATTATCTAACGCAGCAAGGCATTCTTCTAATGTGTTTCGTGTTGGGTTTCCTGACCTGGCGTACTCAAAACCCTAAAATAAATTATTTAATTCGTTATGAAGTAATACACGTTACCCTTAAATTATTAAAAGGCTTCACTGACGTTATCGTTATCACGCAATAATCTTAGGCAGGTAAGGTACCTACCTTGCCTAGTAACTTAACTTACATAATAGCTACCTACTGATGCCCGTTACAATAAAACCGGCCAAGTGCGAGGCGACTAGCACACGAAGAGTTCTGTACCAAAATACAAAACTTTTTCGCAAAAAAACCGTAACAAACAGAGATTTTTTGATAGATCGAAAAAGCATTTTTTTTTCGAAAGGCTACTGCGCCCGATTTTGCTTAACTTCGGTGATCGGTACTCAACGTGTGGTACCTATAGACGTTGGCCTCTTAATTACTGAATTTATTTTATTATATTTGTTGTTATAGTGGTATAGGGTAATACACACCCAGTCAACATTTCAACTGTCTTACTTTTACAGTTCAAGCGATACAACGATTGTTAAGGTCGAGCAAAAAACGCCGAAAAAATCATGTTTTTGGACCTACAGGAACCCCCTTGATTTTACTATTTTTTGTTAAAGCGCCATAAGAAATACATACATACCTACCTACCTACTCTGTGAAAAATGCAACTGTCTTTTACGGTTCACGTGTAACAGCTAACAGCCCGCTAACAGGCGGACGGACAGCGGAGGCTTGAAAAGTAATCCTATTACTCTGGCACCCTTTGGTAAGGAACTCTAAAAAGCCATAGTAGGTAGGTACTACTATTATACATTATAATCCGTGACATTTATTTTAGTATCGCTTGAAACTCAACAAAAATGGGTAGGTCGTATTTAAGTAGGTATTCATAGAAAATTAGCAAAACAAAATTAGTTGTACCTTTCACGTACTAAGTACCTACCTACACGTAATGTATATTTGCCTTGTGTACTAGGTATATTCCTAGGTACATTTTAATACCTATATATCACTATAAATTACTTAATTGATCCCTTAATCCCACTGCAGGGCAAAGTGTGGCAAATGTACACAAGGCAAATATGGGAGGTAGATACCTAGGTAGGTTTAAATTTAATAATTTACATACCGTGTGTTCAGCTGGAGCGGGCTGCTTAAATGTGGTTGACGTGACTATAGGTGGAACAACCGCAGCTGATTTCCATTTTTCCGGGTCTTGCCCAACATGGATTGCCATGGTTGCAAAACCTGGTTTTTGTTCCAAGAATCCGTTTTCCATCTATACAGCAATAAAAAACATTTCACTAACTTAATACACTTAATTCACTTCTTATACGCACCTTTATTGGCAACTTTTTTTTGTTTTTTACACTTCTGTGATTGTTTCTAGGTTAGTTAGTTTGAAATTTAATATTAACCATAAAATATTCTTTGGACCCACAAGGTACCTATGTTTTATAAGTTACAAGTAAAAATACACCAACAATGGCTATTTTTAAATTGCAGCACTTGAGCGTGGCGTGTGTCTAGCTAAAATTATCTTATTTTACCCCGTAATATTCTAAAAAACGCGCATTAAAATCAAGGTTACCCAGGGTGATGTAAATAGCTTATTGATTTTCATGTTTTGTAACGAAATAACAATTTTTGAAAGCTTGCATGGATCCAGTTGGCTTTTAATTTTAGTAAAATCTACTTACTGTATTGTAAAATTCTCGTAAATTGTTTTGTAAAACTAACACACTACCACCGGCTGACGAAATGTTTCGCTACTGAGTGAAATGAACGAACGAGACCGAGTGCCACGAGCGGCTGGGGACGGCAGAAACAACTCTATTGATAATAACAAGCAACGGTCGGGCGCGGTGCGTCGATAAAGGGGACCGCGTGAATCATCAGTATAAGAAACGCAGTAACGGCTTTTAATATCGTTATCGTCGTGACTAGTAACTAAATAACCGCTTCGATATGCTATTGTTCCAAAGGCAATACAATGACATAATAATATAAATAGATACATACCTACTCCTTATTGCACAGCAATGCACACCAAGATAAAGTAAAACAGAACAGAACAAGATCCGTCAAGTGAAAGTGTAAGCGCGTCGAGGGTTTCGAACATTTGTCAATTATAGGTAATAATATGTGTGTGCAGATTTAGAGAAAAAATTTAAATAAATGAGAAATTAAAATGAAAATTTTCAGTAGGTACCTAGGTACCTAAGTATCACCTACCTACAAATTGTGATGTCGAAATTTCAAGAGACCTACAAGGTCAAGTGGGATTTCAAATGAAACGCATCAATTAGTGCATCTCAATCTCAAAACAGTTTTTGAAAGGTTTTGTAGGTTTCATACTTTTCGAATAATTTGGCACCAGTTCGGCTTAACCATAGATACGATATAAATCTATGGGCTTAACAAACAATAAGCCGCTATTTGGTCAAAGGTGTTCTTCCCGTCCCGATTGATTTGGATTTGCCGCCGTAGGCAAATAAAAACAAGATCCGTCAAGTGCGAGTGTAACTCGCGCGCCGAGGGTTTTGAACGTTTGTCAACAAATATGTACCAAAAGTACCGGTTAGAGACTTCGCAAAGTTCGCAATTTAGCGAATACCTAAGAATAGTAGGTACCAACCTACATTTCAGATAAATCTCTCTGCATGCTTCGGTTAAATGGGTGGTTCGGTTAAGGTGGGTTATGGTGAATTTTTCGACTTTTTTCGAAATGTTTCAAAAAGTATGAAAGTTACAGAAATTTGAAAAACTGGTTTGAAATGTCCAAACCGATACCTTTCATTTGATACCCCACTCGGTGGGGTTGAAAATTATTTTTTGAAAATTATTGCTTTTTGACCATTATTCAAAAAGTGTTCTTTTTACAGACTTCTCTATATTTTTCCTGTAAAATATAGATCCATATCTACAAACGCTTCATACATTTTAAATGGATCGCTCGGCAAACTTCGGAGATAGGGGGGGGGGGGGGGAATGGGTTTTTTTTCGACTTTTTTCAAAATATTTCAAAAACTATGAAACCTACAGAAATTTTAAAAACTGTTTTGAAACGTACAAACCGATACCTTTTATTTGATACCCCACTCGGTGAGGTAGCTCCCCCTTTTGAAAATTATTCCCCCCTTTTTGACCATTTTTCAAAAACTGTTCATTTTTCAAACTTCTCTATATTTTTCCTATAGATTCATGTCTATAAACGCTCCATACATTTTACATGGATCGCTCTGCAATCTTCGGAGATAGGGGGGGGGGGAATGGGTATTTTTTCGACTTTTTTCGAAATATTTTAAAAAGTATGAAACCTACAAAAATTTCAAAAACTATTTTGAAATGTACAAAATGATACCTTTCATTTGATACCCCATATGACTCTGTAGGTATCTTTTAAAATTTCGGCATCACAATTTGTATGGAAAATATTCATTTTCATTTTTCATTTATTTTTCTCTAAATCTGTACAGGCGCACGAAATGTATTATTATTTTAAATTTCAAGTTGATAGCTGCAGTAGTTTTTGAGTTATTAAGGAGGGAAAAAAGGGCAGACAAAGCGAGACCATAAGGGTTTTGAAACCGATCTTCGATCTTCAAAACCCTAAAAATAGCCTCCTACGTTGGATGAGAAATCGGGACAACCTTCATAAGAAACTTAAAAAATACCCTGACAACGAGATACCTACTTAAAACAACCTACCTATAGGAGATACCGCAATTATTGTAGTTCCATGATTAAAAAGGCTACCTAAGCGAAATTTTGAAAAGATGGAAATCGAAAATGCGAAAGGAAACAACAAGACACTAAGGCAGGTTATTATCGGCATTCGTGGACGAGATAAGACATCTGACTATTCCCTAAACGTAATAGCTCAGAGAGATAAGGCCGAGGATAAACGAAGGAAATCGTTACTTCTCAACAGTCTCAAGAAACTAGCTGAAACAATACCTACTTAAAACTAATATGGGCATCGACCCTCCTGCTAGTCCTTACACTAAACGCCCGTAAGACAAACTACATAGGTAACGTTTGCTCTTAGATCAAATCTACTTCCACCCTCTTCCTTTTCAATCCGAGCTCACTCCTGCCTTACAGCTACTCCCAATTGCTCCCGTCTGAATTATTCTGGACCAAACACTATGAGCTTTGCACAATGTCCAAAATACAAAATGTCCAAAACACAAATTTTGTCCTACACGAATTTTGTCCAACACGAATTTTGTCCAACACTAATTTTGTCCATTATGAAAAAAGGAGTCCTTGTTTTAAATTGTTCCTACTTGAGTTAATCCGACCTGTAGGCGTCCCACCCCCGTGAAGCCGGGGGGTCAACATTAACTTGCTCCTAACGAAGCCCGCCCAACCCCCACGAAGCGAGGGGGGCGGGTTCGTGGCGACTCGGTGACTGAAACGGTGTGTATATGTATAACTAGTTTATGCCCGCGGCTTCGCACGCGTTGTTTCTTTGGAAACGTTTAAAGGTGATTTCTATCCCATGGGAACTGGTTTATGGGATAAAAAGCCTATGTTTGATTCCTGGATTAGAATTACCTGTGTGCAAAATTTCAGCCCGATCCGTTCTGTAGTTTTGGCGTGAAGAAGTAACAAACATCCATCCATCCATCCATCCATCTATCCATCCAAACTTTCGCATTAATATGGCTGAAAGACTGAAAAATGCAGAATGGCCAAATAGCGAGTTACTGACTTTTCGCTCTACGGCGACGATATACAAGTGTAATAGTTTCAGGATCCAACTGTAGTAGTCCGTGGACTGGAGACTTGGAGTTAGAGGTTTTTTCTAAAACATATAGCAAGCTCCATCTTCTCACAATACAGGTTTATTATAGTTACGCACTGTGCTTGCAATAACAAAATCAAATTATTATTATACAATAGTTAAAGAATCAGTAAAATCGGTTAACCACAGGCGGAGATATCAAGTAACACATATACATAAAAAGAAACAGACGAATAATTGAGAACCTCCTTTTTGAAGTTGTTTAAAAAGTACCTAGGTACTGCTTTTCGAAAACTTACTGAATATTCTGCAAGGAAGTTAAGCTTTCTGATTTTCCGTCTATTTAATTATATGCAATAAAAGAAAAAAAAAACAATCATGCATTGTTGTAAATTTATTATTAAAATGGCCTGCATACTGCGGTCATTAAAGAGTAGACAGATTGCAAATCTAATGTTTAGGTTCATTACACATTTCAAAAATATTACAGTAATACACCCACTAAAACAAACAACAACATTAGATTTCTGAAATTTTCACTTCCGAAGAAAAAAGTATACCTAGTTATTTTCATCTGTCAATATCTTCCAAACCTGACGGTTTAGAACATTTCTTATTTGTTTTAAAATCTTCTTTTAAAATTTATAACTTTTTTTGTGCGCAACGTGGTGACCGATGTTAGGACCAAAATCTTCAAACCCCTTAGGAAAGTGATGTAAAAAACTGTAATAATATCTCTGCGCCGGAATAACTGGTAGAAGTAAGTTAGTTGACTATAGTGTTTGCCCTAAATGTGTTTTATGTTAGGAAATTGGTTTAATTTTTTGTAGAGGAGGCAGGGGATCATTAGGCAGGCGGGCGGTTTGGGCACCCCCTCTTAATTCCAATACGGTTATATTTTTAGGGTTCCGTACCTCAAAATGAAAAAAGGAACCCTTATGGAATCACTTTGTTGTCCGTCTGTCTGTCTGTCTGTCTGTCCGTCTGTCAAACCTCTTTTCTCAGGAACGCATGGACGTATCGAGTTGAAATTAACATCAAATATTCAAGTTCGTAACCTCTTGAAACCGCGATACTTATAAATAAAACTTCTAAGTCAACGTAATCAAAAGTTACAGCCGTTTATGTCCGAAAATTTTGAAATTTCCAAGGGAATCACATGCACACAAAACCTATATTATATATACTTCCCGCAGACCTAGAATCATGAAATTTGGTGAGCAGCAAGGTCTTACAGCACAAGTAAAGGGAAAAATCCGAAAACAATAAATTTGTTATTTATTCACTAAAAAAATCACTTTAAAATATTTGATCAAACAACATTTGCAAGTTAAGTGTAAAAAATATGCACGGGGAGCTATGGGCAGTTATTTTGGTTTGGACATGCCATATGCTCTTTAAAAATAGTAAAAAATGTACATGTAGTAGTAGTAGACTTACATCAAAACCATTAGCCTGAACAAAAAAAAAACAATAAAATCAAGCATGGAAGCTCTATGTACCTACCTAAGTATAATAAACCCATTAGTCATGCTGAACCTAACTTGATTAATCATAATCATATTCCAAATCTTTCAAAAATCGATTATTTTTGCGAGTTAGATATGAATTATGAAAAATGATAACAATTTGTTGATTTATATTACGAGTAACATACCATACCATAATAAATAATGCCCAAACCTCCCTACCGTTGGGAGCTTTGGGCACTTTTGACTTATATACTATTTTTATTAGAGTTTATTATTCTAATTTATTAAACAATTTTTTAAGAGTTTATGAAAAAATGTTTTTCCCCTACCTCCCCTACATAAAGGTTGGCTTATCCAAATGCGTTTTTAAATCCTTGTTCTAGATCTTTGATGAGATCATCTGTGTCTTCTAATCCTACTGACACCCTGATAAGAGTATCTGTGATACCAAGTTCCTGTCGCTTCTCAGCTGGTATAGAAGCATGAGTCATCACCGACCTGCAATTTAAAATGATAATAATTGGGAGTACATTAGTAGATACCAAGCAGAAGGCACATAATCAAAGACGTGGTAAGTACATCATATAATCATCATCATCATCAGCTCGTATAAGTCCACTGCTGAACATGGGCCTCCCCCAAACGAGGACACAAATAGCGGTCCTGACTCAGGAGCGCTATTTGTGGCGTCGTCGTTTGGCGGACGTGGAGATGAAGTCGGCTCAGGACTCCGGAGCCTCCCTCCATCCATCGGCTCCCTGCGACCGCTACATGTCGTTGGTCCATCGAGTGGGAGGTCTTCCCACATTCCGTTTCGCATTGCATAGCGGTCGCCACTCGAACTTTTCTCCCCAACGGTTATCGGTTCTGCGAGCTATATGATATGGCCTGCCCATCGCCACTTTACCCTGGCAACTCTGAGATCGAGTCAGAGTCCTGGTTAGTACCTACCTACCTACCTAAATTATATTAATTTTTATGTAGGATGCTCATAATAAAAGGTACATACGGTAATTCAATCAAACTCTCGTATCCACCTAAGCTCTCAGCTAGTGTGAAAATCTTTAAAGAACTCAAAAATTTCCTAGATTCAGCCAAGCCTCCGCTGTGCCGAAAACTGAATACACCAGAATGTCCATTCGTTTGTTTCTGAGCGAGACTGTGTTGTGGGTGTGTAGTAAGACCTGAAATTGACAAAAGACCGTCAAATATAGAACCATTCATATAGGTACCAAACTTAGTTGGGTCTTGTAATCTTATGCCCCCTTTTTACTATCGCCGATGATCATGACCATTAACTCGCCGATCATCAGCAAGGATTACCCTATCATCACGTTCATCGTGCAAACATCCAAACTATCGTTCGTGAAATTTTATTGAGCGGCAAGCCATTATCAAGATAGACGTGAAGTTTTTAACTGCTGGCTGCTAGGTACCCATTAATTATAATAATAATTAATGCTGGACAATGCACACATCAGCATCTAGCCCCAGGCTTTTTTTGTTGCAGAGTTGGTAATCTTAATTAAAGTGACAGCAGTAAACAGGAAAAAGTAATGATCAAACTGTGGATTGCAACTTCTTAAGTAGGTACCTAAACTAATATTTTGGCCCCCCAACACGACCGTCGTCGAGGTCACGACCCCCGTGACCCCTCCTAATTATACCTACATAGAATAAGCAAAGCACCATTAAGCCGGCTTTTGACTATGGGATATAATATAAATTACATCTTGTGCTATATATTACATCCCGCGATTGCTATTCACACTGTAAGATATATATTTTGGAGCACACAATGATCAGTTTACACGTCTGCACACGAACGCCAACATTCAAACGGAGGGCGAAGCGGGGGAGGCGCGGTGTCCGGGGACGTGAGGTAAAATATACACCTTCAAATGACCTTCAAATATCGCTCACTCGGTCGAAAAAATATTTATAGTTTGGGATGTAATATATATTATAGCACAGTGTAAACGGTGCCATACAAAATGTATGGTGAGCGATAAAATATTATATCTCGGGATGTAATATATATCCCATAGTCAAAATCCGGCTTTAGACTTCTGGAATAATCATATACCTGGATGAAGGACGTCGGTTATTTTAGGGTGCTTCTGGAGCCACTTAGCTATAATCAAGGACGATTTCTTATGCTGTTCCATACGCAAAGCAAGGGTTTTCAAACTCCTGTTGACCAAATAGCAGTCAAAAGGGGATGGAACAACTCCCATTGCTGTAAATGCAATTTGACATTACCTTTAATAAATTAATCTTTCTATACTTATAATAAAACTTCAACAGGTCCAATTCTGTACGTTGAAATTTCTTAAAAAATTTTGGAGAGCACTCTATTAACATTACTTACTGAAGCAAAAACTGTATTTTTTCATTAATGTCTGTCTGTTTCTTAAACGCGCATCACGCCGAAATTACTGAATGTATTGAAATGAAGCTCGGCATGTTTTGGGGTCATACTACGAGGAAGGACATAGGATACTTTTTATCCCTGAATTCAATAAGGTTATCCTGGGACAGAGGATGATATTAAAAAATTTTTAACCGCGCATCACGTCGGAACTACTGAATGAATTCGAATGGAACTTCGCGATTTGAGTTCATTTCATGCTACGAGGAAAGATACATTTTAGCCCGGAATTCAAAAAGGTTCCCCAGGTTTTATTGTCATATCATCATTTTTACCATCAAAAACGTATAAAATAGACAACTTCAGACTGTCACTACCAATTAAATCTTGTATGGCACAATCGGCGAACTTATCGCTAAAAGCGATCTCTTCCAGGCAACATTTGGAATTGGATCGGATTGGTTTGGTACGTAGTGATCACTTACCGTTTTGTAAAAATCTTAATCTTTTTTCAAGATCAGTATTATTGACTACAGCTGCACCCATAATAACGTCAGAATGGCCATTCATATATTTTGTCATGGAATACATAACAATGTCAGCCCCTAGGCTCAAAGGCCTTTGAAGGTACGACGTTAAGAATGTATTATCAACCACCACAATTACATTCTTACTGCTTTCTTTGGCGATTTTTGATAAAGCAGCAATATCGGCAATTTTAATGAGTGGATTAGTAGCACTTTCCATCCAAACCATCTGTAAAATAATATTATATAACATATTAATGTCTTTATTTCCCTAATTTGCGTAAAAAATTAAAAAATCTAACTCATTCATTACTGATTGATGAGTTAGATTTTTTTTTTCATGTAGACGTAGATGAGTTAAATCTAACTCATAGAGTGATGAAAATCTAGCTCATTAGTTATGATGAGTTAGATTTTTTTCATCTACTTAATGTTACAGGTATAGGATGTTAGTCGAAAACGATACCTATGGGTATCATCATAATGATATGTCAGATTTTTTGATGAGGGAGGGATTCAGGGTGGCTGGGCGTGGGGTGGGTGTCATAGCACGGCTCACTTCACTCGCCGTGCTGTTCCCCTGTAGTCGCTTCGTTATCCTCACCCCTATGTTAGTCGAAAACGATACCCATGTGAAATTCTTGGATAGGGGAGGGGGTTCAGGGGAGGCTGCGCGCGGGGGGTCACAGCAGTTCCCCTGTAGCATTGCGGTTAGCATCGCTCAACGCAATACGACCCCGCTGGCTGGTGATGCCACACAGCAAAGCTCGCTTCTCTCGCCTTGCTGTGTGACCCCCAGTTAGTTAAACAACCGAAACCTGGATTGGTAGGAATTTCGGATTTATCAGATCACATAACATAGCAAGAGCTAAGAAACTAACTTGCCTACTAATAGGTACTGAACCAGAACACTCACCTTCGTGTTCGGTTTAAATGCACTCCTAAATTTTTCTGGATCGGTGAAATCTGTGTAAGATGATTCAACACCCATTCTGGCTGCAACATGCCTTAAATATAAAAAATAACAAATAAAATACAGAGTCAATGGCTACACGAAGAAAACTCATGGATTTACAGGCCAAACATTGGTAGAACTGGGTGTCTGTTGCGAAAGGGGTTTTAAAATGTTGGCCCTAATATTGGCCATCACTTCTAGGTATCTTTACATAGTACTAAGCATACAAGAACAAAATTAAAAATATTAAAAACCCTTCCACAGTTTTTCATGAAACATGGCTAAGAACACTCAGGATAAAAATATCTATGACACAAAAAATTAAACGAAAATCGGTTTCTCCGTTTGGGAGCTACGATACCACAGACAGATACACAAACAGACACGTTAAACTTATAACACCCCTCTTTTTGCGTCGGGGGTTAAAAACAAAGCCGCTTCCTGTCTATCTGTCCCACTCCCAATGTATGCTTAGATCTTTAAAACTACACAACGGATTTTGATCGCAAATTTGTTTAGAAATATTAAGTGTCCTTAGTTGACTAGGTACAAAAAAGTGTGATATCAGTAGTTCGCTAGTCATAGTATTGAAAAAACGTTAGAAAAAGGGGTAACTTTGGGATTTTTTTCTATCGAGTGAAGTTCATCAGAATCTGATGAACTTCACTCGATAGAATAAAAAGTAGCATTCAGTTACAAAGATCTGATCATTGATCAGATATCTGATCATTGATCAGATCCTTGTAACTGAATGCTACTTTGACTAGACTACCTAGATCCTTAAGTTTCTATTTTTCAGAATTTTAAAACTATTTTCTAAGTCTCAGATGATTTTAAAAATCACAAAATTGCGGCCTCTGCTAGACTACCAAGCCTTAACTACTGAAGGACTGGATTTGTGACGTCGTCGTGGATGAAAAAACCATAGACAATCGTCAATAGACAATAGCCTTTAAAAAAATATCCAACTTCGACTTTATATTTTTTTTATTGAGTAGATAAGTACCAACCTTAGCAGCCGGGTTGTCCCGCTATACACATCGAAAGAGGAAACAATATGGTCTCCGTTGCTCAACAATGATACTATGGTAGTAATAGCACCACAACCAGATGCAAACGCTAAGCAGGATTTCGCATTTTCTAACGCAGCAACGCATTCTTCTAATGTGTTTCTGGAAGGGTTTGACGTTCTGGCATAGTCATAAGCCTAAAATAAATTATTTGATACGTTATGCGTTTGGCACGTTATCCTTAAATTATTAGGTACTTAGATAGAAGATTTCATTAAGTTGCATAATAGGTAGGTAGTTTAGCTACTGATGCCTACTTCTAAATAACCGGCCATGTGCGAGTCGACTCGCACACGGACGGTTCCCTTACGAACCATCATCGAACAAAACTATTGGAGAACGCATAAAAAAAGCATAAAACCAAAAAATAATTTGAATCTTGTGGCAACTCGAAACAATCAACCTTATCTCAACAAATTTATTATGAATGTGAGCGGTTTTTTTCTGCGTTCTACAAGGTATATAACCGTCGAAAAAGTAATTTGCCGCAAATCGTAAACCATTTTCTATTAACTAGAATAAGTAGGTGTTTATTGTTATTAGGTGCTTCTCATTTCCATGATCTCACGTCATAAATATGGTGATTAGTATTTTTGGAGCATTTGGGACAATATTTTGGGCTAAAACACAACATTATTCCCAAAACAAAATTCAATTGAATCGATGTTGGTTTTATCATGGGTTCAAAGAAAATGGTTTACCGTATGCGGTTAAACGGGCACCACAAAGAAAACAAGATCCGTCAATAATCTGTATGATTGATCTGCATGAACCAATGGATTTTGTTGCTGATAAGGATCAATCTTTGCAAAGAAATGTATTACATATTGTAATACATTTCTATACATTCATATACAATAAAAATCTACACATTCATATAATAAAAAATGGGTAGGTAGGTACTTTATTTATGCGGAAACCGAGTTTAAAGTTGATACAGTCGAAAAAAGTGAAACTTATTTCATGCATTTGAAATAACTTTTCTCACATTTTTCCTATTGATATGGTGAATAATTATGAATATTAGATAAGACTAGGTATATATATTATGATATTGTGCGGTGATCAATGTGTCGCACGCGTTCGAGTTGAATACGAGAGTAATTGGCACAGACCTTCGTTGGTAAAGGTTGCATGGGACACCCTGTATATTTAATAATAATAGCATACTTTGGGTTCAGCTGGAGCGCGCTGCTTAAATGTGGATGACAAGGTTATAGGTGGAACCACCGCCCACGATTTCCACTTCTCCGGATCTTGCCCAACATGGATTGCCATGGTTGCAAAACCTGGTTTGTCCGCGGAATCGCTTTCCATCTGCAGCAATAAAATTTCAATTAAAAATACACTTAGTTTTCCTCTTCACTTCTAAAACGCACCTTATTAACCACTTCTTTCAACCATGACATAGCCGCCGGGTTATAATGATGCACCGACAGGATGCACCACGGCAAAATTTAAAAAGTCGGTAAAATATCAAAGATCATGAGAACTTGACTGTAACTCATATGACTGGTACCTAGAGGAGGCGAGGATTCCCGAGAGGCCGATGCTATAAGGCCAGGAGCGCGACGACGACGGTGCGCAGGCAGCCGAGCACTAGGTATTTTGTAGGTATTTAGGTGTTTTGAAAAATATTTGTAAGGCATATAAAAATATTTTCTAGTGATGCACTGCGTATTATAACGTTTGCAATGTTTTGGTAGGTATACATTTTGTCTCATTTCATTAATTTTTCGATTCACACTGATCATTCAAAGTTTCATTTAGAGGTACCTAACTTTGTAATTTTTTTCTATCGGGTAAATATATCACAAATCGTGTTTTTGTCTAGTTATGCGCTAGAAACTACTATAATATGTAGGCATGTCAAAACAATAGGCCTTATAGTTATTGAGGTACGGACTGTTAAAAATCCCGAAATCCGGGAATCCTCGCCACTAAAAAATATTATCTACTCACACATTTTTGGCACGCCATATTGTTTAATAATTAAGCACTGTAGGTATGTATTCTTTCAAATAAATAGCAATGAGTGAAAATCACTAAGTTATGCAGGTAGATACTTGTATAATTTTATAGGTTCTGAAGAGTCCTACTGGGTTCTACGTTATTAAACCATGCGTGACGCAAAGTACTTTGTGGTTCTAACCAAAGAGAATGTAACGCTACGGTTCTAACAAAAGGTTCTAATCAAAGAGAATCACAGAATACTCATAAGAGAATACAATGAGTTTCCCTTTATCTATACTTCTCTATTAATATTATAAAGAGGAAAGATTTGATTGTTTGTTTGTTTGTATTGAATAGGCTCCGAAAGTACTTGACCGATTTTAAAAATTTTTTTACCATTAGAAGCCCACATTATTCCTGATGAACATAGGCTACTTTTTACCGCGGGAAAATGGTTCATCAAATGGGCCGTCAGTCATCAATTTCTTTAGTTGAAAAAAATTTTTACGCCAGCTCGTTTGGTCTCACCTGGAATGTTGTTGAAAATTTCATTTTTAGACGAAGCTCGAAAGGCATAATCCCCCAAAATCACTTATGTTTCAACGGCAATGGGACGGGCCTCTGTGTGAGTTGACAAGGAATTGTTTGCTACAAACGGGCTCCAGACATTGAACTACTATTACTTACAACTCACTGGCTCCAGATCTGCAGATCGTGCCCGCCTCCTGGCCGTTTCTAAATGGGAGTCAGTTTCCTTAACACTGGTACTTCATTGGATCCATTAACTTTCCGTAGCGCAACATGTCTTCGGTTGGGTGCAAAGTGTTGTGCGCCTCATCAATGCCAGTGCGGTACTGCTGTCCTGTCGAACACCTTGGTCATCACGGATTATCCTGTAGGTACTTGGGCCGCCGCCGGTGGGATAATATCTCGCCACGCCATTTACTTACGCTACGACATTATCCGGCAGGCCTTTGTCACCGCTAACGTGCCAGCTATTCTCGAACCGAATGGTCTGTTGCGTGACGATGGTAAGAGGCCCGACGACGGTATGACTCTAGTCCCATGGCAGTTGGGGAGGCCCATTGTGTGGGACGCTACATGCGTCGACACACTTGACAGAGCCTACACATTTGCTCCCCTTGGAGTAGAGACCCTAGGTCCGTAGAGTAGGTACCGGGGCTCTTCGGGTATTTAAAAAATATCTGAGCTTCTGGTCGAAGCGACCCGAGAGCTAGTGAGTATTTGGCGCAGCGCATCAGCATTGCCATACAGCGGGGCAATGCAGCCAGCGTCTTGGGGACGCTTCCGACTGGTACCTATTGATACGGATCAGTTGAGCTACCTGTAGATTGTTTGCAACAGTCTGTAGTTAGCTCAATTGTTTCAATTATTAAATACTTGTTGTAATTTATTCCTGTAATTAAATAATTTATATTACAACAAAGCAACTAACAAGATACATTTGTTAAATAAATTAAAATCAAAAGAGAAAAAATCAAGCAAAACGAATTCGTACAAACATTACGTACCTACATGCAACTCACTGGGTACAAATACAATCTAATTTTTTGTATTTATTTATTAATTTACCTAAAGATCAACAGTTAATAATAAGTAGGTATTATGTATGTGTTTACAAATAATATCTTACGTTTATAAACATTACAGGTCTTTCAAAATATGGTGGGTAATAATAACGTCACTATGCTCTTACCGAATACCTACATAGAAATAATAAATAGAAATAGAAATAAATAAGCATATATTAGTGCAACAAAAATCCTCTACATAATATATTTGACTAAGTATAGTAAACTATAGTAGACCATTAACCCTCGGTCAGTCGCGCATTTTTTGTTTACGTGGTTAGTCGCATGGGGTCTCTGAAGACCCCAATAATAAACAGGCTAAAAAAGACCTTTATACTTCATTTTTCCTAATTTTCTATTCAAATCATTGGTTATTAACTTAATAACAATAAAACTACAACAAGTTGCCTAGATATATTCTTTTACTGCTACCTTAAACTTACAGTCCAAAAATAGGAACATAAATTTTCCTCTTGGCATCATAATCATAAAAAAAATGTTTTATTTATCCCAACTAAATGAAGGAAAGTTTCTTTGTAATAAATTTATATGCAATAACACTTAAATAACGAACACTTTTACGTAAAATTTTGAATCCTCTAACAAAAAAATATATAAACTTTTACCAATTGAAGTCAGACAATTTTTTAATAACTTTCTATTTGATGTTATCTTTGCAAAAATGGCAAATAGATTTAAATTTTCGATCTGTTTTTCTTGGACAATGAACACAACGCTTTCTTAAAGGAACGAAATTATTTTCATAGGGTTGAACATTCTGAAGAGGATGTATGAATCGTCTCATAGTCTGTTTTGATTCTCGAGCCAAAGTTGAAAAGGTGGCCGGCGATCAATTGTAGATGATAATATTTGAAAACCAGTGTTTACAAAAATATTTCACTTCATTTTGTTATCCGAACTCACAGTACTCGTAACTCACGCCACATATTATGTGAGCATTGACAGCTCCATCCGTTCAACAATCCCAGAACCTGCTGATGCTTATTTACAGATTTCAAATTATCAGGCAGTTCGTCTGAAGATACCTGATGATGTTCTGTAGGTTTATCTTCACAGTCCTGCTCTGAGTCAGTGTTATACTCATTTCTTTCATGCGGGTATACCGCTTACATCTTCTTCATCATTACAACCGTAAACATCGTCGCTTTCATGTTCTAACCAGCTCTATGTAGGACGTTGTATTTTTTTGTTCATTTTATAAGTTAATTTTATCAAAAACAGTAAAAAACTATTATAAAATATATGTAAGAAAAGAAATAGAACTATACTATTATCTTCAATTTTACCTACGCGGTTAGTCGCGTGGGGTCTTTCAAAGCCCGTACGCGCAAAACACTTCTATAACTCACGGTCCTTGCATGCAAATTAAAGTAAGCAATGAGTCGCGGCAACTTTAATCCAACTTAGGAGGGTACATAAAATATTGAACGGCTGGGATAGTTTTAACTGTTTAAATTTTACATTTTTGTAACACCTGGGCTTTCAAAGACCCCACGCGACTAACCGAGGGTTTAAGTACCTAGTGGTATAAGCAGCAAACAGAATTGAGAAAACTGCATAATTATTGCTTTCTGTACAAGCGTACCTAAGGGTGGAGCGAGATTTTTTTTTCACATTTGCACTTTGAATACCGCCTAAAAATTGCATCTTATTGCAAAGGTTACGAAAAAAAAATAAGAAAAAATATTGCTACCCTTGTATAGCCCTCTACTGCCTTTGAATATTTCAAAAATATTGTAAAAATAAGACGAAATAATAAAAATCGTAAATTCGTAATTAAACATTTAACTGTTTTTTATGTTGAATTACATATTTTCGTCTCTCTAAATACATTATACGTCGTATAAAATAACTTGTTTTAGAATTATATAATTCTAAGCTTATCATGAAGTCAAACTTAACAAACGCGCCGATTTTAAACAAGATTCATTGATTGATAAGTACCTACTTAAAACCGAAAAATTTATAACCCTAAAAACGGGGTAAATCACGGGGTAAATCATCCTTGTCTTCAAGTTCAATCCCATTAGAACCCTACAAATGGTGCGGTAAATCCTCTGAGTCTTCAAGTTCAAATCCCGCCCGAAACACATCCAAGATTTGTTTTCTTGATGCGAAACACCTTTTTCACCGCTTTTACTGTCACTGTTGATTGACATTGACATTGACATTCTCTCTATTTTTCCCGCGAAAATCCAAGAAACAAACAAAACAAAACGAATTCAGCCAAACGAAAAACAAAACTTTATTTTACTTACCAAATATTTTACATTTCTTTGATTGCGGCGTGAGAAAACTTCTTTATTTTATTTTGTAATAAACCTATAAAATGGATAGCAAGCCACTAAGATATGCCCATGCAGAAGGCCATACAGATGTTTGTTACACTGACGATGGAAGGTTTGTTGCATATTATAAACAATTAATTTGATTGTGTTCCTTTTTGGAACTTATTATTAAATTATCAACGCTGTGTAATCACCTCACCTCAACTGCGTATATTGGTCCACTGCTGCACGCAGGCCTCCCACTGATAAGCGCCTTACTGGCTTTTATCTCATGGGGGTAATGCCATAATCTCCCAAATCTCTGAAATGTTTCACCTAATTTTTTTACAGTCGCATCATAACCTGTGGTCATGATGGTGATATTCGAATATGGGTGGATATAGAAGATGACGACCCCACCTCGCACTGCGTCGGTGAAAGTGCCCTTGCAGTTTGTTTCAAAGATAAACGGCTGTATGTAGCCACTGACAACCATGCAGTCCAAGCTTACACCTACCCAGCATTTGACAAAGATGGTATTGTCACAAGATTCACAGCTCCGGTTACACACATCAAGTCCACGAGTAAGATTGAGGTTGGTTTACTTAATTCTCACAATTCCCTGTAATGTTGATATCACATGCAAAGGTGATTTTTGACAAGTATTTACAATTGAAACTATTGAGTCACCTGCAGACTGTTGCAAACAATCTAGAGGTAGCTCAACATACCAGTTGTATGCGTCCCCAGTACATTAGCCTTATTGTTGCAATTGTAAATACTAGGTAGTTCTTATTTATTTTTATGGCTTTATTTTCTATAATAATAAAGCAATATTTCTATATTTGTAGGTGCGAAGCAGTGTTTGTATATGTAACTTTGACAATATTTCTATATTTGTAGGCCTTAGGCTGCTCATCAGAAAATATGGAAGCCAAATTATGCAGTGTAGAAGGTGGCGCACCACTGTTTGTGATGTCTGAACACAAAGGGCCAGTTCTCAGTGTATCAATTTGTCCTCAAATGAAGTTTGCCAGCACAGCCTGTGGTGACGGCAAGCTTAGAATATGGGATATTGACTCTCAAAAGATGGTTAAAGAGATTTCTTGTATTCCAAAGATAAATACATTCTTTGCTGCCAAAGTCCTATGTAAGTTATCTTTATTTGATAGCCAAGTAATAGTAGAAGGAAGACATTTAAATGCAACAAGAATACCTACATATCAAATAAAATCCATTTTTTTTAATTACCTAGAGGGAGTGTGAGGGTTTATGCTACATCATAATAAAAACCTTACCTTCCTACCTAACTAACCTTATCTTAATATCTGAGTTTTTGATGAAAGAACAATTTTTTAACAGGTCGAATGGATTTCGATCCATCTGATGGGAAATACCTTGCTTACCCTAACAATAGAGAAATAACTTTACTGGACTGTGAGAGTTGGGGCCAGAGAATGACATTCACACATAGTGCGGTATGTATACAATCTTGATGAAGGATATTAAGGTATTTAACATAGTATTTTAACTATGTTAAATACCTTAATATCCTATGCAATTTTACTCTCCTGGTACTTTGTTTGCAATAAATGTAGATAGACAAATTCAAACATTAAGACTGAAGTGTGTGGATGACAGTACTTTGGCTACTTTTCTGTTAGAAATCTTAAAGTGGGATGAATCAGGAAAGATTTATGCATAAAATTTTATTTTCCATATTCGGACTACTTTCGTCGGAATGCAGTGGGACAAATAAGGAATAACTCATTGTATACAGCAGGCTGAAATGAGAAACTCAAACTATTGACATGCATTCAATTATGGACTCTATTGTTTTAGATAAAATGTGCAATTTCGCAATGCCTTTTCTCACCGTGTGGGAGCTACTTAGCAGGGAGCACAATAGCTGGTCAGATAGCTGTTTGGGAAATAGAATCTGGTACTTGTATTGGGATTAAAGAACATCCGACAAGCCACAATATTTCAGCTATGGCTTGGAATCCAAAAGGTAATATTACCTTCCACACCACCTTTCTTATCAGTACTACCTGGGTACCTAAATAGCTTTATAAAAAATTCTAATATAAAAAAATTACATACTTAAATACTGTGTTTGTGTATGCCTATTTTGTCGAAATGTTTTTTAATACATTTATTATTTTCCTAGAATTAACCCTCAAATACTCAAACATAACTCGGGTTTAATCAGGTCTTGAAAAAGTTTTGACAAAAAAAGTCTTCAAAAAAGAGTTTTCAATGAAAATGACTTAAGAATGAATGAATGAAAATCTGTCAAAAATTCTTTACTCGAGACATGCTTAAATCTGAATTGTGTTTGAGTATTTGGTGGTTCATGACAATGTTATGTTTCTGTGGACTCATTCTTTATTTTATATGTTTCTTGTATCAAGTCTAGCCAATCTTTTGTGTTCATTTTTAGTCATGTGCTGCAACCATATAAATGATTTACTTACTTTACTTACTTACAACCTTTCTTTCAACAGGCAATGGAGTTTTAGCATACTGTGATACTGCTGGCCAACTGGGGACATTAGTGAACTGCTATGGCAAAGATAGTGCTAGCAATGATGATGATGATGTCATGGAAATGGTGGAAAGAGCTGATGATGGTAAGATTTTTATATTCAATCTTAGAACTAGAAACAAAATAGAACTAGTATTTACAATTGAAACAATTGAGCTAACTGTTGAAAAACAATCTACAGTTAAGCCCCCCAAGAAGCTGGCTGCATTGCCTCGCTGTATGGTAATGCTGATGTGCTGCGCCAGATACTCACCAGCTCTCTATTCTATTATTTGATTGTAATTTTCTTTGTCAATAAAGCATTTATCTTGGAAAAAGGAATTTTTAGAATTAGGTAGTTGTTAGTTTTTGTCCCAGGTAAAGAAAGAAATTTTACGAAAATCAGATTGCTGTATTTTTTAACAATTTTACATGAACTGTTAAGTGACTAAACTGTTTTAAACGAATCCAGGTACATAAGGGCTTATTATGGTTAATTAGCAGCAGTTTATAATTTTATTGTAGATATCAATTATAACTCCACTAGCGTACGGCCCGCGCGGGTTTGCTTTTGTATGCAAATGTTGACTCACCATGGTAGAGAAGAAATTTTTCATTCCACTCTTGGGCTGCATTGTTCCACCCTGTACCTATGTAACCTGCGTACTTATAGTCTCCCTCATGCTGTCCTGCTCAGTTCTGTCCGATCTGAGCGGGACAGCATGGCCGATGACGTCATTCTCAATCCCATTTACGCAGTCCGCAGTTTAATATCTTTCTGAAACTTTAGACAATGATCTTGACAACCTGATCGAAAACTACCAAAGCGACGATGACAACGCGATATCCTTGGAGAAGTTAAAGAGTGAGACTCTAGGAATGGCTACGGAGCACGAGTCGCGGCCTGTGTCGAGGCAGACTGTGGTCGCGGCTACGATACCGCCGCAAGGGCCCTTCCAGCCGTCTGCTACTCCGGGACATCTTGAGCACAGGTAGATAGAATGCTATAGTGAATGCTCTTAGCTATGTTTGATGAAGGAGTGAGACTCTAGGAATGGTTACGGAGCGCGAGTCGCGGCCTGTGTCGAGGCAGACTGTGGTCGCGGCTACGATACCGCCGCAAGGGCCCTTCCAGCCGTCTGCTACTCTGGGACATCTTGAGCACAGGTAGATAGAATGCTATAGTGAATGCTCTTAGCTATGTTTGATGAAGGAGTGAGACTCTAGGAATGGTTACGGAGCACGAGTCGCGGCCTGTGTCGAGGCAGACTGTGGTCGCGGCTACGATACCGCCGCAAGGGCCCTTCCAGCCGTCTGCTACTCCGGGACATCTTGAGCACAGGTAGATAGAATGCTATAGTGAATGCTCTTAGCTATGTTTGATGAAGGAGTGAAACTCTAGGAATGGCTACGGAGCACGAGTCGCGGCCTGTGTCGAGGCAGACTGTGGTCGCGGCTACGATACCGCCGCAAGGGCCCTTCCAGCCGTCTGCTACTCCGGGACATCTTGAGCACAGGTAGATAGAATGCTATAGTGAATAATGCTCTTAGCTATGTTTGATGAAGGAGTGAAACTCTAGGAATGGCTACGGAGCGCGAGTCGCGGCCTGTGTCTAGGCAGACTGTGGTCGCGGCTACGATTCCGCCGCAAGGGCCCTTCCAGCTGTCTGCTACTCCGGGACATCTTGAACTCAAGTACCGGACATAATATTCTAGTTAATGTTTTAATTTGGCCACGGACCACGAGTCGAGTACAAGTACAATCACCTGCAATGCACTTAATTAAAAACCTGGAGTACTTAACTTAGTGGGTAAAATCTGGTTGCAAATTATGAAAATGAGAATACCTAAGGGCCTTTATTCACAATTTGTCCAAACAACATCGGCGACCGTGCCTACGCACGGCGCGGCGAATTAACCGTAGATTTTAACGGCGAAAAAAACGAGTGTGTACTAGAGCCCTATAAGAGTGCTGTCAATAATCTCTTATATGCTTTTCAAAAACATATAATATGGACGGTGAAATCTGGTTAACATATTTTGATCTTGACTGTGCCTGTAGGTATTTTTGTCTAATCAAGTAAATATAGCTGTTTCCAATAAAGAGACAATAATGGACATTATTCTTGCAGATACATGTGCTGGAACGACGTAGGAATAGTGCGATGCCATACGGTCGAGAATGGCGAATCAACTATCGATGTGGAGTTTCACGATACGAATGTGCACCACGGCATACATTTGAACAACTATTTGAATCATACTATGGCCAGTTTGTCTACTTCGGTGCTGGCTTTGGCGTGTGAGACGCCTAGGTAAGAGCTGGAGATAACTCTTATTTACCACCGCAACTTCGCACGCGTTTTTATACAATAAAAAGAGGCAAAGTTGAAATATTAATCATTTATTTATTTCACACAATGTACAGATGGTAAAAAGCCTACCTATATGCACACAGTCGTTTGACGAAGGCATTTTGACGTGGTTTTGACAGAGAAATCGTACGGGGGGGGGGACGCTCCCGAGTAGACTATATACGCCTTAGTTACTCGGGAGCGTCCCGCCCCCCCGATCCGTTCCTTGGGCCTCGCACGATTGCCTGTCTAAACGCCTTCGTCGAACGACTGTATGCATATAGGTAGACTGTGGTAAAAACTAATTCTAAGGTCCATATAAACTGAGCGGGAAAAGACTATGTTCTCCCGGGATACAGCGTCAAATTATTCTTATGATAATTAAAATGCCCACGTTAGTTACGATAATAATCCTTAGATTTGAATTTAAATACAGATAGATTGTTTCTCTGAAGGATAGGATTCGTAACCAATACTTCCGAAAGAGAACCAAAGTTATCGACATAGCAAGAATTAGCCAGCTGAGGTGACAGTGGGCTGGCTATATCTCGCGAAGAAGCGACAACCGCTGGGGGAAACGTGTTCTTAACTGGAGACCACGACTCGGCAAACGTAGTGTAGAACGCCCCCCGGCAAGGTGGGATGACGACCTGCGAAAGACTGCAGGCAGATGCTGGAAGCGGCAAGCTGAAGACAGGGCGCTATGGCGCTCATTAGGGGAGGCATATGTCCAGCAGTGGACTAACACAGGCTGATGATGATGATGATGATAAGATAAATAAAGGCGACCGAAGACTATTGTCTTCTGAATTCTATTAAATAATTATTAAAGCAATAATATTGTGTTATTGCAACTGTTATCCGAAATAACACATTTTCGAAACGTGTCTCCTACACCAAACGCTTATTATCTGTGTCGAAATGATTTGTAACACTTACGCCATGAATTAATTCTGGTATCGGAACGTCGATATTAAATGGACAGGTGTGCAAGTAAGGAATGTATAAAGACAATAATATTCTCTAAATGTCCTATACGTGGCCTATCTCCTTTTTACTCAAATCCGTAGCATCGTCATGCCTTTGCCATTTTTCCACTCATGCGGGGTCGACGAAATTATTATATTAATTTATTTCATAATAATCTCTTTATTCACAAAAAAAAATTACGATCAAATACTAGAAATAAACTAGAACTAGAATTTACAATTGTAACAATTGAGCTAACGGTAGACTGTTGCAAACAATCTACAGGTAGCTCAACTGACCCATATCAATACAATACCAGTCGGAAGCGTCCCCAAGACGCTGGATGCAAAATTTCAAAATTCCTTTTGTATTATCAGTATGGATAAGTAGATTACCTACATACATTATCCCTTACTACCGGTTATGCTACTTTATATCCAGGTATCACGCACAAGAAACAAGGTTAAAACCTAAACTTTTTGTTTTATAGTGCGTAAGCCTCACACTCTGGCTTTTTTCTTAGAAATCAAATAATATCGCAAAAAAATTTGACTTCGGCGGGACTTCCGTCCGCATCCTTCCGTCAGTACCGGACTTTATCAGGAATGGATAAACTTCAATGTTTCCCCTGTAGGTGGAGCTAACGGCGCTACAGAACTTAGAAATTTGCAAATTTCGACTCCTGCGTCACTTGACCTCGTGGTGTAGTTGGTTAGCACATTCCGGTACTGGTTAAAACCTATTTATATTTAACAGCAAACTGGTCTGCATATCCCTGGTGGGCAGCAGTAAAGAATGGAGCGCCTCAATGCCCGACACAGAGGAGATCCTGTGCGTGACCGCAGCGACGGGCATCGTGGCCTGCGCGACCAACGCGCGGCTACTGCGCCTCTTCACAGCTATGGGCACTCAGAGACAAGTAAGATCTGAAAGAACCGTACTAATCTATAACCTCTTTATAATCTAAGCATTATTTATTTAATTTGTCGTCCCATCGGATTATGAGAGTGAGGGAACAGAGAGTGCACCTGTGTTTGCGCACACACTTGTGCACTATAATATGTCCTGCGCATCTGGCTAGTCTCCGAGAGACTGGCCGCCGTAGTCGAAATTCGGCTAGGAGGACATTATTTTATTATTATTATTTATTTAAATACCGACCTATGGTGCAGGTCTGTTGTATAGGTCCGTTGAGTGAAGACCTGATGACCTGTAACACAGGTTCTTAGAACCTACTTCAGGCACCAGTCGGTTTGACTATGTTTCCCTGGTAAAATCCCTAGCTTAGTCTATCATCCTTTGTTTGTCAACCACCTTTGTGAAGAAAATAAATAACATTTTATTAATTTATTATTTATTTAAAACATCTATAACCATAGGTCTAACTTTCTCTGGTGGGCAAAAGTAAAGAATAACGGATAGATAGATGTTTTATTTGGCTTACAAATGGACAGCACAAAATACATGCAAACAGACAAATATGTAGGTATATAAAAACAAATTTAAAATTAAAACTTAAGAGTAGGTACAAAATAATTGCTTAGATAATAAAAGTACAATATGCACACTAACCTAGCCTACCCGTGACAAGTACCTAGGTGTGCCAGTGCCAACGGACTTATGGATAATCGCTAGCGCGGGTTTAGCATGGACTTACTTAAAACTTTCTCTAAGATAAACCTACTACATTAGTACATGTAAAATTGTAAACTGCGCTATATCGCAATCGGTGGAGACGGCCGGCGGAGAAAAAAATGGCACAGAAAAGCCAGAAAATTTTACATCAGTAGTTTTACCCCTATATGATATAATTTATACAGGTCGTCCCACGGATATGCCACATGGAGGGAAAGTACCTTGAATATTGTAGATGGAACATTTAACTGAAAGAAATACAAAATTAATCTGTCTTTCGGCTCAGGATACGGCTCGATTTGTTGCATACAACCCAGGTACCTACTAATTACGTATCTCTTTATCATTTTATCATGCACTTCAATTATAATAGGGAAATGATGCGTAGGTACTTCTCAAGTGGGTACATTTATTAGTTATATTAGTAACTAGCTGTACCTGCGACTTCGTTCGCGATTGCCTTACCGGCCGACTAATTAAGTTCACATTTAACCATAGTCTCTCATATTATGAAACGCCGCCGTGCAAAAAATCGTGTAGGTTCTACGGGGGATAGCATGTTGTCATCTTCAATCCCATAGATGAAAGAAATTATGATGAATGCATAGATCTATGGATGAATGCAGATGGAGAGACGCGCGTCAAGTTTGAAACTATTTATTTATCTCGCACGCACTATCTGGAGTTGTATTAATCTAAGGATTCTACGTGATAATTCTGCGACGATTGCACTGTCATACTGAAGCAATTGTATTGCAGAATTGGGCTCCTGATCCATTTGACTGGACCACCGTAATTTTTTTTTCGTTAGTAGGTAGGTACAGTTGGCTGTGTACCACAGTAAAAAATATTTTTCTGTGGTCCAGTTAGTTTAATTGGACCACTTACTCCAACCAAACATCGGTAGTACAGATAACCGGACCAGCTAAACCACCATATGTCATGTAAGGTAGGAACCTAACTTATTTTTCCAAGACGCACCACCTTAGTAGGTAGGAACCTAACTAATGGGTACGTCTTGGAAAAATAAATAGATAGGAACTTACCTACCCTTTTTCTACAAATTTTTTTCTTCAATCTTCAGATTATTTCATCAGTCTACTGATTTTCTACTCGACTTTCTACTGATTTAGTCAAATTCGATTTTGAAACACTGTTTCTAACAAAAAGAATGCATGATATCGGACGACGCGTAGACCCGTCGGGTTGCGCGGTTTAAGAATTCTACTTTTTCCTCTCTCCCAGGGGAACCTTACTGAATTCCAGGATAAAATGTATTTCCATATCCTTCCTTGTAGTATGAACTCAAAACATGCCAAGTTTCATACCAACTCATTACCTATATGTAGTTTCGGCGTGATGCGCGGTGAAGGAATTTGACTATCATCCCCTCTGCCAGAGGAACCTTACTGAATTCCGGGATAAAATGTATCTTTCCTCATAGTACGAACTAAAATCATGCCGAGTTGCATTCGAATTCATTAAGTAGTTCCGTCGTGATGCGTGGTTAAAGAATTTTACTTTCATCCTCTTTCCCAGGGGAACCTTACTGAATTCCAGGATAAAATGTATCCCATGTCCTTCCTTGAACTCAAATCGTACCAATTCAGTCCAACTCATTCAGTAGTATCGGCGTGATGCGCGGTGAAGAATTTTTACTTGCATCCCTTCTCCCAGGGGAACCTTACTAAATTCTGGGATAAAATGTATCTTTCCTCGTAGTATGAACTCAAATTATGCCGAGTTCCATTCGAATTCATTCAGTTGTTCCGTCGTCATGCGCGGTGAAGAAATTTTACTTTCATCCCCTCTCCCAGGGGAACCTGACTGAAATCCGGGATAAAAAGTATCCTATGTCCTTCCTCGTAGTATGACCTAAAATCGTGCCGAGTTTCATTTCGATACCTTCAGTAGTTTCGACGTGATGCGCGTTTAAGAAACAGACAGACAGACAGACAGACAGACATGAATGAAAAAAAATACAGTTTTGGCTTCAGTATCGATAGTAGAGTGTCCTCCAAAAAAAATTTTCTAAATATCTTCAATGTACAGAATTGGACCTGTTACAGTTTTATTATAAGTATAGATAGGTACTTATGCTAATGTTAGTTGTATGTCCTTACGGCGGCAATGCCAGCTTTTCATTTTTCTGAACAAAATTTCACATGTAATGTTAAAATTCATGGTCTTCCTTTTATTTCTGACACTATGTTATTCAGCACAAAATAATCTTTATGATGGATGAAGCCTGTCGATCGGTATGATAAAGCTACAAGATGATTATTTTTCTCGTTTAACGGGTTCGATTCCCGGTTCAATCATGTAATTATTTAAATGTCTATGAATGCAGTTTAAATTGTTTTTTAAATTCATAGAATGTCTTATTTCAGTGAAACGTTCCATCTACAATATTCAAGGTACTTTCCCTCCATGTGGCATATCCGTGGGACGCTCTGTATATTTTTTTAAATATTTCTTTCCCCAGTGTCAACTGGGGTAAGAGAAATTAAATGCATAAATAAAGAGGAATTTGGCAATTTGGCAATAAATTTATTTCCATAATAATATTGAGATATTTAGAAACGGTTTTAATCAAGTACCATTCTCTGATAATGGCTACAATAACCCTGACCCACAGATTAGATAATGTTCCTCCTGATCTTACCTCTTGCTAAATACCCAAGATAAGAATTGGACGCAAGTAGCACAAGTAGTAAACAGTTCAAAATGTTATCATCGAAAACACCAAAAAGTAATTTTCTGGTCTATAAATAAAACATGAAATAAAAAATAAAACGCAATGTTGTGCAATGGTTTGAATATTGGTAAATTTCCCTTTTTTTCTACGACATTAGAAAGCGAAAATAAAGCTTATCTTCTATATAAATAATTAGTATTCCTGAATAGTATTTAGTGTCAGGACAAACACATTTAATTTGTGTAATTGGCCTGTGGCATCATAGCTGCCAAACGGAAGAACCGATTTTGATTTAGTTTTTCTTTTGCCACGTTTGAAACACATCGTAAATAATCCATCTATCTAAATAAATTGCCGCCAAATGTGTGGCTAAGCGAAAAACTCAAGCACGATTCGGTTGGACCATTTAAACATTTTTTTTAACTTCCTTAATAATCCGAGAGTGTTCTTATGAAGAGAATAATGCCTGGAATGCTGTGCCACTCTGGCAGGTAAACGGTATCTCGAAAACGTAGGCTACTTGAAAATCGCCTGCGAAGCCGCGGGCAGAACCTAGTAGATAACAAATAAATGCTGGACAATCCACACAGCATCATCAAGCCCAAGAAAGCAGGCAAAGTACGCAGACCTTGATAGGCAATAGATACAATTCAATCTATATTGATTCAATGACCCAAGAGTAGAACGAATCATGTTATAGAATATGCGACCAATATTTTGACTTCATAACTATTTGTTAGGGAACAGGCAAACCACGTTAAACCTATTTACGCACTCTTTTCATCAAGGCTGGGTAGGCCAGCAGAGGCCGCATTTTTGTGATTTTTAAAACCATTTGAGACTCAGAAAATAGTGTTTAAAATTCTGAAAAAATGATATGTTATATATTACCTAAGGATCTAGTCTAGTCAAAGTCGCATTCAGTTACAAGATCTAATGAACTTCACTCGGTAGAAATTAATCCCCTTTTTCTAACATTTTTTCAATACTATGACTAGCGAACTACTGATATGACACTTTTTTTTGTACTCAATAAGGACAGTTAATATTTCTAAACAAATTTGCAGAGTTTGACTTGATAAAATGATTTTCTTAATCACCATGTTCAAATAACTACAAAAAACACGAGCGCGGCGGCTTGGCAGGCGCGCATTTTCCCTTACGCCTACTGCTGCAGGACTACCTGGCCTTAATACTTGTATCAACTTTATAAGATTATTTAAATTAAGTTTAACCATATTCTACATTCTATAATTGAAAGTTTTAAGTTTTATACCACCACTGTTTCTACTCATTTAAGTTTTATAAGCTGTTTGTTTTCCTAATTAAATAAATAAGAACCAAGAAAAATCCAGATTCTCTACCTACTGACAAGTCATTTATTCGTAGTACAAAAGCAATCGCGATATACATTCATCCTAAATACCTAGTAAGTGATGAGCTCACTATTCACTGATAAAATCTACAAAACATGCCGTTTCATGCTTATCGTGTGACCTTGCTAATTTCTGAGGAGATTGGAGTCTTTTGATTAAATGAATAAGACATGACTTGCGTGATTTTCACTTACAATCTTCCTGTCTTGGCTTAGGATACCTATTTACATTTCAATGTTATGTAGGTATAAGTAAAGAGATTCTCAAAAATTACAGAAAATATACCTAACTAAAGGACCTGGAGTGAAGCCCTATTTTAATTCAAATTACAGAAAATATACCTAACTAAAGGACCTGGAGTGAAGCCCTATTTTAATTCAAATTACAGAAAATATACCTAACTAAAGGACCTGGAGTGAAGCCCTATTTTAATTCTCCAAAATACGCACTCGTTTGTTTCGTTTCGTGTTTTTTTGTGCAAATTGGTACTCTAATACCCGAGTTCACCACAGATGGTTAAATTTTAAACAGTTGATTTTACGTTTTAGACACAAATTTTCATACATTAAACGTCAAAGTTATCCAACGCAGATGCGCACTTGTCCTATTATGTTTTGGTGAACACCAGCCTTAAGTCTGTGTTCACCAAAATATAATCGGACAATTAGGCGGCTCCGTCGGTTAACTATGACGTTCAATGTATGGGAACTTGTGTCAAAATAGTTGTTTATAATTTAACCGTCTGTTGGTGAACTCGGGTCTAATTCGGTGTATTGGAGTACACCAATTGGCCGAAACGAAACACGCAATATCGTGTTGGAGAATAACATACTGAACTGACCCCCTGAACAAATAAATAAATAATAAATAATAATAATAAATAATGCTGGACAATTCACACATCATTATCTAGTCCCAAGCTAAGCAGAGCTTGTGTTATGGGTACTAGATAACTGATATACTTAATACAATATACTACATAGATAGATATTTTTATTATACATAGAAAACACCCAGACCAACGGAACAAATTTCTGCAGATCGTACACAAATTTGTTCCGAGGCGGGAGTCGAACCCGCAACCTCCTGCGTCGCAGGCGGACCTTCGCCCGCTGCGCCACGGAGGTCGTCGAAACCTTACATTCACCCAATACCTACTTCACTAATGCTTAAGTTGAACACTCATTTCGTCATTTGCATTTTTAACATAAAGTATCAAGTTTCTTAAAAAAAAACCTAAAACCCACGACGATTTTACTTACACCATCAAAAGGACGATGCTTGAAGAAGCCCGCACAATTCCAAATCTTGCTATAAGTTATTTTTGTAGATATTACCTAGTTTTTAGTTTTCATTTGTAAAAGATTGTAGATATGTATAAATTAGGCGATGTGGTCGCTCAGCGACAAAGTGTGTAGTGTGAATTAAAAAAATAAAATAAAAAAGGACGATGCATTTATCTCCTGCCCGCGGCTGTGCTCGCGTTTTTGGAATAAAATATAGCCTATGTGTTATTCCAGGTCCTGATCATTATGTTATGTGTGCAAAATTTCAGCCCGATCCGTTCAGTAGTTTTGGCGTTGTCTTCGGCCAAACATCTTCACAGCGGCAACAAACTTTCGCCTTTGTAATATTAGTAGGTTAGGATGGTACAGCTACCTATCATTATTAGAAATGCTGCACCGATTTTCAGCAAGGTTGGCTCTTAGTCACTGCCGAAATCTCCTTCCTCTCTCTCTCTCTCTTCCCCAAGCAATAAAAACTAAATCGAGATAGTTTCAGCCGTAAGGGGGTCATTCATTTATTACGTAAGACGATTTAGGGGGGGAGGGGAGTCGACCATGTCTTATTTTTTCTTACAAGGGGGTGGGAGGGAGTCTCGATAGTTCTTACGTAAGATCACAAAAAACCAAAGTTGATTACTACCAAAAAATAAAAATTATTAGTACCTTTGTATGTACAAATAAACATTTCTAAAAATTGTTACATTGAAAATAAACATTAAAATAAATCAAACGTGTATTAATTTTTTCCTTTAGATTCTTACGTAATAAATATTAAACTGGGGAAGAGGGGGTCGGCCTATTCTTATTTTTTCTTTTAATAGGGGTCAAAAACTAGCGAAAATCGTCTTACGTAATAAATGAATGGCCCCTAACCAGGGCTTGAAAGCGGTATAGGTATAGGGTTAAGCTACCGGTAAAAAATTACGGTACCGTTTTGATTTAAAGGTAGACCTATACCGGTATAAAATAACGGTATTGGTACAGGTATAAAATAACGGTACCATTATTTTAAGGGTACCGGTAGCTACCTGTATTTTTCTGGTACCGTAACGTAATTCATTTCGGTACCGAAAAACGCGTGAGTAAACGACGCTAGTGCTCTGTTTACAGTTCGCTCGATAGGAATGCCACTTGCCTTGTCGAACGAGGTTTCACTCTAACACACTTCTTAATACACAGCTATGACGTCGCGGTCGTTCTTATATTCGTCAATTCGGCTTCTTTCCTTGTAAAAGGGAAGCATGGGGAGAATGCGAAAATATGCTTTCTATTGTTTCTTTTCATTCAGCGTGGAGACTAGATTGTCTACACTAAGTGCCAAATATTAGCGTTATAAGTGCCTTGCATTTGCATTTTTGCATTACAGCTAAATGCTGAATTTACTCCTTTTGTCTAAGTTTATTAGTTTTAATTAAGTAGTACGTATATTTTTGTTTTGTGTATTTTCTAAATTATGGCAATAAATGATTTTCTATTCTATTCTAATTTAATACGTACTAATAATAATTTTCAAAAATTTTAAGCAACCTTTTTTTGATTTCATGAAGGTCAACGACCTGTATTGCCAAGATATCTGGCATTTGGTTTTCTTATAACTGTTTGTTATAAGAAGCTTTGTCCCTGACTGTGACAAGGCATTTTCACAAAAGAAAAACATTTTTTTTTCACACAAGAAAAACATTATTTTATACCGGTATACATACTGGTACCGGTATAAATACCGGTATACATACCGGTACCGGTATAAAAGCCGGTATACATACCGGTACCGGTATAAATACCGGTATACATACTGGTACCGATATAAATACCAGTATACATACTGGTATACATACCGGTACCGGTATAAATACCGGTATACATACCGATATTATTACCGCAATACATACTGGTATAAATACCGTGATTATTACTGGAAAACATACAAATACCGATATCGGTATACATACCGGTACCGGTATAAATACCGGTATACATACTGGTACCGGTTTAAATACCAGTATACATACTGGTACCGATATAAATACCGGTATACATACCGGTATTATTACCGCAATACATACCGACCTGTATAAATACTGGTTCCAGTATAAATACCGGTATACATACCGGTACTGGTATAAATACCGGTATACATACTGGTACTATGCGAATACCGGTATTATGTGAATACCGGTATTTATAAAACATACCGGTATAAATGACGGTATTATAACTGGAAAGCATACCGGTATAAATACTGGTATACATACCGGTACCAGTATAAATACCGGTACACATATCGGTACCGGTATAAATACCAGATTACATACGGTACCGGTAAAAATATCGGTATACATACCAGTACCGGTATACATACCGGTATACAGACCGGTACCAGTATAAATAGCGGTATATATACTGGTACCGGTATGTATACCGGTATTTATTCTGGTACCGGTATTTATACCGCTATGTTATCCAGTTATAATACCGGTATTATACCGGTATGTTTTATAAATGTTTTATAAATATCGGTACCGGTATGCATACAGGCATTTTTACTGGTACCGGTATGTTTTCTGGTATTTATACCTATATGTGTACCGGTACTAATACCGGTACCGGTATGAATACCGGTATTTATGCCGGTACCGGTATGTATACCGGTATTTATACCGGTATGTATTGCGGTATTAATACCGGTATGTATACCGGTATTTACACCGGTATGTATTGCGATAACAATACCGGTATTTATAAAACATACCGGTATAAATACCGGTATTATAACTGGAAAGCATACCGGTATAAATACTGGTATACATACCGGTACCGGTATAAATACCGGTATGCATACCGGTACCGGTATAAATACCGGTATACATACCAGTACCGGTATACATACCGGTACCAGTATAAATAGCGGTATTTATTCTGGTACCGGTATTTATACCGGTATGTTATCCAGTAATAATACCGGTATTTATACCGGTATGTTTTATAAATGTTTTATAAATACCGGTACCGGTATGCATACCGGCATTTTTACTGGTACCGGTATGTATTCCGGTATTTATGCCGGTACCGGTATGTATACCGGTATTTATGCCGGTAACGGTATGTATACCGGTATTTATACTGGTATGATTTTCAGTAATAATACCGGTATTTATACCGTTATTTATACCGGTATGTTTTAAAAATACCGGTATTATTATCGCAATACATACCGGTGTAAATACCGGTATACATACCGGTATTATTACTGCAATACATACATTGTATTGTATTGTATACAGACCGGTACCAGTATAAATAGCGGTATATATACTGGTACCGGTATGTATACCGGTATTTATTCTGGTACCGGTATTAATACCGCTATGTTATCCAGTAATAATACCGGTATGTTTTATAAATGTTTTATAAATACCGGTACCGGCATGCATACCGGCATTTTTACTGGTACCGGTATGTATTCCGGTATTTATACCGATATGTGTACCGGTACTAATACCGGTACTGGTATGTATACCGGTATTTATGCCGGTACCGGTATTTATACCGGTATGTATTGCGGTATTAATACCGGTATGTATACCGGTATTTACACAAGTATGTATTGCGATAAGAATACCGGTATTTTTAAAACATACCGGTATAAATACTGGTATACATACCGGTACCGGTATAAATACCGGTATACATATCGGTACCGGTATAAATACCGGTATACATACCAGTACCGGTATACATACCGGTATACAGACCGGTACCAGTATAAATAGCGGTATATATACTGGTACCGGTATGTATACCGGTATTTATTCTGGTACCGGTATTTATACCGGTATGTTATCCAGTAATAATACCGGTATTTATACCGGTATGTTTTATAAATGTTTTATAAATACCGGTACCGGTATTTATACCGGTATGATTTTCAGTAATAATACCGGTATTTATACCGTTATTTATACCGGTATGTTTTATAAATACCGATATACATATCGGTACCAGTATAAATAGCGGTATGTATACCGGTACCGGTATGTTTTCCGGTATTTATACCGGTACCGATATGTATACCGGTATTTGTACCGGTGCCGGTATGTATACCGGTATTCATACCATTATCGCAATACATAAATCAGTTCACATGGGATAAAAATCACCTTTAAACTTTTCCATAGAAACAACGCGTGCAAAGCCGCGGGCATAAACTAGTAGTAAATAAACGCAGCCCGCCGCCGCCGCCGCGCCGGCGTGGCCAGTGCGCGGTGTGGCCCCGTGCGTGCAACGCAGTGAGGGATGTGGATATTTCGACCACGGCGGCCAGTCTCATCGACCAAGATGCGCAGGACATATTATAGTGCACAAGTGTGTGCGCAAACATAGGTGCACTCTCTATGCCCTCACTCTCATAATCCGATAGGACGGCAGACCGACACGGCCGGGGAGAGGTCAAGCGATAGACCAACGGCTTAAGCCGTCTAACACCGCCAACTTGCTAGAAAAGACCCAATAACACAAATCTTGGCCCGACCCGGGATTTGAACACGGGACCTCATTTTCAGCGGTTGAACAAGCGACCACTAGACCAACGAGGCAGTCGGATAAAAGTAAATGTCCTGCCACAGAAATAATAGATACCTACATTTACTTCACGTTTATTCCAAAATGTTTAAAAATAAATGTCCATCCGTGCGAAGCTGGGTCAGGCCGCTAGTTATTAAATATAATTGCAACTTGGCTCAGCTAAGCAAACGGTTATACGAAATAAAACTTCGAAACGCACGAGTCACACGACTGTCCGGTCTCACTCGCTCGACTAGAACGGAACTGTCTCGATAGAATCTGCAGCTGAGCCGAGAGCTATTTATAGTTTTCTCATTTCGGTACTCATATTTTAAAATTACGCTACTGCTAAAAATAAAGCTATCGCTATTTTTCGGTATCGGAACATAACGGTACCGTTATATAAGGATATCGTAATATAAAGGTATGACGTCATACCGTTAACCTTTTCATACCGGTATTTTCCGGTTATTCAAGCCCTGCCCCTAACTCTCAGAGTTCGAATACTGACACAAAAACACAGATAGACAGGTTACCCATCTTATTCATCTGGGGGTTAACAATTAATTAGGATTCTTGCGTGTGTTCACAAGTGAACTTATAGTTCAAAAGGTTTGCAATTATCGTAAGTTTATTAATCCTATCAAATACAAAGCGAGCGTTATCTTCGCTACGGTTGATGCAAGGTGACGCAATCGGACAAGGTGTTTTTGTTTTGAAATTGAACTAGTGTGACGATAACTTGTAGGTATGCAATAGCGTGGAAAACACGTTGATTACGCGACATTCAACTTTATCATTCAATAACCTACAGAATTAATTTGCTGCACTGTTTATCTACCAATGTAAGTCAAGTAACTTTCTTGAAAACAAACGTAGGTACGTGCAATTTGTAATGCTTCGTCTGGTGAACATATCTGAATAATAATGGACTTAAAGAATATAATGTCAGTTCTGAAGGGTCACCTCACGATCGCTTCGTTTAACGCTTTCCCTGCCCAGTATCCGCTTCTACCACCCGTGGCAATAAAACTGCTAACACCCAGTAATTGGGTGGTGGGCATACGTAAAATGATCACGATATTACCTATAGGGATACGAAAGCAATAAATTATATCTACATGAGAAAAGACAGCGTGTAAAAACATTTTTCGACCACTACACTCGGCTAATCCGCACTGGCCCCATCAATGGTTTGCCATACAAGATCCGCACCGCACGAAACGAAGCGGTAAAGCGAACGAAGCGGCAACGCCGCCGCCGGCGAGGATTCTTGAAGGCAGCTTTTCCGTTTAGTGCGAATGACGTCATTCGGATTTCCGATCAGTGGACGCACGCTAACCCTTGAACTATAATGCCAATAGGTAACTAAACTTACCATACCTTGAGGGGTATTTTAATTCATTAAATTCGTTTCCGAATCGAATCCGACGGATCTATGAAACGATATTTTGATTTCGCCTCTGGTTGATGATAGAAAATTCGAAGCGAATCTGTTGACTAATGGCCATGTCAATGAGGAGGAGCTCCTTATTTCGATCATCAACCCGAGGCGAAATCAAAATAACGTTTTATAGATCCGTCGAATTCGATTCCGAAACGAATCGAATGAATTAAAAAATACCCCTGCTTGATTGGCCCTGATGGTACGTGACGTTGTGGCCGACGACGCGACGATGCATACAACCTTTATACACATGTATTTCACGTAATAAATAATACTTTACTTTAATATCATTAATCGGTGAACCCTAATCAAATCACGTACCTAAGCATTATCTGTTTTCACACAAACGTTATTTTTGCGTGATTATAGCAACTTTGTTTGTTCACAGGTTATTTCTCTCCCCGGCCCCGTGGTTTCTTTGGCCAGTTTTAACACCACAGTGGTATCGGTGTACCACAGTACAGATCCGGGTGTCTCGGACCAACACCTGGCTATGGACATTATTGCTTTGAACGGTATGTTTTCTTATGCTAGACTAGGTTCTGACCGCGGTTTTGCACTATTTTTCTTCGACAAAAAGACAGACCATATGCTTCTTCAGGTAGGATTATCATCATTGCTGAATTTCATTATGTTTATCCGTGAAAGGCCAATAGCTAAAACACATGAGTTTTTCTGACTTATTTTTTCCGTGAAACAATACATTTTAGATTCTAGTTTCAACGCAAAAAAGTTCATTTCAGCTTTTACTTCTCCGTCAGAGCGCTAAATGGCTAACAGCTGTCTTTCTGCGTTGAAATAGATGACATCTTATTCTACTCTATGCAAACTGAGCGAGACTTCAGACCCAGTTAGTGCACTCACGCGCTAACGGTGTATTTTGCCCTTAACAGACATAGAATTACTTTCGCATTTATAATAAATATTAGTATGGATCCATATCCATACTTACACTAATATTATAAATGCGAAATTTTGAATGGATGGATGTTTGTTACCTCTTCACGCCAAAACTACTGAACGGATCAGACTGAAATTTTGCATACAGGTAAGTCTAACCCTGGAATCAAACATAGGCTTTTTATCCCATAACATTTCCCATGGGAAAGAAATAACCTTCAAACGTTTCCATAGAAACAACGCGTGCGAAGCCGCGGGCAGAACCTAGTATATTATAAGTGCTAAAGTAAAATGATCTGTCACGAAAGTCCAAATCCGATAGACACTTCCATGTTAGGAAAAATATGCTACAAAAACTACCAGTCATGGAATGATTGTTTCTACAATTTATATCAATTGAGAGTGACTTAACAATTTTGAATGATTAACTCACTGTTATTGAGTCGTACTACATGACGTAAGTCGGATCTTATGATGCAAAACGGCAAGAGTATATCAATGATCAATTGATATACTCTTACCGTTTCATCATCACGTATGGATGTTCGTGTATTTGTTTCCATTGGTCTTGAAATCAATAAAATATGTACCGATTTTAAATCTGATTTTGCATTTGTTTGCATAATCATGGCCGTAAGGAGGAGGTGAGTCTAGGGATTCAACCCCTACCCCCGAAAATGTTAAGCTAAACTACAGCTTGATTTAATTATTTATTACTAGAGACCGGATTATATGCAACATGAAACGACCGAAATATGCATGCAAATATGCACGAAATATGCTAGGAATATGCATGAAAACTAATGAAATGTGTCAAAATATGCAACAATAAATAGTAAAAATAGTAGATTTTCATTCAAAATCATCAATTATTTAACAGTTTGCAGTCTTGTAGACTCTTATAATCAGGTAGTGTTCCATATCTTCCAAGTACGGCAGAATAACTCAGCTTGTAGCTATTCTCGTTTAGTCATGAAAAGGCCGTTTGCGGTCGAATTTTTTGACTCTGGTTTTTTAATACCTATATTCTTTCTTAAAATCGAGGATCGAAATTTCAGTATCAAATAAAATGAAATATACCTACATTCATCATTTCAAAGTGAAAAGGCAATTCAACTTCGTACGAAATTTTAGTTTTTGTCCACTTAAGTGTACCGACCGAACAAAACGAATCGAAATCTCGTAATGAAGTACCTAGGACTCCAGTTTACGAAAAACAAAAGACAATCATGTCAACTTTTAGTAACAGAGCTATTATGATTATGACATAAGATTTAATTTGTTCATATCATTATCATTGACGGTCTTACCCAGAAATATTGCAATATAGCGAAAATATGCATCATCACAAGATTTTACGTAAAATATGCAACAACCGATGAAATTGGGCTGAATATGCAAATGCATATGCAAATATGCAATTGCATATAATCCGGTCTCTAGTTATTACTGTTAACTTCCATCACCTTTTTATCGTCAATAGACCTCCGTTAACATAAACTTACCTCACAGGTCGTCAAGTGCGAAGCAAAACCGTCCCTGTGCCGCTCACCCCAAGCTCCAAACTGGCTTGGATCGGCACCACTGACGTAGGCTCCCCATGTGCCTACGACAATACCGGCGTACTCAGAATGTATGACGTTGCCAGCGGAATTTGGATGCCTATCTGTGATATGAATAACCATTCGAGAGGTGCTTCGGATTCTTGGTATATAGTTTCGGTGAGTATTCTCCCGTATGCTAGCCGTGGCGGTTGCGGCGTAAGAATAGACCCCATCAAATCAGCCCATGTTTGTCGTGAGAGTCGACTAAGGGAACTTGGCAGGCTTAAAACATCTACTACGTTCATCGATCTAAGTAGTAAAGGGGAGATGAGGGGCTAGCTTCTCGAAAGTGGCAGGCGCAAATTAGATGCAATTAGGTCCACCATAGCTGTGTGGTGCCGGCTTAGTGTTTGTTTGCACCACCCCAACTCTTCCCGTGGGTCGTAAGAGGCGACTAAGGGATATCCAGCACCGGCGGGCAGCGGCGCCCCCTGCAGAACAATTCTATTACCGAACTGCGATCCCCTTATGTCCAGTCCATTCCAAGGTTGCCTGCAAGAGATAGCTCAAAGCGATAAAGCCGCCGTTTGTACTTCCTTGACTCTCAGCATTTCCTTCTGTATTGTATTTTATGTTTGTGTAGTACAATACAGCTACAAGCTGTGTTGTGCCGGCTTAGGAAATGCACTACCTACCGCAACTCTTCCCGCGGGTGTCTAGAGAGACGACTAAGGGATATCCACCGGGAGCGGGCAGCAGCGCCCCCTGCAAAACAATTCTACCACAGAACTGCTACATCATTAGTTCAGGGCAGAGCTGTTTTTAAGTTTAGTTTCATATAAAGCGTCTAAAGTAAGATTATTGTATTGAGACCCCCTTTATCTACCAATACCAAGCTTAAGAATTGAGACCCTGGCGTCTTAACGACCTCTGTGGCGCAGCGGGCGAAGGTCCGTCTACGACGCAGGGTGTTGCGGGTTCGATTTCCGCCTCGGGGCAAATGTTTATACGATCTGCAGATATTTGTTCAGGGTGTTCTGGATGTTTTCTATGTATCATAAAAAATATATATCTATGTAATGTATTGTATTATGTATATCAGTTATCTAGTACCCATAACACAAGCTCTGCTTAGCTTGGGGCTAGATAACGCTGTGTGAATTGTCCAACATTATTATTATTATTCACAAATATGTTTACGATGATTGGCAGAACCTGTCGCATAAAAAATAAGCTGTGTCAGTAAATTACCAATAACCCTGTATATGTTGATGATGATGATAAAATATGGGTTACTCCTAAAATTGTATTTAGGTATCATATCTGTTCTAAAGATAACCTTTGTCTATTTAAAGTAAGATCGTAACTCTTGCACCAATACCTACAGTCAATACAAGACAGTATACTAAGAGACGCTATGTTATTAAAAAATACTTACAGCGTAAGTATTTTTCTCATTGTGTCAGTCTTACACAATGAGTTTGTTGTGTTGAGCATTTCACGGAATACGTTGAGGAAGGTAAAGGAATAAACATCCAGTGGAAGATTTCGCAAGTGTACTAGTAGGCTCGGCAAACAGGTGCAGGAGGAAAACACAGTGGTGGGTTTAGCTGGTAGGAGTTCAGCATAACCGTTCTTTCGACCCTTACGAAAGAATGGTATCTAAGAGGATTCCCCCACTTAAAAAAAAAGGTATAGGAATAATTAAACAATACTTTAACTGCGGTAAATCGCGAAAGTGGAAGGCGATAAAAGGCCAGAAGTGGAAGTGGAAAAAGCAGAAAAGAAACGGCTAATAATTTGATTAATAATGCTTGGACAAAAATTGTATTTTGTATTTTTTGTATTTTATTTATTTTCAAGTCAAAAGTACATTAACGTTATAAAGTTTGTGCCAAACTGTACAACAGTTTGTCGGCGGTAGCTCTCGTGGACACAATAGATATATTATGTACATTGTAAATGTACCTAACTACTTAAACTAATTACTAATCACATATTCTAGCTAGATTGATACTTATATATATGTACCTACGTAAGAGAAATTTCCATTCCAATATTACAAATGCGAAATAAAGTGCTGTTTGATAATAATTTTTAATACATCTCTGCCTGTTTGTGACGTGGAGGCTACTTTTGTTATAAAGATACCTAATAATATAGAATATAATAAAATATTAGAGATTTCTTTAATTTTTCTGATTTTGTTTTCTTAAGCAATTCTCAACATCAACGATATAGATTTAATCAACATGAAAGTGTGCATGTTTATGAAATTTATAGTTCAATTTGTTAAATCAACAATGATAGACAATGTTTTCATTATTTGCAAATAACAAGACAAGGACTAATAGAAATTGATAAACATATTATTGCACTTCAAGATAAGATTGACAACAATGATACAACTCTATTAACATAAGTAATTCATTGTTCTTTGTTTCAAAAACTACATCCATGGAAAATTTCATAGATGTAGTTAAAATCAAAATTTCATTTCACGCCAAAACTACTGAATGGATCGCCGTTCAGTAGTTTTGTGAAGGGGTTGAAAGCATCTAAACTTTCGCGTTTATATTATTACGAACGCATATACATGAACTGTATGAAATTGATAAACATTTTATTGCGGTTCAAGATGGAAAACATTGATACAACTTTATTAACATAAGTAATTCATTGCTATTTGTTAATCACACAAAGCAATTTTAATACCTATTTAAGGAGACATCAGTTTCACACTTCGTCATATAACCCAAAAATAGTTACCTAGGTAAATATTCATTCAGGTCAAGAACTACATCCATGGAAAATTTCATAGAAGTACCTCATCCGGTGATATGTAGTTAAAATCAAAATTTCTTCACGTCTAAACTACTGAATGGATCGCCGTTCAGTAGTTTTGGCGACCACCTGTGTCACACTTCGTCATCTAATCTAATTCAACAATTGATCCCTTCTTACATATACAGGTTGTCGCAGATCAGAAATCAAATTCAAAAACTCTTAATTTCCATAAATACAATAAATGTAACAGGTCAAATTATAAAACTAAACACTGACACGGAAATAAAGTGATATTTTTGGTTTCTGTCGCTTCGGTATGTAGACTCTACATACCGAAGCGACTCTACATTGTAGAGTAAAGTAAAGAAGCGACTAAGAAACCTTTAGCCTGTTAGTCGTTATTTTCGAGTTGGAGCATAACCCGTCCAAAGCTCTTTTATCCTCTAGATAATCTGATATTTTATAGTAAGCCTTTTTGCACAGCAAGGTTTTGACAATTTGTTTGAAATTGAGACGTACTGCTACCGCACAACTAGGGCTTGCAAATATTCGAAAATTTTGATATTCGAATATTCGATTTTTTCTCGGGTACTATTCGAATATTCGAATATTATTCGAATAATAGTAAAAAAACTATATTTTTATTATAATCACATCTTCTTTTATTTTTTATGTGTTATTTGCATGAACAAACTTAAAATATCAAATTAACAAAAGGTTGTAACGAAACATTGGCGATTTACACGAACACTCAACCACAAATTCTTGAAAAAACATTCTTCTTAATTAGGTGAATAGGTATTTTAACAATATCTACAATAAAATTTAATACAATAACAAGTACATAAACACGGTAAGTAACTAGGGTTGCCACCCGTACTTTATAATAAAGTATTGTACCTACTTTAATACTTGCTAACGTACTCTATTCTTTATGAGCACAATAAAGTATGCGAAAATACTTTATTTGTTCGTTTCACGTTACTACGAGGTATAGTTAATGGTTTAATCGGGTATTTATCGCGTACCTTTTGTTTTTATATCCCCTACGTTTCTACCGCGTTACAGCGATCGTGGTCACGGGGCGACTGGATGTACTCGGAGTTACAGCCGAGAATTGACGGCAGTATCCACGACTACCCTCAATTCGTCTTCAGAATCAGGAATGTCCAAGTTCACACTACGACACACTACACTGACCGTATCCGATTGCAGTACAGTCGGATTACGACGCACACACATATTAATCACAGGATTCCACGAGGAAGAGAGACGAAAACCATCTTCACGGTTAAAATTCGGGTGTTTCTTGATCTCAATCGCCTCTCGAACCATCCTTTTGTAATAGTGGCGTTCACGGGATAGAACTTTTGGGTCATGTAGCTCAATCCAGTGGTTGCTTCCTGAGTCTAGCAGGTGTTCCGCTATCGCCGACTTGTATGTTTGCCTATTTTTGACCCCTGCTATGTGCTCTTTCACCCTTTCCGCAATGGTTCGTTTAGTTTGCCCTATGTATGAGCGGCCACAGCTACAGTCAACCTTGTAGACGCCTGGCATTTGTAGAGGTATGACATCTTTTGGTGTTCGTAGTTGCTGAGAAACTTTTGAGTGGGGGGTGAGAACCGACTTTATTGAAAACTTTTTCAGGATATTTTCAATTTTATCCGTCACCCCTTTCACATACGGCAAAAAGATGGGTTGTCTGCTGACCTCAGGCGTTCTTCGGCTTCTCCGCTTTGTGTGTCTTGGACTTACATAGCCGTTCTGTTTGAGAACCTTCTTAACATGTCTGAGTTCATCCTCCAGATGTTCAGGGTCACACAGAGCGTTAGCTCTGTTTGTAAGTGATGACACAACGGACTGCAAGTGGTGCGGATGATGATGTGATGCGGCGTTCAAATACCTGTCTGTGTGAGTTGGTTTTCTATAAACACTATGCGCTAAGGAACCATCTGGTCTCACTGTCACTCTGACATCAAGAAAGGCTAAGGTCCTATTTTTCTCCAACTCGTGTGTGAACCGGATGTTCGGGTGTATGGAGTTCAGTGTCAGCACCAGTTGCAGTACTTCCTGCTCACTTCCTTTCATGATGCAGAAAACGTCATCGACGTAGCGCTTCCACAGTTGCTACGAGGTATTTTTTTTTAGAAAGAGAGCTCAAATAACTCAGCTGCAAAAGTCTTCAAAATGAACGCGGTCTCTCCGCATGGTGTTACCTTAGCTTGCTTGTCATTTTGGACAACAGCGGCTGTAAAGCCTGAAAATGTGTTGCTCACTACGCACACTTTGTAGCCCTTTCAGTTTGCCATTATCACGCATGGTCATGGTTTTCTTGCCATTTTTGCCAATTGCCACTTAAGTCTGAAAATTTTTCGCAGCTCTCTCCGCTCGCCGTTATTTCCTTAGAGTTTGGTTCTTTGCCATTGAGGATAAGTACCGTTTTAATACTAAGTATTACTAATCTCTTACCAGGTAAATTAGACTCAATTTTCTCAAAAAAAAGATGGAGAACCTATAAGTAACGGTAACACCGCGAGGGATAGACGGGATAGACAGGGGACGGATAGACAGGTCCGTACTTCTAAAAACGAAATCAAATTTTGATTCGTTTTCGTGCTATCGCTTATCTCTTATGCAAGCGACATAAAAGTTGGTTTTGCACGACAACGAAAATTAAACTTCGATTTCCTTTTTCCGAAATAAGCATACGCGAATGCACTACGCAGTCGCAAGCGGCACTCCCGAGTGTTTCCGAACCCTATAACTTTGCCATTTTGTTAGTTTTTGATTTAATCGAATATTCGAATATTGCAAGTTCAGTATTCGAATATTCGAACCAATATAATATTCGAATTATTCGAATATTCGAATATTCGAATGCAAGCCCTACGCACAACACAAAAATGTGCATTCAAATAGGTATGGACTTTAACTCGTAACATTTACCCCCGAATACTCAAACGAAACTCAACGTCCCAAGTTGCGATTTATTGACAGTTTTCGTTGAAAATAGATAAGAAATTCGACACTTGAGACACTCTTAAATCTGAGTTGCGTTTGGGTATTCGGGCGTTAGGTTCATTTCATATTCATATTACAAGGCATCAGATGACAGACAGCACGCTGGCCACTTTTTTTTTCATTTGGAACTTGTAGAAAGCCATTTTTTCACTGCAAAAAACAACGAGTTTATTAATCCAATATTTGAATGCACATGTTTTTGCTGCGCGTTAGCGACGGCGCGGCGCACGGTGGATCGAAAATCGACTTTCAAAGACGTAGGAATAAAAAAAATTAGAGGTCGTTTTTTTGCCTGAAATGGCTTCTAGTAATGAATAATCAATACAATTTGGCTGCCAAAATGTCGAGTTATAATTTTTTTTTTAAATTTTCGAAAGTCACATTAAAAATCCGGGTATCTCCGGAAGAGCAAGTAATCAATATTGTGGTCAAATATATCATGAGATACAACATGATATATTTGACCACAATATTGATTACATACTAAAAGCCATGTCAAGCAAAAAAATCGACCTATAATTTTTTTATTTCTATGTCTTTGAAAGTCGAATTTCAATCCACCCCGTGCGGCGTTGGTTTCATGTGCCCAGAGCTTAAGTTGCTTTTTTAACAAATATGATCCAAGCGGGACAGCATGACATTTTCAATCCCAATCTTTATCTGCCTACACGACTTAAGGCCAAAATACATTAGTCTTTCTGGGCCTGGAAAAAATACATTTTAGATTCTAGTGGGGAACGCAATAAATTTCATTTCAGCTTTGGGGTTCGGAGGTACACCTCCGAACCCCAAATGCCAAATGCACCACAGAGGTCGTCTATACAGACGAGTGGTATACACCACAATAAACAATTATTTTGTTGCAGGTTTCCGAACCAACGCAGAAAATACAATCTATTCTATGTAGAGGAGCTTCGTTCCCCGCTACTGTTCCTAAGCCGATCGTCATGGAGATAGACGTGCAAGTAAGTAGTAAGAAATACGATATTTTCTATGTAGAGGCGCTTCGTTCCCCACTACTGTTCCTAAGCCGATCTTCATCGAAATAGACATGCAAGGAAGTAGTAAGAAAATAAGTTTTATTCAATGTAGAGGCGCTTCGTTCCCCGCTGCTGTTAATAAGCCGATCGTCATGAAGATATACGTGCAAACGTAAGCAGTAAGAAAATACGATCTATTCTATGTAGAGGCGGGACTTTGAGATTATGCACGAGGCCTACCTATAGTCTAGACCAGTAATTTTATCATGCCACTAGCGACCCGCCCCGGCTTCGCACGGGTGCAATGCTGATACTAAATATACTACAGAATCGGCCCCCCGGCCGGTACCGCTGCAACCGCTATGTCCCTACATTTTAAATCTGTGATATCTTCGAAAATATTCATTTAAATTACATGGTGTAAAGGGCCATATACAGTGGTGGACACATAATTAGAGACATCCCCCAATTGATCACAATAAACTTGATTTTGGCACTACCATTAGGCCAATGTAGATATTTAATATAATGTAATTGTTACTAAATCATACATGACGTTGTATTCTTAAAATGGGGGACAAAAAAAGTTGTGTTGCTTATTAGTTAAGACACTGCTCACTATCCAAATATAATACAAACTTTTTTAACGTACCTGTAGCTGGCTAACTAATTAAAGACAGTGAACGCAGTGTTCTGAATTTAAAAAAAAGAAAAATAACTGCATTCGATTTTTCATTGTTTTGCCGCGTATTTGCATGAAACGTCGACATTAATTAAAACATTTTACTTTTTGTATTCAAATTAATACGTTTTATAACAATCAATATGGGAAAAAACAAGAGTTGCGAATCGTCCACTAGAAAGATAATCTTAAACTTTCATAGCAAAGGTTGGTCATACAGAAAAATCGCAAACCATTTGAGCTGTTCTAAGGACATGGTTATGAATGCTATAAAGCATTTCAAGAAGTTCAATACGACCGAAAACGTACCCAGAAAACCGAGACCTAGAAAAACCACTCGGCGAGAAGACTAAGATGGTGTTGTTGGCAAAAAAGGAACCGTTCAAAGGATCAGAACTGATACGCTCGGAAATATACGGGGCAGGAGGGTCGACGGGTGTGTCTGCAAGGACAATTAGACGGAGACTATGTGAGGCAAACTTGTACGGAAGAGTCTCTCGGAAGGTGCCACTTTTGAAAAAGCAAAATGTTAAGGCAAGGTTAGCGTTTGCTAAAAAATATGAACACTGGACTGAAAGAGAGTGGAAAAATGTGCTTTTTTCAGATGAAACCAAAATTAATATGATTAATTCTGACGGAAAACAATATGTTAGACGCCCCCCGAACAAAGAAATGGATCCGAAGTACACCAAGAAAGTAGTGAAACATGGAGGGGGAAATATCAAAGTGTGGGGCTGTTTTTCAGGACTTGGTGTCGGACCTGTCAGGAAGATAGAAGGCAATATGGATAAACACCAGTACAAAAATATTTTAGAAGAAACCATGCTGCCCTATGCTGAGCAAAATTTACCGGTCATTTGGACTTTTCAACAGGATAATGAGCCGAAACACACCGCAAAAGTAGTAAAAGATTTCTTAAGGAGCCAGTTTGTGACGGTTTTGGATTGGCCCCCGTACAGTCCGGATTTAAATCCAATCGAAAACTTGTGGTACCAGGTGAAGAAGACAGTGGCGGCAAAGCGTACATCAAACGTCGATCAACTTTACACAGCTTTTACAGAAGCGTGGGAACAAATTCCGGTACAAGCTTGTACAAAATTGATCGCTTCCATGGCTAAGAGATGTCGTGCTGTTATTGCTGCAAAAGGACATGCGACCAAGTATTGATACGCATCGGAATGATTTATAAAAATGTGTTAGAAATCGTAGGTACTATGATAATTTCAATGATAATTCATTTTTTTTAATTTCTTGTTACGAAATGAAGTGTCTGTAATTATATGGCCAGATCTTACTAATCTTATTTTTTATTTGCACTGCTTACATTTAAGTTTTACCGAATAAAAGGTTAAGATTTGTTGTAAATGTTTAGTTTTAACATTACACAATAATCACACATAAAAAAATTATTGTGCAGCAAGTTACAATGGCAGTCTGATAAAATATATACAGAGGAATAGCTTAGTTATTTCAATATGTTTCCAGTGTCTTTAATTCTGTGACCACCACTGTAGGTCTATATAAAATGCACATTGTATTTAAGGTACTTAATTGGATAAGGATTAATGCTGTATTGCTAATAATCGCTTCGTAAATAAGCCATTATTTCTCGTAAAAAGTAAAGGATAAAAAATGCTTATTGTGGGTTATCCCTAAGAGATAGACGTATACTCTCGGGGACTTTTTTGTAGACCTTTTTAAGGTGTACAATACTGTAGTACATTATTTTAATCTATCTCGTAGGGTTTAGCCGTTTGCAATATAAGCGCAAAAAATGTGATTATTTACGACATCAGATTAGAATCCTCTAAAATTATCAGTGTTTCTCTACTATATTATGCATGTAATATACATGTAAACCTTCCTCTTGAATCACTCTATCTATTAAAAAAACCGCATCCAAATCCGTTGCGTAGTTTTAAAGATCTAAGCATACATAGGGACAGACAGACAGCGGGAGCGCTTTTGTTATATACTGTGTAAAGATGATATTATGTAGGTAGTTATGGTAATGTTTATGACAATGACACCTCCGTTTCAAAAGGTCTCTAACCATACCTACCATTAACACTTCTTTAATACAATGAGGTAATAATGACTTGCATATGATTTATGTATTTTTTTAACTATAGGTTACTCACCGGCACCGGTTTAACAATCCTATGTTACCTATTTCATAACATTTTGTAAGTTATTTCCAGTTCAAGTGAACTGGATTAAAAATATTGAATATTTAATACTTATGGAGTAGGTACTACAATATATTACACTAGCTCTGCCTTCGGCTTCGTCTGCGTAGAATTAACAAATTCATGGGTTATTTTTTTTTTGCTTGGTACCCTTATTCTTTTTCTAAAATAAAATAAGTCTAATTTACCCATTATTATTAGTATTATTAAACGGGTATTTATCGCGTTTATTTCATATCAGTCATCCCGTGACCACGACAGTGTGTAAACCTGTTGAAACATCGGGAAAAATAGGTATATAAACGCGATAAATACCCGTTTAATAATATAATAATAATGTGTTCAGATCGCGTAAGTTTGAAAATATATAATTTACCCGCCATAACATCAGCTATTGGCCAGTGACTATCTGCAAGTCCCATCAAAATCGGTCTAGCCCTTTTGGAGATTAAGCAAAACTAACAGACTGTTTTTTTTTTAAATTGTTGTTTTGTTACCATGTATACTTTCAAATTCATTTAAATCTGTTATTTTGACATAACAGAAAAACGCTCAAATTAAATTAATCATTAACTAGTTTATTCCTGCCGCCTTGCACGCCTTCTTTATAGATAGATAGAAAGAAAATACTTTCATTGCACACTTAAAACTAAGAAACAATTTAAAAAGAAATAATTATAACCTAAGTGACAATTGGCGGTCTTATCGCTCAAGAGCGATCTCTGCCAGACAACCTTTATATCCCATGAGAACTGATTATATGAGATAAAATACGTTTTATCCCATATAATCAGTTCCCAGTTCAGAGTAGGCTACTGCCTATATTTCATTCCAAGATAAGAACCAACTGTTTAAAAAATTCAGCCCGATCTGATCAGTAGAGCGTCATAAGGTAACAAATTTCCCAACTTTTGCGTAAATATTATTATTGTGATGAAATGAGGGGTTCGCCGAAGCGCATTTTCTTTCTAACTGAAATAATTTCCTTTGTCCTAGATACCATTATGCGAGCTGGATTCTGAGAAGAGTCAGTACGAAGAGCAACTGGTGCGCTGGGCGCACACCACGGCTGGCGTCGACGTCAAAACGGCCAGGGAGACAGCGCTCAAACTGTTTGCGGTGAGTATTACGTAGGTTCCTAGAGTTTCCCATACGCAAGAAACCTATTATGATAAAATATTGGAGAATAAATAAATAAATAATGCTGGACAATTCAGACAGCATTATCTAGCCCCAAGCTAAGCAGAGCTTGTGTTATGGGTACTAGCTAACTGATATACTTAATACAATACACTACATAGATAGATATTTTTATTATACATAGATAGAAAACACCCAGACCAACGGAACAGATTTCTACAGATCGCACACAAATTTGTTCCGAGGCTGGAATCGAACCCGTAACTCCTGCGTCGCAGGCGGACCTTCGCCCGCTGCGCCACGGAGGTCGTCAACGGAGAAAAAAGTCTCATTTTGCGCCATTTTGTGAAAATGACAGGCATAAGAATTCTCGTTCATAGGACAGAACATACGTTTTTGGAACGGGGCGGCGTTAGCGCAAAAATGATGTTTTTGCTCATTTACAAGAAAACTACACAATTTATAAGGAAACTGTAGGTACTTAGAGCAAAAAAGGAAACTGTATTAGGAACCAAAAAGAAAAAATTCTGAGAGGTTCTTAATACAGTTAAGAACCTCTCAGAATTTTTTCTTTTATATATTGAATAATATTGAAACGCCATTACAAGGGTTCACGTAGATTCTACTTAAAAAATTGTAACACTATGGATATAAATTCAATGAATAAATAAACAAATTGTTTCAGTTGGCTTGCCGCAGCGAAATAGAGCAGCGCGCCTTAGAGCTGATGGAAATCCTCAAAGACGACCGTCTTCTGCCGCTCGCCGCTAAATACGCCTCCCGACTCGGACGCATGCATTTAGCAGATAAACTTACTAATCTAGGTATCTATTGATCATTGTTTATACTGTATAATATCACACTTCACACACATTTGGATTGATGGATGGATAGATGGATGGATGGATGGATGTTTGTTACCTCTTCACGCCAAAACTACTAAACAGATCGGGCTGAAATTTTTCACACAGGTAATTCTAATGCTGGAATCAAACATAGGTTACTTTTTATCGCATAAATCCGTTCCCACGGGATAGAAATCACCTTTAAACGTTTCTATAGAAACAACGCGTGCGAAGCCGCGGGCATTAACTAGTAAGTAAATAATGCTGGACAATTCACACAGCATTATATAGCCCCAAGCTAAGCAGAACTTTTGTTATGGGTACTAGATGACTGATATACATAATACAATACAATACATAGATAAAATAGAATATCATTTATTGTCCTATTTAAAGAGCTACAACAAAATTGTCGTAGTAAAACATAGTACGCGGCACAATACAATGTAGTCGTCAGATGAGTTAACACATAGGTCACAATTCTTAAATATAAGATATTTTTATGAAGTAGGTATGTGAAATATTTTACTTTTTAGGGTTCCATACCCACCCAATTGGACCCTTTTACTGAGCTTTCGCTGTCCATCTATCTGTCCGCGGTCTAGTAATCATGACGTGAACTGTAATAGGTAGATGGATGATATTTCCACATGGCTTTATCAACAAATAATAAAATTTAGTTTTAATTATAAGAAAGGTGATTTTTCTTAGTTGTTTGTCCCTACTATCATTATCTGGTACGATGGTACGGAACCCATCGTCTGCAAGTCCGACTCCTCTTAGTTGGTTTTTGTACTAAGTTGCAAAAGTGTATACTAAAGTATGTACTAACTATTTACATATTTTCTATTTAAATAGTGAGTACAAAAGTATAACAATGTTGCCAAAGTAATAAATAGTACCTACCCAATGTAACAAATTTTTATCACTGAAAATCTTGTTTCATGCTTCCTTATCACGCTTGTCACGATTCTAACTGAATAGCAAACAGCATTCTCTAACCTTCTGTTAAATAATGTTAAATAATGCTATTTGCAGTTCTAATGCAAAACAAATGAAATCAAAAACTCTTTATTTCTATAAATACAATAAATGTAAATTTCGAAAAGGTCAAATTATAAAACTAAACACTGACACGGAAATAAAGTGATATTTTTGACGACCTCCGTAGCGCAGCGGGCGAAGGTCCGCCTGCGACGCAGGAGGTTGCGTGTTCGATTCCCGCCTCGGAACAAATTTGTGTACGATCTGCAGAAATTTGTTCCGTTGGTCTGGGTATTTTCTATGTATAATAAAAAAAATATCTATCTATGTAGTGTATTGTATTAAGTATATCAGTTATCTAGTACCCATAACACAAGCTCTGCTTAGCTTGGGGCTAGATAATGCTGTGTGAATTGTCCAGCATTATTTATTATTTATATTCTGTCGCTTCGGTATGTAGACTAAAGTAAAGAAGCGACGAAGAAACCTTTTAGTTGTTATTTTTCGAGCTGGAGCAAATTAACTCGTCCCAAGCTTTAATCCTGATTTGATATCCATTTTTCCAGCCGAGACTTGGGAGAAGGAGGACAAACTGAACACAGCACAGAATTCCCATTTCCAAGAGCTAGAAACGCAGGAGACTTATGACGTCACAAGTACGGAAGACCTGAACTCGAGTCTCATCATACCGCAGAGGGTCAAAGAAAAGAAGGTTGAGAATGTTACTCCGATCAAACCTGTGGTAAGGAAAAATTTGAATTTGGACGCATAGGGTAAAGTAGAAATAGTCACCGAAGTTCGGATAAATCACATCACACTAATATCATAAATGCGAAAGTTTGGATGGATGGATGGATTACTACACTACTGAACGGATCAGGCTTAAATTTTGCATACATTTAAGTCTTACCCTGGAATCAAACATAGGCGAATTTTTAGCCCATAAATCAGTTCCCATAACCTTTTAACGCGTCTATAGAAACAACGCGAAGCCGCGGGCAGAAGCTAGTGCTCAATAATCCTTACTTCTGAAATTCGCAATTAAGTACGTCTTGATAGGTTTAATATGTTGGTAGGACAGAAACAAGGCACAACAAAGCGAATTTAACAAAATCTTGAAACAAATGTGTCGTTGTTGTGGAAAAAGTGGTCGATAAAAGACCCACGATACCATCAGGGCCATCGCCAGGGGTATCGTGGGTCCGCAGTGGATATGCTATCTAAATCTTCAAAAAATTGTATTTGGTTTCAGTGTGCGTTGACCCTTAGGCTACACACTGTGCAGCTACACTCAGTGTGTCTGTACCCTTAGCTACACACAAACACATTATGGTTGTTAGAGAAAAAAATGCATGTAACCCAACTGCGGCGACTATTCATGCTTCAGCCTAGCATCGTTTAGAAGAGTGCTGTGATGTAAAAGAATGGAATGGTGCTCTTAAATGAATTTAGAGCAGATTGAGAACTCTTAATGTTCATTTCCAGCCTATAAAATCATCACCTGGTGGCGCTAGGAACCCGTTCAGGAAGCAGCAGGAATCCGCTAAGAACGCGCCGAGTCCGCTGAGTTTGACTGAGAGGACGTTAGTTGAAGTGCATTGCACCGACACTACGGAGAATAAGGACGTGAGTATTTTTATAAGTCGAAGGCAAAGTTACTCAAGTTGATGAGAAAGATTTTGACAACCTCCGTGGCGCAGCGGGCGAAGGTCCGCTTGCAACGCAGGAAGTTGCGGGTTCGATTCCCGCCTCGGAACAAATTTGTGTACGATCTGCAGAAATTTGTTCCGTTGGTCTGGGTGTTTTCTATATCGTATAATAAAAAAATATCTATCTATGTAGTGTATTGTATTAAGTATATCAGTTATCTAGTACCCATAACACAAGCTCTGCTTAGCTTGGGGCTAGATAATGCTGTGTGAATTGTCCAGCATTATTTATTTATTTATTATTTAAGTAAATCGTAGGAAGAACCTATTTTGAAGTCCTCAGTTGTGTCGCCATTTGTCGACCGATGTGGTGCGGTGGGCAAAGGTCCGCCTGCGATTCAGGAGCTTGCGGGTTCGATTTCCGCCTTGGGAGAAATATTTGTACGATCTGCAAATATTTGTTCCGAGTATTTTGTATAATAATAATATCTATCTATGAACGTATTGTTTTAAGTATATCAGTCATCTAGTACCCATAACACAAGATCTGCTTAGTTTCGGGCTAGATGATGCTGTGTGGATTGTCCAGCATTATTTATTTATTTATCCTGTCTTGTTGTTAACAATTGCCTCATTAAAAAATACATTTTCACCCAATCTTGATATTTCCTACAATATTTCAAAAGCGAAAGATTATGAAGATTTGAAGTCGTGACATGTTAGAGCGAAGGCAACGCCAAAAGAACTAAACGGATTGAAATTTTGCATTGATTTAGTTCTAGATCTGTAATAATATAATCGGCTCTACCAGTGTAAAGTTAATTTATCCTTCTGTATGCCTTCTTTGAAATAACTAACATAACACTATTCTTTCAGCCACTTAAACCGCTCGACGGCGAATCGTTTATGGATTGGTTCAGTCGCAACAAAACCACCCTAGAAGAGCAAAACCCAGAGCTTACGCCGTCAGAACTAACTCGAGTGGGAGTCAGACTGTTCAAATCCATACAAACCAACACCACACAAAATGGCACCTCAGAAGGAAGTCAGAAGAGAAAACTAGACGATACAACTAACGGAGAAACACCGGTTACAAACGCTCCGAAGCAATCTAAATTAAGTGCATTCGCTTTTCAGAAGAAGCAATAGGAATAAAGGAAAAATACTATCATCACAAATCAAAGGTCTTTGTCGTATATAGTAATTGACCGCGACCCATGTTAGCATATTTATGATCGACGTGACTCAAAAAGTGACGTCATTCAAAAAGGTAATACACTACATAGATACAAAATGTTGACTGACTACCTATCAAGGAACTGCCATAACTATACACTAGCCAAACTCGATGTAAACAAACCGCCCATACTTAACCTAAAATTCACTCTGTTGTCGCGTCTTTTTGTTCGCAACTAGCTTCTGACCGGGGCTAAAAACGCGCTTTTCCGGGATAAAAGTAGCGTATCTCCGGCTCCGGGAAGCCGTTTACCTTCCTATCGAATTTCATTGAGATCCGTTCAGCCGTCAAAAGATAATAACAGATAGACAGTTACTTTCGAATTCTAATATACGTATGGATATGGATTTACGTTACTTATCGATTTAAGATCCTTTCTTCAATAAATATTGCTTACAATTGTATCTGAAACTCGACGCCAAGAATGCGAGTTTTAGTTTTTGTGTCGTGATTTGTTTACAAAAGTCTACATCGAGTTTGGCTAGTGTAGGTAGAAACTATCTAACGATATCCCGATGTGCTCGGCGCTGCTCTAGAGACATTATATTTTCAAGGTAGTTTCCGTCAGTAGTATATCAAAGGTTGGGAAATTTCCTCCGGTTTTTATAGTATCAACCTCCATAAATCGAAAACTAACTACACGTTATTTCATTGTTTGATTGTATTTAAGTCATACCTACATCAGTGCTAACAATGATTTTATTTATATGACTGTAACTGCCTGTATTTGTACATCGTAAAATGTTAATTTGTGTAAATATACCAAGTAAAGTGAAGTATGAAATAATATCAATTGTGATGTATTTGATGTTTTATTTTTGTTTTATATGCAAATAAATTACAACTAGTGTTTACAATTAAAACAGTTGAGCTAACTGCAGACTGTTGCGAGCAATCTACAGGTAACTCAACTAATCCCCATCAATACGAAGCGTCCCCAAGATGCTGGCTGCATTGCCCCGCTGTATGGCAATGCTGATGCGGTGCGCCAGATACTCACCAGCTCTCGGGTCATTTCCACCCTTCGATGTTTTATAACTAGTTGAAATCGATGTGAGTAAAATTCGGGAGAGTTTGCACTAGCTTCTTGAAAGTGGAACGCTCAAATTGAGTCCAATTAGGTCCACCCACCTCAGTCACAGTCAGACTGGCGCTGCCGGCGTACGTGTTTCGCGTGTATTGTTGTCTCGATCGCACTTCGGTCTAGATACGTCTTTCCATCATTATCAAAAAATAAAATAAAATTTATTCAAAGAAACTCGTAAATAGACAATACATATTAAGTGCACTAAACAAATAAATACAGCTAATATAACAAATTAGCCTGAACTAGTCCTGTGTTTCAGGCGACAAGTGCTAATTATTAGATAAAACAATTACTTAATAATTACTTTAATGTTGTTTAGGTTACAAACATTTTGTTATTATGGTAGGTATTTAACTTACATCGAGTAAAAACTTAGATTAATCTAGACTATGCTAACTAGGTTAATATGTATAAAAATATAATTTACTTGATAATATCTAAAAGCTTCTCTGTATCATCGAAGGATAGACTTTGAAGTGTAAATTTAATAGATATTGTTCATTAGGTAGTAGATACATTGCAATAGATTGGAAATAGCGTGTCTTTGCGTGGGAGAGATAGCGCTGGGAGAACGTACCATATCTACAGAATTTAACTTATATCAATGCTAGTTTACAAGTTCTGCTTCGTCCGGCTGCGGGAATATACCTTCTTTGATCATACGTTTCCATTCGCTTCCGTTCGGGTAAGAGAATTTCTCCACAGTACCTGGCAGGAACTCCGTACTGTAGCCCGGGACCTGGAAACAAAGATAAGATTTTATTTGTGTTGAGTGTTTGACCACCATCTTACTTAGTAAGTGAATATTTATTGGTAAGTGGTTGAGTGTTTGACCACCATCTGACTGGGTAAGTGAAGATGTGGCCTTAGATGGAGCACGCTTTCTAGATTGAGCTTATGTCAAAACAAAAGCTATAGTCTGATAGAATTCAAGATTTTTTATAAACAAAGGGATTACAAAACAAAAGAAATATTGGTGGAAAATATTTTACCATACTTATTTATCATTATTATGAATTTGAGAATATGAATATAATGGAGAAAAAAAATTGTGAAAAAACCTTGACAATAATTTTAGTAATTTCAAGCATCTTTCGTCCTTTTTCGAATTCGAAAGTTCACCTTTTTCGCTGCTAGTGTGCAATTATGCGTTGTTGAAGTTTTTGTTCGTAGTTGTTTGATTGATAAGATAAAAGTTTGTTTTTATACACCTTCATAGGTACCTACGTCTTTTACAAAAAGTATCTTTGATTCTAGATTCAAGATACTCAATCAAGTTTTCATCTTTGATAAAAGCAGCATCGTGTCCAATCCAAATGATATTAAAGTTGGACTTTGTGCCAATAAAATGGTATTGCGCCGTTAGTATGGTAAACTCGATCTTTTAGCACTTGTAACAGTTGTAACTACCAGTTACCTAATTAAGAATCAATGTTTGACTTTGACCGGCATTGTATGTAAACTGTTAAAGAGTTAACACGTATTAGTTTCCGATACGGTTTAATTAGCACCCTACATCGTAGGCAAGTCGCAATAACAGTAAACTAGGACCTATTAATTAACTTTACTAAACTAGCTGACGCGTGCAACTTTGCATCGCACACCCAACATTGCGCGTTTTATTCGCGCATTTTCGTCGTGGTAGCATGTGTAGTGTACCTATATTTAGGCTATGTTGCACATATATTTCCATAGATAATTTTAACATTGAGCAATGGTATACCCACCGCAAAAATGTGCGAAGTGGCACACGCTCGGGCGTCATTTTTTTACCGCAAAAATCCATAATGATGCTACGGGCACACGATGATTTGCGCTGTCGCGACAAGTCTGATCAAGCAATTCGTCCTATCGCGAATTATAGCGAACGCGAATGCCCTTCGCGATGCTGTCGGTAAAATGCCGCACATCAAAAGGTTTTATCACAACAGAGTTGATGCAGTTGGCTACACTTCGCGCGCTTTATTGACAGGGAGACGCCGAGCGGTTTGCACGTATTTTTGTGTATTGCATCGTTATTCTGATTTTTTATTATTTGCCGTATGCATGACAATGTAATAGATCGCAAACACCTCTTCTATTTTTTCCAAATTATCGTAATGTTCTAGCTAGGTAATCGCGACGTTGTTGCGAAGTTTTTTTCCAATGTGGCCAAACACTTCGTCGTAGATCGAACACAAAGTTTTATTGCGACAACGCGAACGCGAATCTTCGCCACGTTATGTGGCCGTAGGATAATATCGTCGTTCGGCAGTCAATACCGCGAATGTGACATTTTTGACGAAAACCTTATTTTTTGTTTATTTGATTCTACGCGTTCAAATACGCAATCCTACATTCAAATTATAGCCTAAAGTGGCACCGATCCTTATGTTTTCGAGTCATGCCAAAACCGCGAACGTGATTTAGCGCCAAAAAATTCGCGAAGGTGACAGTTCCTTAGTGCCGCCGTTCCGCCCGCAAGTGCAACACGTGACGCTGTGATTTCTGGGTAAGTTTTTTGTTTTGACTAATGTTAATCCCATTTTTTCTTTGCAAAATATGTTGTTAAATGTGTATTAAGTTAAATTAACGTTATATGTTAGCATATTTCTGAATACACTATGAAATAAAACTATTCCAATGATAAGTTTTCGTATTCGCGGATTTGACTGACCAAGTTTTCCGCGTTGTTTGCAGGTTCGCGGTAATACCTAACTATGACGCTTGTATCGGGGTTTAAGTAAACTTAAAGATTTATTAAGATAATATTATTAATAATGATTATTTTTTACAGCGCGATGGAAGACTTATCAGAAGATGAAAATATTCTAAAGGACATGGGGTTTAAAGTAACACAATATTAGGACAAATCGCGTTTAAAGAACATTTTCTCTTCGCTACCGTCATGCTCATCAAAAAGGCTCAAATTATAAATAAATAAATAAATAAATAATGCTGGACAATTCACACAGCATTATCTAGCCCCAAGCTAAGCAGAGCTTGTGTTATGGGTACTAGATAACTGATATACTTAATACAATACACTACATAGATAGATAGATATTTTTTTATGATACATAGAAAACACCCAGACCAACGGAACAAATTTCTGCAGGTTTAATTAGATGCTCAGTTACAGCCTGGAATTTTCGGATTAGCTTTCCTGTACGGTTTTAAGTCTTCAGCCTCAGTTGAATTGTGCTGTCATTCAAGTCGAACAGCAGTCTGTGATTTCTCCACCTTCCGACCAACTTCTACATACCACTTCAGATGGCCCTGAAATAAATTCTCGCCGCTGGATTTTCGCCGCAATCCTCCACATGTCAACAGCCTCAGATGAATTTTGGTGACACTTTAACAGAACTGCAGTCTCAGAGCACTCCGCTGTTAGTCCAACCTCTAACTTTTACTCAGAATCGCCCTGAAATAGAGCCTCCGTCAGAGCCTGCATACCTGGATATCTCGCCTCATCCTTCCACATGTCATCAGCCTCAGCCGATTTTTGGTAACACTCTAACAGAACTGCTGTCTCAGATCATTCTACTGTCAGTCCAATCTTTACTCATCACTCCAAATTGCCCAGAAATAGAGCGTCCGCCTCTTCAAGATGTAGCAAGAGTAAATAATTTACAAACTAATAATCCATCTCAGCCGGTAGTTTCTTCTTCTGCTTTCGATTTAACGGGAATATTAGAAACATGTTTATCTGAACCTCGTCGCAGTCGAAAAAGAGACATTGAGAAAGTAAAAAGAATGGACGGCGAATCCTTTTTAGGATTTTGGAAAGAGGAAGATAAGTGGATACAGGATAGGTATTGAAAGAAGTAAAAGAGAGATGGCACCACGGTGAACATCAGATACATGCTTAAAAGGAGGACTTAACTGCCGGGATATTACAGAAGAAGATAGGAAGCAAAACTTTGAAAGTTTTTGGACTGAAATGGATTGGATTCCTTTTTGTTACCAACATTTCACATAGTGATATTAATTGAACTTTAACCTGATATTAGATATTAATTGAACTTTAACCTTTTTTAAAAAAATACCTTCTATTATCATTATAATACTTACCCATAATTACATTACATTATTAGTTAAGTATAATAAAAAATAGTCATGAGAAAAGATTTTTAATTCTAGATCTAGAACATAACCGCAAATATGATACGATTTTACCAAAAATAGTGGGTAAAAACCGCGAACGTGATTTTTCTTGCGAATACTACCATAATACTGAGAAAAACATGTATTTGTATTGTACAATCAAAACACATTATTTTAGTTAAAAGTATCTATTTTAAAAGAATTGTAAGTTCACAGAATCATTAACACGTTTTTTTCGTCTCCTGTAAATTTTGTTGAATGTCTCATTCGCGGTATTGACTGCCGAACGACGATATCACATCGCACTTCACATCACATTAATATTAAAAATGCGAAAGTTTGGATGGATGTATGGATGGATGGATGTTTGTTACCTCTTCACGCCAAAATTACTGAACGGATCGTGCTGAAATTTTACACACGGGTGATTCTGATCCTGGAATCAAACATAGGCTACTTTTTATCCCATGAATCAGTTCCCATGGAATTATAATATATGTGCCATGGGAACGAAATCACCTTTAAACGTTTCCATAAAAACAACGCGTGCGAAGCCGCGGGCATAAACTAGTAATATTATAAAGAACAGAGACTTTATCCCGCAAAGAGCGAAAGTCAAGTTTTTCAAACGCGTCTTTAATGTTCTCTTATTTCCAGTCCATCCCAATGTTGCCTGGAAGAGATCGCTCAAAGCGCTAAGGCCGCTTTTTGTAGGTACTCCCTTGATTATCAGCCTTTCCTTCTGTATTGTATTTTGTGTTTGTATGGTACAATAAAGGGTAGGTATAGATAGGCCTATCGAAGTGTGTGCCATCCACCACACCATGGTCCTACATCAAAGTCTTACCATTGGAGCCAAGTATTTGGCGTCCTCGACAACGCAAGGGTCCACGAAATGCTCGTGTTGCTGGTCCACGTACTCGATCAGTCGGCCCTCCATGGTGGCGGAGACGGAGGCGAAGTCCCAGTACTGCAGGTGTTGGACCATCTCGCAGAGGCCTACGCCTCCCGCGTGGGGGCATACTTTAACTAAAACAATAATTTGTGTTATAACATAATAACATATAAACATTGAACTAAGTACTATTACTAGCGTAGGTAAAAAAATCTATATGAGCGCTGCAGCGAATACTCGAGCGCGCCCCGCGCAGGCACCCCCGCTGTTATCAAGTTGCGACACATTTTTTGTTTGGTTTAGCTACTCTAACTACTTACAACTCACTGGTTATAAATAAGAAGGCACTGTCAAGGTATGGATGTAGGTACCTACTTTTTTGAAGTCGGTTATCGGTTAATAGGTATAGGTAGAGCATTCCTATTCTATGACAGCTAAGATTAGGTATACGATCTTTGATTTTCATAATAAAAGCTAGCCAAACTCGATGTAGAAAGTTTGTACCTAAACAAACCGTCCATACGTAACCTAAAATTACCTAAAGTTGGTTAAACTATGACTGAGGTGGGTGGACCTAATTGCACCTAATTTGAGCCTTCCACTTTCGAGATACAGTACCTTATCTCCCCTTTTTACTTTGATTGATGTGAGTTAGGTTACCTTTGAGCTTCTCGGCCATAAGGTACACGGAGAGAATCTCGTTAACGCCTCCGATGCGGGCCGAGTCTATCTGGCAGTACTGCATGCCGCCGCTCTCCAGAAACTGTTTGAACATCACCCGGTTCGCACACATCTCGCCGGTGGCTACGCCGATGCCGTACGGACTGGAATAAATTACAAGATCACGATATTTATTCCAGATTTATTGGTTGGATTTGTTACAATTCTATTCTCTTAGTGGAAACAAGAGCATCAAAGAGCTATTGTTTTTTTTATTAAAAAAGGTTTAGCAATCACTTACAAGAAACTTAAAATTGATGAGATAGATAGAATGTACTTTATTGCACAAAAGTTGTACATGGGCGAGCATAATACTAGATAGCATTCTCTACCTGCTAACCTTTGGGTAGAATGGACAACAATTTAGTGCTAGATTACAAAATTTTAAAATTAGGTTCTGATCTGATATGCATGTTAGGTATATACAGGTACCTAAACACGACATATTATGTAGGAATTACCTTCACAAATCTACTTTGTAATCTACTTGTTACAATAACATACACGTGATCGGGGAAGCGCTGGCATTCCCAATGCTGGATTTTCCGAATCACACATTCTCCGGATTAGCAAAATATTGCAATGAACAAGAAAAATGTAACGAGTTCTTGAATAAGACGCTCAAAAGAAAAGTTGTTGGGTCTATGCGATACATTATTAACAAACAAAATATCAATTATTAGAAAAAAATTAGAACTAGTATTTACGATTGAAATAATTGAGCTAACTGCAGACTGTTGCAAACAATCTACAGGTAGCTCAACTGATCTATATTAATACGAATTTTATCTTCTAAAGGACAATGTATACGCTTCTACAACAAAACTGCTAGTGAGTTGCAAAAATTATCGGTAAATAAATTCAAACAAATTGTCAAAACCTTGCTTTGCAAAAAGGTTTAGTATAGGTAATTATATCAGATTATCTAGAAGATAAAAAAACATGGGACGGGTTTTGCTCCAACTCGAAAAACAACAACTAACAGGCTAAAGGTTTTTTGTCGCTTCTTTACTTTAGTCTACGTACCGAAGCGACGACAGAAATAAAATATATCACTTTATTTCCGTGTCAGTGTTTAGTTTTATAATTTGACCTTTTCTTAGTGTAGGTAAATTTATTGTATTTATAGAAATACGGAGATTTATAGAAAAACGGTTTTGATTTTTTTTTTTGACCAGTCGGTTCCCAAGACGCTGGCTGCATTGCCCCGCTGTATGGCAATGCAGCAAATAAGCAAAATGAATTATGTAATTATTGACGACCTCCGTGGCGCAGCGGGCGAAGGTCTGCCTGCGACGCAGGAGGTTGCGGGTTCTATTCCCGCTTCGGAACAAATTTGTGTACGATCTGCAGAAATTTGTTCCGTTGGTCTGGGTGTTTTCTATGTAGGTATTATAAAAAAATATCTATCTATGTAGTGTATTGTATTAAGTTTATCAGTTATCTAGTACCCATAACACAAGCTCTGCTTAGCTTGGGGCTAGATAATGCTGTGTGAATTGTCCAGCATTATTTATTTATTTATTGAAATGCAACATACGCTAAAGCTTGAGAGATGGTGGCATGTCCAAGCACGTCATCCGGAGAAGTGGGCTCCTCGATCCACATCGGTTTGAGAGGCGCCAGCTTCTTCATCCACTCTATAGCTTCGTTCACGCTCCACGCTTGGTTCGCATCTACCATCTGAGGAAATTACAAATGAATCAGAGGCGTTTACCGAAAAAGAAAAATCTCTATTTACCTCTAAAACACCCTACCCAAAAACAGCCAAAGAGTGGAATGAGCTTCCTGCGTATGTTTTCCCGTTACAGGTACAATCTTAGAGACTTCAAATCCAGGGTAAATAACTTCCTTCCTTCTGGGCAAAGCGTGCTCCATCTAAGGCCACATCTTCACTTAGGTACTTAAGTGAGTTGGTAATAAACAAGATCCGTCAAGTGCGAGTGTATAACTCGCGCGCCGAGGGTTTCGAACGTTTGTCAACAAATATGTACCAAAAGTACCGGTTAGAGACTTCGCAATTTTGTAATTTCATCATTTATCGAAATTTATTTATCCCCTCATTTCAGTGTTTTTATACATAACTTTATTTTAGAGAATCTGCTTAATTAGTAAGACCATGTTTTTCTACGCGGTAGGAAGCCATGCTTGCAACAACAAAGATCATTCAAGGAATTATCTATCGACAAGAACAAAATTAAAAAAATTAAAATCCCCAAAACAGATTAAAACTTATTTAATACAGACCCGTTTAGTTCCGAAAATGGAACAGACAAGTTAGAGTGATGTTTTAATATTAGGACCACCTAATAGATGTCATCCATACTTAATACCAATTAGTATGGATGAATTCAAATCTAACTTAAAAGTGTTCCAAGATATAATCTCACCAAAATCTTATCGCTGCCGATGTTCTTCCTCACAGCGCTGCACCTTCTGTAGTCATCTTCGAAGTTCCGTCCGACCTTCACTTTGAAGTGTGTGAAGCCCAGCTTCAAGTATTTATCGCACAATTCTTTCACCAGCTCGTCGCTATAGCCCAGCCAACCTAAAACAATGCCATAAACTTATGTATAATGTAATGTGTGTGGATTTATCTACTTAAGTTTGCCCCCATGTCACTCGCTATCTATTTACTCAATATTCTGTCTGAAAACAGCGTATATATATTTTACCAAAACATGCCGAAAGCCATGGAAATGGCACAGCTGGTTATTGAGACAAAATGTTTAGATTAGTATTGTGTATTGCTTGTATGTACTTAGACCAAATAAATAAGTTATGATAAGTACCTAGATATAATCGCATTAGGGCTTAGTAAAAAAACCTGTAATGATGTTATTCTCTCAATAAATAAATAAATAAAATAAAATTTTTATCCATGCTATCAACAAAGGTTGAATTCTAAATGAATTGTATAGGTACTGGGCACCTATTACAATTCTCCGCATCCGACACTGTCGACAGCAATAGTACGAGATCCGGCTGCAGAAACAGTGCACCCATCGAGTAAGAGCTAAGAACCACATTTTTACGCATATTTGTGTTAAGGAGAATATATATCTACTAGGTTGCCTATCAAAATGTGGCCGCTCGTAAAAAAAGTTCAAAACTAGATTAGGCAATCTTCGTTTTCTTACTACTACTCGCCTCTTCGGAGGCTAAGCTGCCAAGTTGTCGTTTTTAAAAGACACAGAAGGAACCTGCTGCTAAATACTAAATGCTAATAGCTAAATACTAAATGCTAGCAATTTTGCCATAATTTTCCCACCATGGCCGTCACGACGTAAGAATCAAACCCACTAACTCAGCCCGGGGATGTCGTAACAGTAAAGAAACCTACCAGAGGAATTCCTCTGGTAGGTTCTTTTAGTATAACGACGGTGGCGGGAAAATTATGGCAAAATTGCTATAAACCATTCAGAAATAAATTAGAAAATACTAACCAACTTGCGTGGTATAACAGGGGTACCCATTATCCATCAAGAACTTGATCCTCTGCTCTCTCCCGGTTTTCTTACTCTTCAACATCTGTACAGCCTCCTCTTTTGTGATAACGTCGGTTATGTAACGAAAGTCGATTGTTGACACTAGCTCCTGATAAGAAAATGGTAATGTTTTTATGTGTTATTATCACTAAAAAACATAACTTTATACGTTTTCGTCACTATCTTTTTTAAGTATGCCTAGAGGTAAATATTTGTGGACTTATTTGTTTTATGCATTTTATCTATTTTGTTTTAATAACCTAGACTTTGATGTTTAAGATAAAAATAACCTAGATTAATTAAAAATAACTAGACCTAATTAAAAATAACCTAGACTGATTTTTATGGTAACCTCAGCTAGTATTGAGTTTAAACTAACACTTTAAAGGCCCAAGACGCACATTCCGGTCAGCGCCACCACATAGCGGCGGCCAAAAGCTGGGCAGTGAATGTGTTAAGTGGCGTCCCTGTCTCGTAGGTACTTGTCTTGTTCGCAACTCAGGACATAGTAAGTGGAGACCATGAGAGGCCTTTGCCGAGATCAGATAATTATGAATATTATATAATAGTATGTACTTAGTTGTTTATATTATACAGGGTGTCGTTAAGAGTGGTCAAGCCATTTGATAGCACAGTTATCCAAGAATGCTATAACAAAAACAGATTGAACAAATTTCTTGATTTTTTACCTTGGCATCGAAAAGAATGCACAATGGTTACAAAATTTAAAAATTTCGAAAATGTCCAATAAGTCGAAAATACCTACAATTTTTCATTTTCAGAACAGTTCTGATGCCCCCTACCCGTAGGTAAAGTATTCACCACTCTTTCCACCACACCCTGTATATCTAAGTGTAGGTACCTCTGGTTCCATATCCACCAGAAGTCTCCATAGAGGTTTCTTCTCCAAGCGCGCCCACAGATCCCAGAGCGCATTCAATATAGCCGCCACGGCTAAATGAGCTACCCCTTTCTCTGGGCCTATCTGAAAACACAAACGTGATTGTTAGCTCTCTTAAAGGTTTACTCACACTTCTTAACTCTCACTCAGCACAGCAACTGTTATGTTGTATGTACCTACTTCTTTATGAGTTTTAGATGAGCCCAAACCATCGACCAAGGTATTCGTCGCCTACGAAGTATCTAACCTTCATTACTGGAACTACCTCGCACGTATTACTTCGTTTATTTCATCAAATACAGTCATCAGACCCAAATTAACTAGGTATTACTGACCATAATTCTCGACGTTTTAACCCGTTCACTGCCCAGCCTCAACGATGAGACCCGCAGCAGAGGTGCGCCGTTGTGAGGGCGTGATCTACCTGGGCATGGGCATGCATCATGGCCAAAGAAAGTGTTGTGTATTCACCAACCGCCCATCATAAATCGATCTTACCCATCTCATCTGCGAATGATCATTAGGTACCTAATCGCCCTCCAGAGCCTGCAAAGTCGGCATAGATATCCGCTACGTTCCTCCCCAGTACAGTACGAATCTCTTCATCTACCGGATGCAGAGCACTATGTTCTCCCTCGCTCGCAGGCAAGTGTGAACCCGAAGTCTTACTGCAAGTAATTTCTTACTGCAATCTAAAACCATCATCATTGAATCTTACCCATCTCATCTGCGAATCATTAGTGATCTCCCTCCAGAACCCTGCGAAGTCTGCATAGATATCAGCTACGTTCCTCCCCAGTACGAATCTCTTCATGGACCGGATGCAGAGCACTATGACCTCGGTGCCTCTGCCGCAGGTAAACGTGAGCCCGAAGCCTTGCTGGCCGTTTTCTGTGCTGATAGTGACGTAAGCGCAGGAGTAGTTCGGATCGGTGTGCTGTGTAAAAATACAGGTAAAGACAATTAAGTAGGTATTATAGTTACTAAGGATAGAGATAACTTTAATTTTTTGTCGCCTCTCATAATAACCTTCCTTATTCAGGAGTGGACGTATATGTTGATGTTGATGATGATGATGATGACAATACACTCTCTCCCCCGAATGTTTTTTGATGAAAAATAACTCTTTTTATTAAGGCTTAAGTAAGCTAGCCTTTCCTATGCCTTCTGCTTGTAGGTTTAAAGTTCCTCTGTGACTCGGTGTGAATAGTTTAGTCCAAGAAATAAATAAAATTAAACTATGAAAGAAGATTTGGTAGCAAATTGTTTAACTACAGCTGAATAAACACCTGGGTATGTACAGTACAAAACCTTTTTTTGCAGGTGTTTGTAAATGTAATACAATGCTCTAGAAATTGGTCTTTAAATTTGTTTTTAAAGTAAACCAATAAATCTAATGATGACATTACCACACATTTTTATCTGTTATCTACCACGGACCGGGGCGGCCTACAATACCTAACGTAGCTATTTTTATCAAACAAAACAATACAAAATAGAATAAAATAATTTAACTCACTCACGAAATAATTTAACTCACCAAAGCATGTGATCCATAATACAACTTACAAGCAAAATTAATAAGAATTAAGAAGTTATAGAAAACTTACCAAGGCATCAGATCCGTGACCGCCTAGCGAAGTCGGAAACCGTACATCCTGCACATCAACTCCTACGATCCTCAAACCACCGTGTCTCTGGATAGGCATGACTGTACGTCACAGATAGCATACTCTTTCTACGCTGTACGTACACTCGCGAACACTTAACTGAACTAACCGGTACATTCACAAACAACTGATAACCCGCGCATTATTAATGAACTAAAGGAGATAATTTTATGATTGTTTACAAATTTTAATATTGTTACCACGGTTCCGGAGTGTTACTAACTAGCGAAAATACAGTAATCTCTATTATTTTAGTAGAATTAATTTAAGAGGGCGCATTGTGCGCCCGTTTGTGAAAAGGATATAGGATTTCGTGTTCATAGGAGCGAGGCGGAGCATACGTTTTTGGAAAACAAAAATCTTTTCTATAGACCGCAGGGTTCCAGATTAGGTGCAGTGTAAAACAGGGCACTTTTATCTACGAGTTTTTTTTTTCGCAATCGTGTTTTTCAATCAAGGAACCGAAAGAAAAATGTTGAATTTTATGTAATTCTAGGTTTTTGCCACGGGGATCCTGTGAGACCTAGGCGTAGTTTGACACTCAAAATGCCCTATAAGCCCCATATGTGGTATTACAGTAGTAGTTGGTTGATAATACCCCATCTCAAACTATGGTTTGGGTTTCTTTTTAAAATTTGATGTAGATATTTATTTAGAAAATATTGGGTACTAAACAAAATAGCATTATTGAGTCCTACATGGTACCTACCATGTGGGTATTATCATACGAATATTATTAAAATCGGCAGGGATGGTTAAAATTGGCGGCGATTTGACTGAGGAACTCCAGAGACACAAATATCGAGTCGAGACCCTAGGTCCGTGGGATACCGAGGCTCGCCGGGTTTTCAAAAAAAATCCGAGCGTCTGGTCGATGCGACGCGTGACCCGAGGGCTGGTAAATATCTGGCGCAGCGCATCGGCATTGCCATACAGCGGGGAATGCAGCCAGCGTCTAACTAAAGGGATGCTTCCGATTGGTACCTATTGATAGGAATCAGTTGAGCTACTTCTAGATTGTTTGCAACAGTCTACAGTTAGCTCAACTGTTTCAATTGTAAATAATACTTAGTTGTAATTTGTTCTTTTTATTCTTTAATTGAAAATCGTTTTTTGTTAATAAAGCTTATAAATATAGGTAGGTACATATAATTGTCTTATTTTTTATCGATACATTACCGAAATATATATAACACCCACAAAATTTTAAATTATTAAGGTAAAATACAAAATGTAAAACTGCACTCAGTTTCGGGTGATAAAAACGCTGCCATATTGGCCCTTGTTCTGTGACGTCACGCTTCACATTTTCAACTCAAAGTGGCTGATTTTCCGTTGATTTTTCATTGAAAATAAAATAAGATACAAACAAATAATAAATTTTTTAATTTAACTTTCCAGAAAATACCAAAGAACCGCGAAATAATACAAAAATATCAAGCCAAGCTTCATATCAACACAAAACGTGAGGTATGACGTCACGGTTCCCTCTTGCCAATAGCGTTGCGTTTAGAAATTTTGCGATTGTCATTTAAATTATCTACTTTTAAATGATTAAGTTTCACAATAAAAACATCAAAAATACAATATATCAAAATATATAGATATATTTTTATATCAATAGAGAAAACGTAAAATATTTTTTAGAAGTCACATGCTCAGATATACCCTATTGGCATAGTAGATAGCAACAACTTTATTTTTATGAATCTTTATCTATCTATGTGATGTATAAAATAGATTTTTCTTAGCAACGTGATCCATAATCTCTTGACTAGACTTACAAACTATGCACACTTATAAAACTTCGTATAAAAATATTAGTAAAATGTATCACAAAAATGTACTTATCTGCCAAGTATTTAAAATCTTTTTAATCTTTCGCGATTTGTTAAACATAATTAACGATTTTATACAGGGTGGCTTTTTAAGATGAGACGAGCGGATGGCCAATTCCAAAACTATGAAGGTCAGAGAAGAGTGTAAAGAAGTCATGACCTCGATTTATCAGAAAACTTTATTTTTGTGCTTTTGCCGTAAATCGGAAATTTTACAAAATATATGACACCTTGTATTTTTGCACCATCGGATTCGGTTGCTGCTAAGTGTCAATCTTTGTAAATAAATTATTGAAAATGATAGGAAATGGCTATTTTTGACAATTTTAGTTTGAATATTGCCCCTACTAAACAATGTGAAAATTTTAGATAAAATTTTTGATCTTTTCGAACAACTGTTGTGTTTGCCGCTAGCCAGGATACTTAGCCTGTGTTTTAAAGGGGATTACCCTCGACAAAACATCTGTTCCTATCGAATTTCGACTTTAGTAAAAAATACATATAAAGTATATCCTACTTGTTCCGGCGTCAGATTTGGCTGAGGATCTCAAGAAGCACAAATATGCAGGTCTCGACAGAGCCTACACATTTGCTCCTCTTGGAGTCGAGGCCCTAGGTCCGTGGGGTACCGAGGCTCTTCGGGTTTTTTAAAAATTATCTGAGCGTCTGGTCGAAGCGACGCGTGACCCGAGAGCTGGTGAGTATCTGGCGCAGCGCATCAGCATTGCCATACAGCGGGGCAATGCAGCCAGCGTCTTGGGGACGCTTCCGACTGGTATTGATATGGATCTACCTGTAGATTGATTGCAACAGTTTGCAGTTAGTTCAAATGTTTCAATTGTAAATACTAGTTCTAATTTATTTCTCTTATTTGATTGTAATATTTTTTGTTAATAAAGTACTAATTCCTACTAATCCTATTAATGCGAAAGTTTGTGTGAATGTTTGTAACCACGTATCTCCGTAACTACTTAAACCATTTAGATGAAATTTGGTATGTAGATAGTTTAGGTTCTAGAATAACACATAGGCTAATCTTATTTTCAAAAATTTACCTCTGAGGGGTTAAAAAGGGTGGTAAAGTTTCTATGTAAAATTATTATTCCTTAGTTCGATTCACTCTAAGTTCGGTATACATAAACTAGGTACTTATAAAGTAAATAATGTACTCACGTATTTTTTTGTTTGTTTTCATAACTACCCAATATACATATTTCTAAAATTTGTATGATTTCCGCGCGGGCGAAGCCGTAGGGCGAAGCTAGTTTATTATAAATTAAGCCCACGACTTTTCTCTAACTCTCATAGTTTCCGATTTGGCAATTCATTCCCAAAACTTCTTAAAAAGCCCCCTGTACAGGTACCTATTTATCGCGTACCTTATAGTTTAACAATCTTTAATAATATGCTATAATAAGTACTTAGTACTTATTGCATTTAATCACAGATTCTTTGCATATTTTTTTCAACAGTACTCATTAGAGTACACTTATAATCAAAAATGTGCAGATTGGATTATTTATCATCAATGCTTTTAAATGCCATAATTGTTCTTGGATTGGTCCCATCTAAAATTATTTCCTTAGAATAAAAAGTAAAATAGTCCTTGCTTGCTTCATTGCCTGGAAGATATCGCTTCGTAGCGATAAGTCGCCTTTGTTCTTGTCTGTGTATAGTGTTCACGCTACATTGCCTTTCATTTCTCACTATCACTTAATTTTGTACCTAATTGATTTACATAATTTGAAGTTAATGCAAAATAGACCCCTAGCCTAGCCTTATCTACTTTCTAGAATTAGCATTCTTAAACAAAATAATTAAATTGTAATTTGAAAGTATTGTTGAAGACCCATGGTTTCAGGGGTCGTCCATTATATATTATTTAAAAGAGTGCTCTGCTCGCTTGTTGATTCTTTATCGAGCTCTAAAACTATTTATTTTTTGAGTGAACTTTCTAATACGAGAGTGCTAATTGTTATGCTTGAGCTATTCTCAAAATACGTACAAAGTTTGTAAACAACTTTTAACACAAAAATCCAAAATTATCTTAGCATTGAGTAGGTAAATAATTGTCAGCATTATGCAACGAAAGAATGAGCTCTGATCGGCAAATTTTGTCTAAATAATCAACAACGTTTTGGACCATTTTTACAAACATTGTATATCGAGTTTTGCTGTATAGTGAAATAGATCTAATAAGTATGCTGTATCTACTTCCTCGAGTGAACCTTCTTATACAAGAGTGCCAGCTCATTGACCAGTTCCCTCTCCCCGTCCTCCCACAGCAGGTTGGCCAGGCGGCCGAGGGTCCTGCTGCCGTCTGCATCATCATGCAACCAGTCTAGCAGTAGCTTGTAGCGGGCCTGGAAATGGACAATAAATACTTTAAGCATTTCCTTTTGTGTTTTTATTCTTAAGAGCCTTATCACTTATCACACTGCACAGTGTTTCATGGGACCTAAAAAAAATCCCTATGCTGTTTACAGCATTAATAGATTAACGAATGCATTTCAAATGCAAGAGTAGAACACCCACATCTCTATATCAAATACATTTTTTAATTGGCACTCGCACTGGCGATTCGCGAGCGATTTCAAGGCGAGGCGAATGCGCAGCGAGAACGCCGCAACGACGCCGCGGGCACGCAGGCGAATGCACAGCAAGCTCGCTCCGATTGCTAATCGAGACGAGTTTGCTGTGCACTCGCCTTGAAATCGTTGGCAATCGCCAGTGTGATAAAAAGGCTCTAAAATAAAACCAATTCAGTTACTCGTCTTACTAGTTGAATGTCTAAAACACAATAAAACACTGACACTGCCACATGATAAATTATGTGAGAGATGTGGAATTTAGTATTAGTAGATTTATCCTCTTTGATAAAAATGTTTCAGTCCACCCCGGGCCTCATAATCCTTAACCGGTTAAAAGTGGCAGATTATATTATAGTTTATATTTCTAAGTTTAAAAAAAGTGGTAAAGCTGCAGGAAAACTTGGGCCTGTAGGTCTAAAATTCAACTTCTTGATTATGATTTTGCATTTAGATACATACATAAACATACATACATAGATACATAGAGCTCCATTAGACAAGTATTTTAAGTAAGTACGGTGAATTACGGTTGTCATGTTGTTTTGGTACGCCTCAATAAATGTCAATTTTATAACAGAGACGTGGTCCAGACTGGCACTTTTGAATCTGCACAATTAACAATAAAGAATATTCCAGCCAGCGTACTTGTTTAATGGAATTTAGTGATTTAGTATGACGCAAGTTTATCAGTATTTATTACAAGATGGTATTCTAAACTTTACTAATGGATGTTAATAAACATATCAGATTTTCAGTAAATTATACAATAATTTTGTTTGTACCTCTGATACTCCGTAACTGGCATTATCAATCTCCTTAGTTTCAATAGCCCCTCTTGAGAATCCAAGTGTTCTGTAGAAGTTTTGCCAATCCTTGCCCAGGTTCTTGGAAATGTAATCTAGGAACATATGTTCAGGCTGGAAACAAATGCAAATGATATTTTTATTGAAATACATTATTAGTATCGGTCGCAGTGATTTGATGGATGGAATTGACTCAGGACTGCTATTTTTGATGATGTATAGTGTAGACCGGAGGCAGGATATTTGTGGGCTGATACCATGATAATGATATTATTATTTAACTAGTTTCTGCCAGCTGCCAGCTGCAACCCATGTGTTGTATTATGAAAAAACTTAAAGTTGATTTCTATCCCATGGGAACTGATTTATGTGATAAAAAGTAGCCTAAGTTCCAGGCCTAGAAAAATTTCAGCCCAATCCATTCAGTAGTTTTCACATGAAGAGATAACAAACATCCAAACATTGGCATTTATAATATTAGTGTGTATGGTAATCATCAGAATTCATCAGTAAAACAGCTGGTTTCTCAAGTGCTCCTTATTTGACTTGTCTTATGAGAAGCTTAGCTATAGAAAAAATCATTGTAAGTGATAGTCTGATTAAATGTTGGTTAAAATTCATCCCAATACGCACTTCACAAGATGTTTGACCATTGATGAGTTAGAATTGTGTTCGACAAACCAAGGTATTTTGGTAGCATTTTTAATTTGGAATGGACAACTTGTGCACTTTTACCTTAATTTTGGCTTCCAGCAACAGCATTATAAGGTTATTTTTCTCAATATTCTTCTCCTGGTATTTTTCATCTTTGGAATTCTTATTTGTGGGGGGCTTCATGTTGGTAGGTCCCATGTAGTAGTCATTCCCCCATCGGACATTCTTTGAGTTGACAATATTAATCACATTGCCTGTAGCTGTAAGGAACAATCATTTTATCAAGTGATGACTCAAAATAAACTTGGTTGTGGCTAAGGCCTTTTAACGTCAGAGTATAAATAAGGTGTTTGTGGTTTTTATTGGTTGCTTATTTACATACTTTACTTATGTAACTCTATACCTAAGTTTGCAAAAATAATAAGAAAATATATGCTAGATTTGGTCTTGAGCCTTGAGTTGGTGCAATGCTTTCTACTAACCTTGAGTATTCACATTGCTACTCCCAGTTTTGTCATCTTTCCTAGGTTGTCCGTCTTTCTTGTTAGGTTTGAAAAAAGATGCTTTGAACTTAGGTTTCTTTTCTTTTTTTGCTGTGTCGTCATCATCAGATTCTACAATGATCTCTTCCGGTTCATTGGAAGAGTCGATATTCTCATCGTTTTCATCAAGGGGGGTTTCCCGTTCCAATGTCTCTGCGGGCTGGCTACGGTCTGGCCGAGGCGGTCTGGGCATAGCATCAGACTTCAAGTTCTTGAACATCTCAAATAACTTACTGTGGATGCTGGTCATATTGTATCGATGTATCTGCCCTTGTAAAAGGTTTTCTTGTAAACACAAAGAAACTTCGTCACAGTCTCAACAGGCAATTTATAAAACTCACCAAACTCCTCAAAAAGTTCTACGTAGTAGATCTACAGCTTAAATAACGAAACCTACTTAACACAAAATGATGGGAGGGAGATGAGAAAGAGATTTTTTACAACTTTTGCATGTGCACCAGAAAATCTAAAAGTAAAACAGGAAAAATAAACGTAAGTTATGAACGAACGAAAACATTCAGGGAGGCTATTCTGGCAAAATGTGAAGTGTCAATAATAAATGTGCGTGTCGAGGAATATCGAAGGACTAGTTTGATTCGACATTTCTCGAATTCAAGTTAGATCTAGTGTACAATTTATTTAGCACATAGAAAATTACACGAACAGAATAGGTAGAACAATTACAACTATTTACATTAATCTAAATTTCTTAAAAATAAAAGCAGTTACCTGAAGCCAGAAAGAGAATGAATGCTGGCAATCTGGCAGCACCAGCACAGATCAAATAATGTTGGCTGGCAGCATTGTCACGCTGAATGGCAATGTTAACCCCTGTAGCCTTGTTATAAATAAAACTTCTTAGTCAACGCAATCAAAAGCTACAGCGGTCAAACGTCCGAATATTTTAAAATTTCGAATTTTCAAGCGAATCACAAGCACACAAAACCTTACTTCCCGTACACCTAGAATCATGAGATTTGGCAAGAAGCAAGGTCTTATTACTATAAGCTTGTTGACTTGTGCTTAAGTCAAGGAAAAAATCCAAAAACCTTAAATTTGAAGTTTATTCTTTAAAAACACTCTCATGTCAGTCTCGCCATGGACCATAAATAAAACGGGTACATCCTGTTCACCTAGAATCATAAAATTTGGTAAGAAGCAGAGACTTATAGCATGGGAAAAATCTGAAAAACATAAAATTATAGTAAATTAACAAAAAAAAATTATTCTCTCCCTGGACCAAAATAATGTAGGGTACTTCCCGTTGAGCTAGAACCTCTAGGAGGTTAGTAAATAAAAAAAATAAACGTATGTTGTTATTTTTTCAATTCGTTCCCAACTACACCGAACAGACAAACGAACGAGTGCCCTTGTTCGTTGTGCGTTCGATAAAATGTTTTTCTATATCGAATTTTTATAGACTGTGTCAATTCTCATGTTGATTTTATAGAGAATTGCCTAGATATTTGTATACTGTTGTGTACTGTTGTGTGTCGTGTTGCCTGATCACAATAATAACGCCGTCGCCGTCGGGTAAAAAAACATAAATGTCAGTGTCATGCATGTCACAGCGACGACGGCCATACATGCACGAAGCCATCAGACAAGAAGTAGAAGTCGAATAACACTTTGAAGACGTGGACGGAGGAAATAACCTCCCTTTTGGCCATGTCGTCATCACCATCATCAAGGTTTTTCTTTACTTCTAGCCCAGCAGACCACCCACCCACTCCACCTTTCTTGGTTTTTCCTACGTAAGGTCCCCTCGGAAGAACGAATCATGACTTTTATGAGCACTGAAGTTAAAAAGCTAGTTTACGAAGTTCACTTCATCTGATTTTTAGCATAGCATATTTTAATAGTTAGTGCAGCGAGTGCCGGTACCTCGATTATCACATTTTTGTGTCTCGTGTGGCACTGACTATGTTCGACAAGCAATGTAAAATGTAGCCTTCCTATCTCAAGGAGCGTTTCGAATTCCTCACAAAATCTCTCTTTGTGTTCCTCTAAAACCCTCATCTTAAAAGTCCCTGGTCACACCACCTCTTTGAATGCTCTCCCTCTGCATATCAGACATGCAAAACCACTCCCTATCTTCAAATAACAGCATAGGTATTTATGATTGTACAAAGTTAGACAACCTTATTTTATGTTTAGGTAAGGTTATAATGTTTTTATAATGTTTATAATAATAAATAAGTAAATATATAATACTGGACAATTCACAGCATTATCTAGCCCCAAGCTAAGCAGAGCTTGTGTTATGGGTAGGTACTAGATAGAAAACTGATATACTTAATACAATACCTACACTACATGGATCGATATATTTTTATTAAACTTAGAAAACATCCAGAACACCCTGAACCAATATCTGCAGATCGTACCTACACACATTAGTTCCGAGGCGGGAATCGAACCCGCAACCTCCTGCGTCGTCAACCTTCGCCCGCCGCGCCACAGAGGTCGTCAAAGCTTATTTATAATTTATTATATAGTTAGCTTGAATAATTATATTAACAATATTAATGTTTATAGGTTATGTAGGTAAAAATATTTTTTTATTTTTTCTTTAAGTATCTAAATAGATGTTTTCAGTGCCAAAATCTAATTTGTTTTTTAATGTCCAGTTCATCCTAAGGTTGCCTGGAAGAGATCGCTCTTTGCGATAAGGCCGCCCTTAATTCATAATTCATTTATTCATAAAGTTTCAGGTTTATACATAGATCTTACAATTATTATACTTCCTTTTCTTTTTTGTGGCCTGTCTTTGTGTAGTATAATAAATTGTTTTCTATCCATCTATCTATGTATCTAACCCCACCTCGCCAAATTCCAAAATTATCATGGCTCGCTCCGCTCGCCGCTATTTAAAATATTAAACCAGTCTAATTAAAATTTTCGGGGCTCTCTATATTTGTTTTACTTACCACTATTTTGCTTACATTTTTACCCAAAAAATTCTCAAAAAATTCGCGGCTTGCTTCGCTCGCCTGCCGTTACTTCTGGTTAGTTTTTGGTTTTGATTTTTTTAGGTGTGCTTAGTAGAAAACCACCCCGGGTAACGTACCAACCCACGCCACGCTGCCACTGCAGTGCTAAACCACAGTTTGAGGGCACTTTGCCCACCACAGCGACAGGTTAAAGGATATTTGGAACAAATTTCATAAAAAGTTATTTAGATGAGGTTGTGTAAATGGTAGTACCTAGGTTATTTTTAATGCCACAGTCGTGTTCTGCACAGGCAGCATCTCTGCGGCACCGGTAGCTGCGCCGGCGCAAGTCGCTTCTTTGCCCTGATTTTGACAACTTATCAATTCAACCTCCTTCATCAATTTCCATTTTCAAAATGAAAGGTGTGACATGTGTTTTGGCATAATCTATCAAATCCACACTATTTACATATTTTAATCAGAGCTTATTTTTTAAGTTTTATAATCACAGAATTTGCGTAGGTATCTTTGTGTCTAACTATGATGGAGAACGAGGCAAAGAAGTCCTCTACCATTTCACTATCAGATTTACTGAAGACGAGGTTTTTTGATGTGATTTACGCTAAAAGTGATGGTTCCGCATCAAGCTGCTTCGCACCTCCGCCAGCGAGACCAGCTACTGTGCCCGCATGCCCCGACAAGGCCGGGGGAGGAGACGCCCCTGCGGTCACAAAAGTATGCGTCTGCCCTGCACCTGATACTTCGAAATGCTCAGCTGGCGACAGAGGCAAGACCGGAGCCGGCGTCACCGGAACTCGATCCGGAGCTAGTCGTTCCCCCTGCAAAGACGGTGCCACCGACGCTGATGAGCTGCCAGAGGGCGCAAAGAACCCTGGCCTCCTTCGGCATATACACAACGCAGCCAGGTTCAGATTGCCACAGTGTTTCGAAGGTGCTACCGTTTCACTCAAACAGAGCTCGAAAAACAACTGGGTTCTCGGGCATTCCTTAGCGTTTAGTTCAGTATCTCCCGGAGGATACAAACTCTTGCTATCTTACGCTGACAGGACCAGACTCACTGGTATACCATACTTTGTGATGGAAGCGGCGCCGGGGGGGCAGATGAGCTGTGAATTCCGCGTGGGTCCATCGAAGGGGACGAGAGCAACGGTGGTCGCGCAAATAGCTGATGCGGAGTTCTACAGTTTCGAGAGTATTTTCGACGCCTATTTCAGTAACTTCACGGCTTCTGTGATTGCTGTGAATAGAGAATTTATCGCTCTACATTATCTACAGGTACTATTTAATTAAACACTATTAAAGGTAAACACTAACTTACACTGGACACGAACGCTACGTAGGACGTAGCGTAGCATTTACCTTTTTTTTTGTATTGTTTCATACCGTAACAGCAATGCTGCTTCGCGGCAAAAGTATACCAGCACTAAACTTGCCAAGATGAGTCTACTGCTCTAGACTATCTTAGAGCTAGTTACAGACAACGTTACACGTGTTCACTTGTCTAGACACTCTCTAGCTAGATAGAGTCAAAGGTTATCGTGTTCATTGCACTGAACCTCAACCTCAGCAGCCTGTATTGGTCCACTACTGGACGCAGGCCTCCCTCTGATAAGCACCTTGTTGGCTTTTATCACACATCCCATAATCGCCACGCTGGGCATGCGGGTTAAGGATCGCAGTTCGGTGGTAGAATTGTTCTGCAGGGGGCGCTGTTGCTCGCCCCCGGTGGATATCAATCAGTCGCCTCTTACGACACCCGCGGGAAGAGTTGGGGTGGTGCAATTTCTAAGCCGGCAACACACAGCTTCATTGCACTACCAAGCATTAAGCCGGGTACCTACTGACCGGTGCTGGGTGTAATGTAACGTGTTACACAGCGAGCGTTCGTGCAGTCAGTACGGGGAAAGAAGGAGCTCGCATCGAGCATCGAGACAGATTTAGCACACGGCGTAACGTATCATGCTCACTGCGAATGTTATATTACGCCCCGTATCACCGGGCACCCTTTATGATTGGTTTAAGAGTCTACTACTGTAAACTCTCCCTAGCTAGATAGAGTCAAAATTTAACGCGTTCACTTCACTGACAAGCGATAGAAATGTGTCCCGAAGGAGTGCGTTGTCGGCGAATAACGCCTGCTTCATTAATACCTGCCATAACTTCTAAGAGTACAAGTCTTTTTGCATGAATCTTTCAGGCTGTGAGTAAAGAGATATCTTTGGGAGCGGAGGTGGTTGCTCGAGCGCAGATGGCGGAGCTCAGTTCAGCATCGGCCGCTATGCGGTACACCAACGAGATGCATTCTGTGAGCGCCACGCTCGGAAACCGCGGTCTGGACCTGTGCTATGCTAGGGCGGTTACGCCTTTTCTAACTACATCTGCTATGCTAGAGGTATATCTAATATGTATTGTAATTTCTTCTCTTCCTTAGATGGGTATTTTTAACCCCCGACGCAAAAAGAGAGGGGTGTTATAAGTTTGACGGGTCTGTATGTGTATCTGTGTATACTGTGTATAGCTATCTGTGGTATCGTAGCTCCCAAACGGATGAACCGATTTTCGTTTAGTTTTTTTTGTGTCATAGATAATTTTATCCCGAGTGTTCTAAGCTATGTTTAATTTGTTCTTGTTTAAGATGTCAATGACGTCTTCGTTGGCGAATTGCCTATCTTGTATTTTAAGTATACTTAGGTATTGCAAAGGCGGAAGTTTGTGCCGTTTTGTGAAATGTTTGTGAGAAGACAACGCCTAAACTACTGAATGGATTGTGCTGAAATTTTGCACGGATGATGTTGTGCCTACAATAACACAAGCTACAAGTCATAATGAAAAAACGTGTGGCAAGCCGCGGGCGGAAGCATGTGAAATATAATTTCAGACGAGTGACCTAACTTACAACCCTTTGGGTTCTAACTTTCATTTAGCAATACTTTTAACAACGAACGAAGACTACTAGGGTCTACCTGATCCTGAAACTTTGTCCACAGGTGGGTTTCGCAATAAAACGAGCAGTGGCAACCCTCGCCTACGAGTGGCGCCACGACGACTGGACAGTCCGAGGCTCGGCCGACTCCGATGGCCTAGTGGGAGCTACCTTACAGCGCGCCCTGGGCGGCACCAGGGCACAGCTAGCCTGCGCCATCTCAGCACTCCTCAACCATCCTAACGATAAGTTCCGCCTAGGATTCGGTGTCACTGCTGCTATTATTTAGGGTCGGATTTAGATTTCTTGGTGTGGCTGTGCAGCCCCATGCGCGAACGCACTGAGCGATGGCAAATTGTGCAGGTGTACGTACTGGTGCTCGCTGGATCTGAGTTTTTTTGCATGTCGTCTTCAAGAGAAACAAACCAGTTTCAGTCATGGTGTTCCGAGATCCTCGCGTAGGCTTTTTCGCCACAGACATTACCTAAATCGTCTCTATAGAAGACGGAAAAAGGCCGATGATGATGATGATGATTATCTAGGGAATTTTCCAATATCACTATCTATGTAAGTGCCGCCAAAACAAACCATAAGTAAGTAGGTTTTTAGATCCTTTTTGGATGTAACGGCTATAGACGAGATATTTTAATGATTTGCTTACAATATGCTACTCTACCAACACTTAGAAACTAACGCATAATAATGTGTTTTATTGTATGCGTTACTGTCCTGTTTATAATTTTTCGATATCTAGTTTACAATGTCACTTGGTTTATTATGAAGAAATGGTCCTTACAATTTTACGGTGTCAACTCTATCGAATTGAAAGAATTTGGATTTTCAGTTTGGCAATGCATTTATATCATGTCTCTGTCGGCTATTCTCAAAATCATGCGACGCTTAGGCACTCAGCGCCTTCCTATTAATAGGTGTCAACCTAATTTAACTTATCTACAAAATGATTATTATTTAATTTCATATTAGTTTACTGTATTTGTAGTTAGTTAATGTTATTAGCTATTTTAAAATAAACATTATAAGTAATATATTGCAGTTTTTCGCTTTACCTGCTTACCTTTTCTGCATCTTCTAAACGTCACAGCAGCTAAACTGACTTATTCCTCACACTTCCTGTCCTCACTGACAACTACGTTTTAAAAATTCATTCTCAACGTAACGATAATGTAGGCGTGTATTATCTGACTGGAGACCGAGGCCGCCGCTGCAAGCCCCGGCGGGATCCCAACACGCCTGCGCGGGATTCAGTGGGCGGCGATTCAGACTCCACCTTTACATGGAGACAAGACAGTTTGAACTTTGTCTGGGGGTGTTTCAATAGAGTTTGGAATGAAAGAGGTTGTGAAAAAAGGTTGGGCGTGCACGGAAAGGTTCGCTGCAGTTTGATCGCGCGCGCTGCCGCGTCTGGTAGGTTACAGTTATGCTGATGGAGCGCCTAGCAGACTTCGTGAGCAAGTCCCTGGAGGGCGGGGAGGCGCCGGCGCCGCCGTCGGAGCCGGATCCCGACGAGGCTGATGATGTGGAAGTGGATATCACGGAGCTGGATGAGAAGCCGCCTCCGCCGAAGCGGCCGCGGAACTGGCTGCTGTCCCCGGTGCCGGTGCAGCATTGCAAGCGGGAGACGGATGATGACGATGATCATAGACATGGTGAGTTTGTGAGAACTAATCTTGTCTTTGTTAAGTTGGCATTCTGACGTGTCAACATCTTACATCTTAAATCAGTTATAGAAAGTTTCTATCAGTGATGTCTCATTAGGTCATTAGGCACCTATGGTGGATACTTTCTATTGGAAAGTACCCAAGGCACCTAGTGAAAATCTAGAAAAATATTACATTATAGGGGATTAATTGAAAACAACTGTGTATCACATGTTAATTCGCACTGGAAATGTACTGTTTACTTTCTATTTTTATTAAATAAAGAGCTTTAAAAGATCCTGGTGAAAAATGTTGGAATAGGCATTTGCGGTAAGGTCGCCTACAGTACAAAGCCTGAGATTTAGAAATGAACAGTTAGGATAAAGCGCCTAATTTAATTTTTAGTAGAACTTGAACTTCTCCATAAACGGGTTTAACTATTATCATTTATGGAATAAGTAATTACTAATTAATTAGAACTGCCAATTATTTCTCGTTTTTGCCGACTCGTAGGTAGTTCATTTGTCGCGCCGCCGCCCGTCGGCTGACCGACGGCAGAGAGGCCATCCTTGCCGTCGGCATTAGCACACCTAAAAAGTACCGCTGCCGCACAGCACAAAAATGTGCATTTAAGTATGAGCTTTAACTAGTAACATTTAGATGAATTTCATACGGCATTGTGTGACAGACAGCTCGCATATTTTTTCTATCTTGTCGCCACAGGTACGTTAATTTTATGTACTCGTCACATCACTTAGTAGTATTTAGTTCACTTTAATCTATACTAGCTTCTGCCTGCGGCTTCGCACGCGTATTTTCGGTATAATAAGTAGCCTATTATCTAAGTTTGGCTTTGCTCTAAGCGTACGCCAAATTTCAGCTTTATCTGTTCAGTAGTTTTGGAAATCTTAGGTAACAAAAATTCAGATTTCAGAAACTTTCGGCTTTATAATATTAATAGAATTAGTAGGACAGTAGGAAATCAAATAATATCGCAAAAATTTTCGACTTCGACGGGACTTGAAACCGTATTCTTCCGTAAGACCCGTTGAAGTCGAATTTTTTTGCGATATTATTTGATTTCTTAGAAATTACCCCGGGGGTACGCACTATAATAACAAAAAAACTTTAGGATAGTAGGAAGCAGGATCACAGGAAAACTACCAACAAACTAAACATATTTATTGGTTTTAATCAAATAAAAGTGAATCAAAGTATTACTTGACACATTTGTAGCACCCTCCCTTGGGAGCGCGCGAGTAAAGCGGGGGGACAGAACTAGTGGCAGTGGGGCACTTGCATATTAAATTGATAACATCAACCTTTATTCACAGCAATTTGTTATATAAAAAGGGTTAAATCACTAAACTGAAAGCATGGGGTTAACGTTCGTAGCTTTTGATTCAGTAGAATAAAACCTATAAAAAGTCTGCATAATCATGACCCTAGCAGACAAGTATCTCCTAGTTTGACCACCTACTAAATAATTTCTTGTCATGTTCTTGTCGTTGGAAAAGGTAATAACTGAAATCTTTTTAAAAGACGGTAAAAAGTTAAGTTTTGTTTTTTAAGAATTTAAAATTTGACACGATTTATAGCTTTTACACAGATTTGTATGCGCGTAACTTTTTTAAAGTGAAATGAATTTTGAATGAGTAGGTATACATTGAAGAATACATATTTTCTGGCATTAAGCACAACAAAAAAAGGTAAAGGCCAGATTTTGGGCGATTTCAAAAACTCCATGACATTACTTTTGGAAAATTACTTGGGGTAGAAGATAAAAATAAAAGTTTATTAAAACTTTTAAATCCATCATGGTTATTAACACTAAAATCATTTACAACGGGATATTTACCATGATTTGAGTTTTTTTTATGGTGAATATCCCGTTGTAAATGACTTTAAAAGTCTATTAACTTGTCAGATAGTGAAACTAAAAATGTATTGGGGTCTACGCCGTAGCTATTGCTACGAAATTCCTAGCGCGAACTGCTTTAATGCACGGTAGCTTAAATAAATCCAACGACATTGAATTTTTATACGTAGTCATCTGTTTGTCTCTGTTATAGGATTATTTATTCAGGTCACTGGAACAGGCGCTAGTTAAATGCAATACACGTCATAATAATAATATACATTTTATGTATACCTAACCTTTTATGGAGCGCACATAAAGAATAGGATTAACAATGACGTCATCTCTCAAGCTACTGCTTGAGTTCGAATCTGATGGTTGAGTCTATTTGAAGTTAGTGACGATACGTGATCGTGACGTGTACTTTTAGTACGGTAAAACGGGGTGAATAGGGACTTAAGGGTGAAAAGAAATGGACGAAATACTGGAGCAGAACATCCTTTTGCAGAGGTCAGATCGACTGACACAGAAGATGAACAGTCACGGACTAAAGATACATCCACTGCCACCAGCCAGGTAATGTCTTTCTCCAGTATTTCGTCGATTTCTATTCACCCTGGAGTCTCTATTCACCCCATTTTACGGTAGGTATGGGATTTGCGTAGAGGCGCTGTATTGAACAAGAACAAAATTAAAAAAATTCAAAATTCCCAACAGATTTTCATGAAACATGGCTAAGAACACTCGGGATAAAATTATCTATGACACAAAAAGAACTAAACGAAAATCGGTTCATCCGTTTGGGAGCTACGATGCCACAGACAAATACACAGACAGACACACAGACTCTTTTTGCGTCGGGGGTAAAAAAGGAGTTCACGTCACGTCTCGTTCCTAACGTCAAATAGACTCGCTCCTCTGATCTGAAAGGGACAGCATGAGAGATTACATCATTCTCTCTTTCTTTAAGTATGCAGGTTATACCTGATAGTTTTATTTTGAACATAAGTTATGACGTTCAAGTCCAAACTACGCTTAAAGTTTCTTATACTAGGTACCTCTAATCTAACTTATATTTATATCAACACTACACGAGAATATATGAATATATGCTATGTGAATCAAGTACCTAAAGAAGTGTTGGAATCAAGTATTTTTTTACGCTTTTCCTACAAAGAGTTTTAATGCCTCAAAAACAGTGAGCAAAATCGAGTTTAGCTCACATGTGGAATAAAGAATATTCAACTTAATAAGTAGTTTGTAATTTTTTTTATTAAGTTATTTGAAGTCAATGCAAACGTCATACAAAAGAAAATTCGCCGACATTCATGGTTTGAAAGAGGTTTGTAGAAATTTTACCCTCCAAGGTTGTAGACCAAAATAGAGTTTCTGACATTCGACCTCTTTTATAAATTACATAATATTTTCTCGCTAGTCGTGGTGAAAAGTTGTATGTTTAACTCGACGGCTAATATTTTTCGTTTTGTGCCTTTTAAATCCCTCGCTACCTCAGCAGTTAGTCTATTTTAGACTGCCTCGCTAGCTCGGGATTTAATATCAGCACGTGCAACAAAAAATAGTTTTGCCCACTTGTTGAACAAATAACTATTTCAATTAATTTCACATTTTTATGTACCGTCCAAGACCTACAGACCCTGCAAGTTTCAAGAATCACTTAGAATCATATTATATTAATTTGATTACATGTCAAGACTCTGCGATAGTGGTTTGGGCTGTGGGTTGTTTATGAGTCAGTGTTTGCGAGTCACAAAAAGAGTCGTTTTTTCTATTTTCAACCACAAAAAAGTGATTTTTTTTAATTACTTTCTTAGTAAAACTTAGAAATCCATCATGTTTGTTAACAATAAAGTCTACACAGTAATTTACAGTACAGTTTACAACGGAAAATTACCATGATTTGAGTTTTGAGCTTTCCAATATTTCGGCACAGTTTCATGCGCCATGATCACGGAATAACTGAAGGCACTACGAGTGAGTTTTTTGTGCCGAAATATTGGAAAGCTGAAAAACTCAAATCATGGTAAATATCCGACTTTGGTACTTTCTTAGTGCTCACTTTCGGATCAATACCCTGCAAGGTTCAAGTCTATACAACCAGTCGTTTGGGCTCTAGGTTGTCTATGTTATGTATTTCATAGTTCAGGAGAAAACGCGCGAATACCGTTGTTGTTTTAGGATGTTAAAAACCTATTTCTTATTAGCATCTTTCCATATTTTTTCCTAAAATCAATCAAGCTACATCTCAGTAGACGGCAAGAACAGTCATTCATGGCAATCTCCCAAATTGAAACCTCGCTTTTTATACGGCAATTATGTAAATGGAGGGATTATCTTCAGTGGGCGGCACCGAGCCACACCCCTCTCCCCTTTCGTCTCGCAAGACCTTCTTGAGGTGATTAATTACCCCCCCACTTCCCCTTTCTCGAAGTGTCGGTGATTTATTTGATTGAGAAGTCTTTACTGATATCCATTAACGGCTTATACATTTCGTTTTGTCTCGCTCAGTGGAAGGTCTTTAATTTAATTGATGGTGCTTTAAAACTGTTATTGATGGTGCTGGATTGTTTGTAGATTTGGATTGTAATTAATTTGGATTTACCTGCTTACTTATTGTGATTTTTTGGTACTACTTAAGCGGATATTTTTACTCTGTTGTCACATCAAGCTAATATTATAAATGCAAAAGTTTGGATCATGAGATGTATGGATGTTTGTTACCTCTTCGCGTTGAAACTACTGAACGGATCGGGATGAAATTTTGCATACAGGTAGTTCTAGCCCTGAAATAAAACATAGGCATACTTTAATCCCATAAATCAGTTCCCATGGGATTTGAATAACCTTAAAACGTTTCCATAGAAACAACGCGTGCGAAGCCGCGGGCAGAAACTAGTTTAAAATAATTACTGGTTTGGTAAACTTCACCTGTACTGAAAAAAAAAAACAAATTGCCATTTAGGTAGGTAGTTAGGTACCTACTCAATTCTATAGAGTGAGTTTGTAGATATATGTTCTCGCCTCGGTTATAATTTATGTGGAATCACTAATACATAGGTAAATAATAATGCTGGAAAATTTAAACAGCAATCTATCAATAACCAATATGAGAACGTTAGACCTCATCACAAAATTTCTCTTATTAAATGACGACATAGAAATCTCGAAAGATGACCCTGTAGAGCTATCTATTCTATATTCTGTAGGTACCTATCCTAACCGGTACCTCATTATGTTTATTTCATAACTTCATTATGGTTATATTTGTTTCATAATGTTATGTTTTATTTTCTACAACATGCAATGCAATATAGCTTTCCGATTAACTCGGGCCTCTTTTCACCAGATGCAATAGACAAATCTCCAAACGGTGCCGGAAACGGAGGTGGTAAGCAGCGGCGCTCCCGCACGAACTTCACACTGGAACAACTCGGCGAGCTGGAGCGACTGTTCGACGAGACACACTACCCGGACGCTTTCATGCGGGAGGAGCTCAGTCAACGGCTTGGACTCAGCGAAGCTCGAGTGCAGGTAATATAAATACTTTCTAAATAATAATTTATCAGAAAAAATCTATTTCTCAAATTTATGTTGAAAAACATGAAGCTGAGGCAGGACCTTTTTGGTTCACAATGGAATAATACTTTTTTTTTATATTTTAAGGATTTTTGTTTTCTGTTATCATTATTATTTTTGTGTGAGCCAATAAATTGATTTTCTTTCTTCCTTTCTTCTTTCTATTTCTTTATATGTTTAAGGACCAACAGTTATTATTATATCTATGTTTACAAATAGTCTCTTACGTTTAAACAGCCCTTACAGGTCTTTCAAAATATGGTAATTACGTAATTATGCTCCTACCAAATACAAAGAAATAGAAATATAAAAGCTTAGTGCAACAAAAATCCTCTACATAATAAATAATAATATAGTATAGTAATGGTACTTATAACAGAATTGAGAAAACTGCTTATTAATACAATGTTCTTTTTTTCCTAAATTATTTAGTTTCAAACTTGTCAACTTGTCAAGCGGCTAAATAAAGATCATTTAAAGAAATCTAACTTAAAAGGAATAACAAAGCGAAAACAATTAACTTCTTTCGTTTCTCAGTATGTAGGTAGGTACTCCTTGCTCACTAATAAAGCCTCTACCACATAGCCGCGATTTTGAAGCGCGTCTTGTGTCGCCCCCACCCGCCGCCGTAATAAACTGTCTCCGGCTACCGTCCGCTCCCCGCAAAATCGTAAAACACAAGACGCAGCTTCAAAATCGCGGCTCTGTGGTGGAGGCTTAATGATTGGCAGAACTTTGCTACGCTACACCGTAGGCCGTAGCCATCCGTAGCACTATCTACGTTGCGTAGACTTTTGACGCATAGATAAATCGAACGTAGTTTGTTTCATAAAAAATTAACCTCTTTCATTTCTCACTATGTATGTAAGTAAGTTTGTACTCGATGGTCACTAATAAATGGCAGAACTTTGCTACGCTACACCGTAGGCCGTAGCCATCCGTAGCACTATCTACGAGGCGTAGATGCTTGACGCATAGATAATCGAACGTAGTTTGTTTCATAAAAAATAAACCTCTTTGGTTTCTCACTTTGTAGTTGTACTCGATGCTGCCTAGTAATGATTGGCAGAACTTTGCTACACTACACCCTAGGCCCTAGCCATCCGTAGCACTCTACGAGGCGTAGGCCCTTGACGCATAGATAATCGAACGTAGTTTATTTCATAATAGATAAACCTCTTTTGTTTCTCACTTTGTAGTTGTACTGGATGCTGCCTAGTAATGATTGGCAGAATTTTGCTACACTACACCGTAGGCCGTAGCCATCCGTAGCACTATCTACGAGGCGTAGACCCTTGACGCATAGATAATCGAACGTAGTTTGTTTCATAAATAATAAACCTCTTTGGATTTTCAATTTGTAGTTGTACTCGATGCTCGATCGCTAAGATACGTGCGTAGTTTGTTTCATACCTACTTGTTTTGTTTCATTTAGCTTTTTCTCATGTTACACCAGCTTTTGCCCGTGGCTTCGCAAGCGTTTTTCTTTGATAAAATTTACCTAACGTAGTCATGAAAAGGTAAGAACCAAATAGACAGAGTAAATTTCACACTTCTAATATTAGTATGGATGGGTACTTGGATACTCCATTACGGATTTAAGCGGGTTAACTTCGAACCTTATTTGTGTTGAAAGAAACACCCGACACAGTAGGATCTTTACGAGAAGATGACTCTCACCAGCATCAACAAGCAGCCCCTATATAAATAAATACTTATATACAAATGCTCTCCCTCTGGATATCCGACGTGCAAAATCAATAAAATCTTCAAAAAACTGCTTCATCAGCATTATTTATCCTTGTAAAAGTAAGATAACCTTATTTTATGTTTATGTAAGTTTATTATAATGTTTGTAGGCTGTGTAGGTGTTATAGTATGTAGTGTAAGTATTTGGTTTCTTTAAGTATCTAAATCACGGAATTAGAATTCTCTATTTTGTGATCTAAATAGATTTATTCCGTGCCACCGTCTATTTTGTTCTTTTCATGTCCAGTCCATCCCAAGGTTGCCTGGAAGAGCCGCTTTCAGCGATAAGGCCGCCCTTTATACTTTCTCCTGTATTGTTTCTTGTCTATCTATCTACGTTATCCTGCTGATAAATTCACGAGGGAAGAGTTTTACCGAGATAGAAAAAGTTCTGAAAAGGTGTATCAAAAGGCTGAGGAGCATTCATAAAGACACGAGTCTACTTGAGTTTGTCATAGACACACATAGTAAAGCCAAGAAGAATATGAAAATCTCAGAATTAAGGACACCCTGTTCAGCGGTCTGACCCAACACATAAACAATCACACTCGTGTCATCGCCAATAACAATATCATCAAACAGCCTGTATAATCACGTGCAATATTAATTAAACCGTACGGCACGAAACATGGCTCGTACCCTTGTAATTCCAAAAGCGGGCGCCCCTTCGGTCCGGCTTTGGTTGATTTAAACATTTATCTTAGAACTTTTTCGTGGATTAAAAAAATACTAGCTAAGGTGTGTAAAAATATTGGCTAAGGTGTAGTGATTTTACGTAACTAACGGTAGTAGACGGAAGTATTCAACATTTTTTTGAAAATAATGCAGATTTTACGGTTTGATAGATGTCCTTTTAAATAAAATTAAAGCTGACTGTCACATCTTTGTTGTAAATAAAATGATTTTCTATTTATGTAGAACTCAAATTTTTTAGAGAGGCTATATTTTCTTTGAAAATTTACAAAATAAAAGCCATTTTATTTTCTTCAATAAATTAATTGTTCTTATTGGCTTAGTACGAATTATATTATCCGTTAATTTGTTTCAATCGACTACTAAAACAGCCTGCTATCCGATAATCCTGCTGTCCGATCCACCCCTCATTACTAATGCACGTAATTATCTGCAAGAGGCCAACAAGTTCCGCCTCTAGCGATACATCGTGATTACGTCTCTATCGGCGTTAAGTGCCGTGTCTAGGGGTAATTCATAGCTCTATGGACAACGTGCGTCTTAACTAGTGTCAAGTGGGCATTTGGCTTTATTTTATTAGTACAGATTTATTTAGCTTTTTTCGTATAAATGGTAGATACATATTAGATTATTGCGTGTAAGTAAGTCCTTGTTCATTAAAAATAATCCTACTTCGTAATATTATTGAAGTATAATAAAAATGAAATGAAAACATTTATTGAAAAAGGAACACACAATAACAATGGTTAACTCAATGTTAAGCTTAGTAAAGTGTTATCAGTTTCTCGTCAAGTAAAATTAAGTATAAATTAATTACACAAATTACCCAGTTTGCACAGGACTGGACAGAATGGCGTAATAGAGAGGAGGCCCTAAGCAGTGGCCTCACGGACTGAGTAGACAGATAGGCCTCCACACGGTCCTGCGGCAATCACATACAGGCTCGCAGGCGTACAAATATCACTATTATATTGCGATGTATACCACTAACTTCGCAAGGCGAACCTGGGAGCCTACGTGGAAAAGAAAAATCGAAGTTTTATTACCGTTGTCGTGCAATACCAACTCTTATGTTGCTCGCATAAGGTTAGCGCTTGCACGAAAACGAATTAGAAACTTCAATTTCGTTTTTGAGTACGGGCCCAGATTATCTGGAGGATATAAAAGTGTGTTAGGGAATAGTGGGTTAGTGTTAGGGAACTTATGGAACTAAAATTTAGAAATAAGTAGTAATCAACATTATTGATGTCTATTGTTCAATTATGGTTTAATCTTGTTACAATTTAAATTAATACAATTTACAGATGTACCTATTTATAAGAAATTTTGCATGCCAATGTGTTTTGGTGAAGTATGTGACACTATTCTAATGTTCAAGACCCTGTATTATGACCATATTTCCTGCAATAAATGATTTGAATTTGATTTGAATTTGAAGCTTGGGACGGGTTTTGGTCCAACTCGAAAAATAACAACAGGTTTCTTCGTCGCTTCTTTACTAACCGAAGGGACAGAATTCAAAAATATCACTTTATTTTTGTGTCTGTCTTTATTTTTATAATTTGACCTTTTCTAAGTGTAAAGTTATTGTATTTATGGAAATAAAGAGTTTTTGATTTGATTTGATGTGATTTAGTCCCTCAACAGAAGCTAGGTAATTCTATTTCCCATTACAATCATCTTATAATTAAAATAAACAGTTATTTCAGCAGTGTTTACTTGCTATTTTGTCGTATTGTCTTATGTAGGTACCTAATCAGTGCTAATGAATGCTTGCTAGGGTTAGACACAGCAGTACCTAGGTACAGACAGCGTCAGAATTAACTAACCACCCTGCATAACACAATGCAGGTTAGAATACGATTTTTTTTTTACATCTTGTTCTACTGTTTTTATGTTACCTAAATTAAAATATACCTAACTTATTTTCGACTTTAAAAACTCCTACGATTTACAGGTTTAGATTTAAACCGGCATGTGTTATGCAGGGGGGTTGGTTAATTCTGACGCTGTCTGTTCATTGCTTGTCAGTCGGTTGTGTGATGTGTTGAGCAGGAATCACACAAATATTATAAAATAGTTTATGCCCGCGGCTTCCTATGCGTTTTTTCTATGGAAACGTTTAAAGGTGATTTCTATCCCATGGGACCTGATTTATGTGTTAAAAAGTAGCCTATGTTTGATTCCAGAATTAGAATTACCTCTGCAAAATTTCAGCCTGATCCATTCTGTAGGTTTGGCGTGAAGGGGTGACAAACATCCATCCATCCCTACATCCAAACTTATACACATTTATAATATTAGTGTGATAGTCTGATGCGAAAGTTACTACTGAACAGATCGGGCTGAAATTTTTCATTTAAGTAGTTCTAGTCCTGGAATTAAACATAGGCACGTTTTGTTACATAAATCAGTTCCCATGGGATAGAAATAACCTTAACACGTTTCCATAGGAACGACGCATGCGAAGCCGCGAGCAGAAACTAGTATATTATGAAGCCGAAAGTTTGTGAAATGTGAATTTTATTTTGTTATCTAGGATCTCCAACTACTGAACAGATTAAGATGAAATTTTGCGTACATTTAGAACATAGCCTAACTTAGATAATATCTATACTTATAATAAAACTGTAACAGGTCTAATTCTGTACATTGAAGATATTTTGAAAAAATTTTTTGGAGGGCACTCTATTATCGATACTGAAGCCAAAACTGCAATTTTTTTCATTCATGTCTGTCTGTCTGTCTGTCTGTCTGTCTGTCTGTCTGTCTGTCTGTCTGTCTGTTTGTTAAACGCGCATCACGCCGAAACTACTGAAGGTATTGAAATGAAACTCGGCACGATTTTAGGTCATACTACGAGGAAGGACATGGGATACTTTTTATCCCGGAATTCAGTCAGGTTTCCCTGGGAGAGGGGATGACAGTAAAATTCTTTAACTGCGCATCACGACGGAACTACTTAAGGTATTGAAATAAAACTCGGTACGATTTTAGGTCATACCACGAGGAAGGACATAAGATACTTTTTATCCCGGAATTCAGTCAGGTTCCTCTGGGAGAGGGGATAAAAGTAAAATTTCTTCACCGCGCATGACACCGAAAGTGCTAAATGAGTTGGAATGAAACCTAGCAAGATTTGATTTCATACTACAAGAAAGGACATGGGATACATTTCATCCCGGAATTCAGTAATTTTCCCCTGGGAGAGAGGATGGAAGTAAAATTCTTTAACCGCCCATCACGACGGAACAACTTAATGAATTCGAATGGAACTCGGCATAATTTGAGTTCATACTACGAGGAAAGATACATTTTATCCCAGAATTTAGTAAGGTTCCCCTGGGAGAAGGGATGAAAGTAAAATTCCTTCACTGCGCATCACGTTCACGCCGAAACTACTGAATGAGTTGGACTGAATTGGTACGATTTGAGTTCAAGGAAGGACATGGGATACATTTTATCCTGGAATTCAGTAAGGTTCCCCTGGGAGAGAGGATGAAAGTAAAATTCTTTAACCGCGCATCACGACGGAACTACTTAATGAATTCTTGCATGCAACTCGGCGTGATTTTAGTTCGTACTATGAGGAAAGATACATTTTATCCCGGAATTCAGTAAGGTTGCCCTGGCAGAGGGGATGAAAGTTAAATTCCTTCACCGCTCATCACGCCGAAACTACATAGGTAATGTAACTTGGCACGTTTTGAGTTCATACTACAAGAAAGGACATGGAATACATTTCATCCTGGAATTCAGTAAGGTTCCCCTGGGAGAGAGGAAAAAGTAGAATTCTTTAACCGCGCATCACGACGGGTCTACGCGTCGTCCGATTTCATGCATTCTTTTTGTTAGAAACAGAGATGCAAGATCGAATATGACTAAATCAGTAGAAAGTCGAGTAGAAAATCAGTAGATTGATGATATAATCTGTAGATTGAAGAAAAAAATTCGTAGATAAAGGGTAGGTAAGTTCCTATCTATTTATTTTTCCAAGACGCACCCATTAGTTAGGTTCCTACCTACTAAGGTGGTGGGTCTTGGAAAAATAAGTTAGGTTCCTGCCTTACATGATATATGGTGGTTTAGCTGGTCCAGCGAAGTTTGGTTGGAGTCTTACTCCAACCAAACTTCGTGTACAATTAAATTAATTAATTATTGTGGTCCACTTAAACTAACTGGACCGCAGAAAAATATTTTTTATTGTGGTACACAGCCAACTGTACCTACCTACTAACGAAAAAAAATTACGGTGGTCCAGTCAAATGGATCAGGAGCCCAATTCTGCAAAAAAATTGCTTCAGTATGACAATGGAATCGTCGCAGAATCATCACGTAGAATCCTTAGATTAATAAAATTCCAGATAGTGCGCGCGAGATAAATTAATATGTAGTTTCAAACTTGACGCGCGTCTCTCCATCTGCATTCATCATAATTTCTTTCATCCAAGGTGGAATACCAAAAAGTGTCATTCTGTGACGATAGCCCTGTCATAGTGAAGCGATTAGTATAGCAGAAAAGGGCCCCAGCTGTGAGTAAGTCAAACGAGTAGGACACTTCTTAACACTGACGCTGGCCGAGTCGTAGCTAAAAGTCGTGTGGATAAAGAATGGGATTGAAGATGACAATATGCTATCCCCCGTTGACCCTACACGATTTTTTGGACGGCGGCGTTTCATAATAAGAGAGACTATGGTTAAATGTGAACTTAATTAGTCGGCAGGTAAGGCAATCGCGAACGAAGTCGCGGGTACAGCTAGTCTACACTAATATTATAAAGAGGAAAGATTTGTATTTTTGTATGTTTGTTTTTTGTTTGATTTATTCGTAAATCAAAAACTACTGGACCGATTTCAAAAATTCTTACACCATTAGAATGCTACATTATCCCTAAGTAACATAGACATATATTTAGGTATTTGTTTAAAATAAATGTCCACCCGTGCGAAGCCGGGACGAGCCGCTAGTATTATCTCAGTTAGTTAAATATCTACAAGTACCTACCCAGGTTCATTTTAATCGTGCAAACATACAACAAGGGTATTAATTCCCAATTAAATTATAAGTAATTTGCAGCAATTTGGGAATGAGTTGAATTTGCATGAGCTGGCAACACTGACGTCTGCATCATGCAATCAGTACTGTACGTGCCCTGCCCTAATGTGGTTAGCACCCGTGTTTGCTTGTGCTGGTGGAATTTCAATCTTCTCTAACTAGAAATGAGATTCATTTCTCTACCCCCTAAACCATACGTGGAATATTCTCTACCTATACGTATGTGAAGTAGTTTCGGTGAGATTAGTGTAGTGAGTGACGTACTGTTAATCTATGCTACGTAGCTTTGTGTGAAAACATAATGCAAATCCATTGATTAGTATGGACTAATACCTAATATTACTACTAATACCTAATATTACTACAAATACCTAATATTACTACCAATACCTAATATTACTACATACTTAATAGCTAATAATTATAAATTCGAAATTAAATCTTGTCTTTCTGTTACCTTTCCACGCCTAAACGGCTGAACGGATCTGAATGAAATTTGGCAGGGAGGTAGTTGTTATTCTGAGGTCGGACGTAGGCTAATTTTTATCCCAGAAAAAAACGTGCGAAGCCGCGGGCAGTAGCTAGTTATTTTTATATTTTATATATATATTTTTTACCTACTAAACAGGTACATAGTGTAGGTGTTTACCTAGTAAACTAATGAATTTTCGACATAATCTTACTTTTGTGCTAAAAATTTTCTCCACTGTCAACCTATTTCAATTAAATCAAATAATATCGCAAAAAATTTCGACTTTGACGGGACTTGAACCCGCATCCTTCCGTCAGTACCGAAATGTGCTAACCAACTACACCACGAGGTCAAGTAACGTGGTGGTCGAAAATCTCTGAGAGTTCCTACGGACTCTAGCGCCGTTAGCTCCACCTACAGGGGAAACATTGAAGTTTATGTAGTTGGTTAGCACATTCCGGTACTGACGGAAGGATGCGGGTTCAAGTCCCGTCAAAGTCGAAATTTTTTGCGATATTATTTGATTTCTTAGAAATTACCCTGAGTGTGCGGTTACGCACTATAACAACAAAAAACCTACCTATTTCAATCGATAAGAAATATTATACGTGGTATTTTAGAAAAGTGCAATATACTTAATTATTACCAGTAAGTTCCAAAAGAACAAGAAAAAAGCAATAAATAATGATAAGTAACCTACGTCACTGATGCTACGTTAAGGGTCTACGCCGCGTAGACAGTGCTACGCAGTGCTACGTAGTGCTACGTAGTGCTACGGTCATACCAGAGGCTACGGCACCGCGGCGTCGTCGGTGTAGCCAACTTTTATTGGCTACCGTGTTTAAGAATTAACTATATTTAATGCTATTCTTAGAGAACCCTAGTGTCTAGGTAAACCTAACTTAAAGTTTAAGGCAATATTAACCAAAAACATGTAATCTTTTTGACAATACACGATATCTATCTGACTATTGATTGTTGGTTTATAACTTTGTTTTTTTACAGGTCTGGTTCCAGAATAGAAGAGCAAAATGTCGCAAACATGAAAGTCAGATGCACAAAGGTATTTATTCCTTTTTGATATTACAAAACCAAATTTTACAAACATTCTCAATGTATTCTAGGAACTTTGATTGAAGATTCAAGTCCCGAAGAGGTCAGGAACGGATTCATTATGGATGTAAGCGGGTTAACTACGAACCTTATTTGTGTTGGAAGAACGCCAACGTTTCATCCCATAACGAGGGACATCTTCAGGGTGAGTGCGGTTCTAGACGCGCGCGTTCCGCATCTCTCCGAGCACTGCGCACGAGCGCGCGTTGAGCCCGCGATGTGAGCGCCGGGAGTGGGGGTGGTGGGGGTTGCGCACAAGATACAAACTTTGGTGTTCTTGCAACATAAATAAGGTTCGTAGTTAACCCGCTTACATCCTTAATGAATTCGTCAAACTACAATAGTTCTTTTTTATAGTAAAAATAAGATTAGGAACGGATTGACCCCGGAACTGGCTAAGTTGAACCTATAAGGAGGTGTGTATCTCTTCTTTTGGTTCAGATAGCAGTAACTTTATTTGTTTAAGCCTAAAAAATAAACGTAACTTAAGATTTTCATAGGGCATTTATGTAGATGTTTTTTAACTTTCATTTATTGAACCTGGTTTACTACCGCTTTTTATTATTTTCAAATACTAAAATCATGTTTATGAGCATAAAATTAAATTACAAACGCTTTCATAACTGGTGTTGCCATTACTTCTTGAATAGAGTTCACCATTCATATGTCAAGTCATAATTGTAACTAATGTTCGAACGAGTGCATTTAAAACAGTTCTGCTTAATGTAGTCGAAAACAACAAATTGCAAATGATTCTGGCAAACCGTCTACCCCAGTTTTGGCACGCTTTGTAATTGCAGTGAATATTTTGTGAATGTTACACTTGCTTGAGTATTTAGCGTCTTTGACTTGGAGTGTGGTTTAAAAGTAATATTATTTATTAGGGATGAAAACGCAGACAAGTCGTTGCTTATTGTTATTGATATTTCCCACTGCAGAGCAAAGATAAAAAATTATTAATCAAATACACTTTTCATGCAAGTTACGTATGAGTATAAGTGGGCGACTGCTGTAATATTTTAAAAGCTGCCACAATACCCATTTATTGTTCGTATACTGGAGGCCTGGATTTATGACGTCAGCGTGCATGAAGAAATTAAAGACAATTGCGCCAATTGATCTATAGTGAGTTTAAGTTTTATAATATGTGTAGTGTTTCGTAAAGATAAACGGACGATCAATTTTAATTCAAGTTTCTTCAGTACTTAGTCAAAGATTACTTACGATGGCTGATAATTTATTTAGATAAAAGTGCTGCTTTCCAAGGTTGTACATTTGTCACAAAGTAGATTCGTCACGAAAAAAAGCACGTGTAAATTCGTCACAATTCTATTATTCTGAAAAAATCCTTTGTTTATTAATTTTGATTATTGTAATTTCGCATTGCTTTCCACAAAGACGGCGGAAAAATCAAACAATAAGTAGAAAAAACCACCACCAAAAGTAATATTGCACTTAACCTGCCAGATACTGAAGTGACCCAAGACCACTGAAGTGACCCAATCCGTATCGTCGATACGAAAAAAAACTTTAATAACTTACAAAACTAGAAAACTACATTTGCTCCCATGAACTAACTCTACCCATAAGCTAAACAGAATCACATGAGATACAGCTTCCGCCAAGTGATTCGCCCCGTTTAATTATTCATCCGCGTGAGTTATGGCGGAATTAAAAAACTGTTAGAGTCGCCCGGCGCCGCGGTAACCATGTTAGAGCAACCGTGGAATACGAAATGTGGCTGGCTGAACGGAACAGACGTTTCAAGTACTTACTATATTAATTTTCCATTGAAATAAACCTTAAAATTGTTATAGGTTGTGTTACTTGTGTGTTATTATTTATTTTTGAGTAGGAACCAAAGTTCTTACTACCTAGTAATATTTTCTCTTTTTTAAAGTAGTACCATAATAACAGATGCACACAGATCTGACCCCATGTACATATCCGACGATCCTATCCTACCAGGTTGTCTGGCAGAGATCGCTCTTGAGCGATAAGACCGCCAATTGTCACTTAGGTTATAATTATTTCTTATTAAATTGTTTCTTAGTTTTTAGTGTGCAATAAAAGTATTTTCTATCTATCTATCTACTTTTGATAAAAAAGAGTTAAAACAGGATGTGAGTTTTACAAATAAAAAAAAATAAGGCTGTATAATTCACACAGCATCATCTAGCATCCAGCTAAGCGGAGGTAAAATAATTGTGAAAAGATTTACGGGCTCGTTCTAGGGTATTACCCTGTATATGCATAGATTTTTTAATTTTTTAAACTGTTTTTTTCAAAATTTTATATGTAAAAAATGGTAAAAAACAACAAGTAAAACTGAAGTCATGTTCTGTGACGTCACACTTCACATTTTCAACTCAAAGCGCTTCTGTTTCTTCCTGTATATGCATAGAATTTTTTAATTTTTTTTTACTTTTTTTTTGTCAAAATTTTAAATGTCACACTTCACATTTTCAACTCAAAGCGCTTCTGTTTCTTCGTTGATTTTCGAATCAAATTAAAATTAGAAACAATTAAATGATAAAAATTTTACTGAACAGAAAACACCAAACAACTGCGAAATAATATAAAAAGATGTCCCGCCAAAGGCAATATCATAACAATACAAAATGTGAAGTGAGACATCACGTGCGCTCTTGTCAATGGCGCTGCGTTTAGTAATTCTGCGATTGACATTTAAAATATTTACTTTTCAATAAAAATGGCAGAAGCCTTTATTCACAAAGAAAATTATAATATAATTAGTATTTACAATTGAAACAATTGAGCTAACTGCAGACTGTTGCAAACAATCTACAGGTAGCTCAACTGATCCATATCAATACCAGTCGGAAGCGTCCCCAAGACGCTGGCTGCATTGCCCCGCTGTATGGCAATGCTGATGCGCTGTGCCAGATACTGACCAGCTCTCGGGTACTTTTGTACTTTTGTACTTTTCAATGATTAAATTTCACAATAAAAACATAAAAAATACGAAAATAAATAAACATATATATTTCGATCTATAGAGATACGTACGAGAATACGTAAAAAAATTATTATCTTTTTTGAAGTTACATGCATTTCATCCTATTATCAAAGGAAGAAGTAACCTACCTACTTACTATCTGTGCTACTAAAGTAAAGTTAGTATTGTATTTTATTATTACAATTTTAATATCCTAAAGTAACATTTCTCAAACATAATACATAGGTTCGTTCCTATAAATAAGTTACAACTTACTATTAAAACTAATATGGAAATCAACTGATTCTACCAACGCCGCGCTGCGCAAACTTGGTGGTTTTGTTTACTTTTACGTCAATCTCCTTTATAGGCAGGGCATAAGCACTAGGTATCTTCAGAAAATTAGACCTCTATAAGCATAACTCGAAATAGTAAAAAAAGGGAGATGTGCGAGTAGCTATAAATTCTGGGAATTGCACAACGCACTTAGCGATCGCCCTCGTGCTCAAGATCCGGTCCGAGAGATCTCTGCGGACCGGAATATATGTGGACAGGAAGCAGACTTGACCGGTGGAATTGAAAATCTTGGATTTTCAAATTGCTTCCTTCTCTCTTGAGCTCTACCAGAGCTCATTATTAATGCAGGCGGGATAACTAAGAACCTATAGTCTGTTCGCGGAGACAAGCTAATAGGGAAATTATAGTTTGTGTTTGAAGAACACGTGCATTGGGACTACCCATTGCCAATGGCGCAGCGCATCAGCATTGTCATACAGCGGGGCAATGCAGCCAGCGTCTGGGGACGCTTCCGACTGGTATTGATATGGATCAGTTAAGCTACCTGTAGATTGTTTGCAACAGTCTGCAGTTGTTATTTATTTCTATTAGGTGATTGTAATTGCCAATAGCCAAGCCAAGCTTAGATAATAAATTATTACGTTGATCTATGTTGGCATGATTTGACAACTTGGGATGAATCCAAGATGAGTCCCACATTAGGAATAATACGTAAAATCCTTATTTTTTGTCATATAGCTTCGGCTAAAAATGAAACAAAGCAACATTTTCAAATCAAAATAAATAAGTAAAGTGACGACCTCTGGTGCAGCGGGCGAAGGTCCGCCTGCGACGCAGGAGGTTGCGGTTTCGATTCCCGCCTCGGGACAAATGTTTGTACGATCTGCAGATATTTGTTCAGGGTGTTCTGGATGTTTTTCTATGTATGATAAAAAATATCTATCTATGTAATGTCTATTGTATTATGTATATCAGTTATCTAGTACCCATAACACAAGCTCTGCTTAGCTTGGGGCTAGATAATGCTGTGTGAATTGTCCAGCATTATTAATTTAAATTTAAAAAGTCTATCTCCCCATTCGAGGCCTGTGCCCAGCTGTGGGTAGGTTTTAAACAGCCGATGACTATGATAATGTGGAGAATAATAAACAGACTTAAAAGGTGAATTTAAAAATCTTGTATTTTAAAGATTCCACTTCTAAGCTAACCTCTGATATGAAAAGGGGTACCTATTCTGAAGAGAGTTTCTTTTTATAGCTATTTTTGCAAGGAAGCTCTAGGTTAGGACTGTAATTTGAGAAGTTGTTTTCACTTTTCGAGGTATTAAATAAGCCCTGAAAAATCTAGCTTGCGCTGGTAATTTAACATAAGAAAATTATTTTGAAAATCAAGTTAGATCTTACAAAACTAAATAAATACTTCAGTAGATCTATAAACATAAAAAAAAACCTGATTCCTTCCATCGATTTCATAACCCGTGTCGTGTCCCATTTCCCCAATAACACTGGGTCGTAATGTAATCAGTTCAAATCACACTCGTTTTGCGGTAACTCGCTGTCTCCGCTCATAACATCACTGTTACAAATGAGAGATGATCTGTCATACAGAGAAACATTTCTCGGATGAGAACTGAGGCCTCGACCCCCGAGCAACGACTTCGATACGATACGAGATTCTCTTCTGATCCTGGGTTAAAATTCATCCGAATGATCGAAAACTGGACCTCAGAGTTGCGCCCCTATACCTACCAGTCAGCTAAGTAAATGGATTGACACTTTTTTATCCGCCATTATCGGAAAAGGCCGTCGTTTATAGAACCATTTGTAAAGTCTAAACACTGTTTTACACCGTCGCGTCTTTTTATGACATTCTTAACTTTATTTCAAACCCATGAACCAAACAGCTTCAATCGCTAACAGTAGCACATCGATGCAGTAACTGTCGCATATTCTGTCAGACATCGCACTATAGTGATTGCAAGTAAGACCGCTAAACGGAGCGTAAAGCGAAAAAAAGCCGCTCTCCGGAATCGAATAAAATGATTCCCCGCGGGAGCCATTCGGACGCAATCCCGCCGTCCCCTGCTAAATGTCTTATTAACTTACCCCCCGCGCCCCTCGCCCCGGTAACACGAGAATAATCATGTAAAGTGAAATGAAACGGTTATTTGTTACGTTATGCCCCTTTAGCGCGAGATGTTATTGATTACGCAATCGTTTGCGGCTTTATGTTCAATGATTGAATGTGTTGTGATGATGCAGTTCTCGCGATGATAATGCATTATAGGAGCTTCTTCCCTTTCTACAGATTAACAGTTTGTGTACTGAAATTTAAAATTGTGTTGTTTGTGATATAGGATGGAGGACAAGATGATTTTATTCTCACATTTTCACCAACTCTAAGAAGGTCCCTTAGCAATGCAGTCGTAAATCCTGAGTAAATTGTTTTAGCACGAAAACAAGCAGTATTTTTCCAGCACGTCCCATTAAATCATAAAGAATAGGAGTTGAATCTTCATAAAATTAAGAATTCATATTCAACGAAGTCATGAATCTCTGCGAGCGCGTTCCCGTACGAAAACAATCACAGCAGCCGTGAAATTTAAGAAGAAAAGAATAACACAGAGTCTTAATTGTTCCCCTGTTCATAAAATTGTAAAGTTATTCGCCTAGTGCGAGGGTGGCCATATTTTATTGCGCAGAAACCGCTGTAAAGATGTTCGGAACGGTTTAAAATAAGCGAGAGGAGGTGGGGTGGCACGGCTTACCTTCTAATTCGATTAAATTAAACAACTCAGAGTTAATCAAATAAATGCGCAGCGGCCGCAGGGAGAGTCGGACTCTCGTATTTATGTCGGCACTTCGCGAAAGTAATTCGGTGTCAAATATGGAAATAACTCATACGAGCTGGGAGCATCCATTTTGATAATGTCGACGGCGACCGGAGTGCCTTTGATTTACAGCGATCGCGGCGCCCGCCCCCGCTCGCCGCCCGCCCAGCGCTGCCATACAGCGAGGATTCATAATTATGTTTCTGTATTCGCTGAGAAAGGTGAAAAATAAGAATTGTAGCATATGAATGTTCGATTCAGAATTATCAAAACAACTTCTAGTGATCCCGGGTTGGAATCAAAAACTGTAGTTATAACAAAATTTTGGTGTTGTAACGTAGTTTTTCAATTACGACTCGAGTCTTTTTTCAGATTAAGGTTTAAGAAGGTGTACATTTTAACGGGAAAAACAAGGAAAAGATTCTATTATCCCTGATATAATTACAGAAAGAGTTTCTCTCCTTTTTACCCCATTATTAGCCGCAAGGCCAATTTGAAGCAAGTACCAAGTAACTCTCACCTTAACAAAGGGCAATTAAATAAATGAATATTTAAAGACGAACACCTCAAGCTGGGATCGGTATCCTCGTTAATTTATTAATTGGCCTCTCGCCCCGGGCGGGCTATAAACAACGAATCTCACTTAATTTACGAGCAAATTATGCTTTACTTAAATATCAATTTAATTAAGTGTTCAGTTCGGCAAGGATTTGTGCTGGTGGCTGTGTGCTCGTTTGTCTCTGCCAATCCGGTGCGGGTCGATAAGCTGCATCTTAATTCACTTACCTTAGCTTCTATTCGAGCGCTTAGGCGGTGAAAGAGTTATGAAAATCCAGATGAATTTTTAGCGTTAAATAAGTTTTTTAAAATAAAAGTTGCAGACGCACAGAAAAATACCACCCGTACCTGGTCGACATACCACAGTGTCGAACCAAAAAATTCTCCTCCACTTTTCTAATAAGCACGGCCAAAGAGTGGAATGAGCTTCCTGCGTCTGTTTTCCCGTTAGAGTATAATCTTGGAGTCTTCAAGTCTAGGGTAAATAAGTTCCTTCTGGGAAAGCGTGCTCCATCTTAGGCCACATCTTCACTTACTTTAAGTGAGTTGGTGGCCAAACGCTAGACCATTATCAATTAAAAAAAAAAAAAAAGTTACATTTATGCAGTTTATATTCTTTGATACTTTGTCTATGGTACTACGGCAGTACTACGATGCTACGACGAAGCTACGGCTACGGTACTACGCATTGTAACCGTGCTACGAATACTTTACGACGAAACTTCGCCTTTTTTTCTCAAACGCTTTGAGTTGCAAAGGTCCGCCTGCGACGCAAGAGATTGCGGGTTCGAATCCCGGCTCGGAACAAATTTGTGTACGATCTGCAGAAATTTGTTCCGTTGGTCTGGGTGTTTTCTATGTATAATAAAAAATATCAGTTATCTAGTACCCTTAACACAAGCTCTGCTTAGCTTGGGGCTAGATAATGCTGTGTGAATTGTCCAGCATTATTTATTATTTATTTATTTATTTAGTTTCACATTTCAAACACTGAGTGACCCAAAACAGTCACAAAATTTTAACGAGACTAATTTTGTTCGTTTAGTTTGCGGCTTGTAATTTAGCTAGACTAAAGAAGCTTCTTGATATCATCCTCAGGCCTCCTAGTCGGCGGAGGCGGCACACCCCTGGAGCCCTGCCGAGTGGCGCCCTACGTGTCGGTCCCTCGTCTATCCGCGATGCCGAGGCCTCCGCCACCGCAGCCAATGCCGCCGCTGGCGCCCCCGGCAGCCTTCGCGCCTTTCGGCTCGGCTATACTGTCCGCTGCTGCTCACCAAGTAAGAGTCATCATCGTTCACAGAGTGACTTAATCCACTGTTAGGTGAGGCATTCTTAATATTCAAGACCATCAAATTTGGTATCTGTAAATACAATCAAATATAATCAGCGGCTTATCGACCTCCGTGGCGCAGCGGGATCGAACCCGCAACCTCCTGCGTCGCAGGCGGACCTTCGCCCGCTGCGCCACGGAGGTCGTCATACAATTTATATGATATAATTTATAGATAATTTTTTTAAAACCCGAAGAGCCTCGGTACCCCACGGTCTCGACTTCAACTAATAGATCTTTTCAAATATTTTTTACCAAACTTAAGTCCTGTCACCTTTTATGTCCTCTTTAGCATCCTAACAACGCTCTCATTTTCCCCCTAGTATGCGAGCGCAGCGGCGGCCGCCGCAGCAGCCCTCTGCCCGCCGTATGCCGGTCTAGCGGCCCTGGCGGCGCGGTGCCGCTCCTCATCCATAGCGGACCTGCGGCTCAAGGCTCGGCGGCACGCAGCGGCCCTCGCCGCTAGCGCCGCTCGAGCCTCCCCGCCGCTGCCCACGCCAGAGACTACTCCTGCTGATGCGTAATGGACTTTATTTTCAAGGATATGAGAGTTGGCAGGGTCTTCTGTGTGTCTATGACTTACCGTGATAAGCAGCGGCTCGTGCTAGACACAGAAACACAGAAACAAACTGGCACAACGGTGTGGCTCTTGCCAGAAATATAGAAAGGAACTGGCATAGAAATTGATTACGTTTCTATTGTGGATGTTTATGTTATTGTTAGCGTGGGATGAGAGCGGACAAACGGGGTCCACACGGCGGCGTGCCAAGCGGTCGAGCTGCTATGTGTGACTACCACAGTGACAATGCATTTTTGTTCATTGATCGCATACTTATTTTATCATACTTTACAAACTGCTTACTTACCCTTCTATTTTCTGTTGATCTCATTGAAATCCAAGTATTATTTTTGCAGGTATCTTTGTGTGAAACGTGAAGTAAACAAACCTATTCTTATTAGAAAACTTGATTGCATTGTATGAATGGTATAAAATGACCAAAGATTGGAACGTTTAGAGAAGAGTAAATTATTAAGCTGTGATAAGTGCTGCGACGGACAAAATTGATCTCAATGTTCTGTGCTTCATTATTTCGATATTTAAGTCTCAAAAAGCATGTTTCGATTAAAACTAATGTAAATAATAATATTACTGTGTTTATAGACTTTAAAATTGATCTGTTCATAGTTGTGTATTGACTTACAAAATAAAGTTATTTAATAAGCTCGATGTTATTTGCCTTTATTCTTTTCTTTGTTTAAGTGGTAGGTACCTACCCACCAGTTCAAACTCGCTATTTTCTAAGATAATGAGGCAAACGGAGTCCCCGTTTGCCTCACTAACTAACAACGGATAGTAACTAACAACATTTCGTTGGTTATTTTATTACCTAATACCACAGATATTATAATACTATACTAGTACCTATACTCATCGATCAAGGTTTTCGCCGGCCCCCATAGATTCACAATGCGCACCCTGAAACCGTCCGTATCAAAAGACAAGCATTTTGGCATGTTATGCTTACCATTTCAACTAGTGTCATTGTAGCGCTCGAGCAGAAAGCATGACCAAGTGCTCGTATAAAAACTGAAAAAATCACACGTCCAAGCAGAAGAAAAAGGATGGAATTTCTTATTTTCAGTAAGTTTTAATGTACTAGGTACACCTTTGTGTTGTGATATTAGCCATATCGTTAAGAAATCAGCATTAAATATTGTTTTCTGGTTTGCCTATGTTACAATATTTATTTTGTTCTAAATTTATGAATGGAGTGACTATTCTTTCTTATTTTTTATTGATGTGGTAAGTTTATTTCTTTTTCATAAAAAGACGTTTAAAATTAAATAGGTACTAAGATGTTGTAAACTTGAAATAACGCTTCTCTTTTGTCCCGGAAACAACACGTGCGAAGCCGCGACCAGAAACTAGTTCTTTTTAATTTAAAGTCAGAACTTTGTATGTATTTTAGTTTATTTCAGTTACTTTTGTTAACTTATTTAAATTATTGTATGTCTGAAATGACCCTTTTGCATATTATACTACTTGTAATAGGGTAAATTTGAGGCCAATTTTTAGTTTAATCAATAAATGATTCCTTATCTTTATTTGAATTCTGTTGATTTAATAATCAGTTACAGGTAACTTCTTACAAAATAAAATAAAATAAATTCAACTCCACTAATCTCTTGTTCCGTATGCACAAAGCTTGTCAGGCTCTGCGCAAACTGTCTGCGACAAAACAAGTCTTAGACAATTTTGAGTGTCATTTTTGTAAGGTTCTAAAGGGTTCTAGGTATCTACGGGGAAGGCCGCGGAATACCTGATCGAAGCCTATACTATATACAGAGCGTCCCACGGATATGCCACATGGAGGGAAAGTATCTTGAATATAGTAGATAGAACATTTTACTGAAAAAAGACATTATTTGAATTTACAAAACAATTTAAACTGCATTCATAGATATTTAAATAATTACACGGGTTCGATTCCAGGTTCAACCATGTAATTATTTAAATATCTATGAATGCAGTTTAAATTGTTTTTTAAATTAAAATAATGTCTTCTTTCAGTAAAATGTTCTATCTACAATATTCAAGGTACTTTCCCTCCATGTGGCATAGCCGTAGGACGCCCTGTATACCTACCTACGTAGTTATCGATAAAACATGCCTATCAAGGCACAATTTGATGTGGTTTTTTACAAAACCTAAATCCATCTTCGAATTCCTTTATGTTTACTCTGTTTTTTAGCCACCAGATGTATCCCCAGAGAATGTGAACTCACGAGTTCACCAGGATCCCCTGGGGATACATCAGGTCAGGGGGATTCTGTTGGCCTTACCCGTTTTAGTAAGTTTTGCGGGACTTTAATGCGGGATTTTAATCTAATGGAATAAAATTTGTATGAAACCACCCCGGGATCATCATAATCATCATCATCAAAGAAAGTTTGTGCCGTTAAGATGTTTGGCCGAAGACAACGCCATAACTACTGAATGGATCTGGCTGAAATTCCTCTGAACCTGGAATAACATATTATGGCTACTTTTTATTCAAAGAAACTCTAAACAAAACCAAAAAAAACATCAGAATCGGAAAATAACTGATAGAGAAATCGGTGAAAAAAAAAATTACTCGTACATTATACTATTATTATTGCCTTTTAGCTACTTTTTATTCAAAGAAACGGGTGCAAATCCGCGGGCAATAGCTCGAGTGTCCGTTACGACGGAGTGTCCATTTTGGAATTTCACAATTCTGAATAGGTACGCTATTAATTAGGAAATGTTCTGAAACATTTGTTATTATAGTATCTAATTTATAAAAGATGACTGATGACTGGGACCACCTTCTGTAGTTGATTTTGTTTGTTCTAGTGAACGGAAAAGGCTATTTTTTTGTAATTTAATCTAGCAAATGATTTACTAAACGTTGTAATTTATGGAATCTATGAGCTTTGATCAGTTCATGAGATATGACGATCTCCACGCCACTTGTAACTATTGACTGGATACTTTTAAAGACTACTAACAATGTTTCAGAATATTTACTATTTAATAGCGTATTCAGAACTATGAAATTCCAATGTGAAGCCTCCGTCGTAACGGATACAAAGTTAGTTCTCTATACAAAACCAAAAGAATCATCAAAATCGAAACAAACTTGACAGAAGATCGGTAGAAAAAAACATACCCACTACTCGTACATAATTATAAACATAGGACCGCCTCCTTTTTTCAAATTCGGTAAAAAATTATGAAACCTAAGCGTTTCTTCATTAGTTTTTCGTCGTTAAATGTATTGTAAAGCAGATGTTATAATAATAATAATAATAATAATAATAATAATAGTCATTTATTTCAGATAATTAAATCCATATAATAATAATAATAATAATATAGCCATTTATTCCCATTTCTTACAAAACAGTGAATGTGTATTAGATTAGAATTAGAATTGTAATTAATTATGATAATAAAACTACTTATTGCATGCATTAATTTACCTAATAGATGTATTAATTTGAATTTATAAAATGAAAAATGCGATTTTAATCTTAATTTTCTTGTTGGGACATCCATTTTTGGACGTAGGCCTCCTCCATCCTGTTCCACTCGTTCCTGTCCTGAGCCAAACGTGTCCAGGTGGCGCCGGCGATGGAAACGATGTCGTCCGCCCAGCGGCGGCGCGGGCGCCCGGGCGGGCGGCGCTCGCCACGTGGGTACCAGTGCATCAGCCTCTCGCTCCACCTGTTGTCTGAAGTCCTCGCAGTATGTCCGGCCCATCGCCATTTCAGGCGACATGCCATTTTTGCTGCGTCGATGATGTTAGTTTTAGCGCGTATGTCTTTACCTCTGACTCGGTCGGTTAGTTTTATACTAAGCATACTCCTTTCGGCGGATCTTTGAAAAACTTGGATTTTGTTGATAGTCTCTTTAGTAATGGGCCATGATTGGCACCCATATAGAAGGGTTGGTGTAACCACTGAGTCCATTGCTTTCTTCTTGAGATGAACTTTCATTTTAGATTTAAATATATGTTTGAGCGACCAGTAGGAACTCCATGCCTTTTTAATTCTTCTATCTACTTCTTCTATATGGTTTCCATTGAACGATATGGTTTGGCCTAGGTATTTATATTCATCTACGTAGCCAATGGTTTCGTTTTTTACACTTGTATTGTGTCTCTGTCCGTTTGTCATAATGCAGGTTTTTTCAGGATTCATTTCTAGTCCACATTCTCTACTTTGAAAGTCTAGCGTTTCAAGCATAAATATAAGATCTTCATGGTTTTCAGTCATTATGACAATGTCGTCAGCGAATCTTAAATGGTTTAGCCTTTCGCCGTTTACATTAATACCAAATGTAGTCCAATTTAGCTTCCTAAATATGTGCTCTAAGATTGCGTTAAAAAGATTTGGCGAAACTGGGTCTCCCTGTCTTACGCCTCTTTTTAATTCAAATGCCTCACCTTTCTTCTCTAGTTTAACAATGGCTTTACTTCTTCTGTAAATTTCTTCTAGTATTTGTATGTATCTCTCTTGTACTCCTTGTTTTTCCAGAGCTTTCCAAAGTTCATTGTGTAGTATTGTGTCGAAAGCTTTTGAATAGTCGACAAATGCTATGTAGAGTGGCTTGCCGTATTCTAGATATTTTTCGATTACTTGTCGCAGAGCAAACACGTGGTCCAGTGTTGAGTAGTTGCTTCTGAATCCGGCTTGCTCTCGAGGTTGCTGAGATTCTAACTGTTTTTTGACTCTATTAAGTATGATGTTTGTAAATAGTTTGTATGTTGACTGTAGCAGACTAATCGGACGGTAGTTGTTTATGTTCTGGTGATCTCCTTTTTTATGCAAAAGTGTAATGATTGCTGTTTCCCATTGTATCGGAATCTGTATTTGGGTAATGATCTCATTAAATAGCCGGGTGAGAATAGGCGTGATTGGCTCCTTGAGTGTTTTGAGGGTGTCGTTTGTTACGTAGTCGTCACCTGGACTCTTCATAGTTTTGAGCTTTTCTATGGCATGAGCTATTTCTATAGGTATGAGCTCAGGTATTTCTTCGGTGTCGGCTGTTCGAACTCTTGGTGAACTCTCGCGGGCTGTTGTCAGTGTGCTTGGCGTACTGTAAAGAATTTTGTAAAAATCGGTAGCTATTTTTAAAATACCGTTTCTGTTGGTGATTTTTGTACCTCTACTTTTCAGTGTTTCGATCCACTGTTTAGTTACATTGTATACTCTGTTTCCTCTTTTTACTGAGCCTCTTTTGTCAAGTTCTTCTTCAAATATTGACATTTTATATTTTTCTTTGTTTCTTTTAATATGTCTTTTTATTTTTGAGTATAATTTTGTTAATCTTTTCTTTTCTGTTTGGTTTTTCATTGTTTTTTCCTTCAGTTCTGTTCTTTCTTTTATCATTTCTCTTGTTTTTTCAGTTACGATGTAATCTAGTCTGTTTTTCTGTTCTATTCTCGGTATTTTACTTTCACAGTGTTTGATTTTGTCCAATAAGTCATTATATGTGTCTTGAATGGTTTTGTCAGGTTCAGCTTCTTTTGTTAATTCTTTAAATGTATTTTTCATTGACTCTCGTTGTATTGTTGTTAGATGACAAGGTTTATTTTGGAATGTTTTTCTGGATGGCGCATTTCTTTTTAAAGTCATTGTAGCGCGAATCATTCTGTGGTCTGTCGGGTGGGAGGTTTTCATAACTTCTATATTTTCTATACAGTTTATATGTGACTTTTTTGTTATAATGAAATCAATTTCGTTGAACGTTTTTCCATCGGGTGACTGCCAGGTCCATTTTAGTTTAGGCTTTTTCTTGAAGTGAGTATTCATTATGTAGAGTTCATTTTCCAGGCAAAAATCAATGAGAATTTTTCCTCGACTGTTTCGATATCCGTATCCACATGGGCCCAGAGCTGCTCTATCGTCCGCAGTAGGTTGACCAATTTTTGCGTTGAAGTCACCCATTAAGATTGTGTTTGATCGTGTGTTTTCAAGGACGCTTCTTACGTCGAGGTAAAATATTTCTGCTTCTTCTCGGGATGAACATTCCGTTGGTGCGTACACTTGAATAATATTTAGCTCGTAGGTCCCTAGAGCTACATCTAGTCTGGCCACTCTATCGGAAATAGGTATAAAATTAAGTATGTTTTGTTTCCATTTCTTTTTTACCATGAATCCTACGCCATTTTTTCCGCTTTTCCTGCCTGTGTACATATAAATGTAGTCAGCGTGCTCTATAATGTGAGTCCCTTCTCTTTTGTTTTCCGATAGGCCAATAATATCAAATTTTATGTTTTTTGTTGCGTGTTCTAGCTCTTCTTGTCGGCCGACTCCAACTAGAGATCTTACGTTCAGTGTGCATATGTATACTTTTTCGTTTTGAGATATTTCATCTTCTTTTCTGCTTAGGATGGGGGGTGGTGGTCTACTACTCCCTCGGTGACCAGCCGTATTGGGAGCGATATTGTTCGTGTGTTTTATGTGCTTACAATCTGGTTTCTGGAGCGAGGCCACGGGTCGCTGCTATTGTTGTCCTTCTTCAACTTCGGAGTCGCTTAATGTTGCTTCCGTTCCCGCTATAAGTGAGTTAGTTCTAGTACGCATATATGATTGTATAGTTCTGTTTTTCTTTGCGTTTTGGTACAAGATACCTTGCGTGGATTTTGAAGCTACAGATGGGTTCTGTTTCCTTTTTTGGTTTCTCAGCTGGTGATTGCCTTGCATGGGCGTGGGGTGTGCGGAGCTCGATGGCTGTGGCTGTTGATTTCTTCTTGGTAATGTAATAATTCTGTCGTACCTCAGCACTACGCTTTCTCCTTGTTCCTTACGAGTTCTAAGTTCTTCATGCAAATCCTTTCTCTTCTGTAAGATTTTAGGCGTAAAATCTTCTTTAATGTAGATCGGTGAGTTTTCTAGGTATTTTCGATTCTTTAAAATTTTAATTTTCAACCCTAAAGTGCTCAAGGTAGCTGTAATTGGTCTTACTTTATCTGACCGCTTTCCTATTCTTCTCAAAGACTCGATGTCGCGGCTTTCACAGGGTATTTTCATTTCATTTGTGATTATTTTCAGTACTAGGTCTTCCAATTCTTGGTAGGATTTTTCTTGTTCAGCTACACCAAAGAAAATAATATTTTTCTTTTTCATGTGCTGCTCCAATCTGTCTAAAGCGATTTGCTGTTCTTCAATCTTTTTCTCTAGGCCGGTGACTTTTGTTTCCATATTTTCAAACTTAATATTGACATTTGTATTTATGTCTTGTATAATTGTCTCCTTCATGTCCTTTAAATCCTGTTCCTGCTTTTCTATTTTTCCCTCTATTCCTTTGAGAATTCGCATCATCTCTTCCATTTTTGAAGAGCAAAAATCAGTTTTTATACTCTACAAGTTTTTTGCAGCGCCCTCTATGCGATTTTCTATGGTCGTGCCAGCAGCTGGTGAGTAGCAGATGCACTTAATCAGATTGAAGTTAAGCTCGATATCAGTGTTGCGAATATTGGGTAGATGGCGCTATAGGTAGGTCCACTGATTTTATCTGGTCGATTTTCGATTGTACAATTCGGAAGAGGTTTTGCTAGCAATTTTAAATATGCAAGGTTTTTGATTAATCGGTGTTTATTTGCTGGACTTAATTTGATGTAGATGAAGTGCAGCTTACATTATCCCTGTATCGCGCAATGTTTTGAATTTCGAGTACTTCAGCTACTCCTTCACAGATGGCGCTGATTGTGATATACGGGAAGGATTGAGTTCAAAAGTTTTGCATCCACCCTCGAGCAGATAAATAAGATCACACAACGTCTAAATTACAATCACTTTGTCCTTGATTTGAGGTTTAATTGCACTGTCTGTAGATAAATAACTTCAATAATGTCCACATTCGAGCACAGTATACACAAATCTGTCTATTTCACTTCACCTTAACTTTTTGTTTACATATTGTGGTTACGATCGCCGGGCTAGTTTTAGGGTGTTTTTGTCGTTGTTTGGCAAGATTAGTCCTTGAAACCAATTGTAGTTTGTTTTCCAGTCTTTTATATCGGAATTATATAGTTTTCTCACTAAATAATGCACTGTTTATATTTTTAAATCACTTTTACGATAGAACTTATTACTGCTTGTGCGACTGTCGCGCCCTCTATATCCATAACTATTATATATCCATATAATAGTTAGTAACAAATGTCTTAAAAATTATGTTAGTTTATCTTAGGAGAGTGAATGTCATTTTACAAACACAGCAATGCTGTGTTTGTATAGCGGCCCATCTAGCTTGTCCGCTATCATCGTGTTAGGGGAAGTTATTTTACAATCTTCAACATTCTTGCGACTCTGCATACAAAATGAGGTACATTTTGGTAGGTACTCGCTTTATTCTGAAATTCTATAAAATCCTATAATTAGAGATTTTATAGATTCTATAGTAAAATCTTATAGTGAGAAAGTTCATAGAACTACTAAAATTCTATAATATCTTATGAATTATGATGAGAGTTTTATAGAATTTCAGAATTTTCATCTGATTTGTCTTGTCTGATATAGCTGGTGAGATGGCCAGGAAATTGCAATCTTCAACATGCACAAATCTTGCCTTTACCTTGTATATGAATTTTCATAAAATCTCACTAAAAAGTTTCGCTGGTGAGGTGACAAGCCTCTCTGGGCGGTAAGCTAAATACGTTTTCCAACATTTACATGCTCGTGACTCACAAGTGTCCGTAAACAATCTTGCCTCTACCTTAAATCTGAATTTTGATACAATCTCACTACTACTCTACCCACCAACTTTCCTCAAATGAGGTAGGGAAGTAGGAAATTCCTTTGAATTAACTGGAAATAACTTATAAGGTAGAACCTAAAATTACGTAGTAATTATTAAGTAAACGTCTAGCTGGTGAGGTGACCAGCCTGTTTGGGCGGTAAGCTAAATACGTTTTCCAACATTTACATGCTCACAAATGTCAGTAAACAATCTTGCCTCTACCTTAAATCTGAATTTCCATAATCTCGTGCACCGTGCATTGTCCAAAGTCTCCGTGTATTTGCCGAAGCTGTTAAAAAAGCCCGCCCTCGCATCGGGGGCGCTCAATTAGGGCGGCGACACTGCTGATTGGCTGTAATCAGGTTAGTATCGGCGTAAACACTCCCCTGCATCCGCATGCTACAAACGTTTGCTAAATAAACAAATTCGTTTGTGACTGTGCTGTGCCCGCTGCGATGTTGCGACTCTGCTGATTTATTGAACTTAGCTTGTGATGTTTGCATTTCAAATCAAAATTGAGTTTTAGGGGGATTCCTTTTGAATCTGTTTCCGGATTGCATTTTAGAAAATGCTGGTCATAAGTATATCTACCAATGAATGCTAGGTACCTACTTACTTACACTTCGTCTACACTTCTCACAATCACAACCTACTAGGATAGTATGTAGTACCTACTTTTGATGCTGACTGTACCAACCTACGCTAGAAATTCTTATACGAAAATCCTACTGGTCCGACAACACACAAAAATATATTATTTTTTTAATTGACAGGAACCTGATAACATGACAGGTTCATAATATATATTTTTATGAACTAGGTACATATACTTTGTCTTATTTATTTCGGATCTGTATCCGACGACTGTACAATTTACTTCACGTGGTTTGTGGTCCCATTCGCCGGAAGAAAAATAATAAAAAATCAATCCGGCGAATGGGACCGCGGTCCCTATACCTGGCCGTCCCAATCGTCGGAAGCCTCCTTAAGGGACGCTCTTTACACCTATAATGACCTATAAGCAGCTCAAAGTAAAGATTAGGGGCTATCAGTCCCAACCATTTTGCGCTAGCTCAGGGGCACAAGGCTCTCACTTAGGACCAATCTTATTCAATGCTTTTATAAACGACATCACCACATGCTTCCACAACTCTAGAATATACTATTTATACGCAGACGATATGAAAATAATAAAACCAATTCAAACGCATAATGATACCTTGGCACTTCAAGACGATTTAAATAGGCTGTCCTCCTGGTCGAGAAATAATAGTATGCCACTTAATGTCAATAAATGCTTCCACATCCACTTCAGTCGCAACAAAACTCCCAATAGCACCATATACACACTTAACGATTCTGAATTAAAAAAATTAAACGAAATTCGTGACCTAGGCGTAATTTTTGACTCTTCTCTGAAATTTGACAGTCACATTCTAAAAACTACCTCTAAAAGCTTCAAAACTCTTGGTTTTGTAATAAGAAACAGCAAAGAATTCAAACATGCATCAACTAAAATTAAACTCTATAACACATTGGTCAGACCTATACTAGAATACTGTAGTCTCATCTGGAACCCCAATTATGAAATATATTCCAAAAGAATTGAAAGCGTTCAGAGGCGTTTTTTGTATCACGTCTCATATGGTGACAATCAAGCCAAAAAATTTAATAGCTACGGAAAAAGGTTAAAAAACTATGGAATCAATTTGCTTTCGTCTAGAAGAACAATGTTAGATTTAGTTCTTTTACATAAGCTCATTAAAGGCCACATAGACTGCTCGGAACTAGTCGGTGAACTAAGTATAAACTCCCCATCTCGTTTACCTAGGAAAAGCGCCTACAACCTATTTTCCACCTCTTTCTCAAACACAAACTTAGGTACCTAAGTATTCTTCTCTGTCGAGACTCTGTAGGCAATATAACACAATTTGTAAAAGAGATGACATAGACATCACGGAACCGCTACCTAAGTACAAAAATAAACTTTGTGAAATTTTATTTCAAACTCACAGTATAAACAGTTAGGTAATTTATTTTTAAACCGAACTCCGTTTTAATTTTTTACCCCAATGTACCTACTTGAATTAAGTTCTATTAACCACTCTTAGGCAACGCATACCACACGCATCTCACACACGCCCTAATCACACATATACACTCCCTGGTAGCTCCTGTTGCCCGGACTCATATAGAGACCGGTGTTCTCAGGAGCGCCAAACACTCATACAATCATCACATTTACACACACACACACACACACACTAACTCACACTGGTTAGCTCCTGTTGCCCGAACTCTTATGAGACCGGTGTTCTCAGGAGCGCCAAACATTCATACAATCATCACATTTACACACACACACACACACACACACACACACACACACACACTAACTCACCCTGGTTAGCTCCTGTTGCCCGGACTCTTAAGAGACCGGTGTTCTCAGGAGTGCCAAACACTCACACACACATCACATTTACACACACATTAACACACCCGGGTTAGCTCCTGTTGCCCGGACTCTTAAGAGTGCGGTGTTCTCGGTAGTGCCAAACACACACACACATATCGCATTTACACACGCACACTGGTTAGCTCCTGTTGCCCGGACTCTTAAGAGACCGGTGTTCTCAGGAGCGTCAAACACACACACATTACACATACACACACGCACACCCAAGTAGCTCCCGTTGCCCGGACTCTTTAGAGTCCTCAGGAGCGCGAAAGATGTTATCATAACTCTAATTTATTAACACAATACTCTAAGTATCAACCTCGGGAAACACTGTTCGCTGCTGAGTTTCTCCAGTTCCTGAGCACTATAACGTCTATAACGCTTGATCATTATAAGCAAACCTCCTATATTTTTATTCTGATATTTTTATTCTGTAACTTTAATATTTTACCACTGATTGCCATTATTTTGTCCTTTAAATTAATATTGTTAAAACTTTCTAAAGTAGGTATAATATTTGTTTGTAGTAATGTTTAGTCAACCCTTAATTTGTTCACGCTGTGGCACCCTTTATTTAGAAAATCACTAGACTTAAGACCACTTTATTTGATAATCTGTATGTGATGTGTTTTTTCTGTTGGGAGTCCTTAAATGAATAAATAAATAATGTATTTTTGTACTTCTATTGTAGCTATATGTAATGAGAATTTTTACCAAGTAGATCCGTACAATGAGGTCTTCTTCGAAATTAGAACTAACTTCAGTTCAGAAGCCGAAAAAAAAACTAATGCCGCGAAACACGTTATCAAACTTTAACTATTTTCTCGCAGAAAGTTTAAAAAGTAAACTTTTCTCCTCGTGAAAAAAGCTGTCTGCGTCTTGGGCGTGAGTAAATCCCTCTCCGAGTCAGGATTCTAGTAACTACCTACCTCGCGACACAATATGACGCCCCCGTAGCGTAAGATAGATTATTTATTGTTCATAAAAGATCTCCTAATTTTGTATAAATACAAAATACTTAATTTAGTCCTTAACTTAAGTCCTAGATTAAGATATATTGCAAATACCCTACCTGACAGGGTACATTAATACTTACTGTATGTAATATTTTTGTTTCGCAATAAAAATACTGAATACTGAATAGATACTGCTTTAGCCCCTTGGTAAATTATCTACCTACTAATACTTACCCTGCCAGGGCCAATATATTTATTACCTATTTATTGGCTAGGGTTATAATCGTATTAACAATCTACATAATCATAAACCATAATGCTCCATCTGCGTTACCGTTGACGTTATTGTTTGTCCATTATCGCGTTAATTAACGCGCTAAAAATGCATCTTGGCTACATCTGCGTAACAACGCCGCCGTCAAGAGGTAATTCCTAGTGAAATAACGCGTTAACTGCACAACAATTTGTTTGGTATATTTTTTGTACCTATTTATTTATTTAGATGGATAGAGTAGGTATCACATTAGAGAAAAATATTTCTCTTAAAATTTTTCATATGTCTCCAGTCTCATCCAGTCTTTGTCTATAAGACTGGATGATACGCCGTCATGTACGTATCTCTAACTGCCGAGCGATTCTTGTGTGATTGAAGTTTTGGTTTCCACAAGGATGGTTCGATTTGGAATAATTCCAGGAATTCCAACGCCTACCTATTCATTGGATCATTCGATTGCCACCATAATGCAGTCCACAAAACAACAAGCACGACACATCCTTTCCCTACGCATGCGGCCCGCGGAATAAGACGGCGTTAACGTAGCCAACATCGTCTAGTGCGCTAAACGACGCGCTAAAATCCTTTGATGTGTGGAAAAAACCGACAACTGAGCTATCGCCTAGCGTCTAATGCCATTACTAATGCCATTATTAAATGAACATGTTACAACACCACATCTGCATGACACCCAAATTAGCGCGTTATTTAACGCGTTAGGACGCATGTGGAGCCGTAGCATAACAGAAAGTAAATTGTTCTAATGTTAGAGCCATAAATATAAGAGAGCTGGCTAAAATTAGGCTAGCTCATTTGAACTAGTACCTTGCTAGTACCGGACCCATAGAGTTAACCAGATTGTACCTACACCTAAAAGCCGTCACACATTGAAGCCGGAGGCGGCGGAGCGGTGGCGGACGGTAGCCGGGCCAGGCGTGGCGTTCGCGGTGCGGATGTCTTCACGTTGCAGGCGTGCGAGAGCCGTGGCGTCGCGGAGGCGTTTTGGAGCCTTGTGTGTGTAGGTCACGGCGTCGCATTGTTGTAAACATTGTCCTTTTTTATTATAAGGATGTAGTTTTTATCATATTTTATATGGCAGTCATGTGGTTGAAATAGTACTATATTTTTTTCGGAATAGTCCATTTTATTTAGCGCTTTATTTGGGTCAACAAAAACTAAAATTTTTGTAAATAAATACAACTCGTAACTCCGCTAGTAGCACGCTTCCGCACCGCGACGCGTGGCGTGTGCTCTGTGTGAAGACACTCCATATACTAGCTGAATGAAATACAACACTAAAACGCCACGCCTCCGCCTCGCCACCGCGCCGCCACGGGCGGCTCCGCGCCGCGTCGCGCACGCCGACTGTTTGTGTCGCTGAGCCGGCTTGCCACGGCCGTGCACCGCGCCGCGCCGCCGCCGCCGCCACCGCCTGCGGTGTGTGTGTGTAGTCTTTCATATAAATTCATATGATACAACTCGCACGCCTTCGCCTCCGGCCCGGCCACAGCTTCTGTGTGTGGAGGCTTTAAATGGAATCTTAGATAGGTTTTGGCTGTAGTGATTGCAGTGGGTGCTGCATGGCATGGCATGGCAAAGGCATTCCTGATTGTGATTAAGCTACCTGTTCAATGTTCTGAAGAGAAAATTACGTTCCGTTACGTACGGTGCTGCTGCCAAAGCACAAGAACGGAAAAGGAAACAGCTGAAATCTCTATGGCTAGAGGTCAGTTTTTGGTTGGTACTTGGATTGAACGGTTGGTATTATCACATATCTGTCAATTTCACATTGGGGTTTCCGTAGAAAGAGTATGCTATAGAACACGCGCAAATGCTATCGCATTCACACATAAAGAGAGAACGACTTATGCCTAAAACCTAAGAAGAAATGAGATAGAGCGAATGGCTTGCTATCACTTTCTCGCGGCCGGTTTTTTCATTGTTTAGCAACTCTAGTTGCTAAACAAATTTCCTACACATCGACGGAGCTCGACACGAGAATCATCGAAATTGTTGTAAAATTTTGATTTCTAAGTGTTAATGTGAATAAAGTGTTCCTGTGGACATTTCCGCTTCTAAAAACAATAAAAACTAAAGGCAACAATGGTGCGGTGCTGTGTTTTCGAATGTACATGTGACAGTGAAGCAAAAGTGCCGAATTTATCATTCCACTCGTAAGTACAAGTTCTTTTGACTACAAAAAGGTTCAAAATTTACAGATTCATAGATTTATATGAACAATTAAGAGGTACAAGGCTCAAAAGTTATGTTTTATGATAATTTTAATTAATATAACCTAACATTGCGAAAATTTAGGGTTGCCTGCACTCGACAATAAAATTCCCCAAATGGCGCGTTGAAATATTTTTGAATACGTACATAACGAGAAAGATTATCTTAAAACTAGTTTATGCCCGCGGCTTCGCACGCATTGTTTCTATGGAAACGTTTAAGGGTGTGATTTCTATCCCATAGGAACTGATTTATGGAATAAAAAGTATTTTAGAATTAGATACCTGTATGCAAAATTTCAGCCGATCCTTTCAGGAGTAAGTAGCGTGAAGAGATAAACATCCATTCATCCATCCATCCAAACTTTCGCATTTATTATTTAAGTGTCATGTTTTTATTTGTTACAGATTTCCTGCAGATAAACATCTACGTTTGCGTTGGAAAGAAGCAACGGGTTGCAAAGATTGGGGACCCAAAATATAGTCCAAAATTTGTAATAAACATTTCTATGAAAATTTATTAATAAAAATGAAACAGCGAACTTATCTTTTCCCTCATGCTGTTTCAAGGCTGGTACGTAATATATATAAAAAGAATGAAAGTCTGTTTAAGACTCTGAGAAAGTTTGTCATACTTACTTTGTATTATAATCTACCTTCCAAACAAATATAGAAATAACCAATCAAAATATTTAAATATTGGGTAGTATTACTTTTACATAGGGTGTAACAAAGAGTAAGGACCAAACTTTAGCTTCGATCAAAGAACACAGGAAAATATGAAAATTTAAAACAAATAAAATATAAAAACAAAATTATCACTAGACTGGGTAATGAATGAATGACTGTTGTCATTTGCTTATTATCATAGAACCGAGGAAAAATGCATTTGGAAGACCTACCTATCACATCTAAGAGGCGTTGTCCGCTGCGATGACGTCGCGGGTCGTTGAACTCCACGGTCAACGACCCACGACGAAGGTGTTTTGTGTTTTAAAGGAGTTGTAAAGAGGAACGTAGGCCTTTTTAGTTTATTTTACCTGAAAACAAGCACAACATTTAGTTAACTTTTTTTTCGAAACTATTCGGGAATTTTTCTTCGGTTCTATAATCAAGTCGGAACCCACCCATGAAAGTTTAGTGCTTACTTTTTGTTACAACCTGTATATTATTCATAATTAATAATTATGATTCAATATTCTTACATACCATAATATAGATTTAATTTGAGAAAAGTAAATCTGAGAATGTAAAAGAAATGCAATCCAGTATAAAAAAAATAAAAAATATTTAACTAAAGACTAATGTGATTTGATTAAGAACATATTGAAATAATCGTCTTAAAGACTGATCATACATACTTATTAATTATAACGGAATATAAATATTTGGATTAGTAGGCAGGAATGTTGGTAATATTGTGGTGTAAAAGTGTCATTTAATTTTGTTGTGTTTGCACTTTTTTCTTTTTAGCTGCATAATAATTTTAAAAGTGCCATTAAATTTCGTATTAAAGGTTACCTTAGCAATATCTAAACCGTAAGATTTAATTTATTAGGAGAAATGTGATTTCGAAGTCTGTTGGCTAAGCCTGGTTAACGTGTAAGAATTTAATTCCCTAATAAAAATGTTATTTAATTACTATAAAAACTATCGTAGTTTGACGAATTCATTACAAGTTTACAATATTAAGTTATTTAATTACTATTAACATCAAACTATTGATATTATTTTTCTATATTCTAGTGTTTAAAATTATTTCTACTCGTATCGTAATAAGTGCCTATACCTACATAACAAAACAAAATTGATAGGTACCTAACTAAACGTTGTTTCCTTTCTAGGCTTAGTTAAATTAAATGTTTACCTATTCCCACATTCGTACCTAATTTAAGTACCTACTTATATATTTATTTACTAGAAAACTAATAACTTTACTGGAACTGGAACGATTAAACTTAACCAAATACACAAAAAAGTTAAAAGTCTGCTTTAAATCCTAACAGAACAGGATCAATAGGTTCTAAGTGCGCAAGTAATAAAATAAGACCTACCGGACCGAGGAATACCTGCAGGCTGTATCAAAAAGTAAGGACCTAAACACACCAGTACTTAAAACATTCACTACAAAGGTCAACCAAGGTTTGGTGGAATTTCCTGTTCTGAATTTGAACACCCAAATTTATGAACTGGAAAATCGCAAATCCAATCCACCAACAGAGACATGAAATAAGAAACCTAAAATCGGGATAATAAAATTGCATGGCAACACTTTCCCCCCACCACCTTGCAATCTTTGGTCTTGCTCATCGGCACGCTTGCCAAACATCTGGTTATATTTAATCTGTGGGGGTTTCCTTCCCTCCCTCCCTCTCTACAACAAACAAAAAGCTCCTCCCCTCCCCGCCCCGCGCGCTTTGTTTGTACGTACTGTGTGTTTATTTATTTTTATCCAACTTTAAAAGATTTTCCATCTTATAATTATAAGATAAAAGTGATTATAATAGTTAAAACTAAGAAAAAAGCTAAGCCTCTGTGTAAACGAACCCAAAGCTGGGCGGTTTTTTCAGTTGAAATGATTTCTCAAGGCTTTCCTGAAAACATACCATAATTTGTCGTTTAAAGAGCGTTTATTGCTATAAATTAAATAGTGCGATGCTATAAGATCAAATCAAATGTTAACCAGTCGTCATCTATACAAGTTCGCGTCAAAAATAATGTTTTAGAATCTTCAACCTCGAATACAAATCCTGTAACCTAGATCTGACCTTACTTATATTTTTTGACTAATTCCGATCAAACCAGAGTAGAATACTTAAAATAAAAGTCTCTAAACTATAAAGCAATAATGACACTAAACTACGCATTCGGTTTTTCCGTAATTTTACTCCTCCTAGTTGGTGTAAATATATATTTCTTCTACACCTTTACCACTCTGAATAAACCTCAGAGTTTCCCAGTTCCTAGCAAATTGGACCGTGCGCTTATTATATTTAGAGAGATTTATGATCATCTCAACTATTTGCCTAGTCATTTTAAATCAAAGAACCACAAATACTTTCCAATGCAACAAAGTCTTCTTCAAGCATTTGAAAGGCCACAAGACTCGGGGCCAATAACTATGTGGCAAGAAGTGAACAAGGCAAGTACACAATTACTGAAATAAAATAACAATAATATGAATTCTTATAGTTTTATACTTTTGTTTTTTCATCATTTATGTAAATTACAATCAAATGCGTTACAATATCTATGATACATGCCAACATCAATCATATTTTCCATTTCCAGTCCAACAAAGACTCTTTATATCCTGTTGCATTTGGAGCTCCCGGAAAGATACTGCATGCAATCAAAACCTCACCAATAGCTCTAGTGGACAATGCACCAAAGGGGACACAGCTGAAGCTGTTATTTCTTCTCGAGGTAAATTGAACAAATCACAAGTAGAATTTTGTCTTTGTCGAACAGTGCTCATGAGAATGTTCATTCGAGATAGTGAAAATAGGATAACAAATTCAAAGATCATTAAGCTACCTGTAGATTGTTTCTCACTGTGTTAGAATTTGCACCGGCCTAACTCTTCCCGTGGGTGTTGTAAGAGGCAACTAAGGGATATCCACGTCAGCAGCGCCCCCTGCAGAACAATTCTACCACCGAACTGCGATCCCCGACCTGCATGCCCAGCGTGGGGATTATGGGCCAAAGCTTGCATTCATTAATCCATCATTACATTACATATGCACAAAATACTGTTTACAGGGGAAACAAAAGCTTTACTTCAAACCAAAGAGATACAACCTGACTCATGTGGTGAAAGGCAATATCTATGCCGGCTTCGACCGGCACAATTCAGAAGTCTTTGCATACTACCTAGCAATGGTACTAAATTTCAAATGGATTGCACCTTCAACCATCAGGAAGGTGCATGTGCAAAGAGATGTGGTGCCCTTTGCTACTGCTGGTCTCATGAGGACTATGCTTAAAAATGGTAAGATTATTTGAATAAGAGGAACAGACATGAGGGTATACTTAGCAGTTTGCAGGCTGAGGTAGATGATAAAGCGAGTTCTATAATAAGTTACTGAAAAAGATAAAATCATCATCATCAGCCCATATAAGTCCATTGCCAAACATAGGCCTCTCCAAACAACACCATGAATAGCCGTTTGTGCCGCCTCCATCCATCGACTCCCTGTGAAATATTAAATATTCAGTAACTCTTACAATGTTCTGACCCTACCTGACTCAAGCAAATCTACCTTAAGGAAACTTGAAATATATCTTACAGAGAGTGGATCACACTGTATCTACGGGCAATGCTTCTACTGCAAGCCGAGTGAGACAGTATGCCCTGATAGTAATGGTGAGCTTGAAGGAGCTGCTATTCTGTTCATAGACAAACCATTCCAAGTACACAAATCTCCTTGGAGGAGGTCTTACAGCGACAAGAAAATGGACTGGGAGACAGACAATGACTTTTGTAAGTAAGTGCCTTGATCTTCATAAGTCAAAATAGTAAAAAAAGTAGTTATGATGACCAATTGAAGCTAGTAAACCAGATGCAGAAGCCATTAGACAAGAAGTTGAATTTGAAGCTAGTAAACTTTATTGATGTTTTTATTGTTTCAGTCGTCTATCCAAAACGATGAGCTTGAAAAGGATCCTTAATCTAGTAGATATCGCTATTTTCGACTTTCTTATACAAAACGGTGATCGACATCGCTATGAGGTCTACAAGGACAAAATCGTTCTGATGGACAATGGAAAAGGCTTAGGAAACCCGGCCGTCGACGAAATGGACATTTTAGCGCCACTTTATCAATGTTGCATGTGAGTTTACTTATTGCATAACAATAAAGAAACCATTGATTTTAAAAGTACTGAGGCAATGTAATGAAACCTATTTTCGCTATACCATTTTAAACTTCCCTCCTTCGAATTTCGTAATGTTGCCATCATTGAATTCTTATAAATAGTAGCATTATCAGGAAGATAAAGCAATCTATTCATGGTCCAACATGTTAGTTATAGTTTTGCATTCGCCGCGCTTTATATATTTGTATTTTGTTTTAGGTTAGCCCTATCGACTTGGCACCAGTTAGAACTAGTTTCTGGCGGAAGTTTAACTGACACTATAAAACTTATATCTGCATCTCAAGAAGAAATACTAGCCACTGAAGAACACTTCAAGGCAGTCGAACGGCGCCTGCTAAAGATCTATGCGACTGTACAATATTGTATCGAAAAACATAGCAAGAATAAAGTGTTTAAAGATATTATACAATAAGTTTAAGCAAGAATTTGTTTGTATTTATATTTTTTAAGTTCTGTACGAAGATCTACACTAGGAGTTTTAACATTTTTTGTATGGAGGGTGGCCTTAACATAACATATTTTTTTCAAAATCGCCGCGCATAATAAATGTTATATATTTGGAAAGAGGACACTAAAACAAACAAAAACAAAATGATGACCTATGTTAGGACCAAAATCTTTAAACCCCTTTCCCATTCAGTTTATGTTTACCAAATGATTCGAGCATACATGGCGAACATGCTCGCTACTGAATAGCTAGCTTTTATCGTGCCTGCTCTTATAGCACGGAGTTGCCAGCTCACTGAATTTCATTCACCGCGGCCTGTCAACATGTTATTGTGGAAGATTACCAAATTTAGGTTATGTTTATGTTAATATTACCTACTTTGATTTCGGCTGAGGAAAACGCGAATATTTTTTGTGTAGAATAAAACAAGAAAATTGATCCGTCTAATTTGTGTAAAATGTTTAAAATGATTCCAAAAACATTCCTGTACTTTGCGTATGGCAGTAATTTATTGAAGAGTAGAATTCACATCAACAACCCAACAGCTGAGTTTTTGGGAATCGGCCGACTTGAGGTAAGTACCTACCTACCTACCTTTAAGTTGCCACTTCTAAGACTGTGTTAAATAGTGTTAGAACTCAGTAGGTATTTAATAAGTTAGTAGAGAAATTTTAAGAAAATAGGTAGATAGGTACCTAGGTATTAAGCTGTTAGATATTAGGTACCTAGGTATTAGTTAGGGTGGTTAGTAAAAATCGGGGTTTTACTATTTTCTAGGTTCTACAAGTAATTTGGATAGCAGTTAAGAAGTTTTGCGCACATTAAAAGCCACTTGCATCTTTGCTAAAAGAAACTTTGAATCAATTGTAGTTTTGGAGTCTATCGACATAATGTTGATTTTAGTAAAAAATCTCTTATAGCCGCCACACACAGAAACTGTGGCTGGACCGAAAAGGCGTGCGGGTTGTAATGCGTGCATTTACATGAGAGACTACACATACACCGCCGCGCACCGGGTGGCGTATGTGTAGTCTCTCATAAATTCGTATGATAAGGTTACAACCCGATTCGCCTCCGGCCCGACCACGGTTTCTGTGTGTGGCGGCTTTTAAGGCGCATACCCGACCCAAATCAGCGGCGCCACCTGTTTTATCTTTTAATATACGAAGGAATATTCAAAAATCGATTTTGCTGTTTGTGATTCCTACCATAAGCTTATTTTCAATGCCTCTGAAAGTTTTATTTTGTTTAGTGTAGGCAGAGATGCGAAGTTGCTCTTTTTGGCCACGATAGTGAGCTTTATGAGAGAAACTGGCGGAGCGGAGACCTCGCGTTATCGGTAGGAAGCAGGAGATTAGGAAGACCCAAGGATGATGGTCCGTTGAAATAAAAACTGTTGCTAACCGACACTGTGGACTCGTTCAACCAGAGACAATGGAGAATATTAGGGGAGGCATATATCCGCTACAGTAACATTATATTCAGTACCTATTCAGAAACTTCGTTACAGAGTCATCTGACACAGATTCGCGCGAAATTCAATTTTTTTAACGGTTTTTAATATTTTCTGCCTTATCAGCCATACCTACAGCGGAGCAATGCAGCCAGCGTCTTGGAGACGCTTCCGACTGGTATTGATTGACATGGATCAGTTGAGCTACCTGTAGATTGTTTCCAACAGTCTGCAGTTAGCTCAATTGTTAATACCATATATACCATATTATGTACTAGTTCTAATTTATTTCTATTATTTGATTGTAATTTCCTTTGTGAATAATTTTTTTTTGCGTGCTACAAAGAAAAAAAAAATAGCGGAAAAGTGGTTTTCCCTAAATAAATAGATTCGGAAAAAAAATGAAATTTCATCAAAATCCGCTCATGTGCCGCATGAAAGAGTAACAAACATGCACACACCCATAGATATCTAGAAGCTTCCGCCTTTATTTAATATGATAGTTATGTGATAGTTTATTCATTAATGATTCCAGCACCATCAACTTGACTTCATGAAGTACTCTGAAAACTGGGGCGGTTGCTCGGCGACAATCATCCCGGTGAAAAGCGACTCGCACATCTGGGGGGCGATATGGAGGCTGCATAATGAGGATATGCCCGCTTTGGATAAGTAAGTTTAGCATCATCATCTTCTACTCCACAGCCTGATTTCACTCGCTGCTCTTATGGGGCGAACCTAATGGGTTTGGTTTTCAAACTAGGCCTAGATCTCAGTGGCGCAGCGGGCGAAGGTCCGTCTGCGAAGCAGGAGGTTGCGGGTTCGATTCCTGCCTCGGGACAAATGTTTGTACGATCTGCAGATATTTGTTCAGGGCGTTCTGGATGTTTTCTATGTATATTAAAAAAATATCTATCTATGTAGTGTATTGTATTAAGTATATCAATTATCTAGTACCCATAACACAAGCTCTGCTTAGCTTGAGGCTAGATGATGCTGTGTGAATTGTCCTGCATTATTTATTATTATTATTATTTATTTGTTCAGGGCGTTCTGGATGTTTTCTATGTACCTATAATATAAAAATATCTATATAATATGTAGGTAGTGTATTGTATTAAGTACTTACCCATAACACAAGCTCTGCTTAACTTGGGGCTAGATAATGCTGTGTGAATTGTCCAGCATTATTTATTTATTATCCAGTACCTACTCACGCACGAGATCCCCGTGGTAAAAATCTCGAAATACATAAAATAAAAATAAATCTTTAATCCTTGAATACGAATACACGATTAAGAAAAAACAATACGATAATTAAAAACATGAAAATGCATTGTTTCGTACATACTAGATGATACTAGGTATAAAGGCAATAGCCGTGACGTACGTAAGAATCGACCGCTACAACAGGGTCCTTGGTTGGACGTCGTAAGGCGACGACTAAGAAGCACTGGCAGGAAACATACTGGTTCTTTCTGTGTATTTTAACACCACAACTGCGATCACCCAGCACCACCAAGCGTCTTGATTATGGCCCCCTTGTTGGGGGAGGCACATTCAGCTGTGGCTATTAGTGCTGATAGGTATAACGTTAAGGGTTCGGCTACGGATGAATTCCCCATACAAACTTACCAAAATGATTTGTAATTTGAGAATATTTTCACCATGGTTTGCTATTATTTGTATGAGAATAGTATTTATTTAGGTAACTCCCACAAGTTTTTTTCAAAATAGGTACCTAAAACATTTCAGTATCGATGCCTCATTCATTATTGGGTATAGATCAGTAAATGTCTTAAAAATACAATGGAGCTGCTGAATTACTAACAATAGAGAAGTTATGGTTCTAAAATGTTCTTTCAGACAAGAAGGCGTTGATACCAACTGGTACTTCGCGAAGGAAGTAGACATTATAACGCCCGATGGAGACAAAGTCAAGTGCCGGACGTACCAGCAGAAAATTAACCCGGTGCCTCGCGAGAAAGGCGAAGAACTGCCAACCGACAGGCTCCCTAGCAGCACATATATGGATTGTATTGTCAACGGGGCTATCGAGTGCGAACTACCACCTTCTTACATCAACGAACTGAAAAAAATACCGAACAATGGCAACACCGCTTCTGACAAAATGATGGAGAAGTTGGGGTTAAACAGGAATGCTGTGGCATGTTCTGAATAAAATGTAGAATCACAGGAATAATATTGCTGTGATTTTACTTTTTTTTTTAACTTTTAAATCCATCATGGTTATTAACACTAAAATCATTTATAACGGGATATTTACCATGATTTGAGTTTTGAGCTTTCCAATATTTCGGCACAGTTTCATGCGCCATGATCACGGAATAACAGTTATTCCGTGATCACTGATCATGGCGCATGAAACTTTGACTTTTTTTATACCGAACATGACTTTTTTTTTAATTTTTAAGTATTCCTCGTGAGGATATCAAATTGACCAACTATCAAAACTTGAGATGATTAGGTATACACAGTTTTGTAGGTAGACAATAACTTTTCCTTCTGTTATAGGACATGATAAAGGGATTTCATAGTAAGCGAGGGATGGTGAAAGCACAGATCCCCAAAACAAACTCATTTCTTTACTTCGCGTACGGCGCAAACATGCTGACGTTTAGGATGCACATGCTTGTGCCCAGTGCGATACTGGTCTCAATAGCCAGAATAGATGTGAGTGTTATTTATACAGGGTGATTGGGAGATGGGCAAAAGGCTTCAAGGCAAAGCTAGAATAGACCATTTTATAACATTTGAGCCATGGTTGTCAGCCGACCCGTGCTGGTGTAAGGAATCGCGGCTGTCATTTTGAACGTTAATAATAAGTGATTTTAAACGAAAATGTTGTTTTATTCATCAGCTTACAAAATTAAATGTTCTCTCCCATTTTGGTGTGCAGGCCTTAATTTCAATGACTACAAGCTATATTCGTTAATGATACCTCAAATGAAAGATCAAAACAAGACAAGGCTTGAACAAAAAAAAATGATGTCCAAAAACGGTTTTCTTAAATCTTAGAAACTGTAAATGTCTGTACAAAAATGTATGCAGTCACAGATAGCTACATGTTATGTTAAATTGTTTACACATACCAATGAAACAACTGGGCTTTGTTTCACTGGCTATTAGCAATGAAATTTTGAATTCTGAGTTTTATTTCCAAAAAAATCATACAATGAAATAGTGAGTCTTCGGCTCAGTGAACCATGGTTCAAATGGTTTTAAATGATCTATTCTAGCTTCGCCTTGAAACTTTGCGCCCATCTCCGAATCACTTTGTATACCTAATCATTCAACGGGTATAATCGCGTTTACCTAGATCAGATTTAATAACTTGGTTTATTTCTTGAGGCTTCAAAAATAAACACTTGCGTGCGGTAACACGCCCGACGGTATGACACTAGTCCCATGGGCGTTGGGGAGGCCCATTATGTGGGACGCTACATGCGTCGACACAGTTGCGCCTTCCCATCTTCCGAGGACATCCGTGAGGGTGGGTGCGGCGGCAGACTTAGTGGAGGATCTCAAGAGGCGCAAATATGCAGGTTTCGACAGAGCCTACACATTTGCTCCCTTTTGAGTCCAGACCCTAGGTCCATGGGGTACCGAGGCTCTTCGGGTTTTCAAAAAAAATTCTGAGCGACTGGTCGAAGCGACGCGTGACCCGAGAGCTGGTCAGTATCTGGCGCAGCGCATCAGCATTGCCATACAGCGGGGCAATGCAGCCAGCGTCTTGGCGACGCTTCCGACTGGTATTGATATGGATCAGTTGAGCTACCTGTAGATTGTTTGCAACAGTTTGCAGTTAGCTCAATTGTTTGAATTGTAAATACCTAGGTACTAGTTCTAATTAAATTCTAATATTTGATTGTTATTTTCTTTGTGAATAAAATACTGTTTGCGCACTTTTAGTCAAATTTACCTATTTTCCCGAAGTTTTAGCAAGTTTACACGTTACCACGTCTAAATCGCCGCTGTAACGCTGCTGAAACTTCGGGAAAAATAGGTAAATAAAAGATTAAAATATCCATTGAATATTTACATAACTGATCCTTAAAGAAGGTAACTTCACAAACAATGGTTTGTGAAGTTACCTTCTTATATCGCATTTCATCACGCATGATTTAACGCACCAACTACTTTTATCATGCATTGCCTATATTCCTTTCCTCCAATAATGCGTGATAAAAATTATGATTTCCACACACAAACAAACCTGTGATGTGCTCATTTTATCACTGATAAAAATAATTTCGTAAATAAACTAGGTACCTACTTATGGGTAGGTAGATAAGTATATTACCTACATTTAATCTGCGTGTGCGTAGAAATACCTATGAAGGCGTTGCTGTTGCATAATCCTCGGTAATTTATATTCTCTGAATAAGGTCAATTGTAATAATTGGGGTTCAGTAGCCAGTTCCTACAAACATCAAGTACCTACCTATATTTAAGAGAGCTTTTATCATCTGTGATAAATCAAAACAAATCATTCTAAAAACAAAACTTGTCCGATAAACTTCTATCCCAAGTATCCCAAGAATTTTCCTTTAATGTTACGAGTTACGTCAGTGTTATTCTAAGTAGGTAGATACCTAGATTGGATACCTTTTTTATTTTTTTTTATTCGGCGAGGAAATTCGTTTACGAATAAACTGGTCTGGGGGGGACCAGAATTATGTGGCGACTCGACGTTCTGAAAATAACATAATACCCACTAAAACCTCTCCGGTGTCCCTCTCTCGCCATTTTTGCCGAACCACGGGAACATTTAAAACCTCCGCGGCCCGACTGGCGTCCCCTCTTCCTCCTATACATAGCCGGCGAGCCCACCGATCCACACACTCGCCGACCCCATTCTTCCGTCACCTTTCCTCCCCCCGATTAGGACACAGTAGATTGGATACCTAGAGGTACTAATACAATACGTTTGTTTGTAGAACTACAGGCTCGACTTTATCAAATACTCGTCGTTCTGGGGCGGGCCCACGGCCACGTTGGTGCCCACTGCTAATGCCTACGTGTGGGGCGTCATATGGCGTGTTGATTCTGTAGAAAGCGACAAACTTGACAAGTAACCACTTATTATCAATTTTTAACACGTTAGGTACGATACATGTGGTAAATAGAAGGCGGCAGCTTACCTGATGAGTAGGTACCTATAACCCGGGCGAATTAACATGGCACCTGGTTGTAACAAAAATTCGATAATAATATCAAATATCAGCACTCGAAAATTTTATACATGTAAGGGTAATTATGATTCTATCGCTAAAGCCCTCGCAAGGCAACGGCGGCGGGGTAATTGGGGAAGAATCAAGTTCCGAGCCAGCAGAGTTATTCACTCTTCGTTAGCGAGTCATCGACACGGAATCTGACAGATTCGCACGAAATTTTAACATTTTAGCGGTTTTTTATATTTTCTGCATTGAACACAAGAAATATAAATATCGGAAAAGTAGTTTTCCATAAATAGTAAAACATTTTCTATGAACTTATGTTTTAACAGATTTCTTTTCAGTACTACTTTTGTAGGCCAAGACCCACTTTGGGGTCGATGCGCCAGGATAGTAAGTACTAAAAATCAACATAATTACCAAAACCTCCATTAAATATATCATACCTACTTTATTGTAACATGGGTTCATAAGAAATGGCCTACGATTAGTGGAAAACTAATTTTCATAAGAGTAACTCTTCGTAGCCCTGCAGTGCCATGTTAATTCGACCGGGTTATAAGGATTGCCGATTATGGATTAACAATGTAAATTATTCAACAGGCTCAAAGAAGTTGATCATAAAAAATACTTCATGAAGTATGCCAATGTCCTTACACCGTACATGGGCATCTTCAGTGTTAGAATTTACATACAAACAATCAATCCGCTGCCGAGGGGCGACCGGGACCTACTGCCCGTGGAGCGCTGGCCCTCCTGGACCTACCAACAAGTTATGATCCTCGGGGCCAAGGAAAATGGAGTACCACATTACTACATACGGAACCTGAAGACTATACCGAACAATGGCGAAGAAGGTGCCTTGAGAATGGTCTGCTTGGTTGATCGCTATGCAGGAGAGGAGATTTGCGATTGCAGAGTCCCAGGCAAAATAAAACGGAAGACATTAAAGCTGGCCTTGAGATAAGTTAGAGAACATGAAAAAAAAAATCCGTACCTAAATTAAACACTACAGTTTCAAAAATCAATTTTATTTCGAGAAATTGTATGTATAGGCATCGTAACTTGATATAAAATACGGGGTTCACAGGATACATTTGATAGTCAAAACTATATTTGCAAATTTTTATAACGTTTTTTATTTATATAAATATTAAAATTATTATTTATAGGTACTCGGTTTTCATTAAAGTAATTATAAAATTGTACACTATCTCAATCGTTTGGTGAAATTGTATCTAAATTGAGCATATACCACAACGCTACCCTCACACTTACAAAATCACACGCACACTCACAAATCACACTAGGAAACTTGGAAATTATAAAATCAGTCAAAATTATAAAGGTATTCATTATTTAAATTACTAACATGAGGTTATTTAACTGCCTTGTTTATTGAAAATCACATGAAATATAAATACTGATAAAATAAGAGCGTAGGAAGTAAACCAAGTTCACGAACGCTGTGTGAGGCAACGTTGCGCGAGACGGGGCCTACACCTCACCACCACACATGGGCCATGCACAAGTCTCAAGTTGACTAATCGCTACAAAATATCTTGAGAGGCGAAAGATTAGACAGGCTTATAGTGTGTCAATTCAGATGCCGCCAAAACTAATGTGACAGCACTAAAATAGATACCATCCTTTTTATTTCGATCGTTGTGAAAGTGACGTCAACATATTTAGTGACCAATGACGCTATATATTAAAGAATATAGAAGTTATTCGCGGAATTTACACACAAATGGCCGCTGTGATACGTTATGTGTGATGGTGAAGCATAGGGGCTCGCTCGAACAGGAACAGGGAGCTCCCTCAGTCGCGAAGCACTCCGCTCGCAGACAGCATCGGCGGACCATCCCCTTAACCTTTTCACTTTTCAACCACAAAAGTGCTACGTGGCTAGCGACAAAATAAAAAACGCAACCAATAGATCGATTAAGTATAGCGATGTGATAATGGTTGAGTTTCACATAATACGCCGGCTACATTTACATCTGTGATGGTAAAGCATCCTCGCAGAAGATGGGAATAAATACCTCAACTAAAAATATTAAGGATTTTATTAGAATTAACTGCAGAGATTCAAAACCGAAGATCTATTTCGATGACATTGATGCAGCTCATTGTTCTTGTTTATGTTAGATTCGAATGTACATTAAAGAATTTATCATTGTATTGTTCTCGAGCTTCTATGAATATTTCCGTTTATTTTATTATCGCATTTATGTTATAATTATGACTGATTTACGGATATTTTATGCAGTATCTTAGCCGAGTAATCTATTCCCAGGTTTTCAGTTATATGACTTGGTGGCCTTGCTCCCCGCCGACGCTTTCCGCAAGCTAACACGTGGAACTAAGTATGGCTATTAAAACGTTACACAGTACACTTAACGGTATAAGTACCTATCTACAATCATTAATTGAGCAAAAGGCACTATGCAAATGCTAATATTAAACGAATATTTGGACTTTGGAAACTAATAATTCCGCTAATGAAATGATTCGCTCGCTGATGCAACGTGCCTTGAGCCCTCCAAGACGATAGACGAACGGAGGTCACGTTTTCGCACACATGAGAGCCGAGGTTTTTTTTTTCAACCACAAGTCCTTTTCATGATCAACCGTAAATTGCCAGGTAAGTATAATATATCTGTAGATAAGGAGCGAACAACTGACCAATTCCACACAGCTATCGTCAAGCCATATAATACACACACCTACAACCAACCTTACTGAATCGAGCTGTTGCGGCGTAGGTTCTTGATTGTGTTGACAAGGAACGAATACATTCAACGAGATATGAAAAATCGGTTTACTCATTAATTACATTAATTTACATTACACACAAATGGGTTCGAATCAATCGTATACCATCTGTGTTCATAATTTAATCATGTCCACTTCACACAATCAACAATCCCGCATTCCTTTGAAGGCTGGATGTCAGAAGGCACTCGTTTTATACCCTTACATTAACGTTCTGTTAGGGCGCGCCCACGTCTGGGACAGTACTGCGGGTACAGATGCCGACTACGGCTACAGGTGTATAAGGTACAGTCGGCGAGATGCCCGTGTGCGCGCGCCCTAATCCCGCCGCCTGCGCCAGCCGCCATTCGGCGGGGCTCGGCGACGTTTGTTGTATATTGGAGTCTAACTTTGGTTGGTTTATAATTTTACAGTAATCATTATAAAGTACCATTTAATATTACAATACAATAATGTAGCTAGCGTGTATTTTACTTAAGTATTGATATAGCTATTTAATTGATGATAATAACGTTAATTGTAATCGGTTAAACTTGTGAAATACATTAGAATACTAAGTTTCCTCGCGACTATATTCGATTCTAGATCATTTACCTACACTCTTAGTGAACAATGTTTGAATTTTGTATCGAATGAGGAAACATACGCCTCGTGAAGTAAATAATAATAAATTAAAATCATAATTATATAATTAAAACTGTGATAATTATCTTATACTTATTGTAAACTTATATGTATGTATTTGTACACTAAGTACTCAAATATCTTTCAAATGTTTATCTTTTTAGGAAACGTCACTCACACGATACAAAAAACTTACAATAAATAATTTAATATGCTGCCAAGTACATTCCAAATATTTATATAAAAATATCTTATAGTGCACAGAGTGCAAATTAATCCAGCTGTATTTTCCTATAGCATTGTAGATTATACTATTTTAAAATATAACATATCAGTTTGCATAACAGTGCTGAAACAATTGCTAATGAAACGTGTAAATATATTTTCTTGTATGAACAAATCGGTGGTGAGGGCTAGGTTGTTCTTTGAGCCAAACTGGAATATCTCAATAGTTAGAAAACGTTGTTTTTTTTTCCAAATTGCATCAAACCAACACGATTTTGATAGAAGTAGAGCCCTAAGTGAAGATTTGTATGGTTTTTTCGTAGTTCCGCACGATAGAGGTGGGTGTTGTACCAAATCCCATACAAAAATAAGACGTCACGATGATGTGACGTGTCGATGCTATCGCCAAACAACTCAGGGCCCAGGTTTTGGAACAGAATACCTCGTAATCTATATCTTACTATTAAAATTCCTGCTCTACATTTGGCTATAAATAAGTTACGGTATAATACTTCTTCGTTAGTTAATAATAGTCATAGTAATAACAATAAATGGCAGGTAAGTCTATTGCATTTTAGTCATTGTGGAACACATCAGTTTCAAATAGAACGTAAAATTATAATTGACTATAAAATCTATTCAAGTATATTGTCAGATGTAATCATGTAATCAACGGTGATTCGGGGCATCTAAGTATTTTTTAATTTAGGTCTGGAGACTACGAGTCTTTCCACAAGAGATGGCTACGCGTCAAAATGTTTCAAACCCAACTAAAAGGATCGCTATATTTTTATAACTTTGCAGACCTATTGGTGGGGTTAAACACATACCAACGTTTTAACTACATTATGTAACACATATCTGGTGGAAAGTCGCCTTTAGGTACAAAAATCACCACTACTCCATATATCCAGAAATAATTATTCTGTTCTTTAATTCTCCAAATGATTTAAGTTACAGCTATGAAAACATCAGGCGTGTGTATCCGGTATGAATATTTGAGTATTTTAATAAAAATAGTAACATTAACATCGACAAGGCAAGTGACAAATTCGTATTGATTCCCAACAAAAACTAACAACAACATTCAACGTGAACAAATAAATAATTTGATTTCCTAGTACTCTCGACATTAACGTATTATTACCGATATTTATACGTCAAAATAACAGTAAAATTAATTTGTACACGATCTTGCCCGCACTAAAACTATACAATACACGCTTTACATCTTAAACGGTAAACTTAACGTTAATAGGCAATGTCAATGATGACACGAATACGACTACAATATGAGGTAAGCTATTTAGGATCCGCGCCGACCCCGTCGACTAACTTATTCAGCTGTATCTGATATGAACGTCACAAGAATCAAACGTATCGCTGCTAGATGCCGGTTATTTAACGAATCAATCAACTAATTAACTACACGTGACGCCTCACGCCTCTGCATGTGCACCCATCTTGTGCATTCAATAACGTAGTAAATGCAGAGAAGATCAAGCAATTTCCCTTACAGATAAATTTAAACTAGAGTCGAAATATGCAGCGCAACTGGGAACGCGCACCGGCGGCCGCCACAATCCGAGAGGAGATTTTTAAAACATGTGCAGTTTTAGGTAACGAAAGTTATGTAGTAAACGGTAATAGGAACGTATTTTTATATGCAAACAGTGGAACCGTTGATATTTACATGTTTCGTTTCAAAATTCGCCTCAAGGTATCCCGGCGGCGCTCACGTAACAACAATAATATCAGTCGCCAAATATAACTATCGGTAAAAATATATACACTGACGTTTTTACAATTACATTACGCGCTATAAAAACGTACGTATATAAAATAAATAGAACAACGCGTCGATTAACTAGCTACGCTTAGAACTAGGATTCGAAGAGCCGGTCGCGGGTGCGGCCGGCCTGAGGTAGATTATGCACTCTCGAGTACTCGCACACGGTCACTCCGGTCACAACCAACGCGCCACACCGTCAACGACGTCACTTCAAAAATACCACTTGACATCGTTCGAATTCGTAGAAGATCGGCCGTCCTCGGCGTCACTTCTATAGCGTGACGCACCGTCACGTTAGTAACGGGCTGTTGTCGGCTAAGGGGGAGCCGTGTCTCGGAGTATCCCGTTGGGACCCTTGAGATGCGAGGGCGCGGGCTGCAGCGGTTGCAGCGGCTCGGCGGCTGCGTCGTCGGACGCCCGGGAGCGCACGGAGGACAGCTCGCGGACCCACGAGGCGAGACGACCGGATACGCCGAAGAGGTTCGAACCGGAACCTGTTGCTACTGCACCCACTACCGGCACCTCTTGCTCCTCTTCTGTAAGAAGAAATAACATTATTTTTACTATGTATTAACTAGCCATATATTAACCCCTTTTCAACTTACGCAAAATGCTGTTTAACTCTCAGTGTTATGCAGCTATTTTGCTCGAGTTGAAAAGGTTTCATAATTAAGGGGGGGAAAGTTCAATTCAAAATGTGTCACGCGATATTTAACGCACAGTTTAAATTGAAAACAAGAATTCCTCAACCAGTTGCTGTGCTTCAATATTACCAGCTTTGTGCAAAGTGTTTCCAATGGGCACTGTTTATGTATTATATCAGTAAATACTGTGACTGTATACAAGACTGTTCCGTGACTGTGTTATGTTCAGGACTTTGTGCAGAACACCCATAAACAAAAAACCAAAATATCTCTTAGACACTAACATTGGTAAAGGTGGTCCCTGACCAAAACAATGTAACAAAAGAATACAACTCAAGTAAACTTCTAGTATACCTATACCTACTTAGTTCTTTCATGCAAAGGAAAATCTACTGAAGAGAATCTGTTCTGAATAGACCAACTTCCAATTTTTTAGCTGGACAACAAGAACCACTACACAGATGGTGCTAAATAGAACTAGATGGTTCACCCAGGAAATGATAACAGAGGTGCGCTTTCACACCGGGATAGCTGAGTTTCGGTAACAGAGAGTGCATTTCAAAGTCTTTTAAGCAGAAGTTGTAACATGGACGAGCACAATAATACTTTATTTTTCTTTGTTTTCAACCCCAATGCGTGTATCTAGAGTGTCTGTCCGTGGCAACGTACCTAGCTCTCAAACGGAATAACCAATTTCAATTAATAAAAGAAATGTTAGGATGGTCCAAATGCTCGTTATGAGATTTCCTAGTTACGGTATTCAAAAGTCTTACAAGGATTTTTAGATCTGTTTTTATCAAAATTTTATAAATTCAAAAGGGAAGTATGTAACGAAAATCTGTAGTAGATTTTCGTTACATACTTCGTGAACAAAGTTTTATTCACAAAAGAGCTGTCTTCATTGTTATCCGAAGAAAAAAATATTGTAGGACTTATCTTTTGTAGTCAATTCAAGTTTGATATTTTTAACTTATAATTTTAGTTTTGAAGCCTACACATCAGAGCACAATCCATAAACTAAGTTTATTTAAGTATTTTCTTTTAAGACATACATATATTTAACCGTACCCGTCCACAAGGCACCGTAAGGCTCCGCTACACGGTGTGAAAGGGGAAAGTATGCGACATGCAAATAGTACCGTTTACTTACGGTTAGCACTCATCCGCCGCGGCGCAAGCTTCTATAGAAGGCACCGTGGAACAAAAAGGATTCGTTAGGTTAGTTTAATGTCACTGTTATCATTTACTGATGCACCGTATTAGTGGAAAATCTAGTACATATATTAAATTACAAATTAAATATTAGTAGAGTTAACACAATCACGTTGCTATGTTTATAAAATGGTAGTTAGTGACTGTAATTGAAACCATGCTTGAATCATGCCCGCAATTTTGAGTTAAATTTCATCTAATCTGGTAAGAAAAAAAAAAAAAAAATTGCTATTTAAGACATGGTGACACACAGCTGGGTTTACCCAAATAATCACTGTTCTACTGGGGCCGAATTACGGTAACAATCGCTTCACTATGACAACGGTATCGTCCCAGAATCGTCAATAACAAAAAAAAAGAGACTATATAGATAATGCGTATGGTGCTATTTGCACGGAGAGATTGGTAGAATGGTTTCAACCTTGACACTTTGAATGGGCCCCTCCATCTGTAATTTCTTTCAGAAAAGGTAAAATACTAAAATATGTCATTCTCAGACGATACCATTGAATTAAAAAAAAAAAAAAAGTTTGTTTATTCAGACATATTTTGTCCAAAAACATTACAAAAAAATCAAACATAAAATAAAATACAAATACAACGTTACAAGAGTTGCGCAGCCATTTAACAGATCCCAACTTAAGAAGAGGTCTAAAGAGTTGGGATCCTGTTGAAAGACAGCATGATGGGCGAAGCAAACTTACTGCCTACAATCTTCTTGTTATGGTGAAGTGATTGATTTAGTGGAATTCGGGCCCTGGCCTATTACCTCTTTTATTAACAATAATCATAATCTGCTTACCCTCGTATACTGAATCGCCAAGCAATTTAATTTTAAAGCAGTATACTGTCAACTACAGCCTACCTATATGCATATAGTCGTTCGACGGCGTTTTGACAGGGCAATCGTGCGGGGGCCAACGGACGGGTCGGGACGGACGGATGCTCCCGAGTTACAAAGAGGTGATGTATGCAACTCGTGAGCGTCCCTCCCCCGTCCCGTCCCTTGCCCCTCGCATGATTGCCCAGTCAAAACCACGTCAAAATGCAATGCAATATCGTCGAATGACTGAATGTATATAGGTAGGCTGTGCTGTCAACACAGCTTGCGAGAGTCACAGCGTGGAGAACCGAGGTACCTGGGGAAGTCTTGTGACGGAGATCAAGATCCACTCCGTGTCGCAGAGCCACAGGAGTAAGTAGAAACACATGTATCTTTAACCTTGAATCTTCTGCATCTCAGGCGGCCTACTGCAGCACAGGTGATGGATAGACTAGTTGTAATACTAACCCAACCGTGGACAGACCCCCCACAAGGTAGACTGATGATGCGGCATTCGTTGCGCGTCGCGACATAATTTGTCGACTGTTTTATCTTGTCTCGCTCATTTGCGTGCAAATACAAATGCACGATACGTCTACAGACGATAAGTTTCTTCGCGGCGCGCATCATGGCCCCGCTGGTGAAGCAAAACCGCAGAACCGGTCCTTGTGGCGATCTTTGGGGGAGGCCTATACCGGTACTAACCTAAGGCCGATCGCTGTAACGCATACATACATCCTGGTGCAGGCATTTTGACATAAGTAGGGCGCCAGCTCACCCACCTGGTGCAGGAAGGAAGGGCGCGAGGCGGGCCGGTGCGCCCAACAGGCGCGCATCAGTACTAACCTAGGGCCGATCGCTGTAACGCATACATCTCTTGCCCCTGCGGCGTGTGGAAGAAGCTGCGGTGTCGGAAGTAGGGCGCGGAGGAGGGCGCCAGCTCGGCCACCAGGTGCAGGAAGGAGGGGCGCGAGGCGGGCCGGTGCGCCCAACAGGCGCGCATCAGCTCGTACAGTCGGTCGGGACAGTGCTCGGGGCGCTCCATCACGCCGCCTTCTACTACGTAGCGGACTACTTGCTCGTTTGACAGACCCTGCCGAACAAGTTTAAGGTTAAACCTCTCACTAATGTACCTACTAACTTGATAAAGGTAGTCTGTACGAATCAATTATGAAGTTGAAGTCTATTGGCATTAAGAGATTTAATGATAAAATCAAAATTATGTCGATAGACTACAAAACTACAATGGAAAGTTTGTTTTAGTAAAGAGTCATAGCAAATGGCTTACAATGTGTGCAAAACTTTTAATCTGCTATCTAAATTACTTGTAAAACCTAGAAAATAGTAAAAATCCGTTTTTTTTACGCGTGACCAAACTTTTTAATACTCAGAGATCGCAACAATGGGTAGGAAACCAACACCCTTACAACACTTGCGTATATATGCTCATATAGACTGTCCTGTCACACAGCAGCCGTAGCTGAAATCGGCTTGGACGCCATCATCAGAAACTAGCTAGTTACTTCCGCATATTGTGTTTAAAAGTTGTACAATGATAGTTTACCTGATAAGGCTGCATAGCAAGCGTCGCCATTTCCCATAAAACGACGCCGTAACTCCACGCGTCGCTATTACTGGAGAAAACCTGAAACAAAAACGATAATTTTATTCATATTCCTACAGTTTTTACCAAGAGATTTTGCTAGTAAAGTCGACAAGTTTATGCCCTATTCAAAGAGCGAAGTTCACAATTCACAATGATTGAAATTTCATATGGAATCAAATCTAGCTCGATGACCATAATATTTTAGTAGAAACTATGTTCTTAGAAAGGTTTTAGTACAGTCAATTTGGGAAACTTTGATACAATTTCCTTACAATTGTGAAAACGGTTATAATATGGTTTGATGAATTAGATTGGTTTCCTCAAAAATCCTACACGCCTTACCACAATAACTGCGTGAAATGGACAAATTACCAGTTTTTAAAAGTGACATAAATCAGTCAAGTAAACGGACTTCTGAACTTTGACAAGTTAATTCAGTTTCACTGATTTGCGTATATAAACTAAAATAAGTACAAACAAGTAGAGGAACAAACACTTACCCCATCTTTCAAACTCTCGGGGCTCATCCATCGAACGGGCAGTAGGCCCTTAGTTCCTTTCCTATAATAATCAGTCTCATAAATATCTCTGGTCATGCCGAAGTCCCCCACTTTGACCGTGAGGTCGCCGGCGACCATACAGTTGCGCGCCGCGAGGTCGCGATGCACAAACTTCTTGGCCGATAGGTAGGCCATACCATCCGCTATTTCTATAGCCATCTGGAAAATAAATGCATGGTTTGAATAATTAGCTGTGTGGTGCCGGCTTGGAATTTGCACAACCCTAACTCTTCCCGCGGGTGTCGTAAGAGGCGACTAAGGGATATACACCGGGGGCGGGCAGCAGCGCCCTAATTCGGGTTGATTTCCATCAAAACTAAAAAATTTAAAAAAACCCTAAATATGTAGTTATTGTTTTCTTATAAATCAAGGGCATGACTCCTTTCACGACTATTCTTTAACTCGCGTGGTTTCGGACTTGGCCATCACCGCCCTTCTCAAAAAACCACCCTGTATAGTGGGAATGGTCCTCGACTACCGAATACATTTAACGACTTCCATGACAGCAATCAATAACAAACAACTTAGTGTAAAATGTAGCTCCATTTCCGGTCATTTTCAACCTTGATGGAACTTCAAGTAAATAAATAAAAGGAAAATATTAATTCACAAAGAAAATTACAATCAAATAATAAAAATAAATTAGAACTAGTATTTACAATTGAAACAATTGAGCTAACTGTAGAATGTTGCAAACAATCTACAGGTCAACTGATCCACATCAATACCAATTGGAAACGTCCTCAAGACGCTGGCTGCATTACCACGCATGGCAATGCACGCGTCGCTTCAACCAGACGCTCAGATAATTTTTAAAAAACCCGAAGGGTCTGACCCTACGGACCTAGGGTCTCGACTCCAAGGGGAGCTAAATTTAATAAATAAATAAATAACTACACAAACCTGCAATATATTCTGCAGCGTGGGCGGAGTGTTATCACTATCCTTCTTCGGCAACGAACTCTCCGAATCCGGTCTGTGCGACCTCAGATACGTCTTCAAATCTCCGAGCTCCATCAACTCCATCACCACTAACGTGGGCTGCCCTCTGGAGACGACCCCCATCAGTCGAACCACGTGGAAGGTATCGAAGGCCTTCATGACGGACGCTTCGTTCAGAAACTCGACGCGCTCCCTGTCGGTCGCGTGCTCGTTGACAGTTTTCACAGCGCATCGAGTTTCCGGTTTGCCTTTTTCTAGGTTCTTCGCTATGCCTTCATACACCTGTAAGATAAAGGAAATTGAGATAGTTTTAGGTATTCCGAAATAAAAAAAAATAATGCGACGACCTCCCGACAAAATTTGACGACCTCTGTGGCGCAGCGGGCGAAGGTCCGCCTACGACGCAGGAGATTGCGGGTTCGATTCCCGCCTCGGAACAAATTTGTGTACTATCTGCAGAAATTGGTTCCGTTGGTCTGAGTGTTTTCTATGTATAAAAAAAAATATCTATCTATGTAGTGTATTGTATTATGTATATCAGTTATCTAGTACCCATAACACAAGCTCTGCTTAGCTTGGGGCTAGATAATGCTGTGTGAATTGTCCAGCGTTATTTATTTATTTAATGCTGGAAAACCACACAACATCTAGCCACAAGCTAAGCAGAGCTTGTTTTATTGGTACTATAGAAGATTCAAACCTCAACCTCAAAATCCTGTATTGGTCCACTGCTGGACGCAGGCCTCCCCTGATAAGCACCGTATTGGCTTTTATGCCATGGGGGGTAATGCCCATAATCCACACGCTGGACATGCAGATTGGGGATCGCAGTTTGATGGTATAATTGTTTTGCAGGGGGCGCTGCTACCCACCCCCGGTGGAAATCCCTTAGTCGCCTCTTACGACACCCGCGGGAAGAGTTGGGGTGGTGCAAATTCTTAGCCGGTTATAAAAGACTAAGCTATAAAAGACTGTTACATTTAATATATTACACTACATAAATAGATATAAAACTACAGAATGAACGCTTTGATCGCGGTCAGTTCCCAGCAGTCTTTTGAAGGATTTGTAGATTAATTATGCACACAGTAGATCTACTCTTCATCCCTCGTTCTTTCTTGTTTTGTAAATTGGTGAATACAACAGCAGTGGGCTGATCTAATATACTCACTACTGGGTACCCTCCATTTATTTATATGATTGCACACTGAGAAACAAAACATAACAAAACCGGGCGCGGCACCTCCCACTCGTCCGGTACGTACACAGTGGACACATATTCCGGGTTCACTTGCACACAGCTTGTGATATATGGCTAGAGTATCTTTATAAAGTACACTCACCATGCCAAAGGAGCCCTGTCCTAACTCCCTCACGAACTCGATGTTAGCTCGCGGCACCTCCCACTCGTCCGGTACGTACACGGTGGACACATATTCCGGGTTCACTTGCACACAGCTTGTGATATATGGCTAGAGTATCTTTATAAAGTACACTCACCATGCCAAAGGAGCCCTGTCCTAGCTCCCTCACGAACTCGATGTTAGCTCGCGGCACCTCCCACTCGTCCGGTACGTACACAGTGGACACATATTCCGGGTTCACTTGCACACAGCTTGTGATATATGGCTAGAGTATCTTTATAAAGTACACTCACCATGCCAAAGGAGCCCTGTCCTAGCTCCCTCACGAACTCGATGTTAGCTCGCGGCACCTCCCACTCGTCCGGTACGTACACAGTGGACACATATTCCGGGTTCACTTGCACACAGCTTGTGATATATGGCTAGAGTATCTTTATAAAGTACACTCACCATGCCAAAGGAGCCCTGTCCTAGCTCCCTCACGAACTCGATGTTAGCTCGCGGCACCTCCCACTCGTCCGGTACGTACACAGTGGACACATATTCCGGGTTCACTTGCACACAGCTTGTGATATATGGCTAGAGTATCTTTATAAAGTACACTCACCATGCCAAAGGAGCCCTGTCCTAGCTCCCTCACGAACTCGATGTTAGCTCGCGGCACCTCCCACTCGTCCGGTACGTACACAGTGGACACATATTCCGGGTTCACTTGCACACAGCTTGTGATATATGGCTAGAGTATCTTTATAAAGTACACTCACCATGCCAAAGGAGCCCTGTCCTAGCTCCCTCACGAACTCGATGTTAGCTCGCGGCACCTCCCACTCGTCCGGTACGTACACAGTGGACACATATTCCGGGTTCACTTGCACACAGCTTGTGATATATGGCTAGAGTATCTTTATAAAGTACACTCACCATGCCAAAGGAGCCCTGTCCTAGCTCCCTCACGAACTCGATGTTAGCTCGCGGCACCTCCCACTCGTCCGGTACGTACACAGTGGACACGTATTCCGGGTTCACTTGCACACAGCTTGTGATATATGGCTAGAGTATCTTTATAAAGTACACTCACCATGCCAAAGGAGCCCTGTCCTAGCTCCCTCACGAACTCGATGTTAGCTCGCGGCACCTCCCACTCGTCCGGTACGTACACAGTGGACACATATTCCGGGTTCACTTGCACACAGCTTGTGATATATGGCTAGAGTATCTTTTTAAAGTACACTCACCATGCCAAAGGAGCCCTGTCCTAGCTCCCTCACGAACTCGATGTTAGCTCGCGGCACCTCTCACTCGTCCGGTACGTACACAGCACAGTGTTTCATGGGACCAAAAAAATTTCCCTATGCTTTTTACAGCATTAATAGATTAAGGAATGCATTTTAAATGCAAGAGTAGTACACCCACATCTCTATATCAAATACTTTTTTTAATAAAAATTAATGAACTTTGGGTGACCTTGACCTAGAAAAACATTTAAAAAATTCTGTAAAAGTAACTGGCCAAGATATTTTTTTTTATAAATTTAATCTGTTAAAGAACTTTTAGACGCATTTTTTTCAGTTTTTATTTTTGGATTATCACCTCTGGATACCGAGTAATTAATATTTTTCAGATTTTCGTTTTTATTTTTTTTCTCAATAAAAACTCAAAAGTGCGATTTGTGACTAGCACAGAAAGATTGCTCTTAACAAGGCCTATCAGTGGTAAAAATGCCAAGTTGCACTTCCGCGGTCTTTGGGAAAAATAGATTTTCAAAATATAGTGTTAGGGTTGTCACTCAACATGACCTTTGATTTTATTCAGTTTTGAAATAAATTATTCCCTAAATTTCAATAATTTATCTTATTAAGACACTAGCTGACCCGTCGCGATTTCATTTTCGTGGACTTAATAATACTAATAATATTCATACTAATACCCCAAGTAATGTTGGTTTCCATGTAAACTATCAACGCCAAAGTTTTACAACCAATCCTTTACAATTTAAAGTTATTATGAGAAAACCTATAAATCCCATTTCATCCTTCTAAGAATGCTTGCATAAAAAAATTACTTATTCGATTACGACCCCATTTTAACTACCTTAGAATACGAATTTCCATAATCCGTTCTTAGCGAGTGCCTACTTGCTAAAAAAGAGTTTTTATAAAAATGACCTTTGACCCCGTTAAATACGAATTTCCAAAAATCCAGTTCCTGAGTTTTCGTGATATCGATACCTCTGGGCTCTAAAAGACAAAAGGCGACTTTACAGGAGAGGCAAAAAACATAAAAATAAAGTTTATTTTTGATGTAGTTTTTTTGTTTTTGGTGCTAGTTAGACATAACCCATGATGAAAATGCTTACAATTTGTCGTACTTTCTAAATCTGTGTTGATAAACTGTCCAAGTGTTATATTTACTGAAATAAATTTACCATACGACCATAAAATTAGAAAAAAATTACCTTTACGCCCCAAAAAAATAGTGTATGCGAGCACCTTAGGGCGTAAAGCTACTTATTTTGTTCAAAACTACGCTCAGATAGGGAACGTCACTGCCGCAAAATACACAGGAAACAAACTATGATCGATCTCTTGCACCGTGCACTAGAATCATCGGATCCATTCATTTATATGGCGCACCATTATTGAACGTCAAGCGTTCATTGAACGTCGTAGATCCAAGCGGCTCTGTCTGCCAGAAGCTGTACGAGAACATTTAAGACCAATCCAAGAAGAAAACTTGCAGTTGACAGATGTAGATGATGAAGATCTATCATTGGATGATAATGAAGATCCATCCAACTAAGATGACACGTTAATACTTAGTAACGAAAGCGATTTGATTGAGTAGGTAAACTAAAGTCTCTTCCTCCGTCTTCGTTGCCGATTTTACGATTTCATGATTTCACTTGTATGGGTGGTACCAAAATTATAATTTTTTTGACCTAGCTTACGTGAAAGTACCTCTTTTTAAAATTGTAATAAAATTTTCCCAAAAACAATTTTTACCTACCATGTTTCTATATCACATCATTCACCTAATCTCCAGCTTGCTTGGTGTTCGTAAATTACCAGTCGCCCTATAGTAACGGGTGTGCGATATAAAAACATGCTTGTTGTTTATAAGCAACAAGAGTGAGTAATAATCACAACAAACGTTTGACCTTTTCGTGACAACCCTATGTTGTAAAATTTGACCTTAGAATAAAATTGCATATTTTTCCCAAAGACCGCGGAAGTGCAACTTGACATTTTTATCACTGATAGGCCTTGTTAAGAGCAATCTTTCTGTGCTAGTCACAAATCGCACTTTTGAGTTTTAATGGAGAAAAAAAATTAAAACGAAAATCTGAAAAATATTAATTACTCGGTATCCAGAGGCGATACACCATAAATAAAAATTGAAAAAAATGCGCCTAAGAATCCTTTGATAGATTATATTAATTTAAAAAAAATATCTTGGCCAGTTACTTTTATAGAATTTTTTAAATTTTTTTCTTGGTCAAGGTCACTTAAAGTTCATTAATTTTTATTACAAAATGTATTTGATATAGAGATGTGGGTGTTCTACTCTTGCATTTAAAATGCATTCGTTAATCGATTAATGCTGTAAACAGCATAGGGAAATTTTTTAGGTCCTATGAAACACTGTGCACAGTGGACACGTATTCCGCGTTCACTTGCACACAGCTTGTGATATATGGCTAGAGTATCTTTATAAAGTACACTCACCATGCCAAAGGAGCCCTGTCCTAGCTCCCTCACGAACTCGATGTTAGCTCGCGGCACCTCCCACTCGTCCGGTACGTACACAGTGGACACATATTCCGGGTTCACTTGCACACAGCTTGTGATATATGGCTAGAGTATCTTTATAAAGTACACTCACCATGCCAAAGGAGCCCTGTCCTAGCTCCCTCACGAACTCGATGTTAGCTCGCGGCACCTCCCACTCGTCCGGTACGTACACAGTGGACACATATTCCGGGTTCACTTGCACACAGCTTGTGATATATGGCTAGAGTATCTTTATAAAGTACACTCACCATGCCAAAGGAGCCCTGTCCTAGCTCCCTCACGAACTCGATGTTAGCTCGCGGCACCTCCCACTCGTCCGGTACGTACACAGTGGACACATATTCCGGGTTCACTTGCACACAGCTTGTGATATATGGCTAGAGTATCTTTATAAAGTACACTCACCATGCCAAAGGAGCCCTGTCCTAGCTCCCTCACGAACTCGATGTTAGCTCGCGGCACCTCCCACTCGTCCGGTACGTACACAGTGGACACGTATTCCGGGTTCACTTGCACACAGCTTGTGATATATGGCTAGAGTATCTTTATAAAGTACACTCACCATGCCAAAGGAGCCCTGTCCTAGCTCCCTCACGAACTCGATGTTAGCTCGCGGCACCTCCCACTCGTCCGGTACGTACACAGTGGACACATATTCCGGGTTCACTTGCACACAGCTTGTGATATATGGCTAGAGTATCTTTATAAAGTACACTCACCATGCCAAAGGAGCCCTGTCCTAGCTCCCTCACGAACTCGATGTTAGCTCGCGGCACCTCCCACTCGTCCGGTACGTACACAGTGGACACGTATTCCGGGTTCACTTGCACACAGCTTGTGATATATGGCTAGAGTATCTTTATAAAGTACACTCACCATGCCAAAGGAGCCCTGTCCTAGCTCCCTCACGAACTCGATGTTAGCTCGCGGCACCTCCCACTCGTCCGGTACGTACACGGTGGACACATATTCCGGGTTCACTTGCACACAGCTTGTGATATATGGCTAGAGTATCTTTATAAAGTACACTCACCATGCCAAAGGAGCCCTGTCCTAGCTCCCTCACGAACTCGATGTTAGCTCGCGGCACCTCCCACTCGTCCGGTACGTACACAGTGGACACGTATTCGGGGTTCACTTGCACACAGCTTGTGATATATGGCTAGAGTATCTTTATAAAGTACACTCACCATGCCAAAGGAGCCCTGTCCTAGCTCCCTCACGAACTCGATGTTAGCTCGCGGCACCTCCCACTCGTCCGGTACGTACACGGTGGACACATATTCCGGGTTCACTTGCACACAGCTTGTGATATATGGCTAGAGTATCTTTATAAAGTACACTCACCATGCCAAAGGAGCCCTGTCCTAGCTCCCTCACGAACTCGATGTTAGCTCGCGGCACCTCCCACTCGTCCGGTACGTACACAGTGGACACATATTCCGGGTTCACTTGCACACAGCTTGTGATATATGGCTAGAGTATCTTTATAAAGTACACTCACCATGCCAAAGGAGCCCTGTCCTAGCTCCCTCACGAACTCGATGTTAGCTCGCGGCACCTCCCACTCGTCCGGTACGTACACAGTGGACACATATTCCGGGTTCACTTGCACACAGCTTGTGATATATGGCTAGAGTATCTTTATAAAGTACACTCACCATGCCAAAGGAGCCCTGTCCTAGCTCCCTCACGAACTCGATGTTAGCTCGCGGCACCTCCCACTCGTCCGGTACGTAGACAGTGGACACATATTCCGGGTTAACGCTGGCAAACAGCTTGTGAGCTTCCGCGTTCGGCATGAAGCCTCGTTTCACGTACCTGGAGAGGATTTATAAGTTTTAATCATAGAAATATATCTAGAGTTTTAATGGTTATTTTTTTACAACAAATATGGTATTATACTGGTTTATGGCTTCAAGCTTAAAAGTTCCATATAATACTCTTTTTAATTTGGCTCGCAAAAGCGACATAACCTAAAAACTCAATTTATGTTTTTTTTATGGAAGGCAGTGAAGTCTGACTACATTTAGAGGATGTATGGCATGGCTTTGATGCCAAAAACGTATGTTAACAAGAATCCGTTAAAGCGAATTTGAGATATCATTATTCAAGCTCGTTTGCTATCGCTGTTGGAGTGGCTTTTTCTTTAACACGTAGAGTGTCCACGTCTCACATGCTGCAGTGAAGTGTGGCTTTTGCAGGTCGCACCACTAAAGCAAGGCAGTGAAAGCGATAATACGGCAATCTTTCCGGTCCCTTGCGAATTCGTCGTAGGAAATCAAGACTTCACTATAACATCTAAACAATCTCTAACAACTAAATAAATTCTCATATATATAGATAGTATAGGTTTAAACTTACATTTTCTGGATTAATATCTACTAACTTTAACAATCGTTTATCATCATATAGCGCTCATTAGGGAGGCCTATGGATTAATGATGATGATGAAAAATTGTTAGTCACAGGTATACCTCGATCGAGTTGGATTCCTTTACTCACTAAGTTTATTCTTATGTAAATGAACTCTAATTTAAATGATATATACTTGAATACACTTACCAAAACACGCCCACGAGGATGAGTACCATGACGAGACAGCCGCTGGCCACGCCCCAGACCCATTCGTAGCCGTACTCTGCCGTTCGCTCCTAAACCATAACAATTTTGAGGAAATTGCTTTCTGTTTTAGTTTGAACAATATAAAAAATAAATTTACTACTACGATCTCATAAACTCAATAATCACAAGCATTGATAAGCACAGATAAAGAATGTTCCTCTGAACATTGATTTCTTATTTGTCATTTACCACAGCCTACCTATGCATACAGTCGTTCGACGAAGGCGTTTTGACAGGGCAATCGTGCGGGGGGCAAGGAACGGGTCGGGGGGCGGGACGCTCCCGAGTAACTAAGGCGGTGATGTAGTCTACTCGGGAGCGTCCCTCCCCGTCGCGTCCCTTGCCCCCCGTACGATTTCTCTGTCAAAACCACGTCAAAATGCCTTCGTCGAACGACTGTGTGCATATCGGTAGGCTGTGGTAGTACTAACATTGTACAATAACAGAAAATGAATACAAATAAAAAAATATGTTCTTATTTTCTTATTATTCTGTTTTGTTTAGTAATTCTTTATTTGTGTCAAGGGCCAGCTATTTAATATTATATGCTGCATGTTAAATGTAATATGTTTCAATCTAGTTATATCATAAATGTCGTTCCTTACCGGTATAAAGACGAAGACATCTGAAGAAACGTTGCCGAGTCCTTTCACAGTGATAGGCGTGATCCTAATGCTGTAGTTGCCAGGTGAGAGATTACGGAGTGTGACGCCGCGGCCGTTCGTTTCGAAGTCGCTGGCCGGCAGGCAGCTTTGGAGGCCTACCTCTTGACCCTATGAGAGATATTTATTAAATTATTAGTACACAAAACATAACAGAAAAACAATCAAAACATCAATATTAATAAAAGCATTACTATGCTTCATAAGATTTAAGTATAAAATTGGGATAAAAAGGACGAGAAAACAAGATAATAAAATATTAGGTGTGTTTTTTAACTAACTTCAAAAATTCTCAAAAGGATTCGAGAAGGTTCTCAATTTAGCTGTAAGTTTATTTATTTTTTGTATTTCTGCTTCTTGGCTACCCTAATTCTGCTGTCTGATTTCTTGTGCCGTTGCGAACTAGTCTTTTTGAGCAGTAAATCATGTCACGGTTCCTCCCTCTTTTGTATAGAAGTACCACTGTACTCGTTCTAAGTATCTCATATAGGTACTTATACTTACAGCGCTAAACTAAATAAATAAATAAATGCTGGAAAATTCAAATTCACACAACATTATCTAGCCCCAAGCTAAGCAGAGCTTGTATTATGGGTACTAGATAACTGATATACTTAATACAATACATTACATAGATAGATATTTTTTATTATACATAGAAAACATCCAGAACGCCCTGGACAAATATCTGCAGATCGTATAAACATTTGTCTCGAGGCGGGAATCGAACCCGCTACCTCCTGCGTCGCAGGCAGACCTTCGCCCGCTGCGCCACAGAGGTCGTCAAACTATATCTTACCTTCTTATATCAGTCAAGCAAGATCGTAGAGAGACATAAACAAGAGCAAGGCCTATTCAGCTGTGTGTGAGACATTTAATCTACTACAAAGGTTCGGCGTATCCTGTGATAATCTCATTTTAGGCTCTTGAGCCAAATGCCATGTCTTTCTGATTCTTGAGTCAGAAAGACATGGCATTTCTCTGCGTCTAATCAGCTTTTATTTACTTATCAAACTGTGCCTCAATTTAGATTAGAACTTTGTAAAAGGAACTGCTACGCAATGGCAATACTGCTGTACAATAAACTTCCAAATGACATGAGAAAATTAACAAATAATGAATTTAATCGGAAGTTATATAATTGGCTCTGTCAAAACTGTTTTTATGGTATAGTATAGATGAATATTTGAAATTTAAAGTCACTTCAATTATTTTTGACATGTACCTAATATTGATAAATCATTCTATAATAAAAAAAAATACGGTTTTATGCATGTGATCTACAAGTATATATATATTTTTTTAAAATTGTGAGAGCAAATTTATTGATCGATTAAGTTAAGTTAATTTTCTATTCTAACAAAAATGTCCAAATCAAACATTTGCACGACTAATAAGTCAAATATAGTGATACCTACCTTATTCTAAAATCATCATTGTTAGCCTATATTTAAGCAAATAAATACTATTTCATTTACTTATCAAACTATAACAAGATCTCACCGAGGTATCCTCATCAACTCGCGAGTAATGCACATTGTAGGCGACGACGAACCCGTTGGGGTTCTGCGGAGGCTTCCAGTTCACGTTCACATCGTTGGTCTTGTTGGTCGGAGCTACTACTGCGTGAACGTTTTCCACCACGTCCGCGTTCGCTGAAATAAATATTGTACATTCAAATCGATGTTGACTAAAACGCTTACTGTCTTATGCTTCCCCAGGCTGATATAGATCACATACCCAGGTCTAGCGTAAGGAATGTATAGTAGGATCTATCGGAGCACCAGCGCGTCTCCCAGGATGTAAGTGACTCTCGCTCGTCCTTCTGGCGACAGGCCCACACGTTGACTGTGTACCAGGTGAAGTGGCGGAGTAGTTTCACGGTCACGGAGCGAGCGTTCCCGTCCAGTTTGAAGTATAGAGATTTTACGTATACTGTAAAAGATAAGGTTACTACAATGTGCGAAGGTTGATGGTGGGAAGGTTGATTTGATTTGATTTGAAATCTTTGTAAAATCTACAAATATTTGTCGGGTACATTTACAGGTCTCCATGTCTTCAATATTTACAAAAGAAAACTTGTACTTAGAAGTATCTGTCTGTCTTTAAGTACCCGTAAACTCTTTCGAATAATAGGCCAGTAGTGAGTAAATAGAGTACCCGGTGAAACCCTTTGGCAACCCGGCAAAATCTGGAAGTATTTTTCTAAATTCTAAATAAAGATAGTTTATTTGCTTGAACATAATTTAGGTTACACAGATGTTAATTATATTTTAGTTTCAATTATATTCTACTTATATTAGCATGCAAATGCTACAGTAAGTTCAGATTAATATTGTATTCTAAATATAATCTAAATGGTAATTTTAGACAATGTCGAAAAAATTAAAATTAATGATGGTAACAGGCACAATAAGGTGATGTCAAAATGTATCTGTCATAAAATTATTAATATTTTAATAGGATTTGTTAATTAATAATTGTTTCAATTTCGTCCTAAATATATCGTCAAGATCATTTAATGATTTAGGTATTTTAGTATAGATTTTACGTGACATACAGACTAAACTTTTTTGTAGGAAAGCGGTTTTACTGTTAAGCATTTGGAATTTATTTCTATCACGTCTATTTCGCACTACAAAGTCAGAGTTACGTGGGAAAAGATGGGGATTTTTTCAACAAATAGTGCCAATTCAAATATATATAACGACGCAAGCGTTAGAATCTTGTGCTCAATGAACTAAGGTTGAAAGTTGTTGAAGACTTACGTTCCGCATCCGAACTGTTTTCATAAACCAGTCCAGGCTTCGGTTTGATGTTTTCGGTCAGCTTCACCAGCATCCGGTTCAGAGTGGTATCCTGATCGACGGAACGTTTGTGCCGCGTGCTGTTCTTCGATTTAACCTTCTCCTTCGACTTCTTGTACACCTGAGTATTTAAATGTTTTGGATACACCTGAGTATAGAAATTTAATGGATAAATTATCGTAGTGCCTTATGGCACGTTACGGATCGTGTGGAGACATGGTTTTGACCCCGTTGTAATTAATTTCACGGTGAAAATGTCTTAAATTTTTTATTTGCAGTAGTTATAAGGTAATTAAATAGTCAAAACAAGTTTGTTTTCAAAGTTCTTAGTTTTGCCTCACTTGTATCATTTAGTTCTACGAGTATATTATTGGTATCAATTACGATATCGCCAAAACTAGACTAAACTAATTTGACCGCACTAAAAATGATGCTATCCTTTTTATTACAACCGTTATCAAAGGGACGGCAACATTTTTAGTCTTTTCAAATTATTTTGGTTTAGTTTTGACGAAATCTGAATTGACTCCATTGTCGTTCTTAACTAAACTGGTAGATTGGCCACTTATGCAAGATTTCTCCATAAATAAATAATAATGATCTATTCCTTTCTAATACCAAAAAACTAATACCAATAGTATTAGTTTATTGATGTCATAAAATACTATTCCTAACGAATACCAATTTTTTTAACGTGAGGGCCTATAAGGAATCGAGTAATTCCCGTAAAGGCCTTACACAAGTCATCCATGCTAGGGCCAGTAAACGAACGTCACATAAACCATCGTCCGTGGACGTAATAGGTCAATGGTAAGTGAAAGCTTACCCAATTCTGCAACTCATTTTCGAAATGGATGCTGTCGACTCTTTCCTCTTCAGCCGCTTGAGAGAATCTGGGTTTGGGCTTATCCGCGTTGCAAGCGCAAGTGCCGTTGTTCGCGTCTTCTGTTGTTTCTTGCGTCTTCGTGGACACTTCTAGACGTTGGGCTATGAGGTTGGCTAGGGCGTTCGCTGGAACAAATCAATTCGAAAAGTTCTATAAAGACCATTATTTTTTAAACGAAGTGGGCGTAAGTTGGTTAACGCTGTCATGGCCATCTGCGGTCAACAGCATCTTAGTACTTTTGAAAAAAAAAACGCAGTGGGCGAAAGGCCCGAGAAGCAGAATGTTCGTTTACTGCCATAGTATTTTATGTGCTAAAACCGTAAGGTGGCCTATACACCGCCCAACATTATATGATGAAAACTAACTACTACGGTACTAAATGATGGTTCCATTGGGCATCAGTTGCGGCGACCTGGTGAGCATTTTAATACAATTTGATATTATTGAATTTTATAGAATTTTAATTAAATTAAATGGTATAGGTATACGTTAAGCATACTAACATTTAATATAAGAGATCTTTCTGTTACTAACAAATTATGGGTCACTGTTATCCGAAATAAAATGAATTTGAATTTGAATTAGGACATTTATTACCCGGCGATGCAGGTTATGTTTTTTGAGTGTTTCTATGTTGTTTTCTAATGCTCTTATTCCAAGCGGCTAAAGCGGTTTTCATAAGTGAGGTATCAAAATACTGGTCTGGATTCTATATGATTCTTAGCTACATTTCGTAGGCGTTCTTAAGTACAATCAAGACAAGTGTAAATATGTATTTTCTAGCTAGACCTAGTTAGTAGGTCTAGTCTAAATAAATAAATAAATAATGCTGGACAATTCACACAGCATTATCTAGCCCCAAGCTAAGCAGAGCTTGTGTTATGGGTACTAGATAACTGATATACAATACACTACATAGATAGATATTTTTTATTATACATAGAAAACACCCAGACCAACGGAACAAATTTCTGCAGATCGTACACAAATATGTTCCGAGGCGGGAATCGAACCCGCAACCTCCTGCGTCGCAGGTGGACCTTCGCCCGCTGCGCTACAGAGGTCGTCAAACACTCAGGGTTGCTACACCTCTCCGAGCTGTCATGCTCCCCAGCCAATATCTGCACTCCTGATTGTAAGAGTTAGTCTGAACCTCTACCAAGTAAGAACTGGATAATGGTTCCGTTGGATGTCAGTGGGGACCGAGGGATATACACTGAGTAAAGCTATGTTTAGACTTATTCTATGAATTTATTGTTGTTTTTACTCACGGTTGCTACACCTCTCCGAGCTGTCACGTCTTCCAGCCAGTATCTGCTCCTGGTTGTAGCTGTTAGCCTGAACCTCCACCAGGTACTGGATGATGGTTCCGTTGGGCATCAGTGGGGGCGACCAGGTGATGCCCACTGAGTGGGCGTCTAGTAGTTCCACTGTCAGCCTTTGCGGTGGGCTTGGTTCTAGGGAAAGGAATATTATTAAAATGAATATGTTTGTCGCATTATAGTGTTTGTATAGATAGACCTTGAGCAAGAAAGGTGAAAATTCTCTTTAGGTATGTTGTCGTATGAACAGCATGGTTTTTTGTCTATGGCTTCAAGTAACAACAAAGTAAATTGGATTTTAGTTAAATCGGTTCCATGTTCTATTACATTTTTGCCATTGATAGATTAGATACGATTAGTAGTTTTGGTGCATAACCTCAAAACTTTCGAATTTAAACCTCTACAAACCACCTCTCTCAAATTCACATTGCTAAGAGCAATTTGTTTTTCTCGCCATACGTCACATACAAAAGGCAACGCATAAACTGTTTAAATGTTTCGACAGGATTATAACATCGATAATTTGATTGTACAAAAACTTATGCTTGGGGCTTGATGATGTATGAAATTTCCAGCATTATACAGGGTGGATCAAACAGTGGAGTCATAAAAAAATTAATGCCTCACCCGAATTTTACACCGGAGAATTTTCGGGTTATGATTTTTTAAAGTTATTTTTCTCAAATTTATGAATAATAACTAAGCTTATTCAAAATCCAAATCACTAGGCAATCGACGTTGAAAACACAAGCAGACCCTGTATATTTATTTGCAGAGTAGACTTTAACTAGAAATACAAACTACTGGTGGGTCCGCACGAGCAAAGCTTGTATCGCGAGAGTGTGTAGTGTCATCTTAAACTCACTTGCAGGAAGAGTGGTGAAGTATATAATAGGACTCTGCGCCCCCTTCTTATCTTGCAGCGTAGTGAACGTCTTGACGTAGGCCGCGTACCGCGTGTAGGGGACCAGTGACGTCAGCAGTTGGAACAGAGGCTGGAAATCGGCGCAAATGGCGAACGGGTCTAGGATACCCTGCTCTTTCTCCGAGGCTTGCGTGCGGTTGAGTTGGGTTTCATCTATTGGCTTGTCGATAACGTTCCAGCTGGGAAATAATGATGATTACATTAGTCAAGGCCGTTTTATAATTTTTGGCTTATCTATCTGGGCTTGGAAAAAATTACATTTTAGATTCTAGTTGCAACGTTATAAAGTTGATTTCAGCTTTACTTCTCCGACAGAGCGCTATTTGTCTAACAGTGGTCTTTCTGCGTTGAAATAGAGGGCATCTCTTTCTACACTATGCAAACTGAGCGAGACATCAGACCCAGATAGATAACGCACTGCAAGTGTATAACTACTATTATATAGATTTCGAAAATAGAGCTCCGAGTTCGGTGGTTTGACAATATCGTCTCGACTTTCCATTATTGTATGGGATACCTACCTATTAGTTCCATGTCCGCGCGGTAGAGGCGCTGTACCAAATCCCATAGAATAATGAAACGTATCGTGTGTCGTCGAGACGATAATACCGACTCACCAAACTCATCCATCATCTATATAATGTGAAAATATAATAATTAAGAATCTAAGAAATTAAATAATATATTAAACATTTTCGACTTCGACGGGACTTGACTCCAGCGTCACTTGACCTCGTGGTGTAGTTGGTTAGCATATTATTCCGGTACTGACGGAAGGATGCGCGTTCAAGTCCCGCCGAAGTCGAAATTTTTTGCGATATTATTTAATTTCTTAGAAATTAGCCAGAGTGTGAGGCTTACGCACTATAAAAACAAAAGATCATCCATCATCAATCACTCACGACCTAAATGCAAATGGGCCTGATCAGGCCTTACAAGAGTATACGGGTTAATAGTTAAAATTTTGTGAAGAATAATAATGTAACATCAATACTCACGAATCTGAGCAAGCATCCCTCTGCTCGTACAGCGTTACATTTTTGTTTGTAGCGATGTAGTAGACCGAGTAGCCGAGTAGTTTCCTCATATCTCCCTGGCAGTACATGTCCCAGGTCAGTACTGCTGCGTTCTGTTCCAGCTTCTGAACTGACAGCTGGATGTGGCCAGGGAGACCTGGGAAATGAAGAAGCAAGTTTCAAGTTTAACCCCTGACACGAATAAATAGGCGAAAGTCCTCCCACTCGTAGGCGCATGCGCGGAAAATGGCGACGGAAAATGGCCTGATTAGGCCTAGCACGGGGAATGTTGTCTAGGGTAGAATAGAAAAAAATTACGTCACATCGTCATCGAATGCGTAATATGTTTGAAACTCATTCCTTCAACTTCAATAATTTACGCAATGCATGACAATGCGATGTCATTCTTCTCTATTCTGCCATAGACAACAATCCCCGTGCTAGGCCTACTGGCCTGACAAGTGTAGAGAGATAATTATTTATTGCATGTTGGTTGTTCCATAGATCTAAAAAATTTGGTAAAGATCGACAAGAACTCGGTAAGGGCAGTAAAAATCTTAGCGCATTTGTAACACCTGACGCGAATTGAGGGTCAGTTTAATGTTAAATTCAATCTGTGTGGCAAAGAAGCATATCGTGAGACACGTTAACGAGTGTTTCAGTGTGTCTTTATGTGGTATCGTAGTATCTCTGAAACGGATGCTCAAATTTCGATTTAGTTCTATTTCGATTAAAAGGCTACATCCATTACAGAATGGCGGCCCAGAGACGCTCAAAGACAAACAGCCAGACCACCAGTCTGATGGTCAGGCAACATCGTTAGGATAGCCGGGAATGAGTGGATAAGGGTGGAACAGGAAGCCTATTTTAATTCTGTTAAATACGCAATTGCGTGTGTCGTTTAGTTTTTTTTTCTTTTTGTGCAAATTGGTACTCTAATATGGTGTATTAGAGTTCCAATTGGCAGAAACGATACATGCAATAGGCTAGTTGAATCTTTTTTAAAGTAGGTCTTAAATTATTAATTATTGTCCGATTAGAGGAAAAAAAAATATTATCATATTTTTTTGATCTAGAAAAGCGCAAAACTTCAGTTTAAAAGTTTACGTTTACTTTTCGTTAACAGGCGAGAACGCTGCCAGCTATATTAGTCTATATATTATCTGTGCTGTGACGTCATACGGGTCGTATACAAACAATTGACATTTAGCAAACGTTCATCAGTGTAAAAATACAGACTACAAACCGAATTTCACTTGTTTTAGATTGGAAATGAAATTTTTTTAGAGTCCTATGACGTCACAACATGGCCGCGTTTTGAGAGTTCTAAAATATAAAACAAAATTTTTAAATTGAAAATATGTAGTCAGTTTACACTTTTCATAACTGAAATCGATAAATATTGGTTTCTTAAGTCAAATACTACAGAAAATATTTATTTATTGCGCCAAATTTCATATGAGTCATACGAGTCAAACCTATTTTAAATTTCCATATACGCAATAGGATTTAAAATAGACCCCCAGAACCGGACAAAATGGCGCACGTAATGGAGTGAAGGCCTATACCCAGAATCCTCACGGGCTGATTAAATGAATAGATCCAGTTAGTTTCCTTTACATAATCTCGTGAAGAATCGAACTCACAACCGAAACTAACCTTCAAAACAAGTCTCAACTTACAAGACGCCAGATACCCGTTGGTTTGATCAGACACTTCAAGTTGCGTCAGTTCTGTTCTTGGATTGCTCGTCATGTTCTTCAGAGGAGTTAGCTGATTGTAGCAAAGCTTGGGGTTCTCGTGGATGTAGATGGAACCTCCAGTGATTTCTATGGGGCCGTGTTTGTCCCACTCCCAAAGTAACTCGAGGTTTTGGTTGTTTAATATGTACAGCCCTCTGAAATAAGAAAAAAAATATGTTAATATAATTTGGATGGATAGGCTTGTTACTTCTTCACGCCAATACTGGACGAATCGGGCTGAAATTTCGAACAGATGTAGGTCTAGCCTTGGAATAACGCATATAGGCTACTTTTTATCATACAATATAGGTAAATCAGTTCCCAGGGATACATTGCACAAAAACTAGAAGTTTCTTGTCTTAGAACAGCGTACACTACTGTTTATCCCAAGAACAACGCTTGCGAAACTACATATTAGTTTTGACCACTCTCGCTCGAAAACGGTGACTTTGCTGCACAAAAGCAGTGAGCAAAACCGGATTTTGCTCACATGTGGAATAAAGAATATTATTCAACATGTTGAAAAAATTAATTAAAATTCAGAACAATGCAACCTTCATAGAAAGCAAAATTTTATCCGTTCATGGTTTGAAAGAGGTTTGTAGCATTTTTACCCTCCAAGGTTGTCGACCAAAATGAGTTTCTTTCATAAATTACATAATATTTTCACGATACTCGTGATGAAAAGTTGTATGTTTAACTCGAGGGCAAATATTTTTCGTTTCGTGCCTTTTAAATCGCTCGCTACCTCAGCAGTCTACTTTAGATCCACTCGCTACGCTCGTGACTCTATTCTAGACTGCTTCACTAGCTCGGGATTTAATATCGGGACATTCAACAAAAAATAGTTTTGCCCACTTGTTGAACAAATAACTATTATAAGTGGGTATTATTAAATCTAGCTTAGGGTTTATATGGTGTTGGTAATTTAATTAGTTTTAGTACATATTAATGTTATATTTTTCTCTATATCCTTAGTAATTATGTTCCCTCGTTGTGAGATCTGGTTTCGAACTAAGCAGAGCTTGTATTATACCTCCAAGCCCGTGAGACTTTTACTGGGTAAGTTTCTTAATTTTCTGAAAAGTTATGATGCCCCCTAACTGTAGGTACGTAAAAGATTATCCACCCTTTACGCCACACCCTGTATGCGTAGTTCATACAATCAACCCGAAGAAATAATTGTGATCACACAAATAATTGTCCCGCGGCCGGTATTGAACCCGCAACCTTCTGCGTTGCAAGGGGACCTTTGCCCGCTGCACCACATAGGTCATAATAGTTCATTCATTATGCAGGTAGAAACAAACAGGCTTGGTTAGGTTTTAACTAGTGGTTTAGGTTATAGGTTGAAGTCAATGGTTAACGATGATGTTAATTATTGAGAAGTGCCATTGCATCAAATGAACTATACTCGGTTCTACATTTCTAGTGTAAATAGGGGGTGTAGAGTGTTACACCTGTAAATAAATAAAAACAAAGAAATATTCTAAGAAATTAGATAATAACCAATTTTTTTTTTGTTTTGGAAGTTTCACTTTGCGCGTGACTTTTTCGGTTATTGTTATCTGTTTTTCGATCGACCTTAACCAAAGATTTTACGATTTAAATCTTTGACCATAACACCTTTCTTGTACATATGAATAGTTAGTAAATTTACTTTATTGATTCGGTTGAGCTACTTGTAGATTGTTTGCAACAGTCTGCAGTTAGCTCAATTGTTTCAATTGTAAATACTAGTTCTAATTTATTTCTATTATTTGATTGAAATTTTCTATGTGAATAAAGGTCTTTATTGAAGTCCGTCCGTATTACATATTTTAAATAATTTTATGTAAAACGATATGTCAACATAGTAACAGTTATGTTATGTAATAAATAATAGCTATTTATCGTGTGTACCTTAAACGTAGCGTAACGCAAGGATATAAAAGCAAAAATACGCGATAAATAACCGATAGGTATAATTTTACTTTATCATTATATTGTATTGTAGTCAAGATTAAAATGAGTTATTAGGTGTAGTTGTAGGAAATAGGCATTGAGTCTAGTATACATGGTTATTGGAAATTAGACCAGATCCTTTTAAGGGGTATTGGGCCATTTGCAACTATTTTGACCCCATATTGCATTATGATGGATGGATGTTTGTTACCTCTTCACGCCAAAACTACTGAACGGATCGGGCTGAAATTATGCATACAAGTTAATTATTTTTTATACAAAATAGGGGTTTTGTTAGGAATTTACTAACAAATAATACTTAATTTTTAAAAACATGTCCTTTAGCTTCCATAAGGATACTGATTCATACGATTTTGGTAGTGGTTATAAAGAATTAGACTTTAGGCTATCTAAACCTGCCACTAAAATTAAAATTGAATGATCACTTTTTTTATTAATCAACGGGGCTTACCCAAAAAATAACGAATACGTGAATATCTCAAAAATGGTTCACTTTTGCACGATTCAATATGGGGTCAAATAGTTGCATAACCCTGTATAAAAAGCTAATATAATATTGTTTCGCCGCCGGATCGTAGAATCTGCCCGTTTGAAAAATGGCTAGGCGGCCCTTACTGATGACGCAGGTGTTTTTGTTTAGTAGGTACATACATACCTACCTTGTTTGCCTTTTATATGTTTATTTGTTGTTAATAAATAATGCAAGTGTCGTGCGCGAGAGACGCAGGACAGCGGGGTGCGCGCGGAGGTACGGGGCGCGGGGAGCGGACGAAGCCCGCACGCACAAGCAAACAGCAATTCAGTCGCTTTTCGAACGCAGCGCGCGCGCACGTCATTCCTGTCTCTGACACGCTCGCCATATTTCTAAGCAAAAACTATATTACCTATGCCTACAGTCCCTATCACCTACAGCAGGCTTCGACGGAACAAAAGATCACTCTAGACATTTTTCATACGATTAGGTATCCGACACCGCATAGCACATACCGCAGCGTACTGCGCAGTTATCAAGATACCAAGGCTTTAGCTTATTGTGTAACTAGACGATTAAAACTCTCAAGAAAAGAAAGTACAAAATGAAATGTTACAGACTCACTTAAAATCCTTCGATCCCTTGGTGCCGGTGATCCGGCGCAGGCTCTTGAGAAACATCAGGGAGACCAGAGGGTAAGAATGCGAGACTTGCAGAGAGCCGTTGATCTCGCGGATCTCGCCGAGGCAGGATTCTAGTGTCGCGAGAGCGTTGCCTGTGGATTTAGAGAAATAGCCTTAGATATCGGTACGGTAAACATGGTATATCACGCCCGCTAGCGAGGTGGGATGATGACCCGCGAAAGAATGGAAGCGTCATGCTGACGACAGGCCGCTTTAGGTAAGGCCTATATTGGCCTATGCTGATAATGATGAACAATACAGGGATCTCGTTGAAAATGGCTTGGACACGTTGAGAGAAGAGAAGAGGATCAGGCTGTTAAGACAGCCTAGGAGGAAAAACCATGGGGGCGTATACCAATCAGCCATCCCATGTATCGCATACAATGTGGAAGAAAGCGCGTTAGCGTTAGCGCGAGTTTGCCGGTATGTCTCAAGACTGCCTGAAGAAGTCTTGTGCCTGAGGTCAAGTTCACCATTATTATTTATCTTTATGAAGTTATGTTACCTCCCCCAGCCCGCAGATATATCTCCAGCTTCCCGTTGATGTGCGTACAGCCTCGGTACTGCTCGGCCGCTGCGACAGAGTCGATCTTATTGCCGATGCATTCACGCCTGCAGCCGCCGTTCTTTGGACATGGTGCGCATGTTGCGTCTTCAGTGGTGCCAACCTGACAAAAATACAACTTAGATGAGAACCACAACTATTTGATCCACCTGGCTGCGCCAGATATACCGACTTCTGGATTATGAAAGATATTGAAGATGCAATCGTATGCATAAACCGTCTAAGGAGCATGGCCTAGAACAATTTTTTGGTTATCATGTTTATATCTGTTCCGTTTATTTATATGCATAATACAGTTTCTATAAGAAAATCAATGAGTTCACCTCTATAAACCCACTGGGGCAGATCTAACTAGTGAGGCCACACCACATGGTTCTTTACATATTTGTTGTTTACCTCCATGAAGCCGCTGGGGCAGATGTAAACGCATTGCGATTTTTTGTGTATCTTATAAGCGGGGATGCTTGCCGCGGAGCTGGGTTCAGACGAGCCGGTGGGCGGCGGCGGCAGTGGTTGTTGTCGACACTGCTGCTCGGTGACGCAACGACGAAATAACTGCAAGTAAAGAGTAAAGATTAGGAAATGCATTGAATTTGCACTCAACAAGCTAGTTTTAGAGGAATTCTAAAACGCTTGACGATTTAGCTTTAAAACACAGGAACCTCATGATGAATACTATCTGTCATTTATAAAATTAGAACGACTCCGATTTTCATCAAACTTAGCTCAGAATAGTCAGAATATCAAGTCATCATTCATACCAAAATGCATCATAATCGATTTATCCGTTTGTGAGCGAACACTATGCATGTTGTTTCAAATTTATTGATGACTGTGGTTCAGAGAAATTGAGAGATAAAACATAATTGAAGACAACCAAACCAACATTAAGTTGGAATTCACAATGGTTTGTAGTCATGAAAAATGTGCTTTCCCCTTTAGTGTTTGAGAGCTTTCATAAAACTATGCGCATTAAAATTAAATCGCAACGGTTTAGTACAATAAGAGCCTCGAAATTGCTTAAACGACTGTTCAAACAATAAATGTGCAGTAACCTAACTGCAACAACGATGATATCACGTTTTAAGTCTCTAAATTGGCATGTTTATGAAGCGCCACAATTAATGGGGATTATTTATAATCATTGCTACGAAACGTGCGTTAATGGAATAAGTAACGGGTTAGCTCACTTCGCCCTCATTATGGTTTCATTCATTGAGACTGATTTATAAAGCCTTATAGCTTATGCCCACTCGGACACCTAAGTTCACGTGAGCTTTGGCTTTTCTGTCTTAACTCTACGATTTTATTGCCTGTCTAACTTTCCTGTCTGTCTATCACGATCACAAGTGCAGCGAAGAAAGTCAGGCATTAAGGCCCGTATTAAGAAAGCTTGCCGAGTCATCGATGTATGCTTAAGATACGCATTTCTATGGCATAAACGTAAATCAAGCATGGTTCTCTGATTGAGCAAGCTAAGAGATTGTAGGCTATAATCTTTTAGTGATAGGTATGTAGTCAGAGCGTAAGTAAATTTATGGGCACGGCATTTATGCGATTATATATGCGCATTATAACATAATATGAAGAGGCCTATTGACTTTAGGCCGACTTCTGCTGTAATAAAATAAAATAGAAATAAAAAATTAAAACACAGGACATTTACGCATAAGTACGAGTAGCATTGTTTTCTTAAATCCTGACCAAAAGTAAGCAGAGTTTGTGTTACAGATACTACATGCATGACTCATATATGCCCAGACCCGGAACAAACAGATTATACAAACTTTTGTCCCGCGGCGACACTCGAACCCGCAAAGCCCTGCGTCGCAGACGGACCTTCGACCGCCGCACCACAACGGTCGTCAATTGGAAAAAGCACCTCATACTCGTAAGTCCCGTTCTGACAGCGGTCGATGCAAACGTGGTCGCTATTTTCTCCCAAGGAGAAGTTGCGGCTTTGCAATCGCGTGCTGTTATACCGTCGCAGCCGCCGAGGCAGGACGGATGGTAGGAGCTAGGTCTAAATAAAGTGTATATTGAAATTCACTTCATAAGTCCCGTTCGGTCAGCGGTCGATGCAAACGCGATCATTATCATTCTCGAAGGAGAAGTTGCGGCAAGCTCGACAATCGGGCGCAGTTATATCGTCACAGCCGCCGAGGCAGGACGGATGGCAGCACGTGTTGTTGGATAGACAGCTGCAGGTACAAGCTATTTCTAAATAAAACCTTTGGAAAGTCACCGCATAAGTCCCGTTTGGGCAGCGGTCGACGCATACTCGGTCGTTATCGTCCCCGAAGGAGAAGTTGCGGCAAGCTCGGCAATCGCGCGCTGTTATACCGTCACAGCCGCCGAGGCAGGACGGATGGCAGCACGTGTTGTTGGATAGACAGCCGCGGGTACAAGCTAATTCTAAATAAAACCTTTGGAAAGTTACCTCATAAGTCCCGTTCGGACAGCGGTCGATGCAAACACGATCGTTATCATCCCCGAAGGAGAAGTTGCGGCAAGCTTGGCAATCGCGCGCTATTATATCGTCGCAGCCGCCGAGGTAGGATGTCTTACAGTACGTGTTATTTCGACAGACAATGCAGGTAGGAGCTAGGTCAAAATAAAGTATATTGAAAGTATTTGAAAGTCACCTCATAAGTCCCGTTTGGACAGCGGTCGATGCAAACGCGATCGTTATCATCCCCGAAGGAGAAGTTGCGGCAAGCTCGGCAATCACGCGCTGTTATACCGTCACAGCCGCCGAGGCAGGACGGATGGCAGCACGTGTTGTTGGATAGACAGCCGCGGGTGCCGCAAGATACTGGACACGCTGTAAACAATAACCAGGTTGAGTGTCTCATTACATTAATCGATGCATTTGCATGCAGGCAGGCATGGAATAAAAAGGATCTATACAAAGTTTCAGCCGGACCCGTTCAGTAGTTTTGGCGTGAAGAGGGAACAAACATCTAAACATCCAAACTTTAGCATTTATTATATTAGGTCCTTACATATGAAATTGGCGTTTTTCGTACTGGCCACTTTAATCACAAATTTCTCCTCTTTGGTAAGGAATTCCAAATTCAAATTTGTACAGCTATAGACTCGTGTATTTGTGCTTCGATGATCGTCATTCATTTGTTTTTTTCTTCTGTTTTTTTCTGTTTGCGTCACTCATTTTACAAAATGGAAAACTTAAAATATCGCATTATTTACGAGTACGAGTTCCGCCGTGGCACTAGTGCTGCGGAAACAACTCGAAGGGTGAATGATGTGTATGGCGGTCGTGTTGCAAAAGAAAACACAGTTCGTTTTTGGTTCCAACATTTCCGTTCTGGAAATTTCGACTTGCAGAACAAGCCCCGTGGACGGCCTGAGACTCAAGTTGATAATGAAGAGTTAATAGAGGAGAGGAATATAAGTGCGTATGTATAATCGGCGTATTTTACCAACTAACTCTTCCCGCGGGTGTCGTAAGAGGCGACTAAGGGATATACACCGGGGGCGGGCAGCAGCCCCCCTGCAGAACAATTTTACCACCGAACTGCGATCCCCAACCCGTATGCCCAGCGTGGGGATTATGGGCATAACCCCTCATGTGATAAAAGCCAATAAGGCTCTTACTGCGTCCACTAATGGACCGATACAGGCTGTTGAGATTCTACCACCAAACTGCGATCCCCAACCCGCATGCCCAATGTGGGGATTATGGGCAATACCCCCACGTTACAAAGGCCAATAAGGCTTTTATCAGGGGGAGGCCTGCGTCCAGCTGTGGACCGGTATAGGATGTGTATAATCGGCCCGCGGTGCCGGTCGCTGGTTTGCTGGTATGGCGTCGAATTCTGCGAAAGCACGCACCCCCTAAGAAACCTTAAAATAGGAAAACCTTTCTTTGATAAGCTGTCGTGACGCCACAAGCAGTACTTAATTACTTAATATTTCTTTTGCGACTTTGTAAACTAAATTGTAGGTAATCAATTGTTACATCAGGCTTTTGGCCGGTACTTACTCTTCTGACAATGGTTCCCATCCCAGCACAGAAGTCGGCTGTTCTTGGTGTTGTCGGTGGGGCAGGAAGACTGGCGATGATCTTCGTCGGTGCGGCTCTGCGCGTTCGGACACAGCCCGCAGAAACGAATGTCGTAATTCGTCTGAAACAATATAATGTAAATTGTTAATCACCTTGTTTTGCTGAGCCGAGAACATTAAAGAATACTACCTACATAATAAAAGTAAAATCTCTAATAGGTCGGCGTCGGCATGTCCGTTCCGTTATATCATTAGCCAAAACAGCTTTGCAACTTTTTATGCTCGCAAGAAAACAATCAAAAGTTTCGTCCCGTTACTTGCCATTCACAAGCATTGTTTCGGACAAAAAAATAACAGACGAGTTCTCGCTGTGGTTAATTCGCTCAGACAGCTATTTAAATGATTGAAATTGTTAGCACCGTGTGCATTTTCAATAGGCAACAAAATGCGTGTTTATTTTTATAACAACGTGAATGTGACATTAATGCAGACGCGTAGGTAGTTTCACTAGCTATTCTGTCATTGTTGCTAGAAATACGAATCACCGACAATAACCTACGAATCTGGTTACACAGTAGGACGTTACGATATTCGCAGTAAACCGATAACCCGTACGAACGTACGCGGAACTAATAACGAAAAAATCCCACGGTCCAGTGGCCGAAACAAGTTTGGCAACGGACAACAGTATTATATTGAGCGGACCGCAAACGATGCTGTCATTCATTCATTATTAAACCACATGACGGGGCAGGGGCGCGTGACATTGACAAATAGGGCTGCGATCTAAACCAGCTTAGTAAACGTAAACAATAACAAAAGCTTGCCAATGCGCATACAACTCATGCAGAAAATCCTCAAGTATTGAAATCCTGAGGCAAACTTCATTTCCAATATCGAACACGGTCAAATTATGAGGTTTGAGAAAGTAAACCCAAACTGCAATGGAATTCGGTTGAGTAACTTCTGAGAACTATATGGTCCTTTTCTCTTTTTAACAGACCTCAAGTGGCAGGAGTTTCTAAATCCGGGTAAAATATTTCCGGGTTTTGTTTTGATAAACATTTTTTGCTTGAATATCTTTTAAATTGTGATTTTTCGCACGGACTCCGCCCATATAATGCAAGTGATTGTGTATGAGTATGCAGATTCAGCTTTAGAATAAATAAATAATGCTGGACAATACACACAGTATTATCTAGCCCCAAGCTAAGCAGAGCTTGTGTTATGGGTACTAGATAACTGATATCTATACTTATAATAAAACTGTAACAGGTCCAATTCTGTACATTGAAGATATTTTGAAAATTTTTTTTGGAGCACACTCTATTATCGATACTGAAGCCAAAACTGTATTTTTTTTCATTCATGTCTGTCTGTCTGTCTGTCTGTCTGTCTGTCTGTCTGTCTGTCTGTTTGTCTGTCTGTCTGTCTGTTTCTTAAACGCGCATCACGCCGAAACTACTGAAGGTATTGAAATGAAATTCGGCATGATTTTAGGTCATATTACGAGGAAGGACATAGGATACTTTTTATCCCGGAATTCAGTCAGGTTCCCCTGGGAGAGGGGATGAAAGTAAAATTTCTTCACCGCACATCACGCCGAAACTACTGAAGGTATTGAAATGAAATTCGGCATGATTTTAGGTCATATTACGAGGAAGGACATAGGATACTTTTTATCCCGGAATTCAGTAAGGTTCCCCTGGGTGAGGGGATGAAAGTAAGATTCCTTCACCGCGCATCACGCCGAAACTGCGGAATCAGTTGGAATGAAACCTGGCACGATTTGAGTTCATACTACAAGGAAGGACATGGGATACATTATATCCTGGAATTCAGTAAGGTTCCCCTGGGAGAGAGGAAAAAGTATAATTAATTAACCCCGCATCACGACGGAACTACTGAATGAATACGAATGGAAGTCGGCACGATTTGAGTTCATACTACGGGGAAAGATACATTTTATACCGGAATTCAGTAAGGTTCCCGTGGAGGGGGATAATAGTCAAATTCCTGGGTCGCGCATCACGCCAAAAGTACAGAATGAAATCAAATGATGCATTTTATCTGGGATATCAGTAGGCACGGTTCTCTTGGGAGAGGGGATAAAAGTCAAAATGTTCTTAGTTGTAATTCATTAACGCGTCGCCGATTTCATGCATTCTTTTTATTAGAAACAGTGTTGCAAGATCGAATTTGACTAAATCAGTAGAAAGTCGAGTAGAAAATCAGTTCATTAAAACAAAAAAATCAGTAGATAAAGGGTAGGTAAGTTCCTATCCATTTATTATTCCAAGACACACCCATTAGTTAGGGTTCTACCTTAGTAGGTAGGAACCTAACTAATGAGTGCGTCAATGCCTATTTCAGGCAAAGTAAAATGTACAAATGGTCCATGCAATATTCATGAACATGATATTTGGTGGTTTAGCTGGTCCAGTTAACTGTACCACCGAAGTTTGGTTGGAGTAAGTGGTCCAATTAAACTAACTGGACCACAGAAAAATATTTTTGACTGTGGTACACAATCAACTGTAGGTACCTACCCAATAACGAAAAAAAATTACGGTTGTCCAGTCAAATGGATCAGGAGCCTAATTCTGTAATACGATGGCTTCACTATGACCATGGAATCGTCGCAGAATCATTACGTAGAATCTTTAGATTAATAAAACTCCAGATATTGCGTGCGAGATAAATTAATAGTTTCAAACTTGACGCGCGTCTCTACATCTGCATTCATCATAATTTCTTTCATCTAAGGTAGAATACCAAAACGTGTCATTCCGTGACGTCTGTGACGTCCCTGTCATAGTGAAGCGATTAATTTAGCAGAATAGGGCCCCAGCTGAACGGAACCATGAGTAAGAAGTGAAACGAGTATGACACTTCTTAACACTAACGCTGGCCGAGTCGTAGCTGAAAGTATTGTCGATAAAGAATGGGATTGAAGATGACAACATACTATCCGCCGTAGACCCCACACGATTTATACACTATTTAACTAGGTACCTAAATAAAGATTCTTATATTAAAAGTGTAACAGGTCCAATTCTGCGCATCCAAGTTTTTTTGCACGGCGGCGTATCATAATATGACAGAAACTGTGGTTAAATGTGAACTTAATTAGTCGGCAGGTATGGCAATCGCGAACGAAGTCGCGGGTACAGCTAGTACATAATAAAATACACTACATAGATAGATATTTTTTATTATACATTGAAAACATCCAGAACACCCTGAAAAAATATCTGCAGATCGTACATACATTTGTTCCGAGGTGGGAATCGAACCCGCAACCTCCTGCGTCGCAGGCGGAACTTTATCCACTGCCCCACAATGGTCGTCTGAAGAATGTATACGGCAAAGTCGGCATCATATTCAGTCACGCTTAAAAAAGCTCAAAAATGTGCCTGACAGCTTTTCTGGTGAATTCTACCCTCGATAACAGGAATGAACCAGAGAGGTTTCCATCACTGACGATCAACCATGATCACTCTTCTCTTTATCTTCCAATCATCTTTTACTGAGCATTCTAGTTGACAAATACTCTATTAAGCCCATGAGCACTAACTGTTGGGTTTATAGGCCTGCTTTCTATTCGCCATTCCGTCCGGTCCTATTCCACTCTCATCCACTCGGCAATTCCATTGCCTTTTATAGGATAAGTTTAATTAAGCACCGAATGTTTTATAAGGCTATGTAATAAAACCTCAACCTCAACAGCCTGTATTGGTCCACAACTGGACGCAGGCCTCCTGATAAGCGCCTTATTGGCTTTTATCACATGATCACGGGATCGCAGTTCTGTGGTAGAATTGTTCTTCAGCGCTCCCGGTGGATATCCCTTAGTCGCCTCTTACGACACCCGCAACAATGAATATTTTATTTTTTTATTTTATTTTTCGTTTATTAAGACACAAACAGTATACAATTTTCTTAAAATTAACAGTGTATATAGCTACGTATAAACCAATCAAGATGCCACTAATAGAAACATTATTTACAATAAAACACAACAACGTTACAGACGCTAATTTGGAAAATACACAAACAAAGACAAATCAAGTATGAATACACAAAATTATCCTAAGAGAGATACTTGTTTTTTAAAGTTATTCTTAGAGAGCGAAAATATGTCACATTGAGAAAATTGTTCATTGTGCAACCTACTTACTCTAGGAATAAAAGAATTGCCTGCATAATTAGTATGTAATATGTCTGTAATAAAACATTATCTATCAACTCTTGATCTATGTGCTTCTCGCTTTTTGCAAGTACTCACCCTGATTTTATTCTCCGCAGCATCAGAGCTGATCCGCTTCCAGTCGATGGTATTCACGTAGCAGAGCCGGTCGTTGCGCTCGATCCTCACGCCACCTCGCTCTATCACCATCAGGGAGCGAAGACCCAGAGCCTGCAATTAACAAACACATCAGATCTCTACACACAATCACCATTGCAAACTGTCTTCAACTTGCTGCGTCCAGCATCTGATAGATGCAGCACAGCCTGATAGAGAAAGCACGAAAGAAAAGGAAACACCCTACTAATATTATAAAGCCGAAAGTTTGTGAAATCTGAATTTTTGTTACCTAGGATCTCCAAAACTAATGAACATATCAAGATGAAATTTGGCGTACGTTTAGAGCAAAGCCTAACTTAGATAATAGGCTACTAGGTTATTATACCGAAAATACGCGTGCGAAGCCGCGGGCAGTAGCTAATAAAGTAGGTAAGAATCTGCCATCTGCCTGCAGTCTGTCGCAGATCGTTATTCTACCTGACCGGATGGCGTCCACTGCATCGGAATCGGAGCGTACGCGGCGTCGGTATTTACAATATGCCGTTAGGGTGCGTCCACTGCTTTCGGATTTTGCATCGGCAATATAGGTATTTTACTCGTAGAGACGAGGATATTGTTACGGATGAAGTCATCGGATCGGTATCGGCAGATATGCCGAACCAGTGGACGCTGTACCATAGAAATCAATACAAAGCAACAAATCCTTACGCTGCATACGCTCTGATACCGATCCGGTGACGCAGCTTTACTCTGCATTTACATAGGTTCAACATAAACTTGTCGGAGCGGTGATTGGTGGCGTTCGACGACCTCTGTTGGTCTTCTGGTACGAAAAACGAAAAGTCTAAGTTTTATTGTTCTTGCCACGACAGCAGCCGTTACAGCCATTACGTTTATTGGTAACAAAATCAAACATACTTTCGAATTTTACAGCGCTTCGCAGTCAAGTCTGAGCGACGGGTAACGGCAGCCACGAAATCGAATCAAGCTTTAAGAACCCTTATCCTTTTTACATTCAGAACATGAGTTCTGCAAAAACGGCTATAACAAGCATAATGTAGCCTTCTTTACATCAAATACGGCTAAATATCATTGATACGCACATCCGCAACACGTGCGTCCAACTACCTAACTTCCCGGTCGACCCATATCATACAATCATGGGCATAAAGCCAAAGTTCGAAACAAATAGGCGGATTTATGACATGTGATGGGTTACCAAAGGCGCTTGGTAAATAGGGAACAGCCCACACGTAACACCGTACTTATGTGCGGCGTGGGTGCATAATTTGGATATATCGCTGGTCCAAATTGGGGCACTTCATGGGTCAATCGATAATTGACCTGAAATATGTTGATCGAGCATTTCGCAATGGATTCGACATTCATACGGAGATACGCAGAGTCAATTATGATTTCCGCAGTGAATAACAATAAAATGAATAAATAATTGAATACGTTTGGAGTATTATAATATTACGTGCTCGTATCGCATCGCCGGCTTTAAGCTTTTCAAAGGAACGTTATTAAACTTCTACGCTTTTTCTTGGGATTGATGACCTACGTGGTGCAGCGATTGAAGGTCCGCCTGCGACGCGGTTGCGGGTTCGATTCCCGCCTGGAAATCAGAAACGCTCAAACATTTATCATGTTTGAACGATCTGCAGATATTGTGGGTTACAGGTTCAATTGGTGTAACCGACAAAAACGATTTTTCGTAGAAGCATTCAAAGTATTTTTTCATAACAAATTGAACATAACTTTATTCATTTTATTTATTTTTTATTTTTATTTTATTCGGATGACCTTTTTGGATCGCGTGGACTTTAACCAGACTTTACTAATACCTACCCCATGTAATGTTGGTTTCCATGTAAACTATCAACGCCAAAGTTTTACAACCAATCCTTTACGATTTTAAAGTTATTATGAGAAAACCCTTAAATCCCATTTCGTCCTTTTAAGAATGCTTGTTTAAAAAATTATTTATTCGATTAAGACCCCATTTTAACTACCTTAGAATACGAAATTCCAAAATCCGTTCTTAGCGAGTGCCTACTTCCTAAAAGTTATTGCATGAAAACCTACGAAATTTCCATGCAAATTTTGCAAGGAGGTTTCTTTCAGGACGAAGGCACCCCTATGTCCTGAAAGGAACCTCCATGCAAAATTTCAGCATCGTAGCTCTTGTAGTTTCAGAGATCTCTTGATGAGTCAAGTTTTCTATTCTCTTTATATATACAGGGCGTCCTACGGGTGGGTATGCACAGAAAAATTAAAAGCTGGCATTGCCGTAAGGACATTTTTTTCGTTTTTCTGAACAAAATTTTACATCTAATGTTAAAATTCATGGTGTTCCTTTTAATTCTGACACTATGTTATTTATCAAAAAATAATCCTTATGATGAAGCCTTTCGATCGGTATTATAAAGCTACAGAATGATTGTTTTTCTCGTGTAACGGGCTCGATTCCCGGTTCAACCATGTAATTATTTAAATATCTATGAATGCAGTTTAAATTGTTTTTTTAAAATCAAATAATGTCTTCTTTCAGTAAAATGTTCTATCTACAATATTCAAGGTACTTTCCCTCCATGTGGCATACCCGTGGGACGCCCTGTATACTAACTTAAATAATATAACTTTGTGGTTAGATGATGCTGTGTGAATTGTCCAGCATTATTTATTAATTACTAGCTGACCCGCCGCGATTTCATTCCCGTGGACTTTAGCCAGACTTTACTAATACCCCAAATTTTGCAAGGTTTCTTTCAGGACGAAGGCACCCCTACATCCTGAAAGGAACCTCCATGCAAAATTTCAGCATCGTAGCTCTTGTAGTTTCAGAGATCTCTAGATGAGTCTAGTTTTCTCTTCTCTTTTATATAACATAGATTACTGACGGATAAATTACCTCAAGATCTTGATTATCAAATATAACAATAGCGAAGTCCTTGAACAACTGCATTCCTCTCACGACCGTGAGGTTCGGGAAGAGATCACCCAGATTGATGACACCCATGGCCCTGTAATAAAAACATCTCATTAACAACGGTAATTAGCATAAATTAATTCGATTCGATTTTCAGATTTTAATGATTGACCTTATTATAACAATTGGTGCTATATTAGGGTATATCTGATCCCATTTTCTTAGCCAAAAGGCAGAACAGCGATAGATGATCCTAAGATAAATAATAGATTCAGGCGTTACTTTGCGGAAATCCATTGTATACTATAAGGATGAAACAATATTTAGTAACAATTCCGCGCAGAACCTCTTCCGATAAGATTCAACAAAATGTGATTTGTGTGTACCGCCCGCCCTCCCACAAATTGTTACTATTTACAATAAGAAAGGCGCGGAATTGTTACTAAATATTGTTTCATCCTTATGATAGATGATCCTATTTAAAAAATATATATTTATGTAGTTTAATGTTTTATTTAGCTTAGCTTCGGGCTAGATGATGCTCTGTGAACTGACCAGCATTATTTATTTATTTCTGATCGAGCTATTTCAATCCTAAATAAGATTGGTAGTGTTTTACTGAACACAACTAACTAAGCAATATTGTAGATTAATATTTTTGTACGTTTCTTTGTAGAGGATAACGTTTCTCATTTTTTAACTCATGATCTGATTAAAAAAATCTTCACTAGCTTTCTCGCTGAGCACCATCCATACTTCCATCATACTAATCTCTACATACTATAAAACATCCCGCTGTGTGTATGCTTAGATCTTTAAAACTACGAGACGAATTTTGATGCAGTTTTTTTTCGTAGATAGAGTGACTCAAATTGAAATTCAATTCCTCGGAACAAATTTGTGTACGATCTGCAGAAATTTGTTCCGTTGGTCTGGGTGTTTTCTATGTATAATAAAAAAATATCTATCTATGTAGTGTATAGTATTAAGTATATCAGTTATCTAATACCCATAACACAAGCTATGCTTAGCTTGGGGCTAGATAATGCTGTGTGAATTGTCTAGCATTATTTAATTTAATTTATTTAATTCATCATCATGGAACACTGATAATTTTAGAAGTTTCTAATGTGATGTCGTAAATAAAAACATTTTTTTGCGCTTACATTGCAAACGCTGGCTGAACCCTACGAGATAGATCAAAATAATATACTACAGTACTGTACACCTTAAAAAGGTGTACAAAAAAGTCCGTATCAGCATTGCACCCGTGCGAAGCCGGGGCGGGTCGCTAGTATTATATGGCCAAATCCGAAGGCCTGCGTCCAGCAGTGGACCAATACAGGCTATTGAGGTGAGCAGTTGACTAACTGTGTACCTACCTAAAATTAGATTCAACAAATTCAATTTGTTTTTACAGCACTTTGAATCAATTCAAACCTACAAACGTTGACCAATGACGCCGTTTGTTATTTTACCGTCGCGTATTGTAACACGAGTTAAATTTACTACACGTTGTGATTACTAAAGCCATAATAGTATTGTAGTAAACATAGATATTAGTAAAACTCTGTGGATATGGGTACATTCTCTCAGAGCTAACTCAACAAATGGCCTGTGTTGTTTTACAACAAAACGCAAAGGGTACATTCTCTCAGAGCTAACTCAACAAATGGCCTGTGTTGTTTTACAACAAAACGCAAAGGGTACATTCTCTCAGAGCTAACTCAACAAATGGCCTGTGTTGTTTTACAACAAAACGCAAAGGGTACATTCTCTCAGAGCTAACTCAACAAATGGCCTGTGTTGTTTTACAACAAAACGCAAAGGGTACATTCTCTCAGAGCTAACTCAACAAATGGCCTGTGTTGTTTTACAACAAAACGCAAAGGGTACATTCTCTCAGAGCTAACTCAACAAATGGCCTGTGTTGTTTTACAACAAAACGCAAAGACACGCTATTACCAATCTTTTGCAGTGTACATACCTAATGAACAACAAAGATGGAAAGACGTACCTAGACCGAAGTGCGACCGAGACAATAACTCGCACGCGAAACACGAACGACAGCGGTGGCGCCCCGGTCCGACTATGGCTGAGGTTGGTAGACCTAATTGGACCTAATTTGAGCGTTCCACTTTCGAGAAGCCAGTACCCAATCTCCCGAATTTTACTTACATCGATGGCTGTAAAAGGTTGTAGTGTTTAATGTGGTAAGTAATATAGGAAAAGAGCGTTCCACTTCCGAGAAGCTACCCAATCTGAGTGGTTGTAACGACTCGAATGTTATGTTATGTCTAGTCGCAAACTTTAGGTAAACATAGACCAACTACTTATTCGAATAACATTATATTTTTAATGTACTTAAGTAATGTCCGGAATTTTGGGGCAGATGTCCCGGAAAAAATATTGTCGGAAGGAAGTCTCCCGATTCTTTTCACTGTTCCTCCTCAAAGTTTAGGTAAATAAGCCCTAACTATTCCTACCACTGGATATATTTAAAAAGGAAAAGATTATAAAGGAACTCTAAAGGAAAAGAGCGTCACTTTCGAGAAGCTACCCAATCTCCCGAATTTTACTTACATCGATGGTAGTAAAAGGTAGTGGTAAATGTGGTAAGTAATAAAGGAAAAGAAAAATGTAAAGGTCTGGATGAGTGCCAATCAGACAATGGGAAAGACTCGCGCCGTAATTCCCACAGGTCTGGTATTTAGATGGCAAAATGTTAGCATTGTAATGGACAGAACATTCTAATTAAGTCCTGCAGATGCAAACTAAGTAGCGACGAATAGCTTTTGCAAAGTGCAATTCTTAGTGGCGATCAGGGTTGGAAAAAAAAGTATTTTTTTATTTTATATTATAAAACTTTTTTATAAAAGTTAAAAGCATGTTCTAAACTGTGTTTTAAACACTTCATAAAAGACATTGTTTATAAAATTGTTTAACACAAGTTATTAATTAACTTTTTGTTTTAAACATGCCAACCCTGGTGGCCATAAATCTTTATGGAACTGTTATTATTATTAATAAAGACATGGATTCAAGGCTTTTATACAAAACGTTTCCTGGCCTATCTATCTGGACCTGAAATTGTTTTATTTTAGATTGTAATTGCAACGCAATAAAGTTTTTTTCAGCTTTACGAGTACTTCTCCGACAGAGCGCAATTGGTCTAACAGTGGTCTTTCTGTGTTGAAATTGAGGGCATCTCTTTCTACACTATGCAAACTGAGTGAAACTTCAGTCAGACCCAGATAAGTATGTACAAGCATTGCAATAAAATTGTTAAACCACTTTAAGGCTTGTTGGCCAGCTGAGGCCGCATTTTTGTGATTTTTAAAATCATCTGAGACTTAGAAAATAGTGTTTAAAATTCTGAAAAAAGATATATATCACTTAAGGATTTATAAGACACACACGAAAGCCGGGCCAGGGTACGAGTGGGCTCAGATCTAACTGAGGAATTCGAGATAGTGAGCGGATTGAAACAGGGGGATGCCCTGTCACCTGTGTTGTTTAATTTGACCCTAGAACACATTATCCGCAAAGTTATGTCTCTCAGTGGTGGAGTGGAGTTAAATGGGCAACACAAGGTGATAGGATACGCAGACGATGTTGCGCTGCTAGGAGCCAACAAGTGCGAAGTCGTCGAAGCAGTCCGATGTTTGGAAGAGGAAGCTGCGACTGTGGGCCTCAGGATCAACAAAAACAAGACTGAGTACATCCATATGCGACGTGCAAGAAACCTTCGACAACGACGCGAGGACATTGTGGCTGGAAACTCAATTTTCAAGGGAGTGGATAGATTTAAGTACCTGGGATGCACTATAACGGACATTAACACCAGAGGCGATGAAATAGATATTCGAGCCCAGAACACGCTCCGATGCAGTGCAGCACTACATAAAGTCTTGGTGTCCAGGCTCCTTTCCCGAAGAACCAAGATTCGCATTTACAAGACGATCATTCGCCCAATCTTGATGTATGGATGTGAAGCCTGGACACTAACCCAGAAAGAAGAACACAAGCTTCTGGTGACGGAGAGAAAAGTGCTCAGGAAGATCCTAGGTCCTATCCGACGAGAAGACGGTTCCTGGAGGGTACGAAAGAACCGGGAGATCTCGGAACTAGTGGCCGAGCCCAACATCATTGGCGAAACAAAATCACACAGGCTGCGCTGGCTCGGCCACGTGCTACGAATGGAGGAAGATCGGGCTGCAAAACGGGCTTTTCTTGGAGCGCCGGTTGGCCGACGACCAGTCGGTCGGCCCAGATACAGGTGGAAGGATGAAGTGGAGAAGGACCTTCGCTCACTTCAAATCTTTGAACCGGACTGGACGGAGGCGGCGCAGGACAGAAGCCGGTGGCGATCTATTGTGTCGGAGGCCAAGACCCACTTTGGGGTCGATGCGCCAGGATAGTAAGTAAGTAGTAGTAAGGATTTATAAGAGCTAATGAATTTCAGTCGATACAAAAAATTACAAAGTTACACCCTTTTCTAACTTACTCAAAGTACCTATACCTTATACCTTAAATTGCCTTTCTTGATATTCTATGTAACTCAAAGTTAGAGCTTTATTAAAATAAACTGCTAAAATTTCATTGAGATCCATTCAGCCGTTTAGGCGTGAAAAGGTAACAGCGCGACGGAGTTACTTTCGAATTTATAATATTAGTATGGATGGATGAGGCTAAGATATTTCTTACGCCGTGTGATGCCGACTTAGAATTTGCACCAACCCAACTCTTCAAGCGGGTGTCGTAAAAGGCGACTAAGGGATATCCACCGAAGGCGGGCAGCAACGTCCCTTCAGAACAATTCTACCACCCCAACCCGCATGCTCAGCATGGGGATTATAAGCAATACCCCCATGAGATGAAGGCTATATTAGTCCACAGCTGGACATAGGCCTCCCCTTATGAGCACCATAGCCTGTCTTCAGCTTGCCACATCCAGCATCTGCCTGCAGTCTTTCGCAGATCGTCATCCCACATGGCCGGAGGGCGTCCTACACTGCTTGCCGAGTCGTGGTCTCCACTCAAGAACACGTTTACCCCAACGGTTGTCGGTTCTTCGCGAGATATGGCCGGCCCACTGCCACTTCAACTTGCTAATTCTTTGAGCTATGTCGATAACTTTGGTTCTCTGTCGGATGTATTCGTTACGAATTCTATCCTTCAGAGAGACTCCGAGCATAGCTCTTTCCATAGCTCGCTGAGCGACTTTCAACTGGTGGACCAGCCCTACCGTGGACACTCACGAAGACATGACATGATAGATAGAGAATTGGATATTCAGAATGGCTCTAATAATAGTGATGGATTAAGAAATGCTCATAAACAAGTGAATAACTAGTCATAATATCGTTTCCTGAGACAGAACCGAAGCCAAGTCGTGGTAGTGCAGCGCAATAAAAAGCTGAGGGGCATATTTTATGTTAACTAAATAGTCTTTTACTATTGGCGCTGGTGGCTAATGAGCATTACGTTCGTTATATTTATGGGGCCATTGCATATCCTTGAATAGTCTAGTGTTTGTGCAACAAACAACAACATGGCAGTCAAATTAATGGTGCGTGTAAGTTTCCTGTTTACCTGCCTGCTCTATTAATATGACAGCGGGTTTAGAATCATAACCATAGACGATTTGTCTGGGGAAGAGTTTAGAATAGACTAAATGCTGTCAATGCTTAGTTTGGGGTTAGATGATGCAGTGTGGATTGTCCAGCATTATTTATTGATTTATCGTTTAAAGCGTAATATTTTCGAACTTCATTCCATAACTTCAATAATTTTCGCATTGAAACACATTTTTGCTCTACTAGCAAACAGCTCCAGCATCGCAGGGGAGTGGAGCAGTTTATTGTATACTAGCTGCATTCTTACTACCCGTTGTCTTATTCCCGTTTTCCCGTAGGAATGAAGCATTTTCCCGCGGTAAAAAGTAGCCTATATTCATCAGGAATAATGTGGGCTTCTAATGGTAAAAGAATTTTTCAAATCGGTCCTGTAGTTTCGGAGCCTATTCAATAGGTACAAACAAACAACCAAATCTTTCCTCTTTATAATATTAGGTATAGATCTATTGAACTGCTCAAGAGGAATACTTCCGCCATAAGTAGGTAAATGAGTTGTGTGGTGCCGGCTGAGGATTTCCACCACCCCAACTCTTCCCGCGGGTGTCGTAAGAGGCGACTAAGGGATATCCACCGGGAGTGGGCAGCAGCGCCCTCTGCAGAACAATTCTGCCACCGAACTGCGATCCCAACTAGGGCTTGCATTCGAATATTCGAATATTCGAATAATTCGAATATTATATTGGTTCGAATATTCGAATACTGAAATTGCAATATTCGAATATTCGATTAAATCAAAAACTAACAAAATGGCAAAGTTATAGGGTTCGGAAACACTCGGGAGTGCCGCTTGCGACTGCGTAGTGCATTCGCGTATGCTTATTTCGGAAAAAGGAAATCGAAGTTTAATTTTCGTTGTCGTGCAAAACCAACTTTTATGTCGCTTGCATAAGATAAGCGATAGCACAAAAACGAATCAAAATTTGATTTCGTTTTTAGAAGTACGGACCTGTCTTTCCCGTCTATCCCTCGCGGTGTTACCGTTACTTATAGGGTCTCCACCTTTTTTTTGAGAAAATTGAGTCTAATTTACCTGGTAAGAGATTAGTAATACTTAGTATTAAAACGGTACTTATCCTCAATGGCAAAGAACCAAACTCTAAAGATATAACGGCGAGCGGAGAGAGCTGCGAAAATTTTCAGACTTAAGTGGCAATTGCCAAAAATGGCAAGAAAACCATGACCATGCGTGATAATGGCAAACTGAAAGGGCTACAAAGTGTGCGTAGTGAGCAACACATAATTTTCAGGCTTTACAGCCGCTGTTGTCCAAAATGACAAGCATGCTAAGGCAACACCATGCGGAGAGACCGCGTTCATTTTGAAGACTTTTGCAGCTGAGTTATTTGTGCTCTCTTTCTAAAAAAAAATACCTCGTAGTAACGTGAAACGAACAAATAAAGTATTTTCGCATACTTTATTGTGCTCATAAAGTATAGAGTACGTTAGCAAGTAATAAAGTAGGTACAATACTTTATTAAAAAGTACGGGTGGCAACCCTAGTTACTTACCGTGTTTATGTACTTGTTATTGTATTAAATTTTATTGTAGATATTGTTAAAATACCTATTCACCTAATTAAGAAGAATGTTTTTTCAAGAATTTGTGGTTGAGTGTTCGTGTAAATCGCCAATGTTTCGTTACAACCTTTTGTTAATTTGATATTTTAAGTTTGTTCATGCAAATAACACATAAAAAATAAAAGAATATGTGATTATAATAAAAATATAGTTTTTTTACTATTATTCGAATAATATTCGAATATTCGAATAGTACCCGAAAAAAAATCGAATATTCGAATATCAAAATTTTCGAATATTTGCAAGCCCTAATCCCAACCCGCATGCTCAGCGGGGGGATTATGGACATTACCCCCATGAGATAAAAGCTAATAAGGCGGTTATCAGGAGGAGGCCTGCGTCCATCAGTAGGTCAATATTGGCTTTTGAGGTTGTTGAGGAAGTAGGTACATTGTTTTCATATTTTAATTTGTATACGCGTCGTAAAGTTCCCATTCGCCATGTTTTTTTCGACATTTTCAACAAGCAACGTCATAGTACAACCAATATCAACAAAGCCCTGAATGAATTAAACACCTACAGTTTCCTAATGATCACTTCGTCCGTGTAAAAAATTCGTTCGGTTGTCTTCGAGTTTATTGCGTTCATACAGCCACACAGACGCGGCCGGCGGGGGATTTTGTTATATAATACTTATGTAGTTATTATAGCGACATTATAGCATATAATTTCTCCATTCTATCCCGAAACCGTATGAAAATTCGTTCGGTTGTTTTCTAGTTTATTGCGTTCATACAGCCACACAGACGCGGCCGGCGGGGGATTTTGTTATATAATACTTATGTAGTTATTATAGCGACATTATAGCATATAATTTCTCCATTCTAGCCCGAAACCGTGTGAAAATTCGTTCCGTTGTTTTCGAGTTTATCGCGTTCAGACAGCCACACAGACGCGGCCGGCGGGGGATTTTGTTTTATAATACTTATGTAGTGATTATAGCGAGATTATAGCGAGATTATAGCATATCATTTCTCAATTCTAGCCCGAAACCGTATGAAAATTCGTTCCGTTGTTTTCGAGTTTATCGCGTTCAGACAGCCATACAGACGCGGCCGACGGGGGACTTTGTTTTATAATACTTATGTAGTGATTATAGCGAGATTATAGCATTATCCATTCTAGCCTGACACCGTATGAAAATTCATTCGGTTGTTTTCGAGTTTATCGCGTTCAGACAGACACACAGACGCGGCGGGGGACTTTGTTTTATAATACTGTAGTAGTGATTATAGCATATCATTCCTCTATTCTAGCCTGATGCTGGACTGTAAAAACACCGTGTTGATCATCATCATTCACAGCTTTATAATTACAACTCTCTTGGCCTTGTATTTACCTATTGTATGACCCCTTATATGACCCTGTTCATAAACGTACGTTATTACTTTTTGCCTAGTCATTGTTGACATCCGTAGGAACAAAGCGAAGTAGAACAATCAATCGAGAAGCTACTAGTCAAGCCACATACAATAATTATTAAAGACTACATAGGTAGCTTATATAATATAACATAACCGATGTTTCTTTCGACGTTTTACCTTATTAATGTAACTCATACGAGCTACTTTTTAGGGTTCCGTACCTCAAAAGGCAAAAAGGAACCCTTATAGGATCACTTTATAGTCCGTCTGTCTATCTGTCTGTCCGTCTGTCAACCCCCTTTTTTCAGGAACGCGTGGACGTATCGGGTTGAAATTAACGTCAAATACTCAAGTCCGTAACCTCTTGAAGCCGCAATATAAATAAAATTTCTTCCAAAGTTACAGCCGTTTATGTCCGAATATTTAGAGAAAACAAGACGAAATCCTATAGGGTACTTCCCGTTAACGTAGAATCATAAAATTTGGCAACAAGCAAGGTCTTGAATTTTTCTCTCTTTCTCTATTGAACTTTTCTGTGTTTTTATTTAACACGATTTAATGAATCTTGGATTCTGATATTCTCAGGTGCAAATTGGGTGTTATTTGATTTCACTTGTTACTGTAATTCCGACTGTACTAACCTATAAATAAGGACGTATCCCGTGACCTCCGTCAGCTCCGGAAAGCTCATGTTCTCGAAGATCTTCGGCGTTGCGTTCTCCATCAGCACAATGCTGAGCTGACCCTCGATCACGCGGCATCCTTTCAGCCGGTTGAACATCTTCGGCGAGTTCCTGATGTCCATTGACTGGCATACTGGAACAAACAAACGAAGCTTTGTAGAAGAAATGTAAATACATGTTAAATAACAAGAGCAGATAATATATACTTATTGATAAGTTTAAGACACAAAAGAACTTATCGATTTTATAAGAGACTAGTTTATGCCCGCGGCTTCGCACGCGTTGTTTCTAGGGAAACGTTTAAAGGTGATTTCCATCCCATGGGAACTGATTTTTGGGTTCAAAAGTAGCCTATGTTTGATTCCAGGATTAGAATTACCTGTATGCAAGATTTCAGCTCGAACAGTTTAGTAGTTTTGGCATGAAGAGTAACAAACATCTATGCTTCCATCCATATTATGTTATATTTTATAATTATAAGAGATGAATCTGATTATTATTATTATTATTATTAATTTTAAGTTTATACGCAAAAACCATGCTATAACTCTATATTTGACTTCATTCTTACTTAAAAAATGTCCTAACAACTGTTAAGCATATAGATAGAGTAACATTGTTATACAAATAAACCATTTTGAATTTTCAAAATTCTTGGTAATCACCAACAGCTTTGACTGCTAGAGATTATGCTTAAATAAATAAATAAAAAAGAAAGTAAATTTAGGCATTTTTAGTAAGTAAAAAGAATATTAAGTTACCGATAGTCAATCACCATGGTAATATAATAAGCAAGTATAGCTGCAGGTAACATGGCTCATAATTCATAATATTTATTAGTTCTCGTGGTATATAGGATAATGAAATATGGCGATAAATGTTCCATCAAATTGAATGTACCTACTTTGTATTATTCATTTTACTATTCTAGTTTTAATTGAAAGATCATTGTGTGAAGTGTGTGTGTATAAATGATTTATTTACTATTAATTTGGCATTATTTAAGTCTGCAGTTAGCTAGCTCAATTGTTTCAATTGTAAATACTAGTTCTAATTTATTTCTATAATTTTTTTTTATGGGGCAGAAGCCTTTATTCACAAAGAAAATTATAATATAATTAGTATTTACAATTGAAACAATGGAGCCAACTACAGACTGTTGCAAACAATCTACAGGTAGCTCAACTGATCCATATCAATACCAGTCGTCGCGTCCCCGCTACGCTGGTTGGTTGTTAGTCGTCTCTTGTAGACGCAATCGAGAAGGGCGCTACGCGTTCTGATATTCTAATGGGCTTCTGCCTCAAGTTGATTGCCCCGCTGCTGTATGGTAATGCTGATGCGTTGTGCCAGATACTGACCAGCTCTCGGGTCACGCGTCGCTTCGACCAGACGCTCAGATATTTTTTTAAAAACCCGAAGAGCCTCGGTACCCCACGGACCTAGGGTCTATTATTTGACAGTAATTTTCTTTGTGAATAAAGGCATTTGGCATTATTCTCAACAGGTCCTTACTTCGAATATATTATATTAGTAGGTATGGATTGTTCTATTTTTACCCAACAGGCCTATCCTATAACGTGATATCACTTCCTAGAAAAAAGGTGTCCAAACTATGAAATCAAATCCTACGAGTCAGACGATAGACCTTGATCCTTTCGTAGAACCAGATGAGTACACAACCAGACAGATCCATAAAAATATTTGGTTGCCACTAGAGAAAACAAGCTTTTGATTCTAAGGCTGCCTTTCCACCGGAAATGTGCTAAGTTGCTAAGTTTCTAGCCGACCTAATCGTTTCATTATCGCGTCATTTTCATACCTGACAAAAATGACGTGATAAAGAAGTGATTATTGGTCGGCTGGAATCTTAGCAACGCAGCACATCTCTGGTGGAAAGGCAGTCTAATGCTCGTATTAAGAAAGCTTGCTCAGTCTATGCTTGAGACACGTTTATTCCATAGAAAAGCGTCACTCAAGCATAGATCGATAAATAAATAATAATAATAATGCTGGACAATTCACACAGCACACCCATAACACAAGCTCTGCTTAGCTTAGGGCTAGATGCCCCAAGCTAAGCAGAGCTTGTTTTAGGGGTACTAGATAACTGATATACTTATTACAATACACTAAATAGATACCTATATATTTCTTTTTTATAAATATACTTAGAAAACGTCCAGAATACCCTGAATAAATATCTGCAAATCGTACAAACATTTGTCCCGAGGCGGGAATAGAACCCGCAACCTCCTGCGTCGCAGGCGGACCTTCGCCTGCTGCGCCAATGAGATCGTCAAACGATGACTGAGCAATCATTCAAAATACGGGACTAATAAATTCTTAAATCATTTGATGTTTATTATTTACCGACACAGGAGTGCATGTATGGACATCGATAGGATCGTAGGCACTGATTTTGTCTCTGGTAAAAAAAATATTTAAAAAATTCAACAAGAACAGACCGTTACTATCGATTTTTATCGACATTATAGACACAGTCGGTGCTTATGCTAAGAAATATAAAGTCTTTAAAAAACAGTTTTACGTAAATTCCAAACATAACGTAGCTATTTCATATAATGTTCTCACACGTGGACAGTATTAGATCATAACAAATTAGATTAATTTGTTATTGTTTTTGCGAACATTTCGATCATTGACCACAGCGGCCTCCCACGAACGGTAATTATAATTAGGTAGGCGACGTCATGTGGGCGTTTCTATTCAGTGACTGTTAGAACAAGAACAAAATTAAAAATTTTACAAAATCCCCACCAGATTTTCATGAAACATGGCTAAGAACACTCGGGATATTTTTTTTTTATGACACAAAAAAAAACGAAAATCGGTTCATCCGTTTGGGAGCTACGATACCACAGACAGACACGTTAAAGTTATAAAACCCCTCTCTTTTTGCGTCGGCGGTTTAAAAATAAAGATTCATCATGTTAAAGTTGACAGGCTGAGGGGATTCGTCAGGAATTGAAGAAAGTAGAGCGAAAGCCGAACCGTTGTTTTTTAATTGTCGTCTATTGCTGTTTCTGCAGGATTTTAGTAATTGGATGGACCTCGCGATAACATTGTATCTTAAAATCTAGAAAAAATACTCCGTTTGCTTATTCAGAAAAATATGAAGGAATCGGAATATTTGCTTCGACCGGTCTATTTTGCATCAATATTCTATTATTCCATTTGCTCTACAAAATCGCTGCCTAGTAGCAGTAATGGAAATACACAATTCCTACAAAAGATGAGGCAATAGAAATCAGCGAAAAGATAAAGAGTCGAAGCGTGCGCTACAAACTGTAAACAAGCACATTTATAGCAGCGTCTCATGAAGAGTTGTTTTGACAGAACTCCTTACGTCACCCCTCAATTAAAATTCATTTCAGCTTACGTATCGCATCTACAATTATTGCTATTTATCAGCTACGTGATGTGATGACGATCATTGTACTCAGGGGCGGATTTCCCTGTAGGCAGAGTAGGTGCCAAGGGCGCCAAAATATAGGGGGCGGCAAGACTTGGTGCTTACCGAAGTTTTTTTTAGGAAACGGGGCCTAGGGCGGCGACACGTAGGCGACGGCAAGACTGGTACCTAAGTTTTTTTAGGAGTCGGGGCCTAGGTCGGCAAAATTTAGGGAAGACGGCAAGATTTGGAACCTAAGTTTTTTTAGTGGTCGGGGCCCAGGGCGGCCAAATGTAGGGGGCAGCAATACTTGATTGTTAGGTATGTACTTATCTAAGTTTTTATAGTAGTCGCCTGTGAACCCACACGCGAACGATTAAAAACTTAAAATTATCCATAACATCTCGAAGAAGAAAATTACACCCAAGTAAAAAAAAAAAGTGTTGATCATCGAACTGGATCTTTGCTTGCCTCGTTTACTCAGAGTTCAAGCACATCCATTTGTTGTAGATGGCAAGGGGGCGCCCATATATAAAAAGCGGAAAACAACACTTTTTTAACAAATCAAATCACATCAAAAACTCTTTATTTCCATAAATACAATAAATGTACACTTAGAAGAGGTCAAATTATAAAACTAAACACTGACACGGAAATTTTGATTTCTGTCGCTTCGGTATGTAGACTAAAGTAAAAAACTACTGTAACTGTTAGACAAAACGTATACCTATTTGATCGGAGTAAAACCTGGGAGTAGAGAGGGGCAGAAATCTTCCTCAGGTCTAGGGTGCCCGAGGTATTAAATCCGCCCCTGATGCCCCTGTGCTTTGTCTGTTGCGACTGCGATATACGAAAAAAAAAACCCTTTTCAAATCGTAAAGGCCTTGTTACACAACACGTAAGTTAATGTTAGTTTTCTGATTGCTCTATGCCACATAAATTAACGAAGATAATGTTTAGTTTAGGGATTGGTCCCGGGAATTCCCGTTCCCGAAATTCCCGGGAATTCCCGAAATTTTTGGCTGATTTAAGAACCGGGAAATCCAAAATCATTTCCCGGGAAATTTCGGGAATTTCGGGAAAAATATTTTAACTTTTATAGCATTACCGAAATAACGTACTCAACATTTTCACTTCCTTTTATAGCATTTCACATTATCAGGTACCTAACCTACGTGGTATTAGGCAGGGTTGACATGATTTGTATCACTTGATATACATCAATTGTTATTTTCCCTGCAATGAAAACAGAGAGCAGTCAAAAATGTATGAGAGTGCCCAAAATTGAGCTTCCGTGTACACATGCACAATGTAACTATACCTGCTTTATTGGTTGAGGATTCAGGAAATTCTCATAAATTTAATAATGCCATAAAGTTCAAATAATGCGAGTTGTCGAAAAATTTGTTGTCAAAAAAAATGCTTAGCCAACATATTTGCGGCAAGTCATATCTGTTTTACAATTTGTTTAAAGAACTAGTACTCCGGTAACGTTCTGCCCGCACCTTCGCACGCGCTATTGGAAACGTTTAAAATTTATTTTTGGAAACGTGCAAAATTTCAGCCCGATTCGTTAAGTAGTTTTGGCGTGAAGAAGGAACGGTACAAACTTTCATATTTATAATATATTTTAATATTATAAGCTGCGCCCCGCGGCTTTGCCCGCGTCTAAATTTCAGTTTTTTATTGCACAACAGGGGGTTTGCAATAAATAACTTTAGGGGTCGTTTTGTAAAAATAAGAAATACGTAATTCATAGTTTATTTATATCGTGTTTTGAGTGAATCTAACCAAGGAATAATAATATTATTCATATAAACTTAACCACCCTTTTTAACCACCTGAGATTATTTTTAGCAAATTAGATTAACCTATGTGTAATTTCAGACTACTTAAACTATCTACACACCAAATCAACCAAGTCGGTTAACTAGTTACTGAGATACGTGGTAACAAACATTCACAAAAACTCATGCATTTATAATATTAGTAGGAAGTGTGATAAACGGACTTAGACACCGAAAAAAACCAAACATGTAAGACAGAAATGAAAATGTTTCAATCTTGGTGTCTTTCCTTTCTGCTAGTACGTCGTGTGATTAAACCTTTGAACCTACCTTTCCTAACAACCTATAAAAACCTTAAAACTGGATAGACCAAAGCGATTATGATAGAAAAAAAATATTAAATTAAATAATTCCGATTTTAATCAAATTAATCGTATATTCTTTTTTAACCATGATTTTTATCAAACCTGTTATAAGAAATGTTAGTTATAGCTATATTACTTTTGATCCGTAATTAATTATAATTTTTTGGGTCCATGTCTATTGTCCCCTCGTTCGACAACAAGCCTTAAGGCTTTTCTTGCTATAGAGCCGTGACTGAAGCCAGCTCTACATAGTCGATTGCTGCCATCTTGTTCAGCAAATTACCTTGCTGAGCAACATGCATGACAGCAATACTCCATGAAGCTGGACTTGAGCTTGGCAAAGAGAAAGTACCAGAGTCAAGTGCATTGCTGCAATTTATTATCCTCTTTGTGCATTACGGCTCTGACTTCTGAACCTGTAAAGCGCGATGATATCGCCTGCGTGGGTATTATTATGTAAAAATACCAGATACCAGCATCTGGTATCAGGTAGAGAATTCAAATGTATTCAACAACACACAACGAATCGACCGTTTACGGCTGGCAGAAATAAATGCATAGTAGGAATAGACCTCTGAAGTACCCCGACGACGTTGATCGCCAATTGATTAGACGAACAGTCATCAATGACGACCGACACGAATGGAAGTCATAATCCAATTTAATTTATTTTTTTAATACCGTGGGCTAACAAAGAACACTTAGTCCAATTTTATATTTGTCTCCGTTGAGCCTGGCCACCGTGGCCTAGTATTTGGATAGAAGAACATTATATTGTTTATTATGTGGGTACGTAATATAATAAGGTATTTTTAGATTGATGTTTTCGCTTAGAGAACTCGAAAAACAACGGGAGCTCCTCGGTGTCACTCTTACAACAACTCTGAACTTCTGTATTGTATTCATTGGATTAAAATGAAGAAACGAATCAAAGCTAAAACGGTGGCCACGAAGCTAAGCGTCTCATACTATAAGAGATCAGGCGATATTTCACACAAGGATAGCTCAAGTCCGGCCTCATGGAGTATCAGCAAAGCACTTTGCTGCGGAACATGACAGCAAATGAATGTGTTATGCTGGGTTCAGTCAAGACTCTACAGAACGAAAAGCCTTCAGGCTTATTGTCGAACGAGGGGACAAAAGACATGGACCTAAGAATTTGTTATTCATTTTATTAACATCTGAAAAGAAATACAGCTTTAAGTAACATACCTAATACCGCATAGGTACCTAATATCAGCGAAATGCCTAAAAAGGATGTGAAGTATATTAAATTATCTTATTTCGGTAGTGGTATAGCAGTAAAAATATTTTTTCGAAATTTCCCGGGAATTCCCGGTTCCACTTTGAATCTTCCCGGGATTCCCGGTTCCTCGAAAAGGACCCGATTTTGGAATCCCTAGTTTAGTTAGGCAGGCAGGCATTAAAATAATGATTGGTCGCGATTGGCATGGCACTAAGAGATATAACAAGCGACTGACTCTTGTTTAGAGTTATCAGAATTTGAAGTAGAATAGACAACAACTAAAGGACGTTGAGTATAAAAACAAAGTAGAAAAACTTCTAAGGGGCTATTCATTTATTACGTAAGACGATTTTCGCTAGTTTTTAACCCCCTTCCTATTATAAGAAAAAATAAGATTAAGCCGACCCCCTCCCCCCTGTTTAATATTTATTACGTAAGAATCTAAAGGTAAAAATAATACACGTTTGGTTTGTTTTAATGTTTATTTTTCAAAGTCAATTTTTTAGAAATATTTATTTGTACCTACTACTTACAAAGGTACTTACTAATAATTTTATTTTTTGGTAATAATCAACTTTGGTTTTTTGTGATCTAGAGTAAGAACTATCGAGACTCCCTCCCACCCCCTTGTAAGAAAAAATAAAACATGGTCGACCCCCCTCCCCCCTAAATCGTCTTAAGTAATAAATGAAACATACTTAAACATACAGCTCGCTTTTACGCAGTTCTTGTATACAATACAAGCCCTAAAGGCAAGCGCAACTGCGTACACAACAAACGCAGTTTAATTCACTCACTGGTATCGATATAGCATTCAGAGTTATGATAGTAAACAACAGTTTTATTGCATGACTCATGTGAGTCAATTAAGAATAATCTATGTGTGTGCGTTTGTTTTGCTCACGCAAGGTTAAAGCCTGCTGGGGCACAATTGGCGCACCGCTGCGGTAAGAAAACAGATATAAATTCTCAACTGTAGATACACGAGGAAAAGGAGAAGTAGTTATATACTTTATTGCCAATAGATACTGCCTGATTGCAGAATGCAGAACCCTGACCGTGAACGCTTAAGTTTCACCTTCAATGGAAATGCTTTATCTCAGAGAGCGTGTTTGTGGGGATAACGAATAAAGACGTGATAAACTAACAATAAATGTTCGTAATAGACATATATAAAAATAATGTTTATTTTTTTCTTATTAATACTTAATTTTTATTTATTGATATGGATCAGTTGAGCTACCTGTAGATTGTTTGCAACGGTCTGCAGTTAGCTCAATTGTTTCAATTGTAAATACCAATTATATTATAATTTTACTTTGTGAATAAAGGTTTCTTAGCCATGTTATTTTTATTATAGTTAAGTTTAAGTTAAGTCTAAGTTTAAGCACGCCTTTTTCTCGTTGTTGACCCTGTGTGGTTGGCAGGTAGAAAATGCCATCGGCATTATGCCCACCTATTGTGTACATTTAAAATTGTGTGCAATAAAGTATTAAATAAATAGACAAATGTGTCGATGACCTTATTGTTTAATGTATTATGCCGCCTTGCTCCTTGAGAATGACCTACACTGACCCTCGTGAATTCTGTAGTAAGGAAATAAATTGCCGCCGTGACCTCTGTCAAAACCGCAGGATCTGCGATTTTAAACATATGACTTTTAACAACAAAAAAGAAACAGAATCTTTTAAACGAAATCATGCAAACGGTTATTTTATTCAAATCACTTGTATTAAAATAGTTTTGAGTAGAAATGCATAGAGAATAGAAACCGGCTAGAAGGTGGGTTCAAGATCACGGACACAATAACGTTGAAGGCAAACGGAGGATGTATCTAGATGCTATGACATGATAGATACATCCTCCGTTTGCCTTCTAGATAGCTAACAGATGTCACGTCGTGCCAGAAGCCATTATTAACTAACTAACCAAGGCTAAGCTCGATTTATATTTCACCCTTGATAAAAGTGATTATTACACAGCAATAACCGCCGAGTCGAGTATAGAAATATGACTAAAATCTAAGAGTGAAGTTTGTCTGCTACATTATCGATGTGAGTAGAGATGGTATGCATAAACCCCTTGGTCGCAAGACCGGAACTTCTAAGTCGTAACTGAATATTCAATAGAAAATAAAATAATATAAAGAGCAAAAGCAATAAAACAATGTGCAAGGTCGTTTTATTGCGCAGTTATAAGCGGCTCTGAGCCGGATCTGTGAATAACGCAAGTCAAGAAACAAAGGTCGATCCCGATTCCAGCGCGCATGTGCACGAAATGCGCGGGAGGGAACCGAAATGGCGGCGGCGGCTTCGAGGCCCCGATCCATAGTAAACAAACAGAGCCACGCTACTTCCACGTTATGGGCGGGATCCGACAGAAACACGGCCATGTGACTGCCACAATTTGATGGCCAGAGCGTGAATTGGCAATACATTAACAGGTAGGTACCTATACGAGGTCGATTGCCTATGACAATTAACTTGTAGTAAAATTATGTTTCACGTGAAGAGACCGGGTAATAATTAACGCTAGGTACTCTAAGCGAATTAGAAACAATATTCCTAGCTAGTTTATGATGCAGATAAAAAAACCGTATATTTTTCATGTTAAAGTAAACGAGAACCATGTGGTTAGGTGCTGCAGATACGATCTATTGCGGTTTGTGGCGCCAAGGTGCGCCACGCCAACATGTGGCGCATAGAAAGGGGGCAGGGGGGGGGGGGGGGGAGGCGCATCACATCGCACGTAGCAAACACGTCAGCCGGTGCATTGCGATGCAAATGAACTCAGTCGCATAGCCGTCCCCCCGCGGACCGCGTCTCGGCCAATCAGTCCAGCGGATATTTATAGTCAGGAATGTTATTGTACAACATCGCGGAATAACTCTGTTTATCTATCGATAAATAATCGATATTATATATTAGAATTATATTATACACTATCTCAAGCATTAGATATCCCAGAGTTTTGTTTTGCGTAATCAACTTAACGATAAATCTGTTAAAACTATCTACGTCATGTAGGTAGTTTATAGATAATGTTTTCCATTATAGTATTTGCAGCCGGCTAAAGACTGATTGAGAATGTTAAAAAACAAAACCTGTCTCGAGCGAGTCAACATAGAATGCGGTCGCCATCATTACGCTTGTACTGTCAAACATTATTGAGCGCGAAGAGCCTTCCCCCTCCCTCCCCCTCCGCCGCGCTTACTACGGTCTACTACAGCAGCCTTCACTCCGCCACCCGCACCCTTCGCCCTCGTACCACGACACCGCCAGCGATAGCGAAAGAACTCGAAAACAACATAGCTGACTTCGCGTAACTCGTCACGAGCGAGAACGGTTGTGGCGGCGGCAGCGTGGCGTAAAACCGTAGCCCTATTGTTTCATGGTACGGGGAGAAGCGAGCGGCGGCGTGGCTTGTTATTAATGGTGGAGCTCCAGGTCGGTTTTACGTCGTACGATAATTTTGTAAAATTATAGTCATTCAGTACGCCCGGCGATGTGCAGTGGATAAACAAGTTGAGTCATAGATAATACAGGCGTAGAGCGCGTACGAGCGCAAATCACATGCTAGTAATAATAGTGTTCGTATATGAATGCAGTTTAAGTGGCGTGTAATGCAATGATTGCACATCACGACATAGCATCTTCAACAATAGCGTAGGTAGCACGAGCAGCACGCTGAATGCACTCGGAATGAGTGAATCAATGTCATTCAAGTCATGAATGAATATCGACGGCTATGGATTGTACGAGTTCAGAAATAAGTACGTCAAATGACACTCGGATGTTTGGTCCCATTGTCGATTGTCTTGGTTATCTTGCGATAGGTCAGTTATCCGAGAGTTCTCCAAACTTTTAAAAACACATTATCACAGTAGGAACTGACGAGTGAAATTTTGTCGCCCTAAAAAGGAACTCGTATCTCAAAAACACAGGAAAACTTGCCAGTTATCACTATACTTGTTTATTTCTTTACAAATAAGACGCATTCATTCCACGAATCAGACGACACTTTAGCAGTCGTGTTTGATTTTCATATGAGACATACATTTTCATGGGCATTAATCACTCGAAAGATGTATAAGAAGAGAGAAAGAGCTAAAATAAATATAAAATAAAATGTTAAAGCGTAAACAGTTCTTTTAAACTTCTTCCTATAATTATATATTTATATCAACCATCTTGTCAATTCACAGGCTTCAACGCATTTTAAATGTAGGTTAGCTTTACCTACATTTAAAAATATCTAGATTAAAAAACTGGTTATTTATATCCGAATATTCAGCCTGTATCGCAACTGAGCGTTTTCAAAAATACGTGTACCCCTCTTTTCGGTTGTACTCCTTGTTTGAAACTGTATTCACAAGTAAATAATGATATCTGGTGAATATTTTAACGACTGTATTTTAATCTATATATTCTATATATATAAAATAAAGTCGTGTTAGTTACACCATTTATAACTCAAGAACGGCTGAACCGATTTGGCTGAAAATTGGTGGGGAGGCAGCTTAGAACCAGGAGACGGACATAGGCTATGTTTTATCCCGGAATTACCACGGGAACGGGAACTACGCAGGCGAAGCCGCGGGCAGCAGCTAGTATATTATAAATAAGGCATTAAACACTTTAAACTAGTAAATAAAGTGATGCAATTGAAAATTTGAGAACAATTATAATAATGGCCAATTTTAAACAGCAAGAAATGTGTTTTTGACTTGTCCCCCTCATGAATTTCTCGATCTTAGAGCTATTCAGAACACTCTTTTTGAACACGATACATTGAGATTTTGTTTATTGTTGCACATTGAAACACATAAACATTTTTAAACAAGATCCGTCAAGTGCGAGTGTAAATCGCGCGCCGAGGGTTTCGAACCTTCTCGTCAACAGATAGGTACCAAAAGTACCGATAAGAGACTTCGCAATTTAAGGAATACCTAAAAATAGTAGTTACCAACCTACATTTCGGTCGGTATTTTTTCTACTTTTTCGAAATATTTTAAAAAGTATGAAACCTACAAAAATTTCAAAAACTGTTTTGATGTGTACAAATTGATACCTTTCATTTGATACCCCATACTATAGGTCCGTTTTAAAATTTCGCCATCATAATTTGTATGGAAAATATTCATTGTCATTATTCATTTATTTTCATTGATTTTTCTTTAAATCTGTTCAGGCGCACGAAATGTATTATAATTTTAAATTTCAAGTTGATAGCTGCAGTAGTTGCTGAGTTATTAAAGAGGGAAAAAAGGACAGACTAAGCGAGACCTTATGGGTTTCGAAACCGATTTACGATCTCGAAACCCAAAAAACAAGTGAACAGTGGTACTGACCGGACATGTCAAGTTTGTCACGGCTAAAACTGCCAGTAAAATAAAAAACAAGGATTTTTCAATTTGTGAACGTTCTGAGACAACTCTTTTCAATTTGATTTTATTTTAATATATCAAGCTGATTTGTGAAACAAGTATACTTAACATTAAAAATACATTTCGGTTGTATTTCATCTATTAAATTAGATCCCTCAAAAATTGTTTTATGTAAGCCCACCCTTACAAAAAATGGACTGTCGGTTTCGCGATTGTCCCCTGTTTTACGACGAGGACATTCTTAGTTTTTTTTAACATTTTTACAGAAGGGGGTACCAATTATTTAATTCCAATAACTAAAATAGTAACATATATTTCGAAAGCAATGTAGTTTCCCCGTAAAACTACTTAACCATTACTTGTATCGAAAAAGTAACGGTTACTAACATCAGTTGTGACAAAACCGAACTTGAAACTACAATAATTCACATTTTATTCAAGCTTTCATTATTTAGTCGTAATTTAAAAAATATATTACTATAGACTTCAAAATGTAAGTAAGTTAATTTGTAGCTTTGTGAACTTGGCACCCGAAAGAAAATTTGGAAAATCGATTTGTACCTATGTTTTTTCAAAGTTGTACGGCATTTAGATTTTAAGATAGTTGCAAAACTTAATTTTTTTCCACGGAGCCAGTTTAATTTTATAATTTCTCGTAAAATAGATTATTCTTAAATGAAATATATATAATTTCATAAATAACAATACATCATAAGAAAATCCTTATCAAAAAACCATAATAAATGTCACATTTAAAATCTGATATTAAATTCGGACATGGTGCACTTTATTTTGAAAACGCTCAAGCGCGTTCCTATCTAGTAAGATGCCTCCTTATTTATCGTTATTAAGTTCGAATTCATTCATTTAACTGAGCAATTTCTTTTTATCGACTTCTTTCACTGATTGCAGAGTTTTTCTTATTTACAGAGCTGTTTATTATTATTATGTCAATGTTTCACAACCATATAAGTAAACATTACCTAACCTATACCATTACACACGAGGTTACAGAAAAAATAACATTATCTGCCGGACGTTATTATAAACTATACCATTCATTTAACATAGAGTTTTTAAAATATGAGAAGTAAGTTTTTATCATTTATATATTTTATTTATTTGACGGAAAACCAAAGGCTTAAATGATAAATACCAGAAAACCTTACTGAAGGTTTACACGGATGTTGAAACTAGATTAAATTAACGAAGTTGAAGGTTACATTAGGCATGTTGACCAATTATCAAAGAATCTATGCTCTACCATGACATAGTAGAGCATACTTTTCTTTAACCATACAATGATGTACGGTTAAAGAAAAGTATGCTCTACTTATTTCGTTAGAGTTTTCATGCGTTCCGGTTGCCGGGAACCCGGCGACGACGAAAAGGCACTTAGTTTTAAAATTATAAAAATAATTCAATACCATAGACAGGCCACTACGCTTGTCGGTGTCATGGCGTATGTATGTGATGTCACATCTTTCGTTTGCTGAAGGAATTTCAATCAAAAATTACGTTTTGAAATGCATGCAGGAATAATCAGAATTAAATCAAAGAAATGAGCACAAATATGAATAATCGCGCTCTTAACGATATTAAAATGTTAAACTAATATAGTACCCAGTCACCGTGACTGATACCAAGCACATGGTTATTTATCATAATTATAATATCAACAATTGTAACAAGGATTTCATCGGTGATTTGATTTATCTGTGACGAATAAATCTTAGAAGGCCTTACTGAACCCAGCTACAAAGTCAGACGCGCTGACGGAACAGGGAAGTCATAACTGTCATTTGTTTAATTTTTGTTAGGCAGCCCTAATTTGGTAGCAAAATTAATGAGAGAAGAAAATTCGAGTAATGATGGTATCGCGTGAGCTAAGCTCGGATCCGCGGCGCGTGTGATTGCGCCTCGGCTGCCGACAAAGAGTGTCTGGACGCAGCATTGCAAAGGCAAGAGCGGCGCGAGCGCTCTATTTCCGACACCCCACCGCCGCGCCGCCGCCGTGCGCATGACTCACTGCACTTTCACTGCAACTCGTACCGCTTCGCTTGTCTACCAGTAATTGGCCTCACTCTAATAGGTTTAGCCCGATAGATACACGTGCGGGCCGGTCGGCACAAACAAGTGAGTGCGCCCGCACTTGCTCATTGCCGGACATCCGCTAACCTGACACAATTCACTGAGAATTTCTCGAATTGTGAATACTTTACGGTGACATTTCATTTCCTTTAGTTTACACGTTATATTTGCGGTGGTTTTTTATACATGTTTCGTTAGAAAACAGTCAAGTTTTATGATAGAACAGGTTATGATTATGACCACAAAGCGTTGAGGAGTAATTGCTGGTTGAAGATGTGCGTCGCCCACCTCGGTCTTCGCCACGTTGATTTATGTTTCCGGTCGCTGAATGAATATCCCGATGATCGCCTCACATGGTCCGCGGAGCGTATCACCATGTTATTGTTGCTGTTCATTCACACCATTCATTACGACAAATGCAAATGGCAATATTTTTTTTACATCCGTTCGTGGATACGATAATATTCTTATTCAACGGCTCGGGTGCTGATAAAGTCGGTTGTGCATAACAACTTATTAAGTTATTTGCAACTGGTTTACAAGTTACTTCCGTTGTATTTTAATCATTTTGATAAGTACGTGAGCAAAACAAATATATCCGGACCGTACCCATTCAGATTAAGAGTTTATAGGATAGGAACTACTACGGCTATTGAAGTTGTGGATTGCAAAGTTGCGTAATACAATGGATGACCAGATTCTGCAACACAATGCTTTGTGAAATACACCAGCAATATCAGGGAGACTGTTTGTATTCCAACAAACAAATCTTATTCAAAGGTTTCCTTCTCATACGTACGTTATTATAGGTCGCTATTTCGTATAGTTATTGGTTATTGATAAAATGTCACAATGTTTTACGACATGTGTGACGCTGGTCACGTCACCCTGGGCCCCACCCCGCAGAGAGCGCTGATAGAGTTGTGCTCCGATATTTGATTAAAGTTAAGTAGTCCAAGAACTTTCCATGCGTATTTCGCGCGATGCTCGCATTTCGTAAACACAATTATCAAAATTTATACAAAGCAGGCGACTCGCCTAGAACGAATGCAACAATCACGTGGAACTTTGATTTTATTATTGAAATATCTGGTTAAGGCCAGGTAGTCCTGCAGCAGTAGGCGTAAGGGAAAACGCGCGCCTGCCAAGCCGACGCACTCGTCATTTTTGTAGTTATTTAAACATGGTGAATAAGAAAATCATTTTGTCAAGTCAAAATCTGCGAATTTGTTTAGAAATATTAAGTGTCTATAGTTAAATACAAAAAAAGTAAAATATCAGTAATTCGCTAGTAATATCGAAAAAACACTAGAAAAAAGGGGTAATTTTGGGATTTTTACTTGGGTACAAAAAAAGTGTGATATCAGTAGTTTGCTAGTCATAGTATTGAAAAACGTTAGAAAAAGGGGTAACTTTGGGATTTTTTTCTATCGAGTGAAGTTCATTAGATCTTTGTAACTGAATGCTACTTTGACTAGACTAGATAGATAAGTAATATAATCTTTTTTCAGAATTTTAAACAAAATTTTCTAAGTCTCAGATGATTTTAAAAATCACAAAAATGCGACCTCTGCTGGCCTACCAAGCCAGAAGCGTGAAACGGAAAATAAGGAGGTATGTTTTGAGGTATGGAAATGACGTCGAGGCCTAGTCCTTAAGCAAACAACATGATGTATCATCACATTACCATTACGAAATTAGGTGACGACGAATTTCGGTATGAGTACAGACTGACTGACGTAGGTAAAGGTAGGTAAACATGAAAATGGTTTTTACCGTGGTTCAACGACCCACTGCTTGACGGTACCGAAAACCTTGAATGAAATGAAACATTGAACACGTAAAACCGAATATTGTGAGCGATTACATGAATATTCTAGTAAGTTTCATTACTCAGGTATAATTATTTGCTGCCTGTGTTGGTAAACTCAAGGGCTCCGTAGTTTAACAGGATGTCATCTCTGGTCATTAAGAAAGTGTATGCTGGAATAACCCAGCATAATCTTACTTAATTGGATGCAAAAACCCGAATCACAATAAAAATGGCAAAGTGTCCCACCAGCAATGCTAACGATATGTTTACGAACCACGAGACAATGATGTAGACACAGATCATGGGGCAAATGGTATATTCCGACAGTCAACACCATTACACGTTACTCATATTTCAACGGGTCCCTGCTCTGAATGACTGTTATTTATCTATTCGTAATCCGAGTGGGAAAGACTTCAACGCACACCAAACTTATTTTATGCACTACTCTACCTACAACTCTGTTTTGGACCATGTTTGGTGCTGGATTCCGTATTTAGACCATTCTATAAACATCAAAAACCAAAGTGCTTTTTTTTCTTTTACAGGACTCTTGTAAACGTCACAAAATAAAAAAAAACAATTTATGTTAAACTGGGAAATAAAGTGATCAATCACTTTGATTTTTTTATATACCCATGAGGCTATGATATATATATATAAGGCTGTTGCAGCCTCGCGAAATGAGAGCTTCCGTCCGAGTGCACAAACGCATTGTACATCGACCACTTTTAGTATTTTCATTGCATTTAACCCTCAATCACGTGCACATTTGCATCCTTCTCTTTTGGGGCTTTCACAATTTGCGGTTTGACGATTTACACACGCTCCTGACCACAGATGAATAACCCATTAACCTCAAATTGTTACAAAATAAGGGACTTACTGAATCAGGGCAACGCAACTTTTGTAGTAAACAAAATAAATTTGTAACCTTGACCTGATGAAGTGTTTGTTGTAGCGTTTGTCTGCACGGGTTGGTTATGGTTATCTACGTCTTTAGTGAAGGTTTCGACTCGAAATACTAGTCAAGTAGCTTATTAGAGAAATACGAGCATTGACATTAGGGCATCGGAACCGGTTTTTCCCGGTTCCGCAAGAACCGGGAATTCCCGGTTCTTGGGGCTGTGAAAAGAACCGGTTCTCAAAATATTAGGAACCGGGTTTGCGGTTCTTTCGATTCTTTTACAAAATTATGAATATCGCCGATTGTGACAGTCACAAGCCACGTATCAAGGTGTTGCGGAGTGGTCTCGGCACAACGATATCACAAACAATTAATTCACGATAAAAACAACACTTTGAAAACTAGAAATTTCGGCGAACTAACGGTTCGGCGAAATTTCTAGTTTTCAAAGGTCTTCGGGTGCATAAAATCAAATATTCCATGTGTATTAGTGCGATTTTTTACCGAAGGGTAATTTTATCCTGTAACGATAAATGACATCATAATTTGGCCATCGATATTTTAAGTTTTTAAGTTGACTACCGGTAGCTAAAAATTTACTAGAGATATAAAAACTGATTGTTTAAGAGATTTAAATTATAGCGTAAAATTATTATAAAACTTATAATAGTGATTATTTTATTTGTTAAATGTGTGTAAAAATCTCATATTTTGTAGTGCTAATGTTTTCTTCGAGAATACACTATGTAACCTGATCAAACTCGCCTTCAAAACCATCGAAGCATGGTGCAACGACCATGAAATCTCAGTGAATCCTACAAAAACGGAACTAATAATGTTCACAAATAAGCGACATCTAGGAAATCTGAAACTAACAAAACTGTTCAACATAGAGATAAAGTTAACAACAGAAGTCAAGTATCTAGGGGTCATACTAGATAAGAAACTGCTGTGGAACAAATATCTTGACTACAAACTACAGCGAACCACCGGAACCTTCTGCCAATGCAGCAGAATGCTAGGGAAAACATGGGGACTTTCACCGAAAATAACCATGTGGCTCTACACCGCTATCATAAGACCAACGCTATCGTACGGAGCGATAGTTTGGTGGACCAGAACGGAACTTAACACTGTGATACCCAAACTACAGCTCTTCCAAAGAATGGCATGTTCAGCGATAACAGGCTGCATGAGAACCACACCCGGTGCTGCCCTAGACATCATTCTAGATCCAGTACCATTAGACCTGTACATACAACAAGAAGCGACGATAGCGGCGCTAAGACTGCACAACATAAGGCTCTGGGGAGTCACAGGTAGCCCACAAATCAGATCATGGACAGGGCCATATTACACGAACCTCTCATAGCCGCCCCCTGTGACAAAATGCCCAGCAAACCATTACCAGATAAACACTACCAGATACAGCTTTATGAGGACCAAAATGAAAAGATGAATCAGACGCCCACGAAGTCAGAATATACACAGACGGCTCTAAAACAAATACGTGCACGGGTGCTGGGGTTCACTCAATGGATCTCAACTTAAATATATCAATAGCACTAGGCAAACACAGCTCCATATTCCAATATGAATGCGTAGCAATAACCCAGGCAGTCACAGCCGTGGAGAAGAGAGAAATGAGCGACCAATGTGTACGTATTCTCTCCGACAGCTCTGCCATACTCAGGGCTCTGGAAGGAAACAGCTGTAATACCAAGCTCGTGTCCGAATGTCACTTGGCATTAGAGAGGATATCCACCAAGAACAGGATCATTCTTCAATGGATCAACGGACATAGCGGATCGCTAGGTAACGACACTGCCGATGAATTGGCACGGAGTGGATCGGATACTACCACAGAAGGTCCATCACCTTTCCTCCCACTACACTTCTCGATACTCCAGTCATGGACCAGGCTCAAAACCAGAGAGATGCATAACGAACGATGGACACGCCTTCCAGAATGCAGACAAGCCAGAACGGCGCTTCCATCAACATCACCGAGGCTGACAAAACGCCTATTCAACCTAAACAGAATGGACCTGCGTATCTCTCTGCAGAGGATGCATCAGCGACGACGAATCAGCTGCCCACGTAGTCCTGGAATGCGAGGGAGTAACAACACAACGAACAGAAATCCTCAACTTGCCAAGGTCACTCCGCGAAGCCTGTGAAGATCCCAGGAAGATTCTGCGCTTCTGGACGGAGTTAGGCTGGCTATGCTAGCATATAAAAAAATTGATTGTTACAAGACTGATTGTTTAAGAAATAAAAATTATTGCTGTGATTACAAATTCCCTATTCGATTTTTGACCCTATTGTAGAATATTGTAAGATTTTACTAACAAAATTCTAATAAATTAATAAAAGCTCCGGAAGAACCGAAAGAACCGAAAGAACCGGGTACCCGGTTCTGTGTTGGAACTGGAATCGAAAGAACCGGTTCTTAAAATATGGCCGATTCTCAATGCCCTAATTGACATGCAATATTTTCACAGCGCGGGGGGAAGTAGAGAGCAGGGGAATTCAGAAGCCCAACAGAGCCTGCTGAATGACAAATAATAATAAGATTCTTTAAGAAAAACTAAATACTCATTAATTTTTTTTAATATTAATTATGAACCTTCTTATGAAATTTGTAGTCGGTTTTTAATAAATAATAGATTCAGGCGTTCCTTTGCGGAAATCCATTGTGGTAATATTAGGATAAAACCATATATAAATAACAAAATCTTAGGGTTATTCATATGTGGTCAGGGCGGCCCACGCGAATCACATTTTGTTGGATCTTGTCGGAGGAGGTTTTGCGCGGAATTGTTACTAAATATTGTTTTATCCTAATAGTATAGTCGGTTTTTAGTTTTTTTTTGTTATTAAGCTTTACGGGACAAATTCCCCGGGAATATTTTTTAATTTTTAATAAATATTCATTGATCCAAAATTAACGGAGAAATCGGCGAAAATAGAATGTCCTCCGTTTTTTAAAGTATGTGAAAAAGCTGTTGAAATATAAGCGGTACTTCCCAGTATGTGACGTAAATACCTAAAATACCCAGTGTACAATTCCCCTTGAATTTATCGCGTACGATAACGCAGGGCATACGTAATGAGGAAGAAAAGATCAGGCATCCGAGGCCTGCTATGTAACAAATCATAAGAACGTGGAACTTTTAATAAGATGTTTAAATATGATACTCTTGGTTGGTGTTTTTTCCACTTCAATGCATGAGAATGGTATTCAACCACTCTCAAGCATTGAAGTGGAAAAAAGTTTCGAAACTGCCCGCGTGTAATATGATAGGGCGAGGTCATTCATACTTTGTTTACAAAAAAAATTGACAATCCACACTTCATCATCTGGCTCCAAAATAAGCAGAGCTTTTGTTAACTTATGAGTAAAGTACTAAATAACTGATGAAAAGAAATATATTTAACAATCAAGTACAAATTTGTCCTGAGTTGGGTTGAAACTTTGCGTCTGACTCTCACTCAATTCAACCTGTCCCCCGCTGTGCCATAGAGGACGTCAAAAACAAAACAGTGAGATCGAAATGACGAGTGAAATTTTATTTCTGTTAAGCATCCAGTGTCAACCTATTAAAAAAACACAAAATACAAATCACCAGATTCCGTTCAGGTGCTCGGAATCCAGAAACAGGTAGCAAATAGTAAACCATGATGAGTCAAATCAATACCAGCAGTGTAAAGGTAATTCGATAGCAAAGAAAGGACACGCCAACGTACATTTGGGTCACGACGACGACGATCGTAAAACATGACTGGTACGATACACTAACGCTCAATTGATCACAATACCTACTAAGGTAACCTAAATGCTTGGCAGAGCTTAGTTTTATTGCCAGAAAAAGCATTAATGTGGAAACTATAGACGACATCAAAAGGACAGATTACTTCTAGGAATATAGTATATTAATATAGTAACGTTGAGCAGTTGTCAGAGCTACCTGTAGATTGTTTGCATCAGTCTGCAGTTAGCTCAATTGTTTCAATTGTAAATACTAATTATATTATAATTTTCTTTGTGAATAAAGGCTTCTGTCATTTAAAAAAAAATATAGTAACGTTTTATTACAGAAGTACATGAAAAATGTTATTCTAAATATTTTCAAACTAACGCGATCTGAACACATTATTATTATTATTATTTAACGGGTATTTATCGCGTTTATTTACCTATTTTTCCCGACGTTTCAACAGGTTTACACACTGTCGTGGTCACGGGATGACTGGAGTACTGGAGTTACAAATAATGGAGAAAAATAGGTAAACAAACGCGATAAATACCCGTTTAATAGAACTAATAATAAATGTTATTCTGTAGATAATAATATAGCAAATATTACGTCAAACGAGAAAAATTTGTCACATTCTGCAAAACGGGAGTTTTTTTATTAAACATGGATCTAGCTTGACCACTATCCCACCTGACGTTGTGACGATGTGGTCGACGATGGATCACGAATGTCAAAAATAAATCAAACTACATTTCAAGCGAGTATTGTTAACATGGCATCAATAAACAATAATGGTACGGTAGGTATAATTCAGGAGCTGGTGTAGGACAGACTTTCGAGGGCGTTTTATTCGGGGAATGTAATAAAAGTGGAACGGTGGCGCGAGCCGACCCGAGCGCGTGACTTGCCTCCAAATTCAACCCACCAATTCCGCACTGACACTATTTATTTACGCAACCCGCGCAGATGCCTCCCTAATGGTACACTTCCGAGCAAATGCGAATCTGTTGCGCGGTAGAATCATTGGAGACATCTGTAGCGAGGGTAGGATTTTTAGGCGTTCTGTTATCGCATCTAGGTGACGGTTACTCGCTATAGCTTCTTTATTAAATTGTTTAATTAGTTTTTGTAATTGTTTATCATAGCAGTATCACAGAGATAATTTTTTTATATTCTTATATCGTTTTCTCCATCCCAAGGTTGCCTTGGAGAAATCGCTCTCAGCGATAAGGCCGCATTTTGTACTTTGTTTATTTTTTATTTAGATAAAAGATTTTTATTATGTTATTTACTAGTACAATAAAGTGTTCATTCATTCATTCGCAAAGCAACAACGGTTACCCTCAGTAACTGTTGCTGCTTTGTCGGATACGACCAAAACAGGGTTTTCTTGAAAGTGACAGCAACAGACCATGAAAATGCTAAATCAAGTGAGCAAAGATTCATCGCAGCATATCGAAATTGTCGTCGTTGCGTTGCATGACACTTGTCTAGCAGCGCTGCCTTTATTTTGCTCGGCGGTGTACCGTAATAGAAGCCTGATCCATCCTCCCACTCTTGATAATATGCTACACATCCGACTGTCGGAAGCCTTGTCCGATACTTACCTCCTACTGCGTCACAACAAAAATATTATACGACGGACAAGAATAACTACAAGACAGTTTTATAAATACATTTTATACACAAGTAATAAAAACGCAATCTTTCAACTGAGGCACAACGTAGACAGCAGAAGCTTGTAAAACACGGAGAAAAATTAACGACTTAAAATAATAATTTTATTATTGTACTAAAATACTTTTGGTAGTCTGAGCTCGAGGCTCGAACTTACTGCCACAACATAGTAAAAGGGTCAAAATCCAACCACTACTCAATACTAAAGTAAGTTATCATGTCGTTTATGTTCCCAATCAAATCGTAGATATCTATCGATATCTAGAGTTAAAGAATGTAGAGTTATCTCAGATAAATGAATATGAGAAGACGTGAAATTTTATTATAGACCGTCAAAAATCGTTTCGGTACGATCAATCCAAATTCACAAAAATTTGGGCATACATATTTCTACATGTGCTACGAAAATTTGTCCATGTGTATCTAACAGGCAATCAATATTAGAGAGGTATGGTATGCTACAAGAATTGCGTATTCGTGAGCAAGATAAATTAAAATATTATTAGCGTTGTTAATTAGGCTAAATATAATAACCTACATGTTACGCGTACGTTTAGTTTTATTTTTAGTTTGAAATATTGTTTGTTCCGTAAAATAATAATTGTGCGACCTTCTGCCAATGAAGATAATGGGAAGATATTGTTTTAGACTTAATCAGCCACAAATTTAACTATTATCATTATCAACTTCGTATAAATTAACCAGAACTTCTAGAGTTACTTTACGTTTAAGGACCAAATAAAAAATAATAAGAACATAGACCATCTATGGACCTACATATATAATATACATATTTGAAAATAGTGTATAAATTTGTTTTGATTGCGCCATATTTTAGGGATGTTACCTTAAACCAATGTCTACGATCTGTAAAGTTATTTAACCTGTAATGGAAATAAATTAGAACTAGTATTTACAATTGAGCTATCTGCAGACTGTTACAAACAATCTACAGGTAACTCAACTGATCCATATCAATACCAGTCGGAAGCGTCCCCAAGACGCTGGCTGCATTGCCCCGCTGTATGGCAATACTGATGCACCCGCATGATTGAACCTGTACATTTGAAAATAGTGTATAAACTTTCGAGATTGCGCATTTGGGGATGTTAGCTTAAAGCAATGTCTACGATCTGTAAAGTTATTTAACCTGGGCCGCGATCACGGTGTAGTAAGTGTAGTTACATAATGGCATTACGGCTCAAGCGTTAGCAGTTGAAACGTTAGGGTGCGCGTTCACAGGACGACATCGGACAACCCCCACTGGCCCCATCAATAGTTTGCCATAAAAGATCCGCACCGCACGTAGCGGACTGTCGGGAATGCCGGCGAGGATTCTTGAAGGCAACTTTTCCGTTTGGTGCGAATGACGTCATTCGGATTGCCGACCAGTGGACGCACTTGTCAGTGGATTGTCCGATGCCGGTCTGTGAGCGCGCACCCCAATGTTTCATCTGCTAACGCTTGAGCCGTAATGCCAATAGGTAACTACACTTACCACACCGTGGTCGCGGCCCTGTACCTAGATGTATTGTCAAGCCGAGCCCGGTGTTGACACAAGAGGTTGTACAGTTTGTTTGAATCCCCCGTACAAAATATTTTCGATTTACTGTGAACATGTGAGCTACATAGATGATCAGTTTTTTAAAACAGATGGATGTATGAAATGGGCATGTTTAAATTAGAATTGAATGACGAATTCGATACAGAATCTGATAGCATTGTGGATGATTCGTGTCTAACGGAACTTGCGACAATAGCTATCCCTAAGGATATGTCGTATTCAATACAAAACGACATCGATAATACCATGTTGTACCAACCTAGATAATTTACAGGGTGCCGCGGAAAGGTGTACTAAGCCGAAACGAAAGGGGGGTGATTCTGGAACCCGAGGCGATGAACTTCTGAATAAAGATTTTTTGAATTCCGAATACTTTTTTTTTTATTTGCAAAAAATAAGATTAAATTATTTCTTTTCGTGTTCTATAAAAAGCGCTCTTGTTTTGTTACAGTGTTTTGCATGACAAAACACTAATGCAAGAGCGCGTTTATTACACAAAAAATTATTGAAAAATATGTTAGTACTTTGAAATTTCAAAACAATAATGAACAATGAACATGATAAATAAAACAATAATAATGTAAGAATAAGAGAAAAAAAGCATATGAAGAAAAGAACGTCTCTAATTTTTTTCGAAAAATGTACGAATAAATCGTATAGCAAACGTTGACCCCCTCGATGTCCAGAATTACCCCCCTTTCGGTGGCAACCTGTATATTGTTAGGATTGTGAACCTGCGAGGTTACCACCTTTAAGGTTATCCGTTATATTCATAAGCATCATGATGACATATGATATTTATTCCGCCAGTCATCAAAATCGATGAGGGATCAAAATACAACATTAAAGCGTTAAATATAAAAGATTAGAAAACTAGCACCCTAATGTCTCTGGGTGCTGTTCCCTTTAATGACAGCATCTGACGATCCGTAGCTTCGTCTCTCGAGTCTGTATAATGTGAGCAAACTTCTGTCAAAACATCGATCAAAATGTTATCGTCCGTTTATCTTTTAGGAGAACACTATCCAGAGTATTAATTGAGGTACTCTATGTTAAAACAACTGTCCACTCACGCAATCACCACGTACCCGAAATCGGCATTAAATCTATTACAGAGTGTGCTAAAGAGTAGAAAACTAGCACCCTGATATCTCTGGATGATGTTCCCTATAACATAATTTCCCGATCTGGAGCTTCGTCTGTTGAGTCTGACGTATAATGTACACAAACTTCTGTCAAAACATCAATCAAAATGTTATCGTCCGGTTATCTTTTAGAACACTATCCGAAGTATTAATTGAGGTACTATGTTAAAACAACTGTCCACTCACGCAATCACCACGTAGCCGAAATCGGCACAAAATCTATCAGAGTGTGCTAAAGAATATAAAACTAGCACCCTAATGTGTCTGGGTGGTGTTCCCTGTAACACAATTTAACGATCCGGAGCTTCGTCTGTTAGTCTGACGTATAAACACAAACTTCTGTCAAAACATCAATCAAAATGTTATCGTCCGATTATCTTTTAGGGGAACACTATCCGGAGTAACGTGTTCTTGAGTGGACACCACGACTCGGCAAACGTAGGTAGTGTAGGACACTTTCCAACCAGGTCGGATGATGATCTGCAAAAGACTGCAGGCAGATGCTTGATGTGACAAGTGTTGGAAGGGCGCTATGTGCATATATGTGCTATATGTGCTCTTAAGAGGAGACCTAGGTCCAGCTGTGTACTAACATAGGCTGATGATGATAATGATGATCCGGAGTAGTGATTCAGGTACTCAATGAGGTTGTCTATGTTAAAAAGCCTGTCCAGTCACGCAATCACCGCGCAGCTGAAATCGGCTTGAACATCATCGCACTTTACTACTTCCTCCAACTTGATGTACTTATTTGTTTGCGTCGAATTCGGCGGTACACCCATGTGAGGCGCGTTTTATTTGTGTGCGGCATCGCCGGCCTCCCGAGGGCGTAGCTCCAGCTTGTTTACGTCCGGCGGCGGTTGACGGTGACTCATTAACGGTCGCTTGATCGACGGCCGACAGCGTTTCTATCAAATTCTTCTAGCTCACATCTGTGGACTGTAAACATGTACAGTGCGCGACAGCGGCGTTTGCATTCTCCTTTCACTTTGCTGGACCTCTACGGCTGACATTGCTGAATCTTGTGTTGCAATTGTACTTTTCACGTCTGTAATATAATATTGATGAGAAACCCCGAAATAATACTTTGTCTTATTGGGTAACCAAAACAATGCGCGTTCTACATATTTTACCTAAAATGTGTTAAGGACTGACTACATTTTTTGTAGCATTGTCAATGAAAATAGTTCAATCTAACTCACTCGACTAATCAAATGTATCAAGAACTCTTGGAAACGTTTCGATTTCGACTTCCTACTAGACTAAACGACAACACTGTAGGTAATTTAGCGACTGTTAAAAACACGTTCTGCTTCCGACAGTACTTACGATCAAGTTTATGGGCAAACACGAAATGCGCAAAAGGGCTAGGTATCAAGGTCGAAGCCAGGCGGTCGTCGACCCGGAAGCCCGCGGAATGAGGGTTCCACGTTCCACCATGTTTGGAAGATTTGGAGGATTGCCTAGGGCCGCCTGCCAGACGTCTGGATTTCCACGGATTCTTATTTTAGGGAACTTCCGGATAAACAAAACGATTTAATTTAGGACGAGTGAGTAGGTTTGCATACATCTTTCACACGTGCTTTGCAAAGAACACGATGGTTCTTTCAGGGTTCACTTTGGCCTCTGTGATTGTTATAGAATGTAATATAGATGAAATATCCAGCCAAAGACATCGACAGACCCCCACTTACTACATTCCCGGAGTTTTATTGCGCATTGCGTTCGCAAAATGTCGGTCGTCCATTCCCGCTATAGTAAGTTCGGTATTATTTGTTGCGTTTAGAGCCACATTCATGCGGATAGTAATCCGTAATGCGCACTAATGGTCGATAAAGCTGGAGGGATTGAATTGATGCTGTATCTCTGTATTTCGCTAGGAAGCTTAGAGTTGTATATATAAGATAGGATTTAGTATTTCGTCGCAGCGGCGAGCCCGGTGTTGAGCCGACCTATTATGAGGATACTATCGTAATCAGCCTGTAGCTGGACAAAAGCCACCCGAGAACATCTTCCTTAATCCTTCCCTACCTTTATTTTTGGCGTAGTGCGGTGGAACGTGTTTCCTTTTTGTCTTCTATTTCAGGAAAACTTTTGAACGTTCGAGCGTAAAAATAGTCCCGTATATTGTCAGAAATCTACAAACCAGGCATTTTAAGTTATCTTAACCTGCTATGCCACAACTAGGCCAAAGTCTCACAAAAAACTTTACAGTAATCAAATTTTATTTAAGGTTCTACATATTTGCTCGCCACGTGTTCTATACAAAACCAAAGCATGGTTCATTCAGCTACGCATTGCCGTTTCCAATAAAATTAGATCTGGCATTTACGTGATTAGGAATGGCTACCTAATTATCTTTAGAGCTTTATCGTACCGATTTCAGGATGATGAGTAATTCATCATCCTGAAATCAATACGATAAAATTCAGTTCTATATTTTTCTCGTCAGAAAAACACTTACACACGCATGATGCCCACGGTCGTTGCACCGGAGCAGTTTAACCATGGGGTCAATTACGTAGTTAATCGACATTATGTATAGATATGGCATTCCGTTGCATATTTGCGGGACGACTAGGTCGCTCGCCGGGCGGAATGCGCTCGGAATGCAGCCGGACTGCAGGATTGCCTCTCACCGACCCAAGATACTTGCCACTGTACAGTAGATATTGACACAGTATATCACTTAATTTTTAAATTTAAATCCTATTATTGGCTGTAAGTGATATTCTTAAGTTAAGTTACTTTTATTTAGGAGAACTGTGGATTTTGTGTAATCAATAAAATAAAATAAAAACTTGTTGAAAGACTGAATCAGGCCAACAACCATAAAAAAACTGTCTTAATTTTTTGATTTGCATCTTTATTGACAAAGAAAATTACAATCAAATAATTGAAATACATACAATAAAAGTAGTATTTACAATTGAAACAATTGAGCTAACAGCAAACAATCTACAGGTAGCTCAACTGATCCATCTCAATACCAGTCGGAAGCGTCCCCAAGACGCTGGCTGCATTGCCCCGCTGTATGGGCAATGTTGATGCGCTGCGCCAGATACATAGATTTAGATGTTTTTTGAAAGCATCGTCCCAATTCCTTAATATTTTTACGAATCTCATTTCTCAGTATCTATCTGAATTGGCTTTGTAACCCTTATGGTAACATTCTTATTGATCTCAAAATCTTCAAGTGGAAGCTGCAATTTATGTATTCAAAGGCCATATAGGTACTTATTCCTAGGATCTGTAGTCCTGCCCGAGATTTACAACTATTTAGTCTTTATTGTATTCATTCGTGACAATTATAGATGAGACACTGCTAAAGATTTACAGTGCACTGCGGCCTCCGCTCACAAACCGTCGTCTGCAACCGGTTCCGAGCGAATAATCCATCAAGTAAACATTTTAGTGGCGATCGTTATGACCGAGTTATTTATTGCAAATTGAAGACCAGCTGAGTAATCGAGTACGCAGGAAAACTACACTAGAAAAGCCCGAACAGACTTAACCCAGGCATTGATCCGTGGGCGCAATGAACTTTCTGAAGTTTTGTATGTGCCCGCACAAACAGAACTTCATAAAGTTACACACACAAACAGAACTTCAAAAACTTTAAAAGCCTAAAAAATTATGAAAATGAGAACAACGAGCAAAAACAACCTTATATTTCCATTCATTGAATAATTCAATGGTTAGATTAGGTATATTCACACAAGCCATAAAGTCTTTCTCATTGCTTTCTTGTCACAATGATGAAATCAAATATCTGGATTTCCAAGCTGATCCGGTATAGTGAAAAACAATTTCACAAACAAAATGACGAATTCAGTAGGTGGTACCTACGAGATGATAATCATGGAAGATTGGCAAGTCGAGGTGATAAGAAATAGCAGAGCGATGACTCGACGCGTCGATCATGTTGCGCTTGCGCCGGTGCGTGCGATAATTGTTTGCGAAGTGTGACGTGTGCCTACGTCACTGTACCGGCTGCCATTTAAATAAAAATAAACCCATAAAATATACCGACCGAATCTACAATAACAAATGCTTAAGATATACTTTCAGTGGATACCATAAATCCGATAAAGACTAATTTATTGGTTATGAAATGCAAATTATTGTTATAGTATCTTGACTTTATTGTAGCAACAAAGTTTTTGACGACTATATAAGTGTGTGAGAAACTGGACGATGGAAAGATTTCGAGTGAGGTAATAGAGGATTGAATTTTTTAGTCTCGAAGGAGCCTAGAGTCTTGCAGTGTGGGTGTGCGTGAGATTGGCATTTAGCCCGCTCCCTTGCGCCTATCAATATGCAGCTTTAATCTCGTTGGAATCAAATTAAATGCAAATATACCAGACATTCATTGTTCTCAACTGTGTTATACATAACAATAAGTAGTAATGTGGATTCTACAAAGTTCCAACTCCATCTGGTAGGATCAAAAATTTCAGAGCAAACCAAGTCCTTCGTGTTTTTTAGATGCTAATTTCAAGTTTATTCTAAAGACTCGTGCAGAGATTTGTTTCATAGAAGAAGAAAAATAAACAAAAAAACTTTATCAAAGAATCATTCCAAGGTGACAGTGCAAGTTGCCAGTGAATTTTTCAGTTTGTTTGGGCTCTCAAAAGTGATCTGTCTCTGAAAGAACGAATGAGCACAGCAATGTATATTCTGTAAAAATTAATAAATAATGCTGGACAATCCACACAACATCATCTAGCCCGAAGCTAAGCAGAGCTTGTGTAAAGGGTAGTACTAGATAACTGATATACCTAAAAAATGTACTTGTGTTCTGTTTTTGTACTTACATATGTTTTCATGCTAAACGTGTACTTGTGTGTCAGAAAGGGGCTGGGCGGGAGGGCAGCGCCGGCGGTGGCGTGACGCGGGCGCTCCCCCGCTAGGGGCCTCTGCAAAACAACACTTGTTGCGGAAATAGCGTCCAAAGAATTCTGCTCGTCGTGCCGTGACGCCCAGCGCGTTCACCTCGCGCGTGTCAGCATCGATTCCTTGTCATATCGTCATGCAATTACCTCATGGAACTATCTTTACGGCCGGTTATTTAGGAACGACCGCTGCGTTAGTATCCTGGCCTAGAAGCTACATTATTTTCGGTAGTGCATTAGTCAGCGTCGAATAGCTTGCTATTCTTGTTCTGTTTAGATTTATGAAATCCATGCCAATGCCAGCCATATAAAGCAACCTACAACCACTGAGTAACGTGTACGAACATTTTTTGTTTCTAATACATACAGTTTCAGTATTTTTTTATCATTTTGGTATTATTATGTATCCGTTATCATTCGTGATAATATAATAATTTTCATCGCGATAGTGTTCAAAGTAGCATCATCGTTTACTAAGAAAACACAGTCGTAATTTACTGCTGGTATGACATTCTATATCATAGGCATATGTAATGAACAAAAGCAGACACAGTATTCTGCCTTGCTGTATGCCGCCTCTTGTTCTTGATTATCATAGCTGGATATTCACATTTAAATACTAAACACCACTACATTTTGATAGGCTTACAAACAAAACTATTATAGGTACACGATATCTTCACTACCTTTATCATTCTACTTTAATTGTTTTGTGTAACATTCACGTGTTTTGGTAAGGCAGAAATCAAAACAAACCGTCGTTTGGCCCCGTCAAACGAGTTACGTAGAATATGCGAGGCGCGATAAAATTAGCCAATTCCACAGGTTACCAAGCTATTGCTCCCACCGAACACTTGTGTCACTCACAATAATACTACATCTCTTACAACGCCTCGCTAAACATTTCAGGAAATAGATTAGTTAGAGCCGGAAGCTAGCAAACAAAAATTATCTCAGCATTATATACATCGAGCCATTATCGCGTTTGCGGGTATATGTATTACTTAAAAATATTTTTATTTACTGGTTAAAACTGACACAGGCCATTCGATAATGCTGACATTGAACGCAAAAACAAAGTGGAGCGAACCGTGCGCATCGCAGCTGGGTCTATCGTGCAATTTTAGCAAATGCTAATGAAATTTGTATGCGTTTATGCGGGTGAGAGGCCCAATTTATCCTAATCGGTGTAAATCTCACTTTACCGTTGATCAACACATGGTTCCCTAAATTATTGTGTTGTCTTGTAGAACAACAAATCCGGCCATGACGCAGGATAAGACTGTAAGGCTCTGTGGCAAGCGGCAAGCGCACCTGGTTATCTTTATACTCCCTGAAATTAGTTATATAAAATGAGATGCAAACACATGACGACATGACGTTTTGAAGAGTGATGTAGTACAATCTTGAGTAGATAATAGTGCGAAGATGACGGCGGCGCGGGCGGTGGGTCGTCGACCGCGGCACCTCGGGAGGACCTCGAGGTTGATGTCCGCAGTGGACGGTCCAGAGGCCGCTGTACTGGCTGCCCGTTGGGGCCTCGAGGCTCGTGACCTGACACTATCTGGCTATGTGAAACAACTAGATCTAGTGATTCGATCTGGCCAGATTTAGGGGTGGCTGGCCCGCGTAAGTCGAAGTCGCCTTAGGCTAGGCCTTTATCTGGGCTTAAGAGGTCTGAGACTGTGACCTCTACAACTCCCTTCAGTTATTGATTGATTACTGAACAAGATTATCTAGGGTTATTAGAGCTCCACGCTGTAAAAGCTCAAGGAATTTTACTGGTAATTTCGGAATAAATTCACAAACATAGAGCAACACGTATACGATTATGGAACTGCCCACGACCTCACCTGCGTCACACAGAGCACACGTCACCGTCAGTAAATAGACAGAATTCACATGGGCTCCGACATTCATGTTATTGAGAAAGTGAAAGTTGGCCAGGTCATATGTGTAACATAGGAATGCAGTCAATAATAGCATTAACATTTTATTCAATTTCTTATTTATGAGAATAAGGATGAACAGAAACATTTTGAGTAGTAAGTGTAGGTGGAACAAAGATTGGAGATCGTAGAGAAGATTCTTTTCTGTTATTCTGTGATGAATGATAGATAAACCTCGAGATATTTGTAACAGCAAAGTAAATAAACGAAGCTTGTTTTCGTGATTGTGCAATGAAATCTGGGTAGACAAACACAAAGTCCGGGAGGTGGAGTGAACACAAGTCCCGCAGAGATAGGGCCCGTCGCAGTGATAAACAACCCCGTGGCCTATATTCCACGATTGTTTAGAATATAGGACAATCTAAATATAACCGCGAGCCGCTCACTGTCTATTTCTAACACTTGTAATTAGAAAAGTAAACAGATCTGCGAGCAGAAATAGAACCGGCCGAAATCATAGTTTAATGTTCAATCGAATACATCACATCTATAATTAAAATACTTATCGCACTCAAGCCCAAAATAACGTGCGAAGTGAAATCTTTGTTAAATATTTATTAAAACTGTTTTCCAATGAAACCAGTCGGATAACAGCGCCACAAATACACTTTTAATTTCCAAATGACAGTTTGGTAAACGAGAGCGGTATATTATGTAATCAGTCTGTGTGATACGCATCCATCCCTAGGTAATTTATAATACAGTTAAAGCACGTTGACACACATATTTCCTCATCTAAATTATAGTAAACATAACTAGTGAATAGCAGAACAGGCTGGTCATTAATAAATAATCTCGCGCCTGTCAGTTACAGATTACACACCAGTGAGTATGAGTATGCCCACAATTTGTTTAGCAGTGGCAGGAAACGGCTGCGGAGGTGGTACTATCATTTATCAGAGCACAAACAAAGCTATTTTAATATTACTAATCTTTTGCACACCCGATAGAGACCGGCATCGTCCGCCGAAACCTTGAAATTGCATTTTAAGGCGACATTGGAATATCAACGAGATTTAGGCGGAATCATAAATAATGAGTTCACATTTTGGAAACCCCACGGTTTATAGACATCAGAAACTGGAGTGACCTGACGTCATTTGAATCTTTCTTTGTTTTCTGAATGTTCAGATGATTTCGACGTGAAGGGGTTTGTTTGAAATATGGTCGCTTGCGTTATGTAGAGCTATTTTAGTTCCTATGAGCTGTTTTCAGTTTTACAATACAATATATAACATTACAGGACCTTTCTTTGTTTTCTGATTGTTGAGATAATTCGTTTTCTTGAAATATGGGCGTTTGTGAGATGTAGAGCTATTTTAGTTGAGTTGTTTCGAATTTTACAATACAATTCATTATTCCAAGATTGGTTTATCTTTATCGTTCACCTGCTCATTCAAGGGATTGATGTGTCACATTAGCACGTTATAAGTTACAGTTTATGGTTTCAAAACAACGTTATTTTATAAATGGCCGTGGAGACAGATGTATAATGGATTTAGTGTAGTTTGAAACTGTTATTGGTTTTCTTTTATAATGAATCTCTTGATTGAGATGAAGCAAGCAGACTGCAAACTATTTCTTTTTTTTAAAAGGGCACATTGCGCGCCATTTTGTAAAAATGTTCCTATCGCATAGGATTTCGCGTTCATAAGAGCGAGATAGAGCAAACGTAATCTGTATTTGTCTTTTCCTGTCCTGTCTTTCTGTCTTTTCCTGTCCTGTCTTTCTGTTTTATTTGATGTGCAATAAAGAGTATTTGTATTGTAGTGAACCTATAGTGCGAATAAAAATTTGACAGAGAACTAAAAATATTGCCGTCCTTTTCATAACGATCGATATAAAAAGGATGGCATAATTATTGTTAGTGCTGTCAATTTATTTTAATTTAGTTTTTGCGCTGAATTCACACTAGTCTAAATGAACATTAAGATATTCATAATTTATTTATTGTTTGTGAATCAGTCAATGTTTGTTGTACGTCAATCTTAAATTTAATTTTACTAATACTCAGATATTTGTACCTATTGCTCGGGATAAAAACCATTGCCCTAGATTAGGTAGGTACCTACAGTCAAAAAAGTATTTTAGTTACTCATTGCATTGCCGACAATTAACGACCGAAATTCTAAATACTAAATATAGACAACTATCGAAATGGCTTTACCTACACATCTTTAGATGCCTGTTCGTACAAGAGGAGGCATTTTAACTCGCGTGAGTGACCCCATCACGGGGGGATTCTTTTATGCGCACGCGCAAGTCATTTGGCGCCATTATATCACACTTCATGCCCAGCAAAAAGCAAAATCCCGACTGTTCCCGACACGCTTTACTAATACTTACAAGTTCAAGGAAATGCCACATAAAACGCAGATAATTAAGCAAAAAATAAAATACGCTTTACAGGTTCTAAAAACTACACAGGAAAGCATAAAACTTTGTTTTTGTGTCAAGAATTTCAAGCAGGTAGGTGTTTTTTTACGATTCAAATTATGTTTACCGAATTCTTATCTACAGACTTAACCGTCAGAATGAACAACCTATTAATTTTATGTTGAACGTGATTAAATATATCATTTTTGGCGTTTCTTGGGAAAATTTGCAAGAATGCGGTAAAAGTGGAGTTGGGTCGACACGTAATTTTGTAGGTAGACAGATAAGCGGCGCGGCCGTACATTATGTGTGTAATGCATTCATGTACATGTAATAGGTACTGTCGGCATAGTTAAGGGGTTTGATTTGAAAATTTTAGATTTTTTATTGGAAGGTGGCATTATTTTTTCCACGGAATTCGAAAAATACCTCGTTACTGCTCTATTTTTTAAGTGAAAACTTCTTTAGCGGCGTTGAGCACTTTTTCTGTAATGGGTATAAAATCTTAAACTCGCGTCAGGACACGTGACCTGATCGAAAAAGCGTAAGACGGATGGAGCAACGACGACATTATGCCGAAGGAATAAAGCTCAAAATTGTGCAGGATCTTCATTATAGCTAGAAAATTTCTTGAAGTTTTGTTTTGAGATAGAGTTCAAAATCGAACATTATTTTTAGGTAAACAGAATAGATAATAGTACTAGTTTCCGACAACAACAATAGGCCCTAGCTTACGTAATAGTTGCTAGCGTCCGGCTCGCTTATACCTACCTACTTATGTATCTATAGATAATTAATTTCTCGAACGAATCGAAAAGAAAGACAAGGACAAAAATTTTCATTTATTCATTAATATAATTTTATAATTAAGGTTAGGTTTCGATCGAGTCTATCGTACTGCTTAACGGGTGTAAACAGACCCTTCACGAAGCCGTCAACCAAGCATTCTGTACATGAAACTAAGTAACACTGCGCAAAAATAATTGCTGGGAAACGGAATTTATTTTTGGACTTTAAAAATAATCAGATTTTTGTAGCGGGTAATGGTTTGCGCGCAACCGGCTGTAAATAATTGTAATATTATTTAATATTGTAAAATAATTGTAATAGTTTTAAAGTGTTAAATTTTTAATGTAATATAAATTGACATGTTTGTGTACGATAGCGCAATAAATGAATATTGTATTCTACCACATAAATGATAGTACTTTTATACTGATAAAGCAATTGGTGCAAAATTATTCCCTAACCATTCCAAAATATCAAACATGCTCAACGTTAATAATCAAGTTTTCACTTCTGCCGGCACTCCCGGAGTGCAACCCGTCTTTTTTTTTCATATGTGAACATCTCAGAAACCTTTAGGACATTACGTTGTGGGGCATTTTTTATTTGTATATGTATCATCATCATCATCAGCCTATATTAGTCCACAGCTGAACATAGGCCTCCCCTAATAAGCGCCATAGCGCCCTGTCTTGTCATAGCTTACCGCATCCAGCATCTGCCTGCAGTCTTTCGCAGATCGTCATCCCACCTGGCCGGAGGGCGTACTACACTACGTTTGCCGACTTTATATTCTTTTTATGCTATAAATCAGTTCCCACCACCTTTAAACGTTTCCTCAGAAACAACGCGTGCGAAGCCGCGGACATAAACTAGTAGTCTATAAATAGATTATATCTTGCTGCATATGTGTAGTTGTACTGTACCTACACGTGCTTAGATGCGATCTAAGCTAGTAAATGTGGTAGGTCACGCACGTCAAACATGGTCGGATGACTTTCGATTTGTAACACGTTTATGAAGCGTTCTAAATAAATAAATAAAATAAATAATGCTGGACAATTCACACAGCATTATCTAGCCCCAAGCTTAGCAGAGCTTGTGTTATGGATACTAGATAACTGATATACTTAATACAATAATACAATACACTACATACATCGATATTTTTTATTATACATAGAAAACACCCAGACCAACGGAACAAATTTCTGCAGATCGTACATAAATTTGTTCCGAGGCGGGAATCGAACCCGCAACCTCCTGCGTCGCAGGCGGACCTTCGCCCGCTGCGCCACGGAGGTAGTCGTTCTAGTACAGAAAACTAGGTAAAAAATCAAAATCAGAATCAATCGATAAATCAAACAAAATCAATAAATAACTAACGGCCAGAATAAAAGTTACATATAGCTATAATTTTACAGAAAATCAAACCGAAGCAGCAAAGCAGCTAAGATTGCAGTCAAAAAGAAGAACTTCCTTGGAATACTCGGTACGGGCTCTTAGTATTAAAATACTTGGAAGAGCCCATGTTTCTTTAGCTAGTAGGTCTTCTAGTCTAAAGGTAAGAAATCATAGAAAATTATAGTAACAGATTAAAACAATTACAACTAATATAAACACTTATATCTATTTCCTGACAACCTCCGTGGCACTGCGGGCGAAGGTCACCTGCGACGCAGGAGGTTGCGGGTTCGATTCCCGCCTCTGAAGAAATTTGTGTATAAGATCTGCAGAAATTTGTTCCGTTGGTATGGGTGTTTTCTATGTACCTATAGTAAAAAAATATCTATCTATGTAGTGTATTGTATTATGATTATGTATTGTATTAGTACCCATAACACAAGCTCTGCTTAGCTTGGGGCCAGATAATGCTGTGTGAATTGTCCAGCATTATTTATTATTTATTTATTTATTCTTAAAAATCTAAGCCGTCACCAGAAGGCAGTGCCCAGAATGCTGGCAGCATTGCCATGTTGAATGGCAATGCTGATTCGTTGATCGGATTAGAAGCCAGCATTCCGATCACCTGTGGACTCTATAAGAAGTAAAGGTAAGTATAAATAATACTCTAGAATAGAAGACCTATCTTCCTAACGGCGTTGCCAAACGGCCCTGTCGAAAGATCTGGGGACCTACTCGTAAAAACGAAAATGGAAGATTCTGATTAGTTTTTGCTCAAATCCTGTCTTATTTAGGTGACATGAGAGTACGTTTTGCTTGAAATAAATCCGAAACTTCGGTTTTTGTTGTCCGAGTAGGCTACCAGCTTTGATTGCAAATACGAATTGCCATCGTCTTATTTATGCTGAGACAGCACAACAAGCAAGTTGTTTTGAGTTAATATATTTTCTATTTCTAGAGCACTACTTTCACATGAAAATGAATTGAAAAAATAACTAAAATGTTTTTTTAACAACATTTTTGCAACCGCCCTTTCAAATACTTACGGCCATGTAACATAACTAAAATCGCACTCACAAACTACGGGTATCTTTCAAAATCAAAAACTCTTTATTTCCATAAATACAATAAATGTACACTTAGAAAAGGTCAAATTATAAAACTATACACTGACACGGAAATAAAGTGATATTTTTGATTTCTGTCGCTTCGGTATGTAGACCAAAGTAAAGAAGCGACTTTAGCAGTCATCATCCACAATAATCTACATAGCTCCCTGATCTCTGCGTATTATTACTAAGCCAGACAGATAATAATATCAACAAATTTTCTATTTCTAAAGTACTTTCACAGATGAAAGATGATAAAAAAATAAAAATAAAAATCTAATGTTTATTTTACCGACATTTTTGCAACCAGGCATTGTGTTTAAATACTTACGGCAATATAACATTACAAAAAATACTTAAGGCGTTATAAAATAACAAAAATCGTACACACAAACTACGGGTATCTTTAGCAACTATCATCTACCTACACTAACATTATAAAGAGGAAAGATTAGATTGTTTGTTTGTTTGTATTGAATAGGCTCCTACTGGACCGATTTGAAAAATTCTTTTACCATTAGAAGCCCACATTATTCCTGATGAACATAGGCTCTTTTTTACCGCGGGAAAATGCTTCATTCGTACGGGAAAACCGGTAACAGGATAATGATAAATGATAAATGAATTTATTGCTGTGTAACTAGGTGGTAATGAGTACATTGGTCTTAGTTCAATCTATAGTAGGTATCTCTAGTCTACTATGCTCAGGTTTACAGCATTGACATGCAAAATGAGAAGTTAAGAGAAAAAAAAAATAGAGATATGGTGAAGTTAAACAAATCCAAAACAAATTTTTCAATGTAGGCAGAGTCAATGATTACCACAAAAGTAATTAAAATTAAATAAATGTATCTATTTTAATGAATGTCAATGATAAATTATGTTAAAGAAAAAATAAATTAATGTCAAAAGTAAAAAAAAAAAAAAAAAAAGTCATGAAAAGATATTACGGATATATTAAGGACAACGGGTAGTAAGAATCCAGCTAGTCTACCATAATCTACATAGCATTCGCTTATCTCTGCGTATTATTACTAAGCCAGACAGATAATGGTGTGTCCTGTACAGCCAAATAACGGAGTAGTGTCAACAAACGAGGCTGTGACCTAGGTCATGTGGCTGTTTGAACCGGTCAAGTTGCAAAATGTCGGTCTAATAAGAAATGCTTAGCGACAACTGAAATAAGACTAGTCTGGTCTTGACTTTTTTATTTGCGGTTTCATATTTATTTATTTTAATCTGACCACCCAATTTGAAGCGGGGGAATTTGAAACGCAAAGTTATCGGACAAAATATAATGTACTAGCCAAACTGAGTGTAGAATGGTTGTAAACAAACTGCCTATATTTAACCTAAAATTCACTCTGTTGCCGCGTTTTTTTTATACGCAATTTTCATTAGGTATGTGGTATCCGATGTCCGTACTGAACGCTCCAATCTCTTTCGGAAATAAACAGTATTTTTCCTAAAGATATAATTGTAAGGAAGGATTCTTTCAATAAAAAATGCGTCTGAAATCTGAAACTCAACGCCAAGTGAGTTTTAGTAAATTAGGTGCAAAACAGTGCACTTCCATGATTTATCTATCGTAATTTTTCGCAATCGTGTTTTCATTTTAAGGAACCAAAGAAAAAATTTAGTAATGTTATGTAATTCTACTTTTTTACCACGGGATCCTGTGAATACTTAGATCTATACCTAGTTTGACAACCAAATCCTCTAAGTCTAAGGGATTAATATCTCCGCGATAGCACAGCTTATGCCTTACTTGTTACTTGTTTTCGGACTCGTTTCCGCAACTAGGCCACAGGTGGGCCCTTTTTGCGTGTCGGGTGGGGGGCTGCTAAACTAACCACCCGATGTCCTCCAGGAAGGCCAGCAGCTCGCTGACGCCGGTGCATGCCTCCCTAGGCGTCCTTGGTGTTCCAAGGTATTGTAGTCGTTGGGAAGCAACGCTATCGCACTCTACAAGCACATGCGCGGCCGTCTCCTCTGCGTTCATGCACCCTCTGCATAGGGGGCTGTCCGTGATACCCAGGTTAAATAGGTGTTTGTTAAGCATGCAGTGTCCAGTGACAATGCCGACGATTTGCCGGAGTTTGTCACGCTTCAGATTGAGGAGTTTTCGGGAGAATCCCTGTCTACAATCTGGAATACTTGCCCAGTAGTCTTGGTGTTGTTTGGTTGTATGTTGACGGATCCATGAGCGGACTTGACTGAAAGGTAGGGGGATTATTGGTTCGGGCCCTGCCGGTTGCCGCTCCGAACCTCTCCTTGCCAGTACATCAGCTTCGTCGTTTCCTCTCGATCCGCTGTGTCCTTTTATCCACTGTAGAGTGATATGCCTTATCATATGCCTTATTTAAGCTTCAGCATATGCCTTATTTAAGCTCGCTGTGTGGTGCCGGCTTAGAATTTGCACCACCCCAACTCTTCCCGCGGGTGTCGTAAGAGGCGACTAAGGGATATCCACCGGGGGCGGGCAGCAGCGCCCCCTGCAAAACAATTCTACCACCGAACTGCGATCCCCAACCCGCATGCCAAGCGTGGGGATTATGGGCATTACCCCCATCATGTGATAAAAGCCAATAAGGCGCTTATCACGGGCAGGCCTGCGTCCAGCAGTGGACCAATACAGGCTTTTGAGGTCAAAATCAAAATCAAAATCAAAAACTCTTTATTTCCATAAATACAATAAATGTACACTTAGAAAAGGTCAAATTATAAAACTATACACTGACACGGAAATAAAGTGATATTTTTGATTTCTGTCGCTTCGGTATGTAGACCAAAGTAAAGAAGCGACGAAGAAACCTTTAGCCTGTTAGTTGTTATTTTTCGAGTTGGAGCAAAACCCGTTCCAAGCTTTTTTATCTTCTAGATAATCTGATATTTTATAGTAAGCCTTTTTGCACAGCAAGGTTTTGACAATTTGTTTGAATTTATTTACTGATAATTTTTGCAACTCACTAGGAGTTTTGTTGTAGAAGCGTATACATTGCCCTTTAAAAGATACATTAATTTTGTGTAGCCTAGTTGTGGGCACAGCGAGTTTATGTTTATTTCTGGTATTAAAGTTATGTTTATCACAATTTTTAGGGAACAGATTTTTATTTCTAAGCTCTGCTTTCCATCAGAGATCTGCTACGTAGCTGAGCTGGAGATGACAGAATGCCAATGTGATGGAACCCATCATTCACTTTATAGAAACGCTTAGCTAAGCGATCTAATTGGTGGATTGGAGTTCACTACGTCTACACAGTTTACAAATAATAATAATGTCCTAGCTGAATTTCGACCACGGCGGCCAGTCTCATCGGAGACTATCCAGATGTGCAGGACATATTATAGCGCACAAGTGTGTGCACAAAAACAGGTGCTCTCTATATTCCCTCACTCTCATAATCCTATGGGACGGCAGACTGACACGACCGGGGAGAGCGCAAGAGCAGGACCAACGGCTTTAACGTGCTTTCCGAGGCACGGGGGTATAACACCGTCAATTTTCTGACCCCGTGCTGTGATTTTTTCTTGTTAGAAAAACCGCAATTAGGTACAACTATTGGCTTGACCCGGGATTTGATCCCAGGACCTCATAATCAGCGGTTGCACAAGCTGACCGCTGGACCAACGACGTCTACATGACTGTGTAGACGCATGAATTTATCCCGAGGTAAGTCTGCACAAATGACGGTGCACACGGTATGCAATTAATGTAAATTGCTTCATCAAATACGGACGTTGCTCGCTAATGTAATATCCATGCAACGATTACACGCAGTAACGTCGCAGCAACGCGGTTAAGTGAATAACAACATAACAAGCGTCGACCAAGTAATTCCTGCTCTATGCAGTTTTTGATCATATAAGACTATTGAACCTCTACAGTAAAATTGTATTTAGCGTATTTTGGACGAGTCAATTGCCTTCATCATTTAATTGAAGTATCATTAAATTATTAAAGTAGAATAGAATGATTATAGAAGTATTAATAGCTTTTAAGTCTTATCTTCAGTTCATGTAAGTCTAAATTGAAATGCTTCAAATAAAGACTTCTTATTATATTTCTTAATTTGTAATTTTTTTATTTGTATGATGTATGACAATAAACGTGATGACGACCTATGTGGCGCAGCGGGCGAAAGTCCGCCTGCGACGCAGGAGGTTGCGGGTTCGATTCCCGCCTCGGAACAAATTTGTGTACGATATGCAGAAATTTGTTCCGTGTTGGTCTGGGTGTTTTCTATCTATGTATTATAAATAAATAAATAAATAATGCTGGACATAATAAAAAAAAGGAATCTCAATCTGCCCGCAGATTCGCACGTGCTTTTTAAGTGGCCTAAGTCCGGCCCGGGGATACCAATTACCTACCTGCCGAATTTCATTGAAATCCGTTCAACCGTTTAGGCTTCAAACGGTTACAGTCAAACAGAGTAACTTTCGAATTTATTATTTATTATCTATGGATGGATGCAGTTTTTTGATATTTAGTAGATGAATCATTATATTAATAAAGTTAGTACTTTATTCACAGAGAAAGTTACAATCAAATAATATAAATAAATTAGAACTAGTATTTACAATTGAAACTATTGAGCTTACTGTAGAATTTTGCAAACAATCTACAGTCTACAGGTAGCTGAACTGATCCATATCAATTCAATACCAGTCGGAGCGTCCCCAAGACGCTGGCTGCATTGCCCCGCTGTATTAATAAATACCTACTTAACAATATTATTTTTAAAAACAAATAAAAACAGATAGCTAACAGGATGACCTATTCATGTCTATCCTGTCTGTCTGTCTGTAACATTTTCACAACTAATCAGCTACACGGGTTTGTGACATTTGGAAAGGAGTTAGATTTTATCCCAGAGAATGAAAATATCTACCATTATACAGGAAATCGCAGGCAGTACAAAGAAAAGTTAGAAATAATTAACTGTTTGAAAAAACAAATAACCGACTTTGATCCCTGAGTTTTAAAGAGTTTTTATGTTGGTATAAATACTTATTAATTCCTCGGGAATAAATAAAGTTTAATTCAAACAGTCTGTTTGTGCAAACAATATAAAACGTTATCGCAAAATTTTTGGAAATAAATAACAACGATACATTTATTTATCTCGGCGCCATCGATGTTTTTATCATTGATAACGTATGTTCAACTATTATCACGTTTCAAAACTGAACGAACTGAGCACGTACTATGAAAGTTAGTACAGTACTTCTGCGTTACAATAACATATTATTTGTCAACAAACACAACCGCAAGATACAATGTAATTTTGATGTTATCTATTGTATACTATTTTAGTCATAAGCATTTGTTTAATATTCCCTTACATTTTGTATTTCACTTTCCTTTTATTTTTTTAGCTAATTTGTACGTCCAGTTAAAAAACATTGTTATTTATTGATATTCTGTTTGTATGCACGGTCAGACGTTCTTTATTATAGAGACACATAGATTTAATAACCATATATTACTTGCGCTTACATTCTTTAATAACCATCCATACCATACATTACTTGCGTTTTGATCTCATGGATGTCCTATATATTAAATAAAAAATAAATAGGTACAACCGTACATCTTTTAAACTTAGTAAGATTAAGTATTTCAAAGTTTTACACGAGAAGTATATTCGCTCCAATTTCAGGAGTTTCACAAGCAACAAAGTTCGGAATTGGCTGACTATTTTAAATTCCCTGCCAAAAAAACTTTAAAAGCTTTACAAAGTCAACAACAAAAACTCACTAAATTATTTACAGACAGACAAAAACCCTTTCACCCTTCGATAAGTCAATTTATGTCAAAACTAAAAACAGCGAGGGGTGGCCCGGTCATTGAACCCAACAGCTGGTGTGGTGTATGAGAAATATATTGTAAAGTTTTCTTCTGTATTTATTTATAGGGGTCAAAAAACTTAAAGTGCGCTTCTTGCGACCCGCCGCCGCGAATGTAAAAAATTCATAACACACGGTGACTTGTAAAGTCGAATTATCTATCTCAGATCTAATACCAATGGCGGTAAACAAGGCAATAACCTACGCAAATTCATAAAAAACCGGCTAAGCTAGAGTCTGTTTCCCCAAGATGGTTTCGTCTGAACCGCCGCGCGAAACAATGTGTTTTAAATCAAACTCAACTCAAACATTTGTTGGCATTAAATTAATACGGAACTCTAGAAAGAGGTACCAAATTCACAAGTCATCCTTGTTGCTGTTTGCCTCTACACGAAGAAATTACTTTACTACTGACTGCCTGGACTGTGAATTTTAGCTGGACAAACAATAATTAATGCTTGATTTTTTTTAAAACAAAGTGTGGGATGACTTTTCACCCGATGAACTTACGACACTTAGGGCTCATATACACGGACTGCACGTTGCTGACGGCGGCAAGGCAACAGCACCCGTCAACGGCAAGGCAACGTGCAACGGCAACATAGACCTCCCCAAAAAGCGCCAGACGCCACGAACAGGGATCCTGACTCCTGAGCCGCCTCCATCCATCAACTCGCGCCCGCTAAGGGCTCATGCAGTCCACTGCCAGTCGACGGGTGCAGTTGCTTTCGTGGCGTCTGGTGCTTTTTTGTGGGAGGACTATGTTGCCGTTGCACGTTGCCTTGCCGTTGACGGGTGCAGTTGCATTGCCGCCGTTGGATGGTGCGTGGTGGATCTAGACGTTGATAATGATGTTTTTTTTAAGAATCAAAGACCAATCGAAAACTCTTTATTTCCATAAGTACTACCACACTGTACACTTCAAAAGTGAAAAAAAAAACACTGAAAAGGTAAAATTATTAAAATTTTGGATTTCTGTCTGTTGTCGTTCTGGTAGTTGTTATTTTTCGAGTTAGAGCAAAACCCGTCCCAAGCTTTTTTAACCTCTAGATAATCTGATATTTTGTAGTAAGTAGTAAGACTATTTGCACAGAAAGGTTTTGACAATTTATTTGAGAAAGTCATTATGAATAATACCCAGACAAATTACCTAATTATGCATGCTAGACTAGATAGACTAGACCCATACTAGACTTGGCTACTAGTCTAGTATAGGTCTAGTCTATCTAGTTTAAATGTAAATTAACATTTACACAAAATAATTAGACAAAACCATAAAAAGTTAATTAGAATAATTAATTCCGGTGTTTGATTAGATAAATACCCCATTAGATCTTTGTTCGGGAAGCTAAATTCTATTAGTTAAAAAAAACGATTGTTCCATTCCAACGATCAGCGCTGTGTTCTTTATTTGTTTATTATACGATGTTAATTAAAAAGCGTCGGTATCACATAGTTATGTGGTTGGTATTCGATAAAATTGCTAATATTATAAATGCGAAAGTTTGGATAGATGTATAGATGGATGGATGGATGGATGTTTGTTACCTCTTCACGTCAAAACTACTAAACGGATCGGGCTGAAATTTTGCATACAGGTAATTCTAATCCTGGAATCAAACTTAGGATACTTTTTATTCCATAAATCAGTTCCCATGGGATAGAAATCACCTTTCAACGTTTCCATAGAAACAACGCGTGCGAAGCCGCGGGCATAAACTAGTTGCTAATATTGCGAAAGTTTGGATGTTTAGATGTATGGATGTTTGTTACATCTTCACGCTAAAACTACTGAACGGATCTTGCTGAAATTTTTCATAGATGTAGTTCTAGGCCTGGAATAAAGCAGGCTACGTTTGATCCCATAAATCAGTTCCCATGGGACAGAATTAAACGTTTTCTATAAGGTTTACTATAGTTACGCACTGTGCTTATAATAACTAAATTTTAAGTAAAACCAGTGTGAAGAGGAAATAAACAAATTATTATTATTTTTATAAGAAACAACGCGAGCAAAGCTGCGGAAATAAACTAGTTCAATATAATCGCGCATTATTACACGGTCGAATGGTTCCGGGCCGGTTTGCAAAGATATCAGGCGCCTCGCCTAAGCAAGGCCTCGGACGAGTGCTCGAGTGCTCGAGAGCACAGGCGGCGGCAACGTGTCAAATCAAACGAATCACAAACATTTCCTTATCTACTTAATTCTTGGGTTCAATAGCACGCGTAGCGAAAAAACAGGCCAGGTGCGAGTCGGACTTGCACAGGAAGGGTTCAGTACTAAGCAATGGACTTGCACAGGAAGGGTTCCGTACTAAGCAATGACATCTTGTTGTTGAATCAGCAAACAGCATTCAAGTCCTTTAGTGACACGAAGCGTATGTCAGAAACGGGAATACTTTTTTTAACCCCTTTATTTTTAAACTTATTCTTATTTTTAGTATTTATTGTTATAGCGGCAAAAAATAATACTGTGAAAGTTTTCACTTTATCACAATATTACCTACCTATTACAGGGGGACTACTCGCAAAAACCAAAAGAAGAAGTTTCTGATTACTTTTTGCGTGAAACTTAATTTTTTTAGTCAGACTCGGCATCCAGTTCGTGAGATAGCCCACTGACAGACGGACGGCCAACGGAGGCTCAATAATTAGGTCCCGTGGGCACTCTTTGGGTACGGAACCCCAAAAAAGCGAAATATATCGGAATAGATGCCCCCCACCAGAACGGATCAACCGCCGAGGAAGTCTTAGCTAACATCCGGTAAGCGATACGAGCTGTTACTCGTAGGCGAGCGTCCTCGCTCTGGCGAAATTATCCGTCTGCATAAAAAAAATAGAACTTATCAGCAGGTGAGCTCAGATATTGCTATAACGCTGTTTAGGTGTGATGTTACATTTTGATAATATATCATTTTGATATATCACACTCTTACACTAATATAATAAATACGTTTGGATATTTAGATGTATCGATGTTTGTTACATAAACCGATCGGGCTGAAATTTTGCATATATGTAGCTATAAGCCTGGAATCAAACATACTTTTTATCCCACACAGTTCCCACGGGATAGAAATAACCTTTAAACGCATGCGAAGCCGCTGGAAGAAACTAGTATAATAATAAATAATGCTGGAAAAAATATTCACCATTATATATTTATGCAAAATTTCCCGCCCAATCCGTTCAGTAGTTTTGGCGTGACACGGTTACAAACATTCAAACTTTCGCATTTGTGTGATGAGTACTGCGATATGACACTTGTTTATTGCGAATTTGAACAGTAATTTGACTTCAATAAACATGTTGAGGTATATATGAATTTGTTTCATCATGAAGATGACTCAAGTGTGTGATTAAAAGAAGCCTATTTTGATAATAACTTATTGGTATACTCCGATAGGTCACAACACGCACAAAAGTGCTGCCAAAGCCAATCAAACTGAACATAACACAATCTCTGCTTAGCTTGGTGCTAGATGATGCTGTGTGGATTGTCCAGCATTATTTATTTATCTATGCAAAATTTCCCGCTGATCCGTTCAGTCATTTTGACGTGTAATACAAACATCCAAACTTTCGCACTTGTGTGATGATTAGTATGAACTGTGCTATATAAACACAGATATATAAATACTCGTTATTGCGAATTTGAACAGTAATGCGACTTCATTGTACATATTTGAATTAGTTTCATCATGAAAATGGTATGATGATGAAAAGCCTATTTTGATATGATACTCCAAAAAGCCTCAACACAACACGCATAAAAGTGGTGCCGAAACCAATGTCAATCGAACCGAACTGACGCTACCTTACTCTTACTTAATTTCATTTATCGAATTAAATCATTATACTATGGCGAATACAGTACGAGCTGTTTTAAAAAAGGTGTCCTAAAACATTTACGGTCGGCAATGCGCGTGTAAATCCTCTAATGTCAGAACTCTATCTATTCGTTGCAGTGTATGGCCAGTCTACATTGATCGTTCCGGGCGATCAGTGGCTCTGGAAACAATATATGTATTTTAGATCGTAGCTACAACGCAAAAAAGTTAATTTCAGTTTGTACCTTTCCGTCAGATGCTAACAGCTGTCTTTCTGAGTCGAGACTAACAATCGTAGAGGGTAACTCTTATAACACTAGGTATGTAAATTGAGCGAGACGCAAGCCCAGTAAGCTAGCTAACTCGCTAACCGGTGTAAAACCATTATAACCGCTTACCATCAGGTGGACAGCGACAGAATGCTGTCCAACTGATGGTTAGGGACTCTTGTGTGAATGTAGGCAACTGTGTTATTATTTTTATATTATTATTATAAGCTTATAGGGTCCCACTCCAAGGCAAATGCCTCTCTTTCCTCCTTCCACTTTTTTCTATTAATAGCTAAATTTGGTCACCCTTTTTGGTAAGAGTCCAGCTCGTCCTTCCATCTACGCCTAGGCCTTCTACGCAGCCTGGGCCCATTTGGAGTCCATTCCGTAATGGTCTTTGCCCAGAACTGTGTTATTAATACTGAAATATTTTAACCAATGGTAACGGTTAATTTTTAACAAGTAATTATAGCAAAGTTGACGTATTTGTTTTTAGTTACAAACTTTGGGTATTAATTAGTCGTTTCGCACCGCGAGCGGTTCCAACCGCGGTGCGAATCGCCCACGAGCTCTTTTTGAATGGGTCCTTTCGCACCCAGTGGTTAGATTGGAGCGGTGCGAATGGCTCTAGGTATTTTTTGTTTGCAGGTGCTATATTGACAAACATGCCGGGGTATTTAGTTTATTTTGAACACGTTTTTTTTAGTGCACGCTTTGTCACCTTCTTGAAAAAAAATATAGTACTTACTTCTTCCCTTAGTGTCATTCTTGTGGTCTGATTCGGCGTGCGCGCTTGCCGCCAGCAGCAGCGAGCACGCCAGAATCGCCAGCGGGTAAGGGCTGCACGCGCGCATCACGCCGCGCCGCGCCCTTCCGCGTCGCACCGCATGACCCGAGCTGCAACAAATAATTAACAATTAATTAATTAATAATTAATTCTGGACAATTCACACAGCATTATCTAGCCCCAAGCTAAGCAGAGCTTGTGTTATGGGTACTAGATAACTGATATACTTAATACAATACACTACATATTAGATAGATATTTTTTTTATTATACATAGAAACACCCAGACCAACGGAACAAATTTCTGCAGATCGTACACAAATTTGTTCCGAGACGGGAATCGAACCCGCAACCTCCTGCGTCGCAGGCGGACCTTCGCCCGCTGCGCCACGGAGGTCGTCAACAAATACACATTACTTTTAACCCCGACCCCGACGCAAAAAGAAAGGGCTGTTCTAAGTTTAACGTGTCTGTCTGAGTATCTTTGTATCTGTCTGTGGTATCGTAGCTCCCAAACGGATGAACCGATTTTCGTTTAGTTGTTTTTGTCACAGATAAAATTATCCCGAGTGTTCTTAGCTATTGATGTTTCATGAAAATCTGTCGGGGGGTTTTAAAATTTTTAATTTTGTTCTTGTATTATTTCACCACGAGTCGGCCTCGTTGGTTGTTGGCTATGAAAATAAATCTCCACAAAAATTCCCTGCTTGCATACGCACTACACGTTAACGCATTCAATGCCCAGCCTCAGCGCTGCGATCGGAGGGGCGCGCCGCTGCACACGGACATACTATAAGGCCATATGCGTCATAGACACTCTGTTAAGTAGCGAAATGAAACCCATCGAGTAGGATCGCTTGGCTTTGAACATAAATCGCCACAAACATTCCCCCGCTTGCCTACACACTACATGTTAACGCATTCAATGCCCAGCCTCAGCGCTGCGATCGGAGGGGCGCGCCGCTGCACACGGACATAATAGAAGGCCATATGCGTCATAGGCAGTAGCGAAATTAAACCCATCAAGTAGGATCGCTTGGCTATTTTGGAAAATAAATTGGCATAAGCATTCCCCCGCTGGCCTCAAGAACAGATCTCTAGCCGATAGGCACCTATCCATGTGTGTAAGCCCAGAAGATGCCTAATTCGTCCAAATAACACACCGAAAATGCTTTCAACTCAAGACCCTACATCCTGTTACCAAAGCAAACCTTGATCTACCAAGACAAGACATAATAATTCCAGAAAATCATGTTTTTATTCAAAGGATGATTTGTTATTCAATGTTTCCGACGTACCTTGTCAGTATTTCGCGGTCAGATGACCTACATTATTGCTATGGTTTTTGGTTATTTCGGAGTTTTCGTATTAAACTTCCTCTTAAAATGAACATGATGTTTTTAGGGTTTCGAAGATCGAAGATCGGTTTCGAAACCCTTAAGGTCTCGCTTTTTCTGTCCTTTTTTGACTCCTTAATAACTCAGCAATTACTGCAGCTATCAACTTGAAATTTAAAATAATAATACATTTCGTGCGCCTGTACAGATTTAAAGAAAAATAAATGAAAAATGAAAATACTATTTTAGGTATTCGTTAAATTACGAAGTCTCCAACCGGTACTTTTGGTACATATTTGTTGACAAACGTTCGAAACCCTCGGCGTGCGAGTTACACCCGCACTTGACGGATCTTGTTTTATTTCGGATAAAATCTACTGTTTTAGCCGAGGAAGGACTTTTAGAGATCAAATTGAAATAAATACCTAACTATCTATACGAATCCATAAAATTGAAGTGTCTGTTTGTAAAGTCTAAATACCAGCTTGTTACTGTATCCATAAGAAATTATACAAAGGAGTTCGAAGATTTTGGCCCTAATATCGGTCACCATTTTGTTTTATTTTCAAAATCGCCGCGCACAATAAAAGTTGCATTTGGAAAGAAGACACTAAAGCAGATAAAAAATGTCATAAAGCGTCAGGTTTCCGAGATATTCATAAATTTTTGTGTGTTCTATCTATATATATATAACTTTTGTTTTGATTTTTGCATGGAGGATGGCCCTAACATTCAGTTTTTTTTTTTAATTAAGAGTAGATTTCAAAAATAAAATTAAATGTTAGGGCCACCCTCCATACAAATATCTTCAAACCACTTTAAAAATGTTGTCTATCTGTCTGTTGGTTTGTTTGCGGTAACCTCCGAAACAGCTGGACCGATTTTGACACGAGTTTCACTGGCAGATAGCTGATGTTATAGCGAGCATCTTAGGCTACTTTTGTTTGAGCAAAAGAATTTGGATTCCGCGCCAAAATATAAAAACACATAAAATTGTGAATGCTACGCGAGCGAACAAAGCCACGAGCATAACTGAGCTAGTAAGCAATAAATGTCTCGTAAACCATGATAAAAAAATCGTCACTGTCCTTTAGTAATAAACCTGAGGATTTACCAATCAGGAACTAGCTTGTTAAGTTTCCTTATTACGATGAGAATTTATAAATCATCTGACATTGGCACACAATAGCGCTGTACCGCAAATTGTCAAGATATTCTTATAGTACGTGCACAACAATGCTTTTCATTGATGAATAAACTTCATTGATGAAGTGGATGACGTCTAAAGGCCGTAGTGTATAAAGACAGGCAAATAATTAGCGTGGGAGCCGTTGCGTTTCCCACGACACACCCGTAACAGGAAAATAACGATTAATATACGTTATTGACTAATCCTAGCTGAGCTCACAGTCACAGGTCCTGCTCCAATCACAGTGATTCACTGCCCAATTATGCAGTAACGGCCAAAATGATTCAAAACATAATTACAACAAGTCAGATACTCGTCAAATATGAGACGACGCGTCTATGATCCGCCTGCTCCCCTCATCGCACAGGGAGCAGCTCTAAGAGGATTCTACTATTCCACACTTTCAAAAACTAACAATCTTTCAAACGCTAACATTCTTCCAATGCCGACATACGAGCAATGTAAATCAAACGATTCTATTGGTGGACTTCGAAATCCAAATTCTCATTTCGCTTCACCATCTCCGTGGAGCTGAAGCTTGACCCCGCATTTTCTCATAATTATTTCGTCCCTGGATAAGGCTGACTGAAGTTAGATACACGCCTAGCCAGGTCTAGACAGTAGCGTCAGGGGGTCTGAAGAGCCAGTGTTCCGTAACGCACCGCATCGGTTAGCAAACGTTCCAGGAAGCCGTGTATAAATTTCTTATAAAACTTCGTACCTTCTTTAATTATTCTCGTAGGTGAGCATGAGCACACACAGTCACTGAAAGGGTTTAATCTAGGCAAAGATAACTTCACAGTTTTATTTTACGGATAAACTTGAGATATTTAAATGTATACACAAAACGTGTTTTGCCGTTAGCCGTGGTATTTTTGCTATTTTTGACATTTAACTTTGATTATGATTAATCAACGGAATGCCATTATCTCTTGATTGAAAGGTTGGCACCAAGCAGTCCGTTATTGATTTCTTATTTAGAGCCATCAGAAAAGAAGTCGAACTTGATTTCTTATTTAGCTATTTTTATTGATCGATGAGAAAGTAGGTAACAAATAATTGCTAGATGCCTACCGCGACAAAAAATGTGAAAGTGATTTTTATTGTCTTGTATTCTTCAACTGTGCGACTTCATATGAGTTTTAATCGTAGCGAGTAGGGTAAGATAGAGTGGTACGTAGATAAGATACCCTATGCTAGAGGCTGGCTCTTGTATTATCCTTACTCTATGGACTCTATAGATAAAAGTGAGGATAAAAGTAACAAATCGATTATTCCAGTTTTTGTCTTGTAAATGGGGGGTTGCCATACTCGCATACATAGCGACAAATTTTAAAAATATTATTAAAATTTGCCGCTCTTTTTCACTATCATCTCTCGGTAGTCAAACTCTTTACAAAAACTTTTAGAGGCAGTGACACACTGGTAATATAAACGCCGCGAAAAAGTTTTAAATTAGGTTTCGAAAACGGCCGAGAGGCGAGTGAAATGAAAAATGATTAAGCTAAAGGAGCTAGAATCAGCTGGGACGACCAGAACGACTACTTCGAGTTACAACTGCTTATGCTACGGCCATACTATCGCGTTAGCGCGAAGATTTGCGCTGTCGCGGCAAGTTTGGCCAAGAAGTTCGTTTTATCGCGAATCATCATCGCGACAACAAATGCCCTTGGGACTCGACATTGCTAAGTTTTTTTCCAATGAGGCCAAACACTTCGTCGTAGAACAAACACAAAGTTTTATCACGACAACGCGAAGACGAATCTTCACTTTATAATGTGGCCGTAGCAATACTGCATAGTGAACTATGCAACTGCTCGAGCAGTTCCGAGTATGTCTGTATATAAAAGACTTGCAAATGATAAATAAAAAAAATGGAGAAATGATAAATGAATTTATTGCTGTTTAACTAGGTGGTAATGTGTACATTGGTCTTTTGTTAATCTATGGTATCTCTAGTCTACCATGGTCAGATTTACAGCATTAACATGCAAAATGAGAAATGATCAGGAAAATAAAAATAAAATAAAGTTAAACAAATCCAAACTACAAATATTTCAATGTAGGTAGAGTCAATCAATTGCACAATAGTATACTCTAAGAATGTCAATAATGTATTTTAATGATAAAAAAATAAGTATTTAAAAAAAAATACATAAACATGTAAGTAGTTCTGTAATAGTAAATAAATGAATTTTGTATTTGTATTTAGCAGTTGACCCTGACTGCTTTAAGCTGCCCGTGTATCTAGGCCCTTAGTCTGGCTTAATCACAGCAAAAACCAATCGATTCCATCCCGCCCCGTGACACAATGCAGATTTTATACGCTGTACTGCATCTATAGCGGACGGCACGAGACAGGCGCCATAAATAGCTTACCTACCTTTTGTCCTAGCCTAGTGTTCATGACATGTAGGAAATTGTAGCGTAGGTATTTATGTTTGTACATAGCGACGTCACGGTGACGTCATTGCCGCAGGCGCCCGACTGACGGTGTATTCTGATATCGTAGATTTTTAGACCTAGTTAATCTGATAACTTACTGACTAGACATGATTGCCTATATAGCTTTTTTAGCTTGGCTATGCAATAGAGGATTTTGTGATATTCCTGTATTGTTGGGTTAGTAACTGTTTACTCTTCAATCTTTACTACTTAGTAGGTACCTACCTACTTTTAAAGGTTCTTAATTGTTACCATCTATCGTAGAATATTTAATTATTTACAGCTCTAGTAAAGAGCATATTATTCATTGAGAAAAACAATTACAATCAAATAATCGAAACAAATTAAAACTAGTTATTATAAATGAAAAAATGGAGCTAATTGCAGACTGTTGCAAACAATCCACAGGTAGCTCAACTTGTCCTTATCAATACCAGTCGGAACAGAGCTTGTTATTTATCTAAAGACTCTACCTACTGGACTTTTTTTTATTTTTATACAAGAGTCGCGTACGTGACATAACGCAATGGTTTCGACGGAAGATTAGCTTTGTAGTAGCCATAACATAAACTATATATGTTACAGCTAATTCAGCATATTATGCTGAGATTTATAACAAATAGTAAACTATATAATAGTACCCAGTGCTTAACCTAAATAAATAACCAACACCTTATAAATATGGTGCATAATATAGTAGGTATTGTATTTTAATTCGTTTTAGTACATATTAATGTTATAGTTTACAGCTAAAAATAAATTATACCTTATCTTAACTTTATTGTGAAGGTTCTTATTGAACTTTATACCTAAAATAAATTTTCTCAAATTAAAAATTAAACTGTAAATAAAACCAGTTTCCTTCGTCCTTCCTATTTGTACGACATTAAAGTGTAATTTATTCAGTTAATGAAACATAGGAAGCAATCAGCTAAGAATGGATATTTTCATGAAAAATCCATTATTATTCAAGATAATGTTTAATGAATTGTGTACTTACATGATTGTTCCATTTTTGCAGAGAAAGACTAATTGAAAAGTCATTAAAGCCAGCAATTGTTGCTAAGTGACTAGAGTCTAGAATTCGAGATAAGTCTAGAAAAACTGCATGAGTTCTAGCAACAAAAGCTATGCAATTTTTACGATTTTTTATCTCTTTCATTTTTAAACTCGTATGTAGATTAAGTCAGCGATTTTTTTATTCGATTTTAAGGAGGGCGGTTCTATGTTTTTATAATGTATGTTCGTCGATTACTCCGTTTACCGATGTGGATGATTCTTTTGCTATTGTATAGAAAATGATCTCGAGATGGCCCCACGAAAATTGGTAGGTATGTATGTATTTATCCCGCAAAGCTTAAACTGTCAATATATTTTTAAAGTATATTCTTTTTAAATATTTTAAATTATCAAAATATTGTGTTATCGTCGTGAAAAAACGTATAAAACAGTTTAGTAGGGAAACCGAGCTTTGTGAACTTGGCACCCGATTTTGGAAAATATTTTTTTTATTGATTATGAAATAATGTTCGCTTTTCCGAATTCGGGTGTTAAACCATTTTTCTACTACAAATGAAATAAAATTACTACAAGAAACTACACACGATTATATTTGTAGGTTAGGTATTATACCTATTATACGAAACAATAAAAAAAATGCATTTGACGACCTCCGTGGCGCAGCGGGCGAAGGTCCGCCTGCGACGCAGGAGGTTGCGGGTTCGATTCCCGCCTCGGAACAAATTTGTGTACTATCTGCAGAAATTTGTTACGTTGGTCTGGGTGTTTTCTATGTATAATAAAAAATATCTATCTATGTAGTGTATTGTATTAAGTATATCAGTTATCTAGTACCCATAACACAAGCTCTGCTTACCTTGGGGCTAGATAATGCTGCGTGAATTGTCCAGCATTATTATTATTATTATTATTATATTTCCAAAGTCGGGTGCCAGCCAAGTCCACACGGGGAAGTGATGAATTGGTCGGATTCGAATATTCCGAATTCTAAAATAGGAGTAAAGGTTTAGGACAAATTAAAAATAAAATCTACCCACCGCGGATAATAATAGGAGGCGATATTTTTAAGATATTTCGCAAAACTAATCGTGTTTAATTTATATCTAACGTAGCAAATCATTAAATTAAATATATAAATACTGCTGGACAATCACACAGCATCATTTAGCCCTAAGCTAAGCTAATTGAAATTCAATAGCCATCCTATAAACATCCGAACATTACTATACACTAGCAAAACTCGACGTTGAATGTTTGTATACAAACCAACCACCCATTCTTAACCTAAAATTCACTCTGTTGTCGCGTCTTTTCATACGCAATTTACATTACCTACTTGTCCATTTGAGATCCTTCAATAAATATCTTACAAATATATCTTAAACTCGACGCCAAGCAAGTGAGTTTTAGTCATTTGCACAGAAATATAATATTATACCTATTTCTGTGATCATTTGTCTCGTGATTTGTTCACAAACATACTACATCGAGTTTAGCTAGTGGTTGGGCGGAGTAGTTTCAAACCATAGAGAAAAAGAACTGTCTTCTAAGTTTTGAGCATTATTTACATCTTGCAACCTCACATCACAGTTGTCTCTGAGTATGGCCCAAGGTTAGGGTGCGTGCGTGCAGGTCCTGTGGGCATCGCAGGTAGGGGACCCTCCGCGCCTGCAGCGTTGTTTACACGTGTAGTGACGGGGGTCAATGAACCCTGCCGCACAACGTACTAGCCGTCATAGAACCAACTAAACACGATATAATCAGCTTCAGTTCAGTTCGATTCTCGTAAAAGTCAACAATTTTCGATTACACAAAAAAATATCAAGTAGGTACGTATACCTAGGTATTATCATATCAACTGGCTAGTTCAAGGCCGAGCGTACAGCGCAAAAATATTTTTGGAATTAAATTATTGTTTTTGATAAGACTCGGAGGTTTTATGAAGGTACCTACTTATACAATGAAAAGTGATGTAGGTAGCCAGTGTACCTAAATACCTACCTAACCTAGGTCTCGCGCTGCGCGACTTGACTTGCTTATCGATAACAAACAACCTCTGAATGTTTTACTATATTACGATTTCTGTAAATCACTACAAATACTGTGTCAATTTCTTTCTTTACAAGGTTTACTAGGTGTGACTAGGTGTAGGTACCTACTTAGTTTAGATTGTACCTTACCTACTACCTAACCTACCTTACGGCCAGGGTAGGAAATGTAGGAATAGGTACCTTACCTGAGTATACAGTAGCTAAACTGGATGTAAAATGTTTGTAAACAAACACGACACAAGAAACTAAATTCACTTTCCTGGCGTCGAGTTTCACCTAATAAATTGTTAGCAATATTTATTGGAGGAAGGACCTCAGGAGTAATGTAAATTGTGTATAAAAAGACGCGGCAACAGAGTGAATTTTAGGTTAAGAGGGCGCATTGCGTGCCATTTTGTGAAAAGGAAAGGAATAGGATTTCGCATTCATAGGGATAGGAGCGGGACAGAGCATACGTTTAGGGAACGTACGCAACATTTTTGCTTATTTATAAGAAAACTAGGAACCTACACAATGAAAAAAACTGTATTAACTAACTGTATTCGAAAAAACTGTTTTCGTAGGTCATCATTAATTATTATTACTAATTCGCTAGTTCCGAATTAGTAATACTTATTAGTTAATACTAAACTACGAATCAAAACAAAAATACCTACCTATTTACTATAGACCACAGGGTTCCTGAGATCTCGACCAAATTAGGTGCAAAACAGTGTACTTTCATGATATTTTTTATCGTAATTTTTTTCTCAATCATGTTTTCAATTTAAAGGAACCATAGAAAAAATGTTGAATTTTATGTAGGTACCTAGGTAATAGGTACGAGTTTTTTACCCGTGAGTACTGACTGAGATCTAGGCCTAGTTTGACAACCAAACCAGCTAGGTTTGTTTACAAACATTCAACATCTAGTTTGGCTATTGTATAGCGTAGGTAATTTTTTACAAACTAGCGAAATTGTCTTTCACTATCAAAATAAGGAGATGACGCATGTTTAAAAAAATATCAAGTAGGTATACCTACCTAGGTAAGTAAAGTACACTAAGTACCACCACCCCGTGGCGTGGCGATCTCTAGTTTGTTTATTAAAGGGTACATTAAGTATAGGCAAGGTACTGTAGGGAGGGATGCCTTCAAAATAGGTACCTTACCTATAGGTACTTATCTTCCTAGGTAGGTACCGTATTGACCTACTTGTGTATGGATGGATGCAGGTGTCTCATTCCATTGCATAATAAATAACTGCGCAGATACGAAATTTTTACTATAAAATATAAACGTACTATGTACCCACTTCTAGTTAGGTAGGTATTTTACGTTCGCGCGTACCCATACTTATCAAGAAAGGCGAATTAACAGAATGAATGCAAGGTTGTTCGAGGATATTTACGCCTAGCCTACAATGGCGTACTGTAGACGGAATACGAGAAGAGCGGCCAAGCCAACCGCCCCGCGCCGCGATTTGCCGCGACGCAGTAAAGCCGCGGGAAGGCGAGCGAGCACGACTTGTTTACACCGAGCTTACACCACGTGGTTCGGACTGGGGAGCCCCGTGCCTACCACACGACCGTCACGTGTGCCCATTCACTACACCTCTATAATTACTCAAATACAAACAACCAACCGGATTAGCCTAGCCGTAATCAGATTGAAAACAAATAAGCTTGGTACCTGAGCTCGGGGCCTGCCGTGGCTGCCTGCTCCTCACGATCCACAATTCAAATAGTATTCAATCAATCCGAGCACTGAACCACTAGTATCTGATTACACTGGTCACAGAGCACTCGTTGTATAAAACAACAACATGTAAACAAAAACAGCACGCGAATGAGTGGACAACGATTCAGACAAGTTATCACGAACGACGCGCGCGGACGACTGCCTGCCTGCCTGCGCCGCGAGCCGCGCCGCGCCGCGCGCGGGAAGCGAGGCGCGGGGCCGCCGCCGCCGCCGCCGCCGCCGCGCGGCCGTGCCGTCGACCCAGCCGAGGAATGCGGCTCGCGTTCTACTCGCAGCACCAGAGCGTAGAGCTTATTTTTTTTGTTCGGTACGTTGAGGGCGCGAGGGTCCACAATACCTACCTACCTAGGTACCTATCCCCTTATCTTACCTAGGTGGCACCGAAAAAGGAAAAATTAAAATAAATCTTGATCATTGGTAGGTAGTTTAGTTAGTAGGTATACCTACTTACTGTATATAGGTAGACAGAGATAATAATTAGCACACCAACCTAGACAAGATTAGGTTTAAACTAGGTACCAACAACAGCGAAATTCGATCTAAGATCACTAGGCGATAGTAGGTATATAGGTTAGGTAGGTGTCTATCCCCCGAATACTCAAACGCATCTGAGATATAAGCACGTCCCAAGTGACGTATATCTACCTGTTCCAGTGTTCTTTGACAGCAGCTCAGCTGTGCCGGCCGGCGCGGCCGCAATGCAGCAACCACTTCTACCTAGGTACTTTTTGTTGAAATCCTACTAGGTACCTACTACCTAGGTATTAGGATTTCATCAACCATAATATTTTACCTAAGACTGTCTTGCCTTTAAGACTTCGAATTTTCAGACCAGCTTCCGAGAGTCCGAGCACCCAACGTGTCGCAAGTTATGTTTTGGTGGTAAAATGGTCCAATGCAACGAGCATCATCATCATCATCTCAACCTAAAGACCTCCACTAGCATCCACCCACGGCACCCACTAGGATAGACCTCCCCAAAGATCATTCCTCCGCTCAGCATCGGCGGTTTCATGACAGAACGAAAATAATCACAAAGGTTCTGCTTCTGTCCCTTTCTTTCTTGCCATTACAGTGACAAACCCAGTGGCGGGCGCAGCGGGCAAACGTCCCCAATGTCCTACGACGCAGGACGTTGCGGCCCACTACCTCCCTAATCCCCCTTATCTCAGCAACCGTGACACTTAGGACATTGGGCCTTCTGGGGAAATGTAGCACATGACCCTACAACACCCCCAAAAAGTTATGTCGGTCCTTAAAGGTGCTTCTAAATGGGATATGTATGCTTTTCTGCAATTAGTGGCTGCATTATTGGCAACTAATTGCCCGGCCATTACAAAAATATTGCTCAAACACTGATGTCCGAGCAATCTATGGCCGGGCCATATGTTGCGTTCAAAAACAAACAACAAAGCATAGAACATAGCAATTGGTCAAAGCATCACTCATAAGTCATAAAGTCATAAATAACTTATCATAACAAACTTCATGTCGGTAGAAAAAGATGCACTAGGTATGCCATTACAATAGGGAGCGACTGAAACAACAATAGAACTGGCTGGGCAATATTGTAGTTAAATCGATCGGTCAGCGATCGCCCGGCCATACCGGCCATACCTAAAATGTTTGGCAATTATTGCCGGGCCATTACTGCAATCTTGCATAGTCTGGCTGGTATTGCGAGCAATGTTGCCGGCCATGGTATTGCAGCCACATATTGCAGAAAAGTGTAGCCCGTTTAGAAGCACCTTATACGAAACATCCTGTATTCTTATAACATAATCGCTAACGAAGCAGGATGCATCGCCGAGTTCGCAGATCAAGAAGCATCAGCAATGCCGTGGAAAGTAGGCGTGGCACAGTGGCACGTGTAGTCTACTTTGCAAGTTTAGGATTACACTTGGAATTAATATGAAGTTGCCTAGTGTCTTGCTAGTTGCTACCTACACCTACCTACTTACTGCACAAAAAACTCTGTGAAATGCTTAAAGAAGAAAAATGCTGAACATTAAAAAATACTTCATTATACAGGCTGATCCCTTCTCAGAAGATCAAACGAAGTGGGCGGTGCAGCGGTGGGGGTTATCAACCTGCATCGATTCGATTGGACCGCAAAATATAAAATTTTCCTGTTTCTCCGTTTTCCTAAAACCGTAAAACAACCCCATGTTTGTTTTGCGTTTTTTTTATTTATTTGGAACGTGAGCTGATTTTATGTTTTATCCATTATTTTTGACCTAGCTCGATGATGCTGGAAAGAAATTAAGCTCTCTTAAAATAGGAAAACGGAGACCCTGGAAAATTTGTCATATTGCGGTTGTACATTTAATATACTTAAAGGTTCTTAATTTATTTCAGAAAGCGATGCGACTGGAAAAACCACCAGAACACTTAGTGTTATTTCTATTGGTAGTTTATTTATTATGTAGGTGTGTAGGTGTACATGGATTTTACCTAACTTTATTGCAGCATCAAAACATATAAAACAATTAAACAAGAGCTGTAGCTATATATGTATTCCTATGTACAGGTATTGTGTATGTAAACTTGTAAAGAAATAATTTTTACTTTGTAGGTACTTGGAAAATATTAATTCAGTTTCGTTTTAGTCAACAAGTTCTATGGAGACAAAGTAGCGTAGGTAGCGTGATTTTTTGTTGACAATAATTGTTATCGGCAAATTGCTGGTGATGGTCAAAGTCCAACGGAAATCAGTTTGGCTTTACTATCGGTCGAGTTCGGTCGGTCAGTTTTTAAATAAAAAAATTAGATAAGTTTGCTCAGTATTTTAAGACTGAGGCCAAATTCTGCTAATCAATCGCTTTACTATGACAATGGTATCGATCGATGCAGAAACGTCCATAGATGAAAGAATTTCTAGATAGAGCATGCAGTACTATTTGCACGGAGAGATTGATGGATCAAACATTAACACGCGTCCATTCATCTGTAGTTACTTTCATCAAAAGTAAAATGCCAGAATGTGGCATTCTGAGACGACTCGTGGGTCAATTTAAGTTACTAAACTCTGAAGCTGACAGCTGACAGCAGCCGACTGAGGACAAATCACTCATAATTTTTATACCTACATGTACGAGTGACAATCAGGATCCATCAAAAATTAAATACACCAGAGGGAAGCTCTTAAATTGATACGAAATCTTTTATCATGTTCATTTTCTCGTGTACAAGACTGTGCATCATGTGCACGTTGTTTTGATATTAGTCCCATTTGCTACTAGGTCATGTTGCTGATAGGACGGTATGCTAATATGCCGTTTTACTTTTAGCACGTTCTGTTATGGTGTTCTGCTTAAGTGTCATTTGGATACGAAACGTTAAATCCGTTTCGTTTTGCTTTTAGGACATTTTGTTAAAGGGCGTTCTGCTTAAATGTCTTTTCGATACGAAACGCTTAAATCAACTTTGACTGCAAATGTATTAAGTAGGTATATCATTATCAGTTATCTAGATGAGTAGGTACCAATATTCAAGCTCTGCTTAGCTTGGGGCTAGCTGATGATATATGATTTGTCCAGTATTATTTATTTATTTAAATAGTTACCTACTCAGTAGGAGCACAGCATTATCTTGAGTAGGTATACCTACCTACCAACCTACATACACCCACGGCACGAGTCTGACATGTTTGGTTGACGACATAACCTCTTGGAACCTCTCTCGATAGGGTGGGTAAAACCCTCTTTGGTTTCCGTTTTGAAGGAAATTTAGCCTTAGACAAAAATACTAGCTATATTTGCAATGATATAGCTATACCAGAGAATAATAGTGCTATGATACCTACGAGATATACATAACATTAATACAGCACAGAATAGAGAATAGCGTCTACAAATGGTATGATGTGGATTGTTCGATGCGCAGTTAACCCCAATCGCCCTCAATCGAAGGACCGAATTGTTTGCTCAATCATCGCTGATATTATCGTGAATAAACACTGATCATATTTTTATTGTGGCTATACCTCTATATACTTTTGTAGGTACCGTTTTACTAGGAAAGGGAATTAGGTTGAAGGTAGATAAAAGTTTACCTACACTACTGATTGAAAAAGGCTGACTTTAAAATATCAGATTATCTAGTAGAGGATAAAAAAGCTTGGGACGGCTTTTGCTCACATCTTAACTCAAAAAATAACAACAACCAGGCTAAAGTTTTCTTCGTCGCGTCCTTACTTTAGTCTGATTACCGAAGCAACAGAAATCAAAAATATGTAGGTATCGCTTTTATTTCCGTGTCAGTGTTTAATTTAAGAATTGACCTTTTCGTGTACGTTTATTGTATTTAAGGAAGTAAAGAGTTTTTGATTCTGATTTCTTGATACAATACTAAGCGCATTAATATTAACGACCAGACGAGACACCCTGTATATCTATTTATTCCCGGTCGAAGACCTAGAAGCAACCCGAGACAAGTAGCAAGGTGTAGTGTAAAAGCTACTAGCGAAGAAATAAGAGGGTGTCAAGTATCCAAAGGCGATGAGGATATAACTAATGTAGTGGAAAATAATGTAATGGATTGACCCCCCACCAACATGTGGGAGACAGGAAGGGAAGGAGAGAAAACTCTATTTTTCCAAATAAGGCAAGGTATCAGCAAGGTAGGTATTAATATTATGGAATTACGTAGAAAACCGAAATTATTCCTGCAGCAGTAGGCGTAAGGGCCAACGCGCGCCTGCCAAGCCGCCGCGCTCGTGTTTTTTGTAGTTATTTAAACATAGTAACTAAGAAAATTATTTTATCAAGTCAAACTCTGCGAATTTGTTTAGAAATATTAAGTGTCTTTAGTTAAATACAAAAATAGTAAAATACCAGTAATTCGCTAGTCATAATATTGAAAAAACACTAGAAAAAAGGGGTACCTAACTTTGCGAGTTTATTCTATCGAGTCAAGTTCATTAAATCTTATAACTGAATGAGACTTTGACTAGACTAGATCCTTAAGTAATATTTTTTTTTTTCAGAATTTTAAGCACTATTTTCTAAGCCTCAGATGTTTTTAAAAAACACAAATATTTAGCCTCTGCTGGACTACCAAGCCTTATTATTAGATGCCTTGCCTTAATTAAACGCGGCCCGCGGGGCTTTGCATTGCAAGCGCTTTTTAATTTTCAACTTTTTTTTTTACTTTTTTTGGGTTCAACATTAACTTCCTCCTAACGAAGCGAAGGATGGTTCGTGGCGACTGTGACAGAAAGGGTGTGTTTATGTATAATTGCACCCAGAGCCATATGTTGACAATTTTTTTTGTGGTTGAAAGGAATTGTTTTAGTCGTTGGTCGAATTGTTACTAGTGGCAATGTGTTTTGGTCGAGTTTTCCGCAGAGCCCCAGAACAGGCCTGAAAGTGCCTAGAATAGACTCATCGCTAAAACACCAAGGGCAATAGGCAGTAATTCGCGACGCGCGGAGGCGTCAATACCCGTCTTCTAAGTAGGCAGCTGTTATTGCTAATTGACCTGCTTGGTGTCCCCGCCACCTCTTAGCAGCCCCATTTACCGACTGTGAAAATCATTGATCCAATTAGTTGTGTTTACGAAATGAGCTTGTGACGAAGCGAATAGGTATTAGAGGTAGGTAAAAATAGTAAGTCGAAGAAGGTATCCTACTGTTATAAATCCGAAAGTTCGTGTGAATGTTTGTTACCACGTATCTCCGTAACTACTTACCGATTTAGATGAAATTTCTTATGTAGAGTTTAGGTACTAGAATAACTCAAAATCTAATTATCAAAAATTAACCTTTGAGGGGGTTAAAAAGGGCGGTCAAGTTTCTATGGAAAATTATTATTCCTTGGTTCGATTCACTCAAAACTCGGTATAAATATAGTTTCAGTAAATAATGAATCACGCATTTTTTATTTTTACAAAACAACCGCAACTATCATACAAATTTCAGAAATTTATTGCACACCCCGTGCAATAAATTTCTGAAATTTCCAAGCCGGCGAAGTCACGGGGCGAAGCTAGTATACAATAATTATGTAAGTAGAGGTGTAGGTAGTTTAGGTGCGTACCTATGTAAGTCGATTGTGAAATTGTTAAATAAAAAATGTGCTTACTCTACGTGATGGCTAAGGGCAGGGAAATGATGATGAGAGATATTGTGAAATATTTATTTGAGGGCAGATTCAGAGAAGAAAATAAACAAGTTAATTTTAGACGACAACATAAAGTACCTAACTATGATATCAACACAATTTTATGTAGAGTTAGCGGTAGAGTCTACCTTCGGTAACCTTAGGTAAATAACGCCAATAATTAAGAGTCAACTAGAAATACAAAGAAAGAAAATAATTTTCTTTACTACACAACATAATACTTAGCCAACGAAACACTTTTCACTACCTACTTATTTCTTAGATCTAATTTTTGTGCGTCTCAGGTTTAGGGCAAATATGGCTTACACTCAGCATTGTGCTGGGTAGACCTGGTGTGTCTACCCAGCGCTGGTTTTCAGTGCAGGCCAAAGACAGATCACGTCACAACCATCCGTGGTAGTGGGTTTTAAGCGTTAAAATTAGGTACTCCAACTAAAATTAACATATTTTATGTAAGTACATTTGTACGCACATTATAAACCTATTGAACTATGCAAAATAAAAAGGTAGTTGTACAAAGGAGGAAAATATCCGTGAGTTAGGAAAATCCATACAAAAATGTTACACAACTCAGATGCAGCACTCCAGTGCTCCGTGGGAAATGAGTTGTTTCCATGCCAAATACGTAAGAGCTATGAGCTTTTTCAACTTCCACGGAAAATTACGGATCGCCGGAAACTTTTAGATGTAATTGCTTTTGAAATACAGGGCGATTATACAAGAGTTTTGCAAGTTAATTTTTGCGCACAAGTTTGGTGTTTATTTGATCACGTGTCGAAAAATATATCGGTACTCAAAACAATTCGGAAACGGCCCGATGCGATGTCTAGAATAGAATTCAGCCAAACATACGATCATGACCAACCCCACACTACAAAAACGTATCTGATAGTTATTTAAAAGAAATACCTGCTCGTTGAAATCACCAGAGACAAAGGCACTGATGGCAAATCTGTCAATAGCTGCCTACGCGCAACATTCACGTCGTAACTAGGCACATTGCACACTGCACTACTCAGAAAGCGCAGTACCCGATTTTCAATATTTTTTTATTTTCAAATGCAACATTACGGTATAAATTGTAGCGTATGAGCACATTACATGTGAGTTATGGCGTAGGATTTGGCATGGAGTAGCGCTGAATGGGCGACTGGGCGTCCGCGTCGACTCAGCGTCGCCGAACGTAAGCTAAACACAATAATCGGCCACTCACTGTATAACAAAAAATAAACATTGGAGTAACGTAACTGTAACACGGTAGTGTTTTGAGCAACTGCGGATGATGTGCAAAAGCTGATTATAGTTATATTTTTAGTAGACTTTGGTTAGGTATTACGACCGACATAAATTTTTGGGAAGTTAGGGGGAAATCAATATACTATTTATTTTTACCTCTTTGGGACAACAAACAATGATACTTAAATATTCACAGATTATCTTAAATAGACTAAATAAAGTAAGACCAGCCCCCGTTATCCGCAAGTTACAATAGAAAGGGGTGGTGTTAGTGAACTTTTATAGTAGGAGGTATAGGTAATCATTAAAGTTGAACGAACATAGAACTTTATTTAATAGTTAAACGTTGTTTAGTTTTGTTATTTATTATTATTTTTTGTCATATTGAATATAATTTTCTTTTAAAAAGTTTTAGTATAAAAATATCGTAGTTTGACGAATTCATTACGGGTGTAAGCGGGTTAGTTAGAAGTTTTTCACATTTTAAAAAGTTCTTCAGTTATAATTATTACCCTTTCCAACGATATGTTTGCTACATGATATAATATTTTTTTAATTAGGCAGTTAATTGTATTGTATTGTATTCATTTATTTCAGATCATTATAATCCATATTACACAAACAAAATTAAATAAAATTAAAAAAAAATTACACTTGTCAATAGATTAGATTAAACTAAGAGATACATGACTGCTAGGGTCATCATGACTAAGCAGACACTTTTTTATGTTTTGTTCTTCAAACATCCTGTTACATAATAGAAGTGCAATTGTTTTTAATAATGTTGAAGCTACGAACGATCTGATCTTGGGCTTTCACAGTAATTTAGATTTTAAGACACACTCCACAAATTATAACAAAAAGTAATGTTGATCCTGTTTTATTTTCTCCAACAAAATGGGTAGGTCATGCATACATTTATACCTAAGCTGTATTCTGCTATCTAACCAGTATTTACAGTGAGGTAATACGGCATGGGTTCTTCTGTATTGAAGACTTTGCTAAGAGTTTCCAAAACCAGAGTTTGTATGTATTCCACCTGGAAAGAAAAATAAGTGTAAGACTTCCATTCAGCGTTTCTGCTTCTGTGAGTATTATATTTAACAAACAAAATATGACATAGGTATTTCATTTAAAAGTACCTGTTCAGGAGGACAGTATCCATCCTCAGTAGATCTGGCTACGGTAATCAATACTGGAGGTGGTAGATTTTGCAGAAACGATCTGAAAACTTTCTTGACCATGGTCTGAATTTCGGCTTCTGTGCTTATGTGGTATGGAAGACCTCCTTGATCTCTCGTGCATCCTCCGGCAAAGACTGCCCACCAGTCTGGACGTTCACCGAGGATTGCGGCTTCTGAAGTTACCGCCGTCGCAAGCTCTGAAACCTATAGATATATAAAAAATTCTGAAAAAGTCCCAAATAACATTTGGTTGTATCCTATTTCTAATACGTGTAAAATAAAATAACACATCCATTGATTGAATCAGACACATGATAGGTACAAAAATATTTCATTAAACATGTTCAAATAACGTACCCTTTCAAACAACTCCGTCCTTTCTCCGTCATATGATTCTAAGTCGTTATTTTCCTCTAAATGTTTAAACAAATCTTCGAGCTGGTTAAGTTGTCGTTCCCGCAATTCGGTAACCTGCTCTATAGATCTCGCATTGTCGCCGCCAGGAAGTTCAAAGTTAAATATCGGTTCCAAACGATCGTACAAGCCGATTTCATTGTACAAAGAGAGAAAAGGATTGCCTGTGCTGAAGAAGTCCAAATCAATATCCAGAACGTAAGGCTCCGAAATATTCAGATCGCACGCTAAGTTTTGCGCCCAACTTTGCTCCAAGTGTTTCGGAGATATGCCAAGTTCTGAGACAGTGAGTGTGAATCTCCGTTCGTTTGTTAGGTTAGGCGAGTACAAAGCGTCTGAGAGGTAGTATGGTTCTTTGCTATCTACGCGAAGGTAGCCCGATGGATCATCGCCAACGGATATCTCCCGGGTACCATCAGAAATTTGTTGTGACCAAGGAGGTCGCAACCATACGACCGTGTCGATATAACCGGCCGCCGCTGCGGGCACTATCCAGTTTTCTATTTGCAGCAATGGTAAAAGGTCTCTCCCAGAGCGAGCTTCCTCGCCTTTCAATTTACGGTCTATCAGCAAGTCCGGATGGGCATCAAAGTGCACCAAAGTCGTCCCTTCGACTGGAAGCTTCTTGCCTCCGATTGCGGAATATATGAATTGTAGAGCGTCATTATGCTCCTCCACGATGTAGATGGGAATCTTTTTAAATTGCTTCAGGGACGTAGGAGTCCCTTTACAATTTTCGGTCATCTTATTGTTGTGATCGAAGATTGAATTAGAAGATGGCATCCTGAAAACAAACACGTTGATAAGGCTAATAGTTAAGTAGCAGACAAAAAAGTTCAGTTCAGTTTAGGGAAAAGGAGTGTTTGGAAAACATTGGCATAACTCTGGAAAGCTATACGCCGCTGAATATTACTGCCCTTGTTAAGCTTTTGGAGGATTTTCCAATTGGGTCAAGGACGGATACCGGGAAAAACTCCAACCTTATTCACGGCATCTTCGCAGTTGTTAGGAAGTGTTTACATTGTTAGACATGTAACGTTGCTGTGACATTGATGGAGTGGAGGGGAACGCTAAGTTCCCCGTGTGTGCTGTGTACACACACCCTGCAAACATGAAGCCTTTTATGGAATTTTACAATGGATGATATGGGGGCATTCTGCTATTGAATAGATACGATCGAGACTTGTCTGACTTTTACTTTTATTCTTTGCTGAACAATATTTAAATAAGTACCTGACATTTTTACCTACCTACTCACATGATTTGTTTTATGTTTAATTTAAATGCAGTTTTATAACATTTTCGGCTTGCTTTCGTTAACAACTATAATTCTACACCTAAACAAGGTTTTGCGCCTTTTGAGAGGTCCCGGTTGCCGGGTAGCCGGTGCCCCAGCGGCGAAATGTATTCGAATTACGCAGGAAGATACTTTCCCGTACACTTCGCCGCCGCCGGATACCGGGCTACCGGATCGTGTCAAAGGCATTCAGTGTTTGAAAGTTAGTACTAAAACTACCTACTTGCCAAACGTACGTAGAATAGGAAGGAACTACGATACGCTATCCATTAGCCTTCGAGTGCGGCGAACGATATCGTTATCACGCTAAAAACCCTCACTTTTGTCACGCAATAACAATAATGCGTCATGATCATTTCCGCGAAGTGCGTAATACCATTCGGCTCCATAAACGCTGTGCGGGGGTGGTCTATATGTGCGTTTTGGTCATTGGGGTACTTTACCATTAATACTGTTATTGGTATACTTGGTAACCCTGTATATTATTCACGTCATTCCAAGCTCTTGATGGGAATAACCAAACATACAGTAAAACACGCTGCTGTGGACTCGTTAAATCTAGAAACGAGAAATTATAAGTATATTTTATTGGGTAGGGAACCTTATAAATAAATGTTAATTTAAACTCAAAATTCATACATGTTTCTGAAATATAGATGAATTTCGGATCAGGCTGGGCTATAAGTTGCGTAGATAAAAAATGAGATTGAAAATGTCATGAAATCACATTCTTTATCTACACACCTTGTACTAGGGTTGGTTATGTAACTTCAGACCTCCCGAAGAGCTATTGTTGCCTATTTAGGTATGATCCTGTGACCCGATTACTGTAATAATTTGTTCTCACTACCCCTTGCTGGCCTCGCGCGGCGCATTGGTATCTGATAAAAACTACAGTCAAAACACAAGCGCTTTATACCCAACCTATCTATAAAAGGTACAATTATTGGTATCATGGAGCTACGTTCGTAACGTTGGTAGCAAATATTATAAAGGCATGTTTTCCATTAGAGTCAGCAAACTTCCGGCGCGATGCGTAGATGCGCGGAACGGAGCGTCGTCGGGCGAACCGCGGCCGTGCGGGGGGGTGTTGTGACGGGCGCAGGGCTCGATACTCGCCTCTGACGTCACTACGCTACTACGTACCCAAACATGCCCCCGTCCCCCGCACCCTGCTGACCTATAGCGCACCGCCCACCTGGGTCAAGGTATGCTGTAGATCCGCATGTCGTATTGCCGATGTTTTCGCTGGACCTATTATTTTGTCGCTATTTCGGCATTTTAGGTGCTACTGTTGACCATATTGAAGCTATTTATAATTTAGGGCATGACCGGCGCCGAATCGATGCGTCCACGAACGATCTATATATAATGTTGGTCTTTTTCACACCGCATCATTTACAATTTTACACCCAACGTAAGCAGAGCTTGTGTTATGGCTACTAAGATCAGTGATATACTGTAACTTACGCAGAGCCATTAACCAAGAATTGAATTAAAAATACTGTAACTAAAGCTAATCAGTTGTCTGAATAAGAATAAGAATAAGAATAAGAATATTTTTATTGTAAAAATTGTGTACATCAGGTCTTAAATTCAATTAAAGTGAGTATCAACAATCGTATCCATTTCGGACATACAATAATTTATAATACTATAACCATTCAATTATATTAAATTTTTCCCTAGTCTAGAATAGATCTAGGATGGATAGTTCCCTTCAAAAAACTCCTTAAGGTTGTAGTGTACACTATTTACAAGGGGTTATTCCCATCTGATCATATGATCAGATTGTGGTTGCATCTGATCAAATAAAAAGTTCCCGATGGATCATTGATCAGATGCAACTGCTTTTTTGAATTAAATTTTGTGCCAACGGATCATAATTATATATTTTGCCGTGTAATATTACTATGCACTGACAACCTTTTTCTGTACCTACGACTTCTTTGTATTTATTAACTATCTATTTTTATAGTTCCTGTTGGGTAGAGAAAATAAAAAAAACTAATTTTGATAAAAAAATTAGTCTTTTAATTGCAAAAGTACTTAAAACTTTAATTAAACAAAATCTACAATAAACAATTCTTAAAACAGATTAAATACACAGAACAATCTTAAATAAATAAAAATTATTTTGATCACAAAATAAGTCTTACATATATTTATAACACAAGTACCTACTTAAAACTTTAAAACAAAATCAACAGTAAAACACTAAACAATTCGTAAAATAGGTTAAACAGACAATATAATAAATATATATTGAAATTTGGGTTGGTTAAAGTACTAATTGTTTGTTTAAAAACTAAACATCTACAAATCAGTCTAAAATTTGTAATGGTAGACTAAAATTAAACAAAATAAAAAACATGACATTACAGTTTGTTTATTAGATACTTATTGTTAGGTTTAATAATTATTTTCTTAATTTTTCCAGGCAGTGACCTACAGTTATGTTTTTTTTTAGTAATTGTTCGAGTACGTTACCAATATATCTGTTACGCGATACATGTTTGATCAATTTTTCATTTGTTTCATGGCGTGCTAAGCGCAATGTATAATATTTACTGTCTTTTTTCAGCACTTTTAAGAGATGTTGCAATGTGGGCTGTTTTTTTTTAATTATCTTATTCAGTCTTGCGTTCCATGATTCGACTACATTATTTGTGCGATGTAATTCTTGGTTAACACACCAAACGCCAATCCATTCTTCCGTTGTGAGCCACTGTCTCATCATACAATCAATGAACTGGTTGATTTCTTCTTTGGCTTCTTCTAAAGTCGTAGTATCTTCTTTAACATATATCCAGGCATCGGAGATGTGTTCTTTTGGAAGTAGGGGTAAAACAGATGTAAGTGATACTATCTTCCTTGTATCAGTACATTTCGTGAGCCCCAGTTGTTTTCCTTTCTTCCATATGCATTGCGAATAATGGAAGTAGCATCCTTTGATTTTCGCTTCTGGAAACACTTCCTTTATAGCTGCCATATAAGGTTTTTAAAAATCTGTTTTAAAGTTTTAAGTAGGTACTTGTGTTATAATTATTTTGTGATCAAAATAATTTTTATTTATTTAAGATTGTTCTGTGTATTCAATCTGTTTTAAGAATTGTTTATTGTAGATTTTGTTTAATTAAAGTTTTAAGTACTTTTGCAATTATGAGACTGATTTTTTAATTAAAGTAAGTTTTTTTTATTTTTCTCTACCCTACAGGAACTATAAAAATAGATAGTTAATAAATACAAAGAAGTCGTAGGTACAAAAAAAGGTTGTTAGTGCATAGTAATATTGCACGCCAAAATATATAAATATGATCCGTTGGCACAAAATTTAATTCAAAAAAGCAGTTGCATCTGATCAATGATCCATCGGGAACTTTTTATTTGATCAGATGCAACCACAATCTGATCATATGATCAGATGGGAATAACCCTTTACAAGCCATTTCCTTAATCTAGTTTTGAACAGATTTCCATTAAGCGGCTTTATTTCTATTGGTAAATTGTTAAATACTTTAATAGCTGTTATATATGTGCTTTTATGGAACATGGTATTATTTACTTGAGGTATACATAAGTTAAATTTATATTTATTTCTCAAGCTTTCTGGACGATTTGATTTAATATTAAAAAAAGATGGATTATTTTTAACGAATAAACAAATTTCTAAAATATAAATATCTGTAAGAGTAAGGATATCATTTTCTTTAAATATGTGGCGTAAAGATTGGGTACTTTCTAAATTAAAGATAGCTCTAATACATTTTTTTTGCATAATAAACACTGATTGTACTTCCACTGAGTTTCCCCAAAAGATCACACCGTAGGACAATTGAGGAAAAACATGTCCGTAGTATGCGTTTTTTGCTACTATTTTAGATGAAACGTTACTTAAGATATAGAGGGCATAACAGTACTTAGCGATTTTATTATTAACTTTAACTATATGAGATTTCCAATTTAAGCAGCTGTCAATTTTTATTCCAAGAAAATTAATTTCACTGACTTCTTCCACGCTATTGCCCTTGTTTGTTATATTTAAACTAATAGTTTGTGTCTTGTAATTTTTGAATCTAAGAAATTTAGTTTTATCAATATTCACTTTTAGATTTAAGACACTTAGCCAGTTTACTATATCATCGAGGGTTTTATTTATTTCATTTTCAAAATCATGTATATTATCATTTATTTGGGGTACGAAGATAGTGGCATCATCTGCAAACATGACACAAAGATTTTTTGTGATGTACGGCAAATTATTTATATATATTAGGAACAAAAGTGGTCCTAGGACACTGCCCTGAGGAACTCCCAGTGAAATGGGCTCAGAACTAGAATAAATATACTCAATGGTTTTATTTTTCTTATTATATATTTCAATGACAGTTGATTGTTTCCTATCTTCTAGGTAGGATTTGAATAGAGAATGAGCTAGTCCCCTAATACCTATTTCTTCTAGTTTATCTAAGAGTAAGTTATGGTCAACACAATCAAACGCTTTAGAGAGATCTAAAAATAACGCAACACCATGTTTTTTGTTATTAATTTCGTCCCATGCTTGTTTTAGAGTCTTGAAAATTGCAAGTGCAGTATTTTTCCCTTGTCGAAAACCATATTGATTGGGGTTAAGTATATTATTTGCATCTAGAAATGTTATGACTCTATTGTAAATTACTTTTTCGTAGATTTTAGACATACACGGAAGAATAGCTATGGGTCTAAAGTTACCCATGTCAAATTTTGAGCCTTTTTTATATATTGGTTTGATAATAGCTTTTTTTAGATTTGCGGGAAAACAACCATGTTCAATGGATAAATTTATAATATGTACGATAGGTTTTACTAATATATCAATACTGCTTTTTATTACCTGAATGGGGATCGAGTCATGTCCAGAACTCTTTGTATTTTTTAGTTTTTTGACAATATTCTTAATTTCACTCGCATCAACCGGTGCGAGAAATATACTTTTACAGTTTGTTTGTTTTTTACTATTTATATTTGGATTATTTGTAGCTGTATATTCTGATTTGTTAATGTTAAGGTTGATATAGTGTTCATTAAAAAGTTTAGCAATTTCTATGGGATCATTTACTTCTCGATCTCCAGTTTTAATTTTTTCAATAGTCATTCGGATTGCATTTGTGTTATTTGTGTATTGTTTAATAATTCCCCACGTGGCTTTTGTTTTATTAGTGCTCTTATTTATATATCTTATGTTAGATATTTTCTTTGAAACTCGAATAACTCGCTTTAATATTTTGTTATAATTTATGTAATTTTCACAATTTTTATCATTTCTGTTAGTTTTATTTTGCAAAAATAATCGACGTTTCGTTTTACTTGATAAAATAATACCTTTAGATTTCCAGTTTTGTTTTCTTTTATATGTTACTTTACATTTTTGTATTGGTATACAGAGATTAAATATCATTTGTATTAGTTCTATAAATTTATCATATGATGCATCTGGTTCATGTTCACTATATACTTCGTCTGACAAGCTATTTGCCGAAAGGTAGAGATCGCTCGCGTCTAGGTACATCACAAGTTAGGAAACTTAGTTAGAGCGAGAAGTTGAACTAAATGGAGAAATAGGTGGAAAACACAATAATACCTACTTACTTTACCAATAATTTATGTTTTATGTAAGATCTTAACAAATAAACAATTTTATAATTGTATTTTATTATATACAAGCTTCTGTCCGCGGCATCACACAAAAAAGTAGCGTACTAAATAAGGCAGATTATGCTCTACTTGTACCTATGCCAAATTTTGTCTTGATGTGTTCAATTGTTTTTCATATCTTATGTAACAAAATTAAATATTCTCACAATCAAAACCTTTAGCTTTTATTACAATATTAGTCGATTGGATTAACTAAATACCATCCAAGAATAATAAAACTCAGATCTTTATTGTAACCAGTATTTGCAGATTACTCACTTGTGCAGTTTGTCCTGCGGCGAAATCGCCCACAGCGTCATAGTGGCCTGTGGCCGGCAGTGGTCACTAAGAGACAAAGTGATCAAATGTTACAGGACCAAAATAAGTGCAAGGGTTCAACCTCCACAACTAACACCCCACATATTTGAACATTTATAAATGCAACACCCTGTATGTACGATACGAGGCATTTATTTTTTTGGGCTTTGCTGCTAATTCATAATTCATTTATTGTTTATGTATGATTCAGGTAATATTACAGTCAGTTCATGAGACTTATTTTAAATCGCTGGATTCTGCCACTTGGGCGTACAAACATTTCAATAGCTGCTTGGTAGTGGTTATATTGTATTAAAAGTTATTACCTTGTGGTGGTCGATCGGTGCGTTCACAAAATAATAGGTATTCTTATAGGTACCTACCTACCTATTCTATCTATGAAATGCTATCATAAGCCATTGACATAAGCAAGCAATCAGGGGCCCCTGGTCAAGTAACTTACCTACCTGCCTGGTCCCAAAGATTTTCAACTAAGAAGTCAGGTAAGTACTTGACCAGCTGATCTCACCTCACCTCAACAGCCTGTATTGGTTCGAAAAGCGCCTTATAGGCTTTTATCTCATGGTAATGCCCGTAATCCCCACGCTGGGCATGCGGATTGGGGATCGCAGTTCGGTGGTGGAACCGTTCTGCAGGGGGCGCTGCCGGTCGCCCCCCCGGTGGATATCCCTTAGTCGCCTCTTACGACAACCGCGGGGAGAACTGGTTCCAGCTGATCTATTCAGATAATATTCTGGTCTCGAGTACCTATATCACTCATTAGTCATTATGTACTATTTTCGACGCTCATTGGATATCAATATTACGAATTAAAGTAAAACATAATTCATCAATGAACGGCGAAAATGGCGAGTGATACACACATAGTATAGGTATTTATATTTACACCTGTGTTGACCAGCTGGTAAATAAATAAATAATTAATAAATAATGCTGGACAATTCACACAGCATTATCTAGCCCCAAGCTAAGCAGAGCTTGTGTTATGGGTACTAGATAACTGATATACTTAATACAATACAATACATAGATAGATATTTTTTATTATACATAGAAATACCCAGACCAACGGAAAAAAATTCTGCAGATCGTACACAAATTTGTTCCGAGGCGGGAATCGAACCCGCAACCTCCTGCGTCGCAGGCGGACCCTCGCCCGCTGCGCCACGGAGGTCGTCGGAGGTCGCTAGGTAGTGCATGCATTTCCTTACTGAGTGGAAGGGTGCAGGTTCAAGTCCCTTCTAGGTCGTAAATTTTTGGGAGGATAAATAGTTCATGGTTAGAGATTAGAATAAAAACCTATGTACTTTGAAACCTTGCACATTTTCAAACTATTTATTTAAAGAGCTAGTGACATAAGATGGCATTTTTTTACTGCTGCTGCATGCACCCATTATAAATAAATAAAATAAATAATGCTGGACAATTCACACAGCATTATCTAGCCCCAAGCTAAGCAGAGCTTGTGTTATGGGTGCTAGATAACTGATATACTCAATACAATACACTACATAGATAGATATTTGTTATTATACATAGAAAACACCCAGACCAACGGAACAAATTTCTGCAGATCGTACACAAATTTGTTCCGAGCCGGAAATCGAACCCGCAACCTCCTGCGTCGCAGGCGGACCTTCGCCCGCTGCGTCACGGAGGTCGTCATTATAGGTAGTTGTTGGATAAATGCAGACCGTAGGATCATCGCTATTTACTGTGCACCATGCTGAGCAATGACTTTTTATAGTCTAATGAGGTTGTGTGTACTATACAGTATAGCCAAACTCGATGTACAATATTTGTAAACAACCCACAACACAAATACCTGAAACTCACTTCACTTGCTTGGCGTCAAGTTTCAGATATACTAATTGTAATATTTATTTAAGGAAAGAACTCAGACCAACAAGTAATTTTATTGTAAATTGTGTATAAAAACATGCAGCAACACCAATATTCTAGGGGCAACACAGTTAATTTAAGGTTATGTATGGGCTGTTTGTTTTCAAACATTCTACATCGAGTTTGGATAGTGTGTAGTTACTAATTTTGGTTGTAATTAATTTTGAGGCAGACATATGTTTTTTAAATAAATCATAAAAACTGTTTTGTTTCTAAAATAAGGCAGTCAACTTTCTGAAAACTGAATGCGACACTTTCCAGTTTCAGTATGAAGTTTTGTCAGTGCCTGGAAGAGATTGCTTTTAAGCGATAAGGACATAGAAACACAAAACTTAAATTAAGTTGTATTTTATAATAAAACAATTCCATATGGCAGTCTCTTGCCGTGCTTTGACTTTGAGTAATGAATGGGCTTATGAAAATAAAGAAAATGTCTCTCTTCTGCACTAGTCGAGCAAATCGCTTGCAAGAGTTGCAAGAGCACACATGCAATACATATAGATGCTACACAAGGGACGTTGCTGCGCTGTTGGGTGTTATGTATGTGGGGTGTGTGGTTGTCTAGTAGCTTGAAAAAAGGCATTGAATATGCCTATATATTAATAAATAATAATCCAATGTTTTGCGAGACTATTTTACTACTTATTGCAAAACAGGATTAGGTACATCTAGCATTATGAGATGGTTGGCCTCGAAAAGCAAAACTATAATTTCATAAGAACAAAAACCAACTGAGTAGTTTAACACCTTAAAATATATCTAACATTCTAGAACTGAGTATAAAGCCTCCAGCGTGAATGCAAATGTCTTACGCACATAAATTTAAATGATTGCTTCCAGGCCTTCAGATCTATCTAGCTGTGTTACCCGGTCTAAGTGCATACCTCAAGATGTGGAAAATTAGTTTTTTTTATTAATAGGTGTAAGTACATACCCAACCTGAATCGTCAGGGGCACGCTATGTTTCTGTCTTATCTAATATAGGTACCTATAAGAACACACAATACAAGTAAAATGTTGGTTGAATAAACTATGAATAAACTTTTAGGTTGGAGGTTAAGTTGTTTATTATTTAAGATGGAAAATGAACCAACTTACAGAAGGGACGTTTCAGGAACTAGGACACGCACGACTAAGACTTCATAACATTTGTACGTAGAATAGTTAAGTTTTTTTTCAAAACTATGTACTATTTGAAATTAAAATGATGTACCTACCTACTATTTCAAAATAAACACTCAACTTTTTGTTAAATGGCTTCTGCATCTGGTTTGACACAATTCTGCCAATGTCCGTCTCATGATAGCATCGCAAGTGAATAAGTAACAATCTCTATGGTATTGTACAGTATTTACAAAAAAAAAATCACTAAACTACAAAACAAAAGGAAAAAAAACCTCATAACTACGGGATAATCAAATTTACAATAAATAAATACATATAGGTAAAAACCTACTACTAGGTACTTCTACTTATTACAACTTTATATCGTTATTATATATGAATTTACCTATGGCATAATTAACTTTAGGAGAAAAACAGAGAGATAAAATACATTTCATAGAAGTTGGAAGAGGAACATCAGGGGGAAGGGAGTCATATAAAGAGAGAGAAACAATAGGGCAACTGAAAAAAATGTGATCCACGTGACCTTCATCTAAGCCACACTCGCATATGGAATGGTCCCTGATCCGAAGTCTCGCAAGGAAGACAGGAGTGCAAGAGTGACCCAGCCTTAGTCTACAAATGGTCGAGGACGTAGTTTTGTTGAATTTTCTAAACTTAAAAAACCACGGAGATCGAGGGATGTCCGGCTGGACATCAGCATAATGTTTGCCTTTAACAAGTTTTGAGGTATTCCAGTGATCAGTCCAAGATTTCTGAAGATACATTTTAGGAAGGAGGCATAAATCGTGGCAGAAAGAATGGAAATGCTCAAGCGAACCTATCAGAGCCGCTGCTTTTGCACAGGAATCAGCAGTTTCATTACCTGAAATCCCAGAATGACCTGGAACCCAAGCAAGAACTACGTCGATGCAAAGATTGTTGCACTCATAAAGGGCCTGACGAATTTGAAGAATCAGAGGGAATCGCGATATGTCTCTAAAAGGATTAGAAATAATTGATTGGAGGCAGCTTCTAGAATCAGAAAAAATTATAGTTTTGTTTAACTTATGAGATTTAACAAACAGAATAGCTTCTAATATAGCAACAGCCTCACCAGTAAAAACCGATGTGGAGGAAGGGCATTTAAAACTTAAAGTAATATTTGTAAAAGGCATCCAAACCGCTGCCCCAACCACACTATCTGATGATAACTTAGACGCATCGGTGAAAATGGAGTGCCACCCACTAAATTTTGTATCAACTTCCGAATTAAATATTCCTCTCGCATCCACAGAATTTTTAAATATACCAAAACGCAATAAAACTTGTGGGCGGAAAACTAGGGCATCATATGGAGTGGAATATAAAGGATGAGATGGAAATTGCTTAACGGCATTTGGAAATTCTGAAAATTTTTTGAAACTACGGAGTAGACAGGGGATTTTATCAGTATATCTGAATAAACTAAGGAGATGGTTTAATTTTGGGAGAAGAGGGTGATTAGAGTTTTGGGCCAATTTGAATAAAAATCTATCAGAAAGAAATTGCCGGCGCATAAATAATGGAGGTTCACCACACTCAACCTGCATAGCATTTATAGGCGAAGACTTCATGGCACCAATAACAATACGTAAACATTTAAACTGAATTTTGTCAATTTTGTCAAAACCTGCTTTGTTGCACATGCTAAGAAGGAAGGAGCCATAATCGAAATGGCTCCTTACTATCGCATTATATAACAATTTCTGGGTGTATGGGTGAGAGCCCCACCATACACCGGATAGAGACCGTAGGATATTAGTATTTTTTTCACATTTTTGGGCCATTGAAATGAAATGCTGAGAGCCTGTCATTTTGGAGTCCAACGTTATGCCTAAAAATTTTGCATGAGTGGATGTAGGAACAGTGTCACTGTCAATAAAAATACTTACAGGCGGTACTATGCGTTTTTTAGTGAAAATAACGGCAGAGCTCTTTGACGCAGACAGAGACAGACCATGATCTGTAAGCCAGTCACTGAGGTATGATAGAGCTGAATTGAGTCTGGTACTTGCCTCGTCAAGGGAAGTCGATGAAATATATAGAGTTAGATCATCAGCATACTGTAATACATTACAGAAAGAGTCAACAGTCTGGTCAAGATCATATGTGTAAAGGCTATAAAGTAGAGGACTTAAGACAGAGCCCTGAGGTAAGCCCTTCCAGACTAACCTAGGGGGAAGGAGTCCATAGCAAGATTTAATGACCACTGATCTTTCCATTAGAAGATTCCCAATAAATCGAACCAACTTCTCAGGAACACCAAGTTGAAGAAGCTTCCTCATAAGAACTGGAAGTTGGACGCTATCATACGCAGCAGCAATGTCAAGGAATACAGCTAAAAGATATTTTTTTTCTTTGAAAGCTATGTGTATATCTGAAATTAATAAACTAAGGTTATCTAGAGTTCCCATGCCTTTTCTAAAACCAAACTGAGTTTTAGATAAGATAGACCCATTCTCAGACCACCATTGTAGGCGGCGATTGACCATCTGTTCCGCCACTTTGGCCATAACTGACGATAGCGCTATGGGCCTACGACTGGATGGATCTGAAGGATCTTTGCCAGGTTTCAGGATAGGCACAATAATTTGGGACTTCCACTGATCCGGAACTACACCAATATCAAATAACTTATTAAGAATAGACAAGTATACCTGTTTAGATTCATTGGACGCTTTAACAAGAAAAGAATAAGGGATTCTATCTATGCCAGGAGAAGAGTCAGTCAGTCCGTCAAGAGCAAGGGTCAGTTCACTGAAAGAAAAAGGGGCGTCTAAGCCGTTAGACGAAGGAAGGAAAGAAGGGGGAGTTGGAATAGAATTAATAGAAGGGACAGAAGGGGGAGCAAGTTTATCTGAAAAAGCCTCTAGCCAAGAAGAAGGATCATTAGCTGTGAGATTATCGATAGCACAAGACCCTCTAAAGCGCCTTATTTGTCTCCAAACAAGTGATGGAGGAGATCTAGGAGATAGGCTTTCACAAAAGCCTATCCAGCCTTGCTTTTTCTTTTTAAAAGACAGCTTTCTAAACTTTGCCGCTGATTTTTGATAACTCAAATAATTTTCAATGGTCATAGAACGACAATAAGCGGTCTCTGCCGCCTTACGCTCAGCAACCGCCGCTGTGCATTCTGAATCCCACCATGGGGTGGAAACCTTAAAATCACGGGAGGGCTTTTTTATAGGGACATGCCGGTCTGCACTTGCGATAATAAAGTCGATAAATTCACTGTAGGAAGAAGCAGGGGAATCTTCAGATATAGAAAAAAATTCCAAACTGGAATCCAGTGAAGATGAGTAAGATGACCAGTCAGCATGAGTGGGGATGTATTTTGAAGATGGAGCTGGGTTAAGAAGAGGAGTGACGCTATTAGAGTTATCAATGGAAAGAACTATAGGGAAGTGATCGCTACCAAATGTGTGAGGTAGGATTTGCCACAAAATATCGGGAACTAGTAAAGAAGAGCAGAGGGAAAGATCAACAGCACTTTTAGGATTTTGATTAGGAAGAACCCTGCGGGTAGGAGACCCGTCATTAAGAATGCAGAGGTTAGCTTCATCAATAATTTCTAGAAGGGAAAGACCAAACAAATCAGAGTGGCTGTGACCCCAAACAGAGTTATGCCCATTAAAATCTCCCATGATAACATTAGGAGAAGGAATCGAAGAGAAGAGGAGAAGGATATCCGCAATCATAGTGGAGTTGGGATGAGGAATATATACAGATATAAAAGATATATCAAAGGCCTTGACACCAACAGCGTTGATGCCAGCGGGGAGGGACGGCAGGGTGATTTGAGAGAAGGAAAGGGAACGCCGTACTAATAGAGCGCTCCCGGCATGCCCGTCAGCTCTGTCCGCTCGGAGACAAGAGAAGCCTGAGATTCGGAAATGGGAACCAGGCCTCAACCATGTCTCCGAGATGGCAATGACTGACGGGCTATACCTATTAATTAAGTGAGTGAGTTCATGACGTTTGGCTCGTATGCTTTGACAGTTCCATTGCAGAACAGTCAGGGGATTCATACTGGGAGGTTATTGAGATCAGTTGTGACAATTTTGAAGCAACGTTGTTCGGTAAAGGAAGTGAGTTCGTAAGAATAATGTTTATGATCAAATTTAAAAGAGTTTCTAACATGTTATTATTTTGGGAAGGTTGGTTGAGTGCACATCCATTAGGCACCAAAGAGATTGGCGTAGAAACAATATCTCTATGGGCGACCTTATCGTAGGTCCTAACTTGTGAGGATGGAGGTTTTGGGGAGGCGTAAACAGTTTTAACATATGATCGCGTAGATTGTGGGACAGGTCTTCGAGAGGGTTGAGGGGGAGATTGGGAGAAAAGGTCTTGAGAGACTAATTGTTGTGCAACTTCAGTATAGGGACGCGAAACTCTTGGGAATTGGGTAGAAGCCTCCTCGTAAGATATACAATTTTGTGCCATAACAGCCTTGATGGAACGTTGCCGCACTTGCTCCGGACAACCTTTGCTGGTTGCAAAATGCCGCTCCGAACAGTGCAAACAGGAAGCTTCCACCTCAGGAATATCGCAGCTGTCTCCAGGGTGTTCTTTAGAACACCTGAAACACCGTGGACGCGATCTGCATTGCATTTTCGTGTGACCATACCTGCAGCACGAATGGCACTGGATTGTGGGATAGGTGTATAGTTCAACTGGCAAGGAGTTATAATATAGAAATACTCTAGATGGAAGGGATTGACCTTTAAATGTTATCACAACTGTTTGAGTTGGGACCCATGAAGGTTTACCGTCGTCATCCAAAACTTTTCTGCTTAAACGCCGGGCTTTAAGAATTATCCCATATCCGGCAGGGACAACCACGTCTTCTACAAACTCCTGCATTGGTAAGTCAGTAGGGACCTGGCGAACCAGTCCCATGCGTGTTATGTTGTAAGTCGGGATAGAAGCGATCATCTTTGACGTAGGGAGAATTGTAGAATCAAGAAAGGTATTAGCAGCCTCAAAAGATTTGAACTGCACTGAAATTTTATTACGGCCTATCTGCTTCACACCTTCTGCGCATATACCCTCAATTTCATTATTTGCAAGGAACTTACCGAACTTGATGGCTTTAAAGATAGTGCCCGCAGCAGGATCCGACTCCTCGCGGGAAACAGTTACAATAAATGGTCCATTATCAGTTTTGGAATACGAAAGATTATTTGCACCCACTACAACAGATGGGTGAGTGTACACGGTCTGTAAAGATGGTACCGTAAGGTTTGCGGTAAATTTTTTCGCTGGGACAGCGGCCTCGCTATCTGTCACCGTCTTGCTGGAGCCATCCTCAATGCGTCTCTTGGTCCCTTTTGAATCCCTAGGATCAGGGGGTTCCGGGGGTTTGGGAGGGACGGGACTAATCCCGTCCAGTTCCATGACGAACAGGACACGAGCGGTTACGGGCTAATTATATGTAGGTATTTATACTATAGTTACTAGAATAAATACTAAATAAACAGTTTCAAAAAATAAATAAGCTAATTCTAACTAAACCAAATGAATTTTCTTCGTAAATAACTGAAAAATTCAAAATTAACGTAAATTTTTCTGTTCACTTGTTCCGCTGTCAAATAGAGAATCAAAATAAAATAAACAAAATAAACACATCAGCTGTTTTGCACAATACCATTTGATATTTGTGGAGTTGCCAGCTCGGATTTGTTTTTTGAACGAGGCGTTTTTCCAACGCATTTGCATTGCATGCAGACGCGCACACCCCCGCCTCGCGCGACGCCACGAGGGACTGTGGGGGGGATGTGTGCGTCTTGGGCTATGTAATATGCTTAATAATAAATAGTTCGACACAACCTATAATTATCTGTGAAATATCCCTGCCATCTCATTGTCTATTTTAGCTTCTTGAAGCTTTGATTGAACCAGCTACCAATCACCCTGTTTAATGGCCGAAGGCAACGACACGACGATGACGCGACACGGTCCACGAGTCGACTCAATCAAGCCAAGCACGCACGAATAAAAGCTTTGCCAAATAGAACGCGTACTTGGCGCCGCGTTAGAGTGTTATTAGCGTGGCGTTTTAACGTCGCGCTCTTCGATGTCACACTGAAATTGACTAAGTACATTAGCGCCACGCTGCTTCGCAACGTACCATTTACCAGATTGTAGTGCAGATCGCTAGCAGTCTTTGGAAAAGAAAAAAAGGATCAACGATTGCAGCTTTCGTGAAAAATTCCGTCTGCGGCGCAAGAGGTTTGGGCGCCTTGGGACAAATGTTTGTAAATCTACAAAATGTTTGTTCCGGTTGTTCTGGTCGTTTCTATATAATAAACAATATCTATCTATGTAATGTATTAAATTATGTATACCAGTCATCTAGTACTTACCCATAACACAAGCTCTGCTTAGTTTGGAGCTAGATGATGCTGTGTGGATTGTCCAGCATTATTTATTTATTTATTAATAAACAAATTTATAATAATAAGTTACGCGGTGCAGCGTAAGTACGCGTTCTCTGTGGCGCAGCCATAATGTGCTAGATGTAGCGGATTTATTGATAGTGGCAGCACTCGACGACACTGACATTAGTTGAAGTGTTTATCACTGTCAGCGTGCTGTTAGCCGACAAGGACCTTCTCGCGACTTGTACGCTTGGCCGCAGGAAAATGAGAAATACTGCTAAATTCTTCTCCTACCTTCTGACCTAGTTATTTTTTAAAACGTATTTCAGAAAATTTGTTGCAGGACGAAAATAAATAGGGTGCGAACTGACTGAAATGCGTAATATTTCTAAACATCAGGCACCATTTGTGTTTTTGTCACTAGAAAAGCGAAACCTAGCGTTACCGTTGGTCCGACGGTAGCGCTAGGTTTCGCTTTTGGAGTATCTAGTTCGCGTCACGTAAAAAGAACGCTGCCTGGAAGAAAGTGGAAGGGGTGTGTTCGCTCATGGGTACACTCGCGCACGATAGTACTATGCCAATTTGCTAAGCCTATTTTGAACTAATATTTCGTTCGCGTCTTGGTATTAGTTATTAGAAAATAATGTAAAATATAGATAAATTAAAAACATGTTCGATTCAGTTTAGAATGTTTAATATAATTACAAAAAAATTATGTAATGTAGCAACTCCATCCATTAAGTCGTCTTGGGTGACGTGAAAACGTTTCATACACTGTTTTAAATTATCAACCGCATTATTATCTGCGTCTCTCTTCATAAAACAATATATGTCTTAATTCATTTTTCTCACTTTTCTACGCAAAATAATTTCGTAAACTTTAGTGCGCGATGGTATTTTGACAAGAAAAGTGACGTGGACACAAGGCGGAAAGCAAATGTCAACCGACGAACCAATAGGGCACAGGCAGGCATGCGGCGGCGGCGGCGGCGCGGGCGCGTGACCCGCCCGCCCCGCGCCCCACTGCATACCACCAAATAGACCTATAAATCGCCTACTGCGCTCTGCGTAGCTTGACCGCCAGCGTTCTTTTGACATGACGCGAGCGAGCGAACTATAGCAATAGCACGGTTTTCCTTCCACCCAGACGAGACGTCGTCGACGCGTGGTCATCTGGGTGGGTGACAAAAACCCATTGAATTACTATTAGGTAGGTACTAACAACTCACTGCAAAAACCGCGTAGTTAGTAGGTTTGAACAGCATAAAGGTAACTGCGTTTTCGAAAAAAATGTTTTTAATATTTTCCAATGAGATTTTATATACAATATCATTGATATTTTCTGCGTTGTGCAACGAATAAAACAAGCTAAAAAGCAAAAAGTAGTGTTTCACAAATCGTAGGTAGACCATTTTCTATAAACGGATTAAAATACAATTCTTTAGGATCTAATTTAATTTAATTCTTTAGGATTTGGATATATATCTTTTGGATATATATACAAGATATATAGGATTTGGATATATGTCTGCGTATGCACTAGGCCAGGGGTAGCGAGCGAACCTATTCAAGACAACGTGCCACTTGAAAAAAAAATTAAGCACAGAGACCAGTGAGTTGTATTGTAAGTAGTTAGTTAGGTAGTAGTTACGCTAGTAATAGTAGTTCAATGACAGAGACTGAGGCATTTCCCTGATTGAAGAATCAATCAAGAAGCCAGCGTCTTTCTTGGGGACGCTTCCGACTGGTATTGATATGGAACAGTTGAGCTACTAAATTCTTCGTCCGGTTCTCATGTACTTACGTGCATCTAAATTTTTGATAGGTTTTAATTTAAAGTTTAGGAAATACCTACTTACTTACTTGTAGCTTTTCTTGCATAAATGTAATATCGAAGAAAATTACAATCAAGTAATAGAAACAAATTAGAACTAGTAGCTATTTACAATTGAGCTAACTGCAGACTGTTGCAAACAATCTACAGGTACACCTACCTCAACTGTAGCTTTATAAATAATGTCGTTCCTGAAAATACGCTGTTTTGCGTTAAAGGCGGGAATGAGTTCAATCATGATGACCATTATTGTTTTATTGGTGCCTTGAAAGCTTTAGGTAAGTTCAATTCATGAAAATGTTGACATGATTTCGAAAGATTTACCTACTAAGTAGTCAGTGAAATAGGTCCTAGATACTTCGTTTTGAACTAAAAATGCAAACCGTTTCGATCCGTGGCGTGCTCAAAATATTGGCGCGTGCATCTGCTCGCCGTCCCTGCCCTAGTTAGGCTTTTTCTTTTAGACAAAGTATAATATAAAATAAATAAAAATGAATAATTTGTATATCCCTAGTATGTAGAAAGAGAACGCCCCCTATATGTGGTACACACCACCACGTCTAGACATGTGCGCCGACGTTAAAATAGTCGGCGGCGGGCGCCGGCCTGAAATCGGCGGCGGCGGCGTGATTTCGGCGTGAACTCGGCGCGTAGGTATGAGTAATAAATAAATAATGCTGGACAATTCACACAGCATTATTTAGCCTCAAGCTAGGCAGAGCTTGTGTTATGGGTACTAGATAACTGATATACATAAAATAATATTCGAATACATTAGGGGTGAATTTCGAAACTTCGAAGTTTCGTAAATTCGAAGTTCATAGCCTTTATTGGGCATTTTTCAAGTTCGAATGCGGTGGCCACGAATTCGAATTTTTTAGTTTCTATTATTTACCTACGCAAATAAGGCACCTTACGCAGTCGCGTAACGCACACGTGCTGTGAAAGAGTAAGTGCGAGCTTTTTATTTCTGACTCTTGTGTAGACAAAAACAATATCATTGGAAAATTCAATAGTTTTGCCTAGGTATAGGTACGCAAAATATCAAATGTAGTCTTACAAGCGATCTTGTCTTCTGTCTACAGCACCTTTAGTAAAAAAAGTTCTAAGGACATCTCGTTTGGTCCCACCTGGAATGTCAATAAAATTTAATTTTTAAACGAAGCTCGATCGGCTTGGCACAGTGCTTGCCCCGATGCTGCTCCCCCAAAATCACTTTTGTCCCAACGGCAATGGGACGAGTCCTGTGTTGACACGGAATTGTTTGTTACTAAAGTGCTCCAGCAAAGCGGATCGTTCCCGCCGTTTTTAAATAGGAGTCAGGACATTGGTTGCAAGCATTTCCTTCATAATTATAACACTGGTACTTTATTGGATCCCGTAACTTTCCGTATCGCAACATGTCATCGGTTGGGTGCAAGTTTTTGCGCGCCTCATCAATGCCAATGCCAGTGCGATACTGCTGTCAAACAGCTTGACGGAAGCATCACGGATTATCGTGTACTAGGGCCGCCAGTCGGATATCTCGCCATGCCAACCGGCGACATCATCCGACGGGCCTCTTTCATTGCTAACGTACCAGCTATTCTCAAACCGAATTGTCTGTTGCGTGACGATGGTAAGAGGCACGACGGTATGACACTAATCCCATAGGAGTTGGGGAGGCCTATGGTGTGGGACGCTACATGCGTCGACACACTTGCTCCTTCCCATGTTCCGAGGACATACATGAGGGTAGGTGCGGGGGAAGATTTCAGGTGCAAGATGTGCAGGTCTCGACAGAGCCTACACATTTGCTCCCCTTGGAGTCGAGACCACTGGTTCTTCGGGTTTCTTAAAAATTATCTGAACATTGAGTCGAAGCGACGCGTGACCCGAGAGCTGGTGAGTATATGGCGCAGCGCATCAGCATAGCCATACAGCGGGGCAATGCAGCCAGCGTCTTGGGGACGCTTCCGACTGGTATTGATATGGATCAGTTGAGCTACCTGTAGGCGAATCACGGATATTATTCTCTAGGGTAGAATAGACATTATCGACATCGCATCGTCATACATTGCGTACATTATAGAAGTAAAAGGAATGACTTTCAAATCATTTACGCAATCGATGACAAAGTGACGTAATTTTTATCTATTCTACCCTAGACAACAATCCCCGTGCTCGCCCTGCTGTAGATTGTTTGTAACAGTCTGTAGTTAGCTCAATTGCTGCAATTATCACAGATCATAATCAACGAAAATTATAGAAGTAGGTTAACCAGTTCTCTGCCAGGCTTCAGAGATTCGACCCGGAAAGGCGCTTCGTCGCTGCTATACGTGCAGTGCAAGCGCGTCAGTGACACTTAATGTGGAACGTAATCAAAGTATTTTCGTATGTTTTGGATTAGGTAAATTACTTTTCCGATTCTAACTCTATCTGTAAAGGGACTCGCAGATCTCAAGAATAAAAGTTATATTTTCTATCTGAACTTCGAACTTTCGAAATTGAGTTTCCGAATTTCGAAAGCCAGTTTCGAATTTGAAAAATATATATAAAGCCTGAAGTTTCGTACCCCTAACAGTGTTTGTGCTTTTGTGGTAACTTGGTAAGTTTTGAAATTCATTAAATACAATTAATACTATAAATTTATATGAATCTTTGTAGTGGAATTGTCCTGGTATTTGTTAAAGTTTATTTCGTACGGTGTCCTCTTCATTTATAATCGGCACCTGTATCTGTCTGAATCAGCGGCGACTTTTGATACCGTTCGGTTTGCGGTGCCTTTTGACATCGCGGCACCCTTTGACATCGTGGCGCGGCGCGGTTCTTCTTTGACTACAACTTGGTTATAGGTAGCAGGTGTCGCACAATGTAATAATCAATAAAATGACGGAGTTTTCAAAGCGTCTAAAAGAATACGTTCCACGCCGAATTCACGCCGATTGGCCGATCGGCGGCGGCGGCGTGGAAAATTCGCCGGCGGCGGCGGCGGGTCGGCGCGGCGCACATGTCTACCACGTACACACAATAATTTACAAACCTACAAGGAAGGGATTTGTAATAAAAGACATAATTCATTTAACCTAAATAGAAATTTATTTTCAATGAATGCATGTTTTATATTTTACGTCGGAGGTGACTGGCGTCTACAAATACTATTGATATTTTGGGTCTAACACAAACAAATAAAATTGAATACTGAAAGCAATAATCAGATTCTATCCTCTTAGTTTAATTATAAAAAAAATGTGATTATCTTATGAAATACTTATGGTTAAACAAACGAAATTTTAATGATCGGCGTACTAGTAAATGCTTTTTTATGAGAGCCTTTTATTTGAGACTTGCACCAATATTGTTATTTATGCCATAAACCATCATTCAATTAACATACCGCCAGTTTTATGAGTCAACATTATTACATTATTAAAATAAAATGTACGTACTGATTTCCGTTCAAGGTTTTTGTCTTGTAGATTTCATCTACAAAATATAGGTAGTTGTAATGAAGTCTATAAATCAGATAAAGTTAAATACATAATACCATAATACAAAGTAACCTAGTAATAATCCAAGTTCTTGCTTAGAAAAGTTTATACTTACCAATTGTGAACATAATTATTTGTACTTTGTTCACTACATTCCATAATGGAAAGAATGTACAGACATAATGGAAATTAAATCAAAATAGAGATTTTATAAATGAAAAACTATATATTTTTTAATGTTTTCTTGATTCACTGACAATGATCTTGTTTCGTGATGCAAAATTAGTACATAATACGTAGCTTCTAATTTCACGAATGCGCTACGAATATCTGAACTATAAAATTAAATTTTGCTTATAATAAGGCTGAACATTTTGCTCAAGATTTATGTCATATAATAATTTAACATTTTCACTGTAAAATACTTATTTAGCGTGTCTCTAACCTGCCTGCAAAGAATTAATTAATAAACGCCACTTAATTATTTCAACGTTTTTCGTGAAACTGCAGAAACAATTTTTTTTCCAAATATTTTATTCAATCATCAAATTTTAGTAATAACGTTTTTCGCGTTGCGCCATATAACCATACAAGGTACGAAAGGGGCGCATTGCAATTTGCAACCGCTTTATCGATTGAGACTACAGAATCGTTGGACTTCCAACAGGTACAATATCCATGACCAGGGATAACCATAGCCCTTTGCAGTTCCAGGATCAAGATTGTGTGCAATTAGCAAAATGTTCAGCCAATAACTATCTGACATGAATGGTCCGTACGTTTAGTACATCTTCTTTAGAACGTCTCGTGTGTTCTTACATAATGCGACAGTTCTCATCGCCTTCACGGATCTCAGCCAGCTGAAAAGAAAAGAGTATAAATAAATAAAAGAGAGATATAAATAATGCTGGACAATCCACACAGAATCATCTAGCCCCAAGCTAAGCAGAACTTGTGTTACGGGTACTAGATGACTGATATACATAATACAATACATCAAATAAATAAATAAATAATGCTGGACAATTCACACAGCATTATCTAGCCCCAAGCTAAGCAGAGCTTGTGTTATGGGTACTAGTTAACTGATATACTTAATACAATATACTACTTATATAGATATGTTTTATTATACATAGAAAACACCCAGACCAACGGAACAAATTTTTGCAGATCGTACACAAATTTGTTCCGAGGCGAGAATCGAACCCGCAACCTCCTGCGTCGCAGGCGGACCTTCGCCCACCACGCCACATCGGTCGTCATAATAATATTAAACTATTACACACAACCAATGGTAACCACTACTCATCCAGTATGTGTACATACATCCACTGCAGAACATCCCCCCCCCAACTAGCCCAATTAAAGGGGCGATTTTGCCATGGTCACCACGCCAAGCTTGGCAGGCCAGATTGGTGTTTTAAAGATCCACAAAAAAAAAGCTGCTGCTCTTTCTCTGGTAAGGTTAGGTTTCCTTCGTCAGCTCTTACGAGGGAGGAAGCTCTCTACGGGCTGAGCAGGACATCGATTCTTACGTGACAGCCACGGAACAATGGACAATAGTCACTCGTTACTGGTATGCGTAAGGTTGAGATTGCAACGGACCTGTTCACGGCGTGGGTACTTAGAGAGCTCGCGATATCTCTGGGCGCTTGTGCTGACCTGTCGTCGCTGTCTCTCGGAGATCGCGATCTCCTGGAAACACATCATGATTTTAGCATGGGAGTGGAATGAGCATGAAATGACTGAGAAATTACGACACTATAAATTTTATATACGCTTGGCAACTGGAGTGGAAATAACAATGTCAAAATACAACAAAAATGCCAAATTTATTTATTACTAGCTTCTGCCCGTGGTTTCACACAAACTTTCTGGGATAAAAAGTAGCATGTCTTTCTCCACCGGGTCAGACTGAAAACCAGCGCTGTTATGTACCCAGGTTCAAAACAGCATAAAGCTGAGTCTGATCCGTTTTGGCTCACCTCGACAGCACTGGCACACCTAGGTATTTGTTCTTAGAGTAGGCTAGGTTAGTGTGCTTTTAAAGTGTTATGAGGCCCTGAGCGGGCCAGAAAAAAATTCATACCGTCAGGTATCACGAGGCCCGCTCCGGGCTCGACACCTCAGACCAATTGAAACCTTATTTTTAAAGTATAAGGAACACTATGGCTTGAAATCTATGTCTCATTCGATTCGGAATGAACGAACCTCTTTACTAAAAGTTTGTCTATGGTGATCGACGGTTTGAAGTTCGAGAAATAATCAGGTAACAAAATCACGCATTTAGCCGCCATTTTCGGGAAAAACGCGCGCCGCGCGCCACCCGTGATCCTTGAGGGTGATTCTTGATAGTTAAAAGCTATTTTTGGAAAGAACACCTTACTAGTTAATGTACATAATCACTTTTTATTATGCAATTGTTTTGTACCTATAAGTTTTAAGTATTAATTCTACCTACTTTTAAGTTTTAAGTATTCATTGTAAATTTGTTTTTTTCTTATACCTACCTACTTGTCTGTTTGCTTGTATTTTGTGCTGTCCATTTGTAAGCCAAATAAACTATATATCTATCTATCTATCTATCTCCAGGATATTATCTATGTTCCTTGTAAATTTAATTGAGATTTGTTTAGCAGTTTCATTGTGAGAAGGTCACAGAGAGACTTTCTTATAATACTAGTATGGATCTCAATCAGCACCTCTTACGGAGTAGGCTGTCCGTTGACAGAATTCAAGGAAAATATGCGTAGAAACAAACCTCCTGATCAGTATTCAGCAGCTGTGTAGTGAAGTTATCAGCCACGAACCACTTCTGTCCCTTCATGACGATGTTCAGCGGCGGCTCGTGCTCCGCGCCCGTGTCCGCCGACCAGACGGTGGTGACCGCGCCGGGCTCAAGCTTCACTGTGCGGTGGAACTTGAAGAGAGTCTCCTGGTCGTTAGCCTTGCGGATTATCTGGAATCCACCGAGGCTGAGCTCCTGTGGATTGGACGGTAAGTTAGCTGGGTATTTTATAACAAATACACAAGTACATATGTGTTCATTTCAATAAGGTCTTTGGTAGTATGCTTTGATCAGCGAAAAAACGATGGTTATTAACACTAAAGTCATTTAAATTTAATTAATTAATTAATAAAGTCATTCAAGTCATCGAAATATTGGAAAGCTCAAAACTCAAATCATGGTAAATATCCCGTTATAAATGACTTTAGTGTTTTGTTGTATTGTTTCTATCGATAAGTGTGCAATAAAGAATTTTCTATCTATCTATCAATCTAAAACTACGCTCCCTCCACTGACGCGAAGCCGAGCGGAAAGTGTAGGAATCTCCCATTTAGTTAAACTACACAGTATCGTATGTCTCTGGTTCCTAGCTTCAACACATTTCGGTTTCACGAATGTATCAATGCACCCAAGATCACATTCCCAGTAAAAATAACGGAGAGTGAAAGTGTTGTTTGTATGGGTTCAGCTAGTTCCTTATCAAAATTAGAAGACCTACCTTCTTCCCCTTGTTCCTGATCTTGACAAACGAGCCATCAGGGCAGACCTCGGCCACCTCCAAATCTCCCTTAGCACTGGAGGTCACGCTAAAGTCTTGCATGCTGCGCTCTTCGGTTTCGTCAAGCAGGGTGCGCTTGCGGGCGGCGCGCAGCGGCGTGGCACGGCGGGTCGGCGTGATGCGAGAGTGGATGGAGGCGCCACCGCTGCTGATGTTGGAGGCGGAACCACGGCCGGAGTCGCGACCCGGGGATACGTTGGTCAGGTTCAGCCTGGAAGGGAAAGTACATTTGATACTGCGGCTGACTTTTCAGTGGATTTTGAATTCACCTTTTGCCTAGAGTTTATGTCCAAATTTACTTAACATTGCTTTTGACCTATAACAATCATTTGGATCCAACCAACACACCACGTTTACACTATTTCTAACACTTACAGGTGTTATTGTGGTATTTAGTATCCTACGGCAACAAAATAGCGCCAAATCATACAATGAATTTTAAATCTAATATAATTAATTAGAATACAAACCTGTCCTCTTCACCCTCTAGCAAAGCGCGGTAGGTAGCAATCTCGTGATCAAGCGAGATCTTGATGTCCATGAGGGTAGCGTATTCGCGCAGCTGGGACGCCATCTCATCGCGAAGGCGCGACAACTCCTGCTCCAATGAAGCCAGGTCCTCAGCGTGGCGGGCACGCTCAGACTCCAGCTGGCGCTCAAGCTCGCGGCAACGGTTCTGAATAAAAAATCTTTACGTTAATCCGGTTCCAAATATTCGCAAAATACGCGACGCCGCTGAGAGCATTGTTTTTTACTGGTTAGGAATTTCTGGTCTGGGTTACCGTCGTCGAATGATTTGTATAGACAGCGTCATCAATGGATAGCTCACTATAATCAACATTCAATTGTCGACCTCAGTGGCGCAGCGGGCGAGAGTCCGCCTGCGGCGCAAGAGGTTGCGGGTTCGATTCCCGCCTCGGAACAAATTTGTGTACGATCTGCAGAAATTTGTTCCGTAGGTCTGGGTGTTTTCTATTTATAATAAAAAAAATATATCTATGTATATAATGTATTAAATATATCAGTTGTCTAGTACCCATAACAGAAGCTTTGAGTAGCTTACTTTGGGGCTAGATGGTGCTGTGTGGATTGTCCAGCAATATTTATTTATTTATTCAATTATGTTTTGGTTCTTCTAAGGTTGGTTACAGATATTTCTCAATGTAAAAGTAGTTAACCTGTTCTGGATCAAGAGGAATTGTCTTCAAACTTTAGAGGGCTACCAATGGATGACATTGTCCGTCAACGTTTATTTACAGCAGTTGGATAACTTTATTCAATTAAATTGTAAGACAGTCGAAGGGGAACTGAGCGGAAATACTCATTACAGTAGCGGCGATTTAGACCAAAAACTTGGGGTACCGAGACGCTCCAAAGAGTTAAAAGTATTCACATGATCACTGAATAACTGAAGTCATTTGCGTATATTACTTTTAGTGTTAGTAAACACGATATATTCATATATTCTAAAACTATTGTGTGTGTACTTACGCTAAGCGCAGCATTCTTGTTCTCCAAGTCATTGAGGGTCGCATTGAGAGAGTCGATGCGCGTACGCATGGTACGAAGCTCCTCGACAGCAACGGTTGCCGCAGAGTTGTTGCGGTTGGCAGCGGATTGGAGGTTCTTCATCTAGAATACAATAGTTTTAAGATAAGACAGTGTAACTTTTTAAAAGGTTTAGTACCACACGCGGAATAAGTTGCGTCTCTTAAGGTTTCACAATTTCACATGCAAGTTGTTTTAATTTAACAGACTAGCATATTTTCAACACATCTAAATCACGAGGCTTTTTCTTGCTTTTGGATAATTTTTTGAGAGTATGGCTGCTCAAGTGTATTTGCTGATTACGTGACTAGACACGAGGCAGCTTTGATACCTCAGATTATAGCAGGCCGGCTAAGCTATGTTCAAGTCCATGGACTTAATATAGTCATGTCTTAGACTATAATAAGTCCATGCCGTCGCTAGTTAACGATCTCCGTGGCGCAGCGGGCGAAGGTCTGCCTGCGACGCAGGAGGTTGCGGGTTCCATTCCCGCCTCGAGACAAATGTTTGTACGATCTGCAGACATTTGTCCAGGGCGTTCTGGATATTTTCTATGTATAATAAAAATATCTATCTATGTAGTGTATTATGTATTTATATCAGTTATGTAGAACCCACACAAGCTGTGCTTAGCTTGGGGCTAGATAATGCTGTGTGAATTGTCCAGCATTATTTATTTATTTATTTGTCTTGCTCTGGACTTTTTACTATCTTACCTTGCTCTCATACATAGCTTCAATCTCATCGCGATTGGCCTTGATGTTGGCCTCTTGTTGTTCACGCAGCTCCTGGAGGCTCTGTTGGAGTTTGGCCTCATACTGCTGGGCCAAGCGACCATCTGCAAGCAATATAATAACTTAAGAAAGACCTACACATGCCTACATAGAGAAACCTTGGCCTTAGTGGAAACCTGTTTTCCACTCAGGTGCTAAAAAAGTAGTTAGTTTGATTAAATTTGAAATTGCAGTGCTTTTGGAATTAAAGTGATTTGAAGACTTTCAAGTTCTTAACAGTTTTATAAAAAACTAGTTTCTGCCCGCGGCTTCGCACGCGTTGTTTGTATGGAAACGCTTAAAGGTGATTTCTTTCCCATGGGAACTCATTTATGGGATAAAAATTAGCCTGTTTGATTCCAAGATTAGAATTAACTGTATGTAAAATTTCAGCCGGATCCGTTCGGTAGTTTTGGCGTGAAGAGGTAACAAACATCCATCCATCCAAACTTTTGCATTTATAATATTAGTGTGATAACACCTTCAATGTTGTAGTTCATTAGGACTCATTTAAATTGAAATTTGAGGCCATTATCTACAGTAAAATTTGCGAATTCAAGTTCATTGCTCGTTTAATCAAGTCGCGTTGAAATGTATTATAGAATTTAACTTATGTATTTTGTTTATTCACTTTGAGTGCCTTTTTCGGATTACACTATTTGTGCGGATCTGCTATTTGTACGCTTTTTTTTTTCAAATAATTTATGGTGTAGGCCTTAAAAAGATAGGTCCTACATTAAAACATCATTGGGTGTAAGAATAAATGGCGATCAAAGCCAAATTACCCACATACACTGTTTTCTGTCTTTGTGTGGTACAGTAAATTATTATCTGTCTTCTATCTACACTCCAGAAACACTAGGCCTATGGATTGATTATTGTCAACACTGCCCGCGTCTTTGAACGCTATGGAAACGTTAAAGTTTTTGTCAATCCTCTGGGAACTGATTTACGGAATAAAAAGTAGCCCACGTTTGGTTCCAGGATATCAGCTCAATCTGTTAATTTCGCATTCCGCCGTCTATCAAAACCAATGGAATCAGACAAGACATTGTAAATTGTCACACTCACCAATCTCAGAGATCTCGACTTGACGGCGCGTGCGGGTTTCCTGCAGCTCTTGCTGGAACACCTGGTCCTTGAAGGTGAGCTCCTCGCGCAGACTCTGTACGGTGTTCTCCATGTCAATGCGGCACAGCATCTCCTCTTCCAGGGTCTTGCGAGTGTCAGCGTATACCTTGCGGAGCTTATCCAGCTCCTTGCCGAGTTCCTGTTGAAAAAATTCATTACATTGGTGTTGGTAGTTAGGTAATATTGGAAATGTATGTGTGTTCATGAGGCACCAAACAAATTGTTTTCATCTATACGACCTCAGTGGCGCAGCGGGCGAGAGTACGCCTGCGACGCAAGAGGTTGCGTGTTCTATTCCCGCCTCGGAACAAATTTGTGTAGGATCTGCAGAAATTTGTTCCGTTGATCTGGGTGTTTTCTATGTATAATAAAAAAAATCTATCTATGTACATAATGTATTTAAATATATTAGTTATCTAGTACCCATAACACAAGCTTTGAGTAGCTTACTTTGGGACTAGATGGTGCTGTGTGGATTGTCTAGCATTATTTATTATTTACTATACTAATATTATAAAGAGGAAAGATTTGTTTGTTTGTTTGTATTGAATAGGGTCCGAAATTACTGGACCGTTTTGAAAAATTATTTTACCATTAGAAGCCCTCATTATTCCTGATGAACAAAGGCTACTTTTTACCGCGAAAATGCTTCATTCCTACGGGAAAACGGGTAGTAAGAATGCAGCTAGTGTCAAATAAAGGTAATGTTTTACGTTTTATGGTTCCATTACTCAATGGTGTCAACTGCCAACAATATCGTATTACCAAACCAATGGCGTAATTGGAGAAAGAACTTGTGTGGATTGATGAGTGAAGTTAAAGAATTAGAAGAATAAGAGAAGAATTTCTAAAAAAAAGTGTACGCGGAATCCTCGGCGCCAACCTAACACGCACTTGACCGGTCTATTTACTTTTAACTACAATTTGATTTTGAGTTAACGATAAAGACACAAAAATCAACAAAATGACAAATTACAATTACTATAACTACACTTTTCTTTTCCATAAAATCTGCCACTAGAGGCGCTTGTGTCACGTACGGTCCATTATCATTTTAATTTACCTGTTGAAAAGCTCCTTCGTGATATTATCGCAAATATGGATTATTTGGCGATGAATGTGAATGCTTTGAAAGCGGAATTAAGAACAATAGGCGAACTCAAAGAGCAGCTAATTCAGTAGTTAGTTTGTTGACTGTCAAGTACAAACTTATTTTTTGCCAAAAGTATGTTTGTTTGCCGAGGTAACAGCTATGTTTTACAGATATTATTATTATCTTTTACATATTATATTTGATTGGACAATGCCCCTTTACAGCAGCAAATATTATTTGACTTTGTGACATATTTTTAAAATTTTTACTAATTCGTATTTTAATTTAAGGTAGGTTCATACTTACCTTACTTTTTGCTTTATTTACATGTGAATTTAATTTAAATTATTTTATTTCTGACATTACATTCTCAATTTCTTATTATTGTAATATTGAACCTACACGATTTTTAGTATAGTTTGACAATGCCCTTATACAGCAGCATATTTTGACATACCCTTTAATTTATTTATTTATTATTTACTTATTTGATTCCGACCAATTATTTTTATTTAAGTACTGTCATGTCTGTCTGTTTTTTTTTACCTTTGTTCCTTATGGTGTTTCCTATAACGAAATGTAATATGTGTGTTATTGTTAAAATAGTACTAAATATACATCAAGTGTAAAAAGTGTACCCATGATGAAATAAATAAATACAAATACAAATACAGATATACCTCTGGACCTTAGTAAACAGTGGCGCCAACTGGTGAGCAAAGAAAAGTGGCTATTAGTTTTTGACAACCGAAATTACCTTGGCCTCATCCTTCGCCTTATTCATGGCGGTCAGGACGGTCATGTATTTGTTTCTCTCATTATTGTACTTGTGCTCAAAGTCGTGGGCCGCGTTCTCAGCATGGTTGCACTCGCTGGTTTTCTTGTCCAAACTGAAACAATCCTTTGGGTTAATACAAAATTATAAATACTATACTCCCGCAAAACTCCATGTGAAATGTTTGTAAATCATCTACAACAAAAACTCACATGCTTGGCATCAAGTCCCAAATATAATGATTATTGGCAATATTTATTAAAAAAAAGATCTAAAATCAAGGATACATTCATTTCTTGTCGATTTTGTAGTTGTGGCATCAGAGAGAATTTAAGGTTATTATAGGTTATTGGCGGTTTGATTGCAAGCATTTCCCTTAGAATTTAGCTAGAGGCTAATTTTTGCAGAGGACGAGATTAGTGAATGGAGGGGAGGGAGGCCTTTGCCCTGCAGTGGAACTCTATATCCTGATAAAATAATAATGATAAACAGCTTTTCATAGCCGAGTGTTTAGTAGTTTTGGAGATCCTAGATAACAAAAATTCAGATTTCACAAACTTTCGGCTTTATAATATTAGTAGAATAGGATACAACTTTAAGCAGTAAAAGTTTTACTGCTAATTGGAAATGATTTGTGACGCGTATGTACAAGAAATATTAAATTAATATCTTTCGTTTCCAAGTTTCTCCCGAAAACATAACACGCATAAAACAATCTGTTATATTCAATAATAAAATTCTATGGCTAACGCGTAAATTCTCAAAATACTTCCAAATTACCATATGTACACACTTCAAGCAAACAAAACATTTTAAGTTATAAAAAAATCCGAAACCATGACATCCAAACCAGGCGCTTGCGCAAGCCCATGGAATGTTTTTGTAAACACGCTATCCGGTTGCTGTGTAAAAGAAACAGCTATACAATACAATCGGTGAGCCCAAATTATTCCAGCCGAGTTCTGTCCAGAACAATCTCTGGATTTGTCCTATTATTCTACTTTAATAATAGTAATAATAATAATAATACCGCTTGAGCCTAGCTTCGCGGTCGGTGATTCACCGTTTTGATATATTTTTTACTGTAGAATAGTTTTACAACATTTTGTTTTCTATAGTAAAAAATGTATTTTATAAACGAGATTAAAGAATAAATGAGTGTATAATAATAATAATAATGTCCTCCTTCGAATATCGACCACGGCGGCCAGTCTAATCGGAGGCTAGCCAGATGCGCAGAACATATTATAGTGCACAAGTGTATGTGCAATGCAAACACAGGTGCACTCTCTATTCCTTCACTCTCATAATCCAAAATGGGACGACAGATCGACACGACCGAGGCGCAGGACCAACGGCTTAACGACCACGGGCTTTCCGGTGCTTTACTTTTTTTTAATCTGCTTTATTATAATACGAAATATATGACATAGCTATCATGCTAATTAATTAATTACCTAGTAGTTAAAAGCGGAAGCGATATAAGTATTTAATAAATATGTAATAATTACCTACCCGGTGTTATGGCGCTCGTTAGGGGAGGCCTATGTCCAGCCGTGGATTAATATAGGCTGATGATGATGAAGTACCTATCCTCAGATTTACCGTAATGGTACCTACCTACCTACCTATATTTAACAAGCTGAAATGCCTCATTTTTCATTTTAGATATTTATAGTTTCTCTATGAATTTATAAATTCTCACAAGAAAAATAAACATTTTAAACCTTAAGGTTACGCAACCCCCGCAATACTCCCGCGTAAAAACTCGAACGATTGATTTGCAATGAATGAAAGGCGTAATTCAAGCTTCGTCATATCGATCAAATATTTCCTTTTTATTTGGAACCACGTCCCTGTATCACATTAAAATAATGTGATACGATTACAATTATGAAATCTGGTAATAAAACTTTTATCGACAGAACGCCAACATTAACCGCAAACAGTATGGGAAAAAACTAACTTTATTTATACACTAGTTTGGCTAATTCATAGGTATGTTTATGCCCATAAATCCAAACCATCCTAAAACGCTTTATGCAGGCATCTTATTTCTATCAGAAGATAGCAACAAGCTATCTTCTGATAGAAACAAGATGGCAATAGCATTCGCGTGCGATTAGCTTCGATTTCGTCCACGAACATTAGCTGTTTCACGTTGTGGGAGACTATAAGCCCGCATGAGAACCTTGGCCCATTTCCTGCAGTCGAAACTAATAAAATTAGTGAAAGGGGTGATAAAATTCAGCTATAAAGTAGGTCATGCCGCTTTTAACGCTCGCAATAAAAAACTGCCCGTGTACTTATCGACTTCTTTTCGTTTGTGTCACCGCATGGTGGGAATTGTAAACATAAGTTTTTTTTTAGGCATGACGCGATCATGACGACATCGACATCTTGTCCAAAGGGTATCTGTAGCTTCCGATATTAAGGTCACTTCTCGAATATCGATTACGTTATCGTCACACGCCACGTTTCTTGAATTGCTTGTATTAAAATTGTAATTTCTGACCATAGATAGTAAAATAGATATGGTACGTTCCCTCAGCGTTATCTTAACAAATAGCTTGTTTAGTGTGTGTTACAAATTGTAACTTGTAAGCGTGTCTTTTATTTGTAATTATATTGTAACTTAAAATACAATTACAAATAAAAGACACGCTATCTCCCAGCTTTTGCAATATACCTACCTGATGAACAACAAAGATGGAAAGACGTACCTAGACCGAAGTGCGACCGGGACAACAATACGCACGCGAAATACGAACGCCGCGCCGGTCCGACTATGACGGAGGTGGGTGGACCTAAGTGGACCTAATTTAAGCGTTCCACCTTCGAAAACCTTTCATTCACCCCATTTCCCGAATTTTACTAAAATCGATTATTCTGACTTAAACTTGTATGAATGGGTACTGGCTGTATGTTCTGATCAGAAAAGTGAGCGACGATCTACATTCATTCATTAATTATTATTTGTATTTAGTTGGGACCATACATATTTTGTCATGCTTACATACATATTTTGTCATGCTTAGTATAACAAGAGATTAGATTTAGATTACGACATGTGAAACAAGTAAATATTTACAATGGATTTTGCGTACGTTTCTAAATTCCAATGCGTTTCAGATTAGAATCACTTATATTCTTATTCCGGTGCTTAGAAAACTAACTAAGGCTTTAGTTAAGCACTCGCTACTAACCGAAGTGTATAACTTTTTTAGTATTGAATAAAATATCTATCTAAAATTAGTAGTTTTACGTAAAGAGCAGAATGCAAATAAGACACGTGTTGAGTTATCAACGCGGGAGAGTTTTATAGGACAAGTTATTTTCAGGGTTTCAGTTGAATCCTCAAACTGTAAACAATTCACGATTGGTAGAGCAGCCACGCTTATTCTTAGTAGAGAAATTACGTCACTGTTTCGAATGTAGCATTCGATACGAAGTTCGAAATAAGCTAGCGTCGTCGTCAATCGCGACTTGGCGACCAAACTTTTATTAGCCGATGACGTAGTAAGCTTTTATTATGCCGATGACGTAACCAGATATTTAGAGTCAGTCACCACGAAAAACAAATCGGACTAAGAATTCAGATACTTTTGTATTAGACTTGTTTTTGCCTCTTAGCAAGCGTTGTTTCTACGGAAACGTTTAAAGGTAATCTCTATTGTAACTGATTTATGGGATAAAATGTAACCCATGTTTTGATGTCGCACTAAGCTCTTCCTGTATGTAACTTCAGCACGATCCGTTCAGTAGTTTTGGCGTGAAGAGGTAACAAACATCCATCCATACATCTAAAGTCGACGACCTCAGTGGCGCAGCGAGCAAGAGTCCGCCTGCGACGCAGGAGGTTCGATTCCCGCCTCGGAAAAAAATTGTGTACGATCTGCAGAAATTTGTTCCGTTGGTCTGGGTGTTTTCTATGTATAATAAAAAAATATCTATCTATTTTTTATTTTCTAGTACCCATAACACAAGCTTTGAGTAGCTTACTTTGGGGCTGGATGGTGCTGTGTGGATTGTCCAGCGTTATTTATTTATTAAACTTTCGCGTGACGCGTTTATTAGTGTGATGATTCGTAAATGCAGCCGTTACAGCTTTGTTTACACCTGTCAGTACTGACAGTACGCGTACCAGAGCAAAAAGTCTTATCAAGTCCATCTGTGTGTTTTGTGGCTCTGTGTCAAGAGCATCAGCGAATGGGGACAAAACGTGTTTAACATTGGAGCGGTATAGCTGTTAATTGAATTTAGGGAGCGTCAGAAATAGTAGCTTGATTCTGTGTTATTAAATACTATGAAATACATGCGTTGATTCTACGTTTTCTTTCCACAGTAACTGGTTTATGGGATAAATTCCAGGATTAGAATTATCTGTAAATTTCAGCCCGATTCGTTCAGTAAGTTTGGCGTGAAGAGGTAACAAACATCCAAACTTTCGAATTTATAGTGTGACTACTATGAAATTTGGTAGTTTTAGATGTTTGGTTGATCGTAGCGTAGAAAGCATTTTGCGAGATGACAGTACACGTATATTACGATACGCGTTTGTAAGGGCTCTACTGGCTAAGCCCGACAATAAGTAAGTACGACTTTTATGACCTAGAAAACTGCTAGTATCTTTTGCGTGCAGTTAACTTTAAGTTTCTTCCGAAAATAAACATTGGAAGCCATAACCTGATCACGTGATCACAGTTTTTGGGATAACGCGCACCAATTTAGCCACTTCTACAGGCAATAACTTTATGTAGGCGGTGAGGCGTGCAGGGTATGTGACGTCATTCAGGGTCAACAGCCTCTAGGCGTTCGGCGGTCACAGCCTGGCCAACTGGAGTTTCAAAATAATAAGGATCTTGTGGTAGCGACCTAGTGAAAATAATACAAAATTCGATTCCAATCAGTTTTTTTCTATTCTTTATTGATTTTATCGGATTTAAATATGTTAGCAGAGTAAAAATGGTACAGTTTTTGTTCCGTAAAAACTGCCATGTCATGGTTTAATACTCGCATAGTCAAGAGTTCATTCACTGACCCTTCAATTTTACGCCGGGTACAGTTTTACCATGGTTTATTTTATTTATATACATTTCTATGTATTTACCTAACGTACGGTGATTTGCATTGCAATCACACTAATATTATAAATGCGAAGGTTTGGTTTGGATGTTTTTAGATATACGGCTGGATGGATTTTTGTTATCTCTTCACGCTAAAACTACTAAACGGGTTGAAATTTTGCATACAAGTAACTGTAATCCTGGAATCAAATACATATATGCTATTTATTATGCCATAAATTAGCTCCCGATAGAAACAACCTAAAAACGTTTCCATACAAACAACGCGTGCGAAGACGCGGGCAGAAACTAGTTTGATTATATAAGCTCATTAAAACCCATCATATCGATATTCCTTTCATGTTTTTGGTTCTCCTTCATCTAGATTCGTCAATACCAATTAATACCATGCATAAGTCGCAGCATAATTAAAACCTGGGGAGGGTCAATTTCAAAGGGTTGTCATACAAATTCATGTCTACATCAGGATGTGTATCTGTCAAACATAGGTCAACCCCACTTCATGCATATACATACATACAAAAAAATACACAGATATAGACCCGTAAATACATTCGCGATCCAGACGGAAGGGGACACGCGATCGATGGAACGTAATTAGCTAGAGTACCATAATACCCAGAACCGTGTAGGAAGTACTTCAATTATAAATAATAATTTATAACAATTATAAATAATAATTAGTTTATTGCAACGCTGAACGATCATTAGCATTACATCAGAGGTTTTTTAAGGATGTTGGCCTTCATTATGCCAAAATCACACTAAACTAGTGTTATAAATGCGAAATTGTGGATGGATGTATGTGTTACATCTTCACGACAAAACTATTGAATGGATCTGGCTGAAATTAGGCATAGTTATAGGTTTATTTTCTCACTTTCTATCCCATAAATCATTTCCCATGGGATAGAAATATATTAACCTCGAAGTAATTAAACCTATCCATAGAAATAACGCAGGCAGAAACTAAAATAAAAAGTTAAGAGTTTTTATATGACTCATCGTTTTATCAACTCCAATAAAATTAATACACAGCAGGCAAGGAAAGCCGGTGAAGTATTATGCCCCCTTGACCTAGTTTTAGAAGTTACTGTTGCGGAAGTCACGCAATATCGCAAAGAAAAATAAGCTTCTTCTTGCAGAATGTTCTCTTACTCAAGAAAACAAGTGAATGAATGTAAAGTTGGAGAGATACCTAGTTGTTTTCCCGGCTCAAAGCTTTTTGGTGGCTGGGACAGTCCCACCCACCAAAAAGCTTTGAGCCAGGTTTCTACCGCAAAAGGGAAATGTGAGGTTTTTTGAAAGCTTTCTGCTCGCTTCTTTCCGGTCCACTGTTTTGTTGGTGGAAATACAAGTAAGCAGTTTACTCTTGCGGTCTCTTGGGGTCCGCTCCGCTATATAAATAACTACTAAAATAATTCATTGCCAAAAAGACCAAAATACCTTCTGAATCAGTCTACCTCTATCTTACGATGGGAAATGTGGTAAGATGCATGTAGTAGAAGTAGGTGCCTGTAATCGATTAGCGAAAAAACAAAACGACAAAAGAAACAACACCAACCACAAATAGAATGCGATGTAAATATTTTTTTCGTAAATATTTTTAAGTTCGTACGCATTTCGGTAATTCGCGTGCTTCCAGTCAATAAAATACCAGGCTGCGACCTTCCCGAGCTGACTTTGCGACCGCCAACCGACGACGGCGAGGTACGAAAATGGTAATACGATGACTGCATCAAGGTGAATGTGTTTTTATCAGAAGATAAAGCTAGCATTTTCTTTCTTATGTGTGTAAAATTGTGTTTCATGTTACATATTTACTTCCATAGGTATAATATTATAAATCCGGAAATAATTCTGTTTCTCTGTCTGTTACCTTTTCACAACGAAATGGTTAAACGGATTTCAATAAAATTCGGCAGGGAGATATATATAAGATAATATCTCGAAGACAGACAAGGCTACTTTTTATCTTGGAAAGTACATGCGAAGCTGCAGGCAGAACCTAGTAGTACATAGTCATGGATTTAGTTATAGCATTGCAATGCAACATAAGTACTACCTACCTACTTGTACATATATTATATATGCTTGTGTATTGACAGTTTCAATTTATTATTATTATTATTAGCAGAGTTCATCCCACAGCTGGGCAAAGGCCTCCCCCACTTTCTCCAGACATCACAATCACTGGCCAGCTCCGTCTAATCGGCCTAAATTTGTCTAATTCATCACAGTTTCAATATCAACATGAAAAATATTATCTAATTCAAAAATTACAAGAATGTGAAGAATGCAAGAAGTTGCCTAGACTGATTACATTAATAGGCTAGCTAGGCTAATAGAAAAAATTGCTTAATTATAGTTGCTTCATTATATTGGACAATGCAAGAAAATGAAATAGTCTGTAATTATCATGACATCACTAGCTTTGCCATCATTACATTACTTAGTATTAATTGTCACAATGTTAATTGTAAAAGACAACTCAAAATTGAGGATCTAACCACAATAAGAATTATGAATGTAGTCAATTAGACAGACTGAAAACCAGCGCTGTTTTGTACCCGGTTCAAAACAGCATAATGCTGAGACTTATCCGTTTTGGCTCGGCGCGGTAGCACTGGCACACCTAGGTACTTGTCACAAGTAGGCTAGGTTAGTGTGCATTTGTACATTATCATTATCACTTTTTTATATAAGTAATTATTTTGTACCTTCTCTTAAGTTTTAATTTTGAATTTGATTTTATATACCTACCTACTTGTATGTTAGCTTGTATTTTGTGCTGTCCATTTGTAAGCCAAATAAACCATCTATATATCTGAATTTTGTTTTTATTATTGATAAGTATGTGAATCATATTTATCCTTATGTGTAGGTCACCTTAGCATTTAGAACAAATCAAGGATAATCAATTGAATGAATATTTTACTCATAATAAATTCTGTAGTAGGTAAATAATTTTAGTATGTCTCATCTCTATAAATAAAAATTAAAGAGGGACAAATACTACAAGTATACTACAAGTATTTGTCCCTCAAATCAAAGTAAAAATAAAAAGTTTTAAAAATGAGCTATAATTTCACCTTGGCATAAAAAACCTATCAAGAAATGAAACTGTTTGTCATCAGCATTTAACTTCTAATTGGCTTGCTAGAACTTGGGGTATGAAGGGGCAAGCTAAAGACAGGGTGCTATGGTGCTCACAAGCGGAGGCCTATGTCGAGCAGTGGACTATAATAGGCTGTTGATGATGTTAAAACTATGGTATTTTATATTATATTGAATCAAAAGGACATGGTATATAAACTTCTTTTATAAATTAGATAGGCTATTTAATTAATAAAAGAAGTTTATATATTATTTATTGTTGGTATAAAAATAGGTCACAATCCTGAATATGTTCAGGATTCAGTGGGATATATCCCATATGTGGTGGGATATATCCTACGCTGGCTGCCGCAGTCTGTCTGTCAGTAACTATTACCCCATGTTACATTGTTTACCAACAACGAATAATACATAACTGAGACATTGTCAAGTATTAGGAGGATGAGGCCGCTTTATGGATTTGTAATAGGAATGTGATTAGCTAGGTTAAATCGGGCTATGATGTCACTTAAGTCGTAAAACCGAGGTCGCGCGCTCGTCACACACACCGCGCCTGCTAAGAAACGCCGATGACGTAAACATTAAGGTTAGCCGGAAAGAACAGCTCTACATGCACCTTGATAGGTCCAATGCCGTGTAAATACGAACACTTTGAAGCCGAAAACCACCGTATTGACTCTTGCAGATAATTTCTATAGATAAGATAAGACTTACCGCTTCTTTAGATCCTCATTCTCTTCGAACAACCTCTTCAGATCAATTTCAATCTTAGCTTTTTCGCGGGATGTCTCATCCAAGAGTTTCCTTGCATCTTGTAACTCATGTTCGTACATACTTTTGATGCTTGATACCTCGCGATGGACCACCTCCGTAGTGGTTTGGATTTCACGACGCAAGCCAGAATTTTCACTTTCCAGCTGCCGGACTTTGTCAATATACGCCGCCAAGCGGTCGTTGAGATTTTGTAGAGCATCTTTCTCTTGAATACGAGAGTGTCTAGTGGGGCTCAAGGGGCTGCTAGGCCGGCCGGCAGAGCTCGAAGGGCGGCTGCCGATGGGGGTGCTTGATTGTTGCGGGCTGTGCACTGATGACTCACTTAAGATTGTCGAAGACGTTACAGTCTTTTTTGTTTTGGACGACATTGTGGAATACTTTTTATGTCACGTTTCTTGAAAGTAAAGCACAAACTGGAGATTCGGAGAGTAAAAATAAATTATTTGACGCGCGTACAGTACAACACTACCAAAAAGTATAGTGACCGCCGGACGAACACGAATGACGATTGATTGTTTGGTGTTTGCTTGCTCAGAAAAGATGCGCGTCGACAACCAATCGTAGCGTTCATAAACCAAGCTTAGCCAGTCACGTGGTCACCGTGACCAGTCATTGGTGTTTCATTCTTGACTGATTCAAAATGTTGCCATTAACCCGAAAAGATATGACAAGCTTGGCATTCATGCATGAGGAAACCAAAAATTCATATCATTTTATTTTTAGTTTGTCATGTAATCATGTAGAAAGTAGGAAAGGTCAAGAGATATTTACAGCGGCTGTCAAGAAAAACTAGCCATACACACTGTCATTTCACTGTCTACCTTTACGATTCAGGTTTCCATAATATATGCTTTGTGTTGTGATTGTGATGCATTTTACTGCATATACAGGGTGCCAACAGGTCAACGGTGCCAAGCAACATGTGTACTAAGCCGAAAGGAGGTGATTCCTGACACCAGGAATACACGTGCCACCGGTGATCAATACGATTTGTTGAATTTCTAAAATTTTGTTAATTTTTTTGTAAAATTAGTATTTTTCTTCTTTATTTGTGTTTATGCGGTCCGCTCCAGGTACCACCTATTGGGGTGACAACGAAAACTCACTAGCACAGCCAGATAAGTTTTCGCAACTTGCTTCGCTCGCCATTGATTCCATGGTGTATGCTCTGTTGTAGGTACTCGTATTTTGTTGTTCATCGCCAAAAAAAATCTTATATTGTTCTTAGCTCATTTATCTTAGCCTCCTTGTTTGTTACTAAGTATATCTCATCAATTTCAGAATAGGCTGTGACTCACCGCCGCCGTGAACTGTCCAATTCAGGGCTCGCTTCACTCACTGTTATTTATTTTTTCATTATTTTCTTAACAAGTATGTGACCACCCAAATTAACAAAATTTTGGGGACTCGCTCTATTCGTTCTATTAAGTGTATCTTTTCGGTATATTTTTGTATTCCTAACTTTTTTGTAGCCAATAAATCGCAAAAATTCTGCTGCTATCTCCGCTCGCCAATATGTTTTCCATGAACCGGACCCTGGCAGAAAAATGGCAAACCAGACACATAATTTTGCAATCAAGATAAAAGACAAGATACAGCCCGCTACATTATTTTAACTCCATGCCGCTGGGAATGATTGAAAGAACACTTTATTGTACTACTAATAAACATAAATAAAAGTATTTTATCTAAATGAGAAATAGACATAGTACAAAACGCAGCCTTATCGCTGAGAGCGATTACTCCCAGGCAACCTTGACATGACAGACAGACACCGGGAAGGTTGTTGATAGGGTTTCTTTGGCACCTTCATTTAGATAATTGTTTATTGAACCACCAACGAAAATAGGGTGTAGAACCCTAAAAATGGTGGAAATAATCAGGCCTTCTCAACAAAATTTCAAAATTGTGCTCACATTGTGCACCACGTAAAGCCGTGTGCAGATACCTTTATCTTTCAAAATTTACCTTCCTTTTCCGTCTCTATTTCATCTTGTCAATGCAAGTCATGTCAAAACGCTGCTGTCATTCAAAGAGAATGTAACGCTACGCCGCCTTGTGCAAAAGCATAAACAAAACATACGTAGAATCCCTATAGAGTTTGTGAAAAGTAGCGGCTCTGATAGGTTCGCTTAAGCATTTCCATTCTTTCTGCCACGATTTATGCCTCCTTCCAAAAATTTATCTTCAGAAATCTTGGACTGATCACTGGAATGTCTCAAAACTTGTTACAGGCAAGCACTATGCCGATGTCCAGCCGGACATCTCGTGGTTTTTCAGTTTCGAAAATTCAATAAAACTACGTCCTCGACCATTCATTTGTAGGCGAAGGCTGGGTCACTCTTGCACTCCCGTCTTCATTGCATCTTCGGATCAGGGGCCATTCCTTATGCGAGTGTGGCATAGATGAAGGTCACGTGACACGTGGATCACATTTTTTCCAGTTGCCCTATTGTTTCTCTCTCTATAAACGACTCCCTTCCCCCTGATGTTCCTCTTCCAACTTCTATGAAAGTTAACTATGCCTTATGTAAATTCATATTAATAATGATTTAAAGTTGCAATTAGTAGAAGTAGTAGTAGGTTTTTACCTATATGAATTTATTTATTTTAACTTTGATTATCCCGCAAGCATGAGGTTTTATTTCCCTTTTTTTTTGAAGTTTAGGGAAGTTTTTTTTGTAAATCATAAAGATTGTTGCTCACTGAGCAACAATCTTTATGTATCGTACAGTATGCTGCTCACTCCATAAAGCTTGCGATGCTATCATGAGACGGACATTGGTAGAATTGTGTTAAACCTGATGCAGAAGCTATTTGACAAGAAGTTGAAGTTAAAAAGTCAGTGTTAGTCTGTCACACCAACCAATCAATCAATGTATTAAAGGTTGGAATTGGAAATCATAACTTGAAATTCGATGGGAATTCGTACTACAGCATAGCATAGTGATTTTTTCCATGAATTTCTAAATAACTATATCGAAAATGGCTGATGCAGACAACCTATTTGATTGTTTCGATGAGCCACAAAACGAACAGGCTCTTCAAATTCCTGAAGTGAAACCTGAACCATCAGTAGATTCGTAAGTTTCTTTTGCCTAAAAATTCTAACCTGCAATTTCGCACGTAAACATACAAACTGAAAGTATTTTTCCCATTTAATTCAGTATTGAAGTGGAGGAATCATCAGCTGCTAAAAATAAGCGAGCTCACGATGAAATTGAGTACGCTGACACATCTGTTTCAAAGAAGTTGAAAACAGAAGATGAAGATGAGGACATAACAAGTGATATCAAGTAAGTGGTTCGTGAAATTCTATTATTCAATTAAAAGAAGATCATAAACTTAGATTTGTTATCCCTAAACAAAGATGCATGCATGCAGATGGGCAGACGAAAATAATGAGTACTACCGTTACTAGCTCTGCTAAGCTTGGGGCTAGATGGTGCTGTATAGATTGTTCTGCATTATTTATTTCCTTATTTTTCACATGTTACAGTTTGGAGTTGCTGAACTCTCGCATCGTCATACACACATTGGAGACCCATGAAGGCTGCACTCATGAGGTTGCCATACCACCAGACCAAGAGTTTCACCCACTGATGCCTGTGTCAGTCGAGCCAGCTAAGCAGTATAAGTTTATTCTGGATCCTTTCCAAAAGGAGGCTATACAGTGCATTGATAACTTGCAGTCTGTTCTTGTATCAGCCCATACATCTGCAGGAAAAACTGTAGTAGCAGAGTAAGTACCCACCTATTTTATTGTACTTACACATTGTTTCTACCTTGCTTCAACAGCAAATTAAAAAAACTATCTTCTTCATAATACACTATATCAGTTATAACGGGATTAGGGTTTCAGTGCTAATAACCTGTGACGTTTTATGTTACGTCTCATGTTTTGTTGTTGTCTTGTTCGATTTTTAGTCGATTTTAGCTAGGTTCTCTTTCCATCTGACAGGTCGCGGACATTTGACAGTGACGTTTCGTTTTTGTTTTGTCGATCATATCGAGAATGACCTCTGATTTGTTCTTTTTCAAGGTTGACATTACTGTCGTATTTGACATTTAATTTCAAAATGGACGCACTTTTCCTCCTGCCCTCGGACATGAAAAGAACCATGTAGGGGTTTTTATCAAAATTTTTTATATTACCATGTTGTATCAAAACATGAAAGTATTTGCTGTGAGTTGGCGCGTTCAGAGTCGCTGCTGCCGTGGGATCATTGCCGTAGGAGAAATTTACTGCCATTTCCTCGGTGAGTTTGGATTTCCATTGTTCCCTTTGAACATGACGCATCCTCGGAATGTCTGCTGATGTCTTCATTTCTTCTCCAGGAGACCCAGACTGGCATTTATTTATTCGGCGCTCTGACGCGAAGGCGTATTGGACATTCCATCGTCTCTTGGCACCTTGGAAGCGTGGCCGCGTGTTCGAGCATTTCCTTTAGCTGAGGACCACCAAGGCTTTCGCTCCACGCGATGAAAAGGAACGTTGTACTCGAGCTAAGTATCGCCAGACTCTGAGCAGTGGTTGTCTTAGGTTGTCTTTTACTTGTCTTTTACTGTTGTTTTTGTCTTTTAGCCTAATTTCCCAATCCAAAAATACCTCATGGTCTAACCTTAATTTAAATTAGTGTTTAAAACCTAACTTTTAGTTTAGGAGTGAGTTCTTTCTCATATTCTAGTTTCTTTACACGTTCTACGTCTGGTTTTTCTCCAGAAATAACATAATATTTTCTATTTTGTAGCGTTGAACATCCTCGGAACACACACACTTTTGCATAACTTTATTTTTTTATAAGGATGCAGTGGTAATTTACACCCTAGTTTTAAGCTTAGCTACCGCCTCTTTACTGGCGTGTCGTTTGTAGTAAATCCTAGTTTCTAATTTTGAAATAAAACTTAATTTTAATTTTTTAAGGTCGCTCTTCTAGCGGACCACACTCAACTTCTTGTTTACTGGTCCTACAGACTTACCAAAGCCACAGGCAGCCTTCTGCTACCTGTGCGCTTCATAATAAGGCATTTTTTCCACGCCGCCATTCTGGAACATTTTTTCAGTTGTGAGACATTTTTGTTTTTTTAATGATAAACCAAGCTCCGGGCTGCCTTTTGCGACCCGTGCGCTTCTTATTTTGCCAATTTTCTCACGCCGCCATTCTGGAACATTTTTTTCAGTTGGAACATTTTCAAATTTTTTTAATAAAACAAGTGTAAGATTTTATTGAAACGCTACTTTACTTTTAAGAACCGTAATTGTACACCTTTATCCTAAATAAGCCTAGTCTTAACCTTAATTTTAATAAACTTAGATTTTTTAAATTTTAAATCTACTGTTTTATTGAAGGTCCCTGCCCTGTGATTAGAAGTCTAGTGTTATCCGCTGACATTTCCGGCACCATTTATAGTGGTATCCGTGGGTCTGGCGCCCGAACATTTATTTTCTTAGTTTTGATTTTTATATTTTGACCTGCGGATCCATTTTCTTGCCTTCTAGGTAGAATCTAATTTTGAGGTTGGCCCTTGTCCAATCTTAACTTTTAAATTATTTTACATTTAGCGTTATATATTACATTTGACGCCACTTACAAATTTTTTAAACATTACAATTGACGCACAGCGAACAGGGACCTGGATAGGACTTGGCTTTATTAGGAATACCTTATTATAGACCTGAGGTTGGATTTGTAGGATTTACCTGTTAAGCTTTTTTGACAACCACTCTCTTAGTCGCTCGCTCACACTTTTATTTTTTATTTTTTGTGCTAAATATAAGTCACAAACCTATACTATAGGACTTTCAACCTTTTTGTTGAACCTATTGTTTATTTTTATCTTCACGAACAACCAATAAGTCTGTTTTTTATTTGTTGAGTTGTACTCTTAGGGATTATTATTAAGAACTTAATTATACCTTAGCTTTAAGTGTGGTATATACTACCCTGTAGTTTTAAGCACTTATTTCTTAAGATATTTTTAATAGATTGTGATACTTTTGCATCCTTCGCCTACACTTTTTTTACACAACTTTACAAATTACACTTACACTTTAAAATTTAACTCACACCTTTTACCTTAAAAAAACTTTCTACGTTGATAATATTATTTAAATCCTCTCATGATGAATACTTCCACTAGCGGAGAGCCTAAGCAGCCTTTAGCTAAGAGCTCGGCCGATTCAGAGGATGTTGACCGAACAACTTCCAACTTTGAAGTGGAAGCTCAACCAGATGCCAACTTAATTGAGTTTCCTGAACCCCATCTTCACTCCTCCTCCCGTATACCTGTTGTACCTTCTTTCAACGCGATGAACGAGACCATCAGAAGAAACCTCCCTTCATCTAGCTTCAAACTACCGGACCTCAAGCGTAGTAATATTTCTTACGAAGGCAACACTTGCGTTAGAGAATTTATACTGCAGGTGGAAGAATTCTTTCTTTATAAAAACTTTAGTGAGCCGCTTCTCGTTGGTTCTTTCTCAGACCTTCTTACGGGTACCGCCGCCAAATGGTTTCGCATTGTGCGCACCACCATTTCATCGTGGCCTGAACTTAAAGCTGCTCTTCTGAAGAGATTTGACAGATTGGAGTTTGATTATCACCTGGAAAGCGAGCTGCGCACCAGAAAGCAGAAACCCACCGAGTCTCTTCCTGATTTCATCACAGACATCATGGACATGGCGAATCGTCTGGCCGAGCCATTGATAGAGTCAGTTTTGATCACGATTGTTATGCACAACATGCTGCCCGTTTACATGCCTTTTGTTGTAGGTCGTGTCGTTCCTAGTCTTGACGCTTTTATCGACATTGGTAGGCAACTTGAAATGTTCGTTGACAGAAAGACTGTCAAGGATACCTCTAAGCCGAAGCCTCGGTTTTGTGCCGGAAAGACCGAGACTATCTGTCTTAAATGTAACGCCAAAGATCACCTTTATAGGAACTGCCCCACCATTCCTGGAGTGATCTGCTTTAAATGCAAGAAGCCAGATGTCACCACTAGATCTTGTGATGTGTGCAACCCTGTTAAACCGTCTTCTTCAAAAAACTAATTAGGCTCCGTCGAGCACGGGTTTTCTCACAAACTGCCAGTGTCTCGGCGAACAAAATTGTAAGTCACATTAAACCTGATGAGGTTGTTTCTGAAAAGGAGTTCTCTGACTGGCTCGACTATTTAAAAACATTTTTTGCCTCTCCAGTGCTATATGTCAAATCTAACGATAAACGCCCTTTCTTAGAGTTCACCGTTATGGATAAAAAATTATTGGCCTACTGGATAGTGGTGCTACCGTTTGTGTTTTGGGCTTAGATAGCCATCTTAAATTTTTAGAAAAAAAAGCTATAACATAACTAAAATCTTTTATAATACATTCTATACCCCCCAGAATAATCCTGTAGAGAGATACAATAAAACAATAGAAACCTGCATATCTTGTTTTGTGAAGAAAGACCATCGCACTTGGTCGAAATTTTTACCTCATGTGCAATTAGCTTTGAACTGTAGTGTTAATTTAGCTACAGATTTTACTCCCAATTTCCTCATGTTTGGAAGGGAATTGATTTTAGATGCTTCTTTACACCGTTTTAGTGATTCCATTGATACCTTAAATCAGCTGGAATTCGGTGATAGGCATTCTTTAGCTTTTTCACTAAATTCACTTAGTGATGTTTTTGTTAGAGTTCAATCTCATTTAGTAAAAGCTTATAAGCGTAATGCGCTTAATTATAATAGAGGGAGGAAAGTCATTTCGTTTGATGTAGGTGATGTGGTTTGGAGAAGAAGCTTTGTGCAATCAAACGCTCCTGCTTATTTTTCGGCTAAGCTAGCCCCTAAATTTATTAAATGTGAGATCATTGAAAAAATTTCAGATAATGTTTATGTTTTGAAAGATTTGAATAAAAGAACGTCAGGTAGATACCACGTAAAAGACATAATTAAATATTAAATTTATTTGTAAAATCATCTTATTAGCATAGCTTTAATTTCAACTTTTCATATTGAATGGAGCACCGTATTTGTAAGCTGAAGTATGTGTGTGACGTATGTGAGGGATTTACGGTCTGTATTTAGGTGAAGTATGAAAGGGAAATTCATGAGATTTGTCAGGTTGAGTTTTAGTTCCAAATTTTTCCGTTGTTAACTTATTTATTACCTTTTGATCCTTCTTTGTCTCCAACATCAAACGATCTTATTATTTATTTTGTACCTTTGTACAACTTTTGTGTATGCACTCATATGTGTACCTTTGTTTTACTGATTTTTCAGACTTAGTTTTAGTTTTGTTCATCTCGCTAGCTGGTTTCTTATCTTTTTCCTTGGATCCAGCGGCGGACCTTTTTGTTTAGTTTTCCTGTTTTTACCGGTTTACTTAAATATTGTTTTGTGGAGTTTTTCCCCTCCAACCTTTTTAGGACATGACGACAACTGGTTGTCTTAGCCTCCTGTTTGTCTCGTGTTTTCCCACTTTTGCACTCGTTGTCAGCCTGGTTGTCTTAGCCTCCAGCCTCGAGTTTGCTTGTTTGTTGTTGTCGATCGTGTTCGAAAAATCGATGGTGTTGTGTCGGTCACGTTTCGCAAAACATTTTTTTCTGTTCGTAGTTTCCTTTTGTACACGGTTCACGTTCAGTTTTACTTTTGTCGTTCGTGCTCGAAAAATCGATGGTGTTGTGTCGGTCACGTTTCGCAAAGTTTTTTTTCCCTGTTTGTGCTCGGAAGTTCGGTGTTGTTGTACCGATCACATTCAGAAGACCTTTAGAGTGTTAGCTCCTTTCGTCATTTTATGGCGCGGACTCACTCGAAATTTCGATTTTGACTTTAGTTACACTACAGGTCGGTGAACAATGTTTCTAACCGCACCTCTCCAAGTAGTTAGCTAACTGGATTTTTCCAGACTTTTCCTCTTGAAGATTGTTTGGACCTTAGTTGTGCATTTACGAGTCAGTGAATACTTTTATTCCAACTGCACTCCGGCAACAAGTCTCCTCCCTTCTCCTGAGCTATTTCTAACTTGGTTTAGAGTTTACTTTTAATCTAGTTTCCTTTGAATCTTAGTTTTATTTGAATTTGTTCTGAGCTAGCCCTCCGATAGTCGGCAACTATTATGTTTCACCGCACTTTCATATGGATGTGCTTAGACAGATAAATTTCTTGTTTTTGCTTGTCATTATAAAAATTTTAGTTTTCTCTTCCATAAAAGAAAGCACCCTTTCTTTTATTTTTTTGGAAGGGGTGTAATGTGACGTTTTATGTTACGTCTCATGTTTTGTTGTTGTCTTGTTCGATTTTTAGTCGATTTTAGCTAGGTTCTCTTTCCATCTGACAGGTCGCGGACATTTGACAGTGACGTTTCGTTTTTGTTTTGTCGATCATATCGAGAATGACCTCTGATTTGTTCTTTTTCAAGGTTGACATTACTGTCGTATTTGACATTTAATTTCAAAATGGACGCACTTTTCCTCCTGCCCTCGGACATGAAAAGAACCATGTAGGGGTTTTTATCAAAATTTTTTATATTACCATGTTGTATCAAAACATGAAAGTATTTGCTGTGAGTTGGCGCGTTCAGAGTCGCTGCTGCCGTGGGATCATTGCCGTAGGAGAAATTTACTGCCATTTCCTCGGTGAGTTTGGATTTCCATTGTTCCCTTTGAACATGACGCATCCTCGGAATGTCTGCTGATGTCTTCATTTCTTCTCCAGGAGACCCAGACTGGCATTTATTTATTCGGCGCTCTGACGCGAAGGCGTATTGGACATTCCATCGTCTCTTGGCACCTTGGAAGCGTGGCCGCGTGTTCGAGCATTTCCTTTAGCTGAGGACCACCAAGGCTTTCGCTCCACGCGATGAAAAGGAACGTTGTACTCGAGCTAAGTATCGCCAGACTCTGAGCAGTGGTTGTCTTAGGTTGTCTTTTACTTGTCTTTTACTGTTGTTTTTGTCTTTTAGCCTAATTTCCCAATCCAAAAATACCTCATGGTCTAACCTTAATTTAAATTAGTGTTTAAAACCTAACTTTTAGTTTAGGAGTGAGTTCTTTCTCATATTCTAGTTTCTTTACACGTTCTACGTCTGGTTTTTCTCCAGAAATAACATAATATTTTCTATTTTGTAGCGTTGAACATCCTCGGAACACACACACTTTTGCATAACTTTATTTTTTTATAAGGATGCAGTGGTAATTTACACCCTAGTTTTAAGCTTAGCTACCGCCTCTTTACTGGCGTGTCGTTTGTAGTAAATCCTAGTTTCTAATTTTGAAATAAAACTTAATTTTAATTTTTTAAGGTCGCTCTTCTAGCGGACCACACTCAACTTCTTGTTTACTGGTCCTACAGACTTACCAAAGCCACAGGCAGCCTTCTGCTACCTGTGCGCTTCATAATAAGGCATTTTTTCCACGCCGCCATTCTGGAACATTTTTTCAGTTGTGAGACATTTTTGTTTTTTTAATGATAAACCAAGCTCCGGGCTGCCTTTTGCGACCCGTGCGCTTCTTATTTTGCCAATTTTCTCACGCCGCCATTCTGGAACATTTTTTTCAGTTGGAACATTTTCAAATTTTTTTAATAAAACAAGTGTAAGATTTTATTGAAACGCTACTTTACTTTTAAGAACCGTAATTGTACACCTTTATCCTAAATAAGCCTAGTCTTAACCTTAATTTTAATAAACTTAGATTTTTTAAATTTTAAATCTACTGTTTTATTGAAGGTCCCTGCCCTGTGATTAGAAGTCTAGTGTTATCCGCTGACATTTCCGGCACCATTTATAGTGGTATCCGTGGGTCTGGCGCCCGAACATTTATTTTCTTAGTTTTGATTTTTATATTTTGACCTGCGGATCCATTTTCTTGCCTTCTAGGTAGAATCTAATTTTGAGGTTGGCCCTTGTCCAATCTTAACTTTTAAATTATTTTACATTTAGCGTTATATATTACATTTGACGCCACTTACAAATTTTTTAAACATTACAAACCATGATAGTTCTCATGTTTTTTTCTTAATATTAGTGATTTTATGAAATATTTAATATAATTACCGACTGGATATGGCTCACATTTTGCACCAATCTAATTGTACACTTGGAATAACATGTAGGCAACCTTTTCGGGGGAAATGCATGCAAAGTGACCAGCTGAGGCAAGGTATAACAGTGCATCATCATTTCAGATATGCCATAGCTTTATCTCTGAAGAACAATCAGAGAATTATCTACACAACACCCATCAAAGCTCTGTCCAATCAGAAATACAGAGAGTTCTCAGAAGAGTTCCACGATGTTGGTCTTATCACTGGTGATGTCACTATTAACCCTACTGCGTCCTGTCTTATTATGACAACTGAGGTATGTAACTTAACTTATTCTTGTGATCAAACTTTCTTCTTAACCAGGGGCCCAATGAGGATCTGTAACGTTTTTAGTTGAGAATGCAGATTTATAGATCTAAGAACAGACAGTGCAAAAATTTTTGTTCTACGACAAAAATTTACGAAGTTATGACCAAATTACTAGCAAAGATCACTGAATAAATAAAATTTTTTAATTTTATTTTTCATTCGAGGGGTCTCTCAAAACTAAGTCTATCTGGTTCTGTTATTTTTTTCCTAAACGTATAGTTTCGGAGTAAATCACTACAAACTGATATAGGCCTACGTTTAATTCGAGGGGTCTCTCAAAACTAAGTCTATCTGGTTCTGTTATTTTTTTCCTAAACTTATAGTTTCGGAGTAAATCACTACAAACTGATATAGGCCTACGTTTGACGGGTGGTGACCGAGCGATTGACGTCACACGCACCAGCATAATTTGATTTAGCCAGCAGTAACGGCGTAATGTTTATTACTTAATATCTGTGTACGTAATGGTCCGATTTGGATAATTCAAAAAGACATTATCATTCTTATGTCATAAAGAATAACGTTTATACTAGTTCTATTGAAATTGCTATAACTTTACTGATCCTCATTCTGCCAACCAATTGCTTTACTATGACAACAGTTTCATCACAGAAATGTCACATAGAATCCGTCGATAAAAGAAACTCTAGATAGTGCATACAGTGCTAATTGCATGAATTTGTAAAAACCGTTCTTCATGAATGGAATTGCCATGATGATTTTAAGTTCGAAATAGTTTTGATGAATAAACTTCTTTTTATTTTATGATAAACTCGGTCTAGGTTCTCCCCTTTCCTCTTTTGCCTGGTAATTGTATATAAAAAGTTACTTCCGATTTTGTTTTAGATTCTGAGAAATATCTTATACAGAGGCTCAGAGGTGATGAGAGAAGTGGGCTGGGTTGTATTTGATGAGATTCACTACATGAGAGACAAAGAGAGAGGTGTGGTGTGGGAAGGTAAGGAACAAGATTACAATACAAGAGAATGTGAGATGTATCCTAGAAAGATTACAAGTTGTGGTTCCAATAAAGGCGACAAGCGCAAGACCATAGGTTCATAGCACAAACATCGAAAGGCCTATACCCAGCAGTGGGTAAATCTGGTTATAAATGATGAAGATAAAAGTGTTACAAAATTTGTCAGTGTGTATGCTTGTTTGTTAAGGATAATATCTGAATTTACTGGGTCGATTTCTCTAACATTAACCCAGTAGCCCAATTCAGCTAAGTGACTCACTCGTCTATGACACTATTATCAACGCTGATGTGCCACTTGGTGTAACCAGGCTATATGCTTACTAATGATCCAAGTATCAGTGAGCGGAGCAGCAAACGGAAGCTGGTGTGACTAAAGTTGTTCTCTGTCCACAGAAACATTAATTCTACTCCCCGATAACGTCCACTACGTATTCCTCTCGGCCACGATCCCCAACGCGCGTCAGTTCGCGGAGTGGGTGTGCCGCCTGCACTCGCAGCCCTGCCACGTGGTGTACACAGAGTTCAGGCCGACGCCGCTGCAGCATTACATCTTCCCCGCCGGCGGGGACGGCATACACTTGGTGGTTGATGAGAAGGTAGGTTGGAAAGCGGTATTACCTCTCTTTGACTGCAAATTAAACCACAATATTGTAATGGCTTCTATCCAAGGGTTCGCAGATAAGAAACTACCATGAGTGATGTATAGCAGCGGTGCAACCCGCAGGGGCGGGCCGGTGAATAGGTTAACGCATTAAATAAATAAATCCGCCTGCGACGCAGGAGGTTGCGGGTTAGATTCCCGCCTCGGGACAAATGTGTGTACGATCTGCAGATATTTGTGAACAGCGTGTGCGTCAGTGGCACTCAATGTGTTAATTAGATAGATAATCCTTCAAGATTATTTTCCAATTTCTCCAGGGTATATTCAAAGAAGACAACTTCAACACAGCAATGGCGGTTCTCAGCCAAGGTGGCGACGCCGCGAAGGGTGACGAACGCGGCCGCCGCGGCGGTCTCACGGGCCGGAACCAGAACACGACGAACATATTCAACATAGTCAAGATGATTATGGAGAGGAACTTCGCACCGGTCATCATCTTCAGTTTCAGCAAGAAGGATTGCGAGGCGTATGCTATGCAGATGGCGAAATTGGACTTTAATACCAGTTAGTACGATGCTTTTTCTGTTTAGGTGTTGTTTAGTTCAGATGCTCGATCTGTCTTTTGATAATAATTTCTAGCTATTGGAGGACTATCGCCTAGGCTGGATGATGACGATGAGTCATTTTACCATAGAACCATCTAAGGTTACATTTTTTTATCATCAAAAGCCTAGACCGAAGTCAAACGACGAGTTAGTTTAGAATCGCTTTAAATGCTTACTTTCAACAGAAATGACAACTCAATGTGTAGCACAAACGGGACTTGTATGAATCGACTCACTTTAAGCGTCTCCCAACTCAAAAAATTACGGTCGTTTGGCATCAACCATACCTGTTTAGCATATTTATGTGTGCCTATACTATCTTACTTTTTAACTGAAATAAATTTCCCCAGTTGAAGAAAAAAAACTAGTTGATGAAGTATTCAACAACGCCATGGACGTTCTATCAGAAGAAGACAGGAAGCTGCCCCAAGTGGAGAACGTGATACCATTGCTGAGGAGAGGAATCGGCATCCATCATGGAGGTCTACTGCCGATCCTGAAGGAAACTATTGAGATTCTCTTCGGTTTGGGACTAATCAAGGTGGGTCTAAAAGTCTGGTTATTGAATGTTGAGATTGGAAATATTTGAAAACTTTCTAAATAAATAAATAATAATGCTGGACAATCCACAGAGCACCATCTAGCCCCAAAGTAAGCTACTCAAAGCCTGTGTTATGGGTACTAGATAACAGAATATTTAATACATTATATACATATTTTTTTATATTATAAATATAAAACACCCAGACCAACGGAACAAATTTGTGCAGATCGTACACAAATTTATTCCGAGGCGGGAATCGAACCCGCAACCTCTTGCGTCGCAGGCGGACTCTCGCCCGCTGTGCCACTGAGGTCGTCTGAGGTTAAATGGCTCTATTTTTAACATGAATTCTATAAAACAAATTGTCGATGATTTGTTTGGTGGTGATTTTATTTTACCATTTAACGAACTTGGAGAAAGCGCTAAAATGTGATAGTATCATACATACCACATAAAATCCTGAAGCAAACAGTTCTGTTCATATTTAAAATCGGTCTGGAAGAACAGAATTCAAATCTACATAATAATAAAGTAGCATGCTAAACTGTATACTTTTATCCCATCCTATGATAAATATGAATAGACATGCAAAATGTGGCCATATAATATAATTAGGAAATAAGTTAATATGAATGTAATTGTAACAAAGACCATTTGTGTTATAATTTTATTTGAAGTGTAAATTTATATTTATGAATAAATTCATGATTTTCAACTTTAGATTTTGAGCAACGCGACTCCTCTCGTCAAACGAACTAAACGTAACTTTCGTCTTTGAACAGGAATGGATAAACTTTAATGTTTCCCCTGTAGGTGGAGCTAACGGCGCTACAGTCCGTAGGAAGTTGCAAAGATTTTCGACTCCCACGTCACTTGACCTCGTGGTGTAGTTGGTTAGCACATTCCGGTACTGACGGAAGGATGCGGGTTCAAGACCCTTCGAAATCAAAATATTTTGCAATATTATTTGATTTCTTAGAAATTTATATTCTATGGTGTTGATTAAAAAAATGTGCCTAATTATTGTAAATTAATTCTAACAAGTAAGTAAATGTGGTTTACAATATTTACCCTGACTTTTTAGGCACTGTTTGCTACGGAGACTTTTGCTATGGGCTTGAACATGCCTGCCAGAACTGTGGTCTTCACAAGCAGCCAGAAATTCGACGGAAAAGAATTCAGATTTGTAAGTTTTAGATTACACTATGTAGGTATATTTCTCACATATAAAATCTTATCCTCACATCGAACACCTTTTTACTATCACTTACTCGCTCGCGAACACTATATATGAAAAAAAAAATATTATAACCGCCTGTCTGAGCCGGGAATCGAACCCGCCAAATTGTAAAACATCGCCCGTAATTTTACGATACCGATCAAAAAGCTCAATCGTAAGAATTATATTTTTTTCCAAATAACAGAATCTTAAATAAAATGAAGACCATGATAATTTAAATTTATAATTTTAGAAAACTTAATACTTAGCCTTTCCTTTTACTTTGCCATGCTCCTAACAACTGATTTTATCATTTACAAGTAACAAAGTATTACTATGAAATTTGGCAGGAGTTACAAACTGAACTAAGATGTATTATATTAAACATTTACCATGAAAAGTTAAATAAATCAACAGGGAGCGAAATTCTTAAAAGAGTGCGAATTTGTAGGTACTTATTTTGGTTAGTAAAAGCTAATAGAATTTCTATAGAAAAGAAAAGAAGGTAAATTTTCGCTCACTTCTTTATCTCTCTCTCTCTTTCATTAAAATCTTTATATTTTTTGTGTATTAACACAAAAACATACTCAAACACACCCCTCAATCTCTAAGTATATTCTTGTAAAAGATGGTATGTTTCTATCTCTCTCACAGACATGTTCTTGAAGTCTCACTCTCTTCTTCACTAACTCATTCTCTTACTTGTCAGATATCATCAGGAGAGTACATTCAGATGTCAGGCCGCGCCGGGCGCAGAGGCCTCGACGACAAAGGCATTGTCATTTTAATGTTGGATGAGAAAGTAACGCCCGCCTCTGTGAAAAGCATGGTGCAGGGTTCCGCAGACCCTATCAACTCTGCTTTCCATTTGACGTATAACATGGTAAGTTACTTATGTGATTTGAAATTTATGTAGTCTTAAGATAAAGAGATATCGTTTATTGTCGAAAAGATTTCATGTTTTCGGTAATTAGTGACTTATGTTTTATAGAACCCTAGTGTCTATATAAACCTTATCTAGACACTAGGGTTCTATATAAATAGCAATAAGTATACAGGGTGCCACGGAAAGGGACCCCGAGAGGGGTTCAACAAACGATTTTTTGAATATCATATATTTTTTTATTGTTTTGGCAAAAAAAAAAGTTTTTCTTTCTACCTATTCGTGAGCACTCTCCCATTATTTAACATTATCTACATATTTCACAATTTTTTTTTTTTTTTCATCAAAAGTGTTTTGTCATGAAATTACTTAAAATTATGTAAATCCTTTAAAATTTCAAAACAATAATAATAATAATGTAAGAATACACGTAAAAGACAACGAATATGAAGAAAACAGGTCTGCATTTTTTTTAAAAAAAGCGCGTAATTAAAAAAATCCTAGAACAAACGTTGACCACAATCACGCGTCGTTTCGACTAGACACTCAGATATTTTTTTTGAATTTTTTGTATTTATAGGTGTTGAATCTCCTGCGAGTGGAAGAAATAAACCCAGAATACATGTTGGAGAGAAGTTTCTTCCAATTCCAGAACCAGGCTGCTATTCCAGACCTCATTGAAAGTAAGCTATTCTTTTCTATCATCATCATCATTAACCGCTAGTCCACTGCTGGACATGTACGACGTACCCCCCGATACCGAGCCGATAACGAGCGACGCAGCGCCCTGTCTTCAGCTTACCACATCGATCTGTCAGCAGTCTTTCACAGATCGTTATCCCCCTTGGCCATGGGGTAATCTTAAGGTTGTCGCACATCAGCTGTGTGATTACGAAAAAACCACCAATCCATTAAAGCCTCCACATACAGAAACCGTGGGCCATTCAAAGGGTTTTCATATGTCAATATAGGATATGTGGTTTTTGCGTAATCGCATAACTAGACCCCACCTCTGCTGTACACTACAAAAAAATGCATTTAACTCGTAATATTTAGATGCATTTTATATTGACGGCATCAGATAACAGACAGGTCGCGGGATCCTAAGCCTGTCACTGTAAAATGTGTCTACTGATTACGAGCTTAAGCCCACTTTTGAATGCTTATTTTTGTGTTGTGCGGTACCAGTGCTGGATGTCCTTTAAATTATGATTGCCGAGTTTCTATCATATGAACTTAAGTACTACAATACAACTATCTCTTTCCCCCAACAGAGGTTAAAACCAAACAGAAAGAGTACGAAAACCTGACAGTACAAGACCATCACTCTATAGCTTCGTACTGCAGCATCAGATCTCAACTGGATCTCCTTGGAAGTCAATTCAGATCTTTCATTACTAGGCCGGAGTATTTGAAGCCATTCTTGCAACCTGGACGTCTTGTGAAGGTAGATTTTTTAATTTATGAGTTTTTTCATTCCTGCCTTTGTTATTCTTTCTCTCTTTTTTAGATTATAATACTTTATTGCAGACTTCACATAGAAATACTTTACATAAGAATAATTATAGAATAACAATAATAATAATAATAATGCTGGACAATTCACACAGCATCATGTAGCCCCAAGCTAAACAGAGCTTGTGTAATGTAATGGGTATTAGATAACTGATATACTTATAAGCGACGACCGGCTTACAAAGGCGGTGTTATCGCTTAAGAGCCTCTTAAAATTCACGAACCAACAGCAAATCAAGAAACATGCGCGATACCTGGCGACCTCCGTGGCGCAGCGGGCGAAGGTCCACCTGCGACGCAGAAGGTTGCGGGTTCGATTCCCGCCTCGGAACAAATTTGTGTACGATCTGCAGAAATTTGTTCCGTTGGTCTGGGTGTTTTCTATGTATAATAAAAATTATCTATCTATGTAGTGTTTTGTATTAAGTATATCAGTTATCTATTACCCATAACACAAGCTCTGCTTAGCTTGGGGCTAGATAATGCTGTGTGAATTGTTCAGCATTATTTATTTTATTTATTTATTTACCTTCTCGAACATCACACTCACACACACACACACACACACACGCACACACACACACACACACACACACACACACACACACACACACACACACACACACACACACACACACTAACGTCACACTAGACTTTCTTAGTTTCTTAAAATTTATGCAGTCACTGACCACTTTCAAAATTTCAAAAGTTCCACGAACCCCTGTCGAAGAATATTTTGGGGAATGAATGTAAAGCCTTTTATTAAAAAAAACACCCTATTCATAGTTTTTTTACATTTATCAATACCTATTATTATTATTAGCCGAGTTCATCCCACTGCTGGGCAAAGGCATGCTGCCGCATGCCAGGAGAGCTATGGACAAAAGTAGCCACCGATTGGCAACCTGACCAGGCGAGAAGGCGACGCGGTAGACCTAGAAGGAGATGGTGGGACGAATCAATACTTAATTAAATTATATTCTAAGTTAGTTTTTTCATGTGTCTCACGGGTCCGTAGCATAGGAACAAAACGTAGATTGGAATACTACGCTTGGTAGTAAATGTGTCGTCGCCGGATCTAAGAATCATCCCGTTTACAACAACTTCGTTCGTGTTTCAAAGTGGACCTCGATTCTGACATACTCTATGCAACGTTAACAGCTTGAGACGGAGAGAGCTACTCTCCCTCACACAACGCATACATATCTCAATAACTATAGGTAGATCACACAACTGGCGGATCTCTGTAGAGTCTTGTCACAATAAGAAAACAAACGCCAAACACAGTAACAAACGCCACTTTTGACAACAAACGTCAAACTGTGACATGGTTCTACAGAGATACGCCAGTTGTGTGGTCTACCTATAGATAATACTTTAACACTTTGAATCACTATATCCCAATTTTTCAACATCAATTCAAGCTCTCTCAATCACCCATAAAATTACAGAGCACGCACATCAAATCAATTCGGCACACACACACACAATAACACACGCACACACACACCCTCACACACACACATAAACTCATACACACACACGCATAAGGTCTCCGGTTGCCCAGACTCTCATGAGACTGGTGCCTCAGGAGAACAAGCACACATTCATACTACACACTAATAAACCCGGTTATATAAGTACATCAATGTATTATGTATGAACCTTCCCCTATTGAATATAAACACTGGAAATAAATACACAAGCACTAAACTACCTCAAACCCGCTATCCCATAACCCCTAGGTGACCAGCTACCCGAGGGGAGTAGATTTAAATCAGCGCCGCATGTTTCTGGCATGCGACATTATGCTGAATCTACTCCCTTTGCCTATGTTAGTTTTTTTTATATTTTTGGTTTTAATTCTAGTTTTGGTTAAGTAATTTGTAGGCAATAAATGAGTTTTTATTTTATTTATTTATTTAACCTTTAGACTCGTTTGCGAATGAATTCATACGCAAAACTGCATACTGCAACAGATGCGATTTAATTCTAGTTTAGGTTAAGTAATTTCTAGGCAATAAATGAGTTTTTATTTTATTTATTTATTTAACATATTTTTATCAACTTGTTTTAGATTAAAACAGAGAAATACGAGTATGACTGGGGTATAATAATTAACTTCAGACATAAGATGAACAAAGGCAAGGGCCAGGATGTGAACCCGTTGACTGCTGAGACAAATATAATAGTGGATATACTGCTACATGTCAAGAAACCAGAAGACTGTGATAAGGAGAAGAATATACCGTGTCCTCCTGGAGAGGTAAGATTGTAGCTTAAGGCTTGGTAGGCCAGCAGAGGCCGCATTTTTGTGATTTTTAAAATCATCTGATACTCAGGAAATAGTGTTTACAATTCTAAAAAAAAGATATGTCTTACTTAAGGATCTAGTCTAGTCAAAGTCGCATTCAGTTACAAGATCTAATGAACTTCGCTGGATAGAAAAAGATCCCAAAGTTACCCCTCTTTGTAACGTTTTTTCAATACTATGACTAGTCATAGTATTGAAAAAGTGTGATAATCAGTAGTTCGCTAGCGAACTACTGATTATCACACTTTTTTTTGTACTCAACTAAGGACACTTAATATTTCTAAACAAATTCGCAGGGTTTGACTCGATAAAATGATTTTCTTAATCACCATGTTTAAATAACTACAAAAAACACGAGCACGGCGGCTTGGCAGGCGCGCGTTTTCCCTTACGCCTACTGCTGCAGGACTACCTGGCCTTAAGCTCTGCGCTCTTCTATCCAATACCGTTACCAAACAACATAAAAACGTGCATTCAAGTGTGACACACATGAATAATCTCACTGCATCATCTTGTATTGGTCCACTGCTGGACGCAGGCCTCCCTTTTATAAGCACTTTATTGGCTTTTATCTCATGGGGTAGTGCTTATAATCCCCACGCTGCGCACACGGGTTGGGGATCGCATTTCGAAGGTCGAATTGTTCTGGGGGCGCTGCTGCCTATCCCGGTGAATATCCCTTAGTCGCCTCTTACGACACCCGAGGGAAGAGTTGGGGTGGTGCAAATACTAAGCCAGCAACACACAGGAACACATGAATAATCATACCTTTAATACCCTCAGGCTGGAGATATAGAAGTGGTACCAGTTCTCCACACCCTAATCTACCAGATAAGCTCCCTTCGTGTGTACTACCCTAAAGACCTTCGCCCGGCCGACAGCCGCAAGTCCGTACTCAAAACTATCGGCGAAGTGAAGAAACGGTTTCCCGAGGGACCCCCGCAGTTGAACCCGATTAAAGATATGAAGATAAACGATTCGGTGTTTAAGGAGTGCGTTGATAAGATTAAAATGTTGGAGGAGAGGTGAGTTAAAAGAGCATTATTTTTGCATGTTCACATAAATGGTTCTTTTATTCCAAATATTACACAGAAACAACCATGCTTTTGTAAAGGTCTTGTCAATGAAAAGATAACCACAATCCAATACCTTTTTACATTTTGACTACCACCGACTGCCACACTGGTGATTTGCGAGCGATTTCAAAGCGAGGCGAGTACGCAGCGAGCACGCAGCGAGCTCGTCGCGATTCGCAATCGCAGCTCGCTGTGCACTCGCCTTGAAATCGCTCGCAAATCGCCAGTGTGATCTTTCCCTTCTTCGGCGGCTTATTACTTATACACGCGCCGGTCCCCGGTTCGCAGCTCGAAGCTTGGCAGTGAACGCGTTAAGTGTCTCTCAACAATATTTAGGTGTCTGATTGAATGATATGGTTGTTACCACGTTGTCAGTGTAATAGACTTAAAACTCGCTCTTTCTTAGAGATGATCATTTCCACGCTGATAAATGTCTACACTAAAGTCATTTATAACGAGATATTTACCATGATTTGAGTTTTGAGCTTTCCAATATTTCGGCGGTTATTCCGTGATCATGGCGCATGTAACTGCGCCGAAATATTGGAAAGCTCAAAACTCAAATCATGGTAAATATCCCGTTATAAATGACTTTAGTGTTAATAACCATGATGGATTTAAAAGATAAATGTCTAATTACCTACTAATTTGTTAAAAAACATCTCGAATCTTCCAGACTCTACGCCCACCCACTCCACAAGGATAAGAACCGCGGCGCGCTCACAGCCCTGTACGATAGGAAACAGGAGTTACTCGAGGACCTAAACGCAGTCAAAGCAGAACTCAGGAAAGCTAAGAGCATACTGCAGATGGACGAGTTAAAGAAACGCAAGCGAGTGCTCAGACGGATGGGCTACTGTAACGCGTCTGATGTTATTGAGATGAAAGGCCGGATCGCCTGTGAACTTAGCAGGTAAGATTATATAAAGTTAGTAAAACTCTATACAATGTCATACAAATATTCTTTTGACTTCTCTCGCTCGAAAACGGTGACTTTGCTGTTCAAAAACAGTGAGCTAAATTTATTTAATTAATAATTAATTAATTAAATTAAATATTATTAAATTATTATTTATTAAATTAAATTAATATATAATAAAGTTTTGCTCGCATGTGAAATAATAGTTTTTTTTACCATAAAAACTTACATCGTTGGTGTTCTTCCAACACAAATAAGGTTCGAGATTAACCCGCTTACATCCGTAATAGTTATTTGTTCAACAAATGGGCAAAATGATTTTTTGTTTAACTTGCCGATATTAAATTCCGAGCTAGCGAAGCAGTCTAGAATAGAGTCACGAGCGTAGCGAGTGGCTCTAAAGTAGACTGCTGAGGTAGCGAGGGATTTAAAAGACACGAAACGAAAAATATTTGCCCTCGAGTTAAACATACAACTTTTCACCACGACTGGCGAGAAAATATTTTGTAATTTTAAAAGAGGTCGAATGTCAGAAACTAGTTAAGTCAACAACCTTGGAGGGAAAATTGCTACAAACCAACCAAATCAGTTTGTAATGGCACAGCAACCTTCAAAACTTTTATTCCGATTTAACGAATAAGTAGATGCATGATTCTTGAATGATTGAGGCTACTCTATCCACAGACAAAGCAGCACGCAGAAACTATTTTCTTAATAAACGCTTTTCTATAATTTCCGCAGTGCGGACGAACTCTTACTAACCGAGTTAATATTCAACGGTGTCTTCAACCCACTATCATCGGAGCAAAGTGCGGCGCTTGTCAGTTGTTTCGTTTGCGACGAACACAATGCGCAGGCGTCGGTCAGCGGCGACGAACTTAGGGGCGTGCTCAGGAAACTACAGGTGAATATTGAACCTTATTGATGTAATTTCTGAAACTATAGAGTTGATAATAGTGCATTTTACACCAAGGCGAGAAAGTGATCAATTCCTACCGAGTGTGTCGCCGAGGGCCATAAAACACACGAGGTAGGAATCGCACTTTCTGCCGAGTGATAAATAGTGCTTTATACTACACCTTCGAGGAAAATAAAAAGCAGAATTAATTATTAGTTGAAATTTAGAAGAACTTACCGCGCCCAATGATGTTGGTAAAACCTCATTGACCGCGCCAGCCTTTGGGTTCTTTTTTCAAAATATTGTTCGGAAATCGGAGGAGGCCTAATGTACTTGGAGTAAAAACTTTTTGTCTTTTGACCGAACGAAAACAACCATAGCTACCGGCCGATCTTTTAGGAAATTAAAAAAAAAATAAGACGTTAGAAATGGATTTCCATACACTTTTTCCTCCCGCTAAAACACGTGAGTAATGAAATTCCATAGAGTTTTTCCTCCCGGTTTCCTATATGCCTGCAAAGACATACTTTCTATTCTATAAATGGAAAAGGAATAGGCAACTTTCCAAGCAGGTGTAGTATAAATACCTCATCTGTTCTCATCAGTTGTTTTGTTTATGACAAAAAGGAGAGGTGTTTAAGTTGAACATTTGTCTGTGCGTCTGTCTGACATCGTAGGTCGATATGGATTTAGTTTTTGTTTTTAACCCCCGACGCAAAAAGAGAGGGGTGTTATAAGTTTAACGTGGCTGTCTGTGTATCTGTGTGGTATCGTAGCTCCCAAATAGATGAACCGATACTCATTTAGTTTTTTTTGTGTCATAGATAATTTTATCCCGAGTGTTCTTAGCCATGTTTCATGAAAATCGGTTTAAATTTTGTTCTTGTTTCCAAGTGATTTGATATTACTAAAATTGTTCAGACTTAAAATAGTCGGGGTTTTTCATTTTTTGTTCTATTGGTATAGTTTAGGGAATTAATTGGTGTTAATTCAGAGGTTGTTATAATTTACTCAAGATTTTTCATCAGAATTTTGAACCTTACTATATCTATAATTTGACGACCGATGTGGCGCGGAGGGCGAAGCTCCGCCTGCGACGTAAGCGGCTGCGGGTTCGATTCCCGCCTTGGGAGAAATGTTTGTAAAATCTGCACATATTTGTTGCGGGTTTTTTGGATGTTTTCTATCTATAATAAAAAATGTCTTTCTATGGAATGTATTTATTAAGTATATCAGTCATCTAGTACCCATAACACAAGCTCTGCTTAGCTTGGGGCTAGATGATGCTTGATGATGCTGTGTGGATTGTTCAGCATTATTTATTACTAGTTTATGCCCGCGGCTTCGCACGCGTCGTTTCTATGGAAACGTTTAAAGGTGATTTCTATCCCATGGGAACTGATTTATGGGATAAAAATTAGCCTATGTTTGATTCCAGGATTAGAATTACCTGTGTGCAATATTTCAGCCAGATCCGTTCAGTAGTTTTGGCGTGAAGAGGTAACAAACATCCATCCATCCATCCATCCTTCCAAACTTTCGCATTTATAATATTAGTGTGATTTCATTACTTACAGGAATACGCTCGGCGGATAGCAAAAGTAGCGATAGACACAAAAATGGACCTAGATGAAGACGATTACGTCAGCAAGTTCAAATGCACCCTCATGGACGTCGTGCTGGCGTGGGCCAAAGGGGCTTCCTTCTTGCAGATTTGCAAGATGACTGATGTATTTGAAGGTAAACCTAAGATACTTTTAGTAGTTAACCGTCGAATAAAGCCCCTAACTGAGGAATAAAGGCACCTGCTAATCTAACCCCCGAATACTCAAACGCATCTCAGATATAAGCACGTCTCAAGTGACGAATTTTTGACACATTTTCATTGAAAACTGTCAAAAAATCGTCATTTGAGACGTGCTCATATCTGAGATGCGTTTGAGTATTCGGGGGTATGAGCCAGGAAGGTTTTCATCTCCCTGATAAGTGTGACGTTTAAGGTTATGTTTGACAGTTTCATTCGTGTTGTTTTTGGTAAAAACGACATAATTATCTACTTACCGGTCCCTGCCCGTGGTCCACCTACATAGTGAACCTAGCTGTACCAGGGGCATTTTTTTCTTTCCGTGGTCCACCTCAAGATAACTGGGTGTTCCAGGGGAAAAAAATTATTTCCATGGTCCACCTTAGTTCACCTGGCTGTACCAAGGGCATTTTTTTCTTTCCCTGGACCACCTGTATTTTGGGTATTACAAAATTAGGTAAAAAATTTACTAGGTACGGTGATTTGCTATGGTGGAGTGGATGTGTTTGAAGTAATTGACGAGTTTGTTAACGAACGTCAAATGTCAAATACACGTTTTGTTGCTGTTCTTGTTAACACGTTGAATACTGTATCTGTGCACCTCGCATGCACACAGATGGTGTGAAGTTGGCTAGCTTGAACCACGGATAGCTATTATTACTCTAGCTAGATAGTAGATGATAGATGATAGTAGGTAGTCGAAAATATTTATTTGCCTGATAAACAGACAGATCGGCCTCGAAAGCGCTGGCGAGACGACCTGAACGCCTTCCTCAGAGATTGGTGGGAGATCGCGCGTGACCGCACCGAGTGGAAAGATTTGGGGGAGGCCTTTGCCCAGCAGTGGGACGAACCAGGCTAGATAAAAAAAAACAGACCTCATTTTACACGCTAGATAGCTATTCGACTACTTAACTGAGGATTGAATAGTCGGCCCTAACTCAAGTTGTCATAGCCAGCCTACATTTTATGCCACACACACAACGATGTTCTAACCACCAATAATTTTCCAGGATCCATAATCAGATGCATGCGAAGACTGGAAGAAGTGCTTCGACAACTTTGCCAAGCAGCCAAAAACATTGGCAACACAGATCTAGAAAACAAGTTTAGTGAAGCCATCAAACAGCTGAAGAGAGACATTGTCTTCGCAGCAAGTCTTTATATGTAAATGAGGTATATTTGAATTTTATACTGAATAATGCAATTGTACTTTAAGACTATTTCCCAGTGACTGATAATGATAACATTATTTGTTCAAGGCTTGACAAAATGTACATTATTTTCAGTTTTGTACGTATACGAATTATCGGTACGGATAATAGCGCTCTATAAATCAATAAATGTACGATAAGTTGCTGACACATATATGTACTAAATCATAAATAGAAAAATATTCTTCTGCCTGTACATTTTGTAACGACATTAATGTTTCTTGACTACATAAATAGAATAAAATTGCTAAATATATCTCAAGATTTTTCATTCGAGCACAAGCAATGGCATCCTAATCCTATCTTATTAGTTTAGATGTAGGGTTTGAACTTATGTTATAGGATTTTTTTTCATTTGTATATGCTCCCTCTATCCAACTTCCCAAAAGATGGCAGATGGAGACTTCGAAAAAATATCGAAATAGAAGATCTAGTGTCCGAGCCGAACATCATAGGAGAAACCAAAGCCTCGAGACTCCTCGGGCTCGGGCATGTAGTCCGAATGGGGAGGATCGGGCAGCCAGGAGAGCGTACATAAAGATAAAGATAAAGATAAAGATAAATTTATTTGCTTCAACATAATGTAGGTTACAGTTGTAGATCTTAAATATATTAAATGTTTCAATTATGTTCTACCTTAAAATTAGGCATGCAAATTTTTAAGATTATATTTATATTACGTAACTTGTTCCTATAATTAAATGGTCAAAGTTTCAGGTTGTCAATTAAAAAGTCATTAATATTATAATAGCACTTACTTACTAATAATTGTTTTAATTTAGTTTTGAACATAGTCTCACTAAGATTTAGAAACGACTTCGGTATCTTATTATAAATTTTAGGTGCCATATAGAATATGCTTTTTTGTAACAGTGCAGTTTTGCAACTAGGCATACAGAGTCGGTTGTTATCTCGTCTGTTACGTATTGCAATGTCAGACTTTTTTACAAACAGATTACGGTTTTTTCTAACAAATAACACAACTTCGAAAATGTATAGTGACGGAAGTGTAAGAATCTTATGCTTAATAAATAAAGGTTTGCAACTATCAGTCATAGGTATGCCGAACATGGATCTAATAGTTCGTTTTTGCGCTTTAAATATAACATCTTTGTCGGTAGAGTTACCCCAAAATATTATCCCAAATCTGAGTATCGATTCTACTGTCCCGTAATAAGCCGTGAGCAATGATTGTGTATTAACCGTTGTGGATAGTTTGTATAGAGCATATGCTGAGCTACTGATTCGTCTACTAAGTATGTCAATGTGGCATTTCCAATTAAGTTTTTGGTCAATTTGTATACCTAAAAATCGTGTAGAGTCAACTTTATTAATATTACAACCTTGGAATTCTAGATTAATATCCATTGGAATTTGAGCTCTTTGACTGAAATGAATTATATTAGTTTTAGTAATGTTTATTTTTAAATTGTTATTGTCAAGCCAGGAAATTATTGAATTAAGAGAATTGTTTATGTCAGATTTATAAGAGTTAATGTCATTATACTTAATTGTCACAGTACTATCATCAGCAAATAATGTCAAAGGTTGAGTAATAGTATTCGGAAGGTCATTTATATATATGATAAAGAGTAATGGACCTAAAACGCTTCCCTGGGGTACGCCATAGTTGATTTTTCTAACTGCAGACTTGTAAGATATTTCGCACATGGTTTTTCGCTCCAATCTCGTTATTTCTGTTATTTGTCGTCGATCTTTGAGATACGACGAGAGCAAGTCCGAGATATTACCTCTGATCCCGTAGGCCTCCAGTTTTTTTATCAAAATGCTATGGTCCACATAATCGAATGCCTGAGTCATATCGCAGAAAACAGCGCAGACAGGAATTCTGTTATCTACTTGAGACATTATATATTTTAAAAAGTCATATATTGCTAAATTAATGGTTTTTTCACGTCGGAACCCTTTTTGTTCATTGCATAATATGTTATTATTCTCTATGTATGAATAAATTTCACCATATAAATATTTTTCAAATACTTTAGAGAATATTGACAACAGTGCTATAGGCCTATAGCAGTCCGTTTGTTCTCTACTTCCTTTTTTAAAGAGAGGCTTTACAGTGGCAAGTTTTAGTTCCTCTGGAAATGATCCACTTGCAATACTTAGGTTCATTAAGAAGCTAAGATGAGGACTAATAAATTCATTTACAGCCTTAACAATTTTCGTTGTAACACCGTCAAAACCAGTGCTGCTAGAGTTTTTTAGATTTTTTATGATTTTGTATATATGCTGCGGTAAACAAGGTGCCATAAACATTGATTTTTCTCTGTGGCAAGTACTTGATGTCACATTTTTACCATAGTCGGGAATAGGTTTAACTTTGTCAATAAAGTAATTATTAAATAATTCTGCGATGTCAGTAGGGTTTTTTATATATTCATTGTCATTATTATTGCGTTTAATTTTCAAAATTGGTTCCCTAGGAGTATTAAAGCGTGTCTTATTTATTATTTCCCATGTCGTCTTAGATTTATTGCTGGATGTCATAATCTTGTAATTGTTTTGGGCTTTTTTAGTTTGGGATATAATTTTTTTAAATTTTTTGGCAAAATTCTTGTATCTTGTTTTATTCGTTATGTTGGGTTTGAGTCTAAATTTCCAAAGTAAGTTTCGTTTTTTATCACTGCACATCTTAATACCTCGTGAGATCCACTTAGGTTTACTGATGGTTCTTATTATAATCTGTTTTTTTGGAAAGCAAAGATCATAGAACAGCTTAAAATGTTCCATAAAGAGATTATATGCTAAATTTAAATCCATTGTATTGTACATATCTATAAATGTTAGGCTTTTCATGCACGTTTTAAACTTTTCAACATTCTCAATACTGTAGTCACGTATTTCCTTGCGCCAAGATTTTAATTTAACATTCCTTTTGACTGGTAGTTTAATAACCTGAGCTGTGTGGTCTGAAAGAGCAAGTTCAAGCACTTCAGTCTTACAGTTCTTTTTAAAGTCATGAGCAATATTGTCAATACAGGAGTTAGATATTAAACGTGTGGGTTGCTTTATCGATAATTTTAGGTTATAATTTAATAGTGTACATTCAAAATCACTTGTGACATTGTTCGTTTTCAGCATATCTATATTGAAATCACCGACTAAAATAGTATTTTTAATATTGAGCTTACTGGTATATGTCAAAATTTTATCAAGTTTATTAAAAAATATATTGAAATATTCACGTGTCGGTTTAGGAGGTCTATAAATACAAATGATAACAATTTTATATTCAACTAGTTCAATAGCGCAACATTCAAATATAGTAGGTAAGGACTGTTTTCTGACTTCGGGTATTTCTCTCCATTCGTGGTCTCTTTTTACTAGAATGCATGCTCCGCCTTTGCTTCTGTCACACCTGCTCAAACAGGCGGCTAAGGTATAGTTGTCCAGATCCAAATTTTGTTCTCTTCCTTGAATGATGTTGTGTTCCGTGATACATAGTACGTCGATGTCAATTTACATGGGTCGCCCAAGTGGCCGAAGGCCTGTAGGTCGTCCGAGGTACCGCTGGAGTGAAGAAGTTGAGAAGGATCTGCTTGAACTTCGTGCCGTCAACTGGACTGGAACGGCTAGGGACCGGGACAGCTGGCGATCTCTAGTGTCGGAGGCCAAGATCCATTTTGGGTCACTGCGCCACGCCAGTAAGTAAGTAAGTCCTCCATCCAAATATACAATTCCCATTGTGCGCCGCGATTTAGAAAAAAAAAACTGTGGTAGCCAATGGTGTCAATTCAGATGTCGCCAAAACTGAACAAAACTAATTGAACAGCACTAAAAATGATGCCGTCCTTTTTATTTCGATTGCTATGAAAGGGACGGCAACATTTTTAGTCCTGTCAAATTTTTTAGTTTAGTATTGGCGATATCTGAATTAACACCAATGTTAGGGCCACCCTCCATACAAAAAAAAAATCAAACCCTTTTCGCCGTAAACAGTAGGTAATATAGCAATAAACAAAAGATTATCAAAGAAATGAAACAACCGATCACAATATTATAAGAGAACTTTATTGTTTTAATTACGGTATATCTATAGCATGAACTGGCAAGTAACAAAATGAACAGTAATATTACTAGAATCACGATATAGAACCATGTTCACAGTCGGCCGTTCCCGATAATACAACTATTTTAACTAATAAGCTCACACAGGGCAGAAAGATAAAGTGGCATAGCATACCAAGACGAAAAAACACCATTCGACAAAAATTTAGTACCCAGCAATCTTAAGTATATCCTCATAAGGTATATTTTGCAGTATTTCAAATAGGATGAATCCTCTTAGGTAGTTATGGTTACTATTTCTGTATGCCTTCTCTGTGTGAGCAACAAGAAAACAATTAGGTATGTACAGTGACATCGAGATTTTCCAAACTTTCAAATGTACCGTTACAAATTTTGAATATACTTCTAAAAGCTTTAACAAGGGTCGGATATCTATTCCAAGGATAACGTAAATTACTTTTTATTTTATAAAAAAATTGCACACATTTATTGAATGGCAAAGTTTAGATCAGTTGCTTGTCCAGTAAACTTATTGCATACAAGATTTAGACAATATTTCAAAGAGATTTTTATCAACGTTTTCGTATATGGAAATTTTAGTTATTGCAAGATTTTTTGGCTTTTATACTAGGCCTACCATTCAGTCAATTTCAACCAGAAAAATTATATCATAATACAAAATTATTCAATAATTGTATGTGTAAGTACTACACGAAATAGTAATTCCATACAAACGTTGACAGAAACCCCGTTGAAATCCAATATACAATATGAAAAATCACAATCGAAAATATTCAAAAACCGCTTACGCTAGTATCATTTGGTGCCTGAATTGATATGTCCATGAACTAAACGCGAAATAAACGCTAAATCTGTCTAACTACAGAGTAAAATAACGAGGTATTTGAGTCTATAGTTATAACTAAACTCTGCGTGTGCTGTTCAAAATATACGCACAACGCACGAATATGCGAGCCATCTATGCTAAGACAAAGTATACGCTATTTATTATCATTTAATACTTAGTTGTAAAGGTAGAGTTCCGGTTTATGCGTCTCACGACCACGTGGTTCTAACATATTTGCACCACCATACCATAAATAGAATATAAAAGGAAATACTGCCGAGTATGAGCAAAAAGTTACAATCACGAGGAAGATGAAGTACTGGAGATTACGGTGTGGTAAGGCACGGCATTACGGCTCAAACGTTAGCAGTTGAAACGCTCGGGTGCGCGCTCACACGCCGGCATCGGACAATCCGCACTAGCGCCATAAAAAATCCGTACCGCACGGAGCGGACTGTCGGCAATAGCATTCGGATTGCCGATCAGTGGACGCACATGACATACATAATATAAATACTAGAAATTAGAATAAACTCGCTGTGCCCACAACTAGGCTACACAAGATAAATGTATCTTTTAAAGGGCAATGTATACGCTTCTACAACAAAACTCCAAGTGAGTTACAAAATATTCAATAAATAAATTCAAACAAATTGTCAAACATATCCTTTGCAAAAAGGCTTACTACAAAATATCAGATTATCTAGAGGATAAAAAAGCTTGGGACGAGTTTTGCTCCAGTTCGAAAAATAACAACTAACAGGCTAAAGGTTTCTTCGTCGCTTCTTTACTTTAGTCTACATACCAAAGCGACAGAAATAAAAAATATCACTTTATTTCCGTGTCAGTGTTTAGTTTTATGATTTGACATTTTCTAAGTGTACATTTATTGTATTTATGGAAATAAAGAGTTTTTGATTTTATTTGATTTGATCCGGCCTTTGAACTTTCAACTATAATCGTTTGAGCCGTAACGCCGTGCCTTACCACACCGTGATCGCAGCCCTGAAATCGGTCATAAGTACAAAACCTTCTGATTAACGTTAGTATTTTTATGTTGGATACCTAAAGTTTAATTACAATTTGTAGATAACATAGATTTTTTAATACTGGATTCACTAGTAACTTTATTTTCGCATCTAGACAAATGTCCACCGTAGCGCGCAAACGCAACTCCACCTTAACAGTAATCACCCCCGCGTCCGACTGCTATGGAAGACACCACGCTTATTAGAAGCACTCTCAATACACCAGTCGTTCGCCACTCACCAGATAAAACAATCTCTACGCCATTAAATCGACTCCTTACTGTATTATTTATACAAAATGTACAATTTATCAAAAGCGTCCACTGACTATAACTTTAATTTGTGAGTATGTATTGCGTTACGATATGATATGGCTATGTTCTTGAGCGTTGGTTACAGTTTTCTTAGCGTTTAGCGTTCGAAGTGAAAGCGAATTGCAAAAGCGCTGAAAAGAAAAACACTGTTATCATAAGTACCACACCACATTCGAAGGTTGTTCATTCATTTACAAGCCATTCATTATTCGCTTTCGCTTTCTCGCCACTTATCTTTCTTTCTTTTTCTTTATTGCACAAAAAGATACATACTTACATTACAAAACATATATGCAGATCTTGACAATATATGATCAAATTAATGCGGGTTATCTAAAATCCGTAATAATTTCTTGATAATATTTAAGTAACTAAAATAAGTTATTTTGTCCTTTGCCTAGCAGTTGGATAACATAGGTTAGAAAAGCAAGGGCTTGAAAGACGATATAACTACCTCATTCATACATTTTAATTCCGTTTACGCTGCGTAGATGATTTGTGCGCTTTCTCGGGTTACCTACCCATTAGTTAATTTACAAGTGCAATGAACGAGTTCAATGATCAATACATACATAATGTCAAGTCGATTGACACAATCACTGATATGCCACACAATCACTTAGATCCACCACACAAGTACGCTGGAGTTAATTATCGTCGATGACAGATTGAAGCCATTTCATTTTGCCATTTTGAAGCTGAGCGGTCGCGTGAGTAAATAAAAAAAAATACTGCTGTACAATTCATTCAGCATTATCTAGCCCCAAGCTAAGCAGAGCTTGTGTTATGGGTACTAGATAACTGATATACATAATACAAGACAATACTATAATAATAGATAGATATTTTTTATTATACATAGGAAACATCCAGAACACCCTGTACAAATATCTGCAGATCGGACAAACATTTGTCCCGAGGCGGCAATCGAACCCGCAATCTCTTGCGTCGCAGGCGGACCTTCGCCCGCTGCGCCACAGAGGTCGTCGAAACTAACTAAACTATTGTCATTGCGTATAGAATATTCACTCCAGCGTACTTGTTTAATGGAGCTCAGTGCACACAATAAATACCTAAGTCTTTGTAGCAAACTGTAACCAACGCACATAATAAATCTACTTGCTACTGCCCTTACATTTCTTTAATAGTTATATCACGAAATATAGGTCCCGTACAGAATACACAACTGAAAATGCTATATTTGGCACTCGACTACGTATCATTGGAGAAATTTGAATTATTTTGACCCGCGAACAATAATTTCTACTATTTCATATTGTTATATCAGGGCAGTAGCAAGCGCCTTTCTTAAAGATATTAAAAACTATGTAGGGTAATGTTTTAATTCCTATGTAACATTTAGTTGGTATATGAGTTAAATACGCTTAAATTCTGGAAGTTAAATGTTTGGTAGCGAGCGGGTTGGAAGAAACCACTCTTGTTCTCTGAGCATCGGTCAAGAGGCCATTAGTAGGCCAAATCACAATGTCACGAGGCCAAATGTAGGCCATATCCCAATGTCACCGATCGTAGGCCTTCATTTAAACTGTCATGGCATAAAATGACCTTTATCGCATTGAAAACCTTCGTCAAAAATATACTTGCATCTATCCCCGATAATTTTTCAATAGCTTAGTTAATGGGGTACATGACGTAATCCTTTAGAATTTTATGAAAGACCGATGAAAAACCATTTACAGATAGAAGTCGAATTATAAATAACATTATAAACATTAGCAACACACTTTCTTAAAATCGTAATAATAGGCCATTAAATTTATTAAAATATTTACAGTAAAGATGTGAAACCGTTTACAGTTCCTAGACGTTATAAGATTAGGCGAAAATCACTAACGGCTAGACGAATGGGAAGTTACCTTTACAACCGCATCACAAATACCCCGCGGTAAATTCCATCGCGATTTGCAGTATTGCATCAAATATTTGACATTCTGATATGCAATGTTCAAAATGATACGTCTTATTATCTCTAACAAACTTTATCTCATTTTATTTTAAGTTTTAATTTAAATCAGTATTCAAAACACAATACTGACTAGTTTCGGAATTATCGCGAATAACATTCTTTCTTCCCCTCGTATTTATTGTCCTTTGATATGCATCTAACATAGTAATTGTGATGCAGCAACGAATATTTAACGACATTACAGTATTACAGAGGCGCACATAACGATGCAAATAATTGCCTACAAATAAATTCATTTATTTACATTAAACTATTTAACTATTCAATAGAATTGCGATTATTCTGAATGATATAAAGAAACAAATCGAGTTAGGTTAACATAGGTAAATTTTTCTAAAACAGTTTTAAACGATACTTTTAATAAATTTACATTTAGTTATTATCATTCAATATCTATTAACATTAGCTATACTTTTATAAGATCAAGTTTGTGATAATTCTCGATTTAATTAACAAGATATTTCCTACCTATTCTGTATGCATTCTGCATTATGAAAACGAATATAACGAAGAGAGAATATTAGTTATCGTATCCTAACCCGAATAGATAATCCTGTCTCAAAACAAGATACAAAGTTCATTTGGTCGGACCAAAACTTCAGTCGGTAAATTGTTCAAAACTCTAACTTTGCAATCATCTAGCACATACCCAATAGAGAGGAAATGTCATTTATTTTGTTAAGACAACAATTCCGCCTAAATCACTGCGGCGACCGCTGCTCTCCGATTGGCTGATTCAATATCAAGCATCACACCCAGTTGGGCAAGCATTTATTTTTATCGATATCGATAGTCAATGTTAAACAAAACTATGAGCATCGCGAAAATTATTGAGGTAAATAATTTTCGATAGTGTGGTTTGCGGGTTGTACGAGTGTAGTTTCAATGGTGAATTTATAATTTTTTTAAAGCAAACAAATCAAATACGTGCCTAGTGTGGAATTCTTATATTAGATTGATTGATTGATTCTTATATTAGATTCTTATATTAGATTCTTATATTAGAATTTAATAATATACCCGGAGTGTTTTATAAAACTTACACTGATCAACAATAAATCAATCAAATTGATACATTCTAACTAGGTACTTCTTGTTAGATCGGGAGTACCTATCGTTAGGTACATAATTTATTATATCAGCACAACACTAGTATGATAGACATTTCAACATTTACATAAGTGACAAATCACTGATGAGTTTCGAAATTCGAATGACCATATTTCCTCTCTATTGGGTATTTGCTCGATGTTTGCGATATATTCGTACAAATAGCGTGCCGTAGGGATACACTGCCGCAGTAAAAGACTACTCTTACACCGGCAGTGTATCCCTAACCATCACACTCAACACTCCTATCCCTTCGCGTTCAACATACAAACTGTTCCCAAACATACTATGAACTTCGAACGGACCTAGCGCGAAGCTTCCTCGACTTTGAACGAAATCACATTGACATTGCTGTGAGTTTCTACGAGTTCATGAATGAACAAAGTTGATTTGATCTAAAAATCGCCAGAGTTAATTTAGTGCCAATTTCATCATTGCCGTGTAGCGATAACCGAAATGCAACTAAGTCGTACTTATGCTTCTATACTATATAGTGTCAATTTGTCTACAGGCTTTACTCTATAAGTCAAGAGTCTCGTAAAAACTCCAGCAATCTTATAAACATTAACAAATTGAACTGTATTGTTAGATGTAGAAAGCCTCTCGGTCGCGTCCCTTGCAAATGGTGCTGCCTACTGCAGTCACGTTGTGAGGAGCCGTAGTGACGTCATCACTAGTAGTGCGAACAGCGGCTGGGTGCGTCCTCCTCGGCCGCACGATTGTATCTCAATTTCCTGAAAGGAATGAAGATTTTGTTAGGATTTGTGCTTGTTGAGCATTAAGGGTTGTGGTCATCGATCTAAGTAAAATAGGGGAGATGCTACATCAGATTTTTATGGCAGTTCAGTTTTTGTGTGATGTTACCTCGGGGTGGTAGGAGACGCAGGTGTGCGGGCGGCGGCGGTGCGGGGTGGCAGGGCGGCGGCAGGTGGCGCGGGGGGGCGACTCGCGCGCACGCACGTCCAGCCGCTTGGCGCCGCACGGGCACAGTGTGTCCACTACGAGGAGGATCAGGTTGCTGTGAGGGATCTTCTGTACGCTGAACGGCCTGGAAAACAGATATATTGTCTTTAGATAAGACCCAAGCAGAAAGACGAGTGAGATCAGCTAGATTAGGGAGCGATAGTTATGATCGCCCCCAGAACAGAATCCAAAAAGAATGCAAGAGCGGCACTGGTACTTTCCGTAGAACATCCCGGAGACCCTTGACAAGCATGAAGGCCTGACACAGGGTTTTTGGTTGTTTAGTAGAGTTTGTTAACCCTACATTTCTGCAGATTCCCCTATGTGGTTTTAAACAAATTATCTACCAAATATATCATTGGTACCGGTGACTGAAGTTGGTGAGCTTCCCCTTGAGTGGCTGTGCCTGGTTCAGCCGGGTAGACTGTAGCTGGTACAGTAGGTACCTACTGCGCTCGTGTCGCACGGTCTGATGACTGGATCTAGTCTGAACAGTCTCTGATGTATGCCTATAGTAGTATTTACCTCTCACAGCCAGAATGATGACAATTGGTGAGCTTCCCCTTGAGTGGCTGTGCCTGATTCAGCCGGGTAGACTGCAGCTGGTGCAGTTCCACGCTCGTGTCGCACGGTCTGATGATTGGATCTAGTCGGAACAGTCTCTGATGCCTATAGTAGTGTTTACCTCTCACAGCCAGAATTATGGCAGTTGGTGAGCTTCCCCTTGAGTGGCTGTGCCTGGTTCAGCCGGGTAGACTGTAGCTGGTACAGTTCCGCGCTCGTGTCACACGGTCTGACGGCCGCAGAGCGCGCGGCCTCTCTTGGCGGCTCGCGGATTGGACCTGTGGGGATAGAATGTTCTAGAATACAGTTTGCTTCCGGTTATCAGTCAAGGTGCTCATACTGGAGCTGTAATGTCAGCCAGCAAATGGACATATCTGTATATCGTCTTAAGCCCACACTAGAAGTTTCTGTCAACTGGGAACTTTTCAGAAGTCAGAACACAATTAGCCTTGGCTTTTTGGAAGTCTTTTTAGTTTTTCTTGAAAAATCATACAGATAAAGTTTCTCGGTTCTTCTGTAGCTTGCCATCCACCATATCTACTGAAAGATTCCAGGATCGGTATTGAATTATACCGAAAATTACATCGGCGGCTAGTATAGGGCCGTGGTAACTGCTACAAAGTTTGTGAAACATATACTTTACAGTGGTTAAAACCAAGCTGATGAGCAATGATGTTTCCATTACCTGGTCCAGGGTTGACAGGCGGCGGCATGCGCATCCCGCTATCCCGGGACGTCTCCCCCATGCCGTCGATGATGATCTCATAAGTCCCGTGGTCTCTGTCAACGCCGTCTTCGTTGTCGTTGTCCTCGTTCTCATAGTCTTCGTAGTCCGCTGTTAAGGAAATTACTATAAGTTGTTTTTTCGGAGATGTGCTATGCCAAACAGCGGAACAGTGAAGCTTGTCTGCTAATTTATTATTTTGTAAATATTCCGACACAAATTTATTTGTTTCAGAATAAATAAACTGAAACTGTCAAACACAAAATAATCGCTTGCTTTTCATAGCTTAGCGATCCTATTGGTCAAAGCCCATATCATAGAATAGCAAAAATATACAATAAAACACCTGAATATTTTAAAAATGGAGATAAAGATGCACCTTTTTGTAAAACGCTAAAATTATTATTTTTAGAAAATTATTGTTCTGTTGGCCAATTTGCTACAGACGAACTAAAATGGCATTAAACTATGATGAAAAATGAATAACTGACCATTCTGGCTTCTAAATTCAATTTAATTAATTCTTAAAAATAAGTTTCAACTTATTTTATTGTTTTAGTATGTAAGTTTTTTTTATTATATTTGACAAGTGTAATGTCGAACTCAGTTTTCCTGTGCCCTTCCAGGGTGCATGTACCTAGTGACAACTTAACTAACCATTCACTTAGACCTAAGAATGAATGTACATGCAAGCAAAAATAAATGAAATGAAAGATGACAAAGTGGTAAAGTGGCACGAGATGTGACGCTGTTTAAATCTATGTTGGAAAACCACAAAGCTTTTTTGTCTATTTGAAAGTTTGTGTGTGAATGTGAAGCCGATGACTCAATTCTTGTCCCGACTTCGTGAGACGATAAGATACATTTTGAACAATACAACAAACAAATAAATAAATAAATAATGTTGGACAATTCACACAGCATGATCTAGCCCAGAGCTAAGGAGAGCTTGTGTTATGGGTACTAGATAACTGATATACTTAATACAATACACTACATAGATAGAGTTTTTTTTATTATACATAGAAAACACCCAGACCAACGGAACAAATTTCTGCAGATCGTACACAAATTTGTTCCGAGACGGAAATCCGCAACCTCCTGCGTCGCAGGCAGACCTTCGCCCGCTGCGCCACGGAGGTCGTCAAGAAGGTTGGAGATTATTAATACTCAACTAACCTGAGTCCTCATCACCGTACGCCTTATGTGGGTGAGCTTTGATCGGCTCCCACAGCGGGAACCACACAGCTAGCATACTCATTACGTAGCTACCAAACCAGGAGAATGGTTTCCATGGCTGTAAATAACAATACACAAGATTCTTCATTAAACTTTATATAAATTGGGCGAAAGCCGTCAAGGTAAAAAGTATTTTGATAAATTTTCGACAAATAAGAATTCGGTAGCTGCTCGGTGCTGGCTTTGAATTTACACCACCCCAATTCTTCCCGCGGGTGTCGTAAGAGGCGACTAAGGGATATCCACCGGTGGCGGGCACCAGCGCCTGCGGAACAATTCTACCACCGAACTGCGATCCCCAACCCGCATACTCAGCGTGGGGATTATGGGCATTACCACCTTGAGATAAAAGTCAATAAGGCGCTTATCAGGGGCAGGCCTGCGTCCAGCTGTGGACCAATATAGGCTGATCATCAACCCGAGACGAAATCAAAATAGCGTTTCAAAATTCCGTCGGATTCGATTCGGGAACGAATCGAATGAATTAAAATACCCCTGCTGAACAGCCTGTTTTGGTCCCCTGCCGGACGCAGTCCTCCCCCTGATAAGCGCCTTATTGGATTTTATCTCATGGGAGGTAATGCTCATATTCCCCACCTTGGGCTTGCTATCAATACTCACCGATAGTTTACAAGCATCTCCACTGAAAGGGTTCCTAGAATCAGGACACCTTGCTTGATGATCATTCACTGTGACCTTCTTGTAAATCTTGTCCTGGACCAGTGAGTCCATGATAGTTCCATCCACTTGGCCGAAGAACCGCCCAGTTTGGGAGACGTCTTCGGAGATTATGATAAACCCGTTGTCGTCGAGTATATAGCAATCTAGTTCGTCGCCTGCGCAGGTTTTCTTGCAAACGCTTCCTGCTGTGCACTGGAATGAGATAAACGAACAATAATTAGTACCAGTGTTCTTCAAGAGGTTCTTCATCTGTTTATTGGTCTACTGAGAAAACTGAGAAGATTAGAGTTTATGTCCTAATATTTTTAAAGATAGCAAGATTGTGGGTAAAATCAAATCAAAAACACTATTTCCATAAATATAATAACTGTACACATAAAAAAGATCAAATTATAAAATTAAACACTGACACGGATATAAATAGATATTTTTTATTTCTGTCGCTTCGGTATGTAAACTAAAGTAAAGAAGCGACGAGGAAACCTTTAGCCTGTTAGTTGTAATTTTTAGAGTTGGAGCAAAACCCGTCCCAAGCTTTTTGATCCTCTAGTCTAGATTCTAGATAATCTGATATTTTATACTAAAACTTTTTGTACAGTAAGGTTTTGACATATTGTTTAAATTTATTTACTGATAATTTTTGCAACTCACTAGGAGTTTTGTTGTAGAAGCGTATACGTTGACCTTTAAAATATACATTCATTTTGTGTAGTCTAGTTGTGTGCACAGCGAGTTTATGTTTATTTCTAGTATTAAAATTATGTTTATCGCTATTTTTAGGGAACCGAATGATATTTCGATGAGTGTACAACAAGTTTTCATATATCCATAATTATATTGACATGGTACTGTCATTATTTCTTTGAATTCATCACATCACGTAGGGTTAGATGGGATATAAGGAAAAACTTGGATACCACTAAACCGGTAACCCAATCAGCCAGTTGACCTAACAATGGAATTTTCCGTGAAGTCTATAACGACCACAGCTGTTGTTAAAAAGAAACTTACGGTAGAAGTGACGTTCAAGAAGTGTTTCGCCAATGAATCCAGCTGGAAATGCAATCCAACAACCGCTGCCGGTGCTCTGTGTGCTCTTGACTCCACAAACACTGCGTGAGTCGCCAGCACCAACGGCGGCCGGCCACTCAGATCGTCTGCTTCGGAGGCGTCGCGGAACGGAACCGAGAACACGAAGCTCTCTGGTTCTATAGCGTGATGTTCCACTGCGCGTTTGTACCATTCTGAGTCGAAAGCTCTTGAGTATTTCTCGCTGAAATGCCTGGAACGAAAAATAACTTATTTACTGGACATGAAGTGCTAATAAAGTTTAGTATAATTTTAATGATTTTAACAAAAACTTAACACGGACTTATATTCGTGAATATTTAGATAGATAGATAGATAGAAAACACTTTATTATACCACACAAATACAGGAAACAATACAAAGAAAATGCTTAGAAAAAAGGAATATTTATACTGTTTTAAGTTTTACAGGAAGTAGGTAATCGCTCGTGAATGAAACTTTAATGAGACCAATTCGGGATTATTATAAATAAATAAATAAAGAATAAATAATGCTGGACAATTCACACAGCGTTATCTAGACCCAAGCTAAGCAGAGCTTGTGTTATGGGTACTAGATAACTGATATACTTAATACAATACACTACATAGATAGATATTTTTTATTATAGTACATAGAAAACACCCAGACTAACAAATTTCTGCAGATCGTACACAAATTTGTTCCGAGGCGGGAATCGAACCCGCAACCTCCTGCGTCGCACGGACCTTCGCCCGCTGCGCCACGGAGGTCGTCAATTATCAAAACAAAAGCGGATATTTGGATAATAATTGCCGAAGATATCTAAACAAACATAATGATGTATGTTCAATACTGACAAATCTTATCAAGAGATGGTAGGTACTGACGATTACAGTTAAAATGGAAAAGTTCCTGTAATCAAGATAGAAGCCTCTTCCCCACAGCTAAGATTTTGAAGCGCGTCTTGTGTCGCGCGATTTATTGCCCTATTTGTTTGCAGTACATTTTGTACTAAGACGCGTACGATCTTAGACACTGCTGCGATTTTATCGACGCGATAGAAGTTGGAGGACGCGTTTCCACGTCCTGCGATTTTCCGATAATTGTTCACGGAACGTTTTGTATTAGGACGCATACCATCATTGCCATCTTATACCTACACAGCTGCTATTGTAGTAGGACGCATGCCATCTTATACATAGCTGCGTCTTGCGTTTTGGGGGGCGGCGGCGGCGCCTGGCGTCTAGAAACCGCCGCAAAAACGTATCTGTGTCTAAGGAATCGCGCTACAAAATCGCAAAAAATTGCGTGACACAAGACGCGCTTTAAAATCGCGGCTGTGGGGTAGAGGCTTAAGGAAATCAAAAGGAACGGGACTCACGTCTCAGATGATTCGGTTCCTCTCGTGGTGTTCATGTTTTCAGTCCACTTCAGTAGGCCGCTTCTTGTCGCTATGAAGGACAGCGTTACTTGGAACTTGTGAAAACGTCCTTGTCTGTAAGAAAATTTACTGTTTTACATTCGATTCTAGGTTGTAAGGCTAAATTTATTTGAAGTTATAGGGCTGTTGTCCTTTTTTATGCAATATTTTTTAGAAAAGTTTTCCTTTGCAAATAGAAACACTGTTATTACTGTTTTACATTCGAGTCTAGGTTGTACGGCGAAAATTATTTGAAGTTATAGGGCTATTGTCCTTTTTGATGCAATGCATTTTTAGAAATGTTTTCCTTTGCAAATAGAAAAACTATTAAATAATAAGATTTTTTCGTTCGTCGTTGAAAATATACGATGACATCGGTACATATGTATTTGCGTGAAATTTTACGTTATTCTGTATTTTATTTATTTTCAAGTTAAACAACGTATTATCGAGTAGGTAACTCAGTGACCAAACATTTTCAATATAACGTCTAGCATTATTTAATTTGTGAGAAATTTATGAAAATAATTTAAGAATACATAGCCTACAATCGAATCTAGTACACGCATGTTTGGTCACTGAGGAGACTTCATTCACAAACAAAATACACAGTGAAAGAAGTCAAATGATCAAACCACAAATAAATCCTTATATACAATAAACAGTTCGAAAATATTTGTATCCTTGGCCAGCTGAAACAAATCATTAGCACACACTAAACCTCAATTTATTACCTGATCCATAGCTGCTTTAATTTAATTTACACCCTGTATAATATATAGGACCCTGTATAATATTCCACGGCCATGGGACGTAGAGGGGAAGAAGCAGAAATATTGAAGATTCCTATCTTAAATTTGATTCTTATGAATGACCCTACCGATCGATGCCATACAGGGTGGCATTTTTTGGATTTTAGTGGGTTCGATTACCGGCAAGTAATTTTTCAAAATTTTGTGAAAGCAGTTTCAGTTCTTTAAAAAATAAAGGAATGCTTCCTTTCAACCAAACTATCTTTAATATTTATGGTACCTACTTTCCCTCCATGTTACATGGCCGTGTCCTGTAGAATCAAAGTGATACACGGTCGAGGAAATTCCACCTTAATGTTTTAGTAATTTTACCTACTATTTTAGCAAATACAAACTCAAACTGCTGTGTGCTGTAAGTTTTTTTCTCAATGATAATGATTCTAGCTCAATAATTGAGCCAAATTAGTTTTGGTCTCGTTTCAATCTATATTTCAGCCAAATTGGATGTATTTAAACAAACCGCCCAAACTTAACCTAAAATTCACTCTGTTGCCGTCAATTTACATTACATTTGAGATCCTTCTTTCAATAAATATTGCTTACTATTATATCCGAGACTCGACACCAAGCAAGTGAGTTTTAGTTTGTTGTGTTGTGGTTTGTGTACAAACATTTCACATAGAGTTTGGCTAATGATATATATTTCATACTATACTACCTATCATCAAAATATCCAATCATGTTTTATTAGCGGTATTTTTGCTACTAGAATGAATAAATCCTGTTTGTTACCCGCGTCAATCAATTTCTAGCAGCTGTTGTAGTTAATTTTGTTGATTTTGCTTAGCCATCTGACACTACTTCAATTTTCATTCATTCTACAATCATAACGAAGATTGTTGTTACGTTACCTTGTGAGTAAAGCCATTAAAGTTGCTATCGGGCTATTCGTGTGACAAACACATAATACCATTAGTGAACATAAATATAACATAAATTAAGTGCATTTAAAAGTGTTATAAAAGTATAACATGCAAGTGTTCAAAGCGGTGTACCGCAAGGTTCAAATCTTGGTCCAATTTAATTGACTTATTTCCAAAGACAAAGAGGCTTGAATTCAATATTGTGAACTAATTTCTGAGTTTATTTTATAGGGAGTGTCTTAAAAAAAATATGATTCGTATTCTTTTAGATAAGGCCTGTCAAAGAAAATGTTGTACAAAATGTACAAAGAGTTACTTTAAGAGTCAGCCGTGTCAGGTGCATTTAGACATGCTTTAACATGAACTCTACTTACTGGTTGTGGTGGCTGGCATGCTGCATGTGAGCGTCCAATTCTTTGATTACCATTGCGTCCCGGATAAGCGATTGAACTAAAGTTTTATCACCTGAAATCAAGAAACGCTTGAATGAATTCTTTTTGAACGGTTTTCAATCAATAAATTAAAAGTCATAAGCAAGTGCGATTTTTTTTAGTGTTTTGTCCTGATATTCCTACAGGACTTACTAAACTTTTTTACACAGACAATTGTCAATTCAGATGTCGCCAACACTAAACTAATCTAATTTGACAGCTCTAAAACAAAGGGGATCTCTTTTCTCATTGCTAAAAACGTTGCCATCCTTTTCATAACGATCGAAACAAAAAGGATGGCATCATTTTTCGTCATGTTTATTATCTACATAGTTTAGTTAAGCGTCAGTGATATCTGAGTTGACAAGCTAATTAAAAAGCTAATTGCTTGCCAATATTGGCAAGCAATTAGATGTATATTTATTGATGAGAAGTATATTTCATTCTCTCCGCTTAGTCGGCCTGCCTTGTAAATCGAGAGAAACGAAAAAGTCAGCTTGAGTTTACATTTTAGGTTACAAGTTACATCATTTAAGTTAGAAGAACTCTTCTCTTCTATAATACTCATTATGCTTACAATAATAAGAGTCCCGTTCCTGCTTCTTATGCGCGTTATGCAGCGTCAACGCGCGCGGTCGCAGCGACATCCACTTCCAGCCTGGCTTCTCTGTGCGCTTGAGGAAGTGCAACAGTTGTTCCTCAGGCGAGTTGAATGTTTGCTCTGATGTGGACGCGTATTCGCAGTATACCCTGAAAATATAAAAAAAAAATAATAATAAATAATGGTCGAATATTCACATGTTTCTATGTTATAATGTCTGAAGAATGAAATTTTGAATGTTTTAAAACCCTGGAAAAGTTTGTCAATAAATTTCATCTAAGAGTATTTTGAACATCAGGACTTTTTTTCGGGTCAGGGAATCTTAAGATTTACAATTTTAATAGTAAAGTTCTTACCAGTCAGGGTGGACTTTCCAGTTTTCTCCTTTGAAGTAATCCGTAACTGAGCAAGCATATAAAAATAAATTAGTTTTTGTATTCAGTACTTGTGTCAAAGGTCTTTTAACTATCAGATAAAGTAAACCTTTGTGAATTACTGTATTGTATTGTATTTAAAACTTAAAAATAATGATAAGGCGAGAGTAAATTGGTTATATCATTTTATTTTCAACCGACGAAAAACGGAGGATTTTTTTATGCATAACTTTTTACGAAGTAGTCCGATTTCGATAATTCTTTTTTTATTGGAAAGGGTATACCCCGAAGGTGGTCCCATTTAAATTAAAAAAAAAATCCATCCTAAGGGTAGGAAAACAGGGGATGATTGATTGTTCACTCACTGATTGTAATGTTTTTACCACGCATAACTTTTTACAGAGTAGTCCGATTTTGATAATTCTTCTTTTAATTGGATAGGGTATATACCTCGATGTGTCATCAAACTAAATTAGGCTCGAATTTTAACTAGATGTCGCCACTAGTAGAATTTGAAATCGGTTTATCGTTTTTTAAAACACGCTAAATTATCTTGGATAATATTTGGTCGCCAATATGAAAAGTTTGAAACCACACTCACCACTGACAGGACTATGCTTCACCTCCTGCTCAGACAGTAGATCATACATCCCGTATCCATCCGGCAGCACAACCGCCAACGAGAACGGAGTACCAGCGACTGGGCTGTAGAAATATCTCTGTCGCCGCGTGGCTACGCGACGCATGCTGTCGTATTGTACCTTCACGCCGATCTCAGTCTCGCCTTCGCGTTGGTCGATCATGTCGTGTCGGAGCTAAAAGAAAAGTACATAGATAGGTATAAAGACACCCTAATCAGCATTTATAAGCTTCTTGGGTGGTAAGAGGGGTAAGTCTACAAAATCTTAATCCTACGAAGCTTGGTCTCTTTTGACATTTTTGGAGATTCAATCATGGCAACACAGTTTGAGAAATTGAGACAAAGATAAACAAGTTTTTAAAAACATGTAAAACATCCGTTGATTTTACTTGGAGACTCCGGTGCAGAGAAGAATAGATACCATTGTAAAATTACAACAGCTGCACCGAACAAAAATAGCTTATAATGCTGGACAAATAAATAATGCTGGACAATTCACATAGCATTATCTAGCCCCAAGCCACAGATATTATAATACCCAAGCTAAGCAGAGCTTGTGTTATGGGTACTAGATAACTGATATACTTAATCCAAAACACTACATAGATAGATATTTTTTTAATAAACGTAGAAAACATCGAGAACACCCTGAACAAATATCTGCCGATCATACAAACATTTGTCCCGAGGCGGGAATCGAACCCGCAACCTCCTGGGCCGCAGGCGGACTTTCGCCCGCCGCGCCACGGAGGTCGTCGAATAGCTAAGACCACTTTAGACCGTCTAAATATAATCATAATCGTTTCATCCGTTTGGGAACTCTACGATGCCACAGAGAGACACACTGATACACACACTGATGGAAATATAAGACTTGTTAAAAGCAAGATGGCGTAATCTTGCTTTTTACGGGGGTTAATAATCTGCGAAATCGGTAGAAAGATTCTTACATCGAGCAACAGCGATGTGAGATTGACCCTGGAGTTTTCCTCGGCATCCATCAGCAATTCCACGTCAGTAAGGTCCACGCTTGAGTAAAGAGGGCGTAACGTTTCCGTGTACTGAAAGAACCAATACTTTTAGCAAGCGTAGTGGGTTGCCATGCCAGATATAAATACAATTTATTTAGTTATATGTAGGTGTACTTGGTTATAAAAAACTAAAAACTCAGCCGCATATACTTACTTCCTCATTCGTATGCTGTAACAACGAAAATAAGCAATGAAATAAATTGATCTACATACATAAAATTAACTGTAACATTCATAGGTCTAAGCAATGAACTTAAAAGGTTTACACGCGTATAATAAAGTTTGCCCTTCTACAAAAGCGGATATACATATTTAGGCATATATTTACATTAATATGGGTCAAGTAGGTAAGCAGGTAATTAAATTTATTCTGTAACTTTTGTGTTGTAAATTTAACTTTAATTCATACCAGTGGTCGTAAATCCGGGTGATACAAAACATGCCCGTTATTGTCCACCATGAATGAATAGCCGTTTACTCCCAGCTGAAAAAGTGAAAATGTTATGGAACGTTTCCTACGAAAAGAATTTAAACAGGTAAGTAGCTTGTATTTTGCAAAATATACCTTGTATGGTGGCACGAGCTTCTTTATTTGTTCGATAGGGACATCAGTTCCAATCACACCCAATAAGTTTGCTTCTCTTTGCTGCGTAAAGAAAACAAAACAAAAATTAGTCCACACCGACAAAACGTGAAATCTTATCGCTTTTGTTTAAAATTAAATAGAACATATTATTATCAATGGCCAGTACCATAACTAAGTTTGAAATTTTGGCGGCCTATTTTAATTTTATTAGTCTGCAAAATGAAAGAGGTTGGTACTGAAATGTACTTACAGTATGATTTCTTCTATCGAAGATAGGCACTGTAACGGAGCTCATTAGCTGACCCATCCCGTCGTCGTTTAGATTGCTGCTCTGTAAATAAATTATATTTTTATAAAAAATCTAGGTCGTTAAGTTCTCAAATTAAGACCTCATTTCCAGTTTCTTGCACGAGAAAATATCGGAGGAGTTTCAAAACTTATTTCTTCAGATCTGTATCAAAGGAGGTTTTATACTTCTTCCAAAAGTAAACTTACCCTCCCCCCGACGTAAACAGGGCTCCAATGTACAGGGTGCACTGTCTGATACATGACCAAAGGCCTAGCGAGCACTTCAATGAAGTGAAGCACTTTTGAACGGATCTCGGAATGCTCGTTTATTGATACGTAGAAACCTGAAAAGAGAATATTATGTTCTGAAATGTTTGTCGCGAAAGTTATAGAAGGTTAGGTGTTAAATATTTCTTGATCTCAGCATTGTAAGAAATAATTTGTTGAGTGAGTTACCTAGTACCCTAACCGAACGGTGAGAAGGAAAAGCATGAATATAAAACTATGGCAGTTTTTGCAGCATCCAAAAAATAAACGTCCGCGTGAAAACGTACATTTTATATGTACATTTTATTCCAAATGCGTAGAGACGGCCAGTATATACCAGTTTCACGTTCCCTCCTCTCCTCGCTAATCGTGTACCGCTGGAGGTGACAAACCTCGCGCGAAGAATAAATAAAATAATCACCTTTGTTGGTGCACGCCATATCTTTCATAGTATGTCCGGCATTCGCATCACCCCCCACACGGTAAGTAAAGATCCGCACAGGCATATGGGGCCAGTTCCAGGTCCTGAAGACTCCCTTCACGCCGGCAGAACCGCCGCCCGCGCCGATCACTGCGATTGCCTGGTTGCATTGGCAGCCTAAGCCGGTGCGGTTATACTGAGAATGGAGAGTAAAGTTGCTTTACATAGCATATAAAAAGAGTATAATACATATAAAAGGAGTAAAACACAAAATTTTACCCCTTAGTGCTAATGTTGCTGAAAGACTCATCATCATCATCAGCCTATATTAGTCCACTGCTGGACATCGGCCCCTTTTCTAATGACTACCATTGCACCCTGTCTTCAGCTTGCCGCATCCAGCCTGAAGTTTTTCGCAAGTCGTCATCCCACCTGGCCAGAGGGCGACCTACACTACGTTTGCGAGCTGCGGTCTACTTACTCTCAAGAACACGTTTATCCCAGCAGTTGTCGGTTCTTCGTTAGATAAGGCCGGCCCACTGCCACTTCAGCTTGCTAAATATTTGAGCTATGAACGACTGAAAGACAGATTGGGTGGAAAAACATATCCTAGGCTACTTTTTATTCCCCAAAAATGCATTCTAAGTTAGTAGCTATAAACTAACTTATTAAAGTGCTACCTACCTTCTTTCTTTATTAAAAATCTAGTCAAAACTGCACCAAAGAAATATTCTTTTTTACAATTCCACATGAAGATGCATCTATAGGTACCTACTATACGTATTTGCTTCGAGGTGCTACGATTGCCAGAAGAAGAGACAGGTATACCTGTCTCTTCTGGTACCTACGTTATTATATCTAGCACCATCAAACCAGTATGACAGGAAAAATTCTACGTATTTGCTTCGAGGTGCTACGATTGCCAGAAGAAGAGACAGGTATACCTGTCTCTTCTGGTACCTACGTTATTATATCTAGCACCATCAAAACAGTATGACAGGAAAAATTCTACGAATTTACTACGTGGTGCTACGAATTTGCTACGAGAAGTTCCTCCTATTTTAAACACTCTTGATGGTCGGAATGAAAACTTATCTTTCCAAAGCTTTGAAACTTTCAAGATTCAACAACGTTTTTACAAGAAGCTCAACGTAAAAAGCAATCAGAGAAGTACTTACTCAGAAGTAGGAAGTACTGTTGGCTGAACAAATTAATACCACTGAGGCGGTGGTGGTTAAAAGGAGTAGAAATATTATTTCAAGTTTAGCTTCTGAGTTTTTAAACTTTATGTGCTTTTGCGGCGTAATCTAAAGTTTAGACTTTAGATTCAGATTAAAAAAGTAAATATATCTTTTATGGTGTAAAAAAGTGTATGTAGTAGGTACCAGTTTAAAAGCGGCATGTCGTAGTTTTATATCTATTATCTTTATCTATTTATTTATTTATTCAACATAGTGTACACCAAAAATATAATCAAATTATTTTATAAAGCTCGTTTCAATATAATTAAGGAAATATCTTATTTCCGTTGAAGCAATGTTGTTTCAGGTTTTTTGAGAAAGTATTAATTGAAATCACTATTTGAAGCCGTTGTAAAAAAATGATTAAAAGATGAAGCATATTCTACATTTACCTTCTTTAAATAACAGCAAAATAAAATAATAAAAATAATTCCTTACTCTATATAAATGTTTTAATGACGTTAAGGAATATTTTAATAAAAAAAAATGATTTATACTAGGTATTTTACTCTCATTTTGAATTATTTAAATTTTTATTAGAAATCAGTTATTTATACTATTAAATAAAGCCTAAGTTATTAATTTATTTTGCACGCCTCGACGAAACAGAATGTATTGAAGTGTTATTTATTATTTTATCATCTAGACCTATTTATTGCACCTACATTCCTGCCAATAAATGGTTTTTAATTTAATCCGTTCTCCACACTTCTTAAGGCGACTGTTTCACAAAGTTTAATTACCCTGTGCAATATTTCAAATCCAGTCGCGAACGCGCCGGTTAAGTTCGCCACGCCCCCGGACAGCTCTGCGTTCCACAACGAGGTCTTCAACTCGCGGATAGTTTCCGGAAGAGCCTGTGGAAAAGCCAGACAATTAGGAAATATATAGGTAGACCGTACTTAATCTAAAAATTAAGAAGAACAAAACAAAGTCAAGAAGACTTTTTAAACTTTCGCGATTTGTAAACATAGTTAATGGTTTAATTGGGTATTTATCGCGTACGTAGGGGATATAAAAACAAAAGGTACGCGATAAATACCCGATTAAACCATTAAAGAAGTTGCCATATTCGAAGACCCGCAAAACTATAAAAAAAAACTGGTTTTGATAATTGAAATGAAACGGAACCAGTTTCGAATGCGTATTTACATGATACTAAATTTAAGTAAATTTTACAAACATAGTAGTTGATATAGATGGACGGTATCCTGGGTCATACATATAGAGATAGGCTACATTTTATCCGCATTTGCGAAACCGCAAGTTTTATTTTGTTGTACAAACATTTTTATACACCTTATAAATAAACATACATAATAATTCATAACAATTTATCGGTCCTCGCATATAGAAGCTAAAACACTGCTTGCTTGCGGAGGACAAATGGAAAAAAAATCTGTCTGTTTGATTATCATCTGTAATGTCGCTTTTTACTGGCCAAAATTCAAGATTTTATTGCAAAATAATATTACACGTCAAATAGAATAACATCACATAATCTTTGTTACAATCAAATTGAAATAAATTATGTTCCAATTAATACCACTAATTAAAAAATATCCGCTATAAACAATTACCTAAGAGAAATCAATGAGCATTTTATTTCTTTTTTGATTTCAACCTTGTTTTATAAACATTGAGAAAGAAAAGTTATTGACCAACATAATAATTTATGACAAGTAACCTAAACGTTTTGATTTACCTTAGGCACGGGGATTGCATTCTACAATTCCGGTTACTCTAGAACATCAACGAAGCCGTAGAACGGACAAGACCGAATATCAACATGCGAATCCTGAATGTCGCTGCATTATTTGCTATACAGTATTAAATTAACATGAAGTGGAGTATATCGAAGATCAGAATTCGATTAGCTCTGAAACGTAATATAATAATATTCGTAGATCAGTTGAGTTACCTGTAGATTGTTTGCAACAGTCTGCAGTTAGCTCAATTGTTTCAATTGTAAATACTAATTATATTATAATTTTCTTTGTGAATAAAGGCTTCTGCCATTTAAAAAAAAAAATTGGGTTGGCAAGGTACCTTGTGTTTTATCTGTGTTTCTGTGTTTTCGTTTCATCGTTACTACTGAATTGCTCCGTTGAAGTGGTTTGATTTGATTTGATTGAAATTCAATTTTTATGAGCAATATTCTTACCTATCAATATTTTTGTATAATCACAATTACACTAGTATGTCCCACTGCTGGTGCTGGTGGTGTATTTCTGTACGTATTTAGAAAAATATTGTCTTACTGTGTTAGTATCTTGTCATAGGTATATTCTGGAAATTATTACAAGGCATCCATTTCACTAAACTAACACTGTACCTTCGTTCCTGTAATTACTCGGGACTCGCGAAAATGTTATTGCTTCAAGCAATCAAAGGTGAACTCAAGGTGATCTGCACCGCATAAAAGCGATGCCAAGTCGTTTAACAAGTTTTCTAAACGGTTTCTTTTCTGAGAAACAGCATTCGATTTGCTATTTCTGTTAAATTTGTTTGCTTCACAGGTTCGGTTAAGTTTTTTTTGTTTGGCTTCAGTTTTAGTTGCACCTAGCTCGCCTTTGAGTTTACCTTTTCTTGTTTTTCTGTTTGTAAACTTACTGTTGCGTATTATGTAATAAGACATAATATGTAATTTGCGCTGAAAATTCTCACACAGCCCACAACCCCACAGTATGCAGAGCTTGGGTTGTGTTAATTGAGAAAATAATACAAAAAATACGTCATAATGAATTGGAAGTCTTTTCTAGCTGGAAAATCGTGTAAAATTTGCGTCCTGTAAGTGAGAATCACAGAAAAAAAAACTGTACAAGTGCTAAGGGGTCAAAAATTGTACCATAAAATGTATACGGTTTCATGCTATCTTTCAAGGTCAAAAGTGGTTTAACTACGTTTCTTGTTTTATACGTTTCAACAAAACAGCTGCGGGCAAGTAGCCCTGAAACTAACTCTGAAGGTTTGCTATTATGAGTTCTATTCGAACTTTTTCATTGTACTTAGCCCGGCCTTCACTGCGCTTTCAAACAGTTGCTACTTGCCTAGAAGTTGCTAGTGTGTTTGTTTGTTAGTTTAAATATTAAATTCAAATTTATTTATTCATAAAGATGTCAGGTATACAATGTCAGGTCTTATCGCTAAGTAGGTATTAGATTCACTTCATCTTACCTTAGGGGCGTATGAATATGTCTAGGTTGGAGCTAGGTTCTACTAATTTAGCTAGGTATTTTTAATCACAGAAATTGTTATGAGAAGTTACACAGTTTCAACGTCTTATAAATAATGCACTGTAAAAGTGTCTATACAAGCATCCATAATCTAATATCCAAAATGTTAAAGTTACTTTTGAACATTTTTTTTAGTTATAGTAGTCAGAGATCGGGTTCACTCAGTGGCGCAGATTTGCACAGGACCAAGGCCAATGGCAATAACTACGAAATATTTTTTCTAGAGATTCTATTAGTTCCTCCTATGTTTTATCCAATACATAAAAAGAAAGAAAATTGTTTATTAAACACTACACTATTATTAAAATAAAAGACTGCTTAGTAACACGTACCTAAAAATAAACACAAGTCAACAATACTAACACAATACGTATATAATACATTTATTAACACAAAGACCTACCTAAGCATTGGGTTGGTACTAAGTAGCCCACTCAGCAAGCCGACGAGCGCGTATGTGTAGCTCTAACAGGTCCTGACTCATACATCACTATGACTTAAAGTTTGAAGTAGATTAGCCACATAAAGTAAGTATTTATAACAAGTATCAGAAGAACACCAACGTTTCATCCCTTAACGAGGGACTTCATCAGGGTGAGTGCGGTTCGCGTCGCGCCTGTACCGCGTCACGCGAATGATGAAGTCCCTCGTTAAGGGATGAAACGTTGGTGTTCTTCCAACACAAACTAGGTTCGTAGTTAACCCGCTTACATTCATAATGAATTCGTCAAACTACGAAAATTATTATAGTAAAAAAGTATCAGAAGAATCAAAGAAGATTATGATTACTCCGCGATATTTAAATAAGCACTTACAAGGATAATAAGTAGCTGTTGAATAAACATAACATAATTATGTACGTACTAATTTGAACATAAGTAGATAGGTAGCTAAAGATAAATAAGTCATGGGAACTCGCGGTTAATGCGAGCAAACAGTGTAAGCTCGCTTGAGCGTGGCGCTTCTAACAACTCTTAAATATACAAAGTTACATTTAGCTGGATATTGTATAGAGGGCTCGTTCCTAAAGCATTCAAAATTTTACATGGGAGCATAATTGTTATAGGATTCTAGATATGGGAAAAATTGCAATAGTAAAAAGATGGTATTTTAATATTTTTTCCTATGATTTGTTGTTCTTCGAGGCAGAAAAACGATGTGCCTTTCCCAATTTAGGATCCTATAAAGATTATCATCACATATTGCAAAGTACTGCTACGGCGTAGCACTGCTACGGCATAGTACGGCTACGGCGTAGACACTCTACGTACCCGTGCTACGAGAAATACGAAACAGTGACACTCAATTTTGAAACTTTCTTGGCCAACCTATGCGAAATTTCGTTGCATTTCTTATCTCGAATTAGACCTCAAACTTGAGTGGTACTCCATTACAAAAGAATGGAAAATTAAACCTACTTACTTACCTATCAGTGCAAATTCCTTCTATAAGCTTTCTGGCATTTATAAATTTGTATTTCTGTTAATTGTAAGCCTTCGCTTTTCCCTCAAATAAATATAAATGTAAATGAAAGACGAAGGTACACAAGGACGGAAAAGCCCCGACACTCGAGCGTCTGTTCTCAGGTCGGGTAGAGAATAAGCCGAGAGGGAATGTTTGCTATTGAGGTAATAGCTGGATCGTTATTAGCGAAGTTGGAGTGCAGAAGCCTCTGAGAACACTTGGTCGTATTGACTTGATAGGTACATGGCCGGTCACTTAGCACGGTCAATACATAATATAGCGTGCAATGTACCTGGTGAACTGTAATACAGATTTCTAAACCCTTTTCAGGCACCAGTCTCTCACAATGGAAAAGGAAAAACGAAGTTTCGTTTTCGTTCGTCGTGCAAAACTAAGTGTTATGTCGCTTAAATTATATTAGCGTTTGCATGAAAACTATTAGCGTTTGCACGACAACTAATCACAAATTTCGATTTCGTTTTTAAGAGTACGGGCCCAGGTTAATTTTACGCGTCTATTTATCAAAATCCTGTAAACATAACCTTTTGTGTATCGCATATATATCCTTGCGAGAGAAAAATATAAATAAATAATGCTGGACCATTCAAAAATAAAAACAAATGATTTATTTTTATTGTACCTTTCTTTGAAGAAAAGATAGGTGCCTACATTGCGATTTGCGCTCTTACCTACTTGTCGAGAAAATGTACAAAATGTTATAAAGTAAAACGCAATCGTACCACATTGCTAAGGTTAGAATTTCTTACATTTTACTACGGAGTATCTAGTGAAATCAAAGATCCAACAGATAATGTATACGACACAACAGAGGAATTGTCATGTTGCTATATAAAAAATATCAATAAAATTCTACAGTACTCTGATTCTATAAATCAAATAAAACAGTTATTTTAGGAAAATGTGGATTACTTCTTTTAAGATTATTTGTCAATACATTTGTAACCACAACACCAATCGTAGACGAAGCTTACCTTTATCAGTATACTATCTAACTATGTAGTAGATATTATCTACTATTATTAACCCGTGGAATAACAACTTTTTAACCGGCTTCAAAAAACGAGGAGGTTGTATGTTCGGCTGTACGTATGTACCGTGTTCTGTTCTCCATCAATCATGGGCCGATTTTCAAAACTTTCGCTATTTTATGGAGAATGACTCCGAGTTGGTCGCATGAAATTTTTATTCCCGTGTTTATACATATATTAAAGAATTTTAAATCCTTTTTAGTGTTCTGTCTGTTAAATCAAAATATTTTGTTTAGACAAATGTATGACACACGTTTTCCGATCGGCCCAAACGTGACTCACTGTATTTAACTACCTACCTATCTAGATACTATATTGACGTAGGCAGTTCTTACTGTTTACTGAATTCGTAATGCGATGGGGAAATGCTATTGTGTTGACCAGTGCGTACCAGCGCGTACTACAAGGGTGAAGGACCGCTTTATGGCTTATTCAGTGCCAAGTGAGTCTAGCACCTCTCTACCCCTAGAGACTTAATAAATATAGGACCTAGTTGAGTCTAGCATTCTATTAATTTGTAATTCGGTCCCATAGGCCCCAGCATAAAACCAGCGCTGGTTTTTTTAACACCTGCATAAGCTGAGTTGGGACAATTTTGTACCTAAAACTAAGTTAATAGTATTATTTATATTGTAATTTTGTATTCTTTTTTAATAAATAAATAATGCTGGTCAATTCACTCAGCATTATCTAGCCCCAAGTTAAGCAGAGCAAGTTAACTAGATAACTGATATACAATACACTACATAGATAGATATTTTTTATTATACATAGAAAACATCCAGAATGCCCTGAACAAATATTTGCAGATCGTACAAACATTTGTCCTGAAACGGGAATCGAACCCGCAACCTCCTGCGTCGCAGGCGGACCTTCGCCCGCTGCGCCACTGAGGTCGTCAACTAAGTTATTAGTATTATTTATATTGTATAATGTAATTTTGTATTCTTTTATTTAATTTGTGTTTTAGTTGCAAATAAACATTTTTGATTGATTGATTGATTCTAGGGTTGATCTTAGCAAGAGGCTCCCGAGACCTTCATTGTCATCTTAACATCTAGGAAAGACGATGTCAATGGCATCAGTTTGGTTGAGAATCAGCCGCAAACTTTCGTGTGTGGCTGAAAAGATATTTAATAAGTAGGTTCAAATTAAATCTTATATCCTCTTTTTTAGCACATTACCCACTTTTCCAAATTTGTCTCTCTCGCCCAATAAGGTTTGCTGGAAAAGAACTCTTTTTATGGTTAAGCTCGACTTTGCCTTTACTTTTCCTGCGATATGTTTTACTTGTACTACCTATCTTGTGCAATAAAGAATTATGAATTAGGAAAAGACCTATCCGAGAGCGACAGCCTAGGCTACATTTACTACTTCTGCACATTTTTCCTAGACCTAGTAAATAGTTATCTTATTAAATATGTTTATTTACCTTAAATCTACTACACAGCACAATAACTTAAAACACTAATTTAATCAAATTAACCTACCGCCGTGCGTAGTGCTGGGAGAGATGCGGAAAGCGCGCGTCTAGAACCGCACTCATCCTGAAGATGTCTCTCGTTAGGGGATAAAATATTGGTGTTCTTCCAACACAAATAAGGTCCGTAGTTAACCCGCTTACATCCGTAATGAATTCGTCAAACTACGATAGTTTTTATAGTAAAGTACCTACAGCCTTACATTGAGGTGCTTATTTTTCGTGTGTAGCGTGTAGCAGGGTTTAAGGTAAACATGGCTTCCACTCAGCATTGTGCTGGATAAACACTGGTATGTCCACTCAGCGCTGGTTTTCAGTTAATTATAGCTCAGAAACGGGGTCGGCTACGACAGTGATAGAAGACGTCGATTTCGTTTCTCAAGGCCGCAAAGATGATAAGAAGTCTATAGGAGAAACCTTTGCCCAACTGTGGGTTCAATAGGCTATAAGGGGTAAAACACAGTCATGTTCGAACAGAAGAAATATTCCAAAAGACTAAAGGATCATACAAGCGAACCCTTACCATTTGGCTCTCATCTTTGACGTATGATTCCACTAAAGAACTGTTAAAAGTAATATCGTGATATGTTATACCTACTCAATCATACACAAACACCATCCCACACTATTCGCTCTACATACATACATACATACACATGAACACATACACCGCACCTACTCACCTGGTCGCTTCTGTTGCCAGGACTCTTACGAGACCGGTGTCCTCAAGAGCACCACATACACATACACACACATACTCTCTCTCTCTCTCTCTCACACACACACACACATAATCTCTCTCTCTCTCTCTCTCTCTCTCTCTCTCTCTCTCTCTCTCTCTCACAGACTCACCTTTATTGACTTATTGACTAACCTAATTTTACTCGCATACGCACTTATACATATATATTTTTTTGTACCTACCTTTGAATATTTATAAACATAGATTTTATTAATATTATAAATAAAATATAAAATATAAATATTGCTGGACAATTTACACAGCATTATCTAGCCCCAAGCTAAGCAGAGCTTGTGTTATGGGTACTAGATAACTGATAAACATAATACAATAAACTACATAGATAGATATTTTTTATTATACATAGAAAACACCCAGACCAACGGAACAAATTTCTGCAGATCGTACACAAATTATGTAATAAAACACCCTGTCTGTGAGGAAGGCGAGGTGTCCGCGACACAGTTTTACTAAAAACTACTGCGGGCATCATCGAATTCCAATAGCTACTACAACCATGTTATTCGTTACTAAATAAAATAAAAAAAACATCGTAACTTAAATACCATCGATTCTTTTTCGATAAATTCATCTTTGTCTGGTTTTTTTCGTTAACCGTATTTTCTAAATATTAATAAAATCATGCATTTTTTTCTCTTATTATCTGTCAGCCTAAAGTGATCGTAGAGATTCATCAAATATCTACGATCACTATAGGTTGTTCGTCTATCAATCACGTAACAATTTTATACGTACATATTCAGATGTTACTCAGAAAAAGCGCGAACTCAAAGTAGATGCGTATTTCCTTACGACCTCGTTGTCTCAACCCCTGACATCTACATCCCGACTAAAAGCAACTATATTTCAAGGAGCTATCATCTCACTCAGGTCGACTCGAAGTTTCGAGATAAAATCTCTATGCTACAAAGCGTGAGTAGTGACAGGTGGGGTGCTCTTATCGGGCATGCCAGTTCGCTTGTGTGGAGCTCATCTGATTGTGTTCGAATGACTTTTCAGATTATCCTGGAGGATGCAGCGAGGAACTTGGAGTCATTAATGTGGAGAGTAGGTTATTACCTTTTATTATTAGGCCATACAACTTGGTTCAGCATTATAGGTAAATAATAATAAATAATGCTGGACAACTGGCTGGATACTGAATACTGAATAGATAGATATTTTTTTATTATAAATAAATAAATAATGCTGGACAATTCACACAGCATTATCTAGCCCCAACTAAGCAGAGCTTGTGTTATGGGTACTAGATAACTGATATACTTAATACAATACACTACATAGATAGATATTTTATTATACATAGAAAACACCCAGACCAACGGAACAAATTTCTGCAGATCGTATTATTATATAATAATTAATAATTAATTATAATAATTATATAAGTATTATACATAGAAAACATCCAGAACGCCCTGAACAAATGTCTGCATATCGTACAAACATTTGTCCCGAGGCGGGAATCGAACCCGCAACCTCTTGCGTCGCAGGCAGACCTTCGCCCGCTGCGCCACAGAGGTAGGTTAGGAATCTTCAGATCAGTTTAACGAATTAAGAACAATGTTCACACACTTTGTTTGCTGAAATCGCACCAAATGTGTTTTTTTTTTCGCACACCTGATCTGAAACTGAACATAGGCGTAAAACCTCACTTGCGCAGTGGCTAAGAAAACACAGCTGTGAGGCTCAGCACATCCGTAACATGTTTTTCGAACGTAACTCCTGTGTGGCGCACACAACAACTGTGTGGAGGAGTTAGTATGAATGGCTTTTTTTAAGAAAAAAGTTCGCAGCGACGTTTTAAATGAGACGCGGAAATGGTCACCTAGCTTAACGTGTCAGTCAGTATGTTAAAACTTTACAGTAATGTACTGCGTTGCACTTAAAGGTGTTTATTTTCAGTAAGGACCTTTAACTTTTTTTGTTACATTGAGTTCAGTAGGTAACATAAAATAACAAGGTTTTAAAGGGGTATTCAAGTGCGATTTCAATTCAATGTACTATATAAAGAGATATAAAGAGTTTTTTCAAAACAAATTTACTTTGTGTTGTTCACAACATGTTTTCGCTTTGGAATGTATTGGTTAATGCCTCAACGAATGTAAAATGGACAGAAAATATTCGAGAACTACCATTTACAAACGTCGGCTAGGCAGTAGGTTATAGGCTCGTATTAAACCTAACGTTTAAAGCTGTTATTTTACGTAAAATGTTAGTTAAATTTTTCTAAGCCTAACATACAATATCTATCCATAAACAAGCAAAGAGCAAGTTTTCATCATCATCACATTTAAGGACATATAAACTGTCAAACAATTCTTATTAAAAACTTCATACTTAGGGACTCCATTAGGTTCGCGTAAGAGTGACAATTTATTGATGTGGCAACACTGACACTTGTATAGCACCTACGTTCAACTTTATAATGCACACGTTACGTTGAAAGCTCTTATAACTTTAAAAGAAACATTTATAAAAGACTAGCTTCTACCCGTGGCTTCGCACTCTTATTTTCTGTATAATAAGTAGCCTATTATCTTAGTTAGTTCTGTTCTAAATGTGCGCTAATTTTCGTCTTGACCTGTTCAGTAGTTTTGGAGATCCTTTATACCATTTTTTTTACATTTCGCAAACTTTCGGCTTTATAATATTAGTAGGATTGTTATAAGTTGCGTTGGTAAAGAGTGGGATCGACATGGTCATGCTGTCGCGATTAAATAGTATTTGAGACGGCAATATTTTCAATCCTAATTTTTTCTACACGATTTATATTTGGGTTTGCTTTAAAAGCTTAGAGCTATGAGTGGGTTAATTTTATTAAGAGTTTTAAAAGCGTCGATTTATTATATTTTCGTTTCTATTTTCATTGTCATATAGTTGAATTTATTCCGTTTGTAGTAAAGATAGACCTAGAAACCTTCAGAGCGCTCTGATTGATTCCATTAAGGCGCGTACACTCAGATGCGTATCGCATAATGCCACCTCTGTCACGCAATACCTGCATTTGAGGCAATTTACATTTTTATAAAGGTCATTAGGCAGTTCGGAGATATGTTTCAAAAGATTAATGGTGAAGTTATTGGAATAATAAAGCCAAATTGTTACCATATTTATCATCGTTCTATTTTCATGAATAGATTTTATGTGGGTTTATTGGTTATTTTGAATGTCCCATTTTTAGTTTATGAAACTAATAATAATAAATACATTATTATTAATAGTAATTATTTTTTATTTAGTTTACGAAAGTGGCTGGCTCTATCTCATTTTAAAGGTTTTTAATAGAAAAGGTTCTCAGTCTCAATTGCACGATTAAATTTTTAAGCGAATTGCATGTCTTTTCATATGTATTTTTAAACTATTTTCGAAACTTATTTTTATGGGATCAAATTTAGGTTGTTCTCTTTTCAAGATTCTACCCAATCAGTATTTAGTGAGTTAAAGTTGATTATAAAAATAAGACTAGTTTATAATCAGCGGTATAATTTTGTACAATTAGCAACATTTTGTTTGATTACCGCTTCTTACACTAGGTACCTGGCAGAGCGTGTAAGACCAGAACTTGAAATTAATTATGTTACTAGCAACATCAAAGGAATAGTTACATTCGTACCTGACCTGTCTAAAATAGAACTATTTAAGGCTATGTTTAGTCAAATTGTGTAACGAATTAAAATTACATTACGCTTAGTTGGTTAAGTAAATTGTAAAAACACGGTGAGATGTTCTTATTACATGACTGAAAAAAAGGAGTATATTGTTTTAAGGGTTTATTTCCTACAACTTTTTAATGTCTTAGCATTTCCAGATGTATGAAGTATCAGTAGGATCTCAAGAGACACTGGCTAAAATTTCTTTCAAAAAAAGTAAGACAGTTATGTTTTTTATTTGTTGTAAAATTCGTTAAACTACAGTATTGTTTTAATGTCTGTATGTGTCTTTGATATCTAACAAAGAAATTTAAGTACTTACTATCACGTCCGTGTATAAACTTCACACGGTCACTCAAAACCACATACATAATTAAGAAAGCCTCCTTTAGAAAGTTATGGTAAACTTAAATCTAGACTTCTTCTATTTCTAACACAAAGAGTATAGAAATAGAATTGGTAGGCATTGGTTCCAAACTTTAATCAAAATTACGTGAAAGAGGCTCAGAAAGTTACGGGAAACTAGGTTTCGTTTCGTAGGCGTCGAAGCTGTTATTAAACGTAGGTTATTTATACCTTCTTACGATACTTTACGTACGTAACTTGCGTAGGAAGAAACCTTAGTTATGTGTTCTTTACTTAAGTACACTTTAAGTTATATGTTATACGACGAGTTGGTAAGTTATTAATTGCTGCCATGCAGCATGCCAGCATCGGTGGAATTTCCATCATGTCTAAATCACTGACGTACAATGTTGCCAGCTGTCCAGGTCCTTGTTTTAATTAAAGTTATCGTCTAATTGCTAGTGATTCCATACAGCAATGGAGATGCAGTGAAGTTTGTTCAAACTACGAGTATGTAGGGTTGCCAACTTGCTGGGATTGCTTTCGTTTTGTGGAGCTCGCTTGAATTCTTAATCATTTGTAGCTGAGTCACGTCACGGGCTGAAGTTTTGCAAGTTTATTGAACGTTAAGTATTTGTTGGCATTGCTTGTAAAAATTAAATAAGGTTGAGATTTCAGTAGGCTGTTTATCATAACAACAAAAGGGACTGTAGACCCCCAAAAACAGCTAATAGACCGCCATTTTAGTTCAGCGCAAAAAGCTCAAACCCCGCTGAAACTTTGCCACAATCTGCCTACATGCGGTGTCCAAAACCTAAGTAACGTGGGTTGATAATTGAATCCTTTTCATGTAGGAAGTTGCCAGCGATGAAGAAGGGTGATTTCATCCAATTTTCGAAACACGTAATGTTGATTTCATTGCGCCGCCCACGAGAAATCAATTCACATTGAATCTGTATAATTTAACGGTAACTTTATTTATGTGTTCGTGATTACTTTTTCAGTGACCTGTGATAATTTGGACGTTGACCGCGGCTGGTTTGTGGGAAGTGAAATAAAAGATATATTCACCAGAAGCATTTATGTTGGTCATCTACTTATTATCACTTTGTGTATCAAATAGTTTGGTAGACGACTGTGCGTTTTAATCATATGGGAAAGCCGCAAAAAAAATAAGAAGAACAGTTTTTTAACTTGAGCTTTAAAAAAATGCCTTAAGTCTTCATTTATCATTTCAGATTTATAGCATCTCCAATACACCATGTACCTCATTATAACACTTCGTTAACTTATATTACTCTTCAGAAGCTCTACCTCGGCCGAGACTGTTTACGACTCGATACGTAGTAAATATGAATGAAATGGCCTTTATTACGAGTGTGTTACGGTCTAGACTGTAGATCAGAATAAGTAGATATATATGAATCTGTGTGGTGCTGGCTTAGAATTTGCACCACCCCAACCCCGCGGGTATTGTATGAGGCGACTAAGGGATCCATTAACCAAGAATTGAGTGAATATTCCACTGGGGGCGGGCAGCAGCGCCTCCTGCAGAAAAATTCTACGACCAAACTGCGATCCCCAACCCGCATGCCCAGCGAGGGGATTATGGGCATTACCCCTATGTGATAAAAGCCAAGAAGGCGCTTATCAGGGGGAGGCCTGCGTCCAGTAGTGGACCAATACAGGCTGTTGAGGTTGAGGTTCAGATAGATGGAAACAAGTGTTAAGCTTACATTTTGCAGTTGACATATGCGTAGGCGAAAATTAAAAAGTTACAAAAAGTAATATGGTACGACGGCTTGTACTCCTGCATACCTAACCTAATATCTGAAAAACCTTTTTAGATTTGAAAATGGAAAAGTTCAAACCGAAACGAGGCAAGGTTTTAAGGCATTGTGTGTAAACCTCGCACATCTCGCGCGGTCAAGCGTGAGTCGAGCTGCCTGTAATCCTTTGTCTTAGGATGAACGCGGCGGGGCCTGCATTCACTGCGCTTCAACACTTGCTCTGCGCTTTCTTTTTTGTTTTCAATTTTATATTGCAAAGCTATATTTTATACAGATTATTCGTGTAAAAAAACAGGCTTCACATAAACTTGAATATCATTTCATCTTCATCATTCCCATTTCCTTTTTAACGATTGCCATGGATTTTTGAAATACATGCAGAGGAAAGGATGCGGGTTCAAGTCCCGTCGAAGTAGAAAATTTTTGCGATATTATTTGTTTTCTTACGTCCAGAAGTAAAAGTGCGTCATCTTTACATTTTATAACTAACACCTAGGTAACTACTGAAATTGTATTCTTACCTGCGCTAAAATCTTCGAATAACACGAGTGTATCTCAGAAACCGCGTCGCTGTAGCGATACACGTTCACATAATCATTCGGTCCGAGTGTGTCCAGTAATGCCGACACCGTCGCCTTCGCCAGCCGCCAGTGCGAGGAACCAAGGTCATCAGAGTCATCGATGAGGATAACCAGGTCTTTGGGAGACGTGGCTGCCTCCACGAACCAGTTGGAAGACCGGAAGTCGTAGAAATCGCGGGCGTGGTGAGAGTAGCCGTCTTCTGGTGGCCAGGACATAGCTGTGGGAGAAATGGGTTATGGTAGAATTGCTTTTGAGTGTTATTTCTTATGTTTGAATTGGAGATGTAGAAATAAAGACGTCTATTGGTCTCATCTAAGGGCCACTTTTCACCAAAGTGTAGAATTAACCGTACCATATGGTGTCAAAAAAAACGTGACATGAACACAGCATGTTGTTTTTGTGATACGGTATCGGTGCGGAGAGGTGCTTTTATCGAAGGCGATTTAATAATATAACAGTAAGCTTTAAAAAAAGGAATGTAACTGTCTTATGATATAATTAGAATTTAAATTTAAATAGGTAATGCAATGCGTGACATAAGTGGGTATAACATCGCTTTATCTATCAGTTATCACGAATTTTGACATTTATAATCTATTTAGCATTGACATTTACATAAATTATAATTTTTTTATTTCTTTTGAAATACTTTTTAATTAAAATTTTGATATTTCTGACATAATAATTATGATAAACTTACTAATAGGTAATAGGACGAATTGTGTATTTTTTTCTGTATCTTAACTAGCAAATTTATATGTGGGCTCATTGAATAATATAAAATTTTAAACCATTTACTTTTATACCTTAATGTTGCAACACCCTTACAGAGTTCTTGTAGATTCTACCTAAAAATTTTAACACCTTGTAATGAACATGAATGCAATAAATAAATAAACAGATACGATTAATAAACAATCCTCATCAAATTCAAATCAAAAGTGTCGTGGTTTACAACTCAGAATAATACTAGTAGAAGTTCTGTTACCCAGTAGGTATAAAGCTCGTTTCCTAGGTATAATGATGGTAGATGACTTACCAGGATATCTCCTCATGAAGCCGCTGGAAGAAGCGTAGTACTGCCAGGAGAGAGAAGCGTCGATCTCGTAGTTGTTCACAAATAACGGATCCAGGTGCTCCGACCAGGCGATCTGGTTCTGCACTTCGGGATCTGATGAAAAAATATTCATTGAAGAAGGGAAATCAAAAACTTAAAGGGTATTTACTTACCTACTTTCTAGTTTATGTATTATAGGAGACCAATTCAGCAGTAATTAAATTTTATACTACACCTGCTCAGAAAGTTACTTATTTCTTTTCCAAACATAAGGTAGAAAGGACGTCATTGCAGGCGTACTGAAATGCCTCCCGCATTTCAGTACGCCTGCAATGACGGAAAACTCAATGGAATTTAATTTCTGACGCGTTTAGCGGGAGAGAAAAGTGTATGGAAATCCATTTCTAACGTGTTATTTTTTTTTAATTTTCCGAAATATCAGCCAGTAGGTTATTTTCATAATAAGTCAAACGACAAAAAGATTTTACTTCGAATCTGCCATATGATATGGGCCTCTTCCGTAATCGGAATAATAATTCAAAAAAAGAACCATGCATGCATGTGTAAATCGTACGTGCGCGTATTTAATGCTACATTTGAGTTTACAATTAAATTTACTCGAGTGATTTTGAAGATTCTAAAACGATGATTTTCTGCGAAGGTGTAGTATAAAGCACTATGTATCACTCGGGAGAAAGTGTGATTCCCACCTCAAATGACACACTCGATAGGAATTGGGTACTTTCTCGCCTAGGTGTAGAATGTACTATAGTAGGTATACCAAAGCGACGCGGTTATGCAGTCGTCCCTAAAATAGAAGCATGACGTCAGGAGTTTATTTCGATGCGGGGTTGGAAGGTTTCCTAATTTATGATTTACATTACAAACTGCAAGCCTCGTTGCTTTTTTAATTGTAGTTTTATAAATAGATTTTAAAACTTGAACGTTATTTTCCAGTTGCAAACAGTTGGCACGTGGACCTCGAGCTGTTTATTACAACGTTTTCTCGCCGCGCCGTTCCTATGGCAACTGACTGTACCTATTCTGTAGTAATAGAGGTAGGTACAATGCAGTAGGTTTAACCATGAACGTTACAGAATACCCAAGCCAGCAAAATGTTAACCGGTTATCCTCATCCAATCTTTATTATGCATGAATGCACCAAACTGTTATTACATCCGACCCCGCAACATTGTTGGCACAGGGGTGACCAATTAGGGAAATTTCTTTAACTACCCATTAAAAGAAGAGTAATTGGCGAACTTGCTTCATTGGGCGACCGTGATTGCTTCTCCCGTTTCCGGAAAAAATAACCGTTCTCTATAAGCTTAGGCCATATTCTAGAAAATTGTGGCTACGAACCGACACTTTTCGATATAAAAACAGGCATTTTCTTCCTTAACAAAACAGAAGAAAAATTTCTTGTTTTGACAATTTGTCTCGTGACGTGACGGCACGAAGATCTGGAACTGCATTTAAACTAATATTATAAAGAGGAAAGATTTGATTGTTTATTTGTTTGTATTGAATAGGCTCCGAAACTACTGGGCCGATTTGAAAAGTTCTTTTACCATTAGAAGCCCACATTGTTCCTGATGAACATAGGCTACTTTTTACCGCGGGAAAATGCTTCATTCTTACGGGAAAACGGGTAATAGGACAACGGGTAGTAAGAATGCAGCTAGTAGATTATAAATCTGTTTCCTACCTGAATGTAGCTTAATAAATAAACACGATTATTCCACGCCTCCCGGATTAAACACGGCTTGAATGATATTCGGGGTCTTCTTTAACGTGACACGTTGTAAACTGAGCCAATTTGTTCTTGAATTTAGCAGGCCCGAGTTGGCGTGGGCAGATCAAAAATCCGACATTAAGTACCTATATTGTTAACCTTTTCAAAAATTCAAGAGTCTGGCAACAGGTCCTACTTTTAACCTTTAGCGTAAATATAATACTACAATTTGATTTGGTTTCTCTTTGAAAGGTCAAAGGAAGCTTTAAAAATAAATAAAAGTGTAGAAAGTTTTTCAGCAATTACTTTATCATCATTTTTACGACTTCTATTATTAAAGTAGGTACGTAGATTAATTTTAGTTGATAGAGAATATATATTTTAGTTGAAGGAGCATAGTATTTCATTCTGTAGATAGTTCTGTTCTATTCTAGCGTTTAGAGATACCTTAATTAAACGAAGAAAAACTACTTTTTCAAACGTAAGATAAAGCAAAAATCCGACGTGAAGCAAAATATACGATTGATACTTTTTTAATATCTTATAACTTTATTAACAAAGAAAATTACAATCAAATAATATAAACTTAGAACAAGTATTTACAATTGAAATTAAAGAGCTAACTGCAGGCTGTTACTGTTATTGATACTTTAATTATTATTATTAGCCGAGTTCATCCCACTGCTGGGCAAAGGCCTCCCCCCACTCTCTCTCTTTTGATACTTTTATTAAAATCTAATAATTGTTATGAGGCATATGCTTCATTTATCTGTAAACGTGACTCACGCTCGTTCTTCTTTCTATTTCGTTTGATTTTTTATTGGGATTTGCGATGTTGTCGATATTTTTAATAAAAAATCCTGTAGGTATGTTTTACAAAAAAATCACCTGAAAACGATTTCATTTACAAGGCCCAGATATTTTTTATCATTCTCTGTATTTTAGGTAGGCGCGTTTGATTCAGTTGAATCTTCGCTCCCTGAAATCCTTACATCACGTGTTGTTTCCCCTAGAGTGGTTATTTAGAATAGGTGATGTGAAATAAAGCAATTTAGATAACGACACGAGGGAGGGTCAGACCCCCGGGCAAGCCCTCGGCCTGGCTACGCCACGAAATGTACCCACCTACCTACAGCATGCCTACACCCGTATCATAAACAGGCCTTCAGAATTTACCTACTTACTCCTTTGAACTGGAATAACCGAAGCTTCTCGACTAAAAGCTACCTACAGCGTATATTTCAACATTTCAACGACATCAAACGGTCGTCAGCGGCCAAAGTTCATCGAAGTAATTTAAGTGTCTGTTATCTAACCGATTGATATTGACTTCTGTCAAATTAACGGTAAATCAGTATTGCTGTGGATCTTTCGTTAATTTGTAGCTGAACACTAAAGTAACATCAATAATTTGATTGTTTTAAATAAAACTAAAAAAGGACTTCAAATACCATTGTTTTTTTTAAGTGACGAATAGGGAAAGGTAGGAATCGCTGAGGAATATTTTTTATTGGAGCATTTCTGATCTCAATGATGATTCTGCAATAAGTACAATATAAATACTCTTTATTGCACACCAAGATAAAGTAAAACAGAAAAAAACAAACAGACAGATATTGTTCAAGAATTCATCGAAACAGTTTTATTATACACTAGCTGTACCCGCGACTTCGTTCGCGATTGCCTCACCTGCCGACTAATTAAGTTCACATTTAACCATAGTCTCTCATATTATGACACGCCGCCGTGCAAGAAATCGTGTAGGGTCTACGGGGGATAGCATGTTGTCATCTTCAATCCCATTCTTTATAAACACGACTTTTAGCTACGACTCGGCCAGCGTCAGTGTTAAGAAGTGTCATACTCGTTTCACTTCTTACTGATGGTTCCGTTCAGCTGGGGCCCTATTCTGCTATACTAATCGCTTCACTATGACAGGGGTATCGACACAGAATGACACGTTTGGGTATTCCACCTCAGATGAAAGAAATTATGATGAATGCAGATGGAGAGACGTGCGTCAAGTTTGAAACTATTAATTTATCTCGCACGCACTATCTGGAGTTTTATAAATCTAAGGATTCTACGTGATGATTCTGCGACGATTCCATAGTCATACTGAAGCAATTGTATTGCAGAATTGGGCTCCTGATCCATTTGACTGGACCACCGTAATTTTTTTTTCGTTAGTAGGTAGGTACAGTTGGCTGTGTACCACAGTAAAAATATTTTTCTGTGGTCTAGTTAGTTTAATTGGACCACTTACTGCAACCAAACTTCGGTAGTACAGTTAACTGGACCAGCTAAACCACCATATATCATGTAAGGTAGGAACCTAACTTATTTTTCCAAGACGCCTTAGTAGGTAGGAACCTAACTAATGGGTGCGTCTTGGAAAAATACATAGATAGGAACTTACCTACCCTCTATCTACTAATTTTTTTCTTCTAACTACAGATTATTTCATCAATCTACTGATTTTCTACTCGACTTTCTACTGATTTAGTCAAATTCGATCTAACAAAAAGAATGCATGAAATCGGACGACGACGCGTAGACCCGTCGTGATGCGCGGTTAAAGAATTCTACTTTTTCCTCTCTCCCAGGGGAACCTTACTGAATTCAAGGATAAAATGTATCCCATGTCCTTCCTTGAACTCAAATAGTACCAATTCAGTCCAACTCATTCAGTAGTTTCGGCGTGATGCGCGTTGAAGGAATTTTACTTTCATCCCTTCTCCCAGGGGAACCTTACTAAATTCTGGGATAAAATGCATCTTTCCTCGTAGAATGAAATCAAATTATGCCGAGTTCCATTCGAATTCATTCAGTTGTTCCATCGTTATGCGCAGTTAAAGAATTTTACTTTCATCCTCTCTCCCAGGGGAACATGAGTGAATTCCGGGATGAAATGTATCCCATGTCCTTCCTTGTAGTATGAAATCAAATCGTGCAAGGTTTCATTCCAACTCATTCAGCACTTTCGGCGTCATGCGCGGTGAAGAAATTTTACTTTCATCCCCTCTCCCAGGGAAACCTGACTGAATTCCGGGATAAAAAGTATCCTATGTCCTTCCTCGTAGTATGACCTAAAATCGTGCCGAGTTTCATTTCAATACCTTCAGTAGTTTCGACGTGATGCGCGTTTAAGAAACAGACAGACAGACAGACAGAAATGAATGAAAAAAATTACAGTTTTGGCTTCAGTATCGATAATAGAGAACCCTCCAAAAAAAATTTTCAAAATATCTTCAATGTACAGAATTGGACCTGTTACAGTTTTATTATAAGTATAGATATTGGTAGTATTGGTATCAACACAGCTATTTTCGGAGTCATTGCCAGCCAAAATATATTGCTTAAATTTCTAACCTTTGGATACATAACCTTTGGATTTCAAAAACTATTTTGAAAGTCATTTATTATCATTAATTTTTCTTTAATCTGTACAGGCGCACGAAATGTATTATTATTTTAAATTTCAAGTTGATAGCTGCAGTAGTTGCTAAGGGTCCGGCGACGGATGAATTTCCCATACAAACGTAGTACCAAAATGATTTGTAATTTGAGAATGTTTTCATCATGGTTTGCTATTATTTGTGTTAGAATAGTATTTATACAGGTTCCTGCCATAAGATTTTTTCAAAATACTTATCTACACAATTACTAAAACAACATTCATTCTTTGATGTAAAAATGCGATTAGGTTTAATTTCATTTCAGAAAAGTATTTTGAAAAAAAATTGTGGCAGGAACCTAGATAAATACTATTTTAATACAAATAATAGCAGACCATAGTGAAAATATGCTCAAATTAAAAATAATTTTGGTATTACGTTTGTATGGGAAATTCATCCGTCGCCGGACCCTTAAGGAGGGAAAAAAGGACAGACAAAGTGAGACCATAAGGGTTTCGAACCGATCTTCGATCTCGAAACCCTAAAAATATACAGCCAAATTGAGAACCTCCTTCTTTTTGAAGTCGTTTAAAAAGGAGCGGCAAGCTAAAGACAGGGCGATAGATCGCTCATTACCTAGAGGAGGCCATGACATACCTATGTCCAGCAATAGACTAGTATAGCTGATGATGATAATCAAAAAGGAAATCACTGAGTACTCAGAGACTGAGTAGGTATAACTCTAGCTATCATAACATAAACCATGCCTATTTACATCTCTGAGCCATAAACCATCCTAATAAGGTAAGGCCCATCCAATTCGTTTTACGACTAGGTGGGAAATGTAATTAAAGTTGTTAAAGAATTCACAAACGACCATAAAATTTTGTCCTAATTAAAGAAACGACCTGTGGATAATACCTTTACGCCTCGTTAATAAGGCGGTTTACACACTGCCACGCATCACGCTGCGCCTGAGTGTGTGAATTTAAATAAAACTATTCTAGATAGTATACTCTCGATAACTTATAAAATAGTCTAGATAGTAGGTGCCTATATGAAATCTTCTAAAGGTAATTCTAAGCTCTTTGTACTGTGGTCACTTGAATTCTTGTTGTGAGTTGAATGACTTGATCGTGACGTCTCCTTTTTGTATCAGATTTAGTAAATCTCATTTACGTAGTCAATCGTAAATCTCATTTACGTAGTCAATCGTAAATCTGATTTACGTAGTCATATAAAGAGGCGAAGTCTTTAATAAGTTACCAGAATCTATTAAAAAACTCAAGGGTAATTTATTTAAACAAAAATTAAATAAATGACAAATGTTTCTATACTGTAAATGAATATATTAATTTTAAATAAAATAATTTAATATGTTTTGACCATGATTGTTAATTAATTTTCTGATTGATAACTATTTATCTTCGATTGTATTACCCTTGATTATTTTCATTATTGATTATTTTAACGACTTGAATCACTCTGATTTAATATTTGCACACCTGCTTGCGGGTTGAATAAATTTGACATCACTCTAGTCATAAGATCTGACATATACCTGTAATAATGTATTCGGCAATTAAATGATTTGAATTGATTTGATTTGAGGAGCTGTCAATGAGGTACCAAATTGTATGGAACCAAATTGTATGGAAAAAGGAGATGTCACGATCAACTCTCGTTACTAACGTAAAATAGACTCGCCTCTCTGGTAACATCAAGTCAAATCAAGATCAAATAACTCAATTTATCGAACGATCCTCGACTAACCAGTTAGCAAGCGTAAAAATTTGAAACAATCGTTCAGCGTCACTAATAGCCAGAAATATGTCAATCTGTTCATTTATCATTCGCCTCCCTGTCACTACCACCCCACGTGTCAACATTGTACTACGTTTCATTATTTAGGGGTCGGGGTGAGCGATCTCGTCAGTTGTAATAATAAACAAGACTTATGTGGACTGGAGTGAATTAAACCTCCAGTGACATCTAGACAGAGAAACCTACGGCTTTGACCTAGAAGCTAAGGCAAAGATGTCTGAGTAACAGGCAATGTTAATTGAATAAGTTACTCATTGTCATGCTATTGTATTAAAATAATGTGCATTAATTGTGTTTCTGAACACAATGAATGCAAGATAACGTTACATGTTTTGTAACTTTTGATAAAGTTACTCTGTTCGACTTTCATGAGAATTTTCAGTGTGTGATTGAAAAGAGGACGGGTTGTTTATGCAGTCAACAAACGTGGTTGCATATTTTTTTTCTAGAATTCCGACATCGGAAACCTTTGAATGTTCTCATATTCATTTTATTTACCTTCATCGTTTTTATTGACCGTCAATGTTGATACAAGGCAGCTATGTAGCTTATATTTTGAGTATTCAAAACGTTATTTGCCTACGCAAAAAGGCAGTATAATCGTAACTGTAGCGATATTTTTTCCAGTAGTTTGATAAATGTGATTGCTTTTGGTAATCAAGTGAATTTTTTAAAAATATAAAACCCCTGACGGTTTTACCTGAGTACATTTTCATTAAACATATATAACCATTCTTAAAAAAAAAACTAGATTGAATTCGGTTCGAGAGGTAAGTAAATGGGAACATTCGACAAAAAATTAAAGTGAAGAGAAAATCGATAACCACTTCATTTCTTTCACTTTATATTGATGATTTGATAACTAGTTTCTGCACGCGTTGTTTCTATGGAACCGTTTTAAGGTTATTGCAATCCTACCAAATGAATGATACATGGGATAAAAAGTAGCCTATGCCTAGATCTGTTTGCAAGATTTCAGTCCAATCAGTTCAGTGGTTTTTGCGTGAAGAAGTAACAAAAATCCGTCCAAACATCCAAGCTATCGAATATATAATATTAAGTGTGATAGTGTGATAATTTATCGTCGTCTAAGTGCTTATATTGAAAGCCTACAAGAAATAAAGTTATTGACTTCTGACTTCTAAAAGACACACAAACGAACAATGAACCCTAAAAGCTACTTTCTCTGTTCCGTCGGGGACACCTAGAAGGATGATTTACCTAGATAGAAGGATGATTTACCTTCAGTGTTGATATATGGCGGCATGAGCACAGCACTGTAGCTGGTGTTCACTGCAATGTGGTCGAAGTGCCTGCTAGGAGTGAGCTGCAGTCTCCTGGCCCTTGCAGCCAGGGTTCCATCATCAGCGTGGACATTCAGCCACCTTGCGTCGTAGTAGCTGCCGGGGGTACCGTCGCTGCCGGTGGTGCCAGCTGATAGAGCGGCTGCTTCGGCTACGTCCATGATGCGCTGCAAAGGTAAGAAAATATGTTGTAAGGGGTAATTCTAGGTATTGAAAGGCTGGGTATAAAAGAATGATGAAGGAAGATGGAAATGAAAATGTAATTTCGAGGTCCGTGTTTAATGAAAAGATAATTGGACGGTTATAAAGGGTGATTGGTAGCTGAGTGCAAAGCTTCAAGTAGAACCTAGGATAGACCATATAGAATCATTTGGATTTTATTGACGGCACCTGTTAGGAACCGCGGCAGACGTTTTGAACATCATAAATAAATGATTTCAAACGAAAATGTTGCGTAATTCGCTAGCTTGAGCTTTGTTACCGATCAAAGTTGAAATAAGTTTGTTTGCAATGTTGTGTCATGATGCGCGTATATTTTCCTTGAAGGAAGGCTGACATGTTTTATCTGTTCACTGGTTATAGGGTTATAATTAATGGTTTTGATAGAAATTAAACATACCACGTATTTTTTGACTACCAGACAACAGCTATTGATCGTCTGATAAATAGAAGAACCTTTCCTTTTATGCTGCCTTTTATTTAGGCTTAAGCCTCTTTACCTAATTCAAAAGTGAACGGTCTCTTTCATTGGGTTTTCAAAAGTTTTGGACTGCTGCCTTTCATATGCCAGTTAATATCATACTTAATATGTGCATGAATATCCTATTCCTATTCTGCAATTAAATTAGAAACAACACTGTAACTAACCAAGGAATCTAACAGCAACTTAATAAAGCGAATAACCTAAAATATTTCCATCGCGTCGTCGTTAATATTCGGCGAGTCGTTACACAAAATAAACAATGGTTAAAATCTGTGTCAACAGTCTGCTGTGTGGTTACAGAAGTGGCATCGACCAGTTGAAGTGCCTACCCACTGGCTTTGCACCTCTCCCCTGTTTTAGCTAGGTAATTATTAGTTCTGGATTTTGATGTAAATAGATACCTACCTAACCGGTTCCGTTATTTTTCTGTTTACAGAAGTTATTTTAAATAATTATTCAAGTATTTGACGTCTTCGACAGTTTTGGTCCTTTTGAGGATTGAAAACTTGTTTAACATTCTAATTTTGTTGAAAATAATACGTACAAAGTTTGTTCTAAATTTATTTTTATGAATAAATTACACAAGCTATTTGGCCTCTAAACTTCGATTGTATCTTAGTAATTATATGATCCTCCTAGCCGACTTTTAGGCCACGGCGGACAGTCTCCTTGGCATATGGTGCACAAGTGTGTGTGCAAACATAGGTGCACTCTTAATTCCCTCACTCTCATAATTCGTTGGTACGGCAGACCGACAGTAATTATACGTTACAGGTAGAATCCCACGTATTTACGAACAAGCCTTTGAATTATAAAGTCAAATAACTTAAGTCAGTGAAGAGGACGAATCAAGCACAAAGAAGAAGATCTGAATGCAGACAATCGGCAATTAGCTCGAGTGGAATCGGACTCATCGATGGCCTTTGTCTTCAAAGCATTAGTGGCTGAACTTGGAAAAACTGCTTCGCTAAAAGAAATACCTATAGTAGAATAGAGTAGACTTTTTAATCTTCTACCGAAGCATAATAACGTAAGAGGACATTATGTTATCTAAATATTATAACAATATAAAAACTCTTGAACTTTTTTACTTGAGCTCAATGTTAGCTGAAAGTATAATAACATCTGCAATACTTTACGTTCGAAGAGGCTATTACCCTGTCTGCTACGCTCGGTTTACGTAAAAACTGAAGGTTGTCAGGTCAACTCACGACTTGACTTTTGTTAACCCCTTTATCCATATTTTATGACAATAGGCATGTCATTCAGCTATGCTCACAGTTCTTATGATTACGAACTCACTTTAAAATATAAGATATTGAAGAAATTTTACTTTATCTTCACATTTTTGACATATTTATGAGTTCTTGCCTACTTTTACGCAAAGCCTTGGCGCCTTGATTTTATATATTCACAGCAAGCGTAGCACATTGTAATTTACTCAACAAAGCTTTTGTAATGCACGAAATGTGAACAAATATTTACATAATGCCTTTGAAGTTAATTTTCTATAGCATCCCAAACTACATTTTCTTTGTAATAATTCAGGCACCAACAAAGCATTCCTGAATAATGAAAACTCATCGCAAAAGAAAAAACGCCTTTATTTCCTTAACTTTCCCAGTTCCCGGCACTATTATTTTGTGTTCAAGTTTAAAAAGGAGAGAACACAGTTTATAGATGAGAGTTTTTAGTTGTGAGACGAAATAGCCCCATCGTTGGAACAAGCTCGCGAAGTGAGGGGCGAAGTAATTAAAACTTGCAATGCTCCGCCCGGCACCGCGTTTGGAGCGCTTCGCAGGACTCAGCTAAAGGTGTTTCTACACATTGCAGAATTATACAAAGCTTAACTATTTCAAAAGTATGCAGGATCTTTCAACTCACTTAGTGTGCAAAGAATGCTCTATCTAGTTAGGTTAAACGAAACCACACTTTCTTCGAAAACAACTGAATGAAAGTTCGTAACCGTTATTTTTCTTTGAAGAAACATTTGATAAATCTCTTGTCTCTTGAGAGAAAAATGTCCTTTTCTTAATTGACTTTATCTGAATCTTTTGCTCGACTAGTTTTTATAATAACTACTCGTCTATCTTATTTAAACAGGATAACGATGTCGCCTAGGTTAGGAACGGTAAGAGTTTCAAATCTGAAACCGCCTTAGGGATATTATTAAAATTAATCCCTGGATGAGGCTTTCCCAATTAGCATTGTGGACCAGAATTTGTGGTGATACGACTATGTAGATATGAGATGTTAACTGGGTAATTATTTTACGTAATTTGATTTTCGTTTAGTTTTGGCCGTAGAGAAATATTTATAGCTGTTTTGGTCAATTAAGGTTGAAAATTTTCACATGGTTTTATAATAGTGTTTGGGGTGAATATTTTCTGTTTATTTAGAAACCTCTATTTTGTTAAATGTGTCTTTTTTCATTTATTTATGTTACATAGTATTTACTTATTTTATCTACAGCTAACGTAAACCGCAATTCGGTTTGTCCATCAGTCTGGGTTGGGGGTAGATACATGTCTGGGCGTTTGACTCCCAAAAATAATGAAGACACAGCACCGACTGTGTTCTATGTTCGGCTACTGAACAATACATTTGACGCCGACGAATGACGCTGTAATAGAATCTTGTAACTTTGCCTCAGACCTCTTGAAGGAAGCGGAGGAGAGTGTCCATCCCGATTCACCCTCATTGACAAATGCTGCGCTATTAGCAATCTCGTTACACCTCAAATATTTTATCCCCGGCCATTAGGGCCAGTATGAAAAGACGGGAATTCTCTGAACAATGGTTAGTGCCGTAAACGCGTCGTTTCTTCATTTTGTTTCGGCTACAGTTTCATTAAGTGCGAAATGTTAGTGTTGTTTTTCTTGGCGACTCTTGCAGTACTGCAATTTTTCAATCTTATTTTGTGGGCTAAGTTCAAAGTGGTCGGCGTTTGCTCTTGTTGCTTTTCTCTTGTAGGTTTTGATCTGTGGTTTTGATATCGAAGTTTTCGTTTTGGTTTACGAGTACTATGGTAGTAACAGAAGTACCTATTTAGTTGTTGTAAAGCAAATCCTATGCACATTAGGTTTTTTTACAAGTAACAACACTCGCCCGATAAAATCTCGCTTTGAAAGCCATGCAAATTCATTTATGTAGTTCAACGCAAAATCGCAACTTCCAGTTTTCGCTTACATCACAAAAAGAGCAACAAAGGCAGATAAGTTCACTATAATAGGATTCGTATTAGTGGAACTGTGCCAACGGACACTGGGCCCTGCGTCCAGGCTTTGTGCTGCGAACAATTGTAATCCTGCGCCTCAGCGCACATAGAAATGCTACCTAGATTTCAATAGGAGCTGTGTTCGTAGTTTTCATCTCATTTTGTTTGGATAAAGGATTCAAGTTAGGTCAGTAGGTAGAACTGCTTGTTCTAACTCTCTACTGGTGTACACTTACAGTCGGTTTAAGATCTTTATACTTTAGTATCTTCTCAACATAAAATTGTGTTTCCCAATAACCTGTGTATGACACATTGGACGCTTCTGATTGGTAATAATTTGGATCAGTTGAACTACCAATTAGATTGTTCACAACAGTCAGTTAAGTAAGCTGTTAGGTCTAATGTCTCTATTGTAAATACTACGAGTAGTTGTAACTTGTTTTGATAGAGATGACTTACAAATTTAGCCGCCTGTACTTTCTTTAAATCATTCTACATCCCTTTGGTAACTTGATTACTCTTAAATTGTATAGTTAATTTGTATTGAAGTTGGTAAAGGAAATTAATTGATTTTCATTTGATTTCGACTCGATATGAGCGTATGAGCGATTCGTAGAGCCGCTACGACCGTGCTACGGCGTAGCTCGCTACGCCGATCTACGAGACTGTGATATAATATATATCACAGTCTCGCAGATCGCCGAAACCAACAAGCTTGTGCTTGTGCAAGTTTTTTGGTTGGGGTCTTGAGCGGACGTTCTGGTGAATTCTGACAGTTTTCTTTAACATTTCCTTCGGTAACTTTCAAAGAAAACAGAGTTCCTAGAACTTTGTTTTGCTCCACTACAAACGCATCCTATTTTTATGTACATTTTACTGTGTTGTTGGACTAGCTACGTAGCCCCAACTCAGCTCTGGACGAGGCGAAGATTACATTCCGAGGGCTCCCCGCGAGGTTTCTATTAAACTTTACACTCCCTGCTGCTCGAGCACTTTGCTATTAGGAACGCTAACAGTTGCAAAAAAGCTTCTTTCAAAAGTAAACTTCAGAGTAAGTAGAGGTTCCATAAAGTTTAAAAGTTTCCAAATATAATAATAATAATAAAAAAATAAAAATAAAATAACATTTATTTCCAAAAATGGTTGATGGTTTACAGAGTAGGTACTTATATCTAAAATTAGATTCTATATTGTGTTAAATTACCAGTAAGTACATGATACTGTAACCGAAAACCTAGTGCTGACAATGCATCGTCTCCTCGCTCTTACTAAGTAAAGACTTGTGATAAGACGCGAGGGCTAACTCTACCTCGGCAGACCCAGGGAATATGAGTTTTTAAAAGGAGATTTGAGTTCGTACTAGCCGACCAAACAAAGAAAGCAACGTTCCAGTTTAGAACGCGGTCGGGGAAGTCCATAAAACGGACGCACATAAAATTCTCGTTTAGTAGGTGGAGTGCGTGTTACCTAAGCGTCCTATTACTGCAGACGGCCGGCCGGCGCCTTCGGAATATTGAGTAAGTAGCCTACAGGAGGCCCTCTCTATCCTGCCCGCGTCTTAGCCGCGAGCGAGCGGGACGCAGCATCTCCTCAAGACTGCGAATCAATAAAGTCCACTCGTATAAGTCGCGGCGGTGCAACGTCTGGATGTGGGTCACGCTGCACTCTGCCCGAGATGCTATTTAATAACCCTCTACACGCTCTGACAGATATTGCTCGATCCGCCCGTCACGTTTAAAAGCGGCGTCGAACCGACGAAAACACTTTTCTACGCGCTTTTAAATCGTTACGGCATCATAAAAACTGAGACATCGCGTTTTATCGGTTTAATTTTTTCAATAGCGAATCGTGAGCTTTGTGCTGCTCTCTCGTAGATGTCGGAGCGATTTCCGATGTTGATTGCGGTCCAATGGCGTGAATTATGTCAGGGCTTTCTTGTCACAAACAGCTGGTGTTTCGCAATTTGCTGATGGGCGGTATTAAGGTCGGCAAGTGCAGCGGTCTAGTTCCAGGGCCGAGGGGGCGGCCCCACGCCCTGCGGTATGCCCCCGGAATTTGGCGGTGCGCCTTGCACTTAGCCTAGCCTAGGAATTCGAGCATACACATGTTGTCCTATCGTATAGCGTGGGCGACGACGAGGCGTAACATATTACCTAACAAGACTCGGATATTGTGGGCGACGCTTTGTATGCGCGACGCCGCTTTATGAATTTATGAGAGTGAACGCTTTGACGCTTTTTGCATATGGCTGTATTTTTTCAGTAAATAATGAAAAAAGCACTTTTCTTAGCAAATTGTACATTACTACGAGTACGAGGCTCATCGACCCGTCTAAGAAACTTCTACCAGAAAAGCTTACATCATGCCATGCGATGCGCCGTGGTGTGTCATAGTTTTGAAACTGAAATTCCAGTTGCGATCCGACAAGATTGATGCTAAGTTCGAGCTGCTATTTCAAATATCTGGTGCTGTGCGATAGTTCCTTGCTCCAGATTAGGAACTTGGAACAGACGTGCGTCAAAGGTATGCAGTGCTCAGCTTGACAAATTGTTTGCGTTCACATATTCTGAGTAATTACTTTTCAAAGGGCTTACGAGATGAACTTTAGTGCATTACAGCAAGTCTTCAGAAGGGTTAAGAATTAACGCCACAGTTAGGTGCCTCTACGTTAAAATAAACCAGTCTTATTGCTAACTAGACCGAGTAAACAATTTCAATGGCTTAAAACAGTGAAAAAATCTCGGGTTATTAATGCTGGCCATTAAGTGTAGGGTTCTAGCTCATTTCGATCGTGTTCGTAGCCTGCGGCTGGGATATTTTATCCTCATTTCTGTCGAAATTTATTGATTACGTGAATGCGTGCCTCAATTATTGCTTCATGTTTAAAATATGGCAATACCAAACATCGGTCGACCGGAGAAGAGATGGCAAGACATCTTTGTGAAGAGAGCTGGTCCTAACTGAATGACAAAGGCCAGAGATAGAAAAGTTTGGAAGGAGCTGGTGGAGGCCTACGCTAAAAAACGCGACTACTAGCTTAAGTACAAAAATAAATAAAAATATAAAATAATGCTGGACAATTCACACAGCATTATCCAGCCCCAAGCTAAGCAGAGCTTGTGTTATGGGTGCTAGATAACTGATATACTTACTACAATACACTACATAGATAGATATTTTTTTTATAATACTTAGAAAACACCCAGACCAACGGAACAATTGAACAATTTCTGCAGATCGTACACAAATTCGTTCCGAGGCGGGAATCGAACCCGCAACCTCCTACGTCGCATGCGGACCATCGCCCGCTGCGCCACGGAGGTCGTCAATTCAACAGCGTGATCATTAAGATAGGCAATTACAAAGGATTATGGTCTTATATTCGTGTCCCTGCGGTAAATTTCCATATAACAAATCATAGCCCTGACTAAACATAAAGCAATTACGGAATTCCCTATCGGGTCTGTAACAGACATAGACCAGCTTGCCATTAGCGCATTTAAAACGAGGCCGCAGTTCATTGCCCCAGCTGAATTATGACGTGTTACATTAAATGCTGTTATTTGGAACATTGGCTTCCTTTGCATGGGGAAATAGGGTAATGATGTAGTGAAATGCGCTACATTTGCGTATCAGCAACTAATGCAATCTAGTTGTGAACGGGGAAAATTTTGTGAACGGGAATTCGCAATTGTGAATCAGGTAACAAAGAATTAACGATTGTTTTGGATTTTATGAACCGTTAATTCTTGCGTAGGTACATACTGAATTAAATAAGGTATTTGTCCTTAAATTTATGATTATTACGAACGGAATAAGCCAAGTATAGGCAGGTACTTTTTTCCCTTTGTCCTTCAAAACGATTTAATCATTCTACCATCAAATATTCCTTTAGAACATTTCTTCATGTTTTTGTATCCCTAAATTGTAACGTTTTGAGTTTGTCCTAATTTCATTGTGTTTTTTCGGGTGGTTGAGCGGGCATGGCCGCTGGGGCGGGCGGGATAAGGGTGGTTTTCATTTCGGAACTGTTTACATTATACCTATTATATTATTATGATTTATTACTCAATCGATGCCGCTTTCTCAGTAATTTCATCTGTAATTTTGCTCAAACTCGAGTACGCGCAAGAATGTGAACTATGCTCTTAACTTAAAGGAGTCGGTTGCTTTGATACCGATATGCTTAGGTAAATTGCTTGATATATTCACTAAAACGAGGTTCAAGGTAAGGCGCCATGTTCTATTTTGATCATATCTTACGAAATACAGTTTATTTCTACGGTGTTTCATAATCTTCTGATATCATAAGACTTCATGAATGATAACAAACATATCTTACAAAATTTCAAATTGATAGCAAACAAATAGAGCACAGACAAGTTATAAACAAGATAATCGCACAATCTCAGAAGAGCCGAGCTCAACAATGGTTCGGATTGGAAGTGCGGAGTAAGAATGCAAACACGGAGACAGCATCGGTGCAAGACGTCACTGAGATGAGGAAAGCCGGAGAAAAGAACATTTGCCGGATACTACATCTAAAGCCGAATTCTGATCGGTGTTACGGGATTTACGTGTATAAAATTCGCAGCGACAATGAAACGTTACGCCGTGTGCTAAAATCTGTCTTGTTGTTCGTTGCGAGCGCACTTTTTTCCTGTACTCATTGTACATAATTTTTAGTATAGTTTGACAATGCCTTTATACAGCTGCATACTTTGACATACCCTTTAATTAATTAATTAATTATTTACTTATTTGATTCCGACAAATTATTTTTATTTAATTTCTCAGTCATGTCTGTCTGTTTTTTTACCTTTGTACTTTATGGTGTGTTTCATATAACGAAATACCTATGTGTGTTATTGTTAAAATAGTACTAAATATAGAATGTAACGACATTATGTGTACCTACGATGGAATAAATAAATACAAAAAACACAAATACTGACTAGACGAACGCTCGCAGTGTGACACGTTACAGTATGCAGTCAGTATCCGGCTTTAGAAATATTAGTCACCTGGTTGCAGAGATCTTTCTCTGATCAAGTTATTCCTTAATGACTGCTAAAACATCAATTCGCGGTACAAAAGTTGAGTTTACGGATAGTTATTTTATTAAGTTTTCAGTGTTGCCATCTAACTTTGTACAACAAAGACTGTGTTCTTAAAATGATCTCTATTTTCAAAATTAACATGACTTATCTCTTGTTTTGACTTCAAGTTCTAAATTTTTTGCATCGCCTTGAGACATCATTTTACATCTATTCATTTTACGTCTATTTCACACAAGCTCTACTTAGTTTGGGGCTAGATGATGCTGTGTGGATTATCGAGTATTAATTATTATATTTATTTATTAACTACAATTTTTTATTAGCTTGTGTTATGGGTACTAGATGACTGATAAAATTAATACAATACATTACATAGATATAAATTTTTTACTATACATAGAAAATACCCAGAAACACCCGACACAAAGATTTGCAGATCGTCTGACGATCACAAACATAGATGGGTATCGAACCCACGACCTCCTTTGTCGCAGGCGGACCTTCGCCCGCCACGTAACATTGGTCGTCAAAAATTTATTTTATTTCAAATTGTTACCGTCTAATATTCAATGTGCCGGACGCTAACATCTCTAGCAACTAGATGTCGACCGGCGTCACCCGTTCCCCTTTGAATTTGCACTAAAACGTACCACTGCATGTTTGTACTCGCACTAAATGAACCGAACTATCTGCGAAACCTATGACTCAACAGATCGTTATTTAGAAACTTTGTTCTTAACTTTGTAACTTTCATGTGGTGGGATATACTTATCTCCAATATAGATCTGAATCAGAAATTAAAGTATGGCCGTGTGGGTATAACACACCACTAGTTTCCGCATGATCCCTCACGAGGTAAAGATAAAAGAGAATGATACATTTATTTGGCCAAAAACAAACATGGTTATATATAAAGTAGGTACATTTAAATACACACACAAAACAAGCTGCCCTTATTGGCCAAAAAGGAGCAAACTCAGCTCTGTGCTGAACCATGGGTGTGCGCGTATCAACGCTGATTTGACGAGGTAAGTAATACTTAAGTATTCATTATGAATGTAAGCGGGTAAACTACGAACCTAGTTTGTTGAAATTGAAACCAAAACGGAAGAAAATCAACGTTTCATCACTTAACGAGGGACTTCATCAGGGTGAGTTAAACCGCTTACATTCATTATGAATTCGTCAAACTACGAAAGGGTTTACGTAAAATACTTTAATATGTTGATGAAAAGGTAGCGCAGTTATTATAATATTTCATTGCATAAATAAAGCAAGTATGAATGGAATTTTAGTGCATTACCGATGATTACACAAACACATAATGCTGATGTACCAATTTTGCCCATTCATAACATTGAAATTGGTTACGGCATGATTGCATCAATACAATTTATAAAAACCTTCGTCAAAAGAAAGATGAAGTTAATTTCGTATTCGATATTTTAATAAGCCTGCTAAAATGGTTCAGAGCAAAGTCAGCTTCGAACGATTTTAGTCAGATCAGGCTGAAAAATCGTAACAAAAAACATACCCATAAAACTTTTCCATGAATTCAAAAGAGCGGTACAAGGTACAGGCAAAATACAGGGTGAAGCGCGCTGATGGAATTCCGTGCCGGGCGCAAATCACAAAACATTCCGATCCCTCCGGTTAATTGAATCCTGTAGGCCTTCATTAGGGTGGATGCGAACTTTTACACGAAGGAAGCTCACAAAAACCGCAAATGACATTTGCGTGGAGATCAAATGACTACCGCGCACAGTGGCAGCAAAAAAATAAAAAGGACGATGCATCCGAACAATCTTGTACGAACTTGATTTGTCTTAACGCAATCTTGAAGTAACCTTTATCAGGACTAATATGGACTACACTAATCATGCAATAGAGCTGCCCACCAATTACAGTAGCAAATGGCAATGGGGAACGCACCAATGGGGATCATTTTGGCAGCCTTAGCGCTGTCCAAATCTTTTGAAACTTGAAAGGAGGAATATGTAAGCCAAAAAGTTTCCCCTATTCAAGTTTTATAAGATTTAGATACCATTAAGGCTGCCAAAATGATCCCCATTGTTAAGTTCCCCATTGCCATTTGCTACTGTAATTGGTGGGCTGGTCTTCCGTGGTGACCGTATGCATATGCGTATACCTTAACCACCATGGTCACCATGAAAGACCAGTGCTATTGCATGGCACCACCATCGATGTAAGTAAAATTCGGGAGATTGGCTAGCTTTTCAAAAGTGGAAGGCTCAAATTAGGTCCAATTAGGTCCACCCATATCAGTCATAGAGGACCGGTGCCGATTGCGTTTCTGTTTAGCGTGCCTATTGTTGTCTCGGTCGCACTTCGGTCTAGGTACGTCTTTCCATCTTTGTATTTCAAAAGATTAGAAATAGCGTGTCTTAGCGTTTAATTGTAACACAACACAGGCCATTTGTTGAGTTAGCGCTGGGAGAACGTACCATTTCTACAGAATGTTACTTAAATCTATGGCAGTGACTGATTTTGTCAGTAATTTTAACTTCTAAAATTTCACTGTCTATGTTTTAAAGGCAAAATAAATATACTCTTTTACTTTAACTCGTCGGAATTTTATCTAAGACTGTGAACTGCCGATAAAGCTAGTGTGATGGTGATAAGAGCGTGTTCCATTTTTGATGAGTATGAAATCATTTTTAAATGTTTCGGTTACGTATTGGTGTCCATCAGATGTCGATCAAACTGAACTAAACTAATTCTAGCAATCAAAATTCTGCCATCCTTTTTATTTCGATCGTTATGAAAGGGACGGCAACCTTTTTAGTGCTGTCAAATTAGTTTAGTTTTGGCGCCATCTGAATTGACATCACTGGTTTCTTCATTATTCACTGACTGAAAACCAGCGCTCTTTCACAAAATACCCACCCTAGGTTTTTGTGTTTGAGCAACAAGCTGAGTCAGGACCTGTTAGACCTGCACACACGCGCTCGTTGGCTTGCTGAGTGGGCTACTTAGTATCAACCCAATGCTTAGAGCCTTATCACACTAGCGGTTTGCGAGCGGCTGCGGGGCGGAGCGGGCGCGCAGCGGATGCGTCGCGAACAAGGCGCTGCTGCGCAGCGAATGCGTTGCGGGTACGCCGCGGCTGCGCATCGAAGACGTCGCGGACGCGCGGCGAATTCGCAACGTTTGACGTTCGTACAATACACTCAGTAACAAAATGGATTCCGATGAAGAGACACTGCTGTTGGCTTTGTTACTTCGAAGACGCCGGAGACGAAAACTAAGCATCGAAGAATTTGAGAAGATCCATTATCAATCAATCGAATGGAAGAGAGCGACTACTTTGTGTTGTTTTGCAAACGAATAAAAAATATTTATGTACTAAAACGTTTGTACGAGACAGTACAAAATGGCGTCCACGCTGCTGTCCGCAACAAGTTCTTTGCGCATCCGCGTCGTATGCACTGCGCATCCGCGGCGTATTCGCGGCGCGCCCGCAGCCGCTCGCAAACCTCTAGTGTGATAAGGCTGTTAATTAGGTCCGTGTATTAATATAAGTACGTATTGTGTTAGTATTGTTCACTTGTGTTTTTTTTAAGGTCACGTACCTTACTGAGTAGTCTTTTAATTACTTAGTAGTGTAGTGTTTAATAAACAATTATCTTTTTTTCTTACTTCTATGCAGTCAGATGTCGTCATGGCCGCTCTCAAAAATTTTTTGTAATGATTTGGCAAACATATTCTTATGTAGGTATGTGTATTGTGTGTGAATATCTTAAAACCGCGACTAGATAAAGCCGTATTCCCTTCCCCACGATCGCACAATTGGAGAGCTTCTGAAAGGACTCTATGGTAAACTTGGCTTTTACACTCAGAAAGTTTGTTCTCGCACTGCGTGAATTATTACATGTTTTACCAAAACGTAAGTAAGCGCTTAACAAACTTTGCCTGATGTCAGTTCACTGGAGTGGATTGTCACGCAGCGTTGGCTCAGTAGGTAACTACTAAGGAATACTTGGCTTTTTGTTTTGTTTTCGAAGACGTTTTCATAATATACGGGATTCGGCTTACAGTTTTGCTTGCTAAGTTCCGTTCGGTTTTCCATTGGCACTAATAATATTTTGATATCGATTTCAATAGAAAAGATTTCAGAAACAGACAAATTTTTAAAATGTAACACGATCCCCTTTTGTTTTTCGTGTACTGGGGTCTAGATTTCTGATGTCAGCGTAGATAATATGAGCGTGGTACGAAAAAACAAAAGACAATCGTGCCAGATTTTAAAATTTATCTACATATACAGGGTGTCCCATAATGAGTGGATAATCTTGAAACGGCTTGTGCGGGGGCCCAAGGCCAATACGAAACATTTTTTTGTTTTTTTTTATCTTGACCCGTTCGGAAAATATTTAACTTTTTGTAAATTTGGAAAAAATTTTACCTTTGTTCACATTTTTAGACTTGGTGCCTACAATTTTTTTATTTTTTTTATTTTTGTATTTGGAATATATTAAGAAAATATAGCGTAATTGAACACCGTTTGAATAATTTTGGTAACTAGGAGCAGTAATTTTCAAGACAGTATTAAAATGGAAAATTGAAATTTTTCATTTAATTTTACTAAGTTTAAGCATCTGTGGTTTAAAAAAAAGGTATGAAAACCTAAGAAGCCATGTACATAAAAAACATGTCCATTTCAAGAGGATTCTTAAATGATAAAAAACTACGAAATATTATAGAATGAAACACTGAGATATCGCCACTTTTGTGTAAAAAGGGGCCATTCATACTAGAAATAAAATTGAACCATCACACATTAATAAAATATCTTTACGCCACTCTCGTTCTGAAACGGTAACTTTTCTACTTAAAACACAGAAAATCTATTTTTTCTTAAACATGCTTCTTATATTCAAAGAAATAAATAATAATCTAGCCGAAAGTAAACAGAGTTTGTGTTATGTGTGGCCTCTTATTTGGTGGTATTTTAATTTGGAAAGGAGATACGAACTCCGATCAAACGAGGTTCAAAGCAATGGTTTCCACCTTTTTGGTGAAGCCAAAGTGCAATTAAGGAGTATTTTCACTTTTGACCATTCCTATTTTGAATAATTTTTGCCATTTGTGGAAAATTCTTTTCTACGCGTCACTCGACATTAGTTACAAGTGCTCTCTCGTTTCGCCACACGGCATAGAATGTGGCTACAGAATGACGGGTGTCCGGCACACTACGCCGTACAGGTACGGCGATATTTAGACGAAGCGTATCCAAACAGATAGATCGGGCGTGCCGGCGCAATCCAGTGGCCAGCGCGGTCGCCGGACTTGAATCCATTTGATTTTTTTTACTGGGGCTACTTGAAGGAACTGGTGTACAAAAAACCCATTTCCTCAATAGAGGAACTTCGACGTCGAGTTCAAAACGCTGCGGACAAAATTAACGAACGCAACTACGGAAGTTTGCTAAAAAAATCCTTTATTACAAGATGCAGAGCATGCATCAGAGAAGCAGGACACCAGTTCGAACATCTACTGTAATAAAAAAATATAAAATTATTTACAATTATGTTGGTTTAATTTTATTTTTAGTTCGCAATTGTAAAAAAAGCAGTTATCTTGTACCCATAACACTAACTCCTTTTACTTTCGGCTACATTATTATTTGTTTATTTAAGTGTTTTCCGTGTGCAAAGCATACTTTTCACCAGTTTAGAACGAGAGTGGCGAAAAGATATTTTATTAATGTGTGATGGTTCAATTTTATTTCTAGTATGAATGGCCCCTTTTTACACAAAAGTGGCGATATCTCAGTGTTTCATTCTATAATATTTCGTAGTTTTTTATCATTTAAGAATCCTCTTGAAATGGACATGTTTTTTATGTACATGGCTTCTTAGGTTTTCATACCTTTTTTTTAAACCACAGATGCTTAAACTTAGTAAAATTAAATGAAAAATTTCAATTTTCCACTTTAATACTGTCTTGAAAATTACTGCTCCTAGTTACCAAAATTATTCAAACGGTGTTCAATTACGCTATATTTTCTTAATATATTCCAAATACAAAAATAAAAAAAATAAAAAAATTGTAGGCACCAAGTCTAAAAATGTGAACAAAGGTACAATTTTTTCCAAATTTACAAAAAGTTAAATATTTTCCGAACGGGTCAAGATAAAAAAAAACAAAAAAATGTTTCGTATTGGCCTTGGGCCCCCGCACAAGCCGTTTCAAGATTATCCACTCATTATGGGACACCCTGTATATGACATAATTTTTATTGATTCTTTATTAGTAGTAAAGTCATAGTATTATAATATCTGTGGTAAAGTGGATATACATATAGATATAAAGTGGGCAGACGCCTTGCTTCACAAAGAAAATTATAATATAATAATAGAAATAAATAAGAAATAGTATTTACATTTGATACAATTGAGCTAACTGCAGACTGTTGCAAACAATCTACATGTAGCTGATGCATATCAAGATAGTAAAGTGATTTCAACTCGAATTGGTTGATGAATTCAATTTAACTTACCTTTCGACTGCAATCAGAGCGGAACGTAGGTAACTTTGTTCTACTTCTGCAATTTAATTACAAAACCTGTATGGCTTTATTTCCGCTGAATTTGTATAATTCACACTTTAATGAGTTTAAGCGCATCACTCTACATTCGGAAAAGCACGACCATTAGGGACACATTTCTGTTGGTAACTTTCATGTTAATTGCTTTGAAATTCTAAACCTAGGACCTTATTTTTTTTTTTTTTTATTTATTTATTTTCAAAAAGAATTACATAGTACTTAGATTAATAACACTCTTTAAACCCGTGGGGGTTTGACCCGAATGTTACATTCCTCGGTTTTAACTTTAAAAAGAAGTATACTACATCTTTGCATGTAGGTACTTACGTATGAGTAAGTAATGTAAGGTAAGGTAAGTATGAAGCTACTCATTCATTATTACACAATTACATTGTTCTCATAATTTATCTCATAAATATCTAGAAAGATAAAAAGTGAGGTAGGTAGGTGCTTTTAACAAATTAATGAATAAAGAGCGGATTCGTCAGAGTTTGTAGATTATTGCCGCAGTGTTCGGGCATCCTCGGCATATATCACCTACAATCTACATATACAATATTTTATAGAATTTTACGTAAAATTCTATAAAATATTGTATACGTAGGTACTAATAACATTATTATAAAAACTAATGCAGGTACGTACCTACCTTAGTTTTTTAATGTTTGACGTTTTGAAAGTTATGTAACTCTGTAAGTCAAGTTTGAATAAATAAATAAATGTAGTAATCAAGTAGTCCTTTGTTTAAAGGAGATGCTGGTGAACCACAGGCAATTTGTTCTTCCCGTGGTCCACCAAGGTAGACTACACAAGTGGACCACAGACAATGGACGATATATGTTATCATAGACCTTACAATCGATGTGAATGAAACTGAAGCCTCGCGGGTCACAGCTACTGCTGCGCCCTCTAGGTGTCGCATAAAACCAGCGCAAAGTGGCTTCATCGTTACTGTGCACCATGCTGAGCGCCAACCTTTTCAACCGACGAAAAACAGCGGTTCTCAAGTCGATGTGTATTTTTTTTTATTTTTATGTATGACCACGCATAACTTTTTACATAGTAGTCCGATTTCGATAATTCTTTTTTTATTGGACAAGGTATACCCCGAAGGTGGTTCTATTTAAATTTGAAAACGCCAACCCTAAGGGTAGGGAAACAGGGGATGATTCATTGTTCACTCACTGATTGTCATATTTGACCACGCATAACTTTTTACAGAGTAGTCCGATTTTGATAATTCTTTTTTTATTGGATAGGGTACCTACCTCAATGTGTGATAAAACTAAATTAGACTCGAATTTTAATAAGATGTCGCCACTAGAAGAATTTGAAGTCGGTTTATTGTTTTTTAAAACACGCCAAATTATTGATGTCACGGTTGTAACTTATATTTGTTTTTACAAACTTTCGTTACAATTTTATGACACAGAATAAATACTTTTTACTTTACATCCTGGTCGACTATTATTATTGTAACCAGACACATATTGCCAACAACAAAGAAGTCAAGTCCACCATAAGTAGGTAAGTAGCATTGTATATTGTACTCAACTCAGAACTATAATAGGTAGGTATAACGTATAGCATTGCTGTCTTGGGTGCGATACCGCAAATACGGTTTGGTAGGTATAAGTACCTAGTTATAACCGTGCAAACCGCATACCGCAAGACGTAATACTGTAAGATGGCCACTGTCTTAACTAAATACCGTTTCTTGATATTTTGCTTTAAATTATTTTAGTAGTAACCCAAGAAACCACCAAGAGGTCAGTAAACGTGTAGTTTCATATAGCCTTTGCAAAAATCTGCAAACAGTGACTTAAATTGAAACAAAACATAGAATAATATAAGACATAATTTCTTTGCAGGTTCTGTACAAATGTATAGAGTGTTCATATTAAATATCTCCATAGTATACCTTATACTATGGAGACTAAACGAAAAAATTATAAAACAAGCTAATTTACGCAAATATTTGAAGACCCGACGACGACCTAATGTTGAACTTATTTGCATCAGACTACAGGATAACAATAACAGGACTAAGCTTTAGCAGTAGCCATTCATAAAATGAAAATTGGTTCTTCCGTTTGAGATCTCAAATTTTACAGACTTTTACACATAAGTACAGACATCAGACTTATACACACGTCAAACTTATAACACCCCTCCATTTGGTCGGTGGTTAAAAATGAATGGACATGTAAAAAAAATACACACTTACCAATCAATTCAGTGTGAGTTGATACCCACACAACATGGTGAAGCTATATGTGGCAATCGACTATGACCTAATTCAGCCTATTGCATCAAACATAGACAATTAGACTAAGTTTTAGCAGTCGCTCTTCAAAAAAAAAATTGGTTCATCCGTTTGAGAGCACTTTCACACATAACTACAGACATCAGACTTATACGCAAGTCAAACTTATAACTTTATTATTATTATTGTATTTATATTGTATTTTTATTTTTAATGTGTGTATTCGTAATTTCTAATTTTAAAGTAGGTACTATATGAATTTTACTGTATATTTTCCAATGGTCTAATTTGATGTAAAATGTTTAAAATGTGTATATGGTACCAGTGATGCTAAAATAAATGATTTTTATTATTATTTTTATAACACCCCTCCTTTTGGTCGGTGTTTAAAAATGGATGGATGTTAAAAAAAACATAAATACCCATTAATTCAGTGTGAGTTGATACCCATACAACATAGTGAAGCTATATATGGCGATCGACTATGACCTAATTCAGCCTACTTCCAAAGATTCAAAGATTTATTCCATGGAAATCGTCAACTTAGCATCTGACTTAAAGTTGGCCGGGAAACAGTAGTTGAGATTCAAAAGAATTCCAATATCTTGGGGCGCAGATCGCGAAGACGAGTGGCCGCGAGCTTCCAGGAGAGGAGGATGGGGAATGAGGCTGTGGGCGTGGTGAAGGCTTTTAAGCGAGCTTGGCCGATTCTTTTTGGCAGGGGCATTCGAAACTATATACCACACTGAAAGAAATATAGTCCAAATAAGACGCATTTTATCTTAGTTGGCGTCAAATAGTTGGAATAATAAATATCTCATTCAATACAAACAAGAATGCATGGTAGCTGCAACATATAGAATTTGTTTAAAAGAAAAAATAGGCACATCATTGACATATTAATGCTCTAAGTCAAAATAAATATTCTCTTTGTCATATTAAACATTTATTAGCACGGGGTTAACAAACAACTTTGTTTCATTTATATATGAATTAAATAAAAAAATTACACTTTATAAGGCCAATTCATTACATGGTAGAAGGAGCTATTACGATTTAATTAAGTTCTCATAGTCACAGAAGACAAGATCTTATCAGGCTCATATGGATTCATGTGCGTGATCACATTAGACAAGATCTTAATCAATGTAAACAATTTTTTTTTCAGTGCATAAACGCCCCTTTGGATATAAAATGATAAGCACCACTCTCTCTCTATCCAGGAAGTTATCCCGTATGATCAGATTTCTTGGTTAGTTTAAGTAGCATACGGTAACTAGGTATTAACCGTGTGGCTGTGTAGTAAATGTTTAATTTACCAGTCTTCCCTTTGAAGGTGCGCGTAAAGCAAACGAAAAACGAAGCCTTCTTATTCCAAGTTGTTTTCTAAATTTAACTATTCTATGCAACACAACTTTTTTACAAGATTTCCCGCTCTGCGTCTCGCTCCGCTAATCAAACCCGCACCAACCCAAACACAGTCAAACTCCATCGGCCATTGCTGAATATGTTAATGCAACCCGCGCTTGTCGCCGCAATATCTTGCCACTTTGAAATTCGCAACTCGCTTCTACTTAACACAATTCTGCCTGTATTGAAGTGAACGGGGTGTTTTATATTCCTACTAAATTTCAGTACGAGCTTGATTAAACATGATCTAACTAGGTTTTATAAATAAAATAAAAAGGAGTTTATTCATCAAAACTATATCTAGGTTATAAATGAGACTTATCTTAAATGTTATAAGTACTTACTAACACAATTGATAGATACAAAACTAAGAACATTTTTGGAATAAGGTTATACAAAGAAGCATTTAGGTGACGTTATAATGATGAATAGGTTATGGACTCAGCATCGCTGATTTTCAGTCCCACCTGGAAAATGTAAGCTGTCGCCACAAACTGTCGGTAGTAATGGTATAATACAAATTTTGGAGTTGACTAGATCGAACGTCCAATTGATCTGATTGAATCTGTAAACAGTACCATGTAAAAACAAGAAAATATGGTATACGTAGATCATCTAATATCTAAGTCGTTTAGTCTACATAACATAGTAGAGATAGATTTATCCGTCAATTGTAGACGGTTATTGATGATTCTTTTGCTTTCTTATACAGGCTGATTCCTAGATAGTGCCAATTTTTAATAACAAATTTATTAAAAAAATGGCACTCTATTCTTGAGAGATTAATATTTGTCACGTTAAACTAAAAAAACGCTGTAAAATTTTAAGTCGGTTTTTAGGTTTTCCTGTTATTATAAAATATGATTGTAGAATAAGAAAGCACAGAATGATCTCGCACAAGATTGTCTCATACACATGTCGTAGAAGCGTGCACGTGCACGAATCGTAGCACGTTCACATAACGTGCTACGCCGCCCTACGGAGTTCGTAGCACTTCTCGTCTCTATTCGATTGACGATCAAATTCTTATCTGTACATGGTATAAAACAAAGTCGCTTCCCGCTGTCTGTCTGTCTGTCCCTATGTATGCTTAAATCTTTAAAACAACGCAATGGATATTGACGCGGTTGTTTTTAGTAGATAGAGTGATTCAAGAGGAAGATTTACATGTATAATACATGCATAATATAGTAGAGAAACACTGATAATTTTAAAGATTTCTAATGTGATGTCGTAAATAAACACATTTTTTGTGCTTACATTGCAAACGCTGGCTGAACCCTGCGAGATAGATCAAAATAATTTACTACGGTATTGCACACCTTAAAAAGGTCAACAAAAAAGTCCGCGATGGTATATGTCTATCTCTTAGGGATATCCCACATATTTTTATCCTTTATTTTTTACGAGAAGTAATGGCTTATTTACGAAGCGATTATAAGCAATACAGCATTAATCCTTATCCAATTAAGTACCTTAAATACATATATATGGTCTTTTACAGCCTGTAATTTAAATGAATATTTTCGAAGATATTACAAATTTAAAATGCAAGGACATAGCTGTTGCGGCGGTACCAGCCCGAGGGCCGATTCTGTAGTATATTTAATATCAGCATTGCACCCGTGCGAAGCCGGAACGGGTCGCTAGTATAATAATAAAAGAGCTTCCTAAAAATTAATTTAAGTGTACTAAAACGTCAAAACTTTAAGTTTTCTTCTTATTAGCTTGTATGTTGCACAAAAGTCCTTTTAATAACTAGGAAACTGCATCAATATGGATCAAAGGGATATGAAATTTAACGAGTTGGTTTGATAGTACATTTATTTCCAATTCGCTGCAGAAAATTTGTTTTGGAAAAGTTTAATATCTATGCGAAACTTGTAGCAATAATATTTTTCCTGTCTTCTATCCAGCTTTTGCCTGCGGCTAAAAAATAGTCTATATGTTATTCTTGGTGCAGATCTATATGTGTGTAAATTTCAACTCGCTTCATTAAGTCATTCATTTAGTTTTGGCGTTTACTTTGCCCTAACGTCTTCATAACGGTATAACGGCACAATAACGGCACAAACTTTCTCCCTTATAATATTAGTAGGAAGTGCAATTTAGTTCAAAGATAGTCGACTGCACGGCAGCTGTTACGGACGGTACATTAGTGGAATAGAGTAAAGGATCTTCCCTTTCGCTCAAACGATCCAGGATTTGTCAATAAATAAAGCGGAGAGAGGAAGCCGTTTTCGAGTTACAGATACTGGGTTCAAGGAGGAACTGGTAAGTGCATTAGTTTCTAATCCTTGAAGAAATTATTGCTAGTTACTTATAGAAAGTCGTAGGTTCCTTTGGTTCTACTTCTCAAAAATTATTAACCTGATCTCATTATCAGAGAGTTACATTAGTAGAAATACACAAAATTTCATTACCAAAATTATTTTTTCATAGAGGGCAGTTTCATCAAATTCATTTATTAAAAAATCTGTAAGGCAATCAAAAGCAGAATCAAAACTTTTTATTCCATTCGCACACACTAAGTTAACTAATACAATTCTTTTTTTGTCACCTAGCAGAAAAGTGAAAAAATAATTTTATAACCGCTTGAATAAAACAATAGAAAAGGAACTAAAGATTAGCGGACAGTAAAATATTTTTTTTTCAACTATCAGATTAATAAAAAAAATTTGAATACTAGATACAATAGAAAAGAAACTTAATATTATCGGATGATAAAATCAATTCATATTTCATCTACCAGAATTAATAAAAAAATTATAATTAAAATGGCTTGAATAAAACATAAGAAGTAATAGAAAAGGAACTAAATATTTTCGGACGATAAAATCAATTATTTTTTTCAACTATCAGACTAATAAAAAAAATAATTAAAACCGCTTGAATAAAATACTAGACACAATAGAAAAGGCCCGTTTCCTAAAACCATTAAAATAGACGGCTACGGCTAATTCCCTCCTCCTCTGTTACCCAAATGCGATGAAGCTTCCCCAAAGCCACTAATTAAATCCTATTGGTTTGCGTCAATTAGGCGCACTTCAAGGGAGGTTATTGCGTAGATTGGTACTTGCTGTTGCTGAGTGCGAGGTGTTGGTAAGTGGTTTTTGGTAAATCAAACTTTAGTGGTGGTCTATGAGATATCACCATCATAGAAGCAACAGTTTCAGTTTTCAGTTTCAGTTATTTATTTATAAGAAATTTTATTTCATGTCAAAGTAGTATAGCTAGGTACAAAATAATGTAATAACTAAGTACAAATAATTGTCTTTGGTAATCTTACCAAGAGTATTTAAATATTATAGTATCATAATATAAATAGCTTTATATTATAAGTGTGGATCTACGACATCGGCGTCAGCAAATTTATCAACGAAGAACTCTTCTAAATTGTAGTATGCCCTGTCCACTAGGATTCCCCTTAGTTCGTTCGTACAACATTTTCGTTCTAATAAAGATAATTATTATCTTAGAGATAAACTATTATAAAAATGCACGCCGAGTGTGTGACGTTTTGTGGAGGGGGCGTGGATTTTTAGAATGGTTTATCTCTACCTACTAGGTACTTAGGTACATAGACGATTATGTAAGTTACGTAGAGATAAATGATTCTAAAAATGTAAAGGGAGGCTCCACAAAACATCACAGGTACCTACACTCGGCGTGCATTTTTAGAATGGTTTATCTCTACCTTCTAGGTACTTAGGTACATAGAAAATTATGTAAGTTAAGAAGCGACGCGTGACCCGAGAGCTGGTCAGTATCTGGCACAGCGCATCAGCATTGCCATACAGCGGGGCAATGTAGCCAGCGTCTTGGGGACGCTTCCGACTGGTATTGATATGGATCGGTTGAGCTACCTGTAGATTGTTTGCAACAGTCTGCAGTTAGCTCAATTGTTTCAATTGTAAATACTAATTATATTATAATTTTCATTGTAAGTTAAGTAGAGATAAATAATTCTAAAAATGCAAAGGGGGCCCCACAAAACATCACAGGTACCTACACTCGGCGTGCATTTTTAGAATGGTTTATCTATACCACCGTCTGTGGTACAGCACCGTCCACTAGAACAAAACGGGAGAGTTGGGCCATGTACCATGGCCACGGTAAGCTTTTTGATTGGATTATAATTCCAACTGAGATGTACAGTACAGTTTAACCAAAAGTTTACCAGCGGTTTTATTGTCATCTTTGTTAAATTATTTTGGTGTATTTTTAAGGAATGTAAATCTTTATTACTTTGCTTTGACGAGCTGGTATTCTTAGCTAAAATATTTCATTCTAATAATAAGTATATCAGGTAACTAGGTCTATAGAATATTATGGATAGTGGGTTCTCTATGTGCAGCGACGAATATACCTATTTGGTAAAATTGGTTTTGTTCCTTATTTGTTTTATTTTCTATAGCAATGATAGAAAATAAAACAAATTTTCTTTATTTTGTTTTGTGTCAATTAGTTTGTACATTATGTTAATTGGTAGATAAACACACTCGAACTTAAATATTAACCGAAGTAGATACCTAAGTATAAGTACAAAATTTTGTTTTTCTCATATATACTTTGTTCTTTGAGAAAATAAAGATTCTTTAAACAGAATGTTTTATGTGCCCCAATGTTGAAATTTTATGTTAGAATGTCAAAAAGTACAAAATATTATAAAATTCCAAATGTGGACTTGCAGTGCAGAAGTTGATTTCTAGGTGATAGGTAGATGGAACATGATAGGGGACATGGGCCAAGTTTCCCTTACGAACCCCGCATGAGCAGAGTTACAGAGGTTCACTTTCATGTGCCCAAGATCAGCATGGTAGACTCTATCATAACTCTATTGATGTTGACTTACCATGACAGCGTTGATCTTGAAGTCCATGTGATTCTTGACCTCTGCGGCCAGCTCCCTCACCAGAAGCAAACCGTCTTTGCGCACCACTTCTACGTTGTACTCGTGGTATTTCTGTTGCAAACAATAAAACGCACTTTAGTAAATAGTAAACAAATAATGCTGGAGATTTTTTACTTATTACCGTCTAGACCTCCCAATAACAGAGAAATAACTAGATCTAGTCTACTCTGTCGTCTGTTTTTTTTTTCTCTGTCTGTCTGTTTTTTTTTCTTTGTACCTTATGGTGTTTCCTATAGCGAAATACATGGTGTGTTATTGTTGAAATAGGAATAAAATATAGAATGTAACGACATCAAGTGTAACATCAAGTACACTTGTACCTACGATGGAATAAATAAATACAAATACTCGAATATACCTAGAGCATGAGTTATAATAATGGATGATGTACAATATAGATAGGTACATTTAAAAACCAATATACTGGCATTTTACATTGTTGGTGAATCACCAACAATAGTTCAGAGCTAATAGAGCCAGCGCAAGTAATATGGGTGGCACACAGACACACTGTAATTTACTGCTTCCACGCTCAGATAAACATCGGCAGGCATGTAGCGTTCGCATAATTTGCGAAAATGACAACAATCGTGTCGCATTCGCGCTACATTACGCGTTGAGTTATTGGTACCCCGCGAACACCGCCAGAGGGCGCGGCCGAGACCTGTCAAATTTAAAAATGGAACACATCCGGAATTTTGCGGATGCTGGCTGCCAAATTATTGTTATTCGGCGGAGGCGCCCGCTGCCGCTGCCTTGTTATTGAGTTTGGGAATGTGCCTCAAAGCGCGATGTCCCATACTCACACACTGCCAGCACATTTTACTGTACCTACTCTATTTATTTATAATTCTTTTGCGAAAAATGTTTATGCATTTTCATATCGTGCAAAGTTCTCGTCCTAAGCATTGAAGCGTTGAACTTTGTAAATAGAAAAGAAATTCGCTGAGTTAAGCTGCAATAAAGGGAGCTTTTTCAGCCTCCCAATTACTAGAAAGTGGAGAAAACCCAAAATAATGGGTTTAACTGAAGGGAGGCCATACTTTTTTATGAGAAACCAGCTGGCTCACTCAATAAAGTTCATTTGAAGGGTACCTTTATTCGAGTGGGCGAGAGGCCGGGCCTCTTACTTGCATATTACATTGTCTCGCCGCTCTCGAGCTCCACATGAATTGAATATGTTGGAGGCGAATGCCCGTTCAAAGCCAAGAAGGTTAAGTTTCCTATTTCGAAGGCTTCGCTAAACATTTTAGTAGCCAAAAGGTTCACTGCAGCTATGTGGTGACTAAATTGGGTTCTATCTATTACTGCGCTGTAGCGTGACCTTAAACTTTAGGCAAATTGCGCCGTTGCGATGTTAGTTTCCGATTACGTGGTTGGATGGAAAACTATTGCAAATTGATATAGGATTTAACTTTGTAACTTTGACATAGAATAAAAATTTTGTACACGCGTATTTTGATACAAGCAATAAATAAATTTAAAAAATAATTATGATAAAATTAAACTCTAAGGATTGTGCATTATTTCGATCTCAATAGAGAACATCTATCATTTCTTCATTCATTCAAAATTATAACAAAAAAGGAAAAGGATTTCCTATGACGTGTTGCGTCAATAGTACAATACTTTCGAAAGCTCGTAGCCCCTCTACGGCGTAGAGGGTCTACGCCGTAGACCCTCTACGCCGTAGTCGAAGGGCTCTACGACAACGGGTTGTATAAAGCATGGCTACGAATCCGCTCAACCATTTTACTATGTTTTGTGCAATTGAAATCTCTACTACTGTGTCTTAGAGTTGAAAGTCCTTATTTGCAATTCGTTGCGCGTCGATTTGTGAGTCCACAAGACTTGACCTGCATTATAGATTAAACGAACGCCGTTAATCGAGTACGAGTGGGGTCACGTGTTTGTTTCCATTAAGTATTTAACTGTTTGTACCTTCGATTCTCGCCGAGATTGTGACGGATCATTTAATGTTTTGGGGGTTAATTGAAAGATTGAAGGGTTGGATAAAAGTACAAAAGAACCATGAATTTTTTATTAATTGTGTTGGCACCTCTGTGGCTATGCTTTGTCGAATAAATAGGTCAAAAGATGAGATTTGAAGATTAGATACCTAGAAGTATGTCCAATTTTTATAGCCCTGCCGGACGGAACATTTGTTGGCTTCTTTCAATGGTTTTTAACTGATGTTATTGTAGATTGTTTGCAACAGTCTGCAGTTAGCTCAATAGTTTCAACTGTAAATACTAGTTCTATTTTATTTCTATTATTTTATTGTAATTTTTTTTGTGAATAAAGGCTTTAGCCCTTTTTGTCAGACAAATACATGTTTAATAAAGTCACCATTTTTGCCGAAACGTTTTTCTACATATAATAAATTAGATAAACGGAATTTTAAGAAAAAAATAGATAATATTTAAGATTCAGCGTCATCTAGCTCTAAAGATAAATCAATCCTTGAGTAGTTTCGGCAAACAATCTGATTTTATTCTAACTTTTAAAACATAAGGACATACATATTATTAGGTATAAGCGGCTTCATTAATTTTTCGTATTCTAAAAAATGCTGTACTCTGCGTCATCTTGTCAAAAAGTAAGTACGGGGTGAGTCTATTTGATGTTACTAACGAGACGTGATTTTGACGTTTCCTTTAATAAAGGACTAGTTTATGCCCGCGGCTTCGCACGCGTTGTTCCTATGGAAACGCATAAAAGTAATTTCTATCCCATGGGAACTGATTTATGGGATAAAAGCCTATGTTTGATTCCAGGATTAGAATGACCTGTGTGCAAAATTTCAACCCGATCCGTTCAGTAGTTTCGGCGTGAAGAGGTAACAAACATTCATCCATCCATCTATCCATCCAAACTTTCGCATTTATAATATTAGCGTTTGCATAGTTCTCTGTCCGCACGGTAGAGGCGCTGTACCAAAATGAAATCTGAAATTGAGATTGGTATCCCGTGTTGAATGTATGTGTATTTATACATACACTACATAACATAAACATACATAAAAGTAGGTAGTCCCTTTTTGTATTGTGTATAATAAATAACATTAATAATTTGTAAGCTGTAATCTTAAACAATTCAACCCGCTGTCAAGCTGTAAGTTGTAATTATTTTTTGATATTTTTTGTCTGTGGTCTGCCACCCGTGTTGACACGCGCCAAAGGTCCTGTCAGAAAACCAGCGTTTCTCTACTTTTGTGGAGCAACATTATGCTGAGACGGGACCTTTTGGTTCACTGCGTGCTGCACTTGCTGCTATTATTATTATTAACTAGGTATTTTTTTGTAATATTTTATATAAGTATAATTGTAATAGTTGCAAGTTGTAGTAGTGAACTAATTAATTTATTTTCTTTCTTTTCTTCTTTTCTTTCTTACCAAATTGTATGGAAAAAGGATACGTTACGGTCTCTCTTTCCTAACGTCAAAAAGACTCATCCTTCAGATCTTGTTTCAATTGTATAATAGTACCTATTTTAAGTATTTATACATTAATATTCTCACACACCTACGTCCTATCGACTTTTCAACATAACTTTAAGTTAAATGGCTGAACCAGCAAGTTGAAATTTTGCTAAAAACAGTAATAATCAGAAGCCTCGTGGTGTTGACTCAAAGCGGATGAAATTAACTGCCGTAATTGGATTTAGGTTCCTTGTTAGGCAGTGTGTCCCGCCCGCCGCCCGCCGCCCGGTGGCGACTCGAATCAAATACCCAACTAAATTTCATTGTGTGCAAGGTAATTGAATTTAAGATGGTAAATATATTGGGAAAGGACTTTATTAACTAAGAAAACAAACAAATTAGAATGAATATTTACAATTGAAACAGTTGAGCTAATCGCAGACTGTTGCAAACAATCTAGAGGTAGCTCAACTGTACCAATCATATCAATACCAATCGGATGCGTCTCCAAGACGCTTGCTGCGAAAACTTGGGAAAGTTAACTTTGGAGGAAGATTTAGGAAGTTTTTGATTTTGCAATTTATTTTTCTTGTTCATTAGTGTCTCCTGTAAATGATTTGCCACCGATTTACGAAAGTATTCCTCAAAAAAGTTACTGCAAACTAAGTTGCGTTTGAGCTCAGGAATGAGTATACTGTACCTATCTACCTATGAAACGGCTATCAATCGAAACCAAAAGCACCGAGAGAGCTGAGGCAATTGAAATTCGGATTTCTTTGTATGACATTATTATAATTATTCACGGGTATTTATCGCGTTTATTTACCTATTTATTCTTTGTATGAAATCATAATTATGTAATTGTCAGTAGACTCAGCGTGAATAATTTAGGTAATGATATCTGGAAACGTTTTTTATGTACCAAAACCGTAAACTGCTGGCCTGTTGACGTGTCATCAACATCGTTGTAGCCGACAAATGGCCACTGCTGGATGCCTACGACGCCATAATAACGGTCACTGAGCCGCCTACAAATATCCACTCCCTGGGAGAGACATTGGTATACCCTATTGACATGTACAAAAGATGATTGCCTTAGCATCAATGAAACAGGAACGTCAAGTGCGAGTGTGACTCGCGCGCCGAGGGTTTCGAACGTTTGTCGATTATACATACCATGTACTAAAGGTACGGGTTAGAGACATCGCTATTTGATGAATCCCTACCTAAAAATAGTAGGTACTTACCAAACTACATTTTAGATGGTAATCTTCGGAGATAGGGGGGGGATGGGTATTTTTCGACTTTTTTCGAAATATTTCGAAAAGTATGAAAACTACAGAAATTTAAAACTCTATATTGAAATGTACAAACTGATACCTTTCATTTGATACCCCACATGACCCTGTTAGGTATCTTTAAAATTTCGACATCACAATTTGTTCATTTTAATTTTTGATTTGTTTTTTTTTAATGTGTACAAGCGCACAAAATATATTTTCGTTTTAAATTTCCAGTTGATAGCTGCTGAGTTATTAAGGAGGGAAAAAAGGACAGATAAAGTGAGACCATAAGGCTTTCGAAACCGATCTTCGATCTCGAAACCTTAAAAAGAGAATCCTATATCCTTCCTTGGTTGAGGTTGGGAGTCATAGATCTCCATGTTTGATACATAAACCCAAGGAATTACTACACTACTCCCACGAAAGCTCAACAGCCTTGCTGTTAACATCAGTACACCATTGTCTTCGTAATCTTAGGAGAAAGTGTTTCACGCCGGAAATGCAACTAGCGCACCCTGGCAGCGAAGTTTAACCTAATTTCATGAAACCTGGTTGAAGTGGTACAAGGTGAGGACAGGTTTAGACGATAGGCATGGATGGAACAATGAGAAATGGCTGAAGGAAATTAGATACAGTCAACAATTGCTATCATTTTTCTGTAATGCCTTGAACTTGGCTTTGATAAATAAATAAAACGTCAAGAGCGAGTTAGACTCGCGCACCGAGGGATAAGACCAACCTTGCTTCTTGCCAAATTTTAAGATTCTAGGTCAACGGGAAGTACCCTATAGGTTGTTTCATTCTTATAGGGTATATCCCTATAAGGTTTTGGTCCAAGGCCAGAATATTTTTTTTAAATTAACGACAAGTTTACAGTTTTAGATTTTTCCCTTAACTTGTGCTTTATGACCTTGCTTCTACCCAAATTTCATGATTCTTGGTCAACGGGAAGTACCATATAGGTTTTGTATGCATTTGATTAACTTGGAAATTTCAAAATATTCGGACATAAGCGACTTTTGATTGCGTTGACTTAGAAGTACTAATATATCGATTTATATCGAGGCTCCAGGTTACACTGTTGAGTATTTGATGTTAATTTCAACTCGATACCTCCACGCGTTCCTGAGCAATGGGTGTTGACAGACGGACAGACAAACAAACGGACAACAAAGTGATCCCATGCACAACAAAGTGTTCCATTTTTCTTTTGAGGTACGGAACCCTTAAAAAAAATGATGAAATTTTAACGAATAAAGAAGGAAGTGTAAACTATAAATTAAAGGACTGAATAACGCCCATATAAAACATGGCTATTAAATATTTTCCCTTTTTCGGGCTGTCTTGTTTATTATATCAAAGTAGCTAATAACAGCAAATAAATGTTGTAAAGCTTCAGTGAGGTCAAGGATACACTCTGACCTTTACGTACTTTTCAATCAAAGTCGATAGAAAACGATTTATTTAGTGAAACGAGTAAATATTCTAAGAAACCCCTTTAGGAATATTAGGTTTCAACTCGTGTTTCATTCAAAAGTATAAATTACACGTTGACTAACCAAATTGTACACTTCACCCTCGGTAAGACCAAAACGATGTACTTAATTAATGTAGAAAAAATTACTTGTAAAACCTATTGGTATCTATTTTCAGAAACTTTTAACTATCAATGTAATACATTATAAGGCTTATACCATTTTTCCCTTTTCCCCGCTAAGGGACAAAATAGCTGTAGAATAGCTAATATTCTGCAAAACTTTGCTCCGTTGGTCTGGGTGTTTTCTATCTATGTATAAAAAAAAAATATCCATCTATGTAGTGCAACTATAAGTTATCTAGTACCCATAACACAAGCTCTGCTTATCTTGGGGCTAGATAATGCTGTGTGAATTGTCCAGCATTATTTATTTATTTAATAATAATAATAATAATTTCTTTATTCAGACACAAGATCCATAATAGATAAAAAGTTAAAACAACATCAATTTTCATACGATAAAAAAAGCTACACATAGAATTAAAAAATAAATAAATAGGTACACACTGATACCTACATAATATAAAAAAAACAGAATGTACTTATACTAATTAAGATGCGATTAGCACCCATCGTCTAAACATATTTGTCAAAAAAATTCTTTCTGCCAGACTAGCTATAACAGAGTTTTTACACATTTATTTTACACATTTATTTATTTAATATTATTATTATCTTTTGAAGCAGTTATATCCAGTATGGAAAGAGCCGCAATGCTTGCTGGTTTTCTTGGTCTGCCTCGGCGTTGTCTTGCACTTTTAGGAGACGTTTAATTTGAAGCAACGTATACTATAATTTTTCTCGAGTTCCAAACGAGCAGCATGACCCGCCTAATCCCATTTGAGCTTGGGAAATTTCAACATAGAATGAAAAAAAAAATACATCCACGCCATTGACAAGATATAAAAAACAATTCACATCATGGGTACCTTATTTAGTTGGTTTTGGGACAAAAGAGACTCAGATGTTTTATTCGATCTTTTACTATTTTTTGTTTTAACAAAATCTAGGTGAAGTACTTGGAGTTTTACTTTAATCATTGTATCAATCCTGCAATGCAGAGAAAAATCCAGAAGGTTATCAGTTTAAATGAGATTAAGAACAATATATCTGAGGGCGGCCGAGCCAAGGTGAACCGTCTGGGGTTACAGCCTATAAATTGTAGCTGACTCACAAATTATCTCAACAATTATACCTACAACAAAACCCTGACTTTGCCATTTGTGACAAAAAATACGTCTGCACTACTTCACCACATCTTATTATGGCTGAACAGCCGGCAGTAGATACAAAAGTAAAAAACTACTTGACGATAGCTGAATAAATCTCAGAGCTGTTTTCTCAGAGAAAATGCTTCGCATGTAATTGATTGAAAACTATCAGAGAAACAAGCTCGATCATCGTTTTTTCACTTATTTTCGCAAAATGACGAGGTAAAAGCCTTGAAAATGTAGCTAAGAAAACTTCCGGAATTCAGGCCAGTGTTTTGATACCTCATTTACCGAAATGGTTAGGTTAGGTTTGAGGTAAAGATAAGCGGCACGTAGGCTCGTTGGATTTTTGCTTTGACGTAATAAAGAATCTCAGCCAAAAATATTGGTACTACCTAACCTACGCTCGAAAAACATAACCATCGCGAAAAAAAAACAGAGTAAGGAGATAGTTTTCATTTCATCATGTTTATAGCAAGTTATTTGACGCTGATGATCTCTATGTATGTAATAATGATCAAATCTTTTGGCTTTATCACTGATTAGTTAATTAAATTTACAACAGTCTGTTTTTGAATGAATTTTATTCCTACATCGAATAAGTAACGTGAGTTTGTACATCTTCATTGCAATTATAGAAACTACGAGGACCATCTGCCAACCGTTAACCAACCGTTTACACTTGAGACTGTGATAAGATTACGTAATACGGGTTACCTTTAAATAAGTAGGTATTTCTACTAGACTAAGGTTAATCTTCTTGCCCGACTAAAGGATAATGTTACTAATCACAAACTTGGTGGTACGGTATTTCGAGGAAAAATTTAATCAAATAGAAAAGTTTAATCTAACCAAACGTTCAGCAAAAGAAATTGAGTTCATGAAAGTGTTCTTTTTTCTGTTTTGGGATATTTTAGTGTTGAAATTTCAGTCTGTTATAGTGTCTACTCTACGTTGATAAAATCAGATAATCTCGTCAAGCCTCGGTCTAGGCAATCTAGGTAGCGGATGTTTTAAATGTTCCCGTGGTTCGGCGAAAATGGCGAGAGAGGTTTTTAGTTGGTATTACGTCCTTCTCAGAGCGTCGAGTCAAACATAATTCTGGTCCCCCCCATACCAGTTTATTCGTAAATGAATTTCCTCACCGAATAAAAAAAATGCAAATCTAGGTAGAGCGGGTAATGTAAACTCATCGACGCACTTTAATCATATTTAGATGAAACTAAATTAAGACTGCGCTATCTTATACTAGGTGGCAGGAATTTATTGATTCATGTTTAGAAATCTGTCAAAAGGCTGTATATTGGTCCACTGCTGGACGCAGGCCTCCCACTAACAGGCGCCTAATTGACTATTATCTTATGGGGAATAATGCCCATAATCCCCATGCTGGGCATGCAGGTTGGCGATCGCAGTTCGGTGGTAGAATTGTTCTGCAGAGGGCGCTGATACCCCCCGCTGACCGTTCGATATACCTTAGTCGCGTCTTACGTCACCAGTCGGAAGAATTGGGGTGGTGTAAATTCTAACCCGGCACCAGACAGCTCTACCTTTTCAAAATATTGCATCATCGTTCCGAAACTTCGGTGAACTTAGACGGTAACTTAGATAAAACAACTGATATCACTAATGAACAGCAAACTCATCAGTAGTCCGCAGAAATAACAAAGTTATGGATGATTTATCGGATGGCCTAGTCTACGTCGATGAGACTCCGCGTAATATTGAATAAGTTCCGATGGAAAAGTTTCTTCGCGAAACATTATATTGGAAGAAGCTATATAAGCGCTGAATCTTGATTTTAAGGAAAAATAACTACAGATATTAATTTGTTTGAAAATGTGAATTTAAAAATTTGCATATACAAACAAATTAATCACCATAACAGATTTTCCAAAAAAATTATGTTTATCTAATATATAAATTATCATAATACATAATATATTATCTAAAATACTGATGAGTTTGCTTTTGTAAATCCAATCAAGGGTGTCGCCAGCCGATCCGACCCAGAATGACAAGTTACTATCGGCAAGCGGAGTCAGGCGCGATAATTTAGTGGTTTTCTTAATTTTTTTGCATACTGACCTCAAACGAGGGCTTAAGGCTCGGACCATAGCCAGACTGCAAAAATTTTGTTTGCGAGCGAAGCAAGCCTATCGCGTCTTGCTTCACTCGCGGCTTTTTGTTAGTTTTTCGTATTTTTTTGCGAGTAGGTATGACACAGCGTCTTTTTTTACAAATAGCACCGCCATTTGATTTCTTTTCTACATTTTGATTTCCGTTAAACTCTATTATCTCTAGCAAGTTGGTCAGACACGTATCTGGGTCGTCTACTGTGTAATATTCTGCGTCCACGGGACGGGGGAACGCGGTCGGCGTGTGAACTTCGCGTTTTTATACAAACGCGTCCGGCCGCGCCGATGCGATGGGAGTAGGTAGTTTGATTTCGCGCCAATTTCTAGAGGGAAAATCGGGCTTTTTTTTTACAAAATATGCCTAAAAAGGGTAGAAGCTTGCGATGCTACTTTGTTTGAAGAATTAAATAACCGTCCTTCGTTAGTAGTCGCGTAAAATATCCTAATTGTTTCCATTTATAACATATCACACTCACACTTAATATTATAAATGCGAAAGTTTGGATGGATGGATGTTTGTTACCTCTTCACGCCAAAACTACTGGACCGATCGGGCTGAAATTTTGCATACAGGTAATTCTAATCCTGGAATCAAACATAGACTTTTTATTCCATAAATCAGTTCCCATGAGATAGAAATCACCTTTAAACATTTCCATAGAAACAACGCGTGCGAAGCCGCGGGCAGAAACTAGTTCAATATAAAACGTTTCGGTGTTTCAATCTAATTACTTATGTATTATATCGACTTAGGTATAAATGTAGTAGGTACCAAGTTTGTTTTGCGAACGGGTACTTTGTGTCCGAAAGGACTTGTAAGATAGATATTATATACCTAGGTACTTACATTTTGAATTTGATTCATTTTCGTAAAGTGTCTTCCGAATTCCCACAGATCCACACCAAATTTTAGCGCCCAGTTTTTCACTCTGAAACAAATAAAACGTTACTGAGTATACATTGAAATACCATATTATTGGAAAACCATATTAGCCGAGTTATTTTGAAAATAATGTCATCTATGGTAGAAAATGGTAGAAAGTACGACGTTACTGGCAACCCAAATTTTTATTTAAGCTGTCATCAATATGTCAAAGCCAGCTGCTATCACTATCAGTGCCAATCAGTATTTATCAGCGCAAGGAGGTTTACCTACTTTGCCAAGGCATCGAACTGATAACCTTTACCAATATTTACAACATATTATTTACAATCACAAGGAAACCAGCACAAAACATGCTTGAAAATTAGGATAGGTACCTGGACAATTTGCAAATGGTTTCATTAACTATGAGACAAATATCAAAAAAACTAATATGGTTTTTCGTGGGTGTAATAATCACGGGTTTTTATTGTGAGTTTCTCATATATTATGCTGTCATAACCCAGGTTCGTACTTTTTTATTTTCTATTACCTGCAATCTCGTATTTTTAATTCATCAAAATATCAAACATTATTAGCGCAAAGATATTGAAGTTTTCGATGTAAAGTAGTTTCTCCCTTCTCTCTGGCCTAAATTACGGAGACCACATTTGAAGCAATGCTACCCATGCTGACAACTAGGGTTGCCAAATTGCAAAGTACAAAAATCGCTAAAAATCTAATTTCCCGTAAAGGTGCCTCTAATGAATGGAGAAACCTTTATGAGAATTTTATCAGCCATTGCTTGATTACCTACTACTCAGTAGAGGAATTCTGTGCTGACAAATTTGACTCTGATCTCATCTGAATCTGTGATAGTTAGTAATAATATTAGGTACTTTATATTTATTTTTGACATTTTACTTTTTGTTTCGATATTTTAAGATTTTATTTTTGACATTTTACATTATTATTGATTATTTTTGACATTTTACAAATCCATATTTTTGACTTCATGTTTTATATTCCAAATACCTGAATATGTATTCATTATTATTTTTTGTTTTTGTTGTATCAATTTTGTAATTTCTCTTTTTTTTATAGTATCCTACTATTTTAATGTTTTTAAGTCGTGTAAATGAACTCTAATCGTATAAAATATAATAACAATGTGTACCTAATATTAAGAAAAATTCCGACACAATGTAATTATTGTTTGAGAATAAATAAATGAATGAAATGAAATGAAATACCGCTGCATTTCATTTCATCTTTTCATGATAGGTACATAACTACTCTAAGTTGCCAAACTTTTATGTGGAATATTATGTACTATGCCGTGGCGGTCGTGGCATAAGATTCGAGTACCCTATACTCAGCACGTGGATGTCGTAAGAGCCTTCTTTCTATGTAACTATTTTTAACACCTCTGCAATTACCAATCGCCTGCCAAGCGTTGTGATTATGGCAAAATCTCTTTTGTTTGGCGTTCAGAAGTGGACGTTTCTATATTGATGAGGTATGTGTATGAAAACCCTTTAGTAACTACTAGCGACCCGCCCCGGCTGCGCGAGGGTGCAATGCTGATACTGACTTTTTTGTAGACCTTTTTAAGGTGTACAATACTCTAGTACATTATTTTGATCTATCTCGTAGGGTTCAGCCAGCAGCGTTTGCAATGTAAGCGCAAAAAATTGTGTTTATTTACGACATCACATTAGAAGCCTCTAAAATTATCAGTGTTTCTCTACGCATGTATCATACATATAAACCTTCCTCTTGAATCACTCTATCTATTAAAAAATCGTATCGAAATCCGTTGCGTAGTCTTCAAGATCTAAGTATACAAAGGGACAGACAGACAGCGGGAAGCGACTTTTTTATACTATGTAGAGATATTGCTTCATTCACTGAGAAAATTATCGATAAGATTACGGTAAGGAGGAGAGTGAACGGTAATGATGATTTTTTTGATGGCAACCCAATAGATGGATTTGGATTTTAAAATTATTAGTTTTGCTTTTACAGTGTAGTTGGCCTTCTTTAAATTCCCGGACGGACGATGTCCTCAAAGCATTGATATTGGCTGATACCCACCTCTTGGGTCCAAGAAAAGGACATTGGTTGGACAAATGGAGACGAGAATGGCAAATGCACCGCGCCTTCCAGACTATTTTGACGTTGCATCAACCAGATGCGGTATTTTTATTAGGTAAATACGCCTACTACTAAGTAGGCACTGCAGGTAGTAGTAGGCACTGTAGGTAGATTTCTTTTGCTCGAGACTTGCTTTTTCTGGCTTTGCCGCCTTTTTGATGGATTTACGAAAAAAATACGCGAAATTAAAGGGGTTGTAAAAAAAGGAATAGAAAAACACTGTGCATCCTTCTCTTGTCCACTTCTATCTGAATTTAGTACGTAAGTTAGTATCTTAAATAATCTCGCAAATTCGAATTTGAAGAACTCTACCTTTGCTTATCTGAATACAGTTTGTTTTTAAGATGATTTCTACTGACTATCAGGCGATATGCACACCTTTCCAGATATGAACAAGAGGCGCGCAGAATCCCTCTCAATAAATTATAATATTTTCTTTGTAGGTGATGTTTTTGATGAAGGCGAATGGAGCAACGACAAACAATTCCAAGACTACGTGGAACGCTTCTATAGATTGTTTGCAGTGCCTAGGGACACTAGCATGCATGTTGTTGCAGGGAACCATGATATCGGGTTTCATAACCAGTAAGAAATACTCAATTTTTGTAAATCCTTTAAAAATGTCTATTACAAGATTAGAATCATGACAATTTAACTTAATTTCATTATTTAGTGTTTTAAATTATTATTGTATGACGTCATTTTCTCGAACTATATTTGTAACATAATGGGAGCGCAGCTGCCTATATTAAAGACTTCTCAGTCTAGTTTAGGCAACTGAGGCTACATAATGGTTTGAACAAGAATTTTATTAAGTACTAAACTTATTTTATAATATCTGACAAATTAATTATGCTTTGTTTTGAAATGATTCTTTTCACAATAAATTAATTATTATTATTATTAATTATATCCTATACTTAGTAGTACCTCTACCCATACCACCTAGAACTTACTACATTTCCCTAAAAATCCTAAGAATGGAACACACGCACGTTGTCGATAAAGGAAATGGTATGTTTGGGGATTTCATTCTGCATTGACGCCTATGTATTTACTATGATGCTTTACGCTTTTGAAGTTCCAGCTATAATTTTTGTTGTAATTTTAAATTTAACTTGTTCTCCTTGAAGCCACTTTAGAAAATACCTCAGGTATGGTATTTACGATTAGCGGGTTTGTGTTTAATTTTCAGCATAAGACGCGGGGCAGCTCAACGGTTTTCCAAAGCTATGAACGCGTCTTCCGTCCAATTCTTCACCGTGAAGGGGAATCACTTCGTCCTTTTGAATTCTATGGCGATGGAGGGAGATTCTTGCGCCTTGTGCACTGAGGCCAGGAGAAGGATCGAGAATATTTCAAGTAAAGATTGCGCATAGCACAGTTTTATATAAAATAATAAAAAATAACAATAAAATAATATATTCAAAAATAACTTAGGACTAACTTAGGATAACAAAGAGTTTCATCTTAAATTCGAATGGTTTTAAATAATGCGTTTGCCTGAAAAAACCTGTTTTAAAGGCAAAAAGAGTGCTAACAACAAATAAATTAAGTAATCAAATAGAGACATATAACTTACTAAGTATACAAGGCGATGATGGTGCATATACATCTAATTTCAATTAAGGTCTTCCAATAAAAAAAAGAATTGAAAAGCCGTAAGAAATCCATCGCTAGATCATTAGTAGAATATTTATTATCTTTTCAACAAAAAATCGTGACAAAAACTATGTTATTTTCTTTTTCAGAGAAAATGAATTGTTCTAAGAACTCAGCTCCATGTGAAAATAATATAAAGAAAGTAACATATACTCGCCCGATACTCATGCAGGTAAAATACTGGTATTCTCTACTACCTTCTGTACCACTTTGTAGGTTAGGTAGGTAGTTTTCTTATGCAACTTTGTTTGTAGCGATTTTCGTTCATTTTTTTACTTCAGTTTAGTACCTAAAGGTTGAAGTGAACGGAATCAAAAATAGCACTGCAAGTCTAAGAAGTTACTAGAGTACGGATAAAAAATGATTTGTTTATCAGACTGATATTAATTAATGCAAAAGTTTGGATGTTAAGATATGAATGTTTGTTAGGTACCACTTCACGCTGAAACTACTGATAGGATCGGGATGAAATTTTGCATACAGACCTAAGACTTACGATGTGTTTTAGACCTGGAATAAAATATAGGTTCTACGTTTATTCCGGAAAAATGCGTGCGAAGGCGCGGGCGGAACCTAGTTTGGATTAAAATAAATTACTTTTTCTCCAGCATTTCCCGCTATACAGAGAATCCGACGCATCTTGCACAGAGCCCGACGCCCCGCCTCTCCCTGAGCGGAACATTCGCTTCAGGGCAAAAATCGAAGCTCTGTCCAAAGAGGCCACAGACTATTTGGCAGAGAAGGTCCAGCCGAGGGTGGTATTCGGGGGCCACACGCATCACGGCTGTCTGCAGCACCATGAGTATGGAGAGGTGAAGTTTGAGGAGCATTCTGTGCCGTCATTTTCTTGGAGGAATCGCCCGGATCCTAAGTATATGCTGGTAAGCTTGTGAAATATGTTGCTTTTACTATGCACTACTGTAGGCCAAGCACACCGATTCTTATCTAGGGTAGAATAGACAAAAATGACACGAAACGCATATTCAATCGTCGTCCAATGCGTAAAATATTCGAAATTCATTTCTTCAACTTTAATAATCTACGCAGTGTATGCAATAGGTAGGTACTTAGTTAATCTCCGAAACTACTTGTCTGATTCTCGCTCACAGAATGAACAAATATCTAAAGTGCTATAAGTGCATTGGAGCCCTAAGCGTAAAGTGCTGAAGTGCCCATAGCATTGATAAATAAAACACAAAATTCATTGTTCTAGGTCAGCATAACACCAGAAGAATATAAAGTAAATAAGTGTGGGCTACCGATGGAAATGACGATAGCAATGTCAGCTGTAGTACTGATCTTGGTATCATGGAATATAGCTTATAGGAGATAATAAAATACTCGAATAATAATTTGGCATTTTATTTGACTAGTGAGTATTTTGAGTATAATTTAATTGTAAGCTACTTAACTTCGAAAATACGGTAGAAAATGGTATCCAAAAACTTAGCCTGTATTAAGTATCTTCTACGGGTATATCACAGGGCTGAACTGGTAGTTATTTTTAAAAGAAGCATGATCAAAAATCATAAATATCAGTCTTGTCTTGCTTTTCTGCAAGACTGACTGATAAAACAAAACACAATCGTCGTTCCAAATCGCAGCCCATAACATCACTAATTTCCACAATTTGTCATAAATCTTTAGGCGAAAAGGAAAATGAAAACGTGATTGGGGGAAACAGGTTAAGTATTTTTTTCCAGCTCGTCGGGCACCCCTTATTTCGTGTTATAAATGTGCTCAAAGGTAAGTATGACGTGTTCTGTCATTCGTCTTGTAGGAAGCTTGTTCTGTATGGTAATAGAGGCTTTATCTTTATCCTTTCTTGTTTAGATAGCTATCTGTTCTTGTCTTGTTTTGACGGGTGTCATTTGACATCTGATAGTGCAAGACACTCTGCAGGGCGCTTTAGAAATGCAGACCTGTTAATTGAAAAATTTAACCAATTTTGAATATAAAATGTTTACTTGTGGTATAAACGCACGGAAAGTGGTTCAACCGATATCCAAACGTTCTCCTACGTATATTGAAATTTCGTTTGATTTAACAAATGGAATATAATTTCTGTGAACTTCCTGTTTCAAAAGGTTTATGATTACTTTTATCGATAATAATATTGCTCTGGATTGTAGGTATCGCTTTGATATTAATTTAAAACGTTATTACTTTACACGCTTGCTTTTTATTTTACTCTGATTATTATGGCTTTCGTTTAAATCCCTCGAATATTTAAGGCCTCTTAAAAAATATTTAATAGGTAGAGCACAAAAGAACGTAATATCGTATAAAGTTTTGAAATCAACCGTTTGAATCTGCGTGGTTTCCATCAGGAAATAGAGTTACTTAATTCCTTTGCTACATTGTTTAGGAGCTAGTTATGCTAGTAGGCTGCTAGCGACATCTCGCCCAAGCCCCTAAGGTTACGATCAAACAAAACTATAAAGAAGCTAGTAGAAAAGAAGTTATACGATTGGATGCTACATTGGATGTCCTCATTAGAAATCACAAAATGTTTCACGGCATTGTTCGCGCAAGTTCGGCCGTCACCTGCAATAGTCCCGAATTTAAAATTGTCCGGAATGTTTGCTCGGCCCGGCAGGTGCGAGGAAGCATCTTCTTGGGAGAAACGCCAATGTTGGAGGAAAATAGCTTTATAAAACCTGTTATGGTTGTAAAGTTATTGGCTTTTTGATTCGCTGTGGGTTTTGGTGGGTTATCGTGATTTGTGGCCGTGGATAATATGGGAAATAGTCATGCTTTTCTGCTTGCTTCTTGTATGTATAGAGGAAGTTATAAACCGTGAGTGCGGCTCACACGGTCGGGAATTTTACGACAGTAGTCGGACATTTTATGACGATCCTAACTTGCAAATATGTAGTAAGTAGGTAACTGCATTACCGATAGCAACAAGATATACTTATTAGCTTTAACCAGTGTGTTCGCTAGAGAGGTCGGTAGATATGTCTTTTTCCGGGATGAGCTCTACCTCCTTGATAATTATTAGCACCCGTTCGTAAAAAGGACAGAGACAGACTGTCGAAATTTAAATATTATAACGAATAGGTATCCATATTAAAATAAGCCTGTAACGTCCCACTGTTGGACAAAGGCCTCCCGTCGATCCTCTATGCATCACGATTCAAAATTCTGAACGAGTTGAATACACGTTCTATCAAAGGTACTTAGTTCGTCGCACCATCGTTTCAAATTCAAATTCAAATTCAAATTCAAATCATTTATTGCAGGAAATATGGTCATAATACAGGGTCTTGAACATTAGAATAGTGTCACATACTTCACCAAAACACATTGGCATGCAAAATTTCTTATAAGTAGTTTCTTCGGTCTACCGCGACGTACGGTACGTTAGGTGTCTAAATATTAAAAAGAAACGGTAGCACGTAACATAGATTTGGACAAAAAAACAAAAATGTTGCAACCTCTATACAACCTACATTTGCGAATACAAAAGTAAACCTATCACATCACGAGCCGCTCAAAATATCTTGTTACCAGGTAATCGGTTTAGCCCTACTTGCAAAGGTTTCACTCGGTACGGATTCACGGTTCACCTAAAATTAACGAATTCGGGAAACAAACTCAGCACGCGAAACAAATTCAAAAGTGGAAATAGAATTTTCTTTTTTCTAAATTCTATTTTGATTTTTCTTTTTCTGATGTTACCTGCTGCCAGCATCCAAAGCGTGACTCGATAACCGGAGTAGTATAATCAAAGCCTGAGAGGATGTTTATGGCAACTTTATATTACCTGCTTCACTAAACATTGCCATCCTGAATCTGTCTATTTGTCAAAAGTGCAGTAGTTTAATACAAAACCCCCACAACCGATATAACGAAACAATATCGGTATTAAAACTGTAATAATAATAACTGAATAACGCTGAACAATTCACGCAATATCCAGCCCCTAACAGAATGAATAAAATGTTGAAGTTTATTTGCGACATGACCTATTGAAGAGAGAAAGAAAGAAGTTCTAGATAAAAGTAGGTTGCATTGCATAGGTGCCTTCCTGCAGTTGGTATGTCTGATTAATAATAGGTATTTAATCAGGACCCGCTTGGTTCGACGGCAGACGTGGTGTCAGACGCGCCCTTACGTAAGTACCTCTGGCCGGTGTTGGTACTTGGGTGCGGTGTTGCCAATGAATCGAATTCGGTCAGATGTGACGAAACATTAATTAAACAAAGAAATAATAATACATGTATAATCAGTTGCGTTGCAACGCAAACTACCACTTCTGTGTGAGCCCGAATGAAAAATATACATCTGTTCAGCTTCATTTAACTGAAACACGTACGAAATAGAGTAACTTAGACGATCTAATCTGAACCTGAAATCTTTATACCAAACATTCAGAGAAAAACTTCCAAACAGAACAAACACGGAAGTTCTTATTATACATTTACGATTACTATGTCGCTGAAAACGGTCAAATCCAGCGCATTTTTCTCTATCTGGCAACACCACAGCCTCCGAGTCCGTAGTACGCTACCCCCCGCTGTGACACTCCCCTCGCTAGATCAATACCGTGCCGGCGCCTTTGACATGTGCACCCCGCCCGCGTGCCGACGCCGCCGCCCCGCAAATATTTACAACGCTAACAGATAATAGCAACTGTGAGGAATTCAGTTTTATCGTTGTTTTTTAGTAATCATTAAAAATAACGACCAATCTTTTAATCCTTAGTACAAAATGTAATTAAAATGGACCGAGAAGGTACTAATGAGGACTGAAAAGAGTTAAGTAGAAAAGGTTTTTGATGAACATGATTCATTCAAAACAGAAGGGGGAGATTGTTTGGGCATCATAAGCGACATGACAGCTTCATAAGAAGGATCATCATAAAAGGAAAAGTAGAAGGAAGACGAGGAAGGGAAAAGAACCATATAGTTAATTCTTGGTCTGAAGATCAAGGAGATGCTCGCTGTCATCTATATATATAAAAGAGAAGAGAAAACTGACTCATCGACTCATCTGAAACTACAAGAGCTACGAAGCTGAAATTTTGCATGGAGGTTTTTTTCAAGACGTAGACACCAGCTAAGAACAGATTTTTGGATTTTCGTTTCTTATGGGGGTCAAAGTTAATTTTATAATAACTTTTAGAAAGTAGGCACTTGCTAAGAACGAATTTTGGAAATTCGTATTCTATGGTAGTTAAAATGGGGTCGTAATCGGATAAGTATTTTTTTAAACAAGCATTCTTAGAAGGATGAAATGGGATTTATAGGTTTTCTCATACTATCTTCAAAATCGTGAAGGATTGGTTGTAAAACTTTGGCGTTGATAGTTTATGTAGTGTAGTGATGGAAACCAACATTACTTGGGGTATTAGAATTACTAAAGTCCACGCGAATATAATCGCGGCGGGTCAGCGTGTCTTATAAAGAAGTAAAACTTCAAAGAGACCTTATTGGAAAGAGAAAAGTGGAAGAAATTGCATCATTGCACCGATAAGAGCTAAGGCTCTTTAATTCATAATAATAATTAGATAATCCCGGGCTAGCAATGCCGATTAAATAAGAAAATAACAATCGATTCTCAAGCAAACATTGTATCTTGTGTTTAGCCGAAGTATAATTAGGGTAACGTATGGTATAACAGCTATAAGGTACAAGTATAACAGGTATAACAGGTATAAGCGGCTTAGAATTAGCACCACCCAACTCTCCCCGCGGGTGTCGTAAGAGGCGACTAAGGGATATCCACCGGGGGCGGGCAGCAGCGCCCCCTGCAGAACAATTGTACCACCGAACTGCGATCCTGAACCCGCATGCCCAGCGTGATGGGGATTATGGGCATTACCCCCATGAGATAAAAGCCAACAAGGCGCTTATCAGGGGGAGGCCTGCGTCCAGCAGTGGACCAATACAGGCTGTTGAGGTATGGTATAACATATATAAATTAGCAAGTTGAAAAATAAAGTACCTACCTACCTGCTTGGTACTTTTTATTTATAAGTACAATTATTTTACAAACGAGAGTTAACAAGTCAAGAGCTCTTGTTATCTACGACGACATTATTGAAGTTTAATCGCTACAATGTTTCTGATATGAAAAAAAGCTCAGCAAGCTGGCAATAACAAAACATACCTAAACTCATTCCACGCTCTATTTTCTGTTTGGTAAGTCGACTGACTTTTAAATAGTCATGTCCTAATGCATTACCGATTATTTTTTTTTAAGTCAATCAATTTTGTAAGAAGGCGTTGTAATGTAATCCATATATTGCTTAACATTTGTATAAATTTACAGGAAATACTCCCGCATCTAAATGACTTTCAAACATTAAAAAAATAGTTTGTCGCGCTTTATGTATTTAAGAACATACCTACTAAATCTAACATAGGTATATTAAAACAAACAAACCTCCAAATATGCAATACAATAAAATAGTATTTCTGGTGTGTTTTACTTGCTACATGCTTCTGCCCGCAGCGTTTTTTCTGTATAAAAAGTAAGACAGCCTCAGTTAGTGTGATAAACTTAAAATTGTATACTAATAATTAATACTTTTTCTTGAAAAAATCTTCGTTACATGCTTTGGCGGCTCGATAAAAATCGAAACTATCGTAAGTCCCGATATTTTACGAGTCCACAGATTTGCATCTCTATTTGTCAAAACTAACTATGTATTTGTATGTGATATTTCATCCTGTCATTCAGTCTTCATGCACTCGCCTGTCAAAAATTAGGAAACTTCACAGTTGTGCATGTAAAATGAACTCTTTTGACATGAACACTGGCAGAGTTAATAGCATAATAAATAAGTTTAGTTTAAGTTTTTGAAGTTGTGCATGTTCAAAACAGAAAATAAGATCATAAACGATTTATAGCCCAGGCAATTTTTTTTTTATCTTTATACCAGTTCTTATCATTCATCTAATTTTAGATTTTCCTTAGTACCTATTCTTTATATGGTTAAAAAAGGAATCGAAATGAAATGAGCCTACTCGGTTCATTTGTAATTTTTTTTATAATTGCTCTTTGAGTAATAGAGCAAACTTTGACATTTGTGGTAAAAGTTTCCCTGAGCAAACTTGACAAGGTTGGAGTAAAATTCCTTTATTTCCTCGTTTCGCGTTCTAATTAAGTAACATTGTTTCCTAATTTATCTGATTGTTCTTCGTAGGTACAATGTCGCAGAACCTGTATAGAAGTTTCTTTCTACAATGTTAACACTGAGAAAATAAAAGACTCTACTGCTTCAATAATAGTTACAAAAATTTGGAAATTTGTATGATTTTTATAAAAAATTATGGATAGTCTCATAATACCATTTGCCCGTTGCTACACCGGTTATAGTACCTCTCCTTACTGCCCCGTCCAAAAAATCCACGCTGTATTTGATCACTCTGGTACTTAGATATTTTAGCCCGCGTTATCTTGTCAAAACTCTGGTATCATCGAAGCAAATCACAGGAGTTCGACACAATTTTGGGTTTTGACAGTTTTCATTCATCATTTCATTCGTCTAGTATTTCTCTCGTGACTCGAATTTGGACCTTTTTGCTGCGCCTGTGCAATTATGCGTTCTGGAAAATTTTGTTTTAGTGGTAATGGTACCCTACCTAAACTTGTTTTCTATTATTGTTATCAGTTTCAGTTAAGTTTTTATACTGAAGCGTCTGTGTTTTCATGAAATATATTGGAAACTAGAACCTAGCAGCTGGAGGCAGTTTAGCAACTTTATTATTATTTACTAAGTATTCATAATATTTATTGGCGGGAAAAGCAAATGGCCTTATTATAAGTGGTACCTATAGTAGCGTATCACGTGGCTCGCACAATCGCACATTTTTCATTCTGATTGTTATACCTAAAGGTAGTTGCCATTTTACTGACGTAGCTCTTTTTTCATTTTACTGACGACCTCCGTGGCGCAGCGGGTGAAGGTCCGCCTGCGACGCAGGAGGTTGCGGGTTCGATTCCCGCCTCGGAACAAATTTGTGCACGATCTGCAGAAATTTGTTCCGTTGGTCTGGGTGTTTTCTATGTATAATAAAAAAAAATATCTATCTATGTAGTGTATTGTATTAAGTATGTCAGTTATCTAGTACCCATAACACAAGCTCTGCTTAGCTTGGGGCTAGATAATGCTGTGTGAATTGTCCAGCATTATTATTATCATTAAAATAAAAAGCTATTAGATACTTTATATCTCTATGTAAGTTATTGTGAACTAATATTAAGCCATGTTGCTTAGATTCAATGACATTATAGATGAAGGGTCATCGTATTCCATTCATGCAGATTATGGTATCGGTCTGGCCCCGTAGATGGGAATTTCATAAGGTAACGTCGAGCTAGATCGAATGATAGTTAAGTTTGTAGCTACAGTCTGGTAAAAACCTGCTGAAAGAGCCTGAAGAAACCTTCCGTACTTAGATTATACGTAAGTATGGTATGGTATTAATCTACCATCGTATTGGCCCTGTTTAAAAATTCAATATAAAATAATAGCTATTATTATAAAGGCGACAAAAATGCATAAAATAATGGAGCATATCATAAAATGAAGGGTTCTAGTTACTAAGGATTACATACAATAAAATTACAAGTTGATAGTTCGTAAAGAATTGCATAAGGTTGAATTAGAAGGCCGCGTATTCCAATTCAGCCGTAAGGACCTACTTTCAATGCCAAAACGTTAAATTTCAAATTACTTTATTTATACCGGTAAAATAACATTTAAACCGCTACTTAACCGAGACGGTTAATGCTCGGTTAGAGTCAGAAACTGCTATGAGTGTCAATGATGATTTAAAATTTGAGTTACGGGACCCTTTCCCATAAAATTCTATGAGTTGCGATTCAGAGTGATTCCATTTGGGGAAATTGAGTTTTGTGAATGAAACTGACTCTCCATTAGGTAATCAAACGAATTGAACGTTCATTTATCACGCGCTCATCCGTTCTCGAAGTCGAAAGGAACTTTTTCGTTTAGCAGTTTCAGACTAGGCGTTACTATGGCGTTAGATTTTTTCATTTATCTTGCAAAATGATATGTCCATGTAGTGTCCAAAGAGATCGATTAAGCAAGGAAAGTACCTACTGTTCAAAAGAGTATGTCTAACGGCAAATTTCGATTTACGTAGGATGAATCTCGCTCTACCATAACAGTACGGAGGTAGATAGCTGATTGAGGCATGCTTTCTGATAATAAACTCTTAATATAAGCAGCTTACAAATTTGAGGAAGACGAAGCAAGACCGCGCCGTTGCAAATTCTTGCATTTATATTCTTGCACAAATAATGCAAGGCATTTAAGCCTGTATAATTAAATCTTATGAAAATTGAACAAATGAAAATTATACCCTGTTAAAGTTCCTAGGGAAGTAAAATGGCATTCAAGTTTGTTCAATTTACATAATGAAACGCTCACTTAAAAAGATTGCTGTAACTTTGTTTACCGATAAAGTGTTGAAAATTGTTGAATCTACCTGAAAAATATCTGGAAAACTATCATTTAAATGAAATAAAGCAGTTCCCACGTTATTCCTATTTTTATAGACGAGGGATTTCATTTAATAACCGTAACATGTTTATGACCTAATACACAGGTAGTCGGATAATACTACATGTCCCTGGGGAAAAGTCTCGGGTCTAGGTCAAGATTTCTACCCTGGAAGAGGCTCACATGAATGCTAAACCAATTGGACTTGGACCAGGTACCTACAAGGTTACTTTTTTAAGCTTTATCAAGAGCTTTATATATTTTTTTCTACGATATAGTCTACATTTTATCGAAAGCATTCCTATGTATTTTGTTTGTGTGATACCAAAACTTGGTAGCAGTAATTATTTACCACAGTAGGCTAGTGTCTTAATAAATCTAATTAGTCCGTCAGATTATCAGAAGATTTTGGACGTATGTTTCTTTTGTCGACGAAACAAAAAATTATGCAAATACTAGTTAATGCCTGCGGCACCGCACGCTTTGTTTCTATGAAAACGTTTAAAGGTGATTTATATCCCATGGGATGTATGGGATAAAAAGTAGCCTATGTTTGGTTCCAGGATTAGAATTACCCGTATGCAAATTTTCAGACCGATACTTTCTGCAGTTTTGGCGTGACGAGGTAACATCCATCCATCCATCCAAACTTTCGCATTTATAATATTAGTGTGATAGCCAGTTAAAGTTCCGCATGACGTCATACCTTACGACTTTTTAGGAAGTTGTGACGTCACTAGACCCCACTTTAAAACTTTGAAGCGCTTTTTTTGTCAATTTTTGTTTGATTGACAAAAGAAAAAATATGTGTCCAATATGGTCTGATAATCTAACTGACGGCATAAATAGCATATTTTTTTTACCCAATTACTACCCTTTTGTGATATCAAACTGATTTATGGCAGGCCATTCATTCTACTACTTATAGGTGCGTTACGCTTGCACAATATCATACCTACTAATATTATAAATGCGAAATTTTAGATGTTTAGATGTTTGGGTGTATGGATGTTTAAATGTTTGTTATCTCTTCACGCCAAAACTTCGGAACGAACCAGGCCAAAATTTTGTTGAGGTAGCTCTAGACCAGGATTAACATGTAGTCTTTTAAGACATAAAGACTTTTATCCCTGATAAACGCGTGTGAAGCCGCGGACAGAAGCTAGTAATAGAATAAAAGTACGAACAATGACGTGCAAGACTAAAATTATTGATTTCTTTAGAAATCCTGTTTAGAAAGTACCTATGAAAAGCTTCTTCTCATCTTTAAGGCTCTCGCCTGAGAATGATCCCCAGACGAGTTATTACTATAATAGCTCAAACCCAAGCGACAGACAGCTAGGCACCAAAGGGCAATGACCAAAATGGAATATTGGAGGAAAAATGCCAGGGCCCTTGGGTTCCCGAATTTTTGTAAGGTTTGATTAATTGCCATCAACACAACGAAGCCAACTAAACGATGACACTATCCGAGCTATTTTTAACTAACTTTGAGTATCTCTAATTGTTTCAATTGAATTACACCTAAAACAAAGTAAAAACAGCACGCAATAGCGGAAAAGTTAATCTATTTTGTATTTTGGCTAAAAGCGTAGAACCTCAACTCTTAAATCACCCCTTTTGAGCAAGGCAACCGATGACAGGGTCCCACGACATGTGTTTGAAAATCACTACACAGTGGACCTTCCTTCCAGAGAAGACTGGCCAAACAGCCAGCCACTGTGCAAGGACCGGTGCCTGTACGGTTTGCATACCATACAGCGCTGCATGTTCCCGCGGGTCAGCACTTTACGTTATGACGTGTTTTAACGGCTTATTAGAGCCAGTCGCAAACAACTGTCCTTAGGGCAACACGTCACAGCGTACACTCGCGACCATTAACTTTACTTTAAACTTACGTACGATTAAACCGTGAAACATAACAAACTCTTTTAACTTACAAACTCTACCAACAACTAATAGGATTGCACACTACGCACCCTACATCTTTGTTTTTTTTTTTGTTGGTACACGGATAGTTCCAAAATGGGACTGGATGTAGGCTATGGAGTGTATGGAGAGCGACCCAGGTTTGGCAAAAGCATAAACCTATGTTAATCACGCTTATATCTTCCAAGCAGAAGTATTCGCCATTCTAGATACGCCGATATAAATCCGGAAAAGCGCTACACCCATCAAACTATCTTCATCAACTCTGACAGCCAGGCGGCCCTCCTAGCACTGAGCTGGAAGGTTTTCACGTCTAGGCTAGTTGAGGACTGTCTGTCACGCCTAAACGCACTGGGCTCAAACAACAGAGTCGTCTTAAGATGGGTATTGGGCATGCGGGAATCAACGACAATGAGTGTGCCGACGAACTCGCGCGTTCCGGGCCCAAGGGAACTCAGCTGGGCCTCAAGCTGTTCTGTGGCATACCAAAAAGCCTGGCTCTCAGAATCCTCTTGGATACCTTTTACGAGGAATCGTCCAAGCTCTGGAAGAATTACTCGGGTATGAGCCACTCAGAATCATTGATAAAAGCCTTCGATAAACGGTACACCTACCGAATCCTAGCGCTAAGCAGAAGCAACCTTCACATCATAACAAGAGCCCTAACTGGACACTGTCGCCTCAACAAACACATGTGCAAACTGAGGTTAAACGACACTAAATCCAGCAGATTCTGTGAGGAGGCGGACGAAACGTCTCTCCATCTTCTAGGAGACTGCAGAGCACTTATGCAGAGACGTAGCATCTATCTGGGCAAGCACCTGCTTAGCCCAGACGAGCTAAGAGATATCAATCCGAAGAAAACCCTACAGTTTCTAGCAGCTGCAAGGGTTAATTAGTGGTGAATTATGAACGCCGCTGCTTCGAAGCTGAACATATAAAGTGGCGATCACAATTGGCATATCATGGCCGGAGTGACACGAAGGTCACCTAAAGCAAATAAAAAAATAGTATCTCTAATTGTTTAATTGGATTACACCTAAAATAAGGTAAAAACAGCACGCAATAGCGGAAGAGTTAATCTATTTTGTATTTTGGCCAAAACCGTAGACCCTCTACGTCGTAGAGGCAGTTTGGCTTGGGTATGACTATTATAAACATATGGCTCCTTGCTCGCCATAAGGATCACAATGCAATATTGCCTAGCTCGTGCAATAACATATATTAACCAGAGCTGGCTTTGGCGCGGTTTATTAGATTCATGAATAACGGTCATGTAAGCCTCCGGAGCGCTTCAAAGTTTGCGCGAAAACTTGAGATAGAAGCCACTGGGGTTTTCTGTTTCTCAAGGTTGACTGAATATCAGTGTTATTGTTTATAGTATCGACGAATGCTCTTACTCATTGTGGGGTATATCCTCGAGTTGGTTAGCGACGGCGGCTGCCAGCACGGCGAGCAAGAGCGCGGCCGGCGCGCGCGGACCCATGCTGCCTCTCATCCGCATCGCATCCACATCACACACTCGGGGGCACAATCACGCTCCAGCATGGAAGCACTGCACTGTTATGTGACAGGAGAGCGGCAAGGCTGCGGAGCGCGCGGCGGCGGGCGGCGCTTGGCGGTCGCGAGAGGACACTGCCGCGCCGCCGCGCCGCCGCGCGACGCCCCGCACACCGCAGCCGCAGTGACGCTGCGCGAATCATACGCCCAATAACGCACCGGCCTACTACTTATTACTCTGATTTATTTGCTCATGCATAGGGTTGATCGCCAGCGACCGGTGCGAACGCCTACACCATCTAAAGATTAGCGTAACGTTTCTTAGCATTCGAAGTTTTCAGTTTTTGTAAGTCCGATGGTACTTGCAAGGTTTTGGGATTGTGGTGTGGTGGGTTCAGTTGGGTTTCGGATGAAGGTAGGTTAGGCCGGCGACACCGGCCACGCACATGCGTGGGCACGGCGCCAGGAAATCCTTTATTGATTCCCGCGCTCCGCTTTCTAAGGAATGTCGCCCGCGTTCGTTGCTACCGCTGAAATTCCGCCCTCCTATTATAATTTGGGCTAAGCGGATCACCGTACGCTCGGCGGATTGCTTTCATTACACCTAACTTCTAAGGGTTTTCCTCAAATGGAACAAGAGGCAATTTTCATTCTTTGAAATAAGGAAAATATTATAATTTTGTTTAGATACCTACCTACTTATCGCGTTTTATTGCCAATTCTAATTTTTGTTTTTTATTATCTTGTTCGACAATAAAAATAAATGTCAAAAAAGCGGTCAGGCTTATCATCGCCAGGTTACACGTATTTATAAATAAAAAACAGAGTATACAGTAATGTATTTATTTTCCTCAATACAGTAGACAGAAACTTGCATTAACATTTTTGTAAGGTCCAAAACTGTTCCTAACACAAGGTGTACAAAAAATATATTATAGTAATATGGGAAGAAATTGCAATTTTTAAGCTAGTTTTTGAAAGTCTGTCTAATATTTAGAAGTTTTGTGCGTTATTGTTAATTTAATACAAACCTATACAACTAGTAAACGCTTCACATTAAAACCTAAAGTTTTTCGACAATATGTCAGTTAAAATTGTATAAAAATAAATGATACAAAATTATGTAATGTTTGCAGGCACTTTGCAAGCTTACAATAGAATAATCTAAGGCTATATGTACATAATATAGTTAAGTTATAGCTACCTACGCATAAATTAATATATTCTAAATAAGTACTTTGCACAAACGTTACAATTTTCATATTTTGAGGTCAGTTTCATTATTCATAAAGCGAATTAGTGAGGGACCTGTTGTTGACTTATCTAGGACACCATCTGAGTACGTGGCTTAAGGACTTATCCACATGTGTGCGAGATTGTATGCATAACATTCGTAAATAATATACAGAATTATACATTGAGATGTTCAATAATTTTTGACAAAGCTTTGACGCGTACGCACATTTGTGATTAAGCTATTAAGCCTCTGCTAAAATTCTGGAAATACAAATTTATGTTTAATATTGAAGTGTCCCGCTTGGTCCCATAAAGAGAGTTTTCTCACGTGATCGACTATAGAACACAGAATACTGTGTGTTGATCGTTAAATGCAGTCTTCAAATTGCAATCACAACAATAACTACAGTAAAATAATATTAGATCTAAGTAATCTCATAAATAGCTGTCTAATCTAAATACCTAAATAATTTGTACAATTTATCTGAGATTTCCCACAGATTGCCAGCTGACAGAATAATAATCATAGACAAAATAAATAATATCATAAGTTATTAATATTCGACCACAGTCTTTAGAGAAGTACATTATGTAACACACAGATGGAGACAATAAGAAATGTCTTTGCAATAGGAACACACGAACATGATTTGCTTATTTGGCTTTCATACAGCGAAGATTCACAAAGATTTTACAAACTATACCACGAAATGGTTTTACGAAAACCTCTATTCAACTACTCCAGCGAACCTACACAAAATACTCAGCATCATTCCATGCATAGAAAAAACATAGCCTCCTACATAAGACTTACTTAAACAGTCGTAATACTGCCTAAAGTACAGATTACAAGTGAAATTGGGAACCCTAAATCATATACATTACATGATTGTACTAGTTCTCCAGATCAATCTTAAAACTACACTGTCACAATCACTTTTGTAGTGTACATGAGATTTAATTTTAAAGTCACTCACTTTAATGGCGGGAGGAATCACTCTCATGTCCGGAATCTCTTCCGTTTTGCGGCGAAGCGCGGTGATCTCTCTCATCTCTGTAGCGGTCTCTACGATCTCTCTCGCGAGACCGGTCCCGGTCCCTGTCTCGGTCCCGGTCTCGGTAGTCTCGGTCCCGATCTCGGTCCCGCTCGTCGTCGCGATCTCGTCGTCGATCGTTGTAGTAGTGGTAGGATCGACGGGATTTGCGGTCGCCTGGTGTCACCACTTCTACCTTTATGTTCGCTGTTGCGGTGACCTGTGGAACGATACGGAATTTGTAGCTTTGTTTTACAAATCTATTCACACTAACAACAGATCTTATCTATCTAACATGATAAGATTTTTTTAGTATCCAAGTTTAATATGTCAGGATTAAAGAAGAGAAAGAAAATAGGTGCAAGTGGCCCACCTTGCGAAACTCGGGTCAAATTTTTCCTAGTTGACTTGAAAAATACTGCTTTCACTGACTATTCAGATTAATTGATTAATAATATGGTTATAGGTCTAATCCTACATACATAATGAAAATATGGAGCACATATTTTCCTAGCAGTCAAACGATATGGGGCACATAAAAATCGAAACTAAAAGTAATAGTTGTCGAAAGTCCCGTAGAGTTCCAAAAAAAATCTTACCTTAGTAGTAATAGCTCCATTATGCTGCGTCTTCGTCGGCGTAGACCTTCCATCAGAATCACTGCCGTTATACGTGGTAGTCTCCACCACCACCTCAGGCTGAACTACTATACTCTGCATAGAAGACTGCACCGACTGTCCAGAACTGTGCCAACTCGGAGGCTCCTCAGTGATGGTGGTGAGCGAGGGAGCGCTGGGCCGAGGTGCGGATTTGGCGCGGGATTTATCGTTAGCGGTGGATTTGCGCGGGTGGATGGGGGAGCTTTTGGGGGATGGGGTGGAAAGACGCTCCGGGTGTTCTAGTGGTCTAACCTGGAGGAGAGAGGTTATTGTTAGATAAATTGCTGTAATTTGAATAAAAATAAACATGATAATATCTAGTTTATATTCAATGTTGCTGTCTACAATTAATGATTTGCCAGCAAGTTTAATGAATGACACTCATAGCTAAACAATGTCGATTAGTTGTATTGAAGTCTGTAGACTGAAGCCGAATTCACTGGCTGCTAGCATGATGATCACTATATTTTCTAATTTGGCTTATGTTATTTGAATTTTGTGACGTATCTGAGAGCCCTGTAAGTTCTAAAGGAAATAAAGCACTTTGATGTGTATGGATGATAGTAACTAACATAACGAATAAATAACTTGCTTAGTTTCTATCACCTATTATTACCTCTCTGTCTATGTTTTAAGCTCTGTAGACATTATTTTAGCTGATGTTGTTTCAAAATAAGTAACAGGAAATGGTTAACCCAGCTTACCTCTGCATCAGGTCCCAGCAAAGCCAGTATAATCGGGAAGAACAGAAGTCCGTCAATCAGTCCTAACAGGACTAACGCCAGAAGCAGTCTCAGGAACAGTCTCGCCACGAAGCCGAATTCACTGGCTGCTAGCATGGATGCTGCTAAAGCGGCTGCTATGGCGCCGTGGACGACCGGAGCTAGCACTGATTCTACGGCTAATGAAGCTCGACGACGTTTACAGCCGATTGAGGTTACAAAGCCCTGTGAAGAAAAGGGAAAAGTTAGAATCAAGTTGTGTGGAAATTGTGGAATAATAGGGTGTATTCGAATTTTTTGGATCAGATTTTATTATTAGCTGTATCAAATTAAAATCGAAGGAAAATACTGATTTGGCGCAAAATATTTGATTGGTTTGAAATTGAAACAAGTGTTTGGAAAATACGTAGAGTAAGCTTCATTCAGGATTTTACCCACTGCTGGGTATAGACCTCCCGAAGTTTGTGCCATCCACCACGGTCCTGTGCTAACCGCCTCCATTGACATCCGAGATCCGACACAGGACAAAAGTCCAGGATGTTGGTACTCGAGTCATGGAGCTAGAATGGAGTTGGGCTGGACACATTGCAAGGCGAAGTGATGATAGGTGGAGCAAAACAACAACTAATTGGTGGCCAATAATGGGCAAAAGAAACGTCGGACGCCCGGTAGCAAGGTGGGTCGACGACATAGTACGCGTCGGAGGGCGTCAATGGAGAGAAAGGTTATCTTTAAAAAATATTTTTTTTTGCGGAATTTAATTGCTTTTTACACAGAACAGGTCAAAATAGTGTAAATTAGTGATTAGTTACGTAAAGTCTGTATATGAGAAGAAACTTACCAAACACAAATGCACAGTGAAATGCACACCCCTTCCAATAGCCAGCACCAATAAAACAGCAGGAACTGCCGAAAGTTTTATATCCAACAACGCCATAGTTCCCAGCAGTTGGAGAACTAGTGTTGCCAACGCGACAGTCACTAATACCGCTGCCCACGCGTTTAGGAGAAGGACCATCACAGCCTAAGGGACAAATTATTGGGTTAAAAATTATACAGGTTTACTAATTGTACGCATGTCAAAATGTTCTGAGTATATTGATCATGAAACCGCTCATTTTCAAAATGAAATCATGAATTTTTTTTTTGTTAAATTCTCATGTGATTATGAGTGAAATGGATATAGGGGTTACATTAGTCAACCTTTTTGGAAATCCAAACACGATGCTGCCCATGGCAGCCAAATGATTTAAAAATGATTTAAATTAAACTTTAAAACAGGCTGTATGGGACGATGATAGAATCGTCCAATACAGCCATTTTTAAAGTAAATATTTGGAAAGAACATATTAGGTCCATTGAGAAGAAACACAAATATGATTGGAGTTGTGATTGTAACTCACCACAAAAACAGCAGCCAGCGCACAAGTCAGAGCCAGCATCAAAGACATCCTCAAATGCAAATACTGCTCCCAAAACAGGAACGGAATACCAGACGGGAAGTTAGACAACCCCTTCGTTTCAAACTTTATGCACAACTCCCGAACAGCGGTTATCAATATCTTTATACTCTCTGTATCGCTCAGTCCTGATAAATAGAATGGTAGCTGGGTATAAATAAGTGGAGATGATTTAGGTATCTTCAAATCTACGTCACTGGGTGAATGTGTCCATCTTTTTGGCTGTGGTTTTAAATTCCCTTGTGATGCTCCGTACGCTAAAGCGTCATTCGTCGCCCAAGCTGATAAATAGTTGTAAAACGCTTTAGGATTGATGATCCCTTCTTTGTCTACTAATCTATGGCCGTTCTTCGTGTCTTTTGTTACTAGAGATTTTTCTATAGGGTTGTCTACATGGCCTGTTTGTACCATGAGTTTGTATGCTAGGATTCCTTCATCGCTTGCATTTTTGCACCAGTATTCTTGAGTGATGCAGCCGCTTTCTACTTCTTTGTCATACGCCGCTTGGAGATCAAGCAACCAGTCTCTGAAGAGACTCAGCCAGAATTTTGTTAGTCCACCGTTGTCGTTCTTTATAATGTTTGGTATTCTGACAAACTGGTCGTGGTATTCGTATAGAAGTTTCTGATTGGTGGGATATTCGAAGTCTCCTTGTGTGACTGCATACATGCTGTAGAACCCGAAGTATTTCTCCTGTCGGTAGAGGAACTCGTGCTCGTCCGTGTTTTCCGGGACTATGTCCGTGAGGTCAAGACCGTCTTTCACTTTGGTTGCTCCCCACAAACTCGCTATGCTTATTGCGATCAACGCTAGCATTGACGTTACCTGCAACAATGGTGTAAATTGAAATATACCTTCACTTTAAACTGTACCTATAGGTAGACCACACAACTGGCTGCAGTAACAAACGCCAAAAGTGGGGTTTGTTATTGTGTTAGGCGTTTGTTTTCTTATTGTGACAAGGTTTTACAGAGATCCGCCAGTTGTGTGGTCTACCAGTTGTGTGGTTTTACAGAGATCCGCCAGTTGTGTGATATATCCTATCAAATAAGGGACCACCTCTTAGAAGTTATAGACGAAATACTGGATAAGACAGGGTTTTATAGCGTGTCTTAAAGACAAGCTCCCAGAGTTTTGTCAAATTTAAGTGACATACACTGGAGTTTGATTACTTGTTCCACAAATTCACTTGAAAATCAATGAGTGAGTCAATGATTTCTGTTGTTTACAAGGTCTGAAACCCTTAATACAAGCTGTGCTATCTAGCTCCAAAGCTAGAATCTAGTCTTGGGTCTAACTAATATATAAAAATACTAAAATATACAGTTTTATTCAAGTATTTTCAAATTCGTACCTTGATGGATGGCCGCATAATGAAAGGCGCGTATTGGTTCCGCGCCCACCTCGTGAGAGAAATGCTGAGGCAGCATGTTTTGTTCGCAGCGTTGCCGGTCTCTTCTGGGTCTAGCGGCTGTTTCGTGGTGTCTTTCCAATTTGCCTGCAAAGAGATTGTTACGTTAGCTTATGTCTAAACTGGGAAAAATTTAAGGAAAAGAAAGGGAGTCTTTTTTCCTGCAGTGGGACGATGCAGTACCTACGTACACTAATAAATTACAAATGTTCAGTCATTGACATGCAAGAAAGTTCAAATATATAATTCGTGAAGAATCTTTATGCAAGCACCAAGACATCACACGTGAAATTGGCGGCTTACCTACGGTTTTTGATGCTATTTCAGAAACTGAAACTACTTTTGATCAAACCACGAGGAAGTTATTTATTTATTTATAAGGAACGCCAACAGCGTATACATAAAGCATTATTTTAGTATTAACATATTTTCTAAGCTGGTTCTAATATATACGCTAATAATAGGCGGACACAACTTTGTTAAAAATTCAATAATTATGTATATACTATTCTAAATTAAATAAATGGGATCAAAGTTAAACAGTATTTAGTGTAGGTAATAGAAAATATCGTCTCTTGAAAAATTATTAATAACATGATCACAAAAAACCCTTGAGTCTACAGGAACCCATCCAAAGGGAGGGAAAGTAGTTCAGGGGATACAAAAGGAGTCAATATCTACGTTCTACCTACATTGCCCTATGTCTTACCTGATCATTCTTCCCAGTTCTCCGCGATCGCTCAGCAATTTTCTTATTTCTCTTGGGTAGTGGACTCTCTGGAGTTAGACAACAAAGCAGGTCGGATCGAGAGGCGGACCGTCGACGAAGGTCAAGGGATATCATCGCAGGGAATACTAGCAGCATTGCACCGAGGTTGAAGAGAAGGAGGATTGCAGCCTGGAGACAAAGTTTAGGTTAGTGAAACGATACATAGATTTAGAACGAAATATGTGTTTTCTCATGGTCAATCAAGGTGTGTTTTCACGCTGTGTGGTGCCGCCGTCTTAGAATATACACCACCTCAATTCTTCCCACGGGTGTCGTAAGAGGCGACTAAGGGATATCCACTGGGGGCGGGCAGCAGCGCCCCCTGCAGAACAATTCTACCACCGAACTGCGATCCCCAACCCGGATGCCCAGCGTGGGTTTTATGGCCATTATCCCCCCATGATAAATAAATAAATAAATAAATAAATATTGCTGGACAATTTACACAGCATTATCTAGCCCCAAGCTAAGCAGAGCTTGTGTTATGGGTACTAGATAACTGATAAACATAATACAATAAACTACATAGATAGATATTTTTTATTATACATAGAAAACACCCAGACCAACGGAACAAATTTCTGCAGATCGTACACAAATTTGTTCCGAGGCGGGATTCGAACCCGCAACCTCCTGCGTCGCAGGCGGACCTTCGCCCGCCGCGCCACGGAGGTCGTCAAAAGTCAATAAGGCGCTTATCAGAGGGAGGCCCGCGTCCAGCCGTGGACCAATATAGGCTGTTGAGGTGAGGTGATGTGTTGTCTCTGCGTATTTACCGTGATTGGTGAAGATGCCAAAGGAAAATGCAAACGATGAGGCTTGTATACGAAAATATGCCCTAAATTTTGCCATTTTTACAGCATTTAACATCTCTGCTTGGTTAGATCCAACTAAAAAGTTTGATCTAACTCTTGCGGTTCCTTTTGAAGCTCTAGTCTTCTTCTTGGACTTGAATTAAGGAGTGGTTTCGTTTAGCATGCGTTTTTTTCTTTTGAGTTTAAGGCGGCTTGACTCATTGAGTTGATGGAAGCGTTCGATAGTGACTACGATGTTCATCTTTTTGAAGAAGTTTTCTTCGTTTTGAAGATGGTCAAAAAGTGGAATGTGTTTCCTGCCTCTGTTTTCCCTTTAGAGTTCAATCTTGGAGTCTTCAAATCCAGGGTAAATAAACAGCACGCTTCTGGGATAGCGTGCCATGCTAGGCTACATCTCCACTTACTTAAGAGACTTGGTGGCCAATCGATTGACCATCATCAATAAAAAAATGTATCAGTAGTCCTTACCTGAAGACAGAAGACCCTAAGCGCCGGAATAGGCAACAGCGCCGCCGCCAGAAACGCCATAACATTGCACAGCGAAGCCAACAGCACCGATAGACCGCTCTTCTTCAGAACTAGCCCCGTCCTTTCCTCTCTCGGTACATCGCCGCCTTGCTCCACGTACGTGTGAGTGAGAAGGAACATGTCTTGGACGCCTAGACCTAAAGCTAGGAAGGGTACTATTTGTGTGCTTGATGCGTTGAATGGTATGCCTGGGGAAGAGATATAGGTATGTTGATATTGGAATTACCTTGCTTCAATGGCTTTTAGTTGAAAATCTTTTTTAAACAATAATTAAACCAGCAGATTGCCCACCTTATTTTTAAATGGTTCCTATAGGCCGTTAACAGAGCAATATCGTGCAACTACTTTCAGTAACTAAATAATCTATTATCTGATGCAATGCAGCCAGCGTCTCGGGGACGATTCCGACTGGTACTGATATGGATCGGTTGAGCTACCTGCAGATTGTGTGCAACAGTCTGCAGTTAGCTCAATTGTTAATACTAGTTCTAATTTATTTATATTATTTAAGTGTAATTTTCTTTGTGAATAAGGGCTTCTGCCCTTATGTAATTATTTGATTAGCAAATTAAAAGTAGAACACGAGATTGCCACCGCTCAAGCTTTTGGAAAAGTAAATGATAACGAATTAAGAGTAAAGAGGGATGTCTTTCTATAAACTTTCATAGTAAATAATAATAAAAAAAGTCTAATAAGTAAATAAAACATAAAATAAACAAAAAATAATCACCTAACAAAGCACAGAACCCTAGGCCTGCAGCCACGGTGATGGATAGCAGGAGCACGCCTGCGATGCCCACGCCCGCTTGAGAGCGGACCGGGTCGCGCCATTGCATTAGTGTTATTGCAACGTAAATTAACTGTGGAACACAATAATAACATAAATATACAAAAATAAAAATGCAAAAACTAGCGTAATAAAACAAGACACAAAAAGCAATTCGTCATCATCTGGATCTCTAAGGTTGTTATTTAATACTAGCTTCAGCCCGCGGCTTCGCACGCCAATTTTCGGTATGGTAAGTATTCTATTATCTAAGTTAGGCTATGTTCTAGATATACACCAAATTTCATCTTGATCTGTTCAGTAGTTTTGGAGATTCTAGGTAACAAAAAACCACATTTCACAAACTCAAACTTTCGGCTTTATAATATCAGTAGGATCTATCGGTAATTTTCTTTGATTTTATCCTTTCCTTTTGAGAGTTGCATGACAGATATTCCTTTCCTTTCGGCTTTTATTTTCAAGTTTTTCCAAGAGTTTCAAACTCGCTAGTCTAAATCCCCCAACTATTTTGACCTATTTCCAACAACTAATCATTCTTCCTAACACCAATTCATTAGAAAGCAGTCAGGAAATTGAGACAAATGATCAAGACATCTTAGAACTCACCATAAACATATATCCTAAAATAATGTTCTTCAAAGATAGTTCCGAGAACTTTCCCAGAATATCGTTGAGCGTTGACGTTGAGAACGGATAGAAGCTGTAAGATGGCGATACGGATTCCGTTGTTGTCATTCTTCTTACTTCCTGAAATGGACATGAAAAATCACCTTTAGTATGAATTTGGCCCTCTTAAACCAGTCACTAGTCAAGGGTTAATACAGTTTTGGATATCTTTTGATGGTTTTAAACCATGTGAAATGGACATGAAAAATCACTTTAGGCACAGATATTAAAATACTATACTAGTTTATGTAAGAATTTGGCCATGTTAAACCAGTCACTAGTCAAGGGCTAATACAGTTTTGGATAGGTATCTTTTTATTGTTTGGAACAAAGTGAAATGGACATGAAAAATCACCTTGACTAAGAATTTGGCCCTATTAAACCAGTCACGAATTAAGGGTTAATACAGCTTTGGATATCTTTAGATTGTTTTGAACAAAGTGAAATGGACATGAAAAATCACCTTATAGTATTATAATATCTGTGCCTTGACTAAGAATTTGGCCTTCTTAGTCCACCAGTCACGATTCAAGGGTTAATACAGTTTTGGATATCTTTAGATTGTTTTAAACAAAGTGGGTTGATAATAACAGCGATAATAACAATGTAGATAATTCAATATCAATAACATTTTCAAATCTTTGTAGCTTTTTTATAACGCTGTTACTTTGAAAAGATATCAACGCCTACATTTGATGAGCAATATTGTTTCGTAAATAAATTACTTATCATCCTTGGTCCCACACTATTTTTGCCCACGTGGAACAGCTTAGGTGCATGCGAGTTTACTGACTAAGCAAAGCGGAGCGGAAATTTATAAATCAACGAATAGCGTCAGCAGTATACCAACACAAGGAATGTATTCGAGATTCTACATATTGGATGATTTTAAACAAATTTTGACATCTGTCTTGTGGAAACCAGGTTTGACCTGAGAACGTCAAAGAAAGTATTATCTAAACACGCGTCAGACGTCGGCGTGTGCAGTGTCTACCTACCTCTATATTTACGCGTGCTATTTGGATACATTATTACTCCATGTTATTTTTATATAAAAAAAAACGTAAACTACCTACTTAAAAAACTAGAAATTCCGAAATAAGAACAAATGGAGCTTCAACAGTTTCTGCTTATAATAAAATTTATCAAACGTTGATGTTCTTCAACACAAATAAGGTTCTTAGTTAACCTTACATCCTTAATGAAAATGTATCAAGACAATAATTGTGTAACTTACAGCAGCAAACTTCCTCTGCCAAGAATCCAGCACCGCTGCCGCCTTCTCCTGCGTCCATCCAACATGGTGCACTTTGTAGTGGTCCGCCCAGTACTCGTACATCTCTCGCTCGCCCATCAGCTGCACCACGCTCTGCAGCGCACGCGCACTGCGAAGTGAAGAGGTCACGTTGCGAGTGGCACCGCCGACTATGAGCTGCTCGGGCCAGTGCATGTAGGCTGCTGCGAAACCGTAGCAGCCGTGGGATAGTTCTGCTGCAACGTCGGGGATCTAGAAAGAAATACTTACTGATGAATAATTAAAATAAGTGTAATAAAATAAGTGGCCTGGTTAGGCAGAGGGATAATTTATATACTATGCGAGATGTCAGTTGAGCTCACATCCGGCCGTCTTCCAAGAACCCATCATCAGTGATGCCTTCTCGACAAACAGCCGGAAATCGTTTTTTTGCCAATTTTATTGAAAGCTTTTCCATCAAGAGTGAACGGCGATCAAATATTTTAAATCAGAATAAAGTTTCTATTTGATGAACTCAATTGACACGGCGCAGTCAGATGTGGGTGGAATCGCCGGTTTACAGTTGATTCGACGTCAAGATACTAAATCAGATAAACGTAAAAGCAACTATTCCAAAAGATAAACATAGTTATGCGAAGAATCCGTCAGGAAATTAAAAGATTCCCCTAGTTAAGGCAGTGGACGATGGACGTGTTAATTACGTGCGTTAAACGACCGGCTGCATTCACGTAATGTGGTCTTTTTGCATTTTGTCGGCTGTCCAAAGTGCTAACTAAGCGGAAACCTGTTTGAACCCTGTACTTTTCCGGGAATAAGATGCCGATTTTAGAGATGCGCGACAGCTTTCAAACTGTACGTGTAACCGTTGCCTATTGTGCGCTAAATGTGTTTTCGAAAGACATTTTTGTTAAAGCATCTGAATCTATTATGGAGGAAAGAATACTGTTTGGTCGTAATTACGTCACCGGACAACGACATTAAAGTAACAAAGTAAGCCAAAGACAAAATTTACGAGTCTTACGTGGAATTCGGGCTGTTGGGTGGTGAGCATTATTGGTATAATAGTGTCATTGTGAGGGCGATAGCGGAGGCCATTCAAGCGTGCACAATGCGCCCGTATAATACGGGGTCCGGCGCGGGACAATGCCGGCCGCGGCCGAACGTGGGTGGCTCCAGAAACTCACAAAAACTATCCCACCAATCCAAACCAAACTTGTACACTGAGACAATTCTCGAGTGCATCTCAATTTATTTCGAGATGTTAGATTTTTTGTTTTCACCGGGGTTTCGCGATCGCAATCGTATAAATTGAGATGTTGGATGTTGGGTTGCAAATAAACGCTTCCGGGCGATGCGATGGTATCGTAAGGAGCCGGCTCAGCTTTCTCGCAGGCGACCGCGGCCTCGCCGGCAGTCGGCAGGTAGTCGCCATCTGCCGCCGGCGACCGCTTTCATCCTGCCTTATTATTATTACCGTCTCCAAAAATATTTTATTATTAAGTATTTAAACTTTATGCCTTCACCTCGATAAAGTTATTTTATTTGTCGTGATTCCACGGGGATTATTTATGCGCCAGTAAAACTGTCGTAAATTGAAGTCTTCATAAAAGGACCGGGAATTGTAATGGTCCCCTAATGTAGGTCTCAGGCATGCGTGACAAACAGACAGACGAACAGATTCAGAGACTCACGATACTCATAATACCAGTCGGTACATAAATACAGACTACCAACTGTAAACCAGATTATACTATCTGAGCATGTAAATGTTTCTACCGATCGACACAAGCCAAACCTTGATGCCAATATCTTTGAACAATATTAGGATAAAACAATATTTAGTAACAATTCCGATTCCAATTGATTGTAAGTAGGAACAATTTGTGGGAGGGCGGGCGGTACACGCAAATCACATTTTGTTGGATCTTGTCGGAGGAGGTTTTCAATTTTTCAATGTATTTCCACAAAGTAACGCCTGAATCTATTTATTTAACTTTGAACAGGCTCGTTTACGACCCCACTGCCAAAACCAAGGTTTCAATAACAGTGGGTTGATAAACCTTAGTCACTGTTGCTTATGTACTAATTCTTGGCAAGGGAAAAGGGGAAACGACCTTGCTTTTACACTGCATATACAAATATATATGTTCTTTTAGAAGTCTTCAGAGAAGATGATAAACGTAGAATAGGATGTACGTGAGACGATGCAAGTAGAATGGAATGGGTTAAACTTGACGTGGTAAACGTAGTCTATGATAGTCTTAAGACGATAGAAGTAGAATTAAGAATATGTTAAAAGAAGATGATACACATTGAATCTGGCAAGTTTAAGATGGTAAGCGAAGAATTTCACAAACTCGAGATAACAATATTAGAAAACGATGCTGATTTGGATATGGTTCATGATAATAAAAATATATATGATAGGAAAAACTTGATATGATAAAAGTACAATAGGTAGATAGTAGATAGTAACTGTAGAATAGGACAAGATCGAGATGCAAAAGAAAAACAGAATAGGATAAATTCGATCGATATAAAATTAGGATAGGAACCTTTATTCACAAAGAAAATTACAAAAAAATAATAAAAATAAATTAGAACTAGTATTTACAATTGAAACACTTGAGCTAACTGCAGATTGTTACAAACAATCTACAGGTAGCTCAACTGATCCATATCAATACCAGGATAGGATAAACTCGAGTTGATAAAAGAAGACGGCAATAAACTTGAGAATAAGACAAACTCACCTGTCCCGACTTCTTGTTGGGCGCAGACTCTGGACAGTGCACGTCCGTGGGGTCCAGGCACGGCTTCTTCATGTAGGCGGACGTGATGCCAGCTCGCTTCATGTACGCCTCCATCGTGCTCAGAGGGAACTGGACCTTCATCTTTCTTACTTCTTCGACGATCTCTTGCGGGTTTAGGTGGGTCCATTGGAACTTAAATTTAAGGCCTCTGAAAAGTCACACATTTTGATCATTATCTTAGCTTTAATGTTCTAGGATATAGGAGAAAAATTACTGAGCGGAATAATTGTTTGAGTATTATTTGTTAGAATCTAGTGTTCTATGCTATTCCAAAGTTCAAAATGTATGTGCGTCATGGCATAACCGTAGAAAAACCTCTTTAATACTATTTTGAGACCATATTGAATAACACCTGAAGATCTTTTCGTCTCTTAAGGCGAGGATTCCCGAGCGGCCGATTTTATTAGGCCAGGAGCGCGATGGTGAGCAGGCAGCCGAGCACGATTTTATACATATTTAGGTGTTTTGAAAAATATTTGTATGGCATATAAAAATATTTTCTAGTGATGCACTGCGTAATAACGTTTTCAATGTTTTGGCATACATTTTGTGTCATTTTATTCATTTTTCTATTCACACTGATCATTCAAAGTTTCATTTAGAGGTAACTTTGTAATTTTTTTCTATCGGGTGAAATATCACCAATCGTGTTTTTGTCTAGTGATGCACTAGAAAATATCCTCAACTATAATATGTATGAATTTCAAAACTATAGGCCTTATAGTTATTGAGGTACGGACTGTTAAAAATCCCGAAATCCGGGAATCCTCGCCGCTAAGTAACATTATTTGAAAACTTATGCGATGTATTTCGTAAGACATAGATTGTTATAAAATGTAAATGTTAACTTACGGTACAAAAATAGGATAGTCAGGTCCAAGCAGCTTGGATCCTTCCCAAAAACAGTCTAGGGGTGTGATTATTGCACAAGGTATGATGTTATCGAAGATCTTCTCTATGTGGTAAGCTTCGAAGTCGGGTATGCTGGGGCTGTAGCAGAGATCTTTGAGTCTCCACTCTATGTCGTACATATGAACCGCCACCCGAGTCGCTGCGTGAACCACCTATGGATACAATTATAATTTTTTTTTTTTTTTTTTATTTTATTTATTTAGACGCACAAAACATAAAATAATCACAGAATATACAAAACTTAAATAAAATTGGTTCAGAACTTGATTATTTCACAAATTATGTGCATACAGAGAATCTTACGAGCAAAACATGTAGAGCAAAAAACTCACAATATAAAAAATATGGTGTATATATATATATAAAACAGAATAAAAATTAGATCATGTTATGAAACATTATGGTAGTAAGTATCTGATTTCTTGCAGCTGCTGATGAATTTTTTTAATTAATATAGAACCGATTGGGTTACCGAGATATGGAAGGAAGTTGATATTATTTTATGTAACTGTTCGATGGTATAAATTTTTTTGTTGAGTTTGAAAATAAACGAATATAACACGATGTGGCAAACTTGTCACTGTTATTTAATGAGTTACGAATTTCACAAGTCCCACGATAAACTTCTATTCACGTCAACATTTGAACATCAGCACGACCTATTTAAAATTTTAATCACGTTTAGGAGTTACTCGCCATAGACCTACTTTTGGTTCCAGAATGACACATAAGATATCATTAAAGTTCAGTCATCATCATACTATTACCTGGCAAAGGCCTATGGGAATAGGCCTTCCTAAGACATGGTCATCTTAAGACTCAAGACAAAAAGTGAATGAGGGATCATTCTCTTTTTGACTTCTGTCTTAAGATGACTTACCATCCAAAAACGAATGAAGTTCATCCAGACATTCGATTTGACGACCTCCGTGGCGCAGCGGGCGAAGGTCCGCCTGCGATGCAGGAGGTTGCGGGTTCGATTCTCGCCTCGGAACAAATTTGTGTACGATCTTCAGAAATTAGTTCCGTTGGTCTGGGTGTTTTCTATGTATAATAAAAAAAAAATCTATCTATGTAGTGTATTGTTTTATGTATATCAGTTATCTAGTACCCATAACACAAGCTCTGCTTAGCTTGGGGCCAGATAATGCTGTGTGAATTGTCCAGCATTATTTATTTATTCTTCTTATAGTGTATTTCCATTACCGACTGGTCGACGGCCATCCTCTTTGACTTTAAATTTAGCGCGAGAGCAAATCACAGCAGTTTATTTTCATTAATTATGTATAAATACACTAGCGTGAAGGTGTCGCTAGTATACTGACTTAATGATCTATCAAAGGTGCATATAGAGATAGACACATTTTGACCTAGTTTAAAAAAGTATGTTAAAAGACATCCTCCATTTTAACTGCAGGGGCGATGATGCTTGTGACAGCAACATAGCCATTGTAACTCATGTAATTTTTAATTAGGTAATTAGTGGTTTGTATTGTTGTTTTTTTTACTTTGGTTGTACCTTTCTTTTCTGTTGTTAACGTATTGTTTCATGAACATTTCATATAGGTATTGTTAAAATGTCTACATAACATGTCTAATTGTTTGTCGTGTGCATATTGGCTACGTCTCAAGCCAGTCCGTATTTTCTTTGAACTTTTTGTGTTATACATATTATTATTGCTTGTTATGTGTTTTGTGTACCTAATAAACATATATAAATAAAATAAAACAAACTTTCCTTTTCTAGGGTTAGCCTAAAAATTTGCTTATGCTGCCACGTCTGATGCTTTTTGTAAAGTCCTACCTTTAGGTGTTCTAGCAGAGCTCCCGCATGCAGTAAGGAAACGTCAGGATCTTTGGCAGTCTGGATGATGAGCTGGTGCGTCGAGGAGTCGGCTTCGCCTAACACCTTCGCCGTATACTGCAGCTCAGCTTCCAATCTTCCACCCTCTGTAACCAAAACAGTCATGTAATTTTAAAACTTTACATCACACTAATATTACCTATAAATGCGAAAGTTTGGATGGATGGATGGATGTTTGTTACCTCTTCACGCCAAAAGTGCTGAACGAATCGGGCTGAAATTTAGCATACTGGTAATTCTAATACTGGAATGAAACATTGGCTACTTTTTATCCCATAATTTGGTTCCCATGGGATAGAAACCACCTTTAATCGTTTCCATAGTAACAACGCGTGCGAAGCCGCGGGCATAAACTAGTTATATAATAAGGACGTGAATTGAATTACTACAGAAATAACATATGCCAAATTAAAAAAGTAAGGGTTTTGTTTATGAATGTATAGTCGTGTGGATGCCGAGCGACGGGCCAAAGAAATGAGTAATCATTTGTTTGTTTTGAAAAAGCTAAAGACCGATTACTTTTAACACTATTTTTTTAATTTTCGGGATAAATCCCTCCGGAATATTTTTTTGAACCATTGGAACCATTTCCTATAAACAATACAAAAAAAACATCCAAATCGATTCACAATTGACGGACAAATCGGCGAACAAAAAAACCATACATGCACAGCCGAACATTTTTCCGGAGACGGTTGAAAAGAAAAAGATATGCATAAATCATCAAGTTTTTCATCAGTTGGATATCGGATATACTATGTAATGTAAAGTTTCTGTAGAGATCGTCCATTTTTGTACATTCATTGACATTCAACTCAACACCATGTTATAAACAAAGCCGAGTAGTGAGCAATTTGCGCAGCCGAGCAAAAAATCTTGATAAAGTATTAATGAAATTGCAATTAAGCACATATTCACATATTTTTTCTTAATTGTTCATGAGAAGCACGTTGCGACTGCCATTTAAATAAATCTTGGGTTAATGCGAGATTTGTTATGGATGAGATCTCAATTTACTTGTATGGCTACCTTTTTGTATGAGATACAAGCCTTTGATTTACATTTGCCGACGATTAAGTGCCTCTAAGTACATAAGGCATTTGAAGTAGTAATTTGACCTTTTCTAAGTGTACATTTATTGTAGGTATTTATTTTATGGGTTCGATTCCCGCCTCGGAACAAATTTGTGTACGATCTGCAGAAATTTGTTCTGTTGGTCTGGGTGTTTTCTATGTATAATAAAAATATCTATCTATGTATATATGTATTAAATATATCAGTTATCTAGTACCCATAACACAAGCTTTGAGTAGGTTACATTGGGGATAGATGGTGCTGTGTGGATTGTCCAGCATTATTTATTTATTTAATATTTATGGAAATAAAGAGTTTTTGGTTTGATTTGATTGGTAAATCATCGGAATCATAATGCTAACTCATTGCACAATAGTCTACTCACTGCGTTTGAATTTGATTTCTTTTGATGTTATCATCACTTAGTTACTAAAGCGCTATAACTTCTCAACTAAAGAGGAAGGATTTCTGTTTATAACTGTCCACACACACAACATAACTCATAGGCATGCCTAAAAGTAAAAGCAATGACATGTAAAGTCACCTCATAATAACGAGTCTATATTTAGTTAGCTTCCCCTACCCAACAGGCCCCAACTCTGAGACAACGATTCCGAAACTAAATGCTACAACAGTTTAATTTTACAAAAAAAAGACACTCATAACTATAATTTAAGATGTAAGGAAAAATTAGTCAAACCAGCGGTACGCCTTGCAAAGGTACAAAAGCAGGGAGAATATATCAAAATACAATTATATAATAAACTACCAATTAACGTAACGAACATTGATAATTTTGAACGTTTTAAAACCTTAATCAAGCATTTCTTTGAAAGCCATGCATTCTATAGCATCAGTGAATTTATGAGTACTAATTTATTTCAATCCCTTTCTTTAAATAATACTTAAACATGACATTGAATTTTATGATCTGGAATTAATTGAAATTTGCTTTTATTTAAGACTTTTTAATTTTGTTTAGTGAACTAAGTATGTTTTATTATTTCAAATTGTACAATTTCTGACATGCCTTGTATAACGACCTATGTTATAAATGGTAAATAAATAAATACAATACAGTTGAGATTCAATGCATCGTTTCAAAAATGTCGAAATCTTTGCCTCGGAGTCGGCACTTAGGTATGCTAGTTGGAGTGTCGACACATTTGTTTGGGGCAAAGCGTCGACCTGCGATACTTAACGCATCCCCAACAGTGATTTATCGTGAACAGTTTTTATTAATCTTAAATGAAGTTGTGTGACAGACCCACCCATCGAATAGATGCCATGTGTTGGTGAGAAAATAGAAATAACATAGGATAGGATGGTATTATCTTGACTGAAACTTACCTATTTATTGCATAAATTATCGAGAAAACTTCAGGTTTATTAGAGAAAAAGTTAATTTCTCTATATCTAAATATATATAAGAACAAGCAATCTTCTGGTTATAATGGCCAGTCCAAATCGCTAAAACTAGAAAGCTGAAAATTGGAGGGTAGGTATCTTTTAATATACAACCTCCTGCTAAGAAGAGATATTTCGAAATGTTACGCCTAAAGGGATGAAAAGGAGAGTAGAAGAATTTTTTTGTTTTTTGTTTTGTAACTAAATAACTAATAAGGTAGGTACTAGACACTTACCATGTACATATATATATACATAATGTAAGGAAAAACATCTAAAACGAACAAACAAGCAGGTGGTCTTGTAGGTAAACTCAACCATTACCAAGTTATTAAAATCGTGTACATATTTTAAAATTGTCTTATAATCAAGTCAACCCATAACTTGTCGTTTTATTTTTTGCAGACGCTTAAAATTGAGCAAAAATTAATTGCAACGATCAGCAGATACAAATGCCATAAAACCTTTTGTGAGCGTTTCGTTTATTTTTGTGAATGTTTCATTTATTTTCGGTCGAAAACCCACATCGTGCAGCGATGACTTGTCAGTTATCCGCGGGAATTCGTTCCAATTAACACCCAGCTCTGCTGATTTATACTTGAACCGGTTTGTCGCATTTTTTGTGCTGAATTAGGTTCACGATCTCGAAGTGTTAGAAAAAAAGGAAGCGAGAAACCTTTTTTTAAGGTACCGCTGTCGACTCCATACCAGCATTTATCTACGGTCTAAATTATTACCAGTAGAACTAACATAAAATCTACCCATGATAGCTTAATCAAGTTATTACTTGGTTTATTTTCAGCATAACTAGCAAACTTTCCTTTGAAGTTTATTGGAACATTAATGTCGAATAAAGTTAAAAGACATCTATATCCACTATCACATCATTAATAACGTGATGTCAGCGGGGCAAGTTGAAAGCCCCGCTTCATCTTTGAAGCAAGTTACTGACCGTCCACAGCAATCCTATTTTATTTTTGTCGCTAATTTATAGCGTGACTGAGAATAAACAAACAAGACGTAAATAGCGAACAGGTTATTAGCATCGCATACGAATGATAAATGTTACCGAAAATAAGTAAATGTTTTGCATTTTCAGAGATTATTATAAGAGAAACAAAACGATACTGTTCCGGCCAGCGATAACATTATTAATATTCAAATGTTGAATCATTGTCTTGGGACGAGCCATTCAAATCCTTTTTGGAATGAATTAAGCCGTGCGTCTGATTATGCATGCAGAGCCCACCTGTCAGACAAACGTCAGTCGGTTGTAAGTGGCGGTTTATGTATTGCTAATGCTAATGCCATCGTTTTTGAACACTTTGTAAAGGGTCTCCGTTTACGAATTCAACCTTTGCTTCGAACATGATACCTACTTTGAATAACAAAATTCAGTAAAATAATAGCTATTTAGTACTTATTTATTACTTTTCAAAAATATTAGAAGTCAGAACACTAAAACTTGATTGTCTACGTTACCTGATGTTGACTGCACTTTGTCGGTATAAAAGAAAATGATGGCAAATTACCACTAAGAATATTAAAATATTTTGAGCGATGGCAAATCACCACTACTTTTTTTGCGATGTCGAATCACTACGATGGCGAATCCCCTAACTAACCCCAAAATCAGCACCTAGACAAGTCACATTCTATACCTACTATAAATTATTATCAAATAAAGAATAAAGTATTATTGATTTTCTCTTCACTTCAATTTAGACAAAGTGAGTACTAAGCTTTAGACTGAAAGCTCAAGAAAAGCTCGGTTTCGGTAAATGAAATAGAAAGGATGGGTAATATGAAGCTAGTGTCGCTGCAAGAGGGCGAGAGCGTTCAATGTGTCGTAATCGGCTGAGCTAAACATAGACAGCACTCGTGCCGGATATTAGGGATTATCATAAAGCAAGTGGAAAGGAATCGAGCTCGGTGAGCCCGCACAGGGCGCCTCTATTTTAACACCTCCCGGCCGTGGGCGCGATTTACGACGCCTTCGTTCGGTGGTGCTGCATCGCGTGAGGATCAATTTAAGTGTTCTTAAACACCACTCAAATGCTCGAGATAGATTAGTTGTTTATTCAAAAAACAGTTCATGTTATTACGATTAGGTCGCATGGCAGCAGACGGCTACGCGGTGGGCAGGCGGCGCGGAAATACACAAGTCTACAAGGTCACCGGGGTTATCGGAAGCGCGACGTATAGGCGCAACTTTCACACTTCAGGTTTTCCGTATCTTATCGGAGTGGCGGTCTCTCAACGCTCGCTCTTATCTACGCCAACATAAATGTAAATGAACGTTACATTATTCTGCGTAACGTTCGATCCCGTCCGTTTCAATGAATAATGGGTTCGACGAATGGTAAATCTGTCGTTATACGCCGGCAAAAGAGTAAAAATACGATACTGGTGCCTTTTATTGCATTCTCGATGCGTGTGCTGATAATGAGCACATTTCTACTCGGTGTGGTAGCGAGAGATCAGTGCGGACAATCACAATGAATGACGTTACGGAGGTTCGCGCGGGCGCGGGGGCGCGGCGGTACGTGCGCTCGCGCATGTGGTTGTGGCCACCCGCGTGTCGCCGTGCCGAGCCCGTGTGGTCCACCCGCGCCCGCACAGCCTCCGCGCCCTCTATGCAAATTAGCCGGAGCGTAGACAACAGATGGATGGCGGAATAAACAAACCGCGTCCTTTACGGCCGCTGCAACTGCTCGACATCAATACAATGTTGCTTGCTGTTTTTAGTAACTATTGGTGTCTGGTTCATGTCCTCCACGAAGCATACTATTGATTGAATTCCAATAAAGTGCAGAGCTAAATGACAGTGGGTAATCTTGTTAGCTAAGGACTTAGTGACTAACTATGGCATCATAAAACCGCGGCCGTAAAACTGAATCACGGAAAACTGGCTAAGCCAGAATACCGTAAATCGTCTAACGTTTCGCAAATGTTGCAGTAATCATTCTCACTAGGTGAGCTTTAGCTATGCACCAACATAATCTGAGCCCGACCACAAATGATTCTCGATTGAGACGTAAGAAATGTTTACCTTGGCAGGGTCGGTAAAGGTTAGAATCGTTCGAGGCAGCGCACAGCAAGACGTCTTCACAAAAGCGGGCCGGACAATCAAATTCCCGGTTTTTTGTGACTCAATAGAAATGTTATACATTTTTTTTAGTTTTATTGGTCGTAATTTCACGTAGGGATATTTACGGGCAGCCGCGGGCCACCTAATTAAGTTGTTAGGCGACTCAGGGTCCTTCGGCATTGTTTAACTGAGTGACCATTGTTTAGCGATAACGTTTTGTTAGGCTGTGTTACATTGTGTTTGTATTGTTTGGACAGTAGCCGAGAGCTTTATACAAATGACTTTTAAATTTTATTGATTATAACTTCGCTCCTCGTAAATCTTGACAATGCGTACGCACTATCAATTCAGGAGGTCTTTATCATAGCGGGAAGTGAAGTTCTATGATTTATTTTATGAAGTCACTTTCACCCCATTCACTTTGTTGTTATCACTGTTATCAGTCATCCGGTTCGATATTGCTTCGATTTTACGAACTATATAGTTATAGGAAATAAATCAAAATAGTGCCTATTAAATAACAGGATGTTAAAGCCGTACCTATTAATAATAAAACCGGCCAAATGGGAGTCAACCTCGCACACGAAGGGTTCTGTTTCATTGTACAAAACTATTACGCAAAAGAAACCCTAAAATATATTTTTTGATGGATCGCAAAAAAGCAAAACATTAAAAAGCTAACATGACGCGGTCCAAGTACTGACTGCGCTAAACTTTGCTTAACTATGGTGATCGTTGTTCAACTTGGTATAGGCGTTGGCATCCTCAGTTATTTAATTTATTTTTATTAATTATGTTATGCGGTAATGCACACAACCTGCCAAAATTTCATCTGTCTGCCAATTACGATTCAAGAGATACCCTTGGCAAACGTAGAGCAAAATTTGCAAAAAATCATGTTTCTTGTACGGGTAGTCTCATTTTATTTATATTATTTGTTGTTATAGCGGCAAGGACACATACCGAAAATTTAAACTATCTGCCTCTTACGGTTCATAAGCTACAGCCCGTTGACAGACCGACAGACAGCGGAGGCCCCAAGGGTGAAACGAAACCCTATTATTTATATATATAATAGGGTCCCATTTCACCCTTCCGGTACAGAACCCTAAAAAGCATAAAGCAAGTTATCAGTTATCTAGTACCCATAACACAAACTCTTCTTAGCTTGGGGCTAGATAATGTTGTGTGAATTGTCCAACATTATTTATTTATTAATTGTTGTACTGAAATGCAAACTAGTTTTTTATTGAAAATAAAGTCGCGAATCCACTTCGTATAGATCCCGTATCTCAAAGCAGGTGCACGGAATCAAATCGATGACTTCCTTTTGGTAATGTTCAAAATCCTGCAAATTTACTCTTTATGGTAAAAATTAAATGTTTCCCGTGTGATATACATAAACGCTTATTTGTAAAATTCTATTAAAGGATACGAAATGGTTATATGCTTTTGGAATCAAAAGAAATTAGTTTAAGGTCTAGAAAATAATGACCATTCCATGAAAACAATTAATTTTAATGTTTGCTACGAAAGTGCTACGACGTAGCACTTCGTAGCACTTATGATTTTCTAATGAGATGTTATTTCCGAAATTCCTAGTTCATAATAAGAGGTAGTTAAACTGATTTAACTATCTCTTATTTATTATACAGACACGTATTGCAATGCCAAATCGCTGCAATGAGGCATGCACCGGCGTCAGCGAGCTGCTGGCTTTCCTGGAGGACATCGGGTGGTTAGTCTAGCAGCCCCCCACCCGAAACGCAAAAAGGGCCCACCTGTGGCCTAGTTGCGGAAACGAGTCCAGAAACCAGTGTATAAGTGTGCAATGCCAAATTAATAAACTGAGCGTTACACAAGGAGTAAAAACTAACACAGCTCGTGTGTTTCAAAGATTTCTCTTTCTGAGTTTGTGTAGTTCCTCTTCCTATTTCCGATAGTAACTTTCCCACAATAGGTCCGTGATCAAGTGATTGCTCCATAGGATGTTACGGCTCGACGGCCGGAGACGTTCTCTCCACATCCACGCTTCTAGCTTCCGCCACTTAAACTCATAAAGGAAACTACGCGTAGACGGAATTATTTGAGTATTTATTTTAGCAAATTTTGACACACCTGCGTTGATTTTATACATTTTGAGGGACATCCGTTTTATCAAGAAGGAGATTTATTAATAACTAGCTGCATTCTTACTACCCGTTTTCCCGTAGGAATGAAGCATTTTCCCGAGGTAAAAAGTAGCCTATGTTCATCAGGAATAATGTGGGCTTCTAATGGTAAAATAATTTTTGAAATCGGTCCAGTAGTTTCGGAGCCTATTCAATACAAACAAACAATCAAATCTTTTCTCCTTATAATATTAGTATAGATAGTATAGAAGCAAGATAATGTCAATAGATTCAAACGATACTTGATTTGAAGTTTGTTTTAGCATAGGTTCAAAGCAAATAAAATAAATAAATAAATAATGCTGGACAATATTCACACAACATCATCTAGCCCCAAGCTAAGCAGAGCTTGTGTTATGGGTATTTGATATCTGATATATTTAATACAATACACCAGATAATACATAAATGGTTACAAGGTCTCAAAACTAATTATAGTTATACTAGCTAAGCTACTTGAGAACCCAGAAATTACAAAAAGACTGGATTTTTTTAATCTCACGTCGTCACACACCACCTTAAGAATGATGAATAAACATAGATCTAGTAAAATTCTGTAGATATAAACGTACATTCTCCCAGAGCTAACTCAACAAATGGTTTGTGTGTAACAACTACACAAGCCAAACTTAACGCAAAGACACGCTATTTTCATCCAATCTTTTGCAAGATACCTACCTAATGAACAACCAAGATGGAAATAGACCGAAGTCGATGGAAATAGAAGCGAACAAGACGCGCGCGAAACACGAGCGCGAGGACCTAATTGGACCTAATTTGAGCATTCCACTTTCGAAAAGTTAGTACCCAACATCCCGATTTTTAGCCACATCGATGTAAATAGCAAACGTTTTTATACTTTGGATTAATAAATTTTATTATTAATCCATATAAAATAACTATGATAAATTATATATATTATATCATATTTTAATCAATTTGGATGTTTTATCAGGGTTCTCCTGTAAAGTTGCTAAAATGCAGATCCGTTTTTAATCGAGATTATTGCGATGATGTGTTTGTGTGAACAAGACACCATGGAATTCATAAGTCATAATAACTTAATAAGGTTACGACTAACATAATATATTTACGCTGACCCTATTGCCCTAACTTTGTTGCTATGCCCGAGCAACGATTGATTTTAAACATTAATTTTGTTATCTAGTAAAAGACCACCCACCCACTCAAGGTTTTCAATAAAATTAAAATAAGTGTCAAAGATATTGAAATGTTATTCAAGCTCGGCTAAATTACAATAAAATACATATTACTTATAAATATGTTTTTAAACTACCTGTTTAACCGCTGTAATATCTTCATTAATAAAATTCGTATTCGTGTATCAATCGATAATTTTCAATAACGATTTCATTTGTATGCATTGCGAGTCAAACAGAATCAATTAAACAATGAAAGATGCTAATTAGGCAATTTTAAAATACAATCTAATGAAAAATAGTTGCAACGGATGCAGACGCACGTCCGAGACTATTGATCGACGAATTGTAAATTTTATCGTTATAAAAGTGCGTACTGAGGACGCGCGGCACTACTGAACTCCCGGCACGATGCAGGGCACGTTTGGAACGAGTCGGAAACGGCTCGACATTCGTGCCCGTCTTCAACATTTGTATTCCACGATATACACAATACGATACAACGGCTTACCGTGATGTGCCGTAGATAGGGCCATGAGATACGCATAAAAGTAACGTAACCTAATGGTAACGTACCTTGAACCCAAAGTTGATCGACCCTGGAGTGAATCTGCGCGGACTTTAGCCCGACGCAGAAGGTGGAAAGGACAAGGACGGCCACAAAGAGGACCTTGCCAGCGTCTCCTTGGAGGAAACAGCCCAAGATGAAGAGCTGTTCTTGGAGCCACGCGCGGATCCAGAGCGACGTCCGCCCGCCTTCGATGTTTCCCTGCAAATTACAAATTGAATTTAAAAATCTTACAAAAGGTATAGGCGACGTAAACTTAATTCACCTGAGCTTATTCACCTAGGTGCATTAAATACACTTTTAGTTAACTTTAAACACCTGTACCGCGGCTCATAAAACAAAAGACTTAAATTTACGTAAAAAAGTAAACTTTATTCACCTAGGTAAACACGTGGTTCTAACGGACCATTTCTAGAAAATGGCCCACAGTAATATGTCCATAAGGGTAGAAAGAAACGCAACATGAACAAAATATGCTTCGGTTCATAAATGGCGACTCAAATTCCATTCCAGAAAGCAGCTCCTAAAAAAGTCTCCGAATGTCACAGTACAAACAAATCTACCCCAAAAGCATACAGTAGCCATTCCATAGTCATGTCGCATCATTGTGATCGTTTTCGATTCCGACGTTATATCAATAAACATGCAGGTTATGCGATCGTTTGGGAGATGTTATAATAACACCGGGGTTTAAATGTCGAAATAATTTCCGAGTTGATTGTGATTAATGACAGTCGTCGGGAGTGGTCAGGCGAGGCTGGTGGCGCCAGGGCTTGCTTGTTCCCGTCCCGATAGCCGGCGGTCCCGACACAGACCGAATCTTGTAGCGCTTACTAATTGCATAATAATAACTCAATCGCCGACCCAAAGATAATGGCATCCTCAAAACTACTCCTCTTAAATATCTTATCCCTTGATATTTCACTTGATGTCTTTATCAGAAGAATCTGAAATTACTTTTGGACGTTGCATGTAGGTACTTCAGTTTTATTACCGCCGTAAATGTTCTGTTCTCATAAAAAAATATTAGATTTTTTTCAGACAATGTTGCGTCTATTTTCGGTGTAACGAATTTCCGTACAAAGTTAAAGATTAAAGTATTTACCCTAGTAATCGTAGCGGAAACAAAAAACTTCTTTAAAGAGGAAGAGACAAGCCACGATTAAATAACAGAAAAATCCCAGCAGTAAAATTTATGGACCGTGCTGTTCTCATCAAAACAGAGTTGCTTAGGATCCTAGATAAATAAGCCATAGCAATAATAGTGGCAGATACAGCTGAGTCGGGCAGGCACGGCGCGGTCGAACTGGCAGCGAGGTGAATGTCGGGCGCACTGGGTGGGCGTGACGTCACGGCCGGAATGCGCCCGCGCCTCCCTCCGCACCACACCACGTGGATCGTACGCAACAACACGCCACTATGCCGCATCGCTTGCACAAACTGAGCCACTTGCGCTTCATTCAGGCACAGAATTAAGAGTATTAAACTACCAACATCTTGCGCTGGTGATATTTCAGTTGGGCAATGTTTGTGGACTATATCCGTACAAGATAGAGCAATAGGATTACTGGTAATCCGCGAGCGTTGGCGCCGACGAATGCATTTCCTGTAGATAAGGTTGCTACTGCTACTGTGGATGTAGACAGGTTCTCACGGCGTCGTATAAACATTGCTTCGTTACAGATTCGGTTTCGAATGTCCGAAATTTTGTTTATGGATTTGAAACATCTTTGATAAATAATAGATTCAGGCGTTACTTTACGGAAGTCTATTGTTTACTTTCTCTGATTGTAAGTTGGAACAATTTGTGGGAGGGCGGGCGGTACACACAAATCACATTTTGTTGGATCTTGTCGGAGGAGGTTCTGCGCGGAATTGTTACTAAATATTGTTTCATCCTAATATTGAAATATCTTTATTTAAATCCTATCCTGTCTTGCAATATTTAAAAGAAAATTTTGAAATTTATTGGTGTGCGCAAAAAATTACAACAATTGCTGAACGGAGGTGAAGTTTCTAGATCTAGAAAATTGCCTCCAAAGCCGAGGGAAGAAACTAGTATGCTATATTTAAATTAAACTGTACATATTGATAATTTCTGTCAGTTATCGTGGGTTTAGATCTGTCATAATGAAATTGATTCGTTACGCAATATCTCTGTAGTATTTTCGTTCGGGTAACGTTTATTATCGTTGGAATATTTATGTTTATCTGGTCTCCGACACTATATTTAGAATCATTACTTACTCGAAAGTATAAAATTAAATTAGGTTCTGCCCGTGGCTTTGCTCGCACGGTACACATTTCCATTCGAGTCCGAAGTGTACACTGGATCGGTATCGGAGCGCACGGAGCGTAAGGATTTGTTGCTTTGTAGGTATTGATTTTTATGGTACAGCGTGCACTGGATCGACATTTCTGTCGAAACCGCTGCCAGAGATCGGTATTTCTGCCTACAATATCCTCGTCACTACGAAGATATTTTTGCGGATGACGTCATCGGCAAACTTAAAAATACCATTATTTACCGATGCAAAATCCGAAAGCTACAGACGCACCGTATCGACTTATTGTAAATACCGACGTCGCGTACGCTCCTCTTCCGATGAAGTGAACGCGTAACTTGAAGGTAGACTTTGTTCTTCCCAGGAAGTCCGAGCTAGAAAACAATGTCTCCTAAAATTTAATTAAGATCTATTCAGCTTTAGTCGTGAAAAGTCATGGAAACTAATCAAACAAAACTACAGAATTTACTAGTATGGAATATATTAAGCAGTATGGATTATGAAGAAACATACAATAAGACTTGAGAGAGAATGTTTCAGAAACGTGATTAGCAAATCATGCAGTATCCATTGACTTGCATCGATGGCGGCCATATTGTTCCGGATATCTACATATAATGGGTACGTAGGCGGGCATTTCTCATTATCCCATTATAATGCAAGCGAGCTTTTGAATCTCAAAGACAGCAAGAAGGAGCACAACATAATGACAATCATTTTACTGCTTCCGGGAAACACGTAAGATATCGTTCAATATTTTAATTCTATCCAGTTCTATAAATGGACGTAAGCTTTTGCAATCCAAAAAGCTTTAGACATCATTCGACGGTTGGAAGTCTTTGATATGTCCAGCATTACCATTAGTTAATCATATGTAGCTTATGTAGATTAAATTGCGCATAAATCATTCAGTTTACATTAACCGTGCTGCTATGCTTGGATTCACTAAAAACAACGAGTAAATAAACTTGTTCTACGATACGGTGTTCTACTTTCTTGGAACCGCTTACGCTACAAACGACATTCCAACTATCAAGGCTATCATTATCGGAAACAAATATTTTGAATATTTTATAGGCACTTATATTTAATGACTCAATATCGTATACTTCATCATCATCAGCATCACCTACCTAGTCCATTGCTGGATATAGGCTACCCCTAATGAGCGCCTTAGCGCCCTGTCTTCAGCTATATAAATTCATTACTGGCCTTCGGCCCGTGGCTTTGCATTTTTCCTGGAAAAAGGATCTCCTACAGGATGCGATCTGTCTCACTGCCCAATTTTATTAAGACCTGTTAAGTTATTTGGCTGTAATAAGGTAACGAACAGGCAGACACAATTCTTAATCAGTCCGTGATATGTTATTTTCATTTTCACTGGTTCAGCGAGTGTTATGACTTTACGTGACCAAATACAGGCCACATAATGACTTTATCAAGAGATGTTCACTTGATGAAGCCATTACGTGGCCGTAATAACAGTAGATTACTTAAATGCGCTATTTATTGCCTTATGAGTCGGTACTTAACAGCTCCATCTTTTTATTTCCAGTTCAATGTGCGGATAATTTGCCATTACAGTTTTATCGCTAATGTAAAGAAACTCTGTTCTATTCGGATGATGGATTAACTTATCAGTTAGGTAAAGTGACAGCAACCTTGAGAGCTACTATTTAACGTCACATGACCACATCACACAGATCTGTGTTATTAAAGTGAAAGTTTATATTTTGCTTTTTACTTCTTTACGTCAATGGATCGTACAGAAATTTTAGATTTAATTGTAAACCTGGCATGACAAACAGGCCACATTATATACCGGAGAAACACGCAAAACCGAGGGCAGAATCTTGCATTGATATATATCAGGAACTTAAATCAATTTTAATATCAAGAAAAGTGGAAACATTTGATTATCTCGAGAAAGTTGCCGTGTAAGGTGAGCACGGACCGGTTCTTAAGACTTTTTTATGATGTTATTGGTAATGTACTGAGCGAATCATACAATTAGATAGAGAGATCGACGTATATATTACGACGATTATGAAGGAGCTACTGGGGAGGCAAATCGAGGGGAAAATACATTGTGCAGTGATGCGTGTAGTCACGTGTTGAGGATTTAAAACCACAGTTGCGGTGTGCTTGATTTCACCTTGTAGGTAATCCAATACCTTAAGTGCTGCTAATCTTTTGTGGTCAACCGCAACCACTGTATAATTGGAGAACCTGATAGGTATCCCTTTTTACTGAAGATATTTTCCAAAATTGATCACTTTTAAATCTCCAAAAGCTGAATCCTATATAAAGTCATTATACAACTCCAGCGCAGCTGTCTACCGCCTGTAATGTTTGGACGAAGACAAACGATATGTGGGAAAAACAAGAAGAAACGGGACATACAATAAACTTAAAGAGAAAAGGAAAGCATCCACAGATTTAGTAAGGTAGAGAGGGATGAAAGATCGGAAACCACAAGATGTCTCAATTCCACGAGGTGGGCCCTGTGCGGTCTTGTCAGACATAAAACTTCGTAGAATAGAGTTGTTACCTACATTTTATTTTTGATGATGTTAACATCATTGAATAACATTTTCCGTTATGAAACACCTAAAACGTTTGAGAAATCCGATTCTTGTGTTGGATTGTTTATCTAAGTATGTTAGGTTATACTTTTGTGTTTTTCTTTTCAGGTTCTGTAGATTTAGATCAGATTGCGTCATAGGTAAATGCCCAAACGACCAGATCTCATATTTTTGATGATCATAATTTTTAGGATCCATTTAATTTTTTTGTAGCGTCTCTATAGTTTTGTTCACCTCTACCGGTTGTCGTGCGCTCGTTGATGTCTCTATCGGCGCCGCCGATGCGCTGCGCGTGCGCTGGCCCCCACTCCTCGCTCCCACTGAGCCTTAATTGCTTCATCTTGCATACAACCGACCAAGTTCTTACGTTAAAATCGAATGTAGACGTGTTACATTAACCCCAGTGCTGGCGACAGCTGTTTTTATGTTCTCGATGTTTCTTTGGGCATTGTGTTCTTAACTGAGACATAAATATTTATTTTTACGTGGATAATTAATATCATTTTTATCGCGAGAATCTACGTTGCAGGTTTTGCATTTGGCAATGGTAGGGGTGCGCGGACCACCGGGGTCTCGTGCGCCTTCTAGGAAATCGCTACCTTCCCGAAACGGGTATGCATTTTAAACCTTACTACCAAAGGGACAATCTTTCTCAAAACATTCTTTGAACAAATTTTCAAACTTTCTGTGACAGATCGACTTGAATAGCTTTAGCTCAGGTACCGAGCATTGTGTTAGGCTTTTGTTGTTTGTTATCTTCATCTTGAACTGAAGTAATCCTGTTCTCTTTTATCGTTTGTTTACCCCTAAATTTAGACAAGGAAAAGCTATGTACCTAGATATTTATTATTAGTGAGAAGAAATAGGTAAGAAAACTTAAGTTTTTGTTATATATATTTTTTTTTTTTCATTTCCTGTTTTTCTGCCGCTTGTAGGTAAATAAGCATAAATGCGGCATATGCTTATTTTAACTTTTGTTGAACAACGTTCATAACCTTGATTTTAGAAATTACGCGCGGCCTTGATAGTACGCTAGGTAACCACTAGTTGGCGCCACCGGCTTCACCAGGCGCGTACCTCGACGCGATTGGTATTCGCAGAAAAACAATCACACGTGCAATATGACAACCGAAACACGACACTGTATTCTCCTATATCCAGTGAACACTGCACCTTTTCTAGTTCGGAGAGTGCTAGAGCGGCGTCCACCCAGCTTGTTCGAATGTAAAGGTCGGCGCTGTGGCGCGCCTCTGCGGCCACGGGGCTCTCGCGTGCGGCGCTCACTATCCGAGGATTCGAAGAAGCCTCGGAATCGGGAGCCACCATGATCTCGGGGCCAGGTTTGTCACCAATATCCTCATGAAGACGGCCGGAGTCCGTCTGGCGGCGCACGCTGTCATATCACTTGCAGCCACATAACCACACACTTGCACACTCGTATTCGTCACTTTCTATCACTTAGCCGTTTGAAGCACGAAACGAAACCGAGTTTCATTACAATAGTGACGGCGACGCGCTAGCGTGTCATCGGTGGCACGACTCGAGCAACACTGATCGGAGCATTCGATGCGTACATTGGTTGTTTGTGGAGCCGCCATCACGATTCGAACGGTTATGTTGCCGTACTTGAGCGCGACGGAGCCCGAGTACCTGCGGAGACGGCCGAGCGCGCTCGCCCGAGGACCACACACGTGATGTGCCGTCCCTCTCACACCAGCCCGAGAGCGAAAAGAAGAACAGCAAAATAAAAGCACTGAATGAAGCTTCTACGAGTGCCACCGAATCACGAGGAAACAACACTACCATTATATCGCACCGTATAATCTGATATGAAATCAAAAATTAGGGAAATGACGACGAGTTTTCATGGAAGGCAACGTATAGAGTAATCAATACAGTACTAAGTGAAGAATCTGGCACAGATGGGTCCTGCGTTCAATATTGTTTTGGAATGACGTATGAACAGGCAGAGGTACCCATGGCTGAGCACGCACAGACTCTTCAAAGCTGTTCGTCTATATCCATACAATTACCACAAAGAGTGCGTTTGCTAGTTAAATTCCCTCTGTATACAGATAATAAAGGCGGATCAAACATTCGGACGTACCATATCATTTTGTTTACAGAGTTTTCTGAGTAAAAAGTCGAACGCGCCCCCGGCAGGGCGGCGGCTGGCCCTTTGAAGTTACCGACATAAAACGCCGCCGACGGTGATTTAACTAATGAATTTATTTAGCGGCCACACTGAATGATTGCCGCATCCTCCGAACATCATCATCAGGATCTAGGAATGCTGAAAATAAAACAACTTTACACAACCCTAATAGAGACCACATTATAGTGAGTTTAATTTAAGTGGTATGCTTGTTTTAAACCTCCATAGTCTAAATAGGTCACAGGTCACTTCGAATATTTGGACGTCATAATTTGGAAGAATGTGCCTGAATAAAAAACTGACCAATTGGATACAGATCAACCTCAATCAATAAATTGAAACCTTAAACCACACCTGACGATAGCAAGATTTTACGGCCTTTCCGAGAAGCTGGGAGGTGCAAACGGCCCTATACAATTGATTTACCAATATCAACCTACAGGACAGATTAATCCATATCGATACCTATTGGGTACCGCCATTTTATCTATGAAAAATTTCCAGATATTTTGAAAGCAAAATGATGCTCAAGCCGAACGATGCAGAGTTGCGTTTTGTTCAGCAAATATATTCAGTTTAGGATGCCAAGTTCATACATTCTTTGGGGTGGCTCAGCTCAGCAACTCTGAACATTTTGACACTTCGGGCGAAAACGCAGCGGGGTGTCACCCTATACATCTTCTTGGAAGCTCGCGTGAGGTAGACATGGAATTGAGATCACAAAGGAACATTTCAATTATTATCGAGGAATCTTTACGATTGTGTGATTGAACAATAAATTTCGCATTTATACAGAATCCACTTTTTTCAGATATAATTGCTATATCAACTTGAAACCGTACACGACGAAGCCTTCTTGGTAGAATATTTTGTCTTCTTTCGACTTCAACCCAAAGTATTTAAAGAGCAAAATAAAAGTTTCTACATACCTAACGGACCTTAACCTATTTGTAAGATGAATGTAACAACATGTACCTACGTAATAAATACTTGAGACTTAAAAATATATATATATGTAACCTATATTACTAATTAACTATATAATGTAAACTGAAAAATGTACCACACATTTTCACTGTCGATTTAACCTCTGGACACAAATAAATTCCCGACACCACGAAGTGTCAATAAAATTGCAATTTATTCTGGTCGCGAAAATCACTGTTAAAAATTGGTTAGTCCTGTCCTGACCTTCTTGGACATGGGCAGACACTGATGAATTTATGTTGACAGCGTAACGAGGTGAACTGAATTTACACCCTGGTCATTCGCTCAAACAAACTTTAATGATCGAGTGCGGAATGCCGAACCAGACGGATTTTACACTTAGCAGCTTGTGTTCATCAGAACATTAGCAGGCGTTTAATGACAGCCGTTGGTTTAGTTACTTGATAAGTACCTAATGGAACTAGTGAGACTTTTGCGGAATACCACAAAGTTCAGAATTTCCTCAATGTTTTTATTAGTAAATTTGATTTTTTTATGATTCTGATAACAGTGCCTGCAGATTACTTGTGTTACGAGTAATTGATATAAATATTCTTTTGTTCCACTGCGCGCATTCGTTTTTTTTTCACGCGAAAATACCGCGTTTATGATTGCGCGGAGGAATCTCCAAACACATTAATTTTTCACGACCAGCCTTTAGCATAGAGACAGACAAATTATTTATATTTACCGCCATACACACATTTAACTATGACACGTTCCTGGTGAAAGCTAGTAGACGTTCAACTGTGTTACTGAAATAAAACAGGGCATCGTTTTAACATGGGCAAGGTATATTCCTTTTACAACTAATAATTTATCCAAATCAACATATCTTTTTTACAACGGCGTCAATGACAGATTGAGTGTTGCCCACTTATATCGAATATTTTACAATCTAATAACAAAATTATTTCCAACTCTAAACCTATTTTTTTGGTAAGCTTACATTGGGAACAAAATGTTTCCTTTATTCATAAGTAGTAATTTCAAAGTTCTAGCGTCAGAGGCAAAAGCGTCGATCGAAATCATATTCGAATGGTTGGTGATATATTTTATATTTCGAGAAAGATTTGTGAAAAATCGCAAAGGATAGACACATATATCTGTTATACACATATATCTGTGTCATTAAAGCATTTCAACACCTTTATAACCACACCTCAATATCGTACATCGGTTGCGTAGTTCCTTTAAAAAAACCAAAGATGTCACGGTTGGAAAATTTTGGCAAAGAAATGGTAGGTGGATCATGCGAGGGGATAGTGGGACCTAATTTATTCTGTATAAAATGTGACGGATTTGTGGATGTACTTTCCATAAGACGTCTGAGTGGACAACGCGTTAAATTTCTATTTTTAAAGAAACGTAGGATCTTTGATATTTTTCAGAACCACGCAACACACCTGTCGCACCAACGCCGGTCTTCGTATGCCTATACGCCGTATGATAGAGTCCTACAATGTAAATTTTGTAAACTTTGACATATTCGCGAATAGTACAGGTACGTTTAAGTCTCAGGTCCATAAAAAAGTTATTTCCCTGATACTCTTTTTATTTGCCATTACTTTTTTGCTTTAATTATTGTGTCATTTCTGTATAGTTTTAATATCTAGTAAAATTAAGTTTAGTTTTGTATAAATTAGCTGTAGTACCTAATTCTATTCTATTTACCTTTACCTTTCTTGTTTTAATTGTTGTTGTTTTAATTACCTTGTATAAATGCTTAGTTTTTTAACATACTTAGTTTTTTTTTTTAAATAATTAGTTGTAGTACTGTAGAGTCAGCAATCTTTAGCGATAAGTATTGATAAGCTTATTATCTTATCCGAGTACAACGTAGTGGGCTATATTTTTATAAAATCTATTATGTAATTCTTATACCTAAGTTTAAAATATAGTTGTTTGTTGTGCCTATATTTAATAAATAAATAAACACAATACAGAAAATAAATCCTCCTTAGAATATTCGAATATAACCTTCTTGATATGGGTGTAGATTAAACAGATGCGCGACATCCGCAACCAACACAATTTTATTGCGCTAATAAAATGAAAAACCCGGTGCGAGATGAATTTAGTTAGATAGACGCAAGTTGATTCTGCAACACGTCATTTAAAATTCAAGGTAATGAAAATAGTATTTAAATAGACGGTTCTTGAGTTACCCGTGGTAGGTGCCAACCGTTAGAAAACCAATAGGTAGGGTAGATCGCTCATAAAATCAATATAAATATATCTATATATCATAAAATCAGTATACTTACATGTGGAAATGCATTACATGATGTCTAATTATATGACACGTAAACCTAGATAATAATATGTCATATTCAAAAATCTATTTTCAGTTAGGTATACGCGCCCGAACACCGTGTAGCTAATTACCTACCTACTCAAATTATTGTACTATTTTATTTTTATTTGACTAATAAACACACTGAGTATCGTTTTTTAGTTTCGAAAAATGGTGTTCCAAACAAAAAAAAAAAACTTAAATTTCATCTTGAAATCCGCAGCTAGCAGGCTGCACAAAGGTTTTAAAGTCAATGAAAAGAGTTTTTAATGTGTAAAATTAGTAAACTTATGAAGGTTTTATTATAGTTATTTTTATTAGAAAATGTAGAGTGTATAAAAATGAAGCTTAAATGAAGCAATAAAACTCAAAGTTCTAAAACTAACCGCAATCAAATCGAAACAAAATAAGGTTTTCCAAATTATTTGTAATTTATGTTTAATAGCCTCAGTTCGTGGGTGGTCCGCCGCGAGCGGACAGCTAATTGGATGAATTGCCGACTTAGACGTACGATAAACAGACAAACAATTTGTTGTTTTATAACATTATGTAAGCGGCCGGCAGTAAATGTAGTAATACTATAGGTAATTGCTGGCGAACACATGTTTTGTATGCAACCAACGACGGTTTCAAAGGGGTACCACGCAACCAGCTTTTTATGGTTTTGATGTTGATTACTATATTCCAGAGAACAATTCATTAGGTAAGATAAAACCATTAGTATGTTTAGTTGTTAGAAGTATTATAAACAAATTTACCTATTTTGTTGCTTTTAGGTTCATATTTAATCCGCTTTGTACTTTTTTGTATCAACAAGTATGAAACTTTTATCTGCAACGCTACAAATAATGGATATATATCGAAGCATTTAAAGTTTCTTAGTAATACTTCGTGTTTTCTACTTAAACTATTAAAAGCTTGTCTTGTTAATAGCTTACTTAATTGAATAATTAAAACATGAAGAAACATAGTATCAATTCTTTGTAGCAGCTGCGCAACCATGTATGGCGATTAATAAAAAGCCACTTCAAGTAATGATATGAAATAGTTGAAATATCTTCATATAAAGTGTTAAATTTTCGTATAAAGTATGCATTAATTTACAGAAATAACTTGAAGGTAATAATTAAGCTTTTGCAGGTATTTTTGCTTAAAAAACTGGTCACTGTCGTTAATGATAAAACACTTGTATTGTACCTATATTTGTCACAACATCGAACTTACCAGTACCTAGGTCTTTACAATTTGTACATTCATTAACGCGTTTTATATCAACCAGAAGAAAACCAGTACGAAACGCGTGGGAAAAATAGATAACTTAAATTATGACAATACATCGACCGAATGTGGTCATATAGATGCTTCTAACAATACAATCCCAGCTACTGTGCATGGTCTTTTTGTCCGATTCCGAGAGCTAAAGATTACGGCGTTGGTAACAAAACCTCTTAATAAATAAAAACGTAAATAACCATATGGAGCAATAAATTTGTTTATTGTACAATAAAATAATATAGCGAGCTCTTGGGTGGTCCCGGCACAAAAAGCCGGGCAAGATGGCGGAACAACCCGATGAGTATATATCTATAGAGATGCGACGAGAGAGTATATTTGGACTAGTTTCTGACCGTGGTTTTGCCTATTTATATACGTATATTTATTAGATTAAAAAAACGGCAGACCGACACGACATATGAGAGATGATTAATATGTCCTGCGACATGGCTAGTCTCTGTTGATACTGGCCTCCTTGGCCTAAATTTGGATAAGAGGAGATCATGAAATAAAACATCAAGTGCGAGTTGCACTCGCGCACTAAGGGTTCCGTATAGTTGTGAGACTTTGTATCTTGCCAAAATCTTGATTCTAGGTCAACGTGATGTACCCTGTAAGTTTTGGTCTGTGACGAGAATCAATTTTTGTTGTCACAACAAGTACAAAATTACGGTTTTCGGATTTATTTATCTGATTATTTGATACACAAAAAGAAACTAAATTTGAAAGACACATTGCACACATTTTGTGCTATAATACCTTGCTTCTCACCAAATTTTAGAATTCTAGGTCAACGGGAAGTACCCTATAGGTTTTGGTCCATAGCAAGAGTCAAAAGTTTTTTTTTAAGTGAATTAACTGTAAATTTATGGTTTTTGGATTTTTTCCTTTACTTGTGCTTTAGAACCTTGCTGCCCGCCAAATTTCATGATTCTAGGTTTACGGGAAGTTCCCTATAGGTTTTTGTGTGCATGTGATTCCCTTGAAAATATCAAAATATTCGGACATGTTACGGCTGTAATTATTGATAGCGTTGACTTAGAAGTTTTATTTATATTGAGGCTCCAAGAGGTTACGAGCTTGAGTATTTGATCTTAATTTCAACTCGATATCGCCACGCGTTCCTGAGAAAAGGGAGTTGACAGACGGACAGACAGACGGATTTAATTTTTATGCTTCAAGCCGGTTTCACGCAAAGCAAAAGAGGCTGGTTATAATGAAAGAAGATTTTATGTTACTTATCATGGAAATAGAAAATTCAGCAACGCACTTCTCTATCCATGACAATGCACATAAAAGAACAATGATCTTATTGTCACGGAGCATGCATAATTAAATATTACCTACGTGCTATTTTGTATAATGAATGAGTCAATCTCGGACCGGATGGCTCAAAGTAAATTTTTATGAAAGGTTAAGTACTTTAAGTTACCGGCGTGGATATCGGTCCCTGATATTAATCTACGTAGTAGGTCCTCTCGTCATTTAAAAGCACGTATGTGAATACTGCGGCTGCATCTGTCGTTCCCGAGTATAGGCCGTACAAGTCATCACATTAAACATAAAATTAATTAATTATGTGAGCAAAATTACCATGTTTCAGTAAAAAATCATTTATTTGCACATATTTATAATTCAATGGAACTGTTACATTTTATAAGCATAGATTTATAATCATTTATCACATTTATTTGGAAAAATACACAATTATCACAAAATTACTCGCATCAAGTATTACAGGAACCGTCGAGGGAGTTTTAGTAGATGTCGCTTCGACGATCGGAGAACGAATTTGAACGTCGTCGATCGGGGAACAAGAATTGCTGTCGATCGGAGAACGAATTTGAACGTTGTCGATCGGAGAACAAGAATTGTTGTCGATCGGAGAACGAATTTGAACGTCGTCGATCGGGGAACAAGAATTGCTGTCGATCGGAGAACGAATTTGAACGTCGTCGATCGGGGAACAAGAATTGCTGTCGATCGGAGAACGAATTTGAACGTTGTCGATCGGAGAACAAGAATTGTTGTCGATCGGAGAACGAATTCGATCGTAAGTGCAAAACGAACACTACATTAACCATCCTCCTCGGATCTAAAGGCTATTAAGGAATTTCAAGATGCACAAGTAAATTTGAACTAGATAAACGTTACTAAAGGCACCCTTATCACATCACATCACACTAATATTATAAATGCGAAAGTTTGGATGGATGGATGGATGGATTTTGTTACCTCTTCACGCCAAAACTACTCAACGGATCGGGATGAAATTTTGCATATAGGTCATTCTAATCCTGGAATCAAACATAAGCTATATACTTTAGCTTGTTTAAGCTATATCCTATAAATCTGTTCCCATGGGATAGAAATCACCTTTTAACTTTTCCGTAGTAAAAATGCGTGCGAAGCCGCGGGCATAAACTAGTTAATATATAAAGTTAAGTATTGATATGGATCAGTTGAGCTACCTGAAGATTGTTTGAACAGTCTGCAGTTAGCTGAATTGTTTCAATTGCAAATATTAGTTCTAATTTATTTCCATTATCTGATTTTAATTTTCTATGTGAATCAAGTTACTATAAACTTTATTACAAATTTCTTAAGAATTAAGCATTTTCAAACTTTTGAACGAGGATTTTTAATAAGTTTACTTAATAAAGGTACAACTTTTTACTAAGATTTTGTTAATTAATTAACAACAAACAATTTTCCTAAATCGGTAAAATGAGATAATGACAAGTCATCAAGCAACCCATAAAACGTTGGAATTTTATGAACACTCAAAATAGCTTAAACTACCAATTACGACACTAAAAGCCTGTTTTATTGTTATTTTGTGTAATTTTATAGTAGAACGGTATATTTTATAGTAATCTTGTAGTAAAAAGATAATTTTATAGTAAATTACTCAATTTTAGAGAGTAAGTAGATAATTAAATGTGTATAAGCTTGTAATCGGAGTCTTTATTGTATAACTACGAAACGATTTCGTAGCGCTCGTAGCGCTCGTAGCACATGTAGCGTAGCACTGGCGTAGCACTAGTGCTACGGTTTCTGGATGCTACGGGCAATTAGTTCATCACATCACATTAATATTATAAACTAGCTGACCCGGCGAACTTCGTATCGTCAAATTTTTTTTTTTTTTGAATTTTTCTCTCCGTAAGAACCATCCTCGTACTTCAAGGAATATTTAAAAAAAAGAATTAGCGAAATCGGTCCAACCGTTCTCGAGTTTTGCGCTTAGCAACACATTCAGCGACTCATTTTTATATTATAGAAGATTAGCGGGCCGTCCCACGGGTGGATATTTATTCATAAACATATAAATATAGCACAATGTCAGATGCCTTTATTCAATTGAATTCAAAGAAAATTAAAATCAAATAATAAAAATTAGAACTAGTATTTACAATTGAAACAATTGAGCTAACGGCAGACTGTTGCAAACAAGCGCATCAGCATTGCCATGCAGCGGGGCAATGCAGCCAGCGTCTTGGGGACGCTTCGACTGGTATTGATATGGATCAGTTGAGCTACCTGTAGATTGTTTGTAGCATATGTTACTCAGGGATAATGTAGCATTCTACTGGTGAAAGCGTTTTTGAAATCGGTCCAGTAGATTTTTAGTTTATTCGTTACAAACACACAAATCTTTCTCTTTATGGTATTAGTGTTGACCAGCTGTGCCCCGCGAATTCACCCGCGTGGAAATTCCAGAATTTTATTGCACAAATAGGTCTAGTTTAGTAAAAATAAAAAATACGTGATGCAAATCATTATTTACTTTACGATATATTTAAATCGACCAATATAAAGTTATTTCCTTCCCAGTGAATGCCACGAGCTTACGGCAGGTACAGTTAACGCGGTGGTACTACCTGTAAAGCTTTTTCTGATAACATTATGGCACTTGGTTTAGCATAGCTTAGGCTTACTAGTTATATCAGGTGAGGCATATGTATGATTGACGGATATTTGGGAGTAAATAGGTTACCTTGCGCTAGGCTACGATAATAAGTTACCTTGTGCCAGGCTACATATTGAGTTTTGGGTTGGTGTTTTGAGTCGCGAAAGGCCAAGGCATGCCGAGGCCTTCGCGCGACGGGGCGGGGAGGTTTTCAAAAGGCCCTTCTCAGGGCCCCTCCCCGCGGGAGTCGGACGAGGGACATGTGGCGGTTGTTGGAGAGGTGTGCGTCGGTTCTCCGCCCAAACAAGGCCCTTCTCAGGGCCCCTCTTCGGAGGTAAGGGCGGAGTCCGACACGGCGGAGGGAGTGCTGGAGAACGTGGTGGCCCGGAAGCGGCCGTCTTCCTCGTTCTTCGTGCCCGGGTATTTAGACTCGGACACGGAGACCGAGGGGACAGTGGCCGCTAAGGTCAACACGTCCTGTAGAGGGAGGAAGAAGTCGGGGAAGGCTTCGTCGGCCAGGGGGGCCTTTTTGAGGCCTCTCCCGGTCGACGAGGCTTTGTCGGAGGTCCTGCTCAGCAGGAAGTATGGGAAGGAGCGCGCCGCTGCTGACCCCGATCTCACGACGACCGGTAGCGATACCGATGCCGCCGTGCGGGTCGGGGACATCAGCGCGCTGAGCGCTCAAGAGTTGAGGGCCCACGCTGGCGAGAAGCTCGCCTGTATCCTGGAGGTTGCCAGGAAGTCCGGCAACCTCAAGGGCGAGTTTGTCGGCCGCCTGAAGGGGTCGGCGTCTAGTCTGCGGGAGGTGGTCGATGCCCTCGCAGACCGGAGTGAAGCGGAGGAGACGCGGCGCCTGAGGGCAATGAACGGCCGTCTACGGCTGGAGACGGAGGCCCTGAAGGCCGAGGTGAAGTCGCTTCGTCGCGCCTTCACCGAGGCGAAGACGGAGGCCGCCGCCGCCTGTAATGCCGCTGCTGCATCCGCCGCTGCAGGGAATCAGGGGGCCCCCGCCATGTTGCAGGTGGGGGCGGAATTAATAGAAGAGCTGAAGCGCTCCTTGACCTCAACGTTCGGGACAATGTTGAACGCCCGAATCGCGGGGATTGAGGAGCGCCTCCTGCCGGCTCCGGTCGTTCGTCCGCCACTGAGGGCGGACACAAAAAAGGTTGCAGAAGTGGCCGCGCCGCTGAGGCCAACACCACCTCAGCAGGCGCGTGACCAAGCTTCCGAAGCAGGCAAGAGGGCGGCACCCGCCGTGGCACCCGTGCCAGTCGCGGGTCCCTCGAGGGAGGCTGCCCCGGTCGCTGTCGCCGTTCCCCAGTCTGGGGAGACCTGGGCGACGGTGACGAAGAAGGGAAAGGGGAAGGGGAAGAGTTCTTCTCCCCCCTCTGCACCTGCGCCTGCTCCAGCGGCTCGTCCCACCGCTTCGGCCCCAAAGCCCAGGGCGGCGCTGAGGTCCCCGAAGTCCGCGGCTGTAGTGCTTTCGCTACAGCCCGGGGCTGCGGAAAAAGGGGTGACCTACTCCTCCGTTCTCCAGTTGGCGCAGGAGAAAGTGAGCCTCCAGGAGATGGAGATAGGACGGGTCGGGTTCCGGCGGACTGCCACGGGAGCCAGGATGCTGGAGATCACTGGCTCCCAAAACGGACAAAAGGCCGACAGGCTCGCGGAGAAGCTCCGCGAGGTCCTGTCGGAAGTGGCTAACGTCACCAGGCCCGTGAAATCCACGGATATCCGTGTCACGGGCCTGGACGACACGGCCACCAAGGAGAAGGTGGCCGCAGCGGTCGCCGAGGCGGGCCGCTGTGATGTGCGGCTCGTCAAGGCCGGGGAGATCCGCTCCGGCTTTGGTGGCACCGGGTCCACCCTAGTTTCCTGCCCGATCCCGGCAGCCAAAGTGCTGCTGGAAAAGGGCAGACTGCTGGTGGGGTGGAGCTCGGCACGAGTGGTGGGGCTGGGGGAGCGTCCCATGCGCTGCTACCGGTGCATGGGGCTAGGGCACACGCGCCCCCAGTGCCCCGCGGCGGCGGACAGAGGTGACCTGTGCTTCCGGTGTGGAGGCGAAGGTCACAAGGCGGCCACCTGCGGAAGGGCCCAGCCACACTGCGCTATATGCGCAGAGTCTGGCAGGCCCTCTGGGCATGTAATGGGGGGACGCAGCTGCGTTCCCCCAAAGACGAAAGGGAAAACCGCCGGGGCCCGGATCGCCCCCGCTCCCTCTGCCGGAGCTCACGCGGCGTTGAGCCGAGAGGTTGAGATGGCTGACTGATGGATCAGGTCGGCCATCTCAACTTCCTCCAGACGAACCTCAACCACTGCGCCGGGGCTCAGGATCTGCTCATGCAGTCCCTGGCGCAGTGGGAAATTGATTTGTCGGTCGCCGCGGAGCCGTACTACGTCCCCCCCGAAAACCATTGTTGGGCTGGGGACCTGGACGGCTCCGTGGTCATTATAGGGAAGGGAAGTGGCGTCCCCCCCCTCTCAGTAGAGGAGAGGGGTTCGGGGTACGTGGTGGCCAAGTGGGGGGTGTATGCGATAGTCGGCACATACTTCTCCCCCAATAGAACCGCTGCAGAGCTGGAGGTCTTTATGGACCTCCTAGCCGCGGCGGTGCGTAGGCAGGCGCCACGTCAGGTCCTCATCATGGGGGACCTGAACGCCAAGGCCCGGGACTGGGGCAGCCCCACTACTGACGCTCGAGGGGAGATCGTCAGGGAGTGGGCGCTTGCCACCGGGCTGACCCTTCTTAATAGAGGGTCGGCCCACACGTGCGTGCGACAGCGAGGGGGGTCCGTGGTGGACATAACGTTCGCCACCCCCGCTGTTGCGGCACATGCCCGGGCCTGGAGGGTGATGTCGGAAGTGGAGACTCTCTCGGACCACAAATATATAAGGTTCGAGATATCCACTTCCGATGTCCAAGGGGGGGGCCGTCGTGGGGCGCGGGCGGACTTTCCGCGCTGGACGGTCAGTCGCCTCGACTGCGATCTTGCGGTTGAGGCGGCGATCGTCCAGTCGTGGTTTGCCGCGCCCACGAACCCGGAGGTGGACGTAGAGGCGAGCCACTTCCGGGATGCGGTGACGGCGGTGTGCGACGCCGCCATGCCCAGGGCCCGGCGCCTCCCCGGTCGCCGCGAGGTGTACTGGTGGAGCTCGGAGATCGGGGATCTCCGAGACGCCTGCTCGGCGGCGCGGCGGCCCTACGCCCGCTGCCGGAGGCGGCGTCACGGCCGCACCGACGGGGCGCTGTCAGCGGAGGAGCTGGCAGCCGAGAACCAGCTGTACAACTCCTACCGCGAAGCGAAAAAGGAGCTGCAGCTGGCCGTCGGTCGGGCCAAGACGCGGGCCTGGGAGGAGGCTCTGGAGGGCCTCGATAGGGACCCGTGGGGACGTCCGTATAGGGCTGCCCGGAAAAAGTTCCGGGGCCAGACGTCCCCGATTGCGGAGTCCCTAGAGCCGGAGCTTCTGGGCAGGGTGATGGAGGGGCTCTTCCCCGACATCGACCCCCTCCACACCCCGCCCGCGATGGCGGCGCCGCCCCTCCTCCCCGAGGAGATTGACCCGGCCTCCATCCCACCTGTGTCAGAGGTGGAGATGGAGTTGGCCGTCGGACGCCTGCGCGGCAAAAGGACGGCCCCGGGTCCGGACGGGATCCCAAAGCGGGTCCTGCGGATCGCCTTGGGGGAGATGAGCGAGCGGCTTCGGGAACTGTTCGACGCTTGTCTCACGTCTGGACGGTTCCCGAAGCTTTGGAAGGACGGGCGGTTGTGCCTGTTGCGGAAGGAAGGTCGAGCCGCAGACTCGCCTTCCGCATACAGGCCAATCGTGCTGCTGGATGACACGGGAAGCTGCTGGAGAGGGTAGTGGCTTCCCGTGTCATCCGGCACCTGGCGGGGACTGGGCCTGACCTGTCGCAGGCCCAGTATGGATTCAGAGCGGGGCGTTCGACGATAGACGCCCTACTCTGGCTCAAGGGCTGGACCCAAGATGTGGTCAGCCGGGGAGGGAAGGCGTTGGCTGTTTCGCTCGACATTGCCAACGCCTTCAACAGCCTGCCGCACGGAACCATACGGGAGGCGCTCCGTTATCACGGAGTGCCCCTGTACCTGCGGAGGCTGTTGGCGGACTACCTCCAGGACAGGGAGGTCCTGGTCGAGGGACGCGACGGCTTGAGACACCGTCGCGTCGTCCGCGGGGTTCCACAGGGGTCGGTGCTGGGACCGCTCCTGTGGAACATTGGCTACGACTGGGTGCTCCGGGGCACGTTCCCCGTAAGTATGCGAGTGGTGTGCTACGCGGACGATACCCTGGTCGTGGTCAAGGGGAGGGACCTCGGGGAGGCGATGCGGTTGGCCACGATGGCCACTACCCTAGTGGTCGACCGCATCCGCTCCCTGGGATTGGAGGTGGCCCTCTCCAAGACCGAGGCCCTGTTGTTCCACGGGCCTCGGGGAGGGCCTCGTCCAGGAACCAGGGTGGTTCTGGACGGGGTTCAGGTCCGGGTTGGGACCCAGATGAAATATTTGGGTCTCATCCTGGATGGGAGGTGGACTTTTGGGGCCCATTTCGCCCAACTGGCCCCAAGAGTCCTGGGAGCCGCGGCCGCTTTAGGGAGGCTGCTGCCCAACGTGGGCGGCCCGAGCGCCACATGTCGCCGGCTGTACTCCGGGGTCATCCGGAGTATGGCCCTGTACGGGGCACCGGTCTGGGTGGACGCCCTCAGTCGCGCGAACCTGACCCTGCTGCGACGTCCGCAGCGGGTCATCGCGACGAGGGCGATACGCGGTTACCGGACGGTGTCCTGGACAGCAGCATGCGTGCTGGCCGGTGATCCCCCCTGGGCTCTTCAGGCGGAGATCCTCGCCGAAGTGTATCACTTTGTGGCGGCGAGGAGATCTGCCGGGGAGCGCACAGTGTGGGAGGAGGTCACGCGCATGCGGCGGCTGGCGCGGGACGCCTTGTTGCGGCGGTGGGCGGAGGACCTAGCACCACCGGTCCCTGGTCAGTGGACGGTGGACGCCATCAGGCCGGTCCTCCGAAGGTGGGTGCGGCGGCGGTTCGGGTCGCTGACCTTCCGATTGGTGCAGGTACTTTCCGGGCATGGATGCTTTGGAAAGTATCTGCACCAGATCGCGAGACGGGAGGCGACCCCGGTCTGCCACGAATGTGGGGCGCCGGAGGATACGGCGCTCCACACGCTGGAGGCGTGTGCTGCGTGGGGTCCCATGCGGCACACGCTTTCAGCGTTTCTGGGCCGGGACCTTTCGCTGCCGAGCGTGGTGAGCGCCATGCTCGACGGCGAAAGGGAGTGGCAGGCCATGGTCTCCTTCTGCGAAGAGGTTATGTCGCAGAAGGAGGCCGCTGAGCGGGTCAGGGAGGATGACGCCCAATCTGACCCGCTCCGGCGCAGACGTCCAGGGAGACGAAGGGAGCGGTTCGCCCGCCTCCTTCGTCCCCCGTAGTGGGGCCACTGGTGGAGAGTCGGGGGACTCTCTGCCGGCTAGCACGGCTCCACGCGTCTGAGGGGTGACCTGAGTGAAAGGGTTGCTCCACCTTGAGGCCGAGGCCCGGACCGGTTCCCGGGCCACCCGCCGGAGCGAGATGGTGAATGTGACCGCGACCCCATCTCGCCCCATGACGGCGGTGGACGTTTCACGGGGGGGTTTTAGTGAGTTCGAGTCCCACATACCCCCTTCCGTCACCCCCATGGCGGAAGGGAAGTGCGAGGGCATTTCCCCCCTCCAAAAAAAAAAAAAAAAAAGGTACAGTTAACGCAAAAAGCCCAAGACAAAAATTTTCGTTTAAGACAACCAGCCACAATCGTGGTAGGCCACGATTGTAAATAAATAAATAAATAATGCTGGACAATCCACACAGCATTATCTAGCCCCAAGCTAAGCAGAGCTTGTGTTATGGGTACAAGATAACTGATATACTTGATACAATACACTACATAGATAGATATTTTTTATTATGCGTACATAGAAAACACCCAGACCAACGGAACAAATTTTTGCAGATCGTAGACAAATTTGTTCCGAGGCGGGAATCGAACCCGCAACCTACTGTGTCGCAGGCGGAACTGCGTCGATTGTGGCTAGTCTTGGTGTCAAATTTAAAGTACTAAAAATATAGTATGGTTAAAATATTTGTATGTCTGTATTCGGAGGCTAGTTATTAACTGCTGGGTAGAAACCTCTTATAATTTTTTTAGATTTTTTATAGGTTTTATAGACCCCACACAAAGAATATACCTTATTGATAAAGCACTCAAATATCGTATCACTTGGAGTGTGGATCATTATGCAATCCTGCGCAGGCGGCCAACTGCCTGATGGTATTTATTATATTGTCATTTGTTTGTATGTGGACCGCTTGAGTTATCTCGGACAAATGACACCTATAATGCTGATGAATCTTAACACGTCCAGTGCCACTGACTCGCCCTACGTGTTCACGTAATTTTTATTCCAGTGCCGGTGACGCACCTGGCGCGTCAACCGTGAAATGCACGCGGCATCCGGCAACAAATAATGAAAATCGTGGTGGCATTGAAGGTGTTAAAATCAGCGCGAGATCAGAGTGGCTGGAATGGGTTTGCATAACAACAAAACAAAAAAAATCGTTTATTACCGCTGAAAGTCAAGAAGGAAAAGAGTTCGTTTAAAACTATTGGATTGCTGTTATAGTATGAATAGTAACTCGTTTCTATCCGGTAATGGCACTGCACGACGCTAAATGTATGGGAGGAGACGAAAACGACTAACCTCGCTTATTCCATTGGATTAGAAAGAATTCGTAAACATTTTTTTAAAGGTAACAAATACATCTAAAATAGATAAAATGCCGCAAAACGTAGAAATTACAAAAACTCGCCTCTTTCAATAGAACCAATTATTGTGGAAAATAAATAACCATGCTCATGCCAAGAGAATGAGAATATCTTAGATGATTCCTCTAAACCTCGAATTTTGAGTCTTTATTCTAGAAATAGTTTTCGTAAACTATGAACAACACATACGACGCAGAATAGGACGGAACCTCTTTTAATGTTAATATTATACGTCAATCATAATGAGATGGGACCTGAGGACAGAGTCTATTTGATGTTAGTAACGAGATCTGGGCTGCGATCACGGTGTGGTAAGGCACGGCATTACGGCTCCAACGTTAGCAGTTGAAACGTTCGGGTGCGCGTTCACAGGCCGACATCGGACTAACGACTGACAAGTGCGCCCAGTGATCGGCAATCCGAATGACATCATTCGCATTAAATAGAAAAGTTACCTTCAAGAATCCTCGCCGGTATTGCTGACAGTCCGCTCCGTGCGGTACGGATCTTTTATGTCAAACCATTGATGGGGCCAGTGCGGTTTGTCCCATGCCCGTTCGGGTCGCGTTCACAGGCCAGCATCGGACAATCCGCGCTGGCGAGGATTTTTGAAGGCCACTTTTCCCTTGAATGCGAATGACGTCATTCGGATTGCCAATCAGTGGACGCACTTGTCAACGGATTGTCCGATGTCGCCCTGTGAACGCGCACCCTAACGTTTCAACTGCCAACGTTTGAGCCGTAATGCCACTGATTGTGACGTCTCCTTTTTCCATACAATTGGGTACAGCGCCTCTATCGTACGGACAGGGAACTACGAAAATCCCATACAAAAAGGAGACGTCACGATCACGTCTCGTTACTAACGTCAAATAGACTCACTCCTCAGGTTAAAGTTAAAGTCTGACCATGTGAAAATCTAGATTCGAGATATGGTCCAGATAGTTACACTTTTTAATTTTATAACCTAACCTTACTATTTCCTAGTCCAAACAGCAATGAAAAAATTGAGACCAAAATGTGAGTCCCCCGATACCTAATCCTACCTAATCACACTAATATTATAAACATAGTGGATAAATTTAGGTCTTGACCTGGAATAAAACGTCTCTTTCCTATCTCGCAACCTTCCCATCTCGTAACCATTTTTATAATGAGTGATACAGTCAGCTCGAATTACATACTACTTTACTAATATTATAAAGCCCAAACTTTGTGAAATCGCAATTTTTGTTACCCAGAATCTCCAAAACTACTGAACGGATCAAGATAAAATTTGGCGTACGTTTAGAGCAAAGCCTATCTAAGATAGAATAGGCTACTTATTATACCAAAATACGTGTGCAAAGTCACGGGCAGAATCTAGTCATACATACATTTTCAGCCTATACTACCCACCGAGAGATGATTCTGAAAAAGAGCGGCAATTTTTTTAAAGTATGGCAGCCCTAAAATTATCCCGAAAAATTTCCCGGACATCTAATTTTCTAGCAAAACATCATCATCGAGCATAATTATGCCCTGATTGTTTTGAATAGGACAAATGTGATTTCGTTCGTCCAAGAAAGCCTCGCAGTCATTTTCTTCATCCATGCTTATATCAATTTAAACATAGACCATTCTTTATTCGCATAGAAATAACCTCTAAAGTTTCCATAGATACAACGCGTACGAAACTAGTAGAAACTGGTTACCTACCTACAAAATTAAATTCTTTGCCAAAGCTAATTTATCCTAACCAATACAATAAGAAAGGTTTCAGACCACGCACAGATAATCATGGCAATCTCATCCATTAAGTCAAATAAAGAAACTTGATGTCCCTTGCCTTCTTGGAACCTTCTCGTTAAACACTCGCATTAGTTTGTGTTAAATTGCATTTGGCCCATTTGGCCACCTCAGAGCCATGTAGGCATTAGTACCAATCAGCCTGAGAGGGAATACAATTTGTCGGCTTTAAACGACGCCGTAAAATCACTGATGTCTGGGGTCATACGAACAATTTGTAAAAGTGAAAGTCAGTAAAGCTAAGGGGTTTGTAAGATACTAAACAGCTGTTAGAAGTTGACTGCCTCGTTGGTCTAGCGGTCTGCTTGTTCAACAGCTGATCCTGGGTTCAAATCCTGGGTCGGGCCAATAGATGTCATTAGGGTTTTTCTAGCTAGAAAAATTCACAGTAGCAGACCGGAGTCAGGAAGTTGGCGGTGTTATACCCCCGTGCCTCGGAAAGCACGTTAAGCCGTTGGTCCTGCGCTTGTCCTCTCCCCGGTTGTATCGGAATAGAGAGAGCACCGGTGTTTGCGCACACACTTGTGCACTATAATATGTCCTTAGCATCTGGCTAGTCTAGATGAGACTGGCCGCCGTGGTCGAAATTCGGCTAGCAGAACATCATCACTAGAAGTTTAAAAAGGACCAACGTGGATATAACTTTTACTATAGACGCGAAACTAAAATTATAGACTGATAGAGAAGAGTGGAAGAAAAATATATTCGGGCGACCCATACCTAAAGTAGGTTAGGACTGGAATATAAATAAATAATGCTGGACAATCCACACATAATCGTCTAGTTCCAAAGTAAGCAGATCTGTTATGAGTGCTAGAAAACTGATTTACTTATTATTAGTACCCATAACACAAGCTCTGCTTAGCTTGGGGCTAGATAATGCTGTGTGAATTGTCCAGCATTATTTATTTTATTATTTATTTATAATACAAAAAAAGATAGATCTGATTATTGTAAAGGAGTGACTGAGTCCTGGATAAGACGTTGGCTACCATTTGGCTACATTTATCCAGGCAAATCGCGTGCGAAGGCAGAGGCAATTGCAAGTTAGATTATAAAAGGACGAAGCAGGGTATAAAGCATGCAAGAATATAATGACTATCTATTAAACCTAACATACCAATCATAAAAATAAACCTCTTCTTGGATCAACTTTGCATAAACTGCGATAATTAATAAAATACATGGTTTTGAAACCTGTCCACGTAGAGGCTAGGTTTAATAATAGGGTAGGCCTGTCGCCACCCGTCGTCTAATCACTGTGTCGCTCAATACTCAATAGATAATTACGTTGTGGGTAGACGGGCAGAGATGAACCACGGACAGATAGGCCTGTTTATCCTCTCAAAAATTCGTTATTTATTTAGATGCAAAGGAATTCATTACGGATGTAAGCGGGTTGACTACGAACCTTATTTGTGTTGGAAGTGCGGTTCTAGACGCGCGCGTTCCGCATCTCTCCGAGCACTACGCAATTCTCTCCGAGAACCGCACTCACCTTGAAGATGTCCCTCGTTAAGGGATGAAACGTTGGTGTTCTTCCTACACAAATAAGGTTCGTAGTTAACCCGCTTACATCCGTAATAAATTTGTCAAACTACGATAGTTTTTATAGTAAAATATGCAAAAGAATTATTGATTGAAACTGTAAGAAAACAAGGCATTGAATTTTTTTTAAACTATTTCGATAATTTATTTATAATATGGTATTAATTTTAGAGAAAATGCTTGGAAAAATAGTAATAGGTTCTGCCGTAAGGCTAGCCATATCATGAGCTAATATTATATTATGTACAACTCTTGAAGATTACCTTCTATATAAGTGCAAGCATTTTTATTGAAAGGCACAGATCTCACTATTATGTGCAATCGATTCAATGAAATACTGCCAGCATTCTGGCACTCTGCCTTCTGGTGACGGCTTAGATTTTTAAGAAATAGATATAAGTGTATATATTAGTTGTAATTGTTTTAATCTATTAAGCTCTTTTATATATTTTGTTGTAAGAATTGTCCAGCATAATTTAGAACAAAATTAAATTTTTTAAATACATTCAATGAATCAATGATAGGACAAAATTCATTCAATAACGTTTTTTACTAAACATGTTTTAAAGTTGACCGAAAGTTCGCGAAGCAAAAGAAAGATTTATAATCGAAGTCGATTACAAAAAGACCTTCCGAAAATGACTTTATTATCATCTTTGCCCTACAGCTTGCCCTTTAATGTCGCCGCTACTGAGAAGCAAAGGGCGTGTCTAATCAGGGCGCCATCCATCTCCGGACTGTAGCCGGCCCATCTCGCCCTCCCTTACCTTTCCTATAGAGACATTAGAGATACTCAAAAATACCGCGATTAGCAAGGAACGCGTTTCCGCCCTTTTTTAAACATCAAGTTTTGGACATTTTTCCCAGAAACTTGTAGCTGACGAATGTACTTGTACGGGAATACTCGTATCGTATGATACGAGTATTCCCGTACATTTAAAAATGTACTTGTACGGGAATACTCGTATCATACGATACGAGTATTCCCGTTGCTTGCCCAAGCAACGGAAATGTAGAGATCGGAAATCATCGACCTAGTAATAGATCGATAACGGCAATGTAGAGATTTCTGGTGGAAATGACGGAACATATGTTTCTTCCTACTGAATTTTATGTGAGAAGAGCGCCTTTTGAGCGCCACGCCACAAACATACCTGTTTCCTCTACGCCAAGGCTCAAAGTGAACAAAAATACCTATGTGCTGAGGAGCAATTGCTGGTAATGTATTGATAGGTGACTGTGGCGTTCAAAAGGTTATGGCATTTTAGAGATCGAAAGTATATCTTCAAAGCTTCTTGAACAGGTAAAATGTATTTACTGTAGGTATAAAGTCAAGCTCGTCAGAGACGTTATTTTATAAAATAGCGGATGCTATAGCATCCGCTTGCAATTCATTAAGAACAATAAAAGAATAATAAAATCTGTGGTTAGAATCCAATTTGATAAACAGGAAAAGGTTATGGTAACTTGTAAGTTTTTTTCGGTGCCCACAACTAGGCTACACAAATTAATGTATCTTTTTAAGGGTAATGCAAAAACGTAAAATCTTCCACAACAAAACTCCTAGTGAGTTACAAATATTATCAGAACCTAGGTAAATCCTCCTCAACAGCATGTATAGGTCCACTACTGGACGCAGGCCACCCCCTGATTTACCTAGGTAAATAAATTCAACAAATTGTCAAACCTTGCTACGCAAAAAGGCTGACTTTAAAATATCAGATTATTTAGGGGATAAAAGGCTTGTGACTGGTTTTGCTCCAACTCGAAAAATAAAAACTAACAGACTAAATGTTTCTTCGAATATTCTTTAGTCTACATATCGAAGCGACAGATATCAAAAATATTACTTTATTTCCGTGTCAGTGTTTGCAGTTTCTAAGTGTACATTATTGTATTTATGGAAATAAAGAGTTTCTGATTTAATTTAATTTTGATAATGATATAGCTATAAGTATCTACATCTGTTGCATCAGGGTTGTATTGATAATCTCATCAAAAGAGTAGAGAGAAAAATAAGAGAGTATCTTATGAAAACTCAATTTTTCTAGCATTTTTTATGATACGGTGCTAATTGATTACTTTAATTTCTGCAAATTATTAAAACGATGAGTGTCTGTTTGTAATTCTTAATTATACTAAGTGCAGTGGAATTTTAATCGTTACCTACGTCGATAACATTTCATGGTTTGCCTTTTCTGTATACAATAACTATCTTCTGCTCGCGGCTTCACACGCATTTTTTGGGAAAAAAGTAGCCTTTACGTTATTCCAGGTCCAAATCTTTATGTGTGCCAAATTTCAGCACATTCCATTCAGTAGTTTTAGTGTTGTCTTTAGCCAAAGATCTTCTTAACGGCACAAACATTCGCCTTTATATTATTAGTAGAATGTTAAATGTGCAAAATACCGCACCTGGTTACATATTTTACCAATAAATTAATAATTTTAGTAAGTGCCCACCTACTTATCTATTTAATTTATCAATCTATTTATTAATTATTGTAGCCTGACATTTAATGAAAGACGTGTTTTATGATAATGAATAACGCACCTGGGTAGGTACATATTATACCAATAAGTTAATAGTTTTTTTATTACCTATCTACCTATTTAATTTAGCAATCTATTAATTAATTACTGTAGCCTGTTATGACATTTAATGAAAGACGTGTTTTATGATAATGAATAACGCACCGTAGGTACATATTATACCCCTCTCTCTCTCTCTCTCTCTCTCTCTCTCTCTCTCTCTCTCTTCCCAGCTATTTATCCCATATGGTGGTGGGGTCAGCTCTCCTAATTGATGTTATAACATATTATACCAATAAGTTAATAATTTTTGTATTACCTACCTAGGTACCTATTTAATTTATCAATCTATTCATTAATTACTGTAGCTTGATATGACATTGAATGAAAGACGTGTTTTACGATAATGGCATAAGATAACATAAATCTAAGTATAAACATTCCCGGTGTTATTTGCTTACTTTCCAAGGATATATAAACTATTCTTGGCAAATTATCTTGGCACCGCGATCAGGCAATAAAATTACCCACTCAATTAGACAAACATCTGATATTCTGAGCTGTTTACAAAGCAAGGTTTGTTCTGTGTTTATTCTGTTTGGATTCATAATGTTAGTGATCTTGAATGGATAGCGAGTGGCAAAATTCGGCAGCGAAGCACGCGCGGCGCCTCCAGGTGTGCATAACCTCGGCCCGCTTTTCTAGAGCATTCGCAATAATTCGCATCGAGGATATACGATCAAGTTTACGTTTTATAATTTATCTCCGTGGCATTTAAGTCATTGGAAGATTAATTACTTCAGTGCATAATGAGTTATTCGCTCAAAAAGTTGATGAGATAGGGCACCTACTTTTCTTGTTTCTGACGAGTGCGTAAGTGCAACACGTTTTATTTGTGTTTCATCTGAGATATAATACGTGCATGTCAATCTGCTGGATATCATAAGAGCACATTAGCATGATTAGTCGTTAATTACGTACATAAGTTGTGTTTCCGCGCCTACCTCTATAACTTAACTTCTCGATAACTTAAGCTGTAAAAATACCAGCCCTGGTAAAAATAGTGTAAGTACTTTTTATAAATAAATAAATAAAGTTCAGGGTGTCGACCGCACCTAACCTCACGTCGGAATCGCATTGAACCAGAACAAAATGGCAGATATACATTAACCTCCTGTAATCTGCGACGCAGGAGGTCGCGGGTTCGATTCCCGCCTTGGAGCAAATTTGTGTACGATCTGCAGAAATTTGTTCCGTTGGACTGGGTGTTTTCTATGTATAATAAAAAATATCTATCTATTTAGTGTATTGTATTAAGTATATCAGTTATCTAGTACCCATAACGCAAGCTCTGCTTAGCTTGGGGCTAGATAATGCTGTGTGAATTGTCCAGCATTATTTATTTATTTATTTATTTTATAATCTTTAAATATACTTTCCATAAGTAAAAAGTCTAAGTTTTCTTTTATTGATATTCTGAAAATTCACTCAGTTGAACTCGAAGATTCAACATTTGGCGACCGTGACAGGACACTAACCATTGGAAGCAGAAAATACCTAACCTCACGTCGGAATGTCATTGAACCAGAATAAAATGGCAGAAATACATTTACCTCCTGTAATCTTTAAATATACAATCCAAAAGTAAAAAGTCTAAGTTTTATTGCTATTCCGAAAATTCACTCAGTTGAACTCGAAGATTCAACAAGTTGAGATTGAGATCATTGAGATGGTATCAACGAATGTCAAATGTCAATCAAATTACGTTTGTGTTGCAAGCGGCGTGCGGTAGCGGATTCCCCGCGGCACCGGGGCGTGGGGGTCGCAAGCCGCGGGCCGCGACTTCGGCGCCCCTTCCACGTGGGTGGGCTTCGCGTGTGGCCGCGCGCTGGGTGGGCCACTACCGCTCGCACGCACCGCACACACTCACATTCACCTCCACACAAGCACATAGCGCAAATAAACACAATAATCAGCTAGCGATACTTTACTCCGTCACCGGATAGAGCAATCGCTCGAGGAGATTATTGCAGGGATCGCGGCGAGCGACACGCGCCCGGGCCCGGCCCGCGTCGTGTCCGCCGGCCCGCGTGTAGGCGGACGCAAACTACCCACTTTACGATACCTTACCTTCAATGACGCTAATTTTCTAATCCGCTTACAATCTCACAATAAACGTACAATTTAAAGGAATAGATTTCTCCCGATTATATTTAAGAGCCTGATCCGATTCCAGCTCGCTCAAGGTTGGCACCGTAATGCTGGATTATTTACATAAGACTGAGTAAAGGTGGCCGTGAATGAGAAGTAAAACCAGATTATTCATTTCTGGGTTACACATTACTTATCGGTAGAGACAGTTTACTGCAGGACATTCCTACCGTATGATTCATCTACTGGTTTTAGAGTTCGGCAATGATTTAATGGAACTTTGAAGGTCACTAGGTCAAGTGGGGTTTCGTTGAAAGGGCTTACTGTACTCATAAGATTTTTTAAACATTAAAATCAAAACTATCAATATCCGGAACTTTGCCCTACGGAGTAACTCTCACATAACCGATCCTATTAAAAAGTAGAGTAGGTAATTTTTTTACCACAATCTCTAATTTCAACTCAACCAACATTAAAATTAACCTCTCAGTCAGACGATGTGTTATGGTGATTCATTTCCTTGAGTGAGATAATTACTGCAAAAACAAGTCGACGAGTGCTTTCTGTGGTCGTTTTGATTTATAACTTAATTCCATCTTCCAACTGAAGAGTGAATAGAAACAGACTATAGATATTTTTTATTATTAGAGTGCCTAACCCCAAACTGACCCTGAGTATGGGGGATTTCTAAGAAATTAAATAAGTACGATCTGCAGATATTAGTTCAGGGTTTTCTGGATGTTTTCTAAGTATAATAAAAAAAATCTATCTATGTAGTCTATTGTAATAAGTATATCAGTTATCTAGTACCCTTAACACAAGCTCTGCTTAGCCTGGGGCTAGGTAATGCTGTGTGAATTGACCAACATTATTTAAAAAAAAACTACACCACGAGGTCAAGTCAAGGAAGGATGCGGGATCATGTCCCGTTGAAGTCAAAACATTTTTGCGGTATTATTTGATTTATTAGACTATAGATACATACATCAATGTTAGCATTTTGAGTGCCAACGACGTAGGTACGCTTGCATGTTCGAGCTGCTGCTGGTCGCCGGTGGGCATTGGATGTGTTAACCGACTACAAAATAAAGGAGGTTGGATCTTATTTTTAACTAGCTGCGCCTCGTGGCTTCGCCTGCATTGAAATTTATGTTTCCAACTTTCTTAATATTTTCTTTCATAATAAATTGTGTATAAATCGTGTAGAGTCTACGGGGGATAGTATGTTGTCATCTTCAATCCCATTCATTATCCACACGACTTTTAGCTACGACTCGGCCAGCGTCAGTGTTAAGAAGTGTCATACTCGTTTCACTTCTTACTCATGGTTCCGTTCAGCTGGGGCCCTATTCTGCTAAACTAATCGCTTCACTATGACAGGGGTATCGTCAAAGCATGACAGGTTTTGGTATTCTACCTTAGATGAAAGAAATTATGATGAATGCAGATGTAGAGACGCGCGTCAAAGAGTCAAGTTTGAAACAATTAATTTATTTCGCACGCACTATCTGAAGTTTTATTAATCTAAGGATTCTATGTGATGATTCTGCGACGATTCCATTGTCATAGTGAAGCCATTTTATTACATTATTTATTTATTTAGATAGTTTAATTGGACCACTTACTCCAACCAAACTTTGGTGGTACAGTTAACTGTACCAGCTAAACCACCAAATATCATGTCCATGAATATCGCATGGACCATTTGCACATTTTACCTACTTTGCCTGAAATAGGCATTGACGCACTCATTAGTTAGGTTCCTACCTACTTAGGTAGGAACTTTACTAATGGGTGCGTCTTGGAAAAATATATAGATAGGAACTTACCTACCCTTTATCTACCGATATTTTTCTTCAATCTACAGATTATTTCTTCAATCTATTAATTTTCTACTTGACTGTCTACTGATTTAGTCAAATTCGATCTTGCAACACTGTTTCTAACAAAAAGAATGCATGAAATAGGACGACGCGTTAATGAATTCTAAATAAGAACACATTTTGACTTTTATCCCCTCTCCCAAGAGAACCGTGCCTACTGATATCCCAGATAAAATGCATCCTATGTTCCCTCGTAGTATGAGCTCAAATCATGCCAAGTTTCATTTGAATTCATTCAGTAGCATATTTTTACTTTCATCCCAAGGAAACAGCACTGATTCCGGGATAAATAGTATTGCTCATTTGAATACATTCTGTACTTTCGGCGTGATGCGCGACCCAAGAATTTAACTTTTATCCCCCTCCACAATGTATCCTTCCCCGTAGTATGAACTCAAATCGTGCCGACTTCCATTCGAATTCATTCAGTAGTTCCGTCGTGATTCACTCCCAGGGGAACCTTACTGAATTCCAAGATAACATGTAGGTACCTATTCCATGTCCTTCCTTGTAGTATGAACTCAAATCGTGCCAGGTTTCATTCCAACTCATTCCGCAGTTTTGGCGTGATGCGCGGTGAAGGAATCTTACTTTCATCCCCTCTCCTAGGAGAACCTGACTGAATTCCGGGATAAAAAGTATCCTATGTCCTTCCTCGTAGTATGACCAAAAAACATGCCGAGTTTCATTTCAATACCTTCAGTAGTTTCGACGTGATGCGCGTTTACGAAACAGACAGACAGACATGAATGAAAAAAATTACAGTTTTGGCTTCAGTATCGTTAATAGAGCGGCCTCCAAAAAAAAATTCAAATATCTTCAATGTACAGAATTGGACCTGTTACAGTTTTATTATAAGTATAGATAATTACGAGTACAATAAAGTGTTCATTCATTCATTCATTCATTCATTCATACATGCTGAAAGAACTTAGATGAAACCGGTAAGAGACCGGTGTTCTAAGGGGCTCCACAAACACACACACACACACAAATACACACACACACACGTGTGTGCACAAATATATATTCAAAAAGTAAATATATTTATATAATAGTTATAGTTATTACAGTTATTACAGTTCTAAGATAATTCACATTGTTCAACATTTCTGACTTACCTTGCTGTCCCATTTGTTTATTTAATATCGGTGTAATCCTTTTTGGCCGTAGTGTTATATAATTTTTAAGTATTTATGTGGAAATTGTAACGCTGTAGCCTCAATAAATATAAATAAATAAACGTAGCTATCACGACGACCTCTATGGCGTAGTGGGCAAATGTCCGCCTGCGACGCAGGAGGTTGCGGGTTCGATTACCGCCTCGGGAAAGTTTTTACGATCTGCTGATATTGGTTCCGGGTGATCTAGGTGTTTATTGTGTTCAATATAACATACCTATCTATCTATGTATTACGCATCAGCATTGCCATACAGCGGGGCAATGCAGCCAGCGTCTACGGATCGATCTGAAATTTTGCATAGATGACTACGCAATATTTCAGCTCTAGACCTGGATAAATGAATTGATATTTGGCCATTCCGATTTTATCAGTAACTAGCTGTACCATAGTCTCTCATATTATGAAACTCCGCCGTGCAAAAAATCGTGTAGGTTCTACGGGGGATAGCATGTTGTCATCTTCAATCCCATTCTTTATCCACACGACTTTTAGCTACGACTCGGCCAGCGTCAGTGTTAAGAAGTGTCATACTCGTTTCACTTCTTACTCATGTTTCCGTTCAGCTGGGGCCCTATTCTGCTATACTAATCGCTTCACTATGACAGGGGTATCGACACAGAATGACACGTTTTGGTATTCCACCTCAGATGAAAGAAATTATGATGAATGTAGATGGAGAGACGCGCGTCAAGTTTGAAACTATTAATTTATCTCGCACGCACTATCTGGGGTTTTATTAATCTAAGGATTCTACGTGATGATTCTGCGACGATTCCATTGTCATACTGAAGCAATTGTATTGCAGAATTGGGCTCCTGATCCTTTTGACTGGACCACCGTAATTTTTTTTTCATTCGTAGGTATACCTACCTAGCCACACATCACACAGAAACCAGTTGACTGTGTACCACAGTAAAAAATATTTTTCTGTGGTCCAGTCACTGACCTTTGAATTGGACCACTTCCTGCAACCAAACTTGGGTAGTACAGTTAACTGGACCAGCTAAACCACCATATATCATGTATGGTAGGAACCTAACTTATTTTTCCAATACGCACCACCTTAGTAGTTAGGAACCTAATTAATGGGTGCGTCTTGGAAAAATAAATAGATAGGAACTTACCTACCCTTTATCTACTGATTTATTTCTTCAATCTACAGATTATTTCATCAATCTACTGATTTTCTACTCGACTTTCTACTGATTTAGTCAAATTCGATCTTGGAACACTGTTTCTAACAAAAATAATGCATGAAATCGGAAGACGCGTAGATCCGTCGTGATGCGCGGTTTAAGAATTTTACTTTTTCCTCTCTCCCAGGGGAACCTTATTGAATTCCAGGATAAAATGTATTTCCATGTCCTTCCTTGAACTCAAATCGTACCAATTCAGTCCAACTCATTCAGTTATTCCGTCGTGATGCGCGGTTAAAGAATTTTACTTTCAAACATTATTGAATTCCGGGATGAAATGTATCCCATGTCCTTCCTTGTAGTATGAAATCAAATCGTGCTAGGTTTCATTCCAACTCATTCAGCACTTTCGGCGTCATGCGCGGTGAAGAAATTTTACTTTCATCCCCTCTCCCAGGAGAACCTGACTGAATTCCGGGATAAAAAGTATCCTATGTCCTTCCTCGTAGTATGACCAAAAAACGTGCCGAGTTTCATTTCAATACCTTCAGTAGTTTCGACGTGATGCGCGTTTACGAAACAGACAGACAGACAGACAGACATGAATGAAAAAAATTACAGTTTTGGCTTCAGTATCGATAATAGAGTGCCCTCCAAAAAAAAAATTCTAAATATGTATCTTCAATGTACAGAATTGGACCTGTTACAGTTTTATTATAAGTATAGATATAGATAGATAGATATAGATAAAAAAATGTATTGTTTAATATTTATGACTAGCTGTACCCGCGACTTCGTTCGCGATTACCTTACCTGCCGACTAATTATTGTACAGAATTGGACCTGTGACAGTTTTATTATAAGTATAGATATAGATAAAAAATTGTATTGTTTAATATTTATGATTATTATTATGGTTATTCTTATGTTTTACTTAATCCAATTTTTTATTTATACTGATATTTTACTCTATTAATTTTAATTAGCAGTACTTACAAATTAGGTACGACTATGTACCACTCTTGTACGAAATGTAACTACATATGTTGCCAATAAAAAATCTAAATCTGAATGACATATAAAGTAGAAAAACGGGTGCGTAGCCGCGGGCGGAAAGCTAGTTTGTCATCAACTTCGAAAGAAAGTTCAATTTGTCTCTTCAAATGTGAATCGGTGTCGCATTTCCCGTCGCTCGGGTATTCAAATCAGGCGAGTTCCCTTTCATCCGGCGCCAGCGATTGATAACCACTGCTTTTCACTGTTTTATTACCTATTCAGGGTTAACACGAATCATTGTATGAATGTATATAATAATATAATAATAATGTAATCCTAGCCGTATTTCGAACACGGCGGCCAGTCTCATCGGAGACTAGTCAGATTAGCAGGACATATTATAGTGCACAAGTGTGTGCGCAAACACAGGTGCACTCTCTATCAGAAAAATTGTATGTATGTATAACAAGAACAAAATTAAAAATTTTAAAAACCCCCCGACGGATTTTCATGAAAGATGGCTAAGAACACTCGGGATAAAATTATCTATGACACAAAAAAAACTAAACGAAAATCGGTTCATCCGTTTGGGAGCTACGATACCACAGACACATACACAGACAGACACGTTAAACTTATAACACCCCTCTCTTTTTGCGTCGGGGGTTAAAAATGGTTTAAGTTTAGGTACTTTTTTTATTCATATTTATTTGGGGGGACTTTGAGTCATTGCTGACTATGTCTGTCCCGTAATTTAACGAACTAACTACCTACTTAAGATCTTAATTATATATAAAATTAACCTAAATAATTTAAACGCCGCATCACTCAAAACCATTCTTCGTGAAAATTTCATTGATGATAATGAAATGAGGGATGGAAATTCATGATTTTTTTCAACGACATTTTTCATGGATTAATGTACATAACTTTTATCACAACCTGTACTTTCCGAGCTTTGTAACTTCTTCCCTCCCTCTACCATTCGCTCTTTCTTTTGTAACTAAGTTCGTTTAAACATATATTTTTTATTATTAGCTATAAAGATATTATCTATCTATCGTAGGTCTACGTTTTCTCACAACAAACTATAACAAGAAGTTATTATACAGGTGAAAGTTTGTGCCGTTGTAAAATAAATTGACCGAAAGCAATGCCAAAACTACTAAACGGATCGGTCTGAAATTTTGTGCACATAAAGATCTGGATCTGGAATAATAGGTTACGCTTTATTCCAAAACACGCGTGCGAAGCTACGGTCAAAAGCTAGTCATCTACACATGCGAGCTTTAAAATGGAATCGCTTCATCGCGAGTTGATCAAAACAATTTTTTTACAATTTATGTACAATGAACTGATGATTGTGGTAAATCATTTGAAAGGTAATTTTGTTACCTTTCAAGTGATATCAAGAAAATTTAAAATTAATTAAATTGGCTACCTAAATTTTTTGTAAAAATTAGTCTTGAACAACCCTTGAAGCGATCCCAGTTTAAAGCTCGCAAGTGTATATAATACGTATACACCGTTGTGAAAAGAATACATAAGATTTGTTAAGATTTTTTTATTTCTAGACAAAGCTATATAGCACTTCGTTCCTAGTGTTGTCTTAGCGCCCTAGACACATAAAATATTCACGTCTTTATAGCTTCGCGTGGTAGGTATATTTACATAAAATTCATTAACAGAAGTTTATGGCATAATAAAATTGACTGATTAAATACTGCAATCCAGCGGAGCCATAAACCCCGATTTGTAAATGAGCTGGCTAATGTATGCGACTAGCTCGGACGGATGTGAATAAGCTATGGTATCTGTTCTGTTACATCGAACAAGGCTGTCTATTCAATAGCTCAAATTATATCATATTCGGTATTCTTGTAGGTATTTGGTAGCTTAGGTATATAAATAAATAATGCTGGACAATTCACACAGCATTATCTAGCCCCAAGCTTAGCAGAGCTTGTGTTATGGGTACTAGATAACTGATATACTTAATACAATACACTCCATAGATACATATTTTTTACTATACATAGAAAACACCCAGACCAACGGAACAAATTTCTGCAGATCGTATAAATATTTGTCTCGAGTCGGGAATCGAACCCGCAACCTCCTGCGTCGCAGGCAGACCTTCGCCCGCTGCGCCACAGAGGTCGTCAAGGTACTCAACATGTAGAACGAACGATTATCCTATGCTATAAATAAAAAAAAATAAAAAATAAAAAAGCGTTAAGCTGCATTACTATTTTCATAAATTTTTGTTAATATTTAAAAAAGTGACTACTACTATCTACTTTAAAAATCTATACTAAAAGAGGAAAGATTTGATGGTTTGTTTGTTATTTTGTATTGAATAGGCTCCGAAACTACTACACCGATTTGAAAAATTATTTTACCATTAGAAGCCCACATTATTCCTGATAACATAGGCTACTTTTTACCGCGGGAAAATGCTTCATTCCTACGGGAAAACGGGTAATAGGACAACGGGTAGTAAGAATGCAGCTAGTAAAAAGTAAAGTCAACAACCACCCCTGTTGAAATTTTTCCGCAAGAGGGTATGGTTGTACAGAGATCCATCGATAGGCAACCCCACTTCTTTGCTGTAGTAGATCACGGAGGCCATCCTCGCCTTGGTCACGTAGGCACGTTACGTGCGTCAACGTTGCGAATTCTGAATTTTTATGTCGCTATTGTTTGGCACGGAGTTTTATTACCCAGTAGCCTCCCAAGTTGAGGAACAAAAGTATACCGCTACTCAACTAAGGCATCACACACACGAGTTGACTTATATTTATCGTCGATATCCACAGTAAAATTGGAATGCCTTCATAACCTTCTTTCATAGGCTAAGAGAGTGAAACACTGTAAGCTCGCCAGGCTCTTCAGAGACCTAGTGCGAAGGACAGAACTCTGCTAAGGTATATTCTCGATAATATTATTAAGTTAAGTCTAGTTAAGTAGAATGTACTTACCTGACTTTTTGACTTTTGAATGTTGAATTAAAAGAAATCTATTTTTTCTTTTCTTTGGCAAACAAATTGAGAAAATATTTTGAAGAATCTGTAAAAATATTTCATGAAGTGATAAAAGACTATAAATTTTCTAATAGAAAACTTATACTCTTTTATCACTTCATTGCATACGACTTAAGTCAATTTGTACCCTTATCAGAGTTATCAGATAGAAATAAAAAAAAATACTCTTTCACTTACGATCTCTACTCTATTGTATTAGGACTGTAAAAATAAGTGTAATGCTTTAAATAAATACATACACAAAAAAAAAACTCACAAAAGTCCAACAATTAGCCACAAGATTTACAACATCGTTTAGTTTTCTGTTCTGTGCTCCTGTCTTTAAGACCTTGCACTAAATAATCGCCTTTATGTTCTCAACTCACTTAGGTAATGAATCGTCAATTATATCCAGGATAAGCGGTTATTTTTATCATAATAAGCTTTTGAATGAAAAGTTCAATCCTTATTAGCTAAAGCTTATCAATTTAAGCTTGGGTAACTCCACATCGAGTGGCAATTCATCATTATTTTCTTATCGTTTTTATCATTATTATCGTTTTGCGACGTAGAGAACTAAGTTGATCGTGTGTTTACAGCCTTTTTGAACTAAAAATGTGTAAGTTATTGAACATTGTCGTTCAATACTCACCTTATATTTCGTGCATAAACCCTTATTGGGTATTTCGACAAGCTTCATCAATGCACAGGAGCTGAGGCGGAACAAAATCGACATACAACTAACCCGAGGTAGTCTGGAAGGAAAAAAATATCAGAAGGAAAAAAAATCTCTCAAATAATGCTGGACACAGCATCGTCTAGCCTGAATTGAAAATTCAAATAATCATGATTACCTACATAGATAAAATCTTTATTCACAATGAAAATTAAAATCATCTTAGAGAAATAAATTGCAACTAGAATTTACAATTACATTGTTTTTTGAGATTTTTGAGTAGTATTTGGTTTTTACAAAATGTTTTTTTTCACTCTGTCTTCTTTCTTCTTTCCTAAGCACAAAATGTTAGGGTGGTCTCGATTCTGTTGGTGTACTTTTAAAAGTGCTGTCAAATTAGTTAATTTTAGTTTATGTTAAGTTTTTGTACTAAACGAAACGACATAATTTCCTTTAAAGATCCATAGGAATAATACAAAATATCAAATCGATCAAACCCGCAGAGGTGATGCAATTGATGCAACACAGATGTAATTCTGAAGTGCAAAGCCATTAGTGCATTGAGCGACATAACAAAGTCACCGTAACGAAGGAAACTCCAGAGAATCCAGCCCGATGTAAAAAGTTCAAGACATTGATCGACGAGTCTGCCAATAGATCGATCATCTCTGAACGGCGGTGTGCGGAGACGAAAGACATCTGATCTGTATTTCATCCAACAGGCGCTTACAATAAGGTTCATTGATGGTTAAAAAAGTATAAGTTTGATACCAAAATAGTAAAATACAGAATTTTGAACTCAAATGACTTAAATAAGTGCTCAATGAAGCAAAAACAGTTGTAAAACCCTTAAAAAAATATCTCTGGGCAATGCTGAAATTTGTAATTGTGTATAGTGAATTTAAAAGTGTGTCTATGGATTTTATAAGTCTGCAATAATGATTTTTATTTATTTATGAATGCTAAGCAGTGTTTGTTCTCATTTTGACTTGTGTAAATTAGAACAAAAGTACTTTTACTATAGTTATAAAGTTTGGAGAGGTTTTTAAGTATAGAGGTTTACCTAATTGACATTTTAAGCTAATTAACGCAATTTTTACCTGAAATTCTTTATACCGTGTGAACCCTAATGGTAAAGCCCCAGATTATGGTAAATATCTTATAAGAACTGCATTGAAAGGATAGCGCAAATTTACTGGACTAAGCTGATTGCGATTTAAAAAAGTTAATGACTCAGATCTTTAAAAGCTTAAGCATTCACTAAGAGCTTATCCAAAAAAGAAGATTAAAACGTAACGAAAATGACTTGAAGTCTTTTTATCGTAAGCCATTGAAAAAACTTGCTAAGCAGAAAACTTTTAAATCAGTAAACAGTGTTGGTCGTCGAGCTTATTGTATCGTTTTTTTTTCGTACCTAATAACAATTTCTAGTGAATGCAAGCATCGCTTCCTCACCCCATTCGTCTATCACTACCGTGCCCTGTAAAAGTAACAAATGAAAGTATCAATAACTTTAATTAGACAGACCACCTACCCACGGATGCCGGACAAAAAACAGACGCACATAAAAACAATTAAGTTTGACCGCAATACCATAAAACAAAGTAACATGACCAATCCAGGGGCAATTAAGGAATATAATAGCAGGAAGGAGTACGTGAGCTACCTAAGCCATTAGGGTAGTTCTATGATCTAGGGATTGCTGCCAGCCAAGGTAATAATGAGGTAGCTATGGCACAGTAGGTTTCTCATAGTCCGTTCCCGAGATATAAATAAATAAATAATGAATAAATAATGCTGGACAATTCACACAGCATTATCTAGCCCCAAGCTAAGCAGAGCTTGTGTTATGGGTACTAGTTATCTGATATAATTAATACAATACACTACATAGATAGATATTTTTTATTATACATAGAAAACACCCAGACCAACGGAACAAATTTCTACAGATCGTACACAAATTTGTTCCGAGGCGGGAATCGAACCCGCAACCTCCTGCTAATGTCTCGGGACCATCTGGGACTATGAGATACCTAACCTACGCGAGCTTAGATTTGACCAGGCTGTCAAACCTGTCATTGCACTGAGTAGGTTTGCGATGTTTTGGCCTAGTTGTAGAATGTAGACGAACCATTAGAATGTAGGTAGTTGATGTATGAACTGTTAAGACTACTAGAGTACACGTCTTTACTGCCTGGCAATCAGGCGATCTGCCATCAGGCAATCTATAAGAGTTAGGTATGAAGTAACCTTTCAATTTTAAAAAGGTATTCTGTACGTTTATCATAAAATGACAAATTGCAGAAAATAATAGGTACCTACAATTGGTGGACATGATCAATTGCACAGCAATATTAGAAAAAATATTAAATTTGGTTGCCTTTTTCCCTTCCTAGAAAATTAATCAAAATCTAAATAGGTTTCCTTTATAAATAAATAATAAATAATACTGGGCCATTCACACAGCATTATCTAGCCCCAAGCTAAGCAGAGCTTGTGAGTACTAGATAACTGATATAATTATTGCAATACACTACATAGATAGATATTTTTTATTAAACATAGAAAACATCCAGAACGCCCTGGACAAATGTCTGCAGACCGTACAAACATTTGTCCCGAGGCGGGAATCGAATCCACAACCTCCTGCGCCACAGAGGTCCTTTGTTAGTTGTTTTAGTTCTATAGCCACATTAGCAGTTTCTGTGATATAGTGGCTTTCTAATCTTTAATAACTACGCGCTAAAAGAGGAATGTGGATAGCAATCATAAATACTAACAAACTTTATTATGTCGATTGCAAGAATCTAAATACCAACAGAACAGCTTATTACAAAATTCTGAAATTATGGACGTAAATGAACATAATTATATAGCTAGAGATAGAAAGGTTTAGTATAGAATTTCTATGAACCAATGAGGTGCATTTTCAACGAGATATCTGGCGGAAAAATCAGCCTTCTCCAATGTGCACTGAAAATTCACCCAAACTTTCCCGTGTGTATCTACGCCTCATAGTTTCCTTGCCTTTTCTATTGAACAATCAAAAATTATAAAACGATAAAAAAGAAGTCATGAATAGCGCCTATGAACGCTCGAATTCATTTTAGCGCAGCAAATGTTGCTTAGCATGATAATCCAATTTATTTAATGTTTGAATGGTTGCAAATTACTTGTGCATTCAATGGTGCAGAACGTCAAAAGTACCTGAACAACTCGAGTGATGAGCTTTACTTCTAAACTGAACCATTGTAACTGACTAAACTGAACCATTAAATGTAGAATATAATGACGTCACAATTGAACATAGGTTAGGTACCAAACTGCTTTCAATATAAAAACACTTCGATGCGAGAACACTTATTTTTTGGGGGGATGGTTTTTTTTATTTTCAGCCTGTATTGCACCACTGCAAGGCAAAAGTTGCCCTTTTTTTGTCTGTAATCCAATATAAGATACCTTAAGAAGTGAAAAAAATACAAGTTGCAAATTGTCTATTAGTTGAAATACTTTGCTTTATAAATATATGATTTTACTTTAAATAATTAGCAATTTCAGTAAGAAACCTGTTAATAATTAAGTTGACTTTATAGTACCTAGTTACTTTTGGAGTGCAGTTGCTCAGCTTCTAAATACAGAAGTTGCATCAAAATAGCTGCTTATTATTCTGTGCCAGCATCGTGGGTGGCCTGTCAGCCGTCACCGCCGCGGCGGTAATCAATTTGTACGCCCTTCGTCTGCACCCCCCTACCCCCCCACTGTTCAGATACTTTCGTCACGCACCCTGCTCACTCATGTGTCTATTAAAACCGTGAGAGCTAGAAGACATTAATTTGAAATAGAATTGTAGAGAAATGCGTTCGTAATTTTTAAGTGTGTTTTTAATCTAATGTGTTTTTAGTTGTTATTTTTATATTACTATGACTTTATTAGATGTTTTTCCTCACTGTTGTATTTAAAAGTAATCTGCTGTATGAGATAGGTACCAGCTCAACTTAAGCCATATGTGCTTAAGCGTCTTAGATCATCTTCGATCATCATAGAAGCATCTATGGATAACTCGTGTTTCAGGGCAGCTTCAGAAACCATCGCTCAAGCTTTCACTTATAAACATACAAGTACCTATTAGGTACATAATAGGTGTTGATGCCGGGTTTTGTTTTTCCTGGGTGAGTTCTTTGTTCTTGTTGGTGTCTTTTTGTTTCGTTTTATGGGAGACTGTAACAGTAGCCTAGCGCGCGTTGTAGGTAATTATGAAAATGTTCAATGGTTATTTCTAGAGACCGGATTAGGTACCTATATTTGAAGTCACAAAATCAAAACACCATGAATAGATACAATATGACACTGACTGACAATAGTAACCCTATTATTACGAAACAAGTTTCTGATGCTGAACAACATTATAAATCTCATTCTTTGAAGGTTTTAATGACTCTATCGGCCTCACCGGGCTGTCGCTGCTATTTACAGCCTATTGTGCATCCAGCTTTATCTACCACAGCGGATCGAACAGTTCCTTCTGCTAATTGAGTCATCCTATCCGAGCTATGGCATTGTTTGCAAAACTTCGCCATAAGTAAACCGCAGTTCAACTTTGTGGGTGGCCGAGTATCTTTTGTTACATTGTGAATTGTTAGATCATTCCATATTTCTATTCTGTAGTCGTGGGGAATCTGATTTTGTTATTGTTCGTATTCATTGTAGGTTGCGCACGAAAGCTACAAAACTCGATCGACATGCTTTTTTACCATTCGTCCCACGGTCAGCCAAACAGTGACACAACAAATTCGTCAGCAAACAGGATAATCAATCATTAACGCGTAATTTTGGAGCCACTGGGTTAAAAACTGAAATTTAATCAAAAGACAGGATGTCGCTCTTGGCTTCTGCTTTTTATTTGTTTTGTTGGCTAGGCGGCTGAACCAACTCGACTGGACCGCGACATCGATAATTCACTCTTCAATCTATCTTCGTGATTTGTTTCCACTATCCTGCGAGATATAGTTTTACCGACTATGGTAGCCACAGCAATCTAATAAATAGCAGTGTCGTTGTTGGTGTAGCGTGGTGGCGAGTTTACGTCACATTTACCACTCTAATTCTCGTTTATGCAATAGATATTAGAGATTAGAGCATTGATAATATAGTAACCGATGATCGATGTTATAAAAATCCAAGGCTTTCTACTTGAGCGATACCAGGCGACCATGCGTTACGAATTTCTACAAATTCGTTGGTTTTAATAAATATTGTCTTGTTTTAATAAATATTGTCTAAATTTTACAAGTTGTGCCAGCCAATTTATATTCTGCCTACTTCTTTTATTAGCTCCTTATTGGCTACAAGTACGGCCATTATCTTTATTGGGACATGAGGTCAATAAAATAATCGCAATTGTGTCGCTTTATATCGTCCACAATAAAAGTAAACGATTTATATCGTTCTCGACTGAGATTGCCTGAACTTATCATCGTAAATCAATTAGTCCGCTCATGTAGATCTTTGAGTGGGTTTATATCATTTATTTCTTTCTTTTTGACGACCAAGAGAAAAAAGCTTTGTCCCTATGTATATGTATAATACAATAATACCTATATTTCTGATTAAGCGTTTTATCAAGCTAGGCAGACTTGGTTGACAGAAACTAGATAGAGTCTATCTGGGTCTTAAAATTATAGATACTTTGTTAATTTTGAGATGTAAGATTGCATTTGAAGATTACCTTATTAACTTTTCACTTAAATACTGTACTTTTTTCGTATATTTGTAACAACTAGACTAAAAGACAAAAAACACGAGAGTTTGAAAAGAAGGATTGTATGTGACAAAGTCAATTTATATTCTGCCTACTTCTTTTATTAGCTCCTTATTGGCTACAAGTACGGCCATTATCTTTATTGGGACATGAGGTCAATAAAATAATCGCAATTGTGTCGCTTTATATCGTCCACAATAAAAGTAAACGATTTATATCGTTCTCGACTGAGATTGCCTGAACTTATCATCGTAAATCAATTAGTCCGCTCATGTAGATCTTTGAGTGGGTTTATATCATTTATTTCTTTCTTTTTGACGACCAAGAGAAAAAAGCTTTGTCCCTATGTATATGTATAATACAATAATACCTATATTTCTGATTAAGCGTTTTATCAAGCTAGGCAGACTTGGTTGACAGAAACTAGATAGAGTCTATCTGGGTCTTAAAATTATAGATACTTTGTTAATTTTGAGATGTAAGATTGCATTTGAAGATTACCTTATTAACTTTTCACTTAAATACTGTACTTTTTTCGTATATTTGTAACAACTAGACTAAAAGACAAAAAACACGAGAGTTTGAAAAGAAGGATTGTATGTGACAAAGTCATAAGTTTTGCTAAATTCAAAGCTGATGACGCTTTTGGCCGGCTTTAAGACTGAGCTTGTAATAATTTCAATTAAATCAACCTTTTCATAGAAGAATCAAGACGATGACGAACTTCTAACCCTTTCATAGCCCAAGAGGCAGATGTCCTTCTCCACCCCCGTATAGCGGCGGCCCGCCCCTGCGGGTAGCAGGGCTGGGCAGTGAATGCGTTAAACAGTGGACACAAGCTTCAAAGGTTGCGGATAGTAACGCCGCCGATAAGCATGCTTCCTGTCCCGAGCGTACAGAATACTTTGTAGAGTTCTTGACCGACCGTGACGATCGCATTCTGATTATTGACAATAATTCGGTGCGGGTCCTCCCGTGGGATCTTGAGCAATATCCCTCAGAAATAATTGAACCATTTGAAAAATGTGGACTTGTCTAAGGATAGGGGCTATTTTGAGCGATGACATCCTGACAAACTCTTAATGCCATGACCTCTTTAGAGGGATAACTCTAGCATTTTGTTGATAACTTGTAGGTCCTACCTACCAATTATCATATACAGGGTTCTTGGTAATTTACAGACACTACGTAAACTGCAGATTCTACCCATCATCACGAACACGTTCGTGAAAACACCAGCCTACCAATTACAGTAGCAAATGGCAATGGGGAACGCAACAATGGAGATCATTTTGGCAGCCTTAGCGCTGTCCAAATCTTTTGAAACTTGAAAGGAGGAATATTTAAGCCAAGAAGTTTCCCCTATTTTAAGTTTTATAAGATTTAGATACCATTTAGGCTGCCATTGTCGCTTTCCCCATTGCCATTTGCTACTTACTTTAATTGGGGGCCAGGTCTTAATTCCTATTTATTTTTTTGTAAATATCCACTGGTAAAAAAATTAAAAACTCCTTCGTCCGGAACCCAATTAATTAGGTACTAAAGACCGATCTTCCGGTTTTTAAGTTTAATAAATAAGTAACTCTATGATTATACCTCATTAATTAAGCTATACACTAATGTTTTTTAAGATTGTTAAATAAAGGCTATTATTATTATTATTATTATTATTATTATTATTATTATTATTATTATTATTAAAGACCGATCTTCCACTCCCACACACACTGTTAATTCTGGGCAGAGCCGTTTTTAAGTTTTGTTTCAAATAAAGCCTCTCTAAAGAATGATTTATTGAATGGAGGGGGTTCCTTCTACTAATACCATGTTTTAGGAATCTTCACAAGTGTCCGTGAATTACCAATAACCCTGTATATGAAAATGTCTGAGTAAAAGAAAAAATCCTAGGTAGCTAAAATATAAATCAATAGGTACCCAAACAACGATTGATACAAAAGTTAATCTTGTTACAAACTTTTTACGTAGAATTCGAACGAAATTCTTCAAGTATGTTTTTTAGCGGTGCTCATGCTATATTATTCCACGCTCCTGATTTCGACGCATACGCATACGCTGTTAGCTTGTTTGCGCTGACGTTTAGCGGGCCCTTGTCAACTCGAGTGGCAAAGGATAAACAACGGATAACTCCTGTCAGCCGAATTGCTGGAGTCAGAGAGACGTTTTGCATTGTTGCCTGCTCCTGTGACCATGATATATGATTTTAAAAGTAATTTTTATAAACCAAAGATAAGTTACTTGTGCCATTTCTAACCTTAGGTACCTAGTTACCTACATTGGTTGTTGATTTGGTTGAAATTAGTGTTACCTATTTTGGCTTGATATGAAGTAAACTATAAGTTAAACTAAAAGCTCCGTGTTTTTAAATAGCTGTTGTTCACGCTTTCATTTAAAATTTAAACTCGTGCGTTCATTGTATTCAAAATACTTATGCTGGTACTTAAACAAAGTAACGCTGCCAACAAAACATTAAAACTGGGGTAAGTACGAGTAATAAATAACCGAAGGTCATTTAAACAAAGCTTTATTTATGTTTCATATGAAGTAAAACATCGGAATGCTCGTTTAACTGGTGTTTCTGAAAGTGTTGTTACTCTACATGCTTGTATTGGTTTATGTACTCAGGACAAGGCACAGTAGCCGATAGCTGTTTGCGCTACCTGTCCTACGCTCTACCTGCAACGTACACAATCCTTATCATTCTATAAAATACTACAAAATCCCCAAATAAATACCCAAAGGATTTCAAAATCAAACAAAACGATGCGGGCGATAAAAAATTTAAACAGCAATTTTAAAAAGATAGAGCACTTTAATTAAGCCCCGACTTTTACGTTTACTTGACCACAATTTTATATCGGAAGGGAACCGGACCATAAATCTTTCTGAGACATGTTTTAAAGCGAAAAAAGTAACACATGTCCAGCCACGTTTTAGAGGGACTAATTTTCTTTGGGATATTTTTTTTTGTGAGGAGTGCGGCGCTTATGCCACCCACGACGATCGCGAGAGAATGATAGGTGCAATGGAACAAAAAGCCAAAAGCATTAGTGGCAACACCATTTCAAGTAACACCACTAGACATATGTTGCAGCAAAGTAAAAGCTTTCGGTACAAGCGAGCGCTGGATTACTTGGACAACGCATTTTATGAATTTTCTTTTTTGCAATTTTAATGGATTTTATGACCCCGACCTAAATCAGCGCACCCACCTATTTTATCATATTATTCTGTTCAGCGAAGGAATTTTCAAAAAGCGATTGGCCAGTTTATGATACCTATCAAAAGCTATTTTTAATGCCTCTGTAAAAGTTTTGTTGTGTATACTTTAAGCAGAGATACGAAGTTGCTCTTTTTGGCCACCATGGTGGCCTATAAGAGCAACTTCGCATCTCTGCCTATACAAACTAAGACTTTTAAAGAGGCATTAGAAATAAGCTTAAGAAAGGTACCACAAACTGCCGCCAATCGGTTTTTGAAAATTCCTTCGTTGAACAGAAAAATATGATAAAATAGGTGGGGGCGCTGATTTGGGTCGGCTTTAATTATTTATTATGTTGTTTGTTTCAGTTGTTTTGCAGCGCGACACCCTACACTACATAGATATAAATAAAGTAGGTATAGATGACCTAAAATAGGACATCCGCACTAGAATGATTTTCCTATTAGTTCAATCAATATCCTTTACTGACACAGAAAATTACAATCAAATAATATAATTAAATTAGAACTAGTATTTACAATTGAAACAGTTGAGCTAACTGCAGACTGTTACAAGCAATCTACAGGTATCTCAACTGATCCATATCAATACCATTCGGATTTAGATTTAGAATTTGTCATTTTTTATACTGTCATTTTTTATATTATCTTTTTGGAATATGAAATTTTTGCTGTCGCATTATTAAATTAAAATTTGAATTTTTAATGGTGAATTTTTATTAGAAATTTGGTTATTTTTATTGATTTACTGAATCCAGGTTGTATTGCTACTTTTTATGTAAAATTTGTATTGTTAAACTATTTAATTTTAATTAGTTAGTGTAAGTGGTTTTAAGTGACCGTTCTAATTAAATAAATGAATTGAAATTGAAGTTGGAGGTGTCGATTCTATCACCACGAACACCACGGCATATATTCGTGCATTATGTGAGTGCTGGATGCGGCAAGCTGAAGACAGGGCGCTATGGCGCTCATTAGGGGAGGCCTATGTCCAACAGTGGACTAATATAGGCTGATGATGATGATGATGTGAGTGCAAACCATAGGTACGTTATTTGCTTTACCAACGCACTTCACGCAAAACTTCACGTGAAGTTGTGGTTGGAATCTATTGAGTCTATAAAACTGACCTTTTGCACACGACTGTACACCACATATCGTGTGCCACTAATTCGCAACTTCGGATAAGAGAAGTAAATCGCGTCTAAAATATTAGCGAGCTTTGCCTGCAAAGACGCTAAATAAAAGCTCGTGGGACGTTGTATATTCTCTACATGACTGTCCCAGGAACACGCTTTAACATCTTTGAAATGCATGTAAAATATTTAGAATTTCTTAGACTAAAACTTAGTTTGTACGAGAATGAACCGGCAACATATTTCGCACGAACGTTTCGCGAATCGGCACACAAAATATTCTAAATACCATATTCATCTTAAAGTTATGTTCTCGTATCTTGACAATCGTCTTAATCAAAGATTCCAGCGTTCCGGTGGTCAGTTATTTGCCCGACAGGCTCTCTTTGTCAGCTTTCGAGAAATATGACGGTCAATAATGGCAACCGCAAGTTAATAACAATCGCTTTTTTATGCCTAACATTGCCGCCAAGTGGTAAAAAGATTCAAGGGTAAACGCAAAGTTAACCTAAAACACTCAACCTTATTTTATTACTTTGGTAAATTAAGTTCTTCGTAACGACCACAGCATAATGAGCGTTTCTCGATTTACGCGTTCATTTACGACAGCACGATATATTTTATTATCCCCGATTGTGGGGGATTATGACGTGATTATAAGATTTTATAATCATTTGAAATGTCAGCGCTTGAATGCGAAATAAAACACAAAAGAATACGAATATAATGAATCTGTGGGACAGATACTCGAGTCCGATTTCGTTTGTATCGTTTAGTGTAGATAGACAGTGCTATGTTTAGGAGTGGCCGGATTCGTCTTGGGTGGTCCGTGGGCCGTGGGTCGGTAGACAGAATAAGGCCGAGATTTGAACGATATCGCGCTCTAATGAAATTGAAATAGATAGCTGGTCGGTATAATCTCGCGTCAGATCAAATCTGATGCATCGTAGCGTAGTACGCCAGTACGGCCAGCGTCTAAGCGTCAGGGCAAGACGTAACCGGGCCGTGTCCGCTTTCTGATTTCATGCCAACAATCATAATGGTCAGTTTAACAATGTCGGCTTATAAAGTAAATAAATAATAAATAAATAAATAATGCTGGACAATTCACACAGCATTATCTAGCCCCAAGCTAAGCAGAGCTTGTGTTATGGGTACTAGATAACTGATATACTTAATACAATATACTACATAGATAGATATTTTTATTATACATAGAAAACACCCAGACCAACGGAACAAATTTCTGCAGATCGTACACAAATTTGTTCCGAGGCGGGAATCGAACCCGCAACCTCCTGCGTCGCAGGCGGACCTTCGCCCGCTGCGCCACGGAGGTCGTCAAAAAAAAGTATTCATTACAATGATATAAAATTATAAGTTAAAAGCTAATGCAATAATTTGTGAATGCGATACGATAATTTGATGAATGCACAGAAAATTCGTTAACAAAAAGCCTTCGCCACATAATAAAATTTTCCCCAAATTTTATAAGCAACTTTAAAACAAAAAGAACTGTAGTGTAACAAAAATTTCTTGTAACGAAGCGATACCTTAATTGTAAATGTGACGTGCTTTGAAATAATAGAGGGAAGTGTTGTACCCAATCCTGACATGATGACAAAGCCTGTCTTCTGGGTGGTCCCGTGTCTCGCAATCTACAGGATGTCCTAAAATAAACTGGTGTCTATCTTGAAGCTGTACAAAAGGAATTGGACATTAAGACAACTAGATGCGTGACTCATATGCCCATTTAGGTAAATCTGAGCTTATTCCAGCACCATATAGGTAATGTAAAGTCAGAGCTACCCACCTAGTTCCATCATAAAAGATACAAATAGGAAAATGTTGACAATGGAGAAATTTACACAGAAAAAACAACACGAAAAGACAGTGTATGTATAGCTAAATAGGAATTATTGTATATGTAGCAGAGTGACAACCTAAATATGTCTAATAATCCTGTAAACAAAGAAAATTCCGCACCTCTAAAAGTAGGCTTCTCGGAAGGTATCATAGGACTTTGACGACCTCTGTGGCGCAGCGGGCGAAGCGCCTGCGACGCAGGAGGTTGCGGGTTCGATTCCCGCCTCGGGACAAATGTTTTCAGATTGCAGATATTTGTTTTCTATGTATAATTAAAATGTAATGACAAAATTTATAACATGTAATGTAATGTATGAAGTATATCGGTTATATATACATATAATAATATAATTTAATACCTACTGATAACACCAGTTCTGCTTAGTTTGGGGCGAGATAATGCTGTGTGAATTGTCCAGCAAATAAATCTTTTCAATCCATCATGGTTCTAAAGTCATTTAAAACGGGATTTTTACCGTGATTTGAGTTTTGAGCTTTTTAATATTTCGGCACATGCGTAAAATCAAATATCATATATCAAAGTGATATATTTCCTTTAGACCTTACGGACTCTTGGATACGTCACAAAAATTCAAATTACACACGCAAAACTAGGAAAAGAAGTGATTACTTTGATTGTTTGTTCACTTCAATCTTTTTAAGGTAAAGTAAAGAAGCTAACAAGAAACCTTTACCTAGTTAGGGCGTTAGTTTTCAAGCTGGAGCAAAACCCATCCCAAGCTTTTTTATCCTCTAGATAATCTGATATTTTGTAGTAAGCTTTTTTACAAAGGATATGTTTGACAAATGACTGTAGTTGTTCAGCAAAATTTATTTATTTGCCACTCGGTTTTACCGCGACTTTGTTTAGAACTCGTAAACTGAGGCCGGTCTATCCTGTAATTATAGGTACGTACGAGGAAGTTTCGTAGAGGAGTAATGAAGGGGCTTCGTTCTGGGAACGCATCGATATGTTGAGTTAGCAATTATGGACTTTGGGAATGTTTTAAAGCTAAGAACCATAAATCATGTAGATTTTTATAAATAATATCAAATTTCAAGAGAAAACTAATGGAGTAGAATATAGTCTCTAGAAGTTTTGCTATTTTGTTGCTCGCAAAACAACTTAAATAGGTATTTTAGAAGAACGCACTTATCGCCACCACCTTTTTACTGTCAGTACTTACAACCTGTAAGAACTAGTAGGTACTTACTTCACGGAACTTACATTTTTTCTCCACTCTTTTACAGTGTTTCATAAAACTAGCGCACATAAAATATAATAACTTAGTAATAACATAGGTATTATATGTGACTAGCTTTATGCGGCTTCGCCCGTGTGGAAATTTTTGTTTCTAAATTTCTTAATTTTTTCTTTCATACGAACTTTCTCCTGACAATAAGAAACACAACAAAAAAAGAATTAGCGAAATTGGTCTAGCCGTTCACGCGTGATGCCGTGACCAAGGGAAATATCATAAATACATAAGTTTCCGTTTCTAAAAGTTCAATGACTTTTAAAAGTGATCGAAACAAAGGCACATATTAAAATGTTCGTCACATCGTGTCATACATAGGTATTCTGTCTGGCACCTACTTTCCACGATTATTAACAGTGTCTCAACAATGTTGCTGACTTCCTATATCACTTTTAAACAACAAAACATTTCTACCGAAAACAACGCCAAGATGTTTGAATAGATCGCCTGCCCAAACTAAAGCTTTTGCAAAATTCTCGACGCTGCTGGTCTGATTAGACTAAAAATGGAACATAGATTATACCTACGACTATTAATTATGTTATTTGTTAACTAAATAAATAAATAATGTTGGACAATTCACACAGCATTATCTAGCCCTAAGCTACGCAGAGCTTGTGTTATAGGTACCAGATAACTGTTTTAAATAATACAATACAAATGTTAGTTAGTATTATTAAGTATACCTAACAAGTACTTAAATTTTATACATTATAGGTACTTCTTATGTTTTCCCGTGTAGATATTGTTATGCTTTAGTATAGCTGTAATTTCGGATTATGAAAAAGTAAACTAATAAACGATATTTTATATTGGACTTTTTCACACGTCATCTGGCTGGTAACACACAAGACACACAAGACGTCCGGGGGAGATCCAACAAATGTAAAAAAATGGAGTCTTCCAATAGCTTCAATTTCTTTGTAAAGAAATAAAGGGCATTCAATCAAAATATGAATCGTAAGTCGTAGCGGCTACAACATCTTCTGTGGCGCTGCGCGCTTGCCGAATTCGCGCAGGAATCATGCGCGTGAGTAGCTTGCTAACGCCAACTGTTATGCCGGTCATCCGTCTTGTGGGGTACATCCTCACGTACCCAGTGCAACTTTGTTGTTGCAAAGAATTCTTTCACATGTTTAGTGTAGAAGAAAAACGTCTTAAACGGACCATGAAATATCGAAACAAGTTAGTCAAGTTGAATAACGTATTCATATTCTCTGGAACTTTAGAAACTTAAGGCGAGAGTCGATCTTGGGATAGGCATAGAAAAGAATAATATCCTTCAGGAAAAGCGTGCTCTATGTTAGACCGTACGTAGGTACCTTTCCAAAAACCAAAACAACTCACAACATAACCCTAGGCTAAATTAAATAACCCCCAACCTTCCCTCGGTACAGGAATGCCGTACCATTTTATTTATTTAGTTTATTATGTACACAGAACAAATGAAAAGCAATAAACATCAAATTAAGTTCTGAATAATTTCGAGATTTTTTGGTAAATCTTAAATTTTAGCAAAAATTTTTTATCGCTTGTTTGCATATTTGGGTAAAATCTAGTTTGTAACAAACAAATTTTCTACTCTATTTTCTTAAGGATCTTAACTCTGTTTTGTGAACTAATAAATAAAATAAAATAAAAAATAATATAATAACAAAAAGATAGATGATATGGCTTGAAACGTAACCTCTTGTACTAATTGCGCTACGAGGTCAATTATCCGCCAAGTCGAAAATCATTGGAACTTCCTACGGACTCTTAGAAATTGCCCTGAGTGTGAGGGTTTGCGCGCTATAATAAAATAATAAAAAGAACTATGCCAAATGTGAAAAAAAATATATTCTGTGTGCTAGGACATATGACTGAGGTAGATACTGGTAAGAAGATCGTATAGTGATAGCTAATAAATAAGAATCTCTCCTCTAATCAATGATATCCAAATGACCTCTACAAAATTATCGCACATTAGCAACTCTACATTGACGCCAATTGACGATGACCACAGGTAGCTGATCTGCAAATAATGATACCCAAATAATGGCAGCATGATTACATAGCTCCTTAGTATAAGGAGCGGTCATTTAATTCGCATTAGGCACGATTGGAGCGACGAGAACGTGACAGACAGACGTTAAATCTTTTCAATGGTAGGTATTGAATAATAATGGCTGCATTTACAAGGTAAGAGGACTAACTCGCCCTAGCATGAACGCTCTAGAAAATAACTTGAATATAAAACATCTACACACGGCGTACCACAGCTCTTTGTCTCGAGTCAAGACAGAGGGCTTGCCTAGGCAGTGTCTAGCTAGGCTAAGAATTATATTAATTACTAGCTGTACCCGCGACTTCGTTCGCGATTGCCTTACCTGCCGACTAATTAAGTTCACATTTAACCATAGTCTCTCATATTATGAAACGCCGCCGTGCAAAAAATCGTTCTGCTATACTAATCGCTTCACTATGACAGGGCTATCGTCACAGAATGACACGTTTTGGTATTCCACCTTGGATGAAAGAAATTATGATGAATGCCGATGGAGAGACGCGCGTCAAGTTTGAAACTACATATTAATTTATCTCGCGCGCACTATATGGAGTTTTATTAATCTAAGGATTCTACGTGATGATTCTGCGACAATTCCATTGTCATACTGAAGCAATTGTTTTGCAGAATTGGGCTCCTGATCCATTTGACTGGACCACCGTAATTTTTTTTCGTTAGTAGGTAGGTACAGTTGGCTGTGTACCACAATAACAAATATTTTTCTGCGGTCTAGTTAGTTTAAATGGACCACAATAATTAATTAATTTAATTGTACTACCGAAGTTTGGTTGGAGTAAGACTCCAACCAAACTTCGGTAGTACTGTTAACTGGACCAGCTAAACCACCATATATCATGTAAGGCAGGAACCCAACTTATTTTTCCAAGACCCACCACCTTAGTAGGTAGGAACCTAACTAATGGATGCGTCTTGGAAAAATAAATAGATAGGAACTTATCTACCCTTTATCTACTAATTTTTTTCTTCAATCTACAGATTATTTCATCAATCTACTGATTTTCTACTCGACTTTCTACTGATTTAGTCATATTCGATCTTGCAACACTGTTTCTAACAAAAAGAATGCATGAAATCGGACGACGCGTAGACCCGTCGTGATGCGCGGTTAAAGAATTCTACTTTTTCCTCTCTCCCAGGGGAACCTTACTGAATTTCAGGATAAAATGTGTCCTTTCATGTCCTTTCTTGTAGTATGAACTCAGAACGTGCCAAGTTACATTCCAACTCATTACCTATGTAGTTTCGGCGTGATGAGCGGTGAAGGAATTTAACTTTCATCCCCTCTGCCAGGGCAGCCTTACTGAATTCCGGGATAAAATGTATCTTTCCTCATAGTACGAACTAAAATCACGCCGAGTTGCATTCGAATTCATTAAATAGTTCCGTCGTGATGCGCGGTTAAAGAATTTTACTTTCATCCTCTCTCCCAGGGGAACCTTACTGAATTCCAGGATAAAATGTATCCCATGTCCTTCCTTGAACTCAAATCGTACCAATTCAGTCCAACTCATTCAGTAGTTTCGGCGTGATGCGCAGTGAAGGAATTTTACTTTCATCCCTTCTCCCAGGGGAACCTTACTAAATTCTGGGATAAAATGTATCTTTCCTCGTAGTATGAACTTAAATTATGCCGAGTTCCATTCGAATTCATTAAGTTGTTCCGTCGTGATGGGCGGTTAAAGAATTTTACTTCCATCCTCTCTCCCAGGGGAAAATTACTGAATTCCGGGATGAAATTTATCCCATGTCTTTCCTGAAATCAAATCGTGCTAGGTTTCATTCCAACTCATTTAGCACTTTCGGCGTCATGCGCGGTGAAGAAATTTTACTTTTATCCCCTCTCCCAGGAGAACCTGACTGAATTCCGGGATAAAAAGTATCCTATGTCCTTCCTCGTAGTATGACCTAAAATCGTACCGAGTTTTATTTCAATACCTTTAGTAGTTCCGTCGTGATGCGCAGTTAAAGAATTTTACTTTCATCCCCTCTCCCAGGAGAACCTGACTGAATTCCGGAATAAAAAGTATCCTATGTCCTTCCTCGTAGTATGACCTAAAATCGTGCCGAGTTTCATTTTAATACCTTCAGTAGTTTCGGCGTGATGCGCGTTTAACAAACAGACAGACAGACAGACAGACAGACATGAATGAAAAAAATTGCAGTTTTGGCTTCAGTAACGATAATAGAGTGCCCTCCAAAAAAAATTTTCAAAATATCTTCAATGTACAGAATTGGACCTGTTACAGTTTTATTATAAGTATAGATAGATATAGATGTTTTATGTTCAAGGTATTTTTTGATAACTTATTCGGGAAACCATTTGTTTTCCATTATTTCTTGACAAAACGATGTCAATGGCGTAATGTTCGTCAAAAAATAAACTGCGATTCGCGACTTGTGATATTTACTAGAGTAGGGTTATTTATCGCCGAATACTGTGACGCGTTTCAAATATAAGCACGTCCCAAGTGACGGATTTTTGATAGTTTTTCATTGAAAACTGTCCAAAACCCGCGACTTGAAACGAGCTTAAACCTGAATTGCGTTTGAGTATTCGGGGATTAGTAACTTTAACATTTCTTTTAGACTAGGTAAAGGTAGGTATTAAAGTAATTAACTAATGGAAAGGTTGTGGATACAATGGCCTGACTAAACAATTCAATAATGTTGTGTATGGAGAAAGAAGCTTTGGACTGACGATATAGGTAAACTATTTGACCCCTGGTTTGTATGTAAATGCTGGCTCGGTCCACATGCCCACAACCCGGTAGGTCGAGATGACTCATGCTCTGTCAGTTCGTGCCGTGTGCGAGCATTTTGACAAAGACTGATGTAGACTTTCTTATTTCAATGTTAGGGCTGCAACTTTTTTTACATGATCTTTTCGCATCGTCATCTTTTTGAAATACCTATGCTTTTAAATAGGTATGCTTTTGAGTAAAGATGTCGACAGATATAGTTAACAGGACTTTTAACATCTGCTTGGCTCAGATACGATACCTAAAATCTATGCCACGATGATGTTAAAAGATCAATTGATGATGATACGAGACCACATTAAATTTAGTTACTCTGAATTATTCTAAATATCACTAAAATTCTAGTTTCTGAACTAACAAAATTTTCTACGTTGCCAGTTGCCAGTATAATGTAGTTTTTTTTTTTTAAATCTCTTCGTAAACTCTCAGTTGAATTGTCTTAAGTGGTCGTTTTATGTGATGACCGGTATATTTACGGGTTAGGCTACATCTCAATCGAATCTAAAACTCGTCCGCGGACGAGTTGTTCACTTCTCTTTTGAGTAGGGGTACAACTCGTTCCAATCATTGGTTTTAGTTTCGGACGAGTTCTACCCCTACTCATTTACGCGGGACCTACAGCAAGAGTCAGTACAAAATAAGCATAAACGAACTCTAAGGTGAAAGGGCACCACACACGATCGTGTGTGGGATAAATAATATTGTTAAACGAAGCTTGAATACGCCGCTACCGCACAAGCATACTCTGCGAACCTCATTCATCAGGACTGATTGATTGCAACTGTCAAAGTCTAATGGCGCCGAGTGGCCCGCCTTGTTGGAAGCTCACCTAAGCCGTAGAAGGCAGCAACCCGATAAGCTTAGCTGATCTCATGCTTTGGATAGCTTGATTTTCAGGGTGCGTAAATAGCTGACCTGTTGATAAATTAGCAGAGTAATTTCTCCAAGAGCGACTCTATCGTGGAAAACTCATATACTTAATGTAGGGCATGGGTTAACCTTTTCCGTGATGACCCCCTTCACACATCTAAATTGAAAAATTTGAGTCTCTGAAATAACTCTGCTGCATCAGGAAGTAGGAAAGTGAGTGAAACTCCTAAACAGGCACGGGTTCCTATTAATGTGTTAAGCATTATTTTATGACTAGTTTCTGCCCGCGGCTTCGCATGCCTTGGTTCAATGGAAACGTTTAAAGGTTATTTCTTCATAAGGGAACTGATTTACGCGCTAAAAATTAGCCTGTAATATTGCAGGCTTACCTTTATGCAAAATTTCAGCCCGATGCATTAAGTAATTTTGGCGTGAAGAGGTAACAAACATCCAAATTTTCGCTTTGAGAAATTGGATGAAGAATATTCGATGATACTTCCACATATTAATCTGTTCTTCTTAATACAATAATGTATAATGTGCCTAGATATTGAGTTTAATCTATTCACGGTGTCTTGATGACTTTATAAAACCTCGTGGTTTACTACACGGTTAATGAGTTAAGAGCACCATTTGCTTGAAATTAGCGGTAATAACGTTATATGTAGAAATTTAAACGTTTAACGTTTGTAAAGTGGCGGCTTACTTTGTAGATACTCGTAGGTATTTAGGATCATCTGTCTCTAGACCACCTACGACGCGATTTCTAAAATTATGTGCGAGAAATATGCATTGCAAATCAAGCAATGCAACACCTACCTTTAATAGCCTGACAAGCTTTGAACAGTTTGAACAAACGTGGGTAAGGACCGTAAAGCATAGGAGGCTTATATCCACACATCGGTGTCACTGTTCTGATGAAGACCTTACATATAATAAATTTAGGCAATTTGTCGTTTTATTGTTTTTGTGTCTTGTGTGTAGTAATAAATTGTAAAATAAAGGCAGGCAAATAAAAATTAAGCTCATGTTTGTAAAACGTAAATTAAATATTTTTATGAACTAACTAGTTTCTGCCCTGTGCTGTGTTTTCCTAAACAAAATAGCACATAGATAAGTCAAATTTTAAAGGTAGGTAATTCTCTTCACTTAAATTTTGGTCTACGAGCGGAAAAAGTGAAAATGAAAGAATGCAGGTGGAGCACGAAGAGGATTTAATTTGATTGTTAACTACGATCTTATTCTAATTATTTCAGATTTCAATATTTGTTTTTTTTTATTCGGCGAGGAATTTCGTTTACGAATAAACTGGTCTCGGGGGGACCAAAACTATATGAGACTCGACGTCCTGAAAAGAACGTAATACCTACCCACTAAAACCTCTCCGGTGTCCCTCTCTCGCCATTTTCGCCGAACCACGGGAACATTTAAAACCTCCGCGACCCGACTGGCGTCCCCTCTTCCTCCTATACATGGCCGGCGAGCCCCGATCCACACACTTGCCGACCCCATTCTTCCGTCACCTTTCCTCCCCCCGATTAGGACACAGTTGCAAAAGTACATAGTTAATACTATTTAATTATCCACGTCAAGAGGTCCTACCTACATAAACGTAGTCTACAATTCCACATGATTAAGATTCTGCAACCACGTCCGAACATTACTGCGCTACCTTAAATGGCTTTCCTAAAACCACCTACTTAACGTTCAAATGTTGTAGTTGACTAGATGAGACGGCTGTAGATCGGTGTCAGGACGTAAATAGTACCTATATGGCTATGTGGTAAGGTGATGGATGTAATAAATCTTTAATTGAATTGGTGGCTATTCAGTGCCTGTCTGCCTGTGCAATAAAATGTGGGGATTAACAGTTTAGGGGCTAGTGTCTGCTAAAGAAGACTATAAAAGAGTATACTCAGGTACTCATCACAGTAACATAACCCGTGGAAGTATATTGAGCAAATTTGCAATTAGCCGTAAGGGTCGCTGCGTGTCAATCGCTCCTCCAATTCTTCTCGTGGTTGTTGTAACACTCTACTAAGGAAATCTATCAGAAGAAGGGCAGATTTCTTGAGTGTATTTTAACGCCGTCGAAGGTTTGTGAGTTGATGATGATATGGAGCAAAAATTTGCAGATTATCATATGAAAATATGTATTTGAGAATTCCAGCACCGTTTTAGCCAAATTCACCACCAAAAATATTTAAAACTAGGTAGGTACTGCCCGCGATTTGCACGCGTTGTTTCTATAGAAACGTTATAAGTATAAGGTTTTTTTTATCTCATGGGAACTGATTTATGGGATAAAAATCCCGTTTTTTTACATGTCTTGCCCTTCCTACATTCATACAAACATTCAGCCCGATCCGTTCAGTAGTTTTAATTTTAACGTGAAGAGGGTAACAAAGATCCATCTATCTATACAAACTTTCGCATTTACAATATTAGTGTGATGAAAAATCAGAAAAGAAAGCTTACTTAGGACTCAAAGAGCGTAAGAATTTGTTAGTGCTTTAGTGGCCAGCGTACCTACCGATACATATAGAATATACATATAGAATTCCTTAGAAGCCCAAGTATCAATCTTCAGTATAAAGCGTGTCTGTGTTTTGGCAGTGTAAAATGAGGGGTATTAATAACCAACTCGTCAATACAGCAACCACAATGAATGTAAAGAAGCAAGAAATCTGTGTTTTCAAAGGAAATTAAACTGATGAAATGCTTTTGATGATGAATGATTGCTGTAATTATTCTTAGTTATGGATTTGGAAGTTTGATTTACATGGTTGGTTCTTATAATCGAGAAATTTTGACACACAACACCATTCATCCAGACAGCTTTTCTGTCCATACTAATGGTATAAATGTAAAAGTAACTCTGACTTACCTCAATAACAATGTAAACGGGTTAACTAAGAACCAATTTTAGGTTAGAAGAACACCAACGTTTCGACCTACGAGGTACTTTTTCAGAGTGAGTGCGGTTCGAGTTGCCCGCGAGTTCCGCGTCTCTACAAGCACTGACTTTTCACGACGAAACCGTTGAACGGATTTAATGAAATTTTTCAAGTTAGATTTATTCCTAGGGAAGGATATTCTGTCTGAAGAAATTAACTTTAAGGGGGTGTATTATGGGATGTTTATCTGGAAGCAGCGCTTGCAAAGCAAGGCGAAGGATTGAAGAAGTAAAGCTAATCCTAAGGTGCCTAAGGTTTAATTTAAGTGCCTAACAGCGATAATTATTTAATGGTACTATATAAGCTATCGCAGTTTAACGATTTCATTATGAATGAAAGTAGGTGCTACAAACCTAGTTTATGTTGAAAGAACACCAACGTTTCATCCAAAGGGACTTAACACTTTCATGGTCCCCAAGACGCCGATGATCTCTCCCAACCCCGTGTAGTGGCTGGGCAGTGAATGCGTTAAGGAACATCATCAGAGTGAGGAGTACCTACGTTTATTTATTTATTTTAGGAAAACTTACGGCTAAACATGTACAAAATTTAAGCATAAATAAGGACGGCGAATTAAAAGTTTTCTCAAATAGTATAAAGAATATTGAAGAGAATAAGTGGTGGACAAACAAAGTAGGTAAACTGTGAAGTTAGGGAATAAAGAAATGGTTACCACAGATACGCTTGAAGTTACTGGGAGAAGTGTTAAACAAATCAACTTCTTTTGCCATAGCATTGAAGTATCTGCTCGCACGTAGAATATAAATAAATAATAAATAATGCTGGACATATTAGAATATATGAGTTATGTCTTTATCTTGAATTAGATGAAGGAATGTGTAGAAGATTATGGTTTCTGAGAGATGCTGGAGTTGTTCTCAGACCTATTAAACCGAGTAGTTCTCGACAGTCGACCCTGCCACTCGCAATGCTAAGAAGATACATTACGTCCGCTACACGCCGTCTCTCTGCCAGACACTACAGAGTTGTAGACAAAACAAACTAGGTTCGTAGTTTACCCGCTTACATTCATAATGAATCTTAAGAAACGCTATTTAAACAACAATTTTATCATAGTAGGTATTCAACTAGATTTTAATGATGTTTTACTCTACTAGCCGACTGTATGTAGTTTCCCACAACATAAACTTATCTATATAGGGTGTTACAAAACTTATTCAACAAAATAAGAGCTACTAAAATAGGTCTTCGTTCGGAATTTCTTCTGGACTTTATCGGTATCTGTACTTGCAAAATACCAGTTTTCACCGGTGTGGTCCTTGCACGATTCGTCGCTTGTGCTTGTATAAAATCAGAACTAGTTATCATGGATATGTTCACACTTTGCCTGTCATTGTAAAGTAGGCTCTACACGCTGAGACTGGTTCCAAGAAAATTATTCAGAGCTTTCATAGCAAGTACGGTTACCCATCAAATCGTGGATACTTGCATAATGGATGGGGTAACTGCCTAGCCTCATTTGTTTTTATAACTTTAAAAATTGCAATTGCGGAATTCGGGTGTCGGGAGCAGCGTAGGTATGTGCCGAATTATTTTTATATTTATATTGGACTTCTTCGTTTATCGCGGATTACATTTGAGAAAAACTATTAGTTAGGTACAATCTCAATATTTTGTTGCTATGCGTAGTTACCAATCTTGGTTTTCTTTCAATTTATTTGGTCTGACACTTAACAACGAGGCGAAAAGAGAGGCATTTGCTCAGCAGTGCGACAGTAACGGCTAAAAATAAATAAATAATAACCTACTTACCCTGCACAGAAGAGTAGGTACGTCAACTCCGGTGGTCGTCAAAGATGATAGCATCGCTGCCTCGCTCGTTCCGCATCACATCACTAGCCTAGCTATCTCGATCTTCACGCTGTTACTGTCTTCTCTTTATCGCGTATTTTTTTGTCAAAATTAACATTCACCCTGTATAATAGTTGCGTCAACTCCGGTGGTCGTGACAGGTTGTTTATAATACGCCGTGACGTGGCCGGACCGTGATGATTTCGCTGTGATTGTGACTATTGAATTATTTATGTACTAGCTTCCGCGGCTTCGCCTGTCTTTCTCCCGTCGGGATATTATCTATCTCCCCAAATTTCATTAATTACCGTTTACCGTTTCATCGTCAAAGATAACAGACAGAGAGATAGTACCTATTACGTTCTCGTAAATTTATAATATGTATTAGTAGTAAATATAATAAATAAATAAATTATTATGCTTATTGAGCATGTGTTATGTTATAATAATTTTCTTCAGTTGAATATTCTTCCGTTTTTTTCTTTGATAACTTTTGTCTGTGGAGATGGCCATAGCAGACCTACCCCTCTGCTACAGTACAATGACATATTGGTCATACTTTTAACCAAAACAACATTTAGCATGGAACTTTCTAAAGTAAAGTTTCTAGCGGCCTAGGTAGTTCCGAATGTTTGAAAACAGAACGAAAACGTCCGGATACGTCACGGTGCGTTGTAACGATCCAAACTACGTGATATCACGTCACTGAAGCTATCACGATCATCTTCACGCCATAACCCGAAACGGAGATATTGATCATAATAACCAGGCACTTTTATAAGTGACACTTGATATTTCTGAAGGGATATCGTACAATACATGATAAAATAGCAGCATTGTACGTGTTAAGAATGTCTTGAACAAGGTTGGTCTAAGAAATAAATAAAAATGTGGGAAGGGTTAAATAAAATCAGATTTAATAAAGTTGTTACATTTATTAAGTAGGTCGGTAATGTTATATTGAATACAAAACTAAAATTTGACACCTTGATTATTTTTTAGAAATTTTAAATAGATATTTACAGTTTACAGTCAGTTCAAAGGGTTTACCAATAATATTTACAATTACCAAGAATATATTTCGTATAATACATATATTTATAACATTGACCCAATTACATACCTTGATTACATATATATTTATTTACATTACCAAACTTTACCAAACTCGTATTTTATAAGAATTTAACTTTTTAACATTTAACCTTCATCCATTTATAACATTAATTTTTTTTTAATAAAATGCCACAAATTCATCAAAAGTTTGAATGGCATGCTCGTTGCATGTCTACGCATTTTTTAAACATTTACAAATATTTTAAACTACTAACAGTCGGCTATAGGAAGGTATCGAAATTATGAGGCATCAATATTAACAATTTCATGTTAAGGAAGTCTCAATTGTGATAAGTTCATAATTTTATCATAGTCTACAAACATTCGACTCGGTGATCATAAAACATATCCAAAGTATGGTAAAAACAAATTTGTTCGTTCGCTTCGGACAGATTTTTTTTAAACATTAACTTGTACTTGGATTTGTTGTAATTTTTTCCAAAACACATCGGAAGATTACACTTGGTTTGAAAAGAAGTTCTAGACAATTTAAAAATGTTTTGATTGTACGGTAAGAAAAAGTAAGAATTTAAGAGTTGGAATTTTGAAGTGTTATCTAAATCTCGAAATAGAAACACCAGAATTAGGTTGGAACAAACTCGAATAAGCATAAAGACTATAAATAATGCTTATTGCTTTATTTATGTTTAAAAACTAAATAAATACCTATTCACATTCGACATAACCCTTGTAGACTAACATTACAAAGTTTCTCGTAATATTCTACTATCACAATGAGATACAATGGTTTTATCACTACGATAACCGTACGTGGAAGAAATTATGTACAATATACATTTTGAAAATATGTTTAATACAAGTAGTTAGTACCTGAAACAAGAAAAGGCATTTTAGTTCATCTTTAATTTTGCGATGGAAGGATGAAAGGCGATTACGATTACGGAAAAATATCCCATTCAATGGATAGCCATCCGGGGAGATAGGTATTAACGATGTCGGTTTCCATCACGACGTACGATTACAGAAAAATATCCCATTCAATGGATAGCCATCGGGGAGAAAGGTATTAACGGATGTCGGTTTCCATCAAGATGTACGATTACGGAAAAATATCCCATTCAATGGATAGCCATCCGGGGAGATAGGTATTAACGATGTCGGTTTCCATCACGATGTACGATTACGGAAAAATATCCCATTCAATGGATAGCCATCCGGGGAGATAGGTATTAACGATGTCGGTTTCCATCACGATGTACGATTGCGGAAAAATATCTCATTCAATGGATAGCCATCCGGGGAGATAGGTATTAACGATGTCGGTTTCCATCACGATGTACGATTACGGAAAAATATCCCATTCAATGGATAGCCATCCGGGGAGACAGGTATTAACGATTTCGTTTTCCATCACGATGTACAAAAACAAATAAAAATAAAACATTAAAATTGAGTTTGACATTGTGATATTTTGAAATATAAATTCGTATGATACAACTCGCACGCCTTCGCCTCCGGCCCGGTCACGGTTTCTGTGTGTGACGACTTTAAGGTATTAAAACGTTGGTGTTCTTCCCACACAAACTCACATATTAGCTGAGTTCGAAGCCAGCGCCCGACTGTATGGCGTAGAGCAGCTTTTCGGACAGCAACTCTTTTGACGGGAACTCGGGCAGCTTCAGTAGATTCATGCAGGTGGAGGAAGAAGGCAGTCGCTCTACAGGACCCGCGGATTGTATGCAGAAAGGGGGCTGGAGGTCCTGCGGGACAAACAACATTTTTACTATAATTATAATAATAATAATAAATGTTTATTCACAAAAGGTAGGTTTACAAAGTTGGTACTTAGACTATTTTAATGAATATCCTGACATATATTTGTAGTACAAACATACTTGTGTTAAATCTATCATGGTCAAAGATAGTGACACCTCGCTCTAGCTAAGTTTACATTAAACTTGTATTTAGACGCGAGGGCTCAAACCTCCGGCTACTTTAAAGTTCACAGATGCCTGAAACTAGAATTTTTACAGCGAATTAAGAAGAACTATATAATACTTGTGCAACCCTAACTGTTACTAACTATAATGCTAACTTTACATGAATGAATGAACACTTTTTTGTACTAGTAAGTAGTTTGAGTTTTGAGCTTTCCAATATTTCGTCACAGTTTCATGCGCCATGGTGCAATGGTCATGGTTATTCCGTGATCATAGCCCATGAAACTGCCGAAATATTGAAAAGCTCAAAACTCAAATCATGGTAAATATCCCGTTAAAAATGACTTTAGTGTTAATAACCATGATGGATTTAAAAGTTTTAACTTTACATATTTTGACTATATTAGGAAGCTTGCACACTTTGACGACCTCTGTGGTGCAGCGGGCGAAGGTCCGCCTGCCTCGGGACAAATGTTTGTACGATCTGCAGATATTTGCTCAGGGTGTTCTAGATGTTTTTCTATGTATAACAAAAAATATGTATCTATGTAGTGTATTGTATTAAGTTTAACAGTTATCTAGTACCCACAATACAAGCTCTGATTAGCTTGGGGCTAGATAATGCTGTGTGAATTGTCCAGCGTTATTTATTTTTATTTATTCGCAGGTAGACAAGCCAATTTGACAAAAACTCGTAAAATCTAAGCTGTTAATGATCACTATTATTTTCATGTTATTTTCGTGTTATTTTTATTTTTAATGTATATTAAGCACCAAAATTAGGGTAATTATTAACTGTGTATTTGAACCTAGTACCCAAATAATAATACATTTTAAAAGGTCATATGCACCACGAATGTCTGCAGAGCAATGTCATTATAACCTAGGTCACCACCACTGTATGTCAATGCCGGTTATCTTGAATCCTAGGAGAGGTGGCCTAATCGTTACAAACTTGAGAAGTTGTCGCCTCTGCGAGTTTCGAAGGTTTCCACCACATTCCAGAACAACTTTACTCTATCATCACGACACATACTTCCATTTGACGACCTGAGTGGCGCAGCGGGCGAGAGTCCGCCTGCGACGCAAGAGGTTGCGGGTTCGATTCCTGTCCCGGAACAAATTTGTGTACTATGTATAAAAAAAAAAAAAAAAAAAAATTCTATGTATACAATGTATTAAATATATCAGTTATCTAGTACCTATAACACAAGCTTTGAGTAGCTTACTTTGGGGCTAGATGTTGCTGTGTGGATTGTCCAGCATTATTTATTTATTTATTGCTGAACATGTCCCCCCAAATGATGGGGTTTCGTCATTATCACCACTCTTGGCAGGATGATTCGTGATCGCAGTGAAGGTGTTCAGTGGTACACAGAAGAAAGCTGCTAGCTTTCCCCTGGTTGGGTCTTACTACATCCAAGGGCATATAGCTGCACTGTCGTTGGGTGGGTGTGTCTGATGATGATGATGATACCTTGAATCCTAGCAGCGGCACCCGGCTACAACTCGTTACTTGAGGAGTTGTCGCCTTTTGCACTATGTTTATTTCCAATTTAGATTTAAGACTTTTATTTAAGGTGCTTCTAAACGGGCTATACTTTTCTGCAATTAGTGGCTGCATTATTGGCAACTAATTGCCCGGCCATTACAAAAATATTGCTCGAACACTGATGTCCGAGCAATCTATGGCCGGGCCATGTGTTGCGTTCAAAAACAAACAACAAAGCATAGAACATAGCAATTGGTCAAAGCATCACTCATTCATAAAAAACTTAATGTCGGTAGAAAAAGATGCACTATGCCATTACAATAGAAAGCGACTGAAACAACAATAGAACTGGCTGGGCAATATTGCAGTTAAATCGATCGGTCAGCGATCGCCCGGCCATACCGGCCATACTGGCCACACCTAAAATGTTTGGCAATTATTGTCGCGCCATTACTGCAATCTTGCATAGTCTGGCTGGTATTGCGAGCAATGTTGCCGGCCCATATTGCAGAAAAGTGTAGCCCGTTTAGAAGCACCTTTATGTTAAATACTAGTACAAAAAAGTGTTCATTCATTCATTCTCTGCGCGTCGTCGAAGGATTCCATCACACTCCAGAACAACTTTACCTCATCATGACACATACGTACTCTCTCTGCTCTTGTAAGGCCTGATCAGGCCATTTTCCGTCACCATTTTCCGCGCATGCGCCTGCGAGTGGGAGGAGTTTCGCCTATTTATTCTCAGGTCTCATGGGTCTGGTCAACATGCCACCATGATGCCTTGATGATGATGATGTGTTACCTTGAATCCTAGCAGAGGCGGCCTGCTACAACTCGTTACGAACTTGAGGAGTTGTCGTCTCTGCGCGTCGTCGAAGGTTTCCACCACGCTCCAAAATAACTCCACTGTGGGGTGCGTCGCCGAGAAACCTCCTGTAGATAACGTTACTTGTTAGATTTTTCAAATAACATCAAACATCGTACATTTTGACATAGAAGATGGAATCACACAAATTTTATAAATGCGAAAGTTTGGATGGATGGATAGATGGATGGATGGATGGATGTTTGTTACCTCTTCACGTCAAAACTACTGAACTGAACGGATCAGGCTGAAATTTTGCATACAGGTAAGTCTAACCTTAGAATCAAACATAGGCGACTTTTTATCCCATAAATCAGTTCCCATGAGATAGAAATAACCTTAAAACGTTTCCGTATAAACAACGCGTGCGAAGCCGCGGGCAGAATCTAGTATTACTATAAATACTATAGTAGTTTGACGAATTCATTACGGGTGTAAGCGGGTTAACTACGAACCCTATTTGTGTAGGAAGAACACCAACGTTTGTGAGATGTCTCTCGTTAAGGGATGAAACGTTGGTGTTCTTCCAACACAAATAAGGTTCGAGTTGGATATCAACCCGATACGATACAATGAAAATTATTCAGAGGTAAGCATAATCCGTGCCTTATATATAATAGACAGAAGCTCTGTACGAAACTTCGCAGACAACATTCCTGGATTTCAAGTAGCCTACTTATATGTACAAGAACAAAATTAAAATTTTTATAAAACCCCTCGCTAGATTTTCATGAAACATGGCTTAGAACACTGGGGATAAAATTATCTATGACAAAAAAAGGGAGTAGGTAATATTCATTATTTCCACTCCGTTTTTTTGGGTAGTAATTAATGCGTTTGAATTTAGAACTTCTTAATATGTATGGAAATGTTGACCAAGGAGACTAGAACTAGAAGATCTCATTCGATTTGTTTGAATTTGGTAAAACCTTACTCAGTACCTTATTCAGCTAACAGGGCGATAATCACTTGCTTTAGGTGTCATGACGTATTTAAATCGCGTTTTACGACCATAGAGTGTGAAATAGTACATTATGGTACTAGTGTAGTCATCGATACACACGTGTATCATACGACGTTTTTCAACACACTTGTGAATAAAATAACATTAGAAACTCATTTTGTTACAGAGAAAACAAAAGTTATATTTGAGTGAAAGTTTTATTTATTAAACACGTATGTGTTAAAATTATCTATTTAAATAAGAAGTTGCAGGAAATGAGCAAGCAATAGGAACATTAATTTATTTGTTCTATTGAACACGATCTTTTTTTTTATTAAAAACTTTTTAAAGAACAAAGCAGGCTACAAGTAGGTAATTAAACTTGTGTGTAACATAACATATTTATGCTTGTTATTTCCAACGCAGTTATCCCCGCGCGGGGATTGTAGTGGAAGAACACATCTATTGTCTGTGTTCCTTACTTATTAGTAGGTACACAACTATAATAATTTTTGCACTGTTTTATTTTTATACCTATAAGAGGGTAACGGTGTTGATTGCACATAAAGAATAACACTTAGAATAAGTATATATTTAATTATGCTAAGAGTGTAATTGTTTGTTAACCCGAATAAAAAAAAATAAAAAAAACAACTCAACCAATAATATTAAAAAAAAAAAAAAATCTTGGGTGTCATTCCGTGCCTAATTGCGGTGACCATAGAGCCACTTTATGAGCAAGTGTGTTGAAAAATTGTTTACCAACCTCCATACTGCGTGTGCACCTTGAGATCAACCAAGTCGATGGGCACCTCGGCCCCCGATATAAGGAGCTGCAACTCTCGACAGGAGAACATTCGCAGCCAGTCAAAGTTGACCACGGAGGTTAGGCCGCGTTTGAACGCTGCGCACTGTGATCTTATTTGCCTGAAAAAAATAGATTTATTGATGTTTTTCTTAGAACAAATTTATGAAAATTATAAGGTTAAAGCCAAGTCTGGCCAAGTGCTTAGTCTTGAAAATAGCTGAAATCTCGATACAATGTTCAATATATTTTTCTTTCTCAGTAATTACTTACGTCTTTAGACTATTAAATAATAAATAAATAATAAATAAAATAAAATAAATAATTTATTCAAAATAACTTAGGACTAGAAATATAACAAAAAGGTTTATCTTAGGTTATAATGGTATTAAGTAATATTTGTGCCTGAACTATGTAAAAAACCTGTTTTTCAGGCAAAAGGAGTGCTAATAATTGTTAAATTAATCAAATGGACTTACTAATTATACAAGGCGATGGTGCATACTATAAAAAAATTACTTATGCTACCTACATTAAACTAGTTTAAATAATAAAGGTGCTTGCAAAATTTTTGTCCTACTTTAAAACAGTCAATAAATTTTCTGTGTCATCATATGACATACATTGCAGTATATCCTTAAGTTTTTTCTTACAACTATTATAATTTAAGGAATAAATATCGGCTAACACATTTAATCTATTATATAGGAAAGGACCAAGGATACTGTAAAATTTATTTGAAAAAGTATGTTTTCGATCTAGTTCTTTAGGGCAAACGTTATTTTTCCTCCTTAATTTAGCGCTTTCAGTGACATATGGAAGGGCTGCGTGTTGTTTTAGTACAATGTTCATTATGAATAACTGTCGAACTGACAATACTCCACATGATTTAAAGAGAAGGTTTGTACAAATGACATGGCAAACTGCGGGTCAGCAGAATCGTAAACTGGGGCAAAGTCTATGTTACGTAAGTCAGCTTCAAATTGATTCCAGGTTACCTTAGAACAAGTACGAATGTTGTTTAGTTTAGGCACTTTACAATTTAAGGTTAGTAGGGCAGCATTGTGATCAGTTATGGACGAATTTATAACAAGCGCAAGTGAGGGAAAATTTGATTTCAGTATGATGTGATCCAAACAAGATCCAGCTTGATGAGTTGGAAGCGTATGTGCGGGAAGCATGCCATGAAAGGAACATAAATTTAGGTAGTCCTGTGCGCCAGGGTCGTTACTTTCAGGAAGAATGTTAATGTTAATATCCCCAATAACAATTATATTTTTGAATGACGATAGATTTTGCAAGGTATCATTTAGAGAATCGTTGAAGTTGCTTATGTTTCTAAATGAAGGAGGTCGATACAGAGCGAGTATTGCAAAATCTAACCCAATTTTAACCAGTAGTCTGTTGCAGTCCTGGAAATTCGGTTCTTCAACAGATACATTTAGATGGTCCCTTGCGTAGACTATTAACCCATCGTTTTGGTTGTAATTTTTGGTGCTTTGGTACATGGTATATCCCGGCATTACTGGTACTTTGTATTGTTTGGCAAGCCAGCATTCTGTTAGTACAATGATGTCACAGTTGATGTTTAATCTATTTTGAAAGACATTAAAGTTGTCAAAATTTTTAAACACACTGCGAATGTTTTGTGTTAGTATGGTCAATGGATTACTAAATGAGGATAGATAACGCTTGCAATTTTCTACTTCAGCTAGTTCACATTCTGATATGGAAAAATTATCTAAATCATCAATTACATTACTTATCATTATTTTACTAAAAAGAAAAAAGATTTATTGGTAGAGAGGTCAGAAAATAATAAATTAATTAACGGCGCTCTTAGGCGCCTCCATAGTCAATAGAATTAATGTACCTCCTTTCGGCCGCTATTTTTGCCGGGCAGTCGGCAGAGCCGGTGGCATGGTGGTCCGGTTTCTTGTAGTGTTGACAGGTTGCACATTTGGGGTCCTCGGTCTTCTTTGTGCATTCTTTGACGGTGTGTCCTTGGCCGCCACAGTGACCGCAGGTATGAGCTGCCTCGCGACATGACTTTGCCGCATGTCCATACTGTTGGCACTTGTAGCAGCGAGTGACAAGAGTGAAATCTCGCACTGGACACGAGGACCAGTTTACAAATATACGGTCTTTGGTTATGAGTGCTTTTCGTACTGCGGCTGGAACCTCAATAATAAAATTACAGTGCTCTGCGTTCTTCCTGCCCGACTTGTGGCTTAATCGTATGGAGGTCAGAAACTTTTCCAAGTCACAGTTCTTGAAAGTGTCGGCTAGGTTTTGGTGGTAGATGCAGGAGAAAACTTCTTTATCGGGCATCGAAGTCGGCACCCCGATGACAACGACTCTTGGCTTTCGCTTAGGGGGCTCGTCAATTGTGAGACCCGAGTTAGTAATCAGGACAGTGTTTTTCAGCTTTTCAATGTCGTCCTTGGTGTCCGTGCTGATGATGACACCACCGTTCTTGGTCTTGCGAAGCCCTCTCACATGTAATTTCATATCCTCGGGGCAGATGATTTTTTGAACGAGGGATTTGGTGTCATCGCTTGTCTTCATTTTGTCGTTCGGGTAGATGGCCACCGAACTTACATTTGTGGGCTGTATATAATTGTTGGTCCCTTTTTTCACCATGTCGGCAAATGAAGTTTCTCCGATCGGTTTAGAAGACTTTTCAATCGTCCTTATTAGGTCCTTCAGCTGGTGGGATTGGGCAAGTTGGTTTTGCAGCATTTCTATAGTGCTGTAGGCCTTAACACATTTGGTTTTTAGGGACTGATAATGGACGGCCATCTGTGAGGTGCCGTTACACACTTTCCGGCAGAGAGCGCTGACTCTTTGTTTTTGCTCAGAGTTCATCTTACCTGCTTCGGTAGTGATGGTGCACACCTCATTCAGGCATTGGTTGATTGAGGTCATCCAGCCTTGTACTTCAGGAGTGGTCACTACTTGATACTCGGCTTCTTGGGCGGTAGGCTCATTAGGGCGAGCGGGGGGCTCAGGTACGGGCGTGGTGGGGGTAGGAGGCGGCGAGCGCGCCGTCATTCTGCTCCGGCCCCCAAAGGGACTGGAAATATCCATTTTCGGTTTTGTTTCTCAGCAAAAATGTATCATTTTTATTTTAAAGTAACACACATTACAGATTTGTCACTACTGGCACAAAACGAGGTCACGATTATGCAATTGATTATTTGCAAATTGTTTACAATACAGCACGTCTTTCCTCAACGACGGCAAATTGCGTAAGTAAAATAAATAACGCTGGACAATTCACACAGCATTATCTAGCCCCAAGCTAAGCAGAGCTTGTGTTATGGGTACTACATGACTGATATACATAATACAATACACTACATAGATAGGTAGATATTTTTTATTATACATAGAAAACGTCCAGAACACTCTGATCAAATATCTGTAGATTGTACAAACATTTGTCCCGAGACGGGAATCGAACCCGCAACCTCCTGCGTTCGCCCGCTGCGCCACAGAGGTCGTCAAAGTTTAGCTACCTATAGATTGTTTGCAGCAGACTGAAGTTAGCTCAATTGTTTCAATTCTAAATACTAGTTCTTATTTGGTTCTATTATTTGATTGTAATTTTCATAGTTAATAAAGGTTTTCATAGTACGCTAAATCGATCATTTAGAAGTGCCAAATTCTTAAAAATCGTGTTTAGGATTCAAATAGATATTAGAGCTATTAAGTTAGTGTAACGTAAATCGTTACATACTTACGTTTTTATTTAATTAATAATTTAAAATCCAATACAATTCCGATTCCGACTAAATATTACTCGATTAATAGTATTAGTCGATTATAGACGACGGCCCATAGATAAGTTCGTCAACACGCCGCTAACTTCATGCCGTATCCGCTGCGATTGTCTATGGCCTTGAGATAAGACGTGTCACACTTTTACTGCGCAGGAGACGCACTGAGACGCCATTTTACTCGCTAATTGAATCAATCTTTATTTCATCGTATTTTTACTTGTAGGTATTTAAACTACAACAAAGTGAAAGTTATAAACCCCTGCTGGGTAAGTTTTGCACTGATTTGTAATGTAGGCTGTAAACATTCATTCCAATGCTCAAAGAATGACATGGGCTTTCTTTCACCTCGCCATGTCATCTCTTCATACTGTTCACGGGCTAAGGCTTTTCACTACATCTTCAGTTATTCCTTTTTATTTCGCTCATATTTCTCTTTGTAACATTTTTTGTAAATTCTCTTTTCATATTGTAAATTCATCTCCCGTTCTGATTGTGACTTCCACGGCATCATGAACACTTAGTGCTTCTGCTTTTTGTGCTGCCGTGGGAGCCCGTCACCCTACTAGGCCTGGCTGTAATGCCTAGCTTTATGCGCATTCCAGGGTTCAAAGTCCACCCTAGGGCAGTCTTCGTCTCCGGCCGGACTTCTCACGAGCTGCCCCCCTTTTGGACCTGGACCTTCACACTCGCACACACCTTTCGCCGTCGGGTCGCTGCTACACCCGCGACGCACTAAAAGGAGAGTACTGTGGAAGAGGAAAAGCAAGGAGAAGACCCTCAAATCATAACCTAGTGGAATCAGCCTTCTGTAGGACAAAGAACCCACTTTCTAGCCCCTCTGGCCGAGTTAGTTCTTTAAATTATTTAAATGATATTATAGCCCTTCAGGCTCTCTATTTTATTCATAATAATTAAATTTGTACTTAAACACACGTGTTTTTTTAATTTTTGTACAGTACGCAGCTAGGTTCTGTACCCCCGGGTTTCTTAAAAAACCGGAAAGTTTAAAAACCGGATTTTCTCTAAAAACCGGGACATTAGCTACCGTCAAGTGTTTCAATAGAAGCAAAACATACCTATTTAATTTATAATCTGCGACTAGATGTATGTATTCTATTCTATTTTCCGCTGTGACTGGAATGTTTGTACCGCCAGGCTTCAATTCCTCAACCTAGAAAAGAAAATTGATAATGTATCAGTTCTTTGAAAAATATTTGGAACATATAAAATAACAACTGGTAAGAGACACATTGCCTGTCAATAGTTTTAAAGACGTGGAATAGAGTTTTCCATTCAACAAAAAATAGACTATCAGAGTATCGTTTTTCTTCTGTTTTTAAAATTCAACGAAAGTCGTCATCAATGGATTTAATTAAGGCTGGGTAGGCCAGCAGATGCCGCATTTATGTGATTTTTAAAACCATCTGAGATTTAGATAATAGTGTTTAAAATTCTGAAAAAAAAAAGATATATATTACCTAAGGATCTAGTCTAGTCAAAGTTGCATTCAGTTACAAGATTTAATGAACTTCACTCGATAGAAAATAGTCCCAAAGTTACCCCTTTTTCTAACGTTTTTTTATTTCTATGACTAGCGAACTACTGATATCACATTTTTTTTTGTACTTAACTAAGTACACTTAATATTTCTAAACAAATTCGTAGAGTTTGACTTGGTGAAATGATTTTCTTAATCACCATGTTTAAATAAGTACAAAAAACACGAGCGCGGCGGCTTGTCAGGCGCGCATTTTCCCTTACGCCTACTGCTGCAGGACTACCTGGCCTTAACACTGAAGACAGAGCAGCGCTTTCTAAGCCCGTTGAATTATTGCTCACTCCATAAAGCTTGCGATGCCATCATGAGATGGACATTGGCAGATTTATGTCAAACCAGGGGCAGAAGCCATTAGACAAGAAGTTGAAGTTGCATGCAATAAAGATAGATAAAGCCTTCTCTTTTACACGCTAGCTCTTTTTTTACTTTAAAAACTTTCGTAGTTTGACGAATTCATTATGAATGTAAGCGGGTTAAGTCCCTCGTTAAGGGATGAAGCGTTGGTGTTCTTCCAACACAAACTAGGTCGTAGTTAACCCGCTAGCTCTTTGTTTGATCCTGTGCGAGGCTCAAACATTCTTCAGGCTTGCATAACAAGCACCAAACCTAAAGGAATTCTGGCTAGCTTTTTGCAATATAACCCACCCTCCATCCTGGGAGTTTTACACCTTTTTTATTATTATCCTGAGGAAATAATAATAATATATACGCACGCATATCGTACTGACCTGTGGGTCTCTAACACCACTAAAACCCTAAGGGCGTTTCCGCCTGTACCACTTGTGGTGGGAACTTAGGACGCTTTGGCTTACTTCCACGAACCCACCGCGGCTGAACGCGATATCGAGATCCCTCACTAGGGAATTTGGAGCACCCCCTTCGCGACCCACCAGAAACACATGACGCGTCGCGATCAACTCGTACATATGTTGGACACATACGAGTTGATCGCGATGCGTCATGCCTAGCTCAACTGTATTTATAATTTTTTTTATTTATTTATTTGATTGTTTATTTATTTATTAAAAAGTACACCTATTCTTACTGGCACACCTAATGCGATAGCGTACATAATTATCCTCAATCTTAATAGATAGAGTCACAGTCATTTAAGTAATAGTAAATTTAAAATTTAAAAAATTACAAATTTACTCACCCTTTGTTCCCCCAGCTCATCACTAAGCACAGTAAAGTCCAAGTTGAGCTCCGGCACGTCCTGCCTCCGATGTGCCTTGAGAAGCAATAACCCTCGGTATAACGCAGGGTCCAGAGAGGCGAGCGCGTGTACGCCCGCCTCGCGGCTAGAGCATAGCTTGCCGAGGAAGAATTCTGCTAAGGGAAGCTCGACTAGGAGATTCTCGTACAAGGCCTGTGGAGTAAACATTTTTGTAAACGTAACGCATCGAGCACATACCCAATAGAGAGGAAATGTCATTTATTTTGTTTAGACAACAATTCCGCCTAAATCACTGCGGCGACCGCTGCGCTCCGATTGGCCGATTCAAAATCAAGCATCACACCCAGTTGGGCAAGCATTTATTTTTATCGATATCGATAGTCAATGTTAAACAAAACTATGAGCATCGCGAAAATTATTGAGGTAAATAATTTTCACTAGCGTGGTTTGTGGGTTGTGCGAGTGTAGTTTCAATGGTGAATTTATAATTTTTTTAAGCAAACAAATCAAATACGTGCCTAGTGTGGAATTCTTATATTAGATTGGAATTTAATAATATACCCGGAGTATTTTATAAAACTTACACTGATCAACAATAAATCAATCAAATTGAGATATTCTAACTAGGTACTTCTTGTTAGATCGGAAGTACCTATCGTTAGGTACATAATTTATTATATCAGCAAAACACTAGTATGATAGACATTTCAACATTTACATAAGTGACAAATCACTGATGAGTTTCGAAATTCGAATGACCATATTTCCTCTCAATACCTATTGCACCAATCAAGACATTATTTTACTTAAATGGATATTATGGAATTGATATCCATATTGGATATATGAGAATAATATTACGATACAAAGAACTTACCTTCCCTAACATCCTGCCAATGAAGTAATAGTGCATGGGAAAATCATCGTAGAGCAACTGCACAGCCGGGTTGGGGTAGAGCATGTTGTCTTTGGTCAGTCTGAACAAGCCGCGGTTCGGGTCGAAGGCTGATCTGAAACGTAACAAAATTTGTAAACGAAAATGATTGCTAGAACACACGGGATTCTATGGTCCTTCTACCCGCATACTTGTAATATTTTTTTTTAAGGGCCAAAAATGTCCCTGTCTCAGCATTTTGCCATATTGACATTTATATATATACAGTGGTGGTCACAGAATTAAAGACACTGGAAACTTATTGAAATAACTAAGCTATTCCTCTGTATATATTTTATCAGACTGCCATTGTAACTTGCTGCACAATATTTTTTTTATGTGTGTTTATTGAGTAATGTTAAAATGAAACATTTACAACAAAACTTAACCTTTTATTCGGTAAAACTTAAATGTAAGCAATGCAAATAAAAAATAAGATTAGTAAGATCTGGCCATATAATTACAGACACTTCATTTCGTAACAAGAAATTAAAAAAAATTAATTATCATTGAAATTATCATAGTACCTATGATTTCTAACACATTTTTATAAATCATTCCGATGCGTATCAATACTTGGTCGCATGTCCTTTTGCAGCAATAAAAGCACGACATCTCTTAGCCATGGAAGCGATCAATTTTGTACAAGCTTGTACCGGAATTTGTTCCCACGCTTCTGTAAAAGCTGTGTAAAGTTGATCGACGTTTGATGTACGCTTTGCCGCCACTGTCTTCTTCACCTGGTACCACAAGTTTTCGATTGGATTTAAATCCGGACTGTACGGGGTCAATCCAAAACCGTCACAAACTGGCTCCTTAAGAAATCTTTTACTACTTTTGCGGTGTGTTTCGGATCATTATCCTGTTGAAAAGTCCAAATGACCGGTAAATTTTGCTCAGCATAGGGCAGCATGGTTTCTTCTAAAATATTTTTGTACTGGTGTTTATCCATATTGCCTTCTATCTTCCTGACAGGTCCGACACCAAGTCCTGAAAAACAGCCCCAAACTTTGATATTTCCCCCTCCATGTTTCACTACTTTCTTGGTGTACTTCGGATCCATTTCTTTGTTCGGGGGGCGTCTAACATATTGTTTTCCGTCAGAATTAATCATATTAATTTTTGTTTCATCTGAAAAAAGCACATTTTTCCACTCTCTTTCAGTCCAGTGTTCATATTTTTTAGCAAACGCTAACCTTGCCTTAACATTTTGCTTTTTCAAAAGTGGCACCTTCCGAGACACTCTTCCGTACAAGTTTGCCTCACATAGTCTCCGTCTAATTGTCCTTGCAGACACACCCGTCGACCCTCCTGCCCCGTATATTTCCGAGCGTATCAGTTCTGATCCTTTGAACGGATCCTTTTTTGCCAACAACACCATCTTAGAGTCTTCTCGCCGAGTGGTCTTTCTAGGTCTCGGTTTTCTGGGTACGTTTTCGGTCGTATTGAACTTTTTGAAATGCTTTATAGCATTCATAACCATGTCCTTAGAACAGCTCAAATGGTTTGCGATTTTTCTGTATGACCAACCTTTGCTATGAAAGTTTAAGATTATCTTTCTAGTGGACGAATCGCAACTCTTGTTTTTTCCCATATTGATTGTTATAAAACGTATTAATTTGAATACAAAAAGTAAAATGTTTTAATTAATGTCGACGGTTCATGCAAATACGCAGCAAAACAATGAAAAATCGAATGTAGTTATTTTTCTTTTTTAAAAATTCAGAACACTGCGTTCATTGTCTTTAATTAGTTGGCCAGCTACAGGTACGTTAAAAAAGTTTGTATTATATTTGGATAGTGAGCAGTGTCTTAACTAATAAGCAACACAACTTTTTTTGTCCCCCATTTGAAGAATACAACGTCATGTATGATTTAGTAACAATTACATTATATTTATTAACTACTTTGGCTAATGGTAGTGCCAAAATCAAGTTTATTGTGATCAATTGGGGGGTGTATCTAATTATGTGTCCACCACTGTATATAATGCTTATATATAACGGCTTGAAGCAGCATAATGCTGAGATATACCTTTTAGGACCCCTGTAACAATATGCTTGTTTGTTTCTGTTTTTGTATAGGTATTATATTTTATGTACGTTTTGTAATGTATCTAAGTACCTACTTATTGTGTTTCTGGGTACAAATATTTTTTTTTCTTCCTTTCTTCGTCTTCCTACTAAGCAGAAAGTATGATATGTGATTTTATTTTGCTACCCAAGATTTCCAAAACTACTGAAAAGATCAAGATGAATTTGGCGTAAATTTGGAACGTAGCCTAACTTAGATTAATAGGCTACTTATTATACCGAAAATACGCTTGCGAGACCGCGGGCAGAAGCTAGTTACACTAATATTATAAATGCGAAAGATTGGATGGATAAATGGATAGATGGATGGATGTTTGTTACCTCTTCACGCCAAAACTAGAACGGATTAGGCTGAAATTTTGCACACAGGGAATTCTAATCCTGGAATCAAACATAGGCTACTTTTTATCCCATAAATCAGTTAGAATGGCATAGAAATCACCTTCAAACATTTCCCCAGTAACAACGCGCAGAAGCCGCGGGCATAAACTAGTATTTCATATTATTTACTTCATTATCCGCTGCCATCTCTGCTAACTATTTATTATCATTCCATCAAGTTTTTGTGTTTATATTTTTTCTTTTTCTACCTTTTGACGTATATTAGCGTCAAAATTATTTTAAATCGTACAGAATCGCCATCAAATGACCTAACTAATGGCTAAATGTTACAGTAGAATTACAGGCTCTCAATTACGCTGCAGTAACGCTAATACGCCTTTATCGAACATGTTTTCGAATGAATAATATAATTCGACCTTAAAAATCAATAAATCTTTACACTTACTTCAATAGCTCTGACAGAAATTCCCTGAACAATCCGCCGCCATCGACGCCTGCTTCTTCTGCGCCCACTTGGTTTATCAGTTGCACACGCAACTTTAGCTTCATATCTGGCTCTGATAAAGAGATTGTTGAAAAATCAAATTTCGGCTTTTATAAGCCTATCTCAAGCTCAAGCTCCTCACAAAACAGGTTAAATACTTACAGACCTAACCTTTAAACAATTATTATTAAGAAAAACTTTTTGCGAATTTAAATGTCTTAATATTATTATTCAAGCTGGTTTTAAACAAATTCAAAAACCCGTGACAAAAATATTACTTCGAACCACCATGACATTCGAACGGCAGCACTGTTTTTTTTTAAACATAGTTAAAAACAATGTGGTTGAATTCACCTTTCAAACATAAATAATTCAAACTGAACCAATCCGTTTACGAATTAATAGTTTACGAAATGATTGGAACCAATGGTTATAAACCATTCAAAATTTCATGATTTGCTTAAGATTTTGACAACAAAATACCTACTTTGTTGTCAAAATCTGGGGTGAATAAGGTTTCTATAAATCTTTGTTTGTCGAGTTGCAGGAGCATTAGTAAGTCCGAAGGGCATAACTGTAAACATATACATCCCTGTACCGGGGACATAAAACCTTTAGCTAGTATGTCGATACTAGAGGGATATTTAGCGTTTTTAAGATTATCAAGGATTTCAGATAGAAGGGATGCCTCTTTGGGTCTGGGTTTAAAATTTAAGTTCTAAGGGAAAATTTAACTTGCCCACTTTTGGTGATAATTGTAATTACGAGTTATACATACCATTATCAGGTCGAAGCTTATCAAAAGCGTCTTCGTATAAATGCGTTCTTCTTACACTGATGTTTATTGAAGGACCTTCATTGAAATTCGTCAATTCATACCAGTGGTCAATCTTCTCCCTAAAATTATAAAAAAAAAATATAAATTTTAAACTGAAGTCCGCTGGTGACTGTCCACAAGATGTGAAAAGAATGGTTGGCGACATTTTTCCAGCACTAGGGGGCATTTTATAAGTTAGCTAAAATGATTAATTACTTACTTGGCTAATAAACTTTGGAACATCAGAACTCTAGTAGAAAAAGGCACGATGAACGGTATTTCCTTTAAAATTATTGCAGCCCTCAATTCCTTTACAGTAAGCGGTGGTCCATCCTCTGGGAAAAAAATTAACACGTATGTTACAACATAAATGGCGCTATAATCGCGCTGGCGACGTATTTTGAACTAAATTAACCATCTCGCCTGTTGTGTTTATTTAATGATTACTTAGTAGCACTCACACTCGAGCGACTCTTAACTTTTTTTGTAAACATCTCACAACACACATATACAAAACTATCTTTTTGGCGTCGAGTTTGAGAAGTAATTATAAGTAATAAGTATTGTAGGAAAGATTTTGATAAAATCGACGAGTAGTGATCGGTGAAAATCTGTCACAAAATCAACAACAAGAAAAGTTATTTTTAGGTTAAGTATGGGGACAATGTTTACAAACATTTTATCGTCAGTTTGGTCAGTATATACAAAAACAACCATTTTCATTTATAGGGGCCGCGTTTACATAGGTATTGTATCTTGAACTTAGCCGGGGTATATATTTATCTATTAAAGCAGCAGTGGCCACGTTTGACAGAGCTCACTGGCGAAGCAAGCCGCAAATCCGTGCTGGTACTGACACTGCTAGTGCGGCGGCGAGTCAAAAGTCATTTATTTGCGAACATGAGTCATAAAGATGTAAATTAATATAAAAGCACAACATGTTCTACCTAAATCTAGGGCATACAAATATAGGTTAGTAGTTTTTTAATAAATTAAAAATCGAATAATTAAATTTGTCAATCAAATTACATAGAATAGTCGGAAAAATATAATTACAAACTTGGTATGTACTTATTACTAATTAATCAACATTTATGTCCTTAACTAGTAGAAAATCATTTATATGATAATAACATTTTGATGTCAAAAATTTATTCAGTTTATTTTTCATTGTTCGGCAATTTATTAAAAATTTTAAAGAAAGAAAGAAAGAAAAGCAGAGCTGTTTCAGCGCCGGTGGAACACAGACGTTGTTGGTCGCGTCTACTGCGTAAGTGGCATGGTTTTTCAAATAAATTATTATTGTTTTTGACAAAAACAGCTATCTCAAAAATTTAGAGTGCTGGAACGGTAAGTACATTTAATGCTATAAAGTAGGGTTTACAACTGTCGGTTGTCTTTAGGCCATACATCGCTCTTATGCATCGTTTTTGTCAACCAGACTGTTCATGTTACACTTTCTGGCACGTTTGAGCTTTGCGTTCGTTCTATAACACACACGTACCTTGTCTCGGCTCCGTGCGTAAAGTGGTGATGGTAGGCAGCGAGTGCGGGTTCGCGTACCCGTGTCGCGAGGCGCGGTGCGCGCGCGTCACGGCTAGCACGCCGCCCGCACCCTCGCTCACGACGCCTTCAACGGGCCAGGCAGCTGCGCCGCAGAACTGGAGCCGCGCGTCGCGGACGTACAGCGCTCGCATTAGGTGGGTTACCACCTGGGAAGATTAAATAATCGGACGTGAATGTCAATTTGTGTCTAGCTGACCTATTTGAGTAAAACTTACAGTATAATAATTTTAAATCTGCATGCTTTTGTCTTCTAATTAAATTAAAAAATAAAGACGATGTTTTATAATTAATTTTAATGCTGTACTTATCAATTTTTATTTTTATTATTTAAGACGCACATTTATTTATTTATATTTTCATGAATTGCTTATATTGGTAATGAGATCCCTAAATATGTGTCGTGTACTTTTTATGCAATAAACAATATTTTTTTGAAGTGAAAACTTCTTTAGCGGCGTTGAGCACTTTTTCTGTAATGGGTATAAAATCTTAAACTCGCGTCAGGACACGTGACCTGATCGAAAAAGCGTAAGACGGCTGGAGCAACGACGACCTTATACCGAAGGAATAAAGCTCAAAATTGTGCAGGATCTTCATTATAGCTAGGAAATTTCTTGAAGTTTTGTTTTGAGATAGAGTTCAAAATCGAACATTATTTTTAGGTAAACAGAATAGATAATAGTACTAGTTTCCGACAACAACAATAGGCCCTAGCTTACGTAATAGTTGCTAGCGTCCGGCTCGCTTATACCTACCTACTTATGTATCTATAGATAATTAATTTCTCGAACGAATCGAAAAGAAAGACAAGGACAAAAATTTTCATTTATTCATTAATATAATTTTATAATTAAGGTTAGGTTTCGATCGAGTCTATCGTACTGCTTAACGGGTTTAAACAGACCCTTCACGAAGCCGTCAACCAAGCATTCTGTACATGAAACTAAGTAACACTGCGCAAAAATAATTGCTGGGAAACGGAATTTATTTTTGGACTTTAAAAATAATCAGATTTTTGTAGCGGGTAATGGTTTGCGCGCAACCGGCTGTAAATAATTGTAATAATTAATATTGTAAAATAATTGTAATAGTTTTAAAGTGTTAAATTTTTAATGTAATATAAATTGTCATGTTTGTGTACGATAGCGCAATAAATGAATATTGTATTCTACCACATAAATGATAGTACTTTTATACTGATAAAGCAATTGGTGCAAAATTATTCCCTAACCATTCCAAAATATCAAACATGCTCAACGTTAATAATCAAGTTTTCACTTCTGCCGGCACTCCCGGAGTGCAACCCGTCTTTTTTTTTAATTTAAGCTTTGTACTTTTTGAGACAAAACGTATCTCACTTCTCTGGCTCAATAGTTCAACAAAAGTTCAAATTCCAACAAAGTTAAGTTCAAATTTTTTAAAATCCGTCAAGCTATGCACTTGGTTAAACCTACCCCCTGTTAACTTTTGACACACGTTCCGCCGAATATCCTGTAGAACAAAGCACGCTAAGATAACTTTCATGAAACCTCGGCATACCTTGAATAAATGTGACCAGGCTGGCGTCAGTTTCCTAGCCGAGTCATCCATAGCATGTCCCACTAAGAGAACTTTCATGAAACCTTGTCATACCTTGAATAAATGTGACCAGGCTGGCGTCAGTTTCCTAGCCGAGTCATCCATAGCATGTCCCACTAAGAGAACTTTCATGAAACCTTGTCATACCTTGAATAAATGTGACCAGGCTGGCGTCAGTTTCCTAGCCGAGTCATCCATAGCATGTCCCACTAAGAGAACTTTCATGAAACCTCGGCATACCTTGAATAAATGTGACCAGGCTGGCGTCAGTTTCCTAGCCGAGTCATCCATAGCATGTCCCACTAAGAGAACTTTCATGAAACCTCGGCATACCTTGAATAAATGTGACCAGGCTGGCGTCAGTTTCCTAGCCGAGTCATCCATAGCATGTCCCACTAAGAGAACTTTCATGAAACCTCGGCATACCTTGAATAAATGTGACCAGGCTGGCGTCAGTTTCCTAGCCGAGTCATCCATAACATGTCCCACTAAGAGAACTTTCATGAAACCTTGTCATACCTTGAATAAATGTGACCAGGCTGGCGTCAGTTTCCTAGCCGAGTCATCCATAGCATGTCCCACTAAGAGAACTTTCATGAAACCTTGTCATACCTTGAATAAATGTGACCAGGCTGGCGTCAGTTTCCTAGCCGAGTCATCCATAGCATGTCCCACTAAGAGAACTTTCATGAAACCTCGGCATACCTTGAATAAATGTGACCAGGCTGGCGTCAGTTTCCTAGCCGAGTCATCCATAGCATGTCCCACTAAGAGAACTTTCATGAAACCTCGGCATACCTTGAATAAATGTGACCAGGCTGGCGTCAGTTTCCTAGCCGAGTCATCCATAGCATGTCCCACTAAGAGAACTTTCATGAAACCTCGGCATACCTTGAATAAATGTGACCAGGCTGGCGTCAGTTTCCTAGCCGAGTCATCCATAGCATGGCCCACTAAGAGAACTTTCATGAAACCTCGGCATACCTTGAATAAATGTGACCAGGCTGGCGTCAGTTTCCTAGCCGAGTCATCCATAGCATGTCCTACCGCATCCGCGTACTGACCGATAGCCGCTAACCTGAAACACAACAACAAATAGTTTGTAAATACCTACACCAGTTGTGGCAAAATTTTACCCCACTGCGCATTGACGGCAGCTACTTTTTCTTTTAAAATAGAAGATTTCGTTCTTATGGAATTAAACGTTTATTTTGAAGAAGAAAAAAGCGGTTTTTCCATTATTGAAAAAATAAAGTTAAGTTACAATAATGTACAACAAGTTGATTTCAATCGACTCTACAGGGTGGTTTTTTGAGAAGGGCGGTAATGGCCTAGTCCAAAACCACAAGAGTTAAAAGTCAGAGAGAGAAAAGTCGTGAAACGAGTCATGCCTTCGATTTATAAGAAAATAATAACTGCATTTTAGTTTTTCTTGAACCGCAAGATTTAAAAAAAAAGACACCTGTATTTTTGAACCAATGGATTTTATTGCTGATAAGGATCAATCTTTGCAAAGAAATGTATAACTAAAAATTAAAGAAAATAGCAAATTTTCACTATTTTATTATTTTTACACGGAAGAAAAATTAAATCCTATCCAAACTTTTTAGTCGTTATGTGTGAAACTCATTTGACGTGAGGTTTAAATTTTGGTGGTTTATTACCTCGTCTCGGGATAAGCGAGCTCGACCAAGCCAAGGCACACTCCGCGTAAAGTGCGGCACAGCGCCCCTAGCTCCGAAAACTCAAATGCGTGTATGCGATTGCCGCTCACTACACTCGCTGACGACGCCGCGGTTGGCACTGAAAGAGAATGTGCATTGTTACAAACTCACCAAACACCACGAATTCACCAAACAGATAGTCAGATAGTCATTTTATTGGTAAAATAATGTTTTTGTTTTTATAGTGCGTAAGCCTCACACTCTGGCAAATTTGTAAGAAATTAAATAACATCGCAAAAATTTACGACTTCGGCGGGACTCGAACCCGCATCCTTTGAATGGATAAACTTTAATGTTTCCCCTGTAGGTGGAGCTAACGGCGCTACAGTCCGTAGAAAGTCGCAAAGATTTTCGACTCCAGCGTCACTCGACCTCGTGGTGTAGTTGGTTAGCACATTCCGGTACTTACGGAAGGATGCGGGTTCGAGTCCCGCCGAAGTCGTAAATTTTTGCGATGTTATTTAATTTCTTGGTAAAATAATGTTTACAAGTCAATAAATGAAAATTGAGGTTCATACTACACATACTACACATTTGTCCCGACCGAAGTACATACTAACATTGAGATATTTGCCCAGCAGTGGGACAGAACACGTTAGATAAAAAAAAACATACTAACAACGACGGAAAAAAAATAGCATAGAGGCTCAGTTTGCTTCCAGATGATCTATGTTAAGCTTTCTTGAACTGACTGTAGTATGTAAAGATGACTGTAGTATCATCACATCACCCATGCCTCGAAGACATTGCGAAAAGCCTTATAACTATGAACTTAAGGTTTATAATACTCACAGTCCAAGTCCTCACTATCCTCCACATCCCTACAGAACTCCGTATCGTGCAAGGTTCCAATCAAAAGGTCGAACAGCGAACAGAACACGGCCAACGGCGCTAGTAGCTTGTTCACGGGTATGACTGTGGTGTCCGCGCCCATGCCTCTGGATAGAGCGGAGAGGAGAGGGGTCACTGAGCCCCCGAACGAGGATTCGTGGCTCATGCCGGTCAGCCAACGCCAGAGGCCGCGGAGGAAGACCGGTTTAAATGCTAGTGTGTACAGTAACCTGGAAAAGATAATAATTGCCTTTATATGAATAATAAAATAAATTAGCAGTCTCTGTAAGACCAATAATTACAAGACACAATTTCTAAGGGAAACTCAAACTGTCATTTTCCTTATCGACATTTTTCACCCACAAAGGCAGGCAAAGGACTAGCTTCGTTTTTAACAAACATAATAAATAAATAATAAATAATGCTGGACAATTCACACAGCGTTATCTAGCCCCAAGCTAAGCAGAGCTTGTGTGCAGAGATAACTGATATACCTACTTAATACACTACATAGATAGATATTTTTATTATACATAGAAAACATCCAGAACGCCCTGGAAAAATGTCTGCAGATCGTACAAATATTTGTCCCAAGGCGGGAATCGAGCCCGCAACCTCCTGCGTTGCAGGCGGACCTTCGCCCGATGCGCCACGGAGGTCGTCAAAATGTATTAGTTCTGCCTGCACCAAACTCAGAGGTTAAAGATAATATAGCAAAGATCTCTCTATTCGATTGCTAGCTTATAATTGATTAATTGTTTTTTAGAGTGCGACTATTGGCAAAAGCAAAGAAGCTTATATATATATATATACATATACATAATACAAGCTTCTTTGCTTTTGCCCATAGTTCTGAAACATACCATCAACCTCAACAGCCTGTATTGGTCCATTGCTAGACGTAGGCTTACCCCAGATAACCACGTTATTGGCTTTTATCTCATGGCGGTAGTGCCCATAATGCCCACGCTGGGCATGCGGTTTGGGGATCGCAGTTTGGTGGAAGAATTGTTCTACAGGGGGCGCTGCTGCCCGCCCCCATTGGATATCCCAGTCGTCTCTTTCGACACCCGCGGGAAGAGTTGGGGTGGTGCAAATTCTAAGCCGTTACAGCGTACTTCCGTAGAAACTTACCCAACACAAGCTAACTTACAAATTCACACGGATCATACCTATATTTATGCAGCGCCATCCGATGACTCAATAACATATTATGGCAGATCTCCGAAACGCAATCCAGAAACTCCTCACTCAGCGCGTTTTCCGTAATCATAGAACAAGTTGTCATGACTATCCGGTCTGGCTCATTCAGTAGCTCTATACATTTGGTAAGTAATGTTTGCTCTCTGACTGTAGTCAGGTTTGGTTTGACCTCATCGTCGCTTTCTTCATCTTTATCGGCAGCTGTTTCCTGACTGTAGAGGGAATCTTCGTACTCATAGGTTATTTTCTTATTGCAAACGTTTACTGTAAGCCTGGCTATGACTTTGAGGTATTCTATGATTATTGGGTTGTTTGGCAGTCTTGTGTTGTCTATGTTTAGTATTTCGTGGACTGAAACAGAATTAACACAAGTAAGATTTATTTAAAGCACAAAGTTAACACAGCGCAGCGCCATCTAGTTACGCGCATTCAAACAGAGTATTTAGAGAATTGTAAAAATTAGATAACTATTAAATTTTCTATACGAACGAAGATCTCCCTAACTCCAAAGGTTAAGTCATCATGGCCAAAGGAGGCCTAGATGTGCCATTATCATCATCTTTGCAAAAATTATCAATAAATAAATTCATAAAAATTGTCAAACATATCCTTTGTAAAAAGGCTTACTACAAAATATCAGATTATCTAGCTAGAGGATAAAAAAGCTTGGGACGAATTTTGCTCCAGCTCGAAAAATAACAACTAACAGGCTAAAGGTTTCTTCGTAGCTTCTTTACTTTAGTCTACATACCTAAGCGACAGAAACCAAAAATATCACTTTATTTCCGTGTCCGTGATTTGACCTTTTCTAAGTGTACCTATTACATTTATTGTATTTATGGAAATAAAGAGTTTATGATTTGATTTGATTTGATTTTAAAAACGCCAGATCTCCTTACCAAATATACACGTGTTGAAAGCCTGCGTGAAGGCTGAATACAATGACTAAAATAGTTTTAAGATCTGACTTATTGTATTACATATATGTATGTAATTATGTATTCTTGCAAACGCATAGGACTGCACAGCCAGAACAAGAAATGTCAACTCAACCAAACCACAGGCATTGCCTAAATCGTCTTTGTAAATAGAACAAGGTTAACAAGGCCGATGATGATAATTCTGGCAAATAAATGATTCATGAATAAGAAGAGTTTCGCGTGACCCGAGAGCTGGTGAGTATCTGTCGCAGTGCATCAGCATTGCCATACAGCGGGGCAATGCAGCCAGCGTCTTGGGGACGTTTCCGACTGGTTTTGATATAGATCAGTTGAGCTACCCCTAAATTGTTTGCAACAGTCTGCAGTTAGCTCAACTGTTTTAGGTAATTTAAATCCCATGGGAACTCTTTTACTTCTTTTTCTTACTTTTTACCCCATAAATCAGTATTTATGGGGTAAAAAGTAACCTATGTTTGATTCCAGGGTTAAAATTACTTGTATGCAAAATTTCAGCCCGATCCGTTGAGTAATTTTGGCATGAAGAGGTAACAAACATCCATGCATCCAAACTTTCGCATTTATAATATTAGTGAGATGTGATTTTCATTTAAGAATGTTTCCTTACCAAATCCAGCCGGCTCCAAAGAGAGCACAGAATGCAGCAACCAAGAGTCGTTCAGCAGTCCCTCACAGTGGAACTTGTTCTCGTCTCTTAAACACCTGATGAGAGACAGGAAAGGCACGCGCCCCGCGCCGCTCGCTAGCGCAGGTATCACGAACATATCCACTGGTTCCGGGTACGGGTTGCAGAGGAAGGCCGATGCGAATTCTGTCATTATTGTGTCACTGAAAAGTAGGAAAAAAGGTTGTCTTAGATCTGAACCGCATCACTGCGGCACAGCACAAAAATTTAAAATAAATAAATATAAATAATGCTGGGCAATCCACACAGAACCATCTAGGCCCAAAGTAAGCTACTCAAAGCTCGTGTTATGGGTACTAGATAACTGATATATTTAATACATTATATACATAGATAGATATTTATATTTTTTATGATACATAGAAAACACCCAGACCAACGGAACAAATTTCTGCAGATCGTACACAAATTTGTTCCGAGGAGGCGGGAATCGAACCCCCAACCTCTTGCGTCGCAGGCGGACTCTCGCCCGCTGCGCCACTGAGGTCGTTAAAATTTAAACGCTAGAACTACCCTTGAAGTGGTAGATCGCGTAAGATTAAGAACGCTTTATTTGTCAAAATTAAGAGTCCTTAAAACGCTTATCATGGGAGGCCTATGTTCAGCAGTGGACTAGTAAAGGCCATTGGTGTGATATAAATGAAATAAATAAATAAAGCTGGACAATTCACACAGCATAACATTTAGCCCCAAGCTAAGCAGAGCTTGTGTTATGGGTATTAGAAAATCTAGCATTGTAAAAACTAGTTTAAATTTATTTCTATTATTTGATTGTAATTTTCTTTGTGAATAAAGGATTTACTTAATACAATTCATTTTAAAGATAGATGTTTTTTACTATAAACGAAAACACCGAGAACACCCGAACAATCTTCTTAATAAAATAATTTAGATTGTTAGTTCCAATGTTCATAAATATGTATGTATATTGAAATGTTTGTACGCCCAAGTGGCAGAATCCAGCGATCTAAAATAAGTCTCACGAACTGACTGTAATATTACCTGATTCACAAACAATAAATGAATTATGAACAAATATCTGCAGATGGTACAAACATTTGTCCCGAGGCGAGAATCGACATAATTACTTACTCATATTCCATAATATTGACTCGGGTGACCAAAGCCAGCGGCCTTTGAATTAGGTCCAGCAGCGCGTTGCAAAGCGGCGTCGGTGGGTTAGGCGAAGGCCCGTACAGGGGCGGCGACTTCTCACTTATCAACATACACAGGTCTTGGAAGTAGCCTGTAAAGAGGATTGCATAAAAATAGTAGGTATTTATTTATTTATTTATTTATTGAGGAATAACTAACGACTACATTAAACTTATTATACATTTGTGTTAGTACTTTACTAGTAAAGATGAGCGACATTATAAATGTAGCCCACGGCGCTATCCACATATGCGTTACATACATACTGAATTAAAAACATGCAACAAGAAGGCTTAACTAATAAATTAAATAATACATGAAATTAGTAAGTACTTAAGTAGGTAGGTAGGTTAGAGAGAGCTGGGCTTTTCTTAAACAACTAAGAACTAGAAATGCTAGTAATTAAATTATTTGTAACTTAAAGTATACCATTATTTCTAGTAGCAGTAATAATTACAAAATATCATGTAGAGACGGGACTTAATTATTTATGTTGGGTTATTACTAAAATTTACTTGACAAAGTAGACTGTATAACCAATTTTTGAATTTATATAAATTGCAAATAAATATGTCTATGTATAAATATGTATATTATGCAATTAGTGAATAAAGGACGGATTTAACGCGAGGGCCATAGATGAATCACGAACAAGTGAAGGATTTTAACGACTGAATCACGATCGTAGAGAGTGATTCATGATGATTGAATCACGAGCGTGATGATTGAATCGCGAGTGATTCAAGTGTTTGAATCCTGAGCAGATATAAATCCGTTTTATTCAAGTGTTGCGTAAACTATACGTTGTATCATGACTACGAGAAAAATAACCACGAGGATATTTTTTAGCTATTGCGCTTTCAAGACTCTCCTGTACGTGAAAAAAATCACGACAAAAATTATTTATTTGCAAGGCATAATCAGGGTTGATTAAGTTTAAGGTAAATAAATTTAAGTTATTTATATGAAAACCATACACTAGCCAAACCCGATGTAGAAGGTTTGTTAACAAACCACAACACAAATAACTTAAACTCACTTGCTTGGCGTTGAGTTTCGGATATAATTGTAAGCAATATCAGTTGAAGGTAGGATCTCAAATCGACAAGTTATTTAAATTGCGTATAAAAAGACGCGACAACAAAGGGAATTTTAGGTTAAGTATGGGTAGTTTGTTTACAAACTTTCTACATCGAGTTTGGCTAGTGTATATAACTTATACAAGTACACTAACTTATATAATACTAGTTTATGCCCGCGGCTTTGCACGCGTTGTTTCTATAGAAACGTTTAAAGGTGATTTCTATCCCATGGGAACTGATTTATGGGATAAAAAGTATTTAAAGTAAGATTCCAGGATTAGAAATACCTGTATGCAAAATTTCATCCCGATCCGTTTAGTAGTTTTGACGTGAAGAGGTAACAAACATCCATCCATCCATCCATCTATCCATCCAAACCTTCGCATTTATAATATTAGTGTATGTATGTATGTATATAATATAAGCTAGTTACCTCGTCTGACAAGATATAGGAGAGTGTTCCCAACAGTGCACAGTCCTTCCACAGACATGTCCATAGGATTGGTTGATGTGAATACCTCAAGCATTCTAAGAGGTACTGCTAAAAATATCTGGAAAAAAATATTTATAATGTAATGAGTTTGTCTATACTAATATTATAAACAGGAAAGATTTGATTGTTTGTATTTAATAGGCTCCGAAACTACTGGACCGATTTGAAATATTCTTTTACCATTAGAATCCCACATTATTCCTGATGAACATAGGCTATTTTTTACCGCGGAAAAATGCTTCATTCCTACAGGAAAACGGGAAGGAATCGGAAGGAAATCGGAATGTTGGGAAAAATTCTGCACCAGCATAGAAAGCAACAGCCAGGCCGCCCGTATCAAGAACATCCTAACTAGCGTGCCGGAAAACACTCTTGGATGCCTTATCAAACCTGACAACACCTACACCAAAACGGATGCTGAAACCAGTGAAGTGCTTCTGAACACACACTTCCCAGGCTGTCAGGTAACAGACAGTGGGAAGAAATTTCAGCACAAACGCCCACCGATCTAGACTGGACCATAGCCCACAATATGATAAACCGCGATAAGGTACTCTGGGCAATCAACAGCTTCCTCCCCTTCAAATCACCTGGCCTGGATGGGATATTCCCAGGTATGCTCATATGGTGCAGCAGCTTACTTGCGGACCAACTTGTTAAAATCTTCAGAGCGTGTATTGCTCACAAGTACATACCGCACCAATGGAGGGAGGTGAAGGTGGTATTCATACCCAAACCTGGAAGAAGTGATTACACCCTACCAAAATCTTTTAGGCCCATAAGCCTAACGTCATTTCTTCTTAAAACACTAGAAAGACTATGTGATAGAGAGATAAGAGACAACACAGTATCACACAACCCACTACACCCGCAACAACATGCCTACAGCAAAGGCAAATCAACAGAATCCGCTCTACACAACGTAGTATCACGTATAGGAAATGGACTAACGTTAAAACAACCGACCCTGGCGGCCTTCATTGACATCGAAGGAGCCTTTGACAAGACCAAATTTACCAGTATCTACAGAGCGCTTACTAAATATGGTGTCGCGCCGACTCTGGCAGAGTGGATAAACAACATGCTCAAATATAGAGCAATACAAGTCACTATTAACCCTTCAATGGATCAAGGGACATAGCGGTTCACTTGGAAACGACGCTGCCGACGAATTGGCACGGAAAGGTTCGGAGACGCCGATAATAGGCCCACCTCCGCTCCTTCCCCTACCATTCTCCCAATTCCGAACATGGATAAAACTTAAAACCACAGAAACGCATACTGAACGATGGACACACCTACAAGAGTGCCGTCAGGCAAGAGCAGCACTTCCAGTTGCATCACCAAGGCTAACCAAGCGCCTACTGAAACTGACCAGAATGGATCTACGCGTCCTAGTGGGGACACTCACAGGACACTGTCCACTGAACAAACATCTCTTCACCATCGGAGCAACAGACAGCCCTCTCTGCAGGGGGTGTCTCACTAACGAAGAATCAGCTGCCCACGTAGTCCTGGAATGCGAGGGAGTAACAGCGCAACGACACGAAATCCTCGACCACCCGAGGTCACTCCGCGAAGCCTGTGAAGATCCCAGGAAGATTCTGCGCTTCTGAACGGAGTTAGGCTGGTTGTACTAGCAAACTAAACACGCACAATGGACCAATCCGAGTCTAAGTGCGGACACAGGAGTACACACACCATACCATACCATACAGGAAAACGGGTTATAGGACAGCGGGTAGTAAGAATGCAGCTAGTACATAATAAAACTAAGAGCCTAGCTCTTGTCGGTGTAATGATGCAATTTTCTCCACTTTTCTCTCTCCAATGTCTTTTACTTCTTTATACGACATGACAGCGACTTGCTCCTTGATCTGACTCATATAACTAACTCTTGGTCTTCCCCTCGTCTTCCTTCTAATTTTCTTTCTATGATGTTACTTATGAAGTTGTTATGAGTCGTATAAGATGTCCAATCATTCTCCTTTTGAATGGTGTTAATTAAAAACCTTTTCTCCTTAATACTTTTCAACGTAAAGCTAATAAATAATTTATTCTAATTCAGGTTACCAGTTTAAATATGGCAAGCTAAGAATAAAAGGAGCCTATGTTTACTTATGTCCAGAAGTGATCAGGATGTGGAAATTGATTGTTAACCCTAAGAAAGTGTTAAGCTGGTACGGGGAACAAATTAATATTTTATATTATTTCTTTTATTTGCAAAAACAATAAATAAAATTAAAATAATACTAATTACTCATACTTACTTCTGTATTATAATGCAACAAGCAAAGGTGTAGAGAAAGTAGTCTTCTAATTTGAGAACAAGATCCAGCATTTTGGAACAGCTTCTGCCCGCTGTGGTGTTGCTGTTTTAGGAGAAGTTGTGAGATGGCAATCTAGAAAAAAATGCATCCATGGTTATATAATTTTGTAAGCTAACTCAGGGAGAGTTATCACGAGTATAAGGATTAAAGAGTAAAATCGTAATTTATAAATTAGATAAATATTAAAAACACAATTAAAATCAGCACAGAAGCAATATACTACATAGTTTAAGAAAGACTTAGGTCCAATTTCACCATTTGCTGACAAAACTAAAATCAACAAAACCAAGTTCTATTTGATTGAGTTCAAATCTTTGTTGTCTGACATGACAGCTCTTGAACTGGTTCAACTCTATGTTGGTAAAACTAGTTTAAAGAGCTACACTTAGTTTATCTTAAATTGAATGTATTCAATTGCAATTGTGAAATTGGACCTTAGTAGCAACAATAACATAAAAAAACAATTGACAAAAAAAAACACAAAATACAAATTGGCAGTCTTATCTCTTAATGGGTGATCTCTACCAGACAAACTTAAATTCTTCATTGGACGAGGAATTGGGGATATGTGTGGAAGTTATGTTGGTACATACCAGTCTAGCTAAATCATTTTGATATTCGTAAAAAAACAGCAATTTGGCCACAAGCATTGACAACGGTTCTAAGTCTTCAGAGCTCACTCTCGGGAAGTTGAGGTCAAAGTCTTCTCTTTCATATTGTTTGCAGTGTTTTCGGGTCAAGTAGCTGCGTGTAAAGGCTTGAATTTTTATGGCGCTATTCAGTCGCTTTCTGTGTTCCTGAAACCAATTATTATTTATACATTCGAGTACCTTTGATAGTGAGGCCAGAGGTGCATCCACAAATCAACAAATACCAGGGAATTTAAAACATGGCCTGTATATTATAATAGTTGCTGAGTCATGCATGGTTATGAATACTTGAATTTCATAATATGGAGTAACATCATAGATAGATATATCGCAATAGAAAGTATTGGGCTTGTTTGTAATTGGGAGAGTATTATCTCTATAGTAAGAATGCTCCAGAAGCTCATTCTAGAATCAAGAACAACAACAACTCAGATATGAGTCTTTGAAGGCCAGTGTCCAATGATAATTTAAACTGTTAATTATTCAGGTCCAGGAGTATCTAGCATAGTGTACCACTGTATGTAACTTACCTCCCTCTTCTGCCTTTGTTGTTGTACTTGGAAAATCAAGGCATCTCTTTCTGTCCTTTGAGAACTAGCACCACCAAGGTTCTGCGTTGGTTTACGTCTAAAATCTCCCTCGAAAGAGTACATCCCTGAAATAAGCGTGATACTATGCATTTTGAAGGTTTTGTACACATTAATCAGCTAAATTTATGGATGTAACTTCTTGGTTTTCTTACTGGAAGTTGTCTGATTTCTTTTTTACAAAGACACTTGTCCGTTGTATTCACGTAAAACACTGCATTCAACTTATATCGTAGCATTGGCTAAACAGAAAACAAATGCTATTATAGAATAATAATCTCCAAAAAACCTTCCGTCCAGCATTAAAAATGAAAAATTAGCAATTTTTCTTTCAGGGAAGAAGAAGCAAAGCAAACAGTTTTTTTTTTGGACGTCAGAATAATTGTCTGACAATCCAATGACAGCCACAGACACTACCTTGACACTGACAAATTTGGTTACAAAATTTACAACTTCTTTATATAATGGCGCCTGGTGGTTTCCCAAAAAAATATTTGTCAATTTTTCACACCTTTTCCAATCCACTGACGTTACGATTCTACATGTCGAAGTCAAGAATAATTAATAAAAATTATCAATTTTAAAAAAACTGTCTAAAATCATTGAACAACTCACTGCCTAAAATAGGACCTCATTCTGCGGTCTTGTTTGAGTATGATTAAATATCTACTTAATTTGCTTTGTACAGGGTGGCGCAAAAGCAATGTCATAATGTGAATGAGCTTGAATTTTTTGCAAATGGCTTCAAATGTGCTGGCTCTGGGTCTTTTTGATGCCTAGTGAATGCCACTTGGCACACCATTAATGTCAGAGGTCAGAGGCTTCCTCTTTCTATTTTCAGGATATTGTAAGAAAATATAAAGCTCTGAACCGACTGAACGCAAATATGATTCAAAATACGACAAAAAGCCTCCACACACAGAAGCCGTGGCCGGGCCGGAGGCGAAGGCGTGCGAGTTGTATCATATGAATTTATATATGAAAGACTGCACACACACCGCAGGCGGTGGCTTTGCACGGCCGCCGTGGTGGGCTGGCTCAGCGTCACAAACAGTCGGCGTGCGCGAAGCGGCGCGGAGACGTGGCGTGGCGGCGCGGTGGCGGCGGCGAGGCGGAGGCGTGGCGTTTTAGCGTTGGATTTCAGCTAGTCTATGGAGTGTCTTCACACAGAGCGCACGCCACGCATCGCGGTGCGGAGGCGTGCTCAAGGAACATTATACTCTATGGGAGGGCGTGCTACTAGCGGAGTTACGAGTTGTATTTATTTACAAAAATTTTAGCTTGTGACCCAAATAAAGCGCTAAATAAAATTGACTATACCGATAAATTGATAGTACTAGTTCAACCACATCGTTGTTTATACGACTGCCATACAAAAAATTATAAAAATGACATCCTTACAATAAAAAAAGGACATGTTTACAACAATGCGACGCCGCCCGTGACCTACTCACACAAGGGTCCAAAACGCTTCCACGACGCCGCCACGGCTCTCGCACGCCTGCAATGTGAAGACATCCGCACCGCGAACGCCATGCCTGGCTCGCCACCGCTCCGCCTCCGGCTTCAGTGTGTGGCGGCAGTCAAAATATAAAGATTGTAAAATAACGGAAACATGGTGTGTTTCCATATTTGCGTTCAGTCGGCAGTGCTGCCATTTTAGCGCTTTTTTGCTATGTTCAGCGGGCACTTGATAATTTTAGCGCCTAACGGATAATTTAGCGCTTTCTTAATTTTTAATATGGCAGCACTATTTGTTCCGTGGAGAATAAAATTATTGTCTATGTTCAATTTTGTGCTCTATGCCAGCTGGTTTGGCTGGCAACTACCAGCTGATATTTTAAGTAAGATCCGAAAAATATAAAGTAAATACTAGGTACTGAACCTAACCAGCCTGGACCCTCGAGTTCAGCTATGATGGAAGAAGAATTTTTATTTTTTTTTACTTGTTTTTTACTTAAACTTGACTTTACTATACTATACCCAAACTGTAGGTATAGAATAATATTATTATGTTTTCTGTTCTAAATTTTATTATTGTAATAAAAAGTTGGTTTTCACTACAATCACTTCATATTTTATTTTATTTTTGTCGTGCGTATGGCGCTTTTTCCACGATCAATGTGATTACACAATGTACCATATTATACACCTACCTATAGCAAAACTACGGAGCCGTAAACAAGATGCGTTTATACAAGTCGCAATCTGCGTCTCGTTTCCAAAACTTTATCAGAATTGTTTTAAGAGCTCATGGTTACAGCCCATGTTTAGTATGGGAAATTATATAATCACACTGATCGTCTAAAAAGCGCCTCATTTAAAAGTTCGAATTTAGCGCTTTATTGACTCGTTTGAGCCGATTTAGCGCTTTAATGGCTCGTGAATATATTCGAATCTAGCGCTTAGTGCACCGCTGTCAGCGCTGATTAGAGTTTTTCATCTGGCAGCACTGTCAGTCGGTTCAGATCTTTATATTTTGACTGCCGGCAACACTGGTGTGTTTATGTTTGTATAACATCCGTACAATTTCCTTGCTGAATTGCTGATTGAAGGTTGATTCTCGATTTGACAGCGGAACAAGTGAACAGAAAAATTTTGTGTTAATTTTGAATTTTTCAGTTATTTACGAAGAAAATTCATTTGGTTTAGTTAGAAGTAGCTTATTTATTTTTCGAAACTGTTTATTTATTTATTCTAGTACCTATAGTATAAATACCTACATATAATTAGCCCGTGACCGCTCGTGTCCTGTTCGTCATGGAACTGGACGGGAGTAGTCCCGTCCCTCCCAAACCCCCGGAACCCCCTGATCCTAGGGATTCAAAAGGGACCAAGAGACGCATTGAGGATGACTCCAGCAAGACGGTGACAGATAGCGAGGCCGTTGTCCCAGCGAAAAAATTTACCGCAAACCTTACGGTACCATCTTTACAGACCGTGTACACTCACCCATCTGTTGTAGTGGGTGCAAATAATCTTTCGTATTCCAAAACTGATAATGGACCATTTATTGTAACTGTTTCCCGCGAGGAGTCGGATCCTGCTGCGGGCACTATCTTTAAAGCCATCAAGTTCGGTAAGTTCCTTGCAAATAATGAAATTGAGGGTATATGCGCAGAAGGTGTGAAGCAGATAGGCCGTAATAAAATTTCAGTGCAGTTCAAATCTTTTGAGGCTGCTAATACCTTTCTTGATTCTACAATTCTCCCTACGTCAAAGATGATCGCTTCTATCCCGACTTACAACATAACACGCATGGGACTGGTTCGCCAGGTCCCTACTGACTTACCAATGCAGGAGTTTGTAGAAGACGTGGTTGTCCCTGCCGGATATGGGATAATTCTTAAAGCCCGGCGTTTAAGCAGAAAAGTTTTGGATGACGACGGTAAAGCTTCATGGGTCCCAACTCAAACAGTTGTGATAACATTTAAAGGTCAATCCCTTCCATCTAGAGTATTTCTATATTATAACTCCTTGCCAGTTGAACTATACACCTATCCCACAATCCAGTGCCATTCGTGCTGCAGGTATGGTCACACGAAAATGCAATGCAGATCGCGTCCACGGTGTTTCAGGTGTTCTAAAGAACACCCTGGAGACAGCTGCGATATTCCTGAGGTGGAAGCTTCCTGTTTGCACTGTTCGGGGCGGCATTTTGCAACCAGCAAAGGTTGTCCGGAGCAAGTGCGGCAACGTTCCATCAAGGCTGTTATGGCACAAAATTGTATATCTTACGAGGAGGCTTCTACCCAATTCCCAAGAGTTTCGCGTCCCTATACTGAAGTTGCACAACAATTAGTCTCTCAAGACCTTTTCTCCCAATCTCCCCCTCAACCCTCTCGAAGACCTGTCCCACAATCTACGCGATCATATGTTAAAACTGTTTACGCCTCCCCAAAACCTCCATCCTCACAAGTTAGGACCTACGATAAGGTCGCCCATAGAGATATTGTTTCTACGCCAATCTCTTTGGTGCCTAATGGATGTGCACTCAACCAACCTTCCCAAAATAATAACATGTTAGAAACTCTTTTAAATTTGATCATAAACATTATTCTTACGAACTCACTTCCTTTACCGAACAACGTTGCTTCAAAATTGTCACAACTGATATCAATAACCTCCCAGTATGAATCCCCTGACTGTTCTGCAATGGAACTGTCAAAGCATACGAGCCAAACGTCATGAACTCACTCACTTAATTAATAGGTATAGCCCGTCAGTCATTGCCATCTCGGAGACATGGTTGAGGCCTGGTTCCCATTTCCGGATCTCAGGCTTCTCTTGTCTCCGAGCGGACAGAGCTGACGGGCATGCCGGGAGCGCTCTATTAGTACGGCGTTCCCTTTCCTTCTCTCAAATCACCCTGCCGTCCCTCCCCGCTGGCATCAACGCTGTTGGTGTCAAGGCCTTTGATATATCTTTTATATCTGTATATATTCCTCATCCCAACTCCACTATGATTGCCGATATCCTTCTCCTCTTCTCTTCGATTCCTTCTCCTAATGTTATCATGGGAGATTTTAATGGGCATAACTCTGTTTGGGGTCACAGCCACTCTGATTTGTTTGGTCTTTCCCTTCTAGAAATTATTGAAGAAGCTAACCTCTGCATTCTTAATGACGGGTCTCCTACCCGCAGGGTTCTTCCTAATCAAAATCCTAAAAGTGCTGTTGATCTTTCCCTCTGCTCTTCTTTACTAGTTCCCGATATTTTGTGGCAAATCCTACCTCACACATTTGGTAGCGATCACTTCCCTATAGTTCTTTCCATTGATAACTCTAATAGCGTCACTCCTCTTCTTAACCCAGCTCCATCTTCAAAATACATCCCCACTCATGCTGACTGGTCATCTTACTCATCTTCACTGGATTCCAGTTTGGAATTTTTTTCTATATCTGAAGATTCCCCTGCTTCTTCCTACAGTGAATTTGTCGACTTTATTATCGCAAGTGCAGACCGGCATGTCCCTATAAAAAAGCCCTCCCGTGATTTTAAGGTTTCCACCCCATGGTGGGATTCAGAATGCACAGCGGCGGTTGCTGAGCGTAAGGCGGCAGAGACCGCTTATTGTCGTTCTATGACCATTGAAAATTATTTGAGTTATCAAAAATCTGCGGCAAAGTTTAGAAAGCTGTCTTTTAAAAAGAAAAAGCAAGGCTGGATAGGCTTTTGTGAAAGCCTATCTCCTAGATCTCCTCCATCACTTGTTTGGAGACAAATAAGGCGCTTTAGAGGGTCTTGTGCTATCGATAATCTCACAGCTAATGATCCTTCTTCTTGGCTAGAGGCTTTTTCAGATAAACTTGCTCCCCCTTCTGTCCCTTCTTTTAATTCTATTCCAACTCCCCCTTCTTTCCTTCCTTCGTCTAACGGCTTAGACGCCCCTTTTTCTTTCAATGAACTGACCCTTGCTCTTGACGGACTGACTGACTCTTCTCCTGGCATAGATAGAATCCCTTATTCTTTTCTTGTTAAAGCGTCCAACGAATCTAAACAGGTATACTTGTCTATTCTTAATAAGTTATTTGATATTGGTGTAGTTCCGGATCAGTGGAAGTCCCAAATTATTGTGCCTATCCTGAAACCTGGCAAAGATCCTTCAGATCCATCCAGTCGTAGGCCCATAGCGCTATCGTCAGTTATGGCCAAAGTGGCGGAACAGATGGTCAATCGCCGCCTACAATGGTGGTCTGAGAATGGGTCTATCTTATCTAAAACTCAGTTTGGTTTTAGAAAAGGCATGGGAACTCTAGATAACCTTAGTTTATTAATTTCAGATATACACATAGCTTTCAAAGAAAAAAAATATCTTTTAGCTGTATTCCTTGACATTGCTGCTGCGTATGATAGCGTCCAACTTCCAGTTCTTATGAGGAAGCTTGTTCAACTTGGTGTTCCCGAGAAGTTGGTTCGATTTATTGGGAATCTTCTAATGGAAAGATCAGTGGTCATTAAATCTTGCTATGGACTCCTTCCCCCTAGGTTAGTCTGGAAGGGCTTACCTCAGGGCTCTGTCTTAAGTCCTCTACTTTATAGCCTTTACACATATGATCTTGACCAGACTGTTGACTCTTTCTGTAATGTATTACAGTATGCTGATGATCTAACTCTATATATTTCATCGACTTCCCTTGACGAGGCAAGTACCAGACTCAATTCAGCTCTATCATACCTCAGTGACTGGCTTACAGATCATGGTCTGTCTCTGTCTGCGTCAAAGAGCTCTGCCGTTATTTTCACTAAAAAACGCATAGTACCGCCTGTAAGTATTTTTATTGACAGTGACACTGTTCCTACATCCACTCATGCAAAATTTTTAGGCATAACGTTGGACTCCAAAATGACAGGCTCTCAGCATTTCATTTCAATGGCCCAAAAATGTGAAAAAAATACTAATATCCTACGGTCTCTATCCGGTGTATGGTGGGGCTCTCACCCATACACCCAGAAATTGTTATATAATGCGATAGTAAGGAGCCATTTCGATTATGGCTCCTTCCTTCTTAGCATGTGCAACAAAGCAGGTTTTGACAAAATTGACAAAATTCAGTTTAAATGTTTACGTATTGTTATTGGTGCCATGAAGTCTTCGCCTATAAATGCTATGCAGGTTGAGTGTGGTGAACCTCCATTATTTATGCGCCGGCAATTTCTTTCTGATAGATTTTTATTCAAATTGGCCCAAAACTCTAATCACCCTCTTCTCCCAAAATTAAACCACCTCCTTAGTTTATTCAGATATACTGATAAAATCCCCTGTCTACTCCGTAGTTTCAAAAAATTTTCAGAAATTCCAAATGCCGTTAAGCAATTTCCATCTCATCCTTTATATTCCACTCCTTATGATGCCCTAGTTTTCCGCCCACAGGTTTTATTGCGTTTTGGTATATTTAAAAATTCTGTGGATGCGAGAGGAATATTTAATTCGGAAGTTGATACAAAATTTAGTGGGTGGCACTCCATTTTCACTGATGCGTCTAAGTTATCATCAGATAGTATGGTTGGGGCAGCGGTTTGGATGCCTTTTACAAATATTACTTTAAGTTTTAAATGCCCTTCCTCCACATCGGTTTTTACTGGTGAGGCTGTTGCTATATTAGAAGCTATCCTATTTGTTAAATCTCATAAGTTAAACAAAACTATAATTTTTTCTGATTCTAGAAGCTGCCTCCAATCAATTATTTCTAATCCTTTCAGAGACATATCGCGATTCCCTCTGATTCTTCAAATTCGTCAGGCCCTTTATGAGTGCAACAATCTCTGCATCGACGTAGTTCTTGCTTGGGTTCCAGGTCATTCTGGGATTCCAGGTAATGAAACTGCTGATTCCTGTGCAAAAGCAGCGGCTCTGATAGGTTCGCTTGAGCATTTCCATTCTTTCTGCCACGATTTATGCCTCCTTCCTAAAATGTATCTTCAGAAATCTTGGACTGATCACTGGAATACCTCAAAACTTGTTAAAGGCAAACATTATGCTGATATCCAGCCGGACATCCCTCGATCTCCGTGGTTTTTTAAGTTTAGAAAATTTAATAAAACTACGTCCTCGACCATTTGTAGACTAAGGCTGGGTCACTCTTGCACTCCTGTCTTCCTTGCGAGACTTCGGATCAGGGACCATTCCTTATGCGAGTGTGGCTTAGATGAAGGTCACGTGGATCACATTTTTTTCAGTTGCCCTATTGTTTCTCTCTCTTTATATGACTCCCTTCCCCCTGATGTTCCCCTTCCAACTTCTATGAAATGTATTTTATCTCTCTGTTTTTCTCCTAAAGTTAATTATGCCATAGGTAAATTCATATATAATAATGATATAAAGTTGTAATAAGTAGAAGTACCTAGTAGTAGGTTTTTACCTATATGTATTTATTTATTGTAAATTTGATTATCCCGTAGTTACCGTAGTTATGAGGTTTTTTTTCCTTTTGTTTTGTAGTTTAGTGATTTTTTTTTTTTTTTTTTTGTAAATACTGTACAATACCTACATAAAGATTGTTACCTACTCACTTGCGATGCTATCATGAGACGGACATTGGCAGAATTGTGTCAAACCAGATGCAGAAGCCATTTAACAAAAAGTTGAAGTTGAAGTTGAATTGCTGATTTCCCATGTATTTTTCAGAGTAGTTTCTCTTCGTCTTTCTTTTGGAATATCGTTTTTATCAGTTTTTATACTTTTTATCAGTTTAGTCACTATCTGTGTTTATGTAAATAAGTGTATATTGCGAAATCAACTAAAAACGTCCCGAATCTGCACCACTTAATACTTAGACCAGTTGGTAAAATGTCTGAAGATGAAGAAATGATGGATAATCCTACTCGGGTCAATGTAAGTAAGTCTCCTTTTCAAACGCCGCCTAATCCTGCCAGTAAAGTTCAAGCTTACATAAAATATAGGTAAGCCGGAACTGAAATTCTCGGCATACGAATCGACCACTCCAACTCAGCTCGTGGATCGCTGTGGAGTTTACGGGACGCAAGGAAAAATCAACTTTTTTTTCTTGGTCATTGACTTTTGACCTTGACGTCAGTGACCTTGAGAACAGGACCCCCGCGCTTCGCGGGGATGGGACGCCTATGCGGGGTTTGGGCGGGCTTCGCTAGGAGTTAGTTAAACTTGAGGGGGATGGACACCTTCAGTTCGGATTAAGTCAAGCAGGAACAACTTAAGACGCTGTCCAAACAGCGACACCGTAGAAAGTACACTTTTTCGTCGCACCGTTAGCCGTTCTCCGACATATTACAAGCCCAAAAAAAAAACAGTGTATAGTCAAATGTATGGAAAAAAGACTTATACAAAAATATTTTATAAAACGATCTAGGATCTTGAAGAAAATAATCACAAGAAAGAACAAGAAAAAAATTTTTCGTCTCGAAATGCTCCATATTTTGAGTGACAACCATTAATTATTTTAATACTATATGAAAGGAAATTTTATCAACAAAAGAATTATGTAAAAAGTTTTAAATAAATAAAACCATTAACATAATAAAACCCAAAAAACACATTTTTGTAAGGCGTTTAGCGAAGTAATTGCAAAAATGATAATATTTTGCCAATAGAATTTCAACCTTATTACTCAAACATCCCTTTCAATATATGCTCAAAATAGCTTCCAGTAGCTTCATTCGGAGGCTGGATGCCTCCTCGGACGGACGTGAGGTTATGTAACTTTTTTCGCGATGACAGCTGGGTTCGACGGACGAATTACGATTTTCGACAACTTTTGTTTTGCGGGTTAAATGGTTCATTCGTCATTGAAATAAAGTCTATATTTGATTGAAGCTAAGCCAAAAGAAATTTGCAGGAATTTTATTCATTGACAGACCTACCAATTAAGTAGAATAGGTTTATAGTGGTTTTATCTCTGGTAGCTAGATAGGTAGGTATTACTCAACATGTTTACAGCACGAAAAGTATTGGTCGAGTTAAAATATGTTAAATAGGTAGGGCGATTTTGATGACCTTATATATAAATAAACAATGCTGAAAAATTAAAATAGGAGCCTACGTCCAGCAGTGGACTTATATAGGCTGATGATGATGAATTCACACATCATCACCAAGGCCGAAGCTAAGCAGAGCTTTGTTATGGGTACTTACTAGATAACTGATTTACTTAGGACCAACCATTTGCATTTTTTTTCTCGTAGTTCTACCAGTAGAACTACAGGCAAATTTAAATTACTCGTAGTTCTATCGGTTTGTTCTCTTAGAGAAGAGAGATTCTCAAAAGGACAGATACTCAAAAATAATAATTTACTTTAAATTTTTAATAACTCATAGAAAAACCTCATCGGAGCGGTTTGTCATAACTTTTTTGTTATTGGCAATATGTGTACATTGACATCAATATAATATTTTTTTTTTTAGCGTAACAAAGAAGTCAAGTAAAGGAGATGTTTAAAGACGTAATAAACATGCAAAACAATTGTATTTCCAATGACAGTTGTTTAAATTATTGTTAATCACTCATGTTAATCATAATCACTCATGAGTTCTTGGAAGGCAGCAACATAATAATAATAATAATAATAATAATAATAAGCCTTTTATTTCCAAATCTTAAATAACAATTTTTGAGATTAAATTAAAATTATAAATAAATTTTGAATTTGTGAATAATTTAGGTAAAGAATATTTCTAAAAGTAATTTCATTTATCAGTCATATCATGCATTTTCATTTTCTTCTGATTTGGGCACCCATCTTCGGGTGAAGGCCTCCTCCATCCATTTCCATAGAGTCCTGTCTGCGGCGTGTCGTGGCCAAGAACTCTTGGTTTTTATTTCTGCTTCAATTATAGCAAGCTGGTGTTTGAGTTTGTTTTTGTAATTTTTGTTTTTTCTTGATTTTTCTGTAAGGTTTAGTTGGGTAGTTTTTTCTTTTCATCTTTGCTTTTATTTTCTTTGGATTTTAATTTTGTTTTGTCCTCGATAAGCTTCATTATTTCAGGAGTAAGTTTGTACATGTCAGATTTTTCTCTTTTTGGCAGAACCTCCATACTTTTATGTATTGTTCTTATAATTTTAGAATAGTTTTCTTGCATTGATGTGTCTTACATTGAAAGTGCATATGTGAAGTAGGTTTTTTTGTCACCTTTGTTCGATGGATGGAGGGTTTTAGTCTTTTTTCTCCCGCGGGGACCAACCGTATTGGGAGATATAGATTTTATTATGTGATTTACTGTGATTTTCTTTTTTTTTTTTTTTTTTTGTGATTTTCGAATTTCGAGTCAATGTTTTTGTTTATGTCCAAAATTATTGTATCTTTCATTTTATCTATGTCATTACGTTGCGTTCGCATATTTTCTTCGATTTTTCTAAGCATTTCCATCATTTCATCCATTTTTGCTGGGTGATCTAGGTAAGTTGTGAAAGGATGACTTGTCTTTTTTTTTACACAATTTTTAGGTTATGTTTACGAACACTTTTGGATGCTTGGACTTTACTCACAGATTTATTCCTTCTGTTTTGTCTTCAAACAGTGTATTTACCAATGTACTGAGTGTTGATTTCACATGTAAGCAGTTTTTGGTCGTTTTTTCGCGTCGGTCGTCGATTTATAGATTATCTTTTAAAGGGAAATGTATACGATTCTACAACAAAACTCCTAAAGAGTTAAAAGTTATCAAAAAATAATTTCAAACAATTTGTAAAACATATCCTTTGTTAAAAAGGCTTACTACAAAATATCAGACTATCTCTAGAGCAGGGATCCCCAAACTATTTTGGACAAGTGACCCCTTTTCCAAAATGAACTGTTACCTCAGACCCCCATGACCAAATTACCTACTTTTAAGATCAACCCGCTTATTCATAATGGTCCGTCCGCTAATTTAAAACAGCTGCTACAGAGTGTTATTTTTCATTCTGACTCAGGACAATAGAAAAAGACAGCGTGAGAATTAGCAATGCTTTAAGTAAGCAGACTATTATGAATAAGGGGGCTTATCTTTAGGTTTTTCCTATTGATACAAAATACCTAGCTACTAAGGTACCAATTATAAAACTTTGCACTTGGTTAAGTGAGTAAAGTTGACTTCATTTTCTCATCAAAATTTACCAAAATAAAAAGACATACGATTCAGTAAATATCAAGTTTAATTTATAATGATTATTACAAATTAAGTACTTAAAGAATCTTAAGTAGGTAGGAAATTATATTTAAAAAAGTATTAATTTGCAAAGAGAAAATAAAACATTCAGTGTGACGGATGAACCTGGTGACTATCTACCAATCTAGCTACATCCGGTTCAATATAAGTGAGTTGCAGCCTTAAATCTCCACGTTCGTTGATTTTCAAACGGTTTCTTTGTTTCGTCAAAATGTTTGTTACCACATTGAAGCTCTTTTCAACAAGGTATGATGATGGAAAAGCGATAAGGTATTTTTCAGCAATGTTCCACAATTGAGGATACTGTGTTTCAATGTTGCGTTGCAACCAGAACTTCTGATAGCCTTGGTTGAACTTCTGCTTAAGCTTTTCGTCTGTGCTGATGGTAAACAACTCTTCTTGCATTATCACATTGGCTTCTTCTATGGCTGTGGCATTGTACGGATTTATTATCCATTGAGGAATTTCTAAATTTAAAAGATCCTCAAACCTCTTCGTAAAATCCTTGTGTAATGCGTCCAAAAAAATTCTTTTTCACTCACTTTTAGCTAAGTAATAACTTTGTAATCTCTTGAAATAAATGAGTACTTATATGAATTATTATCGTTGAAGCTCCAACGAAATTCAAAATGCAAATGAACTTTCAACCTAAGTGCAAGCCGTTAAATAGTAAAATATCAGGAATATGTTTGGACTTCAACTTGATCATGAATTCATTATTGTTAAATCGCGTAAGCGTCAAATAGAGAGCAAGTCAAAACGCGCCTGAAAGACGTACGCTCGAAGTCATTATCTTGCGCTAACTTGTCCTCACTGACTTGCCGAGTTTTTCATCTTGTACGAACTTAAGACTTTACATTACTACAACAATGCTATTTCCTACAAAAATATTAATTATTCTTAGTACACGTAGGTAACAACAACATAAACAATACAGTAACTACCTAATCTTGAAAGTTTTAAATAAGAACTTGTGTTAATTTAACAGGGGTCGATTTTTAGACCTGGTCGACCCCCAAAATCAGTTTTCGTTTATGTCGACCCCTAGGAAACCGATATCGACCCCTTGGGGTCGATATCGACCACTTTGGGAATCCCTGCTCTAGAGGATAAAAAACTTAGGTACCTAATGCTAATAGTATTGCTCCAGCTCGAAAACTAACACCCTAACAAGGTAAAGGTTTCTTGTTCGCTTCTTTACTTTACCTTAAAAAGATTGAAGTGAACAATAAATTAAAGTAATCACTTTATTTCCCAGTTTTACTCTTGAACCTTATTTGAATTTATTGACGTGTCCAAGACTCCTGTAAGGGGTAAAGGAAATAAAGCACTGTTATATTTCATTTTATATCTGATTATTTGATTGACGACCTCTGTGGCGCGGCGGGGAAAGGTCCACCTGCGACACAGGAGGTTACAGTTAGTTTGATTCCCGCCTCAGGACAAATGTTTGTACCATCTGCAGATATTTATTCCAGGTGTTCTGGATGTCATAATCATAATCAAAATCATAATCACTTTATTGCATGTCTTATGTATATAAAAAATATCTATCTGTGTAGTGTATTTAATAAGTATATCATAAGCATAACACAAGCTCTAATTACTTTGGGGTTAGATGATGTTGTGTGGCTTGTTCAGCATTATTTATATTTTTTTTTTTTTTGAGGAAGCCCTCCAAAACCAAATCGAAATATCTTCAACGATTGACACTTTTGTAATCCATTTAGACCTCAGTTGTTTTGACTAAATTAGTATATTTTTTTAATGTATAAAGTATTATCATAATGGTCGGTGATATTGTCGGCACTTTAACATGCATGAAGATGATATTATTTTTTTAAGTGTTTCTGATTTCTATGAATAACTATCGATGAATGTAATTTTTATTATAATTGAGGAGCTACAATGAGCGACATAGGTTTTATTAAGGTATTTTACATGCAACGATAGCAAAGCCGCGGGCAAATGTTAGTTAACATTACATTATTACCTTGTGATTGTGCTATCAACCAAAATAAAACAAAAGTTTGCCTCTTCTACAACAGATAAATTTGGCATAAGTCTATGTTAAAAATAAGCGCCTCTGCCGACCACATTTGGTAATATTGACATGCAATCTGACAGTCTTAGTTTTCCACGGCAGCGCCTTAAAACGAGGATTCGTTTTTGACATGTGTTTACATTACGGCTCTCAAAAAAGTATAAAAAAAAAAGTTGTCGAAAATTTTCTAAGAGAGACACATTTTGACCTATAGCCCCCAGGTCATTGAACTAAGAGGTCTAGGTCAGTTAGAAAAGTTGCACCCTTAGTCACCCCCAAAGTAAAAATATATAATATGTAAATAAATAATATGTAAATAAATAATGCTGGACTATTCACACAGCTTAATGCATTATGTTAATTATGCATAAAAAATTTGGTACAAAAATTTCTATGTCTTTTCTTCCTTGTAACTGGCTGTGTCCCCTAAACTCCACTCCAACCCGTGGATGTCGTAAGAGTTGTCTAAGAAAACCTTTGTATGATTTTCAAATATTTGTCTGGGGTATACCAGAGGAAGCGCAGCAGCTTTCTTCTGTGTATTTTCAACAACTATTCACTGATTTATACACTGATCACCAATATGATTGCCAAGCATGGTTATTATGGCAAAACCCCCCTTGTAGGGGGAGGCACCCTTCAGCAGTGGATGTATGTGTGCTGCCGAGGAATGCAGAACAAGCCAACCAGCTCTGTCAGAAGACCAGCACTTATTGTAAATTTGTTGTACATTTGTATGCAAATACAACCAATTCTATGCTGTAACAGAGACCCATTTGTGACTCAAGCAAACTGTATATTAAGTATTACTAGCTTCTACCTTTCCATCTCACTCATTTTTTGGAATTAAAACTAAATAGTATGTTACTCTAGGTATCTTGTATGCAAAATTTTTGTCTGATCCAGTCATTAATTCTGGCCTTGTCATCGGCACAATGGCTCAAATTTTGACCTCTAAAAGGCCTCCCCTGCACCCTTCCAAATTTTTCGATCTTTTGCAGACTCCCACCACTCCACTCTAGTGCTCATGGGTTACTTACAAATAAAGATTTCTATTTTTATATCAGTTAGAACCTACATAGCGCATAGGCACCTTAACAAATCAGTATTTGTCTTGGCTACCTACTGCTACTTAACAGAAAGTTTTTCTTTTTTAGTATTCCAGGCCATCGCTAGCCCAAGTCAAAGCTGTGGTGACATTTATGGAGAAGCATCCAGAATTTGCCAACAAGAAGCAAAGGCTGGGACAGGGACAGTCAAAATTCAAAAAGTTTTGGGTCGAACTTGCTAATTCTGTTAATGCAATGGAAGGGTCTGTCAAATCTACAAAAGGATGGATCAAAGTAAGTTATTTGTTGTAAACTTTCTCCCCGCGGGTTCGCATGCTTTGTTTCTATGGAAACATTTAAAGGTTATTTCTATCCCATGGGAACTGATTTATGGAATAAATAGCCTTTGTTTGGTTCCAGGCTTAGAGCTATATCTATGCAAAATTTCAGCATGATCGGTCAACAAGTAACCATAGTTTCGCCTATTCCGTCTGTCCATCCATCTTCCTATTATGTCCTTCCTTATACCTTCAAAACTCTGAGCTATGATAATGTACTAAGGGTGTATAATCTGTGGTAGGGTTTTTATTTCAAGATTATTTGAATTAATACAGGTGATCCTTCAATGTAATTTATTTTCAGTTTTGGGCTGACAAGAAGAGATTCATCATGACAAAACAGAAGCAAATAGAAGAGGGCAAGCTAAAATCATGTTTAACAATACTGGAGCAAAAGATCTACTCATTGTGTGAAAACAAACCTTATACAACAAGTAAGTTCTACTAACAACTGGATTCCATAACCATGATCTCCACAGTTCTCTTCTTACTTTGCACATATTTTAAACAGTTTAAGTTATGTGTGGTAGCAAGATTCTAGACTATTTTCCAAATGTATAGCTAAGCCTCTTTGTAATTTTTATTATCTCCTCCTCCTCAACCTCAACAGCCTGTATTGGTCCACTGCTGGACGCAGGCCTCCCCCTGATAAGCGCCTGATTGGCTTTTACCTCATGGGGGGCCCATTATCCCCACGCTGGGCATGCGTGTTGGAGATCGCAGTTCGGTGATAGAATTGTTATGTAGGGGGCGCTGCTGCCCGCCCCCGGTGGATATCCCTTAGTCGCCTCTTACGACACCGGCGGGAAGAATTCGGGTGGTGAAAATTCTAAGCCGGCACCACACAGCTAAATAATTATTGCTAATTAGCTATCTCCTACAACCTAGATCTAATTCTGAGTGGGTAACTGCAATCAGCACCTCCATTGGAATGTAGGTATTGTGCATTATACCCCTGCCTATTGAGGCCAACTTCTTGAAGTATTGGAGTTGGACCTTGGTAAATTTCAGTTTAACCCCTTATTAAAAACGTTTTTTAACTTGAGGAATTGCTAAGGTTCAAGGCACACTGGAAGTGAGTTAAAGTTATTTTTGAGTATTTTTATAGCATAGCAAATTGAACCCTATCTCCACATGGGGCCATTCATTTATTACGTAAGACGATTTTCGCTAGTTTTTGACCCCCTCCCCCCTATTATAAGAAAATATAAGAATAGGCCGACCCCCTCCCCCCCTGTTTAGTATTTTATTAGTTTACCTTATTAGTTAAGTATTACGTAAGAATTTAAAGGAAAAACTAATACACGTTTAATTGCCAATTGTAATGTTTAAAAAATTTTAAGTGGCGTCAAATTATAATATATAAAGCTCGATTACCACTCACTCACTGACTGACTGACATAATTGTTCTCCCTGATGGTGGAGGGGGAGGTATGTTTTTTTTTGCGAAAATGTATAGAGAGGGTCAAGGAGACCTAGGGAAAATTCCGACTTTTTGAGATTTGCCCCCCAGGACCCCCGCCCCCCAAGGGGGCTTCGTAACGGAGTCATACTGATGAATAATTTTAAGGGGGTTGTATAGAGGGGGTCAAGTGATTTCGATTGCAAAAATAATTTCACCCCCCCTTGCCCCCCAGGACCCCCCCTTTTGAGATTGCTACGAGATGCCGTCGCGATAGAGGGGTTCTGATTGCGGGATCGTATAGAAGGTCTCTTCTCCAATTGAAAGTAAAAAAAAATCACCCCCCCTCCCGCCCCCTTTTTCACCCCCCCTTTTGATATCTCCCAAACGAAGTAAGCTAGAAGAATTTTTTTTTCACAATCGTGTGAAGAGCTTAACACCATTTGGATTGCAAAAAAAAATTTTCGCCCCCAACCCCTTTAGACCCCCCTTTTTATAAAAAAACTGAAATTTGGTCATTTTTAGCCTATATTTTGACCACTTTTTAGGGTGGAGCATTGCGGCGAGCGAAGCGAGCCGCAATGCGACTACGGGGAACAGCAAGGCGAGCGAAGCGAGCCGCGCTGTGACCCCCCCCCTGCCCCCCAGAACCCCCTCCCCCTGCACCCGGTGGAGCATTGCGGCGAGCGAAGCGAGCCGCAATGCGACTTCGGAGGAACAGCACGGCGAGCGAAGCGAGCCGTGCTGTTACCCCCCCACGCCCCCAGGCTCCCTGTACCCCCTCCCACATCAAAAAATCTGATATGGATATCGTTTTTGACTAACATTGGGGTGAGGATTACGAATTCGTTGTCGGCGGGCGTGTGTCGGATTGCGGTGAGCGAAGCGAACCGCAATACGACTCACGTCACACAGCAAGGCGAGCGAAGCGAGCCTTGCTGTGTACCAGCTTGAGCGGGGTCGTATTGCGGTGAGCGATGCGGTGAGCGAAGCGAACCGCAATGCGACTAAGGAGAAACAGCACGACGAGCGAAGCGAGCCGTGCTGTTAACCCCCCACGCCCCCAGGCTCCCTGAACCCCCTCCCCCATCAAAAAATCTGATATGGGTATCGTTTTCGACTAACATGGGGGCGAGGATTACGAATTTGATGACGGCGGGCGTGTGTCGGATTGCGGTGAGCGAAGCGAACCGCAATCCCCTCCAAAGAACCCCCTCCCCCTGAACCCGGGGGAGCATTACTACGGGCAACTACGGAGAAACAGCACGGCGAGCGAAGCGAGCCGTGCCGTTACCCCCCCCCATGCCCCCATGCTCCCTGAACCCCCTCCCCCATCAAAAAATCTGATATGGATATCGTTTTCGACTAACATTGGGGTGAGGATTACGAATTTGATGTCGGCGGGCGTGCTTCGGATTGCGGCGAGCGAAGCGAGCCGCAATGCGACTACAGGGGAATAGCATGGCGAGCGAAGGGAGTCGTGCTGTAACCCCCACGCCTCCAGATCCCCTGAACCCCCTCCCCCATCCAAGAATTTGATATGGGTATCGTTTTCGACTAACATGGGGGTGAGAATTACAAATTTAATGACGGCAGGTGTGTGTCGGATTGCGGTGAGCGAAGCGAACCGCAATGCGACTACAGGAGAACAGCACGGCGAGCGAAGCGAGCCGTGCTGTAACCCCCACGCCTCCAGATCCCCTGAACCCCCTCCCCATCCAAGAATTTGATATGGGTATTGTTTTCGACTAACATGGGGGTGAGAATTACAAATTTAATGACGGCAGGTGTGTGTCGGATTGCGGTGAGCGAAGCGAACCGCAATACGTCACACCGCAAGGTGAGCGAAGCGAGCCTTGCCGTGTGGCAGCACGAGCGGAGTCGTATTGCGGTGAGCGAAGCGAACCGCAATGCGACTACAGGAGAACAGCACGGCAAGCGAAGCGAGCCGTGCTGTTACCCCCCACGCCCCCAGGCTCCCTGAAACCCCTCCCCCATCAAAAAATCTGATATGGATATCGTTTTTGACTAACATTGGGGTGAGGATTACGAACTTGATGTCGGCGGGCGTGTGTCGGATTGTGGTGAGCGGAGCGAACCGCAATCCCCCCCCTTGCCCCCCAGAACCCCCTCCCCCTGAACCCGGTGGAGCATTTGCGGCGAGCGAAGCGAGCCGCATTGCGACTACGGAGGAACAGCACGGGAAGCGAAGCGAGCCGTGCTGTTACCCCCCAGGCCCCCAGGCTCCCTGAACCCCCTCCCTCATCAAAAAATCGGATATGGATATCGTTTTCGACTAACATTGGGGTGAGGATTACGAATTTGATGTCGGCGGGCGGGCGTGGCATTGTCAATACGTCACACCGCAAGGCGAGCGAAGCGAGCCTTACCGTGTGGCAGCACGAGCGGGGACGTATTGCGGTGAGCGAAGCGAACCGCAATGCAACTACAGGGGAACAGCACGGCGAGCGAAGCGAGCCGTGCTTTGGCCCCTCGCGCCCTGCCCCCCGAACCCCGCCCCATGAAAAATCTGATATGGGTATCGTTTTCGACTAACATGGGGGTAAGGATTACGAATTTGATGACGGCAGGCGTGTGTCGGATTGCGGTGAGCGAAGCGAACCGCAATACGTCACACCGCAAGGCGAGCGAAGCGAGCCTTGCCGTGTGGCAGCACGAGCGGGGACGTATTGCGTTTAGCAAAGCAAACCGCAATGCTCCCAGCCCCCCCTAAATCCCCTCCCCATCCACAAATTGATATGGGTATCGTTTTCGATCAACTCGAACTCGTAGATTACGAAAAAGATGTCCATTTCCAAATCCAAGATGGGTGACATTTTTATATCGCAGTCTCCACTCTTGGTTATCGATTTCGAACAAATCGCGAGTGTAGGTTACGAAAAGGGGTATACAATTAAAATCAAACAATATACACAGCAGACGCGAGCTGCTTGCAGCTCGCGCACATATAAAAAGCTAGTTATAATATATAAAGCTCGATTACCACTCACTCACTGACTGACTGACATAATTGTTCTCCCTGATGGTGGAGGGAGAGGTATGTTTTTTTTTGCGAAAATGTATAGAGGGGGTCAAGGAGACCTAGGGAAAATTCCGACTTTTTGAGTTTTTCCCCCGAGGACCCCCGCCCCCCAAGGGGGCTTCGTAACGGAGTCATACTGATCAATAATTTTAAAGGGGTTGTATAGAGGGGGTCCAGCGATTTCGATTGCAAAAATAATTTCACCCCCCCTTGCCCCCCAAGACCCCCCCCTTTTGAGAGTGCTACGAGATGCCGTCGCGATAGAGGGGTTCTGATTGCGGGATCGTATAGAAGGTCTCTTCTCCAATTGAAAGTAAAAAAAATCACCCCCCCTCCCGCCCCCTTTTTCACCCCCCCTTTTGATATCTCCCAAACGAAGTAAGCTAGAAGAAAATTTTTTTCACAGTCGTGTGAAGAACTTAACACCATTTGGAATACAAAAAAAAATTTTTGCCCCCAACCCCTCTAGACCCCCCTTTTTATAAAAAAACTGAAATTTGGCCATTTTTAGCCTATATTTTGACCACTTTTTAGGGTGGAGCATTGCGGCGAGCGAAGCGAGCCGCAATGCGACTACGGGGAACAGCAAGGCGAGCGAAGCGAGCCGCGCTGTGACCCCCCCCCCCCCTTGCCCCCCAGAACCCCCTCCCCCTGAACCCGGTGGAGCATTGCGGCGAGCGAAGCGAGCCGCAATGCGACTTCGGAGGAACAGCACGGCGAGCGAAGCGAGCCGTGCTGTTACCCCCCCACGCCCCCAGGCTCCCTGAACCCCCTCCCCCATCAAAAAATCTGATATGGATATCGTTTTTGACTAACATTGGGGTGAGGATTACGAACTTGATGTCGGCGGGCGTGTGTCGGATTGCGGTGAGCGAAGCGAACCGCAATCCCCCCCCCCCCCCCCTGCCCCCCAGAACCCGATGGAGCATTGCGGCGAGCGAAGCGAGCCGCAATGCGACTTCGGAGGAACAGCACGGCGAGCGAAGCGAGCCGTGCTGTTACCCCCCCACACCCCCAGGCTCCCTGAACCCCCTCTCTCATCAAAAAATCTGATATGGATATCGTTTTTGACTAACATTGGAGTGAGGATTACGAATTTGTTGTCGGTGGGCATGTGTCGGATTGCGGTGAGCGAAGCGAACCGCAATACGTCACACCGCAAGGCGAGCGAGGCGAGCAAGGCGAGCGAAGCGAGCCGCGCTGTGACCCCCCCCCCCCCCTTGGCCCCCAGAACCCCCTCCCCTTGAACCCGGGCGAGAATTGCGGCGAGCGAAGCGAGCCGCAATGCGACTACGGAGGAACAGCACGGCAAGCGAAGCGAGCCGTGCTGTTACCCCTCCAGTCCCCCAGGCTCCCTGAACCCCCTCCCTCATCAAAAAATCTGATATGGATATCGTTTTCGACTAACATTGGGGTGAGGATTACGAATTTGATGTCGGCGGGCGTGTGTCAGCACGAGCGGGGACGTATTGCGGTGAGCGAAGCGAAAATTTCGCCCCCGACCCCTCTAGACCCCCCTTTTTATAAAAAAATTGAAATTAGGCCATTTTTAGCCTATATTTTGACCACCTTTTAGGGTGGTGCATTGCGGCGAGCGAAGCGAGCCGCAATACGACTACGGAGGAACAGCACGGCGAGCGAAGCGAGCCTTGCCGTGTGGCAGCACGAGCGGGGACGTATTTCGGTGAGCGAAGCGAAAATTTCGCCCCCGACCCCTCTAGACCCCCCTTTTTATAAAAAAATTGAAATTAGGCCATTTTTAGCCTATTTCTTGACCACTTTTTAGGGTGGTGCATTGCGGCGAGCGAAGCGAGCCGCAATGCGACTACGGAGGAACAGCACGGCGAGCGAAGCGAGCCGTGCTGTTACCCCCCTCGCCCCCAGGCTCCCTGAACCCTCTCCCTCATCAAAAAATCTGATATGGATATCGTTTTTGACTAACAATAGGGTCGGATTGCGGTGAGCGAAGCGAACCGCAATACATCACACCGCAAGGCGAGCGAAGCGAGCCTTGCCGTGTGGCAGCACGAGCGGGGACGTATTGCGGTGAGCGAAGCGAACCGCAATGCGACTACAGGGGAACAGCACGGCGAGCGAAGCGAGCCGTGCTTTGACTCCTCGCGCCCAGCCCCCCCGAACCCCGCCCCATGAAAAATCTGATATGGGTATTGTTTTCGAGTAACATGGGGGTGAGGATTACGAATTTGATGACGGCGGGCGTGTGTCGGATTGCGGTGAGCGAAGCGAACCGCAATACGTCACACTGCAAGGCGAGCGAAGCGAGCCTTGCCGTGTGGCAGCACGAGCGGGGACGTATTGCGGTTAGCAAAGCAAACCTCAATGCGATTATAGGAGAACAGCACGGCGAGAGAAGCGAGCCGTGCTGTGATCCCTCACTCCCAGCCCCCCCTAAATCCCCTCCCCATCCACAAATTGATATGGGTATCGTTTTCGATCAACTCGAACTCGTAGATTACGAAAAAGATGTCCATTTCCAAATCCAAGATGGGTGACATTTTTATATCGCAGTCTCCACTCTTGGTTATCGATTTCGATCAAATCGCGGGTGTAGGTTACGAAAAAGGGTATACAATTAAAATCAAACAATATACACAGCCGACGCGAGCTGCTTGCAGCTCGCGCACATATAAAATACTAGTGTAATATATAACGCTAGATGTAAAAGAATTTAAAAGTTAAGATTGGACAAGGGCCAACCTCAAAATTAAATTCTACCTAGAAGGGCGAGATTTAGTAAAAGTGGGTCCGCAGGTCAAAATATAAAAAAAATGAAAATCAAGAAAAAATAGTTCGAAAGTGCAAATTCTAAGCCGGCACCACACAGCTAAATAATTATAGCTAATTGGCTATCTCCTACAACCTAGATCTAATTCTGAGTGGGTAACTGCAATCAGCACCTCCATTGGAATGTAGGTATTGTGCATTATACCCCTGCCTATTGAGGCCAACTTCTTGAAGTATTGGAGTTGGACCTTGGTAAATTTCAGTTTAACCCCTTATTAAAAACGTTTTTTAACTTGAGGAATTGCTAAGGTTCAAGGCACACTGGAAGTGAGTTAAAGTTATTTTTGAGTATTTTTATAGCATAGCAAATTGAACCCTATCTCCACATGGGGCCATTCATTTATTACGTAAGACGATTTAGGGGGGAGGGGGGGGGTCGACCATGTCTTATTTTTTCTTACAAGGGGGTGGGAGGGAGTCTCGATAGTTCTTACGTAAGATCACAAAAAAAAAACAAGTTTATTACTAGTCTACCAAAAAATTAAAATTATTAGTACCTTGTAAGTAGGTACAAATAAACATTTCTAAAAATGGTTATTTGAAAAATAAACATTAAATCAAACTAAACGTGTATTAGTTTTTCCTTTAAATTCTTACGTAATACTAAACTAATAAGGTAAACTAATAAAATACTAAACAGGGGGGGAGGGGGTCGGCCTATTCTTATATTTTCTTATAATAGGGGGGAGGGGTCAAAAACTAGCGAAAATCGTCTTACGTAATAAATGAATGGCTTCCATGTAAGAAACACATTTCTATGAAGACAAAATGCGGTTTCTGTATCCCTTTTTTGGGTCAACAGAAAAAGATAAAATATTAGTAAGGAGGTTTGTGTTGGGTACTTTCAAACGACCATCTTTATATTTATCGTTTTAAAACCAGTTTTGTGATTGCAGGAAAAAAGAAAGCAGTAAAAGAGGAGCCGTGCAATGGCGATGATTTCGACCTAGATGATGAGGTTCCAATCAAAGGAGAAGATAGCGACCTGGACAGTCGAGTGACGCCAACAGACGCTGAGGAGCGACAGCTGAGTTTGCTCGAGAAAATGGTAAATAAGTAAGCCTTCCAGCCAGGCGGCCTGTTTCCATGCGGGGGCGAAACGCGGAAAACTTAGGTGGTAGGCTACGTGACCTTGTTTTGCGGATGCGCGAAATTCAAATATACTTCCGGTGCTTAATAATTTCTGTGTTCTACAAATGATTTGTTTAGCCGGGAAGTCGTTTTTAGTCATTCGTAAACCGTTTACACGAACTTGACGACCTCCGTGGCGCAGCGGGCGAAGATCCGCCTGCGACGCAGGAGGTTGCGGGTTCGATTCCCGCCTCGGAACAAATTTGTGTACGATCTGCAAAAATTTGTTCCGTTGGTCTGGGTGTTTTCTATGTATAATAAAACATATCTATCTATGTTGTGTATTGTATTAAGTATATCAGTTATCTAGTACCCATAACACAAGCGCTGCTTAGCTTGGGGCTAGATAATGCTGTGTGAATTGTCCAGCATTATTTATTTATTTATTTATTACTTGTGCTTTAACAAGTTCGATCCAATCGTCCCCTTGGATCCTAGCGACATTTTTCAAATTTCGCACCACCAAAATGAACCGCTCTAAGATGTAGGTACCTATATTATTGAAGTGTCCCACTGTTGGGCAAAGGTCCCGAGAGGTTACAAAAGATTTAAACTTCGTATAAGAAATTAGAATGTTTATTAGCTAAGATAAGCCTCAAACTAAGCAAATACAACTTGTAAAACTTGACATACATTTCTAGATCACCGTGATGGGTCAACAAGCTTCAGCCATGACGCAAATAGCGCAGTCATCTCTCAGTAACTCTAAGGCACTAGAGAGAATAGCAGAATCTTCGCATATTCAGGTGAGAAATAACTCAGTTCATTAAAGAAAGGAATCTAAAATGGCGGTGCTTATCTTGTTATCTCGCTTGCACACTAGTGCCGTCTATACTCACTCTCGCGCGCACCGCTGGCATAAAAAATATTCGATCGTTTATTTTTACCAACATCATAATAAGGATCCTCTTGAAATTTTGTTTTATACGTTGTCAGGTGTACAGAAAGAGAGAAAGAGAAGCCCCTCATCCCTAAAAAAAGTTCCTACTTTTTCCGAAATAAACAACAATAACGATCTTATGATGAGGGCACCAAATGACTTTAAAATTTTCAATTTTAACGCGGGCAAAGCCGCTGGCACAACCTAGTTTGAAATAAAATCGACACGGTCATGTTTTTATTTATTTCAATTTGAAGAAAAATCTTCGACTTGCTGTTTTATTTGCTAACTGTACTATCTGTCAACGCAAGTACAAGCCGCCATTTTAGATTCCTTTCTATAATGAACTGAGTTATATATAATTAAAATCATATTATCAGTAAACCATTCAGCCAGCTGGCTCAGCCTGGTGGTGTTGGCTTAAAATTTACACCACTCCAACTCTTCCTGCGGGTGTCTTAAGAGGCGACTAAAGGACATTCACCGGAGGCGGCCAGTATTGGCCACTTAAATACAGATCCAGCACAGAACTGTGATTCCCAACCCGCATACCTCAGTGGGGATTATGACATTACCTTTAATATTTAATACAATAACGCATATCAGAAGAGGTCTATGTCCAGCAGTGGACTGGTATAGGCTATTGTGTATGTAATTTGCCCGCATGTTGCATGTTGGTGCGTTGCATAACTTTAAATTTAGGAACATGTAATACTATAAAAAATACTAAACATAATGTTTATAAATTAATAGAGTTGACATACATAGAATTTAATTACCGAAATATTTCATTCCGAATGTATTCAGCTCATGTTTTGATTTTATATATTGTCTTGCAGAGTAAAATGGTCGGATTCTTATTAGAGGTTTTTTTACAGGCCTTGGCTGTTGACAGGATGGTCGGTTCCTTTGAAAACATCAGCGCTACCACCCACGACATAAGGAACGCCATACTTGGTATTGACTACACCTTAAAACGGTGTTACCCTAACAATCACACGCGGCAAAATTCCACTTTATTTAGTTAGTGGTAGAGTATAGAATGCTAATTGTTAGGTGCCATAATGTATTGCTTTTATTAAAAAATATGCAGATAATATATTAAGTATAAAGTAAGTTAGTTATCTAGTACCCATAACACAACCTCTGCTTAGCTTGGGGCTAGATGATGCTGCAGTGTGAATTGTCCAGCATTATTTATTTTTATTTATTTATCGTCAGGTATATGTATTATATGGTTTGGCGTAAGATATCCAGATTTACAATGAACACTTTGTATTTTTCGACTCATAATAAGAATTAATTTAGATTTGTTTTATATTAAAAAGTATTATTTTGTAATTACTAATGCCCAGCACTGAATTTAGACTAAGTAGAATACCTAGAGATAATAACGCCATAAATATATTTAATATTATTTGATAAATTTAATTGCGAAACTTTTTAGGCACAGTATTTATTAAATACATGTCGAAACAAAACTACTTTTATTTACTATCAATATCAATGAAACAGGTATTCTTAGATTGTATTTCAGTTATCTTATCGCGCTTAAAGAGAACTGATAAGCCTTGTTTTATCAGTTCGTGTATCATTGCTCCACTTTACCGTGAAATCGAACCGCGTCACGCAACAACAATAGACGAATAACTGCATAATGCAACTAGTATCCAGCAAAACAAGTCTAAGACATCACTATGGCGTTAAAATACGTCTTACCGTTTTTCTGTGTGCTTTGTACCGTTTTGAGTGAATTGTGCCCGAAGCAATGTGACTGTGATTTGAACAATGGTCTAAATCGGGCGATTTGCGTTAATCAGAACATAGTTAGTGTAAATGTGGGTGTTCCTAGTGCGGTGCAAGTGTACCATCTTACGCGTAATGCTATTAGTGAATTGGATAACTTTTGTTTTAAGGTTTGTATTCTTTTAACCTAATTTATGAGTCACCTTCTTTCTCTGTCTGGCTTGTTTGAAAGCCTATTTTATCGTAATCTGAGGGTGAGTCTATTTGACGTTGGTAAAGAGACGTGATCATCGCGACGTCTCTTTTTTCCATACAATTTGGCACAGCGCCTCTATAGTGCGGACTGGGAACTACAAATAAAAAATGTTCTGTATCATAATATCCTCAAGCGTCATGTTTCTATGATATTCATATAATCACAGATATTATAATACCTACTAGATTTAATGAAAGAATATTATAGTTATTTTCATTTTTGAATATCTCGGAAACCTGACGCTTTAGGACAATATTTTATATAAAAGTTTTTATTTGTTTTAGTGTCCTCTATCCGAATATATAACTTTTATTGTGTGCGGCGATTTTGAAAATAAAAAACAAAATGGTGACCGATGTTAGGGCCAAAATCTTGAAACCCCTTTATTACCTACTTAATTAACAAAGAAAATAACAAATAAGAACAACTTAGGTTGCATTAACTATTGAAAAAGTTGATCTAACTGCTGACTGTTGCAAACAATCTAACTGCTCAACTGATCCATATCAATACCATCGGCAGCGTCCCCGAGACGCCCGCCTGCATTGCCCCGCTGTATGGCAATACTGATGCGGTCCGCCAGATATGTTAATGATATAATTTATTATGATTTTAGGAATCAGGATACACCTCTATAGAAGTCCTCGACCTATCCTACAATTTTATATTCTGGATCGGATTGCACGCCTTTTCTGGCCTCGATATGTTAACACACTTGGACCTTAGTAACAACAGATTAAGGTATATTCCATCGGACCTCTTCTGGGACACACCAATGTTACAGACCCTGGATCTATCGTCGAATATCTTTGAGTCCCTGAAGAATGAGCCAATTGTTATGCACACAAAGTTACAGGTAAGATCAACATGTTTATTTGTGCTTTTGGTTTTACTCTCTGAATAGACCTCCAGTATCAAAGACTAGTAAGAGAGATTAAAAAGCTTGGGACGAGTTTTGCTCCAGCTCGAAAAATAACAACTAACAGGCTAAAGTCTGTAGACTAAAGTAAAGAAGCGACGAAGAAACCTTTAGCCTGTTAGTTGATATTTTTGATTTCTGCCGCTTCGGTATGTATACCTACCGAAGCGGCAGAAATCAAAAATATCACTTTATTTTCGTGTCAGTGTTTAGTTTTATGATTTGACCTTTTCTAAGTGTACATTATTCTATTGATGGAAATAAATGTTTTTGATTTGATTTGATTAAAGTCTCCATATTTTTCTGCCACTGGCTTCGAACGCGTTTTTCCAGGATAAAAGTAGTTTTTATGTTATCCCAGCTCAAGAACTATAAATATGCAAAAGATCAGCTTGATTCGTTCAGTAAAGGTTGAAGAGGTACCTAACTATCAAACATCTAAGCATCAATTTCGCATTTATCTAGTTGCTGCCCGCGGCTTCGCACATTCTTTTCCAGGATAAAATGTACCTTAACTTTTATATGGATTTATTTGTCAACAACCATGTTACTTTATATTTCAGGTGCTGAACCTAAACAACTGCAGAATAAAAGCACTACCAGACAGAATTTTCACTCGATTACCGAACTTGAAAAAACTAGATCTCAGTGAAAATTACATGGTCTCCATTAACATAGAAATCCTAAGACCGATGCGCAAACTCGAAAGAATCGAACTACGAAACGATTATTTCCAATGCAATACCGAGTTGATAAACGTCGAAAACTGGCTAGTAACGCAAGGCATCACCTACCAGAAACAATGCCAGAAATCTAAGCCAAAGATGTTCGAGAAGATAATATCTCAAGTGCCTACAGAACGGGAAGACATAGAAATTGAAAAGGTTTGGAACATTACTATTCCAAAGAACGATACAGAAGTTTTGCAGGATGCAGTTAGGCCGATGACGCCGTTCGAGAAGTTCGATAAAGATTTCTCAGCTCTGCAAGCTTTTGTGATCGGCTTAGAGATCGGATTGGCGCTAGGAATAGTGGGGACTTACGTTTGGTTACGGAGAATGTGTCGGATCCCATTTAAATGCACGCGGCCGAAGACGAGACGTGAAAGACTAAGAGCTAGAATGGATAGCGATATGAGAGCGAGTCTCTTATGGAGTACCCTTATAAACCCTGATATGGAGACTCCGCCGCCGTTTAGAAGACAACTGTCCTTGCCTGATCGAAGTCCACCGTACGGAATTCCAGGAGTTACGGAAGCGAGGTTGCAAGTTGACGCTATTCGGGTGCCTGATAGGTCAGAAACGCCGCCGCCACCTTACCATGAATACAGTTTGAATGTGTAAGACTATGTATGATACGGCCAAAACAATTAACGAATTCACTGCTCAGCCTGCCAGTGATGCGTAGCGGATGCATGTGCGTCATGGGCAGTGAAAGTGTTCGTTTTGTATATCGTATTCACTGCCCAGTCTCACGAGGCTGGAGGACATCTGTTTTTTGGGCCATAAAAGTGTTAAGCGGCTTGGGTGTGTGATAAATGCATTTAAAATGAGTATATAATGGTGTTTTGTGTAATTACTCAAAAATCAAACTGCTTTATTTCCTTTAGACATTACAGTAGTTCAAGCATGGGGATCGTTGTCTAAGGTAGAATACGGAAAAATTACGTCACTTTGTCATCGAATGCGTAAATCATTTGAAATTCATTCCTTCAACTTCAATAATGTAAGCAATGTACGACGGTGCGATGTCTATTCTATTCTAGAGAATCATCCCCGAGCTTGGGCTACAGCAGGGGTATTTTCAAAATAGCGTTTTTTAGATCCGTGGGATTCGATTCGGAAACGAATCGAATGAATTAAAATAACCCTGCAGGACTCTTACGCCCGTATACTCAAACGAAACTCAGATTTATCCTCTGACACTGGAAAATAAATAGACAAAACTCCTCCCCCTCGCAGGCGCATGCGCGGGAAATGCCTGATCAGGCCTTACAAGAGTACAGAGATGCACGTCACAAGTGACGAGTTTTTGTCATTCTTTCGTTGAAAATTCAGATTTTTATGGAAAACTGTCAAAAATCGCGTCAAAAATTTAAGTACGTCTCATGTACTTTATTATGAGTAGCGTTTGAGTATTCGGGTGTTAGATTTTTTGTTCTCTTCAATATTTTTAAGGTTAAAGTAAAGAAGTTAAAAAGAAACCATTTACCTTGTTAGTTCTATAGGTAAGTTAAGATTGAAAATACAAGTTTTATATTGAATAGTAATTTATTTTATAAATACCTTTATCACATCTTGATTATACTATAAAATAATGATCTGTCATTAATTACGTTAGAAGTTTATAAGTAGTTATTACAAACTAAGTCAGACTCATAGAATTTAATATAAATTCTCTATAATAAAATATAAAATTTGGGTAACTTGATTATAACTTTTGTACATTACTAAAACACAACCATATGGCAATTGATCTGATCTCAACACATGGCATTTCATAAATTAATAAAATTTATATTGAAATCGAACAATACACGCAACGCAAGCAAAAAGCAACTGTTATATTGAACTGATATGTCGCATTAGGTACAAAAACAAGGGCCTGATTCTGCTTAACAATCGCTTCACTATGACAATAGCATCGTAGCAGAACCGCCATGTAGAATACATAGATAAAAGAAACTCTAGATAGTCCGTGCGGTGCTATTTGCACGGAGCGATCGATATAATAAATAAATAAATAATGCTGGAAAATCCACACAGCACCATCTAACCCCAAAATAAGCTTGTGTTATGGGTACTAGATAACTGATATATTTAATACATTATAAACATAGATCGATTTTTTTTATTATACATAGAAAACATCCAGACCAACGGAACAAATTTCTGCAGATCGTACACAAATTTGTTCCGAGGCGGGAATCGAACCCGCAACCTCTTGCGTCGCAGGCCACTGAGGTCGTCAGAATGGTTCTAGAATGGTTTCACCTCGACACTTTATTTTGACGGGCTTCCCTCCATCTGTTGTTTCTTACATATAAGTTGGAATGCATAGCAAAACGTATCTATGGTGGTGATTCTGCGTACATAACACTCTCATAGTGAAGCGATTAGTTTAGCAGAAGGCCCCCAGAACCTCTGTAAGTATATAACATTTTACAAAAATGGAATGTTAAGTTCAGATAAAATTATTATTATTTCTATATTCTGCTTACGAAAAGGAACAATGATTGCATAATGCAAGACTTAATTTTAAGCTAACACATGACAAAATGCTCTTAAAATGCTACCCAATTCATAATAAACTGATAATCAACATTAACATATCTTCGTATATTAATTGTTGCGTTTACATACTAAATCCTAATACTACATACCATCTAGTACGTTACAATTACGTCAGGCACATCATGGCATATCATATCCATTATTTAATTTAAAAAAAAACTTACAATACGCTAGCAATAAAACTATTATATCCAAGTATAATAAAAATCTATTAAATTAAAAACGAGAAAATGCTTTATTTCGATGATTTGATTTGACTTTCCAACTATTTTCTTAGGCACATTGGCAACGCCATATGTACTCGACAAAACTTCTTGTAAAGCGCGGAGGACTACTCAGAAAAGGAATAGCGAAGTTTCTTCTTCAGAAACTTCGATTTCGTTTTTAAGAGTACCACCCCCTGAAATCATCTAGCAAAACTTCTATACACACTTATTCCATACAACACTAATACTTATTCTCAGTATAAAAACTACGATTGGCGAAATATTTAAACTAGCGACGCTCCACTATATTTACAATCTTAATGACCATTAGGTTCTAAATTGTTTTACAACTATTTTCATAGGTCTGGTTGACCTATACTCTATTAATAACCGATACACCGTGACAGACAAAGATAGTTATTTGAATTTTCCTAGCAAGAAAAGTTCACATTAGCACGTTGAGCCGTTGGTCCTGCGCATGACCTCTCTACCTACTCCCTGGCTATTACGGTGTGGTAAGGCACGGCATTACGGCTCAAACGTTAGCAGTTGAAACGCTCGGGTGCGCGTTCACAGGCCGGTATCGGACAATCCGCGTTAGCCCCAGCAATGGATTGACATAAAAAATCCGTACCGCACGAAGCGGACTGTCGGCAATACCGGCGAGGATTATCGAAGGTAACTTTTCCATGCGAATGACGTCATTCGGATTGCCGATCAGTGGACGCACTTGTCAGTGAATTTCACGATGTCGGCCTGTGAACGCGCACCCTAACGTTTCAACTGCTAACGTTTGAGCCGTAATGCCGTGCCTTACTACACCGTAATTGCCCTCTTGGTCGTGTCGGTTCGTCTGCCCCATCGGATTATGAGAGTGCGTATGTGTTAGCGCACACACTTGTGCATTAAATTAATGTCTTTACACATAGCTAGTCTTTATTGTGTCCGCTGTGGCCGAAAATTCAGCTAGAACATTATTATTTATTTATTTCAAATGTCTCTATTGCATTTCGTCGTTCTCAAGTGCAAGTTGGCTGATGTTCACGTAGTCTGGATGCTGTGAGAACACGTCGACAAGTTGGTTGAATGTAGGTCTAAGATCAGGGTTGTATGCCCAGCAGTCTAACATCACTTGGTAAATCTCGTCGGGGCAATTTTCTGGCCTTTCTAGGCGCTGTCCGCTTTCTACTATTTGTATTGCCTGGAAATGGAAAAGAGGTTTATGTAATTGGATTATTTATCAAAGAAACAAGTCAATTAGGGCACGGGTGCAGGAAAGTTCATGTGAAATTTTGTCGCGTCCTAACCCATAAACTGAATTTTAAACCAGCAATCTTTATCCAGGCCGTGTGGTGCCGGCTTAGAATTTGCATCACCCCAACTCTTCCCGCGAGTGTCGTAAGCTTCGAATAAGGGATATCCATTGGGGGCTGGCAGCAGCACCTCCCGTAGGACAATTCTACCACCGAACTGCGATCTCCAACCAGAATGCCGTTAGAATTATTGGCTTTACCCTTGTATGATGAAAGCAAATAAGGCTCTTATCAAAGGAGGCCTGCTTGGTTGCTTGGGATCTTTGGACATAGGCTGTAGAGTTACAGTCAAAAACGAATCATAAAACAATAATTTTAAGGTTGCTTTTCTAATGAAAACATGTAACTATCGTTGCATGACGACCGATGTGGCGCGGCGGGCGAAGGCGCAGAAGGTTGCGGGTTCGATTCCCGCCTTGGGATAAATGTTTGTACGATCTACAAATATTTGTTACGCGTGTTCTGGTCATTTATATGTATGATAAAAAATATCTATCTATGAAATGTATTATAGATAGATAGATAGATAGAAAATACTTTTATTGCACACTTAAAACTAAGAAACAATTTAAAAAGAAATAATTATAACCTAAATTAATTATATTATGTATATCAGTCATCTAGTACCACACAAGCTCTGCTTAGCTTGGGGCCAGATAATGCCGTGTGAATTGTCCAGCATTATTTATTTATTATATTATTGGCCCCGGTTTTCTCATGGTCACCGAGGCACCTATTGATCAAGATAAACTCAAACCTAAAAACATCTATAGAGTTTAAAATCCTCACCTCAATGCCTCTCATATCCCCGTAGGGTTGCTTCCCAAAGGAGAACATCTCCCACAGCGTGACTCCGTAGCTCCAGACGTCACTCGCGTGGCTGAATGTTCCGTAGTTGTATGACTCAGGCGCGTACCATTTGATCGGCCATTTGCCTCCCTTCGTCGCTTTGTAGTAGGAACTGTCGGTGGATAGCGCTCTGGATAGGCCGAAGTCGCTGATTTTAGCTTGCGTTCTGTACGAAAATTGTAACGGTTAAATCTCATTGTAAAAGACAATGGTTGCACCCTGTGTAGAAAATAATAAATCTGATACGTGAGATACTCAAGCTTAGATAATCAAGAAGTTATAGAAAATTACAGTAACAGAATAAAACAATTACAACTAATTTATACACTTCCAAGAAGAAGAGACTGTGGAACACGTTGTATTACACTGCACGGCCACAGAGGAAGTCAGACACAAGACGGGGCTGAAGAGTCTCATTGAGGAATCAACCCCGTCCACACCCGCGGAAAAACTGAAACGTAGCTGTCAGTCACCAAAAGTCCTGCTCCGGTACTTCAAGGAGCTGGGCTGGTTAGGGCCTGTTTAGGCAGGGGGATAATGCACAATACACTCCCATGCGAGATGTCCGTGCAGATCTCAGTTCCCCCAATCAGAATTAGAATTATACACTTATATCTATTTCTTAAAAATCTAAGCCGTCACCAGAAGGCAGAGTGCCCAGAATGCTGGCAGCATTGCCACGTTGAATGGCAATGCTAATTCGTTGACCGAAATAGAAGCCAGCATTCCGATCACCTGTTGATCATATGTGTACGTGAGATTAGATGTACGATCCTATAAATTGTAGGACGTGTAAACAGATTGTGTTACAAAATGAAAATGAAGTTTTCGTCTATTACCAACCGACCGACCACGCTGTCCTGGTTGGATGGTTAGTAATTATTATTCTTAAGCGACAACCTGGTTTGTCGGTAGATATATTTTATTCTTAACCGACATTCTGGTTTGATGGTTGATATATTTTATTGTTTACGGACAATCTGGTTTGTCTTTGGTTAAGTACTAAAGATAATTGCCAAAATGTGTCAAGACATAATCAATTATTGGTTTATCCCACTAAGGTACTTCTCCCATGGTATCCCATAGTTGACCCTCATGACTTGCGCTGCATCCAGTCTTTCGGAGGTCATTTTCCCACCTGGCCTGAGGGCGTCCTACACTACGTTTCTCGAGTCGCGGTCTCTTAGACATAGACATACTATTTATTTGCCACCACACATACATTACATAACACATTAAAAATAAAATAATAAATCTTAAATTACACGATTAAGAACACAGATACAGTAGGTAGATATTAATAAACGATGTTAACAATATGTAGGAATAAGTTGTAGGTAGGTTACCAATGTGTGCTGCAGTAGCAAATGGGCCTAGGCTCAGCATAATGCCAACTGTTGTGAACAGAAGGCGCTTCTATATATATATAAAAGAAAGTCGTGTTAGTTACACTATTTATAACTAAAATTGGTGGGGAGGCAGCTTAGAACCAGGAGACGGACATAGGCTATGTTTTATCCCGGAATTACCACGGGAATGGGAACTACGCAGGCGAAGCCGCGGGCAGCAGCTAGTTTACTATAAAAACTTTCGAAGTTGAACGTTGGTGTTCTTCCAACACAAACTAGGTTCGTAGTTAACCCGCTTATATTCATACAGAAGGCGTTGTTATTCTGCCTAGACCAAAACTAGAACAGTCACTCTTATAGTCGCGGATACTTAGAACATGTAGGTATAATATAGATGTGGTTACCTGCTAGCCAACAATATATTCCTCGCGGCGAGATCCCTGTGCACGAATCTCCTCCGCTCGAAGTACCTCATGCCGGCCGCCACCTGGCACGCCCACAGCCTCAGCTCGTAGCCTGGCGACGCCTTCTCAGGGTTCCGGAGTAGGTACTCCAGGATGGAGCCCAGAGGGACCAGCTCTTGGACCATTAGGAGTGGTGGGCCCTGGAAGAGGAGACATTTGTTTAGCTGCTGTTGTTTGATTTTATGAAATTGATGGTCTGAAAATTGAGTATTGTATTGATGCAATTTGTTAATATTAGGTTAAAACAATATTTAGTAACAATTCCGCGCAAAACCTCCTCCGACAAGATCCAACAAAATGTGATTTGCGTGTACCGCCCGTCCTCCCACAGTTGCTCCCACTTGCAATCAGAGAAAGTAAACAACAGACTTACGCAATACAAAACTGCCCAGTAAATTACCCTCCAACTCCAGGAACGAACACAACTTAATTTGCAAAAGAAAAGACCACACCAACGACACAATGAAAAAACTCATCAAAAGTAAGTCGTCAACTAGTTTCGTCTCTCCACGAGACATCATCAGGACAACACAACAATACTCGACTTTGACACAGAGAGCGCTAAGCAACAACGACAGAGTCCTACCAGAGATGTTGCCTCTGAGCTCCCTGCGTAAAGCAATTTGTTGTTTTTGACAACGTGGTTTGGCGGTTGGTATATTATCAACAACATTCGTGGTATGGTATTTCAGAATGTGAAGGAACTTGACCGTTTGGCTCATGTACCAAATATACAATACAATACAATACTTTATTGCACACCAAATTAAACAGAAACACAGGACAGGAAAAGACAAATACAAATAATGTTGCACAATGGGCAGCCTTATCGCTATGGGCGATCTCTTCCAGGCAACCTTTGGATGGACCGGAAGTGAAAGAACAAGTATAGACGGTGGCGTGTGTTGCAAATATATATTTTCAGACTGCCTTGGGTATCGCATTTGAAATCTCCACCAATACACAATATTATAATTCCCTTACCAGAGACACGCCAATCAGCCGCACTATACACCGATGCCGCAGCGACATCATGACTTTAGCTTCAGATAGAAACTCCTTATTAGTCTCAAGTTGCATGTGTATTGTCTTTACAGCGACTTGCATTTAAAACCTTAAGGGTCCGGCGACGGATGAATTTCCCATACAAACGTAGTACCAAAATGATTTGTAATTTGAGAATGTTTTCATCATAGTTTGCTATTATTTGTGTTAGAATAGTAGTTATACAGGTTCCTACCATATTTTTTTTTCAAAATACTTATCTACACAATTACTAAGACAACATTCATTCTTTCATAGAAAAATGCGATTAGGTTTAATTTCATTTCAGAAAGGTTTTTTGAAAAAAAATTGTGGCAGGAACCTAGATAAATACTATTTTAATACAAATAATAGCAGACCATAATGAAAATATGCTCAAATTAAAAATCATTTTGGTATTACGTTTGTATGGGAAATTCATCCGTCGTCGGACCCTTAAGTCTCTACATATAAAATTATAATTCCCTTACCAGAGACACGCCAATCAGCCGCACTATACACCGATGCCGCAGCGACATCATGACTTTAGCTTCAGATAGAAACTCCTTATTAGTCTCAAGTTGCATGTGTATTGTCTTTACAGCGACTTGCATTTAAAACCTTAAGTCTCTTCATATAAAATTATAATTCCCTTACCAGAGACACGCCAATCGAGGCACTATACACCGATGCCGCAGCGACATCATGACTTTAGCTTCAGATAGAAACTCCTTGTTAGTCTCAAGTTGCATGTGTATTACAGCAGCGACTTGCATTTAAAACCTTAAGTCTCTACATATAAAATTGTAATTCTCTTACCAAAGAAACGCCAATCAGCCGCACTATACACCGATGCCGCAGCGACATCATGACTTTAGCTTCAGATAGAAACTCCTTGTTAGTCTCAAGTTGCATGTGTATTACAGCAGCGACTTGCATTTAAAACCTTAAGTCTCTACATATAAAATTGTAATTCTCTTACCAAAGAAACGCCAATCAGCCGCACTATACACCGATGCCGCAGCGACATCATGACTTTAGCTTCAGATAGAAACTCCTTGTTAGTCTCAAGTTGCATGTGTATTACAGCAGCGACTTGCATTTAAAACCTTAAGTCTCTACATATAAAATTGTAATTCTCTTACCAAAGAAACTCCAATCAGCCGCACTATACACCGATGCCGCAGCGACATCATGACTTTAGCTTCAGATAGAAACTCCTTGTTAGTCTCAAATTGCATGTGTATTGTCTTTACAGCGACTTGCATTTAAAACCTTAAGTCTCTACAGATAAAATTATAATTCCCTTACCAGAGACACGCCAATCAGCCGCACTATACACCGATGCCGCAGCGACATCATGACTTTAGCTTCAGATAGAAATTCCTTCTTGTTAGTCTCTGTATGTTGCATGTGTAATGTCTTCACGGCGACTTGCTGAGGCGTTTGGTCGTTGGGTGCGTAGGTCGCTCTTAGGACTGAACCGAACTCGCCTTCGCCGAGCACTGCGCCGAGCGTTAGCTCGTTCATTGGTATGAATTCTGCAAAAAGGTATAATGTTAAAAACCGATATTTATTTATTTTATTTATTTATTTTTACTAGGGTGTCTTTCAGCACAATATACATAATAGCGATGTGTGAAAAGAGAGGTGGCTATTAGCAAGTTCCCACTTATTGAAACAGTATACAATTTACAAAACACTAAAAATAATAATAACAGGCTAATAATCGCGTTTACCATAATAGATATCACACTAACCCAAAAGTTACCGTGGGATAGAAATCACCTTTTACGTTTATACCATATAAACTATACTTATAGGCACATAATATCTGGTATAAATCTATGTTGCTGCCATAGCCCGGTGGGTATCCCTTAGTCGCCTCTTACTACACCCGCGGGAAGAGTTGGGGTGGTGCAAATTCTAAGCCGCACAGCTGAGGGCGTACAGATTTGGCATTTCTAGACAGATCCGTTTTTGTTCTGAAGATAATAAATGCGACGTGACAAATCAAGAGTTAATTTCCGAGGTCTGACCTTGCAAAGTAGACAGCTGTCCCTCAGCATTGATAGAAATCTCATTATAATTCTCCGCCAGCGACACCACCGCGGAATTATTCGCCGGCACCTTATACGTGTCATTGTCTTCCATATCATTGTTATTCAAGCTGTCGTTGTTGAAGTCCGATGAGAAGGATAGGTTTCTGGTGAGGAGATCGAACATGTTGTTCTGCGGGGCTGAAGGGGAGAGCTGGTTGTTGAGTATATCGTTTTTGACTAGAGATAGGGATTGGTTCATTGCGGCTCTTGATGGGGAGGTTTTTTTCGTTCGCGGCATTGTTGAGAACTGGAAGGAAGATTATTATTTATTTGAAGTGAAAATGTTGAGAAATAAATGAAGGGTTTCGTGGTGGATGAATAGTTAATATAAGCACAGTCTTAGGTAGATTGTACCTATATTAATTATTCATCCGACATACAGTCGTTTGACGAAGGCGTTTAGACAGGGCAATCGTGCGGGGGTCAAGGGACGGGACGGGGAGGCGGGGACGCTCCCGAGTTACTAAGGCGGTGATGTATGCAACTCGGGAGCGTCCCTCCCCCGTCCCGTCCCTTGCCCCCGCACTATTGCCCTGTCAAAACCACGTCCAAATGCCTTCGTCGAACGACTGTATGCATATAGGTAGGCTGTAATATTGGTGTAGATTCTGTTGATACAAAAACGAAATTGATTGCACTTAAATGAGGTCGTCCCTTTCTATCTGATTGAAATAAAAAGAACAGCGATATTTTTAGTGCAGTGATATTTGGTTTAGTTTATTTTGATACCAATAGAATCGACACCAAATCTAATCAATGTCGAAACAAAAGCGAGAAAAAAAAATGCTTTAAAAATTTGCGTTTCGTGTCTTTTATAAAGTTTTATGAACTTCCTTGCACATACTTTACTTTACTGAACTTTCTAGAGCGGAGTCAAAACTGTCTTAGGATTATTCGAAACGTATAATCGTCGAAGAACTTCTTAGAACTTATAAATGTGGTGTAGAATAGATTTTACTTACTTCAGGTAAAGGTGGCTTAGGTTTCGGCGGCACGGCTTCAGTAAGCCTTGTGGGCAAGCCATCGGGCACCGAGCTATAGTGTTCTATTAGCCGCTCTAACGACTCGAGATAAGGTCCATCATCGATAAACAGCCAGTTACTCTGAAAACACATGGCATAGCTGAAAACTAGCACTGCTATGGCCCTTGTGACATAGCAGCATTAATCATTTTTATTTTATTTTATTTTTATTGTGTGTATTTGTAATTTCTAATTTTAACGTAGGTACTAAATGAATTTTGTTGTGTATTTTCCAATGGTCTTATTTAATGTAAATGTTTAAAATGTGTATATGGTACCAGTGGTGCTGAAATAAATGATTTTTATTTTTATTTATTTTATTTATTAAGCCGAGCCGGTGACCTTTTTGTGTTACATTAAGTTTATTATGTTAGTTATAACTGTTATAAGTAATGTCATATGGTTTTGTGTTAGAAATCAAATAATATCGCAAAAATTTTCTACTTCGACGGGACTTGAACCCGCATCCTTCCGTCAGTACCGAAATGTGCTAACCAGCTACACCACGAGGTCAAGTGACGTGGGAGTCGAAAATCTCTGCGACTTCCTACGGACTCTAGCGCCGTTAGCTCCACCTGCAGGAGAAACATTGAAGTTTATGTAGTTGGATAGCACATTCTGGTACTGACGGAAGGATGCGGGTTCTAGTCCCGTCGAAGTCGAAAATTTTTGCGATATTATTTGATTTCCAAGTAATGTCATGTTATTTATATCACACAAATAAAGATCTTCTATTCTACATTGCATTTTAACTGTTTAGATCAGGCAATATGGTGCAATTTTCATTGCAGCCTCTGCTCGTGACTTCGCTTAAGCGGTACCCGTTTAAAACGTATCTTATGTCACTCAGGCATAAAGGAGCTTTCTTTGAGTCACAAAAATTTCATAATCTGTCTAGTAATTCTGGAAAATACTCACAAACTCATAAGTATACATCCTATTCATCAAGTCAACATGATGATAGTGTCTGTTCTATTTGTACTTGTTAATCGGTAACTTGACCATTTACTGTAATTATTTTAAAATTTAATCTAATCTAAATTTTATCTATTTTATGTGACAATTATTCAATATGTAATTTAAAACGATTATTTTTTCTTTACTTTAATTTAATTTAAGTTTCCGCACACAATGTATATTGTTATTATGGAATAATAAATACAAATACAAAAATACTTTTATCGACGTGCCTTATACAAACAAGTTTTACAACTTTATACTTTTACTGGCTCCTGCTTTGGACCAGAAGTTCCGGAGATTCTTCCCGGTCATAAACAAACAGATTTTATAGACAGAAAAAACTTACCTTATTCCTAATAATGAAGTTATAAGGTGTATTTTCGCTCAGCATCGTAAGCACATAAGCCCCGGTATTGCGCTCACTGTACCGAACTAAGAAGAGCCCATCTGAAGCCTTGTCCTTTATACTATGTTGTTTGCAATACTCTTCTAGAATCTTCACTGCTTCGTCTCTGTTCAGGGTGCCATGGTACCAGAGAGCTTTGGATGTCCTCGGAGTGTCTGGTTGGTGGTTTCCTGTAATTTTATCGAAGGTTATTATTATTCGAGAGGAAAATGTCTAGTCAAAGGTAGTCACACTACTATTATAAATGCTAAAGTTTGGATGGATTGATGTTTGTGACTTCTTTGCGCCAAAACTACTGAACGGATTGGGCTGAAATTTTGCAAGATGTAGATTCATAAATCAGTTTCCATGGGATAAAAAAACCGTTTAATTTCCACGTCGTTGCTATGATATTTCAATAGAACAATAATTGGATCTTTGTTGACTTGGAATCATGTACCTATAAGGTACTTGTTATCCTGTAATCAGCGTGTGCAAAGCCGCGATCATAACTAGTTCATGATAAGAGGAAAATATCTCACCAAAGGTAATCTTAGATGGTATAATAGGTTCTAAGAAATTAAATGTAAGATAAGGAAAACAGAAACCCGGTATTAAACTTACTCAGTATTTCGTAACATTCGTCATGTCCATAATGCTTGGCTAAGTCAGCTGGTGTGTCTTTTTCTAACGTTCTTGGATGTGCGGGCGCTCTTAGTTTTAGAAGCACCTGTGAATGTTCAAAATAACATTTTGTAAATGTGTCACAACATTCATTAATATTAATTTTATTCACTAAACAAGATCCGTCAAGTGCGAGTGAAACTCGCGCGCCGAGGGATTCGAACGTTTGTCAATTATACAAAATACAAAATATTTATTAAAGTAAACTTAAATTATTTTACATGGCATGGGTTTGGAATCCTCTTTTAAGTATAGAGATACCTGTATTAGAGGGTTCCGCTCTTCCGCAATAGGTATACAATTATACAAATATGTACTAAAGGTACCGGTTAGATACTTCATTTAATGAATGCCTAAATACTTTTTTGAAATGTACAAACTAATACGATACCCCACTTGACCTTGTAGGTCTCTTAAAATTTCGGCATCACAATTTGTATGGAAAATTTTAACTTACTTTTTTAATTTTTTTTTCTTTACTTCAAACGTACCGCAATTTTTTTTCTTTACTTCTAACGTACAGGCGGCGCATGAAATATATAATTGATTTAAATTTCAAGTTGATAGCAGCGGTAATTGCCGAGTTATTAAAAGAGGGGAAAAGGGACAGAGAAAGTGAGACCGGGTTTCAAAACCGATTTCAAATCCCTAAAAATAACTGCTATAAGTTTGCAAATTGACATTCATTGTTGTTTGTCAACTTTAAAACTTGGCAGTTATTTTCTACTTACTTACAAACGTATTGTCGTGCCTTACCTGGGAGTCTACTCGGAAAAGAAAAATCATTGACGTGCAAAACAACTCTTATGTCGCTTCCATACGATTAACGTTTGCACAAAAACGAAAAGGTTCCTGAGGTTTTCGTTTTCGTCACCTAGTCAATATCCGATAGGGAAATATCGCGTTCTTTTCGTGCTATGTTCAAATATGGCGCGCAGCGTTTAGCGCTTCAAAAATAGCAGGTGGCAACACTGACGCACGGCTCAATAAATGTAAAAAAATAAATAAATGGGTCACATAATATATAGCAAACAGCTTACTTTCATACAACATAACAAACATACCTTTTTTTATGTACCCAGGGAATACTAACACCCGCCACAGTAGGATCTTTACGAGAAGATGACTCTCACGACCTGCATCAACTACAAGCAGCGCACCCCCCACCACCCCCTCCCCGGCGCTCACGTCGCGGGCTCAACGCGTGCTCGTGCGCAGTGCTCGGAGGGATGCGGAACGCGCGCGTCTAGAACCGCACTCACCCTGAAGATGTCCCTCGTTAAGGGATGAAACGTTGGTGTTCTCCCAACACAAATAAGGTTCGTAGTTAACCCGCTTACATCCGTAATGAAACATACCTTTATACATTCAATATGTCCTTTCTGCGCCGCGTCATGTAGCGGCACTTTTCCGGTGGGCGCGTGTCGCATCTGATAGTTGGCGTTTCCTTTCGTTATCAGCAGTTCCGTTGTGCTGGGCAAGTTGTTTTGGCACGTGTACTAAAAAACAGTTCGAATTCATTATCATGTATCATACATACCTATACACTAGCCAAACTGGATGTAGTTTGTAAACAAACGACGACACCAACAACAAAAATGCACATGCTTGGCGTTGTGTTTCATATAATAATAATATTTTATAACAAGATTTACGAATAAATGAGCGTATAAGGAAGTTCCTCTCACTGCACTCTGCAGCCTTAGTCACCGGCCGCTAGAGCCTATAGAGTCTAGCCGTAAAAAATTAATCACAGGTGATTCATTTTTTACTGTAGATTAGTTTTACAATATTTTTTTCTTTAAAATACACAATATACAATTTAATAAATCAAAACACGTAAAATATAATTTTAACCTTAATATACCAAAGATAGAAGAAGTTTCACAAATAAAGTTTTTAGGTGTAATCATTGACGAAAATCTGGACTGGAAATCACATATAGACATAGTAAACAAAAAGTTAAACAAATTTGTATACGCTCTAAGTCAAATAAAAAATGTGACAAATGTAAAAACTGCAATAATGTCTTTTCACGCTTATATAGAGTCGGTTCTTCGCTATGGACTCGTAATGTGGGGCAATAGTACTGATAGAAACAGAGCATTTATAGCGCAAAAGAAATGTATAAGAGCAATTTGTGGAATCCCGCCTGATGAGTCATGCAAACCCTTGTTTAAGGAGCTTGGTTTGTTACCTCTACCATCGCTCTATATTTACGAAGTAGCGAATTTTGTAAGGAATCACGGACATTTATTCCAGAAAGCATGTGACAAAAACCCTAGACTATGTAGAGACCCGAATAGATTGGTTCCAAAAGAAACTCCACATTCTGCCAAATATATTAAAAGCTGCTTGTCAATGTGTATAAAAATATATAATAATATACCTAAGGAACTTAAATTAATGAACAAATACTTATTTTAAAAAAAATTATTTAAATGGCTTAATGATAAGAATTTTTATGATCTAAATGAATTTTTTAATAATAAATTATAATTGTATTTGAATATTTTTAATCTTAAATTTTAATTGTATTTGAATATTTTTAATCTTTAATTTTAATTGTATTTTTGCATGCTAGACCATAGCGAGACATGAGCACATTATTTGTATTTATAACACCTGTATACCATGTTTGACGCAAATAAATCTTTGAATCTTTGAATCTTTTAATAAAAATATTTTTATAACGAGATTTAAGAATAAATGAATGAACAATAATAATAATAATTCTTTATTGCATAAAAACATACATACATTACAAAACTTATAGGCAGATATAATTTGTAAGCAATATTTATCGAACGAAGAATGTCAAATCGACAAAGTATTGTAAATTGAGTTTAAAAAGACCCGGCAACGCAGTGAATTTTAGGTTAAGTATTGGTGGTTTAGTATCTTTTAGGTTACGAGTCCTAGTACCTCAGTGATGCAGCGGGCGAAGGTATGACGCAAGAGGTTGCGGGTTTGATTTCCGCCTCGGGACAAATATTTGTATCAGTTATCTAGTACCCAAAACACAAGCTCTGATTACTTTGGGGCTATATGATGCTGTGTGGATTGTCCAGCGTTATTTATTACTTTAATCCCTATCTACGAAAGAGCGTAAGCAAAGTCCTGAACTTTTCTGAAATTTACAGGTAAAGGCGTGTATCCGAACGAATCTCGCACATTAACCGTCGCTCCGTTCTCAATAAGCTTCGCCAGTATACTACTGTCTCTCCCAGCGCGGGCAGTTAAATGCACCGCGGTCCGTCCCTCTTAGCTCTAATTTTATTCTAATATTCCACAAAGGCTAGCTACTAACATGTAAAGGCGTGTATCCGAAGGAATCTGGAACATTAACCGTCGCTCCGCTCTCAATAAGCTTCGCCAGTATATTGTCTCTCCCGGCGCGGGCAGCTAAATGCACCGCGGTCTGCCCATCTTACTTCTAATTTTGTTCTTACACTCCACAAAGGCTAGCTACTTACATGTAAAGGCGTGTATCCGAAGGAATCTCGCACATTAACCGTCGCTCCACTCTCAATAAGCTTCGCCAGTATATTGTCTCTCCCGGCGCGGGCAGCTAAATGCACCGCGGTCTGCCCATCTTGGTTCTTGGCGTCGCGACTCCGGTAGCCGCAAGCGAGCAGTTGTGATACTATGTTGTAGTCGCCGGCTTCGGTTGCTCTGGGGGACAAAACGTAGTTTAAGATATGATGTTCTCCTAGCCGAATTTCGGAGACTAGCCATCCGTCGTCGTTCAGGTCCTGCGCACAGGACCTGACGGATATAGTGCAGAAGTGTGCAATTAATCAATCTCTATTCCCTCACGTTTTGAGTGTTCAAGATAACACTAATATTATAAATGCGAAAGTTTGGATGTATGGATGTTTGTTACCTCTTCACGCCATAACTATACAAAACGGATCGGGCTAAAATATTGCATCTAAAATAAACACAGGCCACTTGTCTCCCATAAATGGGATAGAACGTTTCCATAGAAATAACACGTGCGAAGCCGCGGGCAGAAACAAGTAATATTATAAATGCGAAAGTGTGGATTTTGAGATGGATGGATGGATGTTTGTTACGTCTTCACGCCAAAACTACAGAACGGACCGGGCTGAAATTTTGCATGGATGTACTTCTAGGCCTGGAATATAATATAAGCATACGTTTTATCCCATAAATCAGTTCCCATGGGATATAAATAACATTCAAGCGATTCCATTTAAACAACGCGTGCGAAGCCGCGGGCATAAATAATTATACTTCAACAATAATGTACCTAACTACAAGAACAACCGAATTTTTTCATGTAGGATTCTGGCTTACAAAATCTAAAATGATGCACCAATACAAGACTCGCTCGGAGGGAGTCTTGGAAAGGGCTTCATCCAGAATTTCCCGAAAAAAAAATGTAAATTTTTATCAATAAAACTCACTGTTTCTCTCTGGCAAATTTGTTGTTATTCCGGGAGATGGTGGTGCTTTTCTACTACAACTATTAACTACACAATGTTACAATAAGATACTGTAGTATTCTAAAATAGTGAAATGTTTACAATGAATCATTAATTACCATGACCATTGAATCATCATTGATCAGTAAACACAGATGTCTTGTCTGGTGATTGCCATCATCCCGTCAACACCGTCAATACATTCTCGAGCAATGACTAATCGTAACTTTAATGATTAGGTATCACTTGTGCTAATATTTGTGCGGTTTGTTGCTTTTACAAAGATACCTTTTGAAAAAGTCGTTTATTGCGTAGGGTACCTACTTTGGAAAATACGCACGTAGTTATTAAGACAACACAGAAACTACGAATGGTCTTCTCAGAACAATTATAATTTTTTTAGGGCGGATCCGAATAAGTAATACAATACTAATATCATAAAGAGGAAAGATTTGATTGTTTGTTTGTTTGTATTGAAAAGGCTCCGAAACTACTGGACATACTTATTTGAAAAATTATTTTTACCATTAGAAGCCCACATTATTCCTGATGAACATAAATAAATAAATAATAATGCTGGACAATCCACACATACCATCTAGCCCCAAAGTAAGCTACTCAAAGCTTGCTTGTTATGGGTACTAGATAACTGATATATTTAATACTATACATAGATATTTTTTTTATTATAAATAGAAAACACCCAGGCCAACGGAACAAATTTGTGCAGATCTAACACAAATTTATTCCGAGGCGGGAATCGAACCCGCAACCTCTTGCGTCACAGCCGGACTCTCGCCCGCTGCGCCACTGAGGTCGTCTCTATAGGCACTCTTATACACATAGGCTACTTTTTACCGGAAAATGCTTGATTCCTACGGGAAAACGGGTAATAGGACATCGGGTAGTAAGAATGCAGCTAATAACATAGTGTCAGAAATAAAAGGAACACCATGAATTTTACATCTAATGTTAAGTTGTTATTTAGCAAAAAATAATCCTTACGATGAAGCCTTTCGATCGGTATTATAAAGCTACAGGATGATTGTTTTTCTCGTGTAACGGGTTCGATTCCCGGGTCACCCATGTAATTATTTAAATATCTATGAATGCAGTTTAAATTGTTTTTTAAATTAAAATAATGTCTTGTTTCAGTAAAATGTTCTATCTACAATATTGAAGGTAGTTTCCCTCCATGTGGCATGGCCGTAGGACGCCCTGTATATAATATAGGTGTAGTCAAACTTATGCAAAAATCATTGATGAAATCAATGTCACAATCTGTTTCAAGCTCTATTTCTCACTAACTTACGAAACTCTCTCGTGGAATATTTTAACAACAAACACAGAGAAGCTTGGTTGCCCAATTAAATCAGTGTGAACATTTGTTATTCACATCATTGTCGATTGCCAGACCCATCTTGTACGCACTTAGGGGAATTTGTTATGAATGAATTAAGATATAGTTAATGTACGACTACCTATCAATATCCTCAGAATCAGCCGCCGGATTTCACCCACTGCTGGGTATAGACGTCACGAAATTTGTATCAATATAAAAGACATGTTCGCGATGAGTATGACCTTCTGTTCATGGCAATGAGTATTATCTTTCTTTTCCGTTATACTATGAGTAAAATTTGTGAATTTACTATCTCACAGTATGGAAATATTATAACAGAAACGTGTACTACGATGGTTATGTTATTTTCTGATTATTTCTGTCCGCGGCTTCGCACGAAAAGTTTCTATGGAATCGTTTAAAGGTTATTTTGTTACAATCCCCTGGGAACTTATTTATGGAATAAAAAGTAGCCTATGTTTGATTCCAGGATTTAAACAAACCTATGCAAAATGTCTGCATCTGTTCACTAGTTACTTATTTTATTTTGCATAATTCAATAGGTTGATAATGTACATACTAATGTAAATAAAATATGTTAATTTTAGATGAAGTACTAATTTTGTAAAAAACGCACTACCACAGACAGATGGTTGTGACGTGACCTGTCTTTGGCCTGCACCGAAAACCAGCGCTGGGTAGACACACCAGGTCTACCCAGCACAATGCTGAGTGTAGGCCATATTTGCCTTAAACCTGCTACACACAAAAATTGGGTCAAAGATTTATTTAGAGTTGAGTTAGTTATTGTGTTGTGTAGTAAATTTAAGGTAAATAAAATTATTTTCTTTCTCTTTAGTTATGGCGTAAAAGTAACAAACATACATCTATTCATCCATCCAAACTTTCGCATTTATATTACCTAATATCAGTGTGATATTTCATGGTTCCACCAACTTAGGCAAACATATTAACCCCGTCATGTTCCTATAATTGTATTAAATATGTACCTTCATCTAATTCCATCCAAACTTTCGCATTTATACTACCTAATATCAGTGTGATATTTCATGGTTCCACCAACTTAGGCAAACATATTAACCCCGTCATGTTCCTATAATTGTATTAAATATGTACCTTCATCTAATTCCATCCAAACATTCGCATTTATACTACCTAATATCAGTGTGATATTTCATGGTTCCACCAACTTAGGCAAACATATTAACCCCGTCATGTTCCTATAATTGTATTAAATATGTACCTTCATCTAATTCCATCCAAACTTTCGCATTTATACTACCTAATATCAGTGTGATATTTCATGGTTCCACCAACTTAGGCAAACATATTAACCCCGTCATGTTCCTATAATTGTATTAAATATGTTCTTTCATCTAATTCAAATATTTACTAGCCAGATGACGGCTGCAATTCGCATCTACGCACAATAATGCAGACCGGTATGCAATATCATTATGAAACTTGTCCTCATATTTATTGAATTAAGTTTATTGAACAATGTCCAACAGGAAATCGCCAATGATGCTTGTCAGCGGTATTGGCTACATTAAGTACAATTACTTTGTGCAGCATCAGTAAAAACTTTCAGGGCAATGACCTGATTCGTTTTAAGTTGCCTGAGAAAGCTGCTGGTTTGATTACCGCGCGGGACAAATATTTGTATGATTTCCAAGTATTTGTCTGGGTGTTTTTATCTATACTACCTATTACTTATTATAAAACTGTAACAGGTTCAATTTTGTACATGAAAGATATTTATTTTGATAGTAACTTAATAAAATTACGTAAAAAAAATGACAGCAACTATTTGTTCTTACAAGCAGAAATTCTTTGCATTTATTTTTTACTATAAAAACTTTCATAGTTTGACGAATTCATTATAAATGAAAGCGGGTTGACTACGAACCTAGTTTGTGTTGGAAGAACACCAACATCTCATCCCTTAACGAGGGACTTCATCGGGTCTGTACTGCGTCCTTGCGCGCACTGTAGCTTAATCTTTGCATTTATATTTTTATCCATTCAGTACAGAAAAAAGCATACATAAACAAAGATGTTTGTAAATAGCATAGTATGGAATGTGCTCCTCAATTTGCTTCCATCAATAAACAGAAAGAAAAATTAAGGGCAATTGTCCTGGCACTCATCTTAATAGAACTTCCTCTGGTGGTAGAGATAGTGCTACAATTGCTTGATTCCGTTTTTTAATTAAACTGACCAATTTGATAGGACGGTCATTAATTTTGAATTTCAAAAGAAGAAAGAAAAAAGTAAAGTAGTTTTTTTAACAGACTATTTAATTATCTTGGTTCAATGCATGTCGACGAAAAATTCTGACTATGCAATGGATTTAATTTGTATCATTTTGTATTACCAATAAATAAAGAAGTGATGGTTTCTACCCACGCACAGGCACTCACTTTTGCCCAACAGTGGGGTCTCCATTGCAAAAAAATTTATCACCATCATCATGGTTGTACTGTCGACACCATTTGCTGGCTAGGCCTCCCGTTTAACCTGTCCTGTGAAGCCTCCTCAGTGGAAGACACTGCACAGTACCAGTTATGCTGTTTATACCCTTTAGATCTTAAGCCCAAGAATCAGTACTTAAAATCAAAACAAACAAGCAAAAAATTTAAATTGTTGTGGCCAGTTCTTAGCTTGTCTTACGCTTGAATAAAAAAGTTAGCTCACCTATGCAACAGATTTGTTGTGCCCTGAGTCCTAGATTCATGCGGAGGAGGCTGTCCTTTGCAAACAACAGACAGCCTCGTGACAAGTCCGTTGGAGTCCCCTCGGTAATGCTGGATCAGTGTGTCCAATCCATGCACGGTAGTGTGCTCTTCAATAGAAAAGAATGCATCTTCTCCGTGCCTTCGTATCTGGTAATGTACTACGTCACCCTGGAATAAATTATATGCTAATAAATAATAACGTAAAGGTAGTATTATTTGCACATTTATTAACATTTTCCTTATTCTAATAACAAACAAATCTCAGTTGAACCTCAGTCAGTAAGAAAATTATAGATAATGCAGGCACAAAGAGTAATTATTTGTTATTACCTGATGTAGGACTGACAGGACATAATCCCCTGGAGAAGTATTACTCTCTCGAACCAAGAACACACCATCTTCATCCTCTGAAAACAACCAAAACATGATAGGTGCTGAAATCTGAAACCTCATGAAAACAACAAAGTAAATGCGAAGTTGAAACAAACCTTCTTTCAAAAGTTTCTCAGCAGTGTCCCGCGATATTTTCCCATGGAACCAGTTCACGTTATCTTCCATGTTCATCCTCAAAAAAAAAGAGTTGGTCTGGAAAGTTAATTGAAAACTTCTTCAACAAGTGGCGATACAAAACTTTTCTTGAACATTTCACTGTACGTATGACAACACTGAGTATGACTCTCACGGACTTTTTTTATGAGACGTATGTTTACATTTGTTTGTTACTTAAAAAATAACAAGAGTCTAACAATTGAACACTTTTCACGAAAATTTTACGAAAAATAATCCAAACAAAAGTTTATAAAGTTTACAAGTCTTGTAATATTTTCGCCATTTTTATTTCTATTTCATTCTAACTCATTGAAACATGTGTTTGATACCGATACCACGGTGAGAAGGAATTATGTTAAAACGCTGTCTCATAATTACAGTATACCTTTTACTAGCGATAAAAAGAGAAGCCCAATTAGAACACAGACTTCTTAAATTGTGCAGATTATAGTGTAAACGTCACACAAGTACATTAGTCAAATACGAAACTAACAAGAACTTTTAAATGATTCACCAACCCAAATAAAAGCGTAATTTTATCAAGAGCAATTTCCTAAAATAGTTCTAAGATTTATAATTTCTAAAACTCACCTTCAACCAAATGAATGACGTCATGGTTGTTATCATAATATTATCCAGCTACAGAAACACGAATTACGTTAATTTGAAGCGCTGAAACTTCACATTTTCACGAGTTTCCAGAAGGAAATCATTTTATTGTATTTGTTTTTATCTTATTTTAAGGGAATTTAGTAAAATGCGTTGCAGTGAACGGCGTGCGTGTACCGAGCAGCCCGGCAGACAGGCGCGGTATCCCCGACTCTGCCTTCCAGCGAATGACTCATAGCAAGGTCAATTCCGAGAAATGAATCACCAACTTACTCAGTTCCATAATGCTCTATGTAGTACGCATTCTCTCACAACAGCTTCTTTATTGTTATTTGTAAATAAATACATGATAATAAATAACTAGGTAGAGTACTGTTTAATAAGTAAGTATTAAGAAGGTAGGTACCAAGGAACGGAATATCAATTGCAACCTGTTGCGTGATTACGATTAGAGTATATGTACCTAGATAGGTACATTACTAGATATAGTCTAAAATAATTAGGTACATATCATTTACCATCTTCCTTTTTAATTCCAATGGCTTACTCTAAGCACTCCTAGGTAGTTTCATCCTAGAAGCTAAGTATGAATAAAATAGGTTCTTAGTAAAAATCTTTAATGTAATTCAATCTAAATAACTACTAGAAACCTACCAATAGGTAGGTACCTAATGCATTTAGTGCTATTTACACAAAAAACGACAAAAAGTTTTTTGCCGACTCTACCGAACGCGGACGTTACTTCCACGGGCGTTTTTGTCAACCCTACTTGTGTTGTGGTTAGTACTTTGGCTTCGCAATAAGATGCTGGGTGAGTCATGCATGTGGTCTGCAAATATTATTTTACTTAGGTATATCTGTTTAATGAATCAACGATATCTACCCACCGAATGTCCTCCATCGTGCTACGAATTTTTATATTCATTTTTATTTGAGTACCTACATAATTGTATTTTTTCGAAAACTGCATCTCTCGCTAGTTATTTTACCACGCGACGAAGGAAAATGATACTACGAGTTTTTTGCTGGGAATTTTTCTAGTCATAGAGCATGGTAGAGTCGTTTTGTTGATTCAGGAGGAGGTTAGACTTTGATAAGGATTTATAAGCACCGATTATGTCCATGGTGTAGATAAAATTTGCTATGATCGGTCTATTTTCGTCGAATTTTATTCGCACAAGAGACAAAATTGGTGCTTCGGTACCGACTGCCGAACCCTACCGAAGTCCGTACTCGCGCTCTAATACAGCAAAACTCACTCCTTTTGCTTCCTGCTTTCTCTTGAGTGCTCGCCGAACTTTGAGTTTAAAATCAGTGCTTAGGCTAGACTTCGACAAAGGTAATCTTATATCTTATAATAGTTACAATACTTACATTGGTCGAAGACTAGCCACCAAATGACCAAAATATTATTAGGTACCTGATTTAATAGGTAAGAAGGTTTTAGGCCTAGCGATCTTTAAGTGACATTTTAAGCAAGGAGGTAGGTACATCCAATCATTTAACCGACCTACCTTCAGATATCAATAAGAAAGAGCCAATAGAGGCTAGAGGGCTAGAAGCATTCAATAAATCAGGTAGAGCACCCCCAGTACTATTCTGCACTGCATAAGTTTTTTCAATCAATCTTCGTGCCAATGAGTGATTATTTAAAACTAGGAGTTTTCGTAGTCTTTTGTTTGTATCTAGGAACCTAGGAACAAATATGGTAGGTATAATTTATAGAACTCCCAGCGAAAGGATCACAAAACATTTTACAAACTAAATTACGAATTATTTTAAAATTTATGTGTCCTCATAGTTAGAGGGTCGCAACATAGCAAAAATATTACTCGACTAAACTTAAATAGGTAACTATTATGTAGGTAGCACACACAATTAATATGTCATTCTTTTTATTCAATGAATCTAGAACTTCTTTACCATATTTCAGTCCCATAAAAACTGTGCGCTTTAAATCCCAGAATCTTTACGCGGTCTAAACCTAACTCTTTAGAAAGCCCGCAGAGGACAAACCAGAACCAGTCCGAAGTTTGTTTACCTCACCAATGCAATGTTTATTTACTTTCATTGGCTTCAACCTGCAACATAAAACGGCCGTCCCATTGTATTGTAAAAAGTCTTTGCCTATTTTTTATGGTTTGTTTTGAAACATTTGCGATGTTGCGATGTTGGTTAGAAACTAGCCTGATACGGCTCTACTACCTTATAAATTGGATTTACACACAGCTAACGAGATTTGGAAATTTTGAAGACTATTTGAATATAACCTGCTATCATATTTTAAATTTCTGTCATCATTGCCTACAAAAATCGTTAAGAGTGTACTGGCCCTACTCTACCAAAAATGTATAACAGGACTTTAACTTAGACTCAATTATTTTCATTTAAAAACTCAAATACGACATTGTTGACAAAGAGTTGAAGCCTGTTTCCATCCTGTTATAGATACGTATTTATTCCACCAAGACCCTAAGACAGGCATAGCTGGTTTTTGTAATAGATTAACTCAAAATAGACTCGAACATCTTGAAAATAGGTTACACAGAATACCATACCCATGGAGGTTTGTGATCATACCAGTTCCCATACCAGCCCAGCCTTGCAATGTCCTTATTTACCTCAAGGACTGTGAAGGCAGGTGGGTTACCAGTGCGAGTTTTTGCGAAAGATTCCAAGCTGGCTAGACGGCCACTGAGCAACGTGGACTGTATGAGTCACCGCTTTCTAGCACGGTCGATGACACGCTCCCTATTCATGCCACTGTATTAGAAATGTCTATTTAAAACATTTATAAACATTATGGCTTGTGTTGGAAACTGAAACAATAACTATGCTGTAGCTACTCTTGATTTGGGAACGTTTTTCCGGGTATCTTTTTGATGAAGACTAAAGGAAATTGAATAAAAATACGTCCTGCCGATTCAGAGGCTGACTTTTTATTGTCTTCACACAGTTAGATGCATCGGCCACCAGAGTAGCGCCGAGTAAGCACTTAAATTCTAAGAACACCATGTGCTGTCTAGTCAGCGTAGTAACTAGAGCCTAGACTTAATCTGAAACAGAGGGGTGAGGGGTTTATGTAACTCCTCCCTCCTTAAGAGGAAAATTATCGGTTGGATCGATTTGAGATTTGTGCCGATAATTTTTCTTACACATAATAAAACTCAGCATTTTTTTGCCGAAGGACATAAAATACAAATAAAAGAAAACTAAATACTATATAAAAGAAAATTATCGGTTGGATCGATTTGAGATTTGTGCCGATAATTTTTCTTACACATAATAAAACTCAGCAATTTTTGCCGAAGGACATAAAATACAAATAAAAGAAAACTAAATACTAAATAAAAGAAAATTATCGGTTGGATCGATTTGAGATTTGTGCCGATAATTTTTCTTACACATAATAAAGCTCAGCAGTTTTTGCCGAAAGACATAAAATACAAATAAAAGAAAACTAAATGTTACTAAGCCTAGAGTCGCGAATCCTAAATTATCACTGAAGTTATCGTCTTTGTTACCACTTAAAACACTTTCGATCACTTCACTATGCCTTAGAGAATACGTCATGTATTTAACTTCGTCTAAATTAACTCCGCAGTATTAAGCACACGTTTACTGGATGTCGTTGCATTAACGCGTAGCTGCGGTAAGGCGATTAGCGGAATTGGCTCAACAGCATCCGATTCCTTAAGGATCCGGTGAAGTATACGAATTCCATTGATCTCCAAATCACAGGGTTTTTCGATGGTTGCCAAGTAAGTCCATTGGCTGAGTATTGGCTGCTTACTGATCTCGTCGTCACAATGCTTTGATAACATCATGTGAACTCTGCTGAATATTATCCAACTGTTTTCACTGACTCGTTGACTCTTTCAATCTCTACCTGATGTTGTGTGCAGTGATCACGGTCATCTTCGAACTTTATGAGCTGCTCTACACAGGTAAGCTCATGGTGGAATGCTCGATTATCCTCGTTACACAGGAAATGTTCGCCAGCAGATAACGCGCGGCACGGTTTAACAATTGGTATGTATTGAGTACGCTTCGCCAAAAGGTAGGGATATTTAGGGAAAATAGAGATAGTTTTGTTATCAGGCTGGTGGAAAATTGGTAAGGAATATACATCATATTAATTATAAGTACAATTATCAGTTCTTCGGAATTTCTAAAATAAATGTAACCAGATTGTTCTTAGTAAAGGATTTTACAACAATAGTTTCCTCTAATTTATCAAGTTTTTTTCATAAGGAAAATATACTAAGCTTACGGATTCCGAAATGAATTTCAAATAATACATAATTCGGTGGAGTTAGAATAGACTGGTGCAATATAGAGACTCTACTTAATGCTAGAGCTGTTTCAATTTCACTTAACCGGATAAAGATGGTTCGGAAATTACTTATGTGAACATTAAACAATGCGAAAACATGTGATTGAAATACCCATCTCTTTTCTTTATTATATAAATCGCTAATCATTTCTTCTACCTTCTTAATGCGGTTAGCTGAATTGATAGTGTTTCGTTTAATCAACTCGGTTACATTTACGAAACTGTCAAACATTTTAGAGACCAAGGCTAATTTTTTTTTAAATAATCATTTGATCACGCCATAACTCCGACGTGACTCTATCAAATTTAATCGCATCATCATGATCAAAATTTTCCTGTTATAACTTTTATTAGTGAACCCAATGGATTTATAAGCCTTCTTCTAAATCGTTGATGTGGAACAAGTTGTTTGAACTTGTCTTTAGTTAAATCGCGTACAAACTCTGTATGTATTTTAACACTTATAAATTCCTGAGAGTATGACGAATTCCAGTCGATGAATCTACACAATTGCTCAAAGTTGGTCGTTACGTATGTAATTTAAATCATGTTTAATCTTGTCTAAGTTTATAACCTTAACTATAGTCACCGCCTTTCTTTGCTCTAATATTTTTTTTTTGTGTCAGCATCTAATCTGCCAAATATTCGTATAAAAATTTTGTTCGCTTTGCATGATCTTTAACTAACTTTTGGAAATAACACTTCTCAATTTCAATGCCATAAGGACTGCTAGAGTCAGTATGGCCAAATACCACTTCAAAAGGAGTAAGTTCAGTGCCAGAATGAATGGAGTAATTAATTGCCATGCATGACAGAATATGTCATAGTAGATGCAGCATCAGTACATCGTTTTTCATATTTAGCTAATCTATATATCTCTATAATGGTTGAATGGAAACGTTCAATAAGGCCCATTGAATTGGGGTTATTGGGAATTCAAATGTGGAGCTCTACTTTATGTAAGCTCAAGAATTCTTTCATAAGCATGTGTTTAATTCGCTTCCGGGATGCGAACTAATAATTTTGGAGATGTCGTAGTTAGAGAAATAGCTCATCAATGCTCTTACTACTTCAGGTGTTGATCTACCTTGAATTTCAATAGCCTGTCCTAATTTGCTGAAGGCATCAATAAGGGTCAAATAAGTTTTCCCTTCAATAATGAAAAGATCTATGAAAATTTCTTGAAAAGGGGCGTCGTGTGTTTGCGTCAACTGTAAAACTGGTTTTATTGGTTTCCTATCATATTTCATCATCTGGCATGCTTCGCAAGCATTTATAACCGCTGCAACTGTTTCTTGCGTTCTCTCCCACTAGTAATTTCTACGAATCCTGACTAAAGTTTCCTTGATACCACGGTGGCATGTCTTTCCTTCATGGCCCTTTGCTCTCTCTCTCGTCTTCATAAGGGACTCTTTCCGTGCATTCGTAAAAGTCTAATATAGCTTCGCCTGAGTGTTTTTATGTAATTTATCGGCAGCTTAACTCTTTTTTGTGACCGCGGGGGAATATCGATCAAATAATTTAGAATATTATTGTAATATCGATCAAATAATTTAGAATAATATCGCGCCTAATTGTTGCAAAAGATCATTTCCAATCAGACCATCATAATGCGTATCAACGTCATATAGGTAAAATTTATGTCAATCGTTGCTAACAAACGGGATGGGGATAGAGGGATCTCTACTACTTCATCATGAATATTAAATGCGTGGGTGCTAACAATTTGAAACCGTTCCTTCTGAATAAATTGGGGAAAATATTCACTAACTTTTCGCGGACTTAAGAACGATCTCATACTTCCGGTATCAATCATCATTTTTGCGTCTATCTCTTCCAAATAAATATACGGAAGTTTTAATTTTGAGTCACATTTATTTCTAAGACTTCTTGACATTCTAGGCTGTTATGGAAAAATCCGAAGGATTTTCAGCATTACCCTCAGTTTTTTTTCTTTTCGTTATTCTTCGTAACATTATTTTCACTTGATGGCAGAGGCAATAATGATGAAGAGTCGTCATAATCATAGTAAATTTCATTTACACAACCATAGCCATAGCCATCACAATTATCGTAATATGCCTCGTTATTATAAAATGCCGTCGTAGGCATACCGGTGTCGCCGTATTCATGGTCATTCATGGTAATTTCGTTTAACTTAAACCCATTTTGTAGGGGTCTATGAGGCGCTGTCCTCATAGATACGTCGGCAGTTTGCAACTGTGGTATTTGTCCTTGAGGAGGAATATTTGGTGGTCTTACTGCCGGTAAATTTGGTTTGTAACCAAATGGTTGTGGCGGCCTAGAACTAAAAGGCTGTGGGGCTCTATACCCAAACTGTTGCGGAGGTCTATATCCGAATGCTTGTTGAGGCTGAAGGCCAAATCTCGGAAGGCCAAAATGTTGTGACTGAAAACCATACTGTGGCCGATATCAAAAACTCTTTGGGTGTGTTCCGAAATTCCCTTGACCTTGGCCCTGAAATTGAGGCATCCTAATCTGCGCATTTTGGGGAATCCCGAAATTAAATTTCAAGTCACATCATTACTGTTACTACCTAACATAGGCTTATAAAGTTATAACCCATCGGTTGACCTTGACTTACCAAAGGCCTTGACCCTGAGGTTGAGCTTTGATTATTACCGTGAATACGATTTCTCATATTATAGGGTAAAGGGAGGTAATGTCGTGATAACTTTGACATTTTATGTCAATTCTCTAATATTAATCAGTTAATTTACCCAGACAACAGTTTTTTGTTTGGGGCATTATTTTTATAATAGTGTTTTAGAACGAAATGCTAGATATTAGTATATGCTTTGATAAATAATATGTTATTCAGGCATTATATATACATATAGGGAAATTCGTGAGTAGTACTGGTAAAGTCGTGATATAAGGAAGGTAAAATCGTGATAGGTAAAAAATACAGGGCTTAAAAGAATAAACGGTATAATAATACAAAAAAACACTTTATTGTTCTAATTCTGCACATGCATCACACTGGACATACACTTCGTTCTCATCCGGGGCAATTTTCAAGCATATATTATGATAAGGGCGGCAACAGTACGAACATTGGACCCATTTCTTACCATTTTTCAATCTAGCATCAATGGAATATGCTATGTCACATACAGAACATACCCAATCGTCATCGCCAGCTTGATTTTCTTTATCTTTTCTATTTCTTTTCTTTTTATTTGCAGCAATTTTCGAAGAGGGACCAGCATTATTTTGTTCTATTGGCGATGATGGGCCATCCATTTCATTAAGACATCTTGCTCTAGAATCTAGTGTGCCGAATTTGATTTACCGTGAGCCCAAAACCCAATTCCTGCATTGTGATAATATAGTGATAAAGCTTTACCTCTAAATCTGCAGTCAAAGCAAAAGGTCTGCCTAGTTTAACCAACGATTTGTCTTCTATGTTTACATAGTCCTTTAATGTGCTCCAAGGTACTCCTGTAGCTTTACTAGCTGCATATAGTGACTTATGTTCGTTCTCCACCAGACTTAACGCATGTTTAAGATCCTGGGCGGAATACTGTCTATTTTTTGATAGCGCCATGATTCCTGTGGAGGAACAATATCATATAGTATAGGTATCTTCGTGATAGTATAGGTAATGTCGTGACAAAAAAAACAATACATTTTACGCATTTGAATAAGTAAAACCCACTGCCAAGGATATATATTTAACCATATAAGCACAAACATCCCTTAAAATTACCGAATAGATAATAAAAATCAGTCATCAAATCACCTCACACAAAACACTATGAGATTTTTTTAAGATAACCTTAAAATATTTTCCACATAAATAAGGGCATTTATATAAAAAAGTACCAAAATTTATAAAACATTACACTTCACTCGGTTCATCAAATATAAAACTATTCGTTTTGCATTAAATTACGTAATAATCACCTTATTTTTCACCATAAACTTATTTTTTGTAATGCATGTCCGAACACGAGTCAGCTGATCAAGTTTGGAGCTAGCGCGCGACAAAAAGTTAAACGCGAAGTTTGCTGCAAGCACAATGTAACTGGAATTCATACTGCCATCTTGCTCACTCTTTGGCGCATCCCTATACGCGCTCTCGTACCGATTCATTGACAGGCAAAGCTATGGCAATCATTTAGAAAATTATCACGACATTAACTGTATCACGAAATTACCTCCCTTTACCCTATTGCTCTACAAAATTCACTTCTTCAAGCACAACATTCAATGCCGCTTCTAGAGTACTGGGTGTCTTTAACCTCACTATTCTGACCAATTTTTCAGGAAGATTGTACAAAAATACATTCAGAGCCGTGTTATCATGAATAATCAATTTAGCCTTTTTTAAATCACTTTCCGCATTGGTGTTCACTTTTTAAATTAATAATGATCATACGCTTTGAATTCGATTGCAAAAATCCAAATAATTCTCACCCGATTTTATCTTTAATGATTCTAACTCGATGTTAATACACGCTTCACTACGGGGTCTCCAAAATGTTGGATAAGCAAGGCCTTAAGGGCGGACCACGTCACAATATTATCCCTTTCCGACAAAAGGGCATCTGCATTCTCTGTAAGCCTGCTCGTGATAACATTAAACACGTATAAATTTTGATCTTCTTTTATACTCCCATAGCAGTCAATTGTGTACTGACATTTTCGCAAGAATAAATCTAATTGTTTTTATCACCGGTAAAATTTGGAATAATTTGCACTATTTCTCTTGGAATTGGTATAATCACTGTTTCACTCGTCATCTCTACCGCGTAATTCAATCCGAAAACACAGAGCCATAACTTTGCAGAGAATACACTTGCTTAATTCACAATCTTATAAGGAAAATACACGACACAACAATTAAATGGCACACAACAAAAAAATTAAACACAGTGAAAATGACACATAAAACAAGCATCAAATTTTGGAACAGGGAAAATATAAAATTCTTGTAAAAATAAATTGTAAAATTTAAATATAAAATAAACTTATTTTTAACGAGTATAATTAAAACTAATTTTTGATCAATGCTAAGATCACTAATTTAATTCTTACAGTACAACATTTGATTTTGAAAATGAGCACTTTCTATTTGTTCCTTACTCTACGTAAAGTCTCTATAGTTTTTAGCGTTATAATGAGCAAGGTTTGATCTCAATATTATAACAAATTAATTAGTTTTTAACAAAAAGAAACCATTTAAAATACAGGAGAGGACTAAGGAAGGATTTGGCGAAAATTTTGACTCACCAACCAACTGCAACTCCCGCACTCACTTTTCGATACCCGTTTAGAGTTATTTTTTTTGGTTCACACAGAAGACCGTAATTTCTACAATTTCTATCGCGAATTTTCTGACTGAGTTTTAAGTTGGAAAATCGCGGAAAATGAGGGAAAATGAGGGAAATCTGTATCGGCTGCGCCACTCTTGATTTGGGAACGTTTTTCCGGGTATCTTTTTGATGAAGACTAAAGGAAATTGAATAAAAATACGTCCTGCCGATTCAGAGGCTGACTTTTTATTGTCTTCACACAGTTAGATGCATCGGCCACCAGAGTAGCGCCGAGTAAGCACTTAAATTCTAAGAACACCATGTGCTGTCTAGTCAGCGTAGTAACTAGAGCCTAGACTTAATCTGAAACAGAGGGGTGAGGGGTTTATGTAACTAGCTACACATAAGTATGTTGGTATGAGGAGAATGTTAGGGCGAACCTAGCGTTTTTGCTTGTCAAACCAGGCCTAGATCTCAGTACTGAACTGACGTATCTCAGCACCGTAGTAAAAAACTAGAATCTACATAAAATTCAATTTTTTTTCTTCGGTTCCTTAATTGGAAAAAATATAACGATAAAAAAAAAATTAAAGTGCACTGTTTTGCACCTAATTTGGTCGAGATCTCAGGAACCCTGCGGTCTATAGATTTTTATTTTTATTCGTAGGTTATTTATTACTAGGTAATTATTTGGTTCTTTATTACAGTTTCTTCTTAAGTTGTGTAGTTTTGTTGTAGATAAGCAAAAACATAATTTTTGCTCATACACCGTTCCAAAAACGTAGGCTCCGTCACGCTCGGAACGAAATTCTATGCATATCCTTTTAACAAAATGGCGGGCAATGCGCCCTCTTAAATAAAAAACATGCGACGCTGGTTTACAATCCATTTGTTTTGGGAGGTCTTAGAGGTAGGTATTGAGTATTTTGTCAATGAAGGGATGGAGGCCTCTCTCCGTAGTGAAAACCGATGGGTTCCTTACTAAGAGTCTTTTGTGAATTTACCTACAACAGAAAACTATTTAAGTATTGTACGTATCTACCACACCATAATAAATGTTATTTTGGTGATTTTATGATTAGTGGGTAAAACATTTATTTATGTAGAGCGCTTTACGAAAATATCCCAGACGTCTAAATGGAGATATCTATTTGTGTATTACTTATTTAACAAAATCCACAGTCCATAATCTACATACACTTAAAATATATGTTTTTCTTACGGCCAATAACGGATTTACATCTAATAGTCAAATCATCATCATCATCAGCCTAGATTAGTCCACTGCTGGACATAGGCCTCCCCTAATGAGCACCATAGCGCCCTGTCTTCAGCTTGCCGCATCCAGCATCTGCCTGCAGTCTTTCGCAGATCGTCATCCCACCTGGCCGGAGGGCGAAAAAAACACTACGTTTGCCGAGTCGTGGTCTCCACTCAAGAACACTTTTGCCCCAGCGGTTGTCGGTTCTTCGCGAGATATGGCCGGCCCACTGCCACTTCAGCTTGCTAATTCTTTGAGCTATGTCGATAACTTTGGTTCTCTGTCGGATGTATTCGTTACGAATTCTGTCCTTCAGAGAGACTCCGAGCATAGCTCTTTCCATAGCTCGCTGAGCGACTTTGAACTGGTGGACCAGCCCTACCGCGAGTGTCCACGTCTCAGCTCCGTAGGTCATGACGGGTAGGACGCACTGATTGAAAACTTTAGTTTTCAAGCATTGCGGTATGGATGACGAGTATAAGTCAAGTAATATAAGTAATAGTCAAATAGCAAGTTTAAATTAATGTTAATAATCAAAACACAAGTTACATTTTACAAAGGTAGAGATATAGGTATAACAATTAAAATAATAATAAAAGTACCTAACTAAATAAAACTCACAATATAATACATAAATATAATAATAATATTAATAGTCAATAATAATAGAAAATAAAAATCACACTAATATTATAAATGCGAAAGTTTGGATGCATGGATGGATGTTTGTTACCTCTTCACGCCAAAACTACTGAACGGATCGGACTGAAATTTACATTCAGGTAATTCTAAACCTGGAATCAAACATAGGCTTTTATCCCATAAATCGGTTCCCATGGGATAGAATCACCTTTAATCGTTTCCATGGAAAAAACGATATTCCATAGTAGGTAGTAATAAATCTTGGTGAAAAGTTCTAATCAGTTCAAATTATTATTTCTTAAAAATTTATCGGACAAAACTGGTCAAGCTTCAGTCACTTCCTTGCAAGCTAGCTTCAAGGAAACCTCTTGCACCGGACGACCTTAGATAATAAGAAACGACCAAAACAAATGACGCTTTGACTCAACTCCAAAATAACCTAAGGATCGACATAAACGAGCCAGTTGCGGTGTCGTCCATGCCACTATTAGCAAAGATTGTCTGTTTTTGTTACGAAATACGTAATACTTACCGTACCTACTTCGCTAATATTGGGTTGTTAGTATAGTAAACAGGTAGGTACTCACACTAGTTTCAAGTGTTTTATTGCTTTCATTTTGTACAAAGATCTTAAGAATATATTACAGTATTAGTCCCGTCTAGTATTATTATATCTGTGGTCCCGTTTACTGTACTGCAGAAACAAAGTACCTAAGAAGAGCTTATGGTAGATATTTTGTTTCAGCATTGCGATATTAGGTATATGAGTCAGGTGTATCTAATGTCTTCTTATTAGTCCATTAATCAATTGTTATCAGTCTTTCCATGCACGAGAACGTACGCTATTGACCCATACATCTATGAGCAAAAATTAAATGTCTATAGAAAGTAGAGCACCTAATCTAGTCTCATTCTCAAATTCTTATAAGCTTTTGTTATTTTTTAAACTAAAAGCATTTCGGACACGATTTTTAAATCTAAAGCCTGATAGGTACTGACCCGTGTTTTGGGGTGTAATGTACATTACACCCCAAAACACCGTACCTAACAACCATGCGAAGCGAGCATGATACGTTACGCCGCTGCGCCCGCGCCGCCGCCGGTGCCTTGTGCTTAAATCCGTCTCGTTGCTCGTTGCGAGCGCCTTTTTACCCCGTGACAGTCAGACGGACAGACAATTCACACAGCATCGTTCAGCCCCAAGCTTAGCAGAGCTTGTGATAAGGATACTAATATGTATTTAGCGTACAACGAACCCACTAAAGAGTCTTCGATTAAAGAGTGATCGGCCACCTTAATTTCTCGTTTGCATCGACCAACTCAACCAGTTGGAAAATACCTACCGATGAGATCACGATTCTATGAATGAAATTATAAAAAAACTCCGCCCAAGCGCCAGATTCGCGACAAAAACTAGAAGTACCGATTCTAAACTATAACTTGTTGCGCTAAAGTTTTTTGTTATATTTTTTGTAGAGCTTTTATTTCGAGAAGCGACGCCATTCAATAGGTTTACTTATATGAGTCACATTTCATGATCACGAAGCGTAAACAGCAACAATTATAGGTAATTACCTGGGTTCTTTAGGTATTAGATGAGTAGAGAATTTTGCAAGTTTCATTCAATTTTTGCGGGTTCGATTCCCGCCTCGGGACAAATGTTTGTACGACCTGCAGATATTTGTTCAGAGTGTTCTGGATGTTTTCTATGTATGATAAAAAATATCTATCTTAGATAAGCTCTGCTTAGCTTGGGGCTAGATAACGCTGTGTGAATTGTCCAGCATTATTTATTTATATATTTTATTTTATTTTTTAATCTCTATAGCACTCGAAATGTGAACTGAAATCCTAATTGTCCGTTTTGGGGAACTCACCTCACTGGAAAACTAGCGAGATGTCTATTTTTAACCAACTTCAAAAAAGAGATGGTTCTAAGTTCAGCTGTACTTACCTATGTGTTTATTTATGTAACTTTGTCGATTACTTCTTTAATTTTATGGGCCGCTTTTATTGATTCTTCTGCTATTATATACAAAATAATTTCGAAATGGTTCCATAAAATGTTGTATATGTATGTTTATATATAAGTATGTATATTAAGGTATATTTGTAATTTCGTCGGTATTTTTTTTTGTAAAATTACTACAAATTTTATTAATGCAAATTCTAATAATGCACACAGATCGTCATCTTTAATCCCACGATCCTATCCATCCACGGTTGTCTGGTAGAGATCGCTCTTTTGTTTTTGTTTGTGAATTATCTTGATAAGTGCAATAAAGAAAATTCTATCTTCTATCTATCAAAAAATACTCCCGAGATAATAGTTCCGCAAAACTGAAAAAAAAAACAGTGTAAATATTAACGAATTTGAAGTTCTTCTTTTAGATTTTCAAAACATCAAATTAATGATAATATTTATAGGTTCTTTTACAGTGTATTTGTTAATCTAGGGGAGCATATTATAGGCAATATTACTTCGTAGAGGTAGAGACAGTATTTTTAAGTACTCGTAGTATATTTACTTTTCTTTCGGTAGGTACGCTTTTCATACATTTATTTAACTTAAACTTAGGAAGGAGGATAAATATGACCAAACGAACTATGTAATTGGTACACTCTTTAATAATAACATGGTGTACGATTCGTACAAAAAGTACCTACGTGAATGCAAAGTCAGCATTCACGTAGCCCCGACCGCTCGAGGGGCGAACTGCAGTGACGCCGCCGCACCAGTCCACATTAACATCGCGGCTCATCAACACATCTTTCCCATCAATTATTATTAAAGTATTTTAAGTGTTGCAATAAATCGTATTCAGTGTAAATTAAACCAAACTCTTTTTCTTTGATGTCCCCAACATCAATGGTCCTTCGAGCCTCCGAAGGCAGGGCCTATCGCGAAATTGTGATTTTCGTGAATTGTGCCTAAACTGGATTGCCCAAGGTCACAGCCTACAACTGTGACCGGAGGTGAGATAGCGGTCTTCGGTGAGTCAGTGCATTCTCTATCACTCATAAAAAGCTATCATGTCGACCAAAATGGAAGAACTTTTGGCTACTCAAAGCAACATCATTGGAGCGATGGATCAACTCCTGACTAACTTCAAAAAAGACGGTGCTGATCGGAAAACTCAGCAATATATCAAGAAAAAGCTGAGCTCTCTCGAGGCATACTGGCAGGAGTTTCAATCCAACCATATAAAATTGTGCGAATTTAACGATAAAACGCATGAATATTTTGTAGGTGACGCTTATCAACGTACTTCAGGTTTTTACATTGAAACACGTGCATACTTACAAAAGTACATATCCTCTGACACTAAGGCAGAGGAAAAGTCGCTTCTGCGTCCCCCTACACCCCTAGCAACAGGGGGGCAAGTATTTTCACGTCCCGGGACGCCAGATGCAAGGCAGCAGCCACCGTCGTCCGAATTCCAAAATCCGCGCAGCAGCAGCGGGCAGGGAACCAGCAGCAAGCTGGATGAGATGTTGAGAAAGCAGCTAAGTAATTTCAAGGCATTCTCTAGGACGATCAAAGCAATCAGCGTCGACGACATCACTAGCAAGTGGGAACTCGAAGATGCTCTACGGGCAGTGCAGTCCCGCTGGTCCGTAGTTGATTCCCTACATTGGGAAATCGATAGCGAGCTCTACGAAGAAAACTACGAGTACGAGCAAAGCTACGGTAGGTATGAACAGCAGTTCAACCAAATAAAAAAATCTCTCAACGAGAAAATGTGGTCTCAATGTCATCGGGAAAGATCGACGCCACAGATGGATATACCCACCTTCAACGGAAACTACCAGCAGTGGATCTCCTTCAAGGATTTATTTGTAGAGGCGATACATAATAATCGGTCTCTATCGAATGCCCAAAAAATGCAGTTTCTTAAAAGCAAACTGAAGGGCGAGAGTGAAAAATTGGTACAGCATTTACCAATCAGCTCCGAAAACTACGAGGTAAGCTGGGAAATTCTCACAAACCGTTATAATAATCAAAAGCTGATCTTCAACAGCTACATGAATACCTTAACAGGCCTGCCTACGTTGCAGCAGCAATCGGCAGCAGCCATTAAAAAGGTATATGATACCGCTAACGAGTGTCTAAACGCGATTAAGGCCCTAGGAGTTGACACAAGTACCTGGGACCCCATCATCGTTTACCTCATCACCAACAAGCTGGATGCCGACACGCATACCGACTACAACGAGTCATTGAAAAATCATAGAGACTTACCTACTCTTAAAGATCTACTTGAATTTTTGGAACTCAAATTTACGTCACTAGAAGCATCTAAGCGTAAAGGCGATTCTAAACAGCAGCAGCAAGAGCCATCGACCAGCAAGAAAACGCCATTTTTCAAATCATTTACTAGTAACAAAAAAAATGATCAAAATTCTAATAACAAAAATTCTGGTAACGAAGTACCTAAATGCGCAGTATGTAATTCAACTAAGTTACATGGAATATTTAGTTGCGAAACATTCCTGGAAATGAATCCCCACATGAGACAGAAAACCGTCGAAAAGCTATCCTTATGTAAAAGATGCCTGAAGTCACATCGCAATAAGAAGTGTTTTTCTAGCAAGAATTGCCGCGAGTGCGACGGAGAACACAATACCTTACTGCACAACGCTACAAGCGGTCGAGTTACATCTCAAATGGTGCAACCGAGTGAAGCGAAGAGTTCTCAGCAGAGTCAGCAGACAGGTAGTGCACATGTTTTACAGGGGGAGGCGGGGGAAATTCTCTTGGCAACAGCGTTGGTCAACGTTACCAAGGCCGATGGAACTTACCAAACTTTACGAGCGTTGATCGATCAAGGTTCGCAAACATCCTTGATTTCAGAAAATGCGGCTCAAATTTTGGGAATAAAGCGTCAAAGATGCAAAGGTATTATTTTTGGAGTAGGTGCTAAAGAAATGATATGTAAAGGGACAATTGGTATCTCGATCTCTTCACGTCATTCGGACTATGAACTCGACATCGAAGTTTTCATCATGAAGCATGTAGTCAACAACTTGCCAAATCAAACGTTCATGGAACCATCGTGGCCTCATTTGGAAAACATTCAGTTGGCAGATCCAGAGTTTTTCAGGAGTCGTTCCGTAGACCTATTACTAGGCGCAGACGTTTACTCCGAGGTGATCATGAGTGGTATCATCAGAGAAAATCCATCCATGCCAATAGCTCAGCAGACGCGTTTTGGCTGGATATTATGTGGCAGCGCAAATGTTACAAAATCATTCCACTGCAACGTGGTTCAGACCGACGATAGTGACCTTAGTCGATTTTGGTCCATTGAAGATGTCGGCGATCAAGATAACATGTCAACCGAAGATCTACAGTGCCTACAGCTGTTCAAGGAAACGACCGAACGTCAAGCAGATGGTCGATATGTCGTTCGTTTACCGCTACATTCCGACGCTGATGAAAAGCTAGGTAGATCAAAAATAAAGGCATTGGCCCAATTCTATCAAGTTGAACAAAAAAATAATAAAGATCCAAACATCGCAATTGCATATAAAACATTCATGAACGAGTACCTAGAGTTAGGTCACATGTATGTGGCGGCAAGTACCGGGAACAAGATACCTACCTACTATTTGCCTCATCACTGTGTACGCCGTAGTGACTCTACAACAACTGCATTAAGGGTCGTTTTCAATGCATCGGGAGTTACGTCAACGGGCTACAGTTTAAACAACGTTATGTACCGTGGCCCAAATTTACAAAAGGACCTCTTATCTCTTGTTTTAAAGTGGAGGCAATATAAATATGCATACACCGCCGACATAGAAAAAATGTTTCGGCAAATTTGGGTCCACGAAAATCAACATCGATATCAAACGGTGGTTTATCGAAATTCGACAAACGAATTAATTAAGGATTATTCCTTAGCTACTGTTTCCTACGGAACAAAAGCAGCGCCTTTCCTCGCGATGATGACACTCAAGCAGCTCGCAAGTGATGAAAGGCGACAATATCCTGCAGCAGCAAAGGTTCTTGAGGACCAGTTCTACATGGACGACTTACTGAGTGGATCTCACAGCATAGAGTCAGCACAGAAACTCAAAATTGATCTGATTGCACTTTTAAAGGCGGGAGGTTTTCATCTACGCAAGTGGGCCTCTAACGAAGAATCATTACAAGATAAAAATGACAAAGACACAGTGCCTCAAGAAACCTTCGACTTCCGTCACCAGGAGTCGACTAAAGCATTAGGACTTACCTGGAAAGCGGCGGAAGATATATTCACTTTCACGTGCAAGATGTCACCAAAATCGTCTTCAACACCTTCCAAAAGAAATCTCCTTTCCGAAATATCGAAAGTCTTCGATCCGCTTGGCTGGTTATCTCCAGTTGTGATCCAGTTGAAACTTCTATTTCAAGATGTTTGGGCCTCGGAACTACAATGGGACGAACAAGTACCCGAAGATGTCCACAAACAATGGATCAAGATCAGAGAAGATATCGATAACATCGAGCAAGTGAGAGTACCAAGATGGATAGGAAGTGGAGAGTGCGAAACGATTGAGCTTCATGGGTTCTGCGACGCCTCCTCAAAAGCATTTGCAGCAGTGGTTTACGCACGGATTCTAAAGCAAGATAGTACAACAATCACGCTTCTTGCAGGGAAGACAAAGGTGAATCCAATTAAAAGTAAAATAAGTTTGCCAAGATTGGAACTTAGTGGGGCACAACTATTGGCCAATCTTATGACCAAAGTAACAGAGAGCCTAACCGGTCACAAAATAGAGCTATACGGTTGGTGTGACTCAACAGCAGTACTTGGTTGGCTAGGCGGAGAACCAAGCAAATGGAAACCCTTTGTCGCCAACAGGGTCATAAAGATAAAGGAGGTCATGCCCCTAAAATGCTGGCGTTATGTAAAATCTAGCGAAAACCCAGCTGATTGCGCTAGCCGTGGTCTATCAGCCACTCAACTTCAAAATCACAAGCTCTGGTGGAACGGACCTGCCTGGCTATCGTTCTTCAAAAATGATGATGAAAAAATCCTATACAAAACTGATTTAGAAAAGAAGGTCAAAAAGTCAGTCAACATAACACAAGTAGATAGTGCAAGTACCAACATTGTACAACAATTAATCTGCAAGCAAAGCAGTTTCACGCGTGTAGCGCGCGTCCTTGCTTGGATAATGCGCTGGACAACAAATAAAACACGCCATAGTAAACAATACTGTTTAACTATAGATGAGATTCGTGCTGCCCAATATAAAATCATAAAATGCGTTCAGAGCACTGAATTCGCGGAGGACATCATGAATCTCAAAAATAAAAAATCTGTTAATCAAAAAAGCAGACTTATAAACATGAATCCATTCTTAGATAAAGATGGCATGCTTAGAGTGGGAGGTCGCCTGAGACACTCCAATATTAGTGATGAGATGAAACATCCACTAATTATACCACATTGCAGCCACTTCACTGATATGCTCATCGACCACGCTCACAAACACACGTTTCACGGAGGAGCTCGTTTGACGTTATCCTGGTTAAGACAGGAATATTGGATCGTAGGGGGCAATCGCGCTGTCAAAAAACGACTACAACAATGCGTCATTTGCAAACGACACAACCCAGTCCTACAACATCAAATAATGGGAGATTTACCTTCGTCAAGGACAGAAAATCCTTCAAGGCCATTTTATCGTACTGGCTGCGATTTCACAGGATTTATCGATGTGAAATCTAGTAAAGGACGGGGAATTAAATCAACAAAAGGATATGTGTCAGTTTTTGTGTGTATGGTGACAAAAGCCATTCACCTTGAACTTGTTTCGGACTTATCATCGTCAGCGTTTTTGGCAGCTTTGAGAAGGTTTTCAGCAAGAAGAGGTACCCCGCGCCACATATATTGCGACAACGGTACAAACTTCGTTGGAGCAAATAAAGTTCTTAAAAAAGAATTCGTGGAATTAAAATCAATTTATACAGACGAGTTCCAAAATGAAGTAAATGAGATGAAAATCGAGTTCCACTTTCTGGCACCTTCATGGCCTTCAGCAGGGGGTCTGTGGGAGTCAGGAGTGAAGAGCCTAAAACACCACTTACGCCGAGTAGTGGGAGAACAAAAACTTACGTTCGAGGAATTTACGACTCTTCTCTCGCAGTTAGAAGCATGTTTAAACTCCCGACCTTTGTGCGCCCTGAGTGAAGATACTGACGACATCAACTATCTTACTCCATCTCATTTCCTCGCGAGCGGTCCAGTTTTAACCATCTATGAAACAGAGCATGATCAGAGAACAAGGTGGCACCTAACACAAAAAATCTTCCAAGACGTATGGAAGAGATGGCGTGCAGAATACCTCACGCAGCTACTGGCCAGAAGCAAGTGGAGAGAAGCACGGCCTAACATAAAACTCGATGATATCGTTATCATTCATGACGCAAATTTGCCCGCAGGCAAATGGGTTTTGGGCCGCGTGATCGAGCTCCATCCGGGCAAGGATAATCATGTCCGTGTAGTCAGCATCAAAACAAAAAGCGGGATCATCAAAAGACCCGTCGTCAAGGTTTCCATCCTGCCGGTAAATAATGAAAACGTGCCAGAAGCACTTTCTGTTTCGGAGGAAAAGGAAGAGGTTGATTCAGCAGAACCAGCCCAAAAAAAAGGGAAGAAAACAAACATCATGACGTCATGCATCAACATAATGACAATGATATTCTTCCTTACTATGTTGTGTGTAACGAATACAGTCCACGGCGCTTATAACGTCACATCAGTTCAAAGTAACAACAGCATTTACTTTGACAAAGTTTCAGACATGCGAATAGTACAAGACAAGTGGAAGCTCATTGTTTACTACAACATGGAGCCGTACTGGAAGGGTTTACAACTACTTTCGGCTTACAACAAACATCTCGGCGAGTTATGCTCACAGTTCACGGAACGAAAATCCCATTGTGACATAATAGTACTCCAGCTACGTCACGGATTCTCAGAATTGGAATATAACAATTACATACTGCAGTATGGCGATAAGCGCTCTCGATCGAAACGAGGCCTTATAGACGGAGTGGGGAACATCGCAAATAGCTTGTTCGGTGTTTTAGACAGCCGTTTCGCACAACAATACGAAGCCGACATTTCCAAGCTTAGAGAAAACCAAAAGCATTTGGCTATTCTATGGAAAAATCAAACCTCAGTGATAGAAGCAGAAAACAGTTTGCTTAAAAGAATTGAAACCTCGATGGAAAAACAGCATGAGAGGTTCATTCATCACATAAATGAGTTAGAAGAGTCAGAACTCAAATTAAATGACGCGATTGTCAAGATAGAGACCATTGAAGAATTCATCATGTCAGGAATAATTGCCAACAACATCTACATAAATCTCAAGAACATCCAAGACGCTTTGCTCGATACTATCACAAACTCGCATGAATTCAACTTCCATCTACTTACACCTACGCAGCTTCGTGAAGAACTCAGCATCATTTCAGGGCAGCTGTCCAAGGATTTATCTTTGCCTAGCAACAACATTCAAAATGATCTGACAAAGGTTTACAAGATTCTTCGAGTTAGAGCTTGCATGACTTCGCAGTACTTCATCTTCGAAATACAAATTCCTTTGGTGAACCGAGACAACTATGAGCTATTCAAGACATACTCAGTTCCGCGGCAAGTGGGGGACGCAATGGTAAGCGTTACAGCGAAAGCGGCTTATTTTGCAATAAACCTGCAAAAGGATACCTACTTACCAATTTCGGAGAATGAATTGTACCAAAAATGCACTAATTTTGAAGAAAATCTACGCCTATGTGACCTTCAGAAGCCGGTGTACCAAAAAGCTAATGGGGACAATCTTTGTGTCAAAGATCATCAAAAAGATCAATGTAAAACCACTATAAGCACGTGTCAATCTACTTACACGGAGCTTATCTATGTAAACACATTCATGCTCACCTGTTGCGGTCAATGCACCGTAAGATTTATCTGTGGCTATCAAGTAACACAGGAACAATTAACAGGTGTGAGTATAATCGCACTAGGTAACGACTGCGTCATCAAGGGCGAGACCTTCACAATTACGTCACACGAACAACACTCCAGTAAAATGAACATTGAGCCAGACATATATCCAATAGAGATTGCACCAGTCAATGCCATTATAAATCTGACGATACCGATCAGCCACATAGAAGAGAGCAGCAGCGACTTCAAGGGATCGATCGAGCGCATAGATCAGCGCATCGCAGAGATGAAGGCGGCGACGGATCATCTGGAGGAAGGCGAGAGTGAGATCTCGTCTCACGACGTACACCACTACGTAGCTATCTATGCGGTTGCAGCAGCAGCGGCGGTTGCGGGCGCGGTCGCCTGGTGTCGGTCGCGCCGCACCGCCGCCGCCCGCGCCGCCGCCTCCCCGGCCGGCGACAGCGCGGAGCGGGCCACGCTCGTGTCGCGCGCGCCGCCCGCGCTCTCCGGGGGCGCACAGCCCGTACCACCGGCGCGTGCGGCATTCCCTAGGCATGGTGTCAGTGTCAGTGATCATTGTAGTGTTGTGTGTGAGGACAGTGTAAATCTGCCTAAACCTAGTGTTAAAAAACAATATAGTGTTAAGTGTGAGAAATCTACCACGCCTTCTTTTAGCACGATTAAGTTTTTAAGCGATAGTGATTAGGTTTGGTATCCGACTGCGTTTATGCAGTACATATACGATCAAAATGTCGGTATCATACTGCGTTTACTAACAAAGCATTGTTTAGTTAAGTTTATCACCATGTATCACGATCAATTTTCGCTAACTAACCTAACCATCTCAGCTCACGCACTTCGTCTCGCGCCCGGGAATATGTACGATTCGTACAAAAAGTACCTACGTGAATGCAAAGTCAGCATTCACGTAGCCCCGACCGCTCGAGGGGCGAACTGCAGTGACGCCGCCGCACCAGTCCACATTAACATCGCGGCTCATCAACACATCTTTCCCATCAATTATTATTAAAGTATTTTAAGTGTTGCAATAAATCGTATTCAGTGTAAATTAAACCAAACTCTTTTTCTTTGATGTCCCCAACACATGGCATAAAATTTATTGTGAGTATAAAACTTAAGTACGTACATAATACGAAGTTGGGATTACACAAAACTTAATAATAATACGCAAGGCTACACACTTCCTATGATTTACCTCTATTCTTCCTAATTTTAGAACTTACACTACACATTTTTTATTTAACGCTCTACCTAGGTACAGTAGAGATTTACATATACAGGGAGCCACGGAAAGGGTGTACTAAGCGGAAAGGGGGTGATTCTGGACCCTGGAATCAACATGTGAATTACAATTTGTAGAATTTCAAAGTGTAAAAAAAAAGTTTTTTCTTCTTATTCGTGTTTTTACACGCACTCGTGCATTACAAATATTTCATAAATGTTTTTTACTTGTTTTTTTCAGCAAAACCAGTGTTTTGTCGAGGAATCATTAAGTACCAAATTACTTTATATTATAATACTTAGAAATTTCAAAACAATAATAATAACGTAAATGAAGTCTATTTTTCAAAAAAGTAAGAAATGTATAAGTTTCAAAGTCGTAGAACAAACGTGGACACCCTCGATGTCCAGAATCAACCCCTTTCCGCGGCACCCCGGTATACCTACGTACAAGACCAACAATTTATACAAAGCACAATTATTATGACATTACTTTGGATTTGCACAATATCGATTCACACAATCACATAATAACATATTACTTAAGAGATTCGCTTAACTCCGAACCAAACCCTAAAAACTACTTTCTTTAAAACTTAAAAATTTACTGAACTTTGTTACTGATTAGGTTTTGAACGCAGATAATTTCAATATTTAATTTTTATCTTCAAAAATAAACAGCTGATTTTCATAGATCTGAAACTAAAGGGAAGATGCTGCTCAAATTACAGGCAAACGAGGCATACTACTTTTACGTCTCGCCTCAAGACGATGAATGGTGCAGCTCGTGTGTAAGGTCCTTAGAGGTCATTCATTAATCACGTGATGTTTTTTAAGCCCCCTTTTAAACCCCCTCCTCCATAGTGATACGTGGCGGGGTTCTAGACTACCTGCCTCTACCCAAAATCACGTGTATTTTTTGTAGATACAACAAAGTATGAAAAAATTCAACATTCGTAGAATCAATGAAAAAAAATACATTGTGAAGTCTCACTACCTACACCTTGTGATATTTCGTGATATTCCCCCTTTTCGAGCCTCATGTGATTAATTAATGACCCCTTATCGAATTACCTATTCCTTTACATCACCTAGGTTAATCTTTACTTAATGGGCAAAATGAAAATTAGGTAAACCTAGGCTAACATTTTACCTTAACTATTATAAATACCTAAGTAACAATTTATTAGTATACAAGTATATTTACAAAATGCGTTACTTTAAATCTAAGCTTATTTATAAAAAGGATTCTCCGATGATTCAAGTCATGTCTGTAAATAAAATTAAGCACACTAAAAATCTTTTAAGCAGTGTTTTACGAAAGATAATTTTACAAAATGTGCTATTTTGTTTTTAAACTTATATAAAATGCTTTAAAAATGTGCGATGCATAAACCAAGCCACGACCTAAATCTTACTCTACATTTCTTAGAAGACTCTACGTTTAAAATGTTCGGTGTAAAACAAACTATTTTTTTTGTAATGATGATGTAGAGGCAATCGCTTTTGGACGGATTTCATATTACCGACTATCAATAATTACATATCTAGGTTGCCTTTTAATCTAAAATTCTAAGTTTGATTTCCTGTTTTACTAACTTCTCAAAATAATTGCAACAAAATCCAATAGTTTACACTAAAGTCATTTACAACGGGAAATTTACCACGATTTGAATCTTGAGATTTCCAATATTTCGGCATAGTTTCATGCGCCATGATCACGGAATAAGGGAAGACACCGGAGTCATTAAATATCCCGTTGTAAATGACTTTAATTGCTACAAAACTTAAAAATCACTAAAACCAATCGCTGACTTCTTACAATTCCTACTCCTTCGACAACCACCTCAAAATCTTCTACACAAAATCTAACTACCAATTCAGGAAGTCACATCGGTCATGTGTAACAGTTATCTTCATCGGCGTGGTCAGTGCAGTCGATGTTCCCATCGCAGAGTTGTGCCAACGTGATGCATCTACCGTCCACGCATCTGAGTTCACCGCTGGGACAGGGGGAAGAGTGAGCGCTGGCCTGTTTGCTCCCTCGGGTCTCTTTCGGCTCTACCTGAGACATTATTGGCTGTTCGTCTTCAAAAGCGTTTGTCGCGTTGGTCTCTGGGGAGTAGGATTCTTCTTCGGCTGCCTGAAATTATCGAAACGAGACAAGTTTAAAGTTTTTGTTTTTATAGTGCGTAAGCGTAAGCCTCACACTCTGGCAAATTTCTAAGAAATTAAATAACATCGCAAAAATTTACGACTTCGGCGGGTATGAACGAACTTGACGGAAGGATGCGGGTTCAAGTCCCGCCGAAGTCGTAAATATTTGCGATGTTATTTAATTTCTTAGAGACAAGTTTAGTTAGAGATAGGTGCCACGTGGTGCCGGCTTAGAACTCCAACTCTTCTTCTGAAGGCGCTTATCAGGGGGAGGCCTGCGTCCAGCTGTGACGGGTAGCCGCCGTACCCTAGTGTTGCTGTCGTTTCTCTTCATCATGAAGGTTGATGATGAGATCGAGTTTACTCGTTTCGTCAAAGCAACTAGAAAGTATTGAGTGTTCATTTAAGACGTGACACAACACGTCGAACATTAACTCGAATATTACCAAGTAGATGGGTTTTATGCTATTCTCCGCAAAAAGACCGCCTCCCTGATGCGCAGAGTCCGGGACAGCACGAATAGCATCCTGGGAACTATTGCTGATAGGTTACCCTCTCCTATAAGGATATGTTTTGTGCGTAGGGTAACAGGTGATAATAATATATGATGTTTGTTATAAGTGTGTGTGATTTAATTAGGTATTTGTTACTAACCTTATAAGTTTTTTCTATTCTAACAAAATATGGGTCTTGTTATCCGAAATAAAATATTTTTATTTTATTTTATTATTTTATTTATTAACGGGGCAATACAGGCTCATTTTGACAACCTCCGTGGCGCGGCGGGCGAAGGTCCGAATGCGACGCACTAGGTTGCGGGTTCGATTCCCGCCTCGGGAAAAATGTTTGTCAGATCTACAGATATTTGTTCAGGGTGTTCTGGATGTTTTCTATGTATACTAAAAATATCTATCTATGTAGTATATTGTATTAAGTATATCAGTTACCTAGTACCCATAACACAAGCTCTGCTTAGGCTAGATAATGCTGTGTGAATTGTCCAACTTTTTTTTTTTTTTTATAATTATGTCGCTCTGAGAGGTACATATGGGAACTCTCGGGCTGCCGTCATCTAAAACGAATTGGGGATAAGAGCTTTTCTCATCATTGAGGAGGTAGGTACCATTCAATTGTTTTTATTAATCCCCGAAACAGGGAGATTATGTGTTTCAAGTGTGCATTTGTGTGATTTGCATCGTAGGACCTACCAGATGAACCGATTTCGGTTTATTTTGGTTTGAATGGTGACTTGGTCTACAGTCGGTTTAATTAAAATCAATGCAATGGATAATGAACTGATGGTTAATAAATGTCTTCAGATCTAGAGTCTATAACCACTTTCTTTCGCAAGAATAATTCGGTACGTAAAATATATAGGTATGTATTATTGTGTAATTATTATGTATTATTATTCAAGAGGCGCAAATATGCAGGTCTCGACAGAGCCTACACATTTGCTCCTCTTGGAGTCGAGACCCTAGGTCCGTGGGGTACCGAGGCTCTTCGGGTTTTCAAAAAATTATCTGAGCGTCTGGTCGAAGCGACGCGTGACCCGAGAGCTGGTCAGTATCTGGCACAGCGCATCAGCATTGCCATACAGCGGGGCAATGCAGCCAGCGTCTTGGGGACGCTTCCGACTGGTATTGATATGGATCAGTTGAGCTACCTGTAGATTGTTTGCAACAGTCTGCAGTTAGCTCAATTGTTTCAATTGTAAATACTAATTATATTATAATTTTCTTTGTGAATAAAGGCTTATTATTGTGTATCTACTAAGTATGTAATAATCAGACTAGTATTTATTTTTTTATTATGTTTGTATGTGTATTTATTTATGTTAATGGTAAAAACACAAATTATTAATTGTACCTTATTATTATTATTTTGCTTGTTTTTCTATAAATTTTATGTAATCTAGCACAGGTAGTGCTAGATTGTTGTCCACACTACCCAAAGGTTAGCAGGTAGAGAATGCTATCTAGCATTATGCTCGCCCATGTACTACAACTTTTGTGCAATAAAGTATATTCTATCTATCTATCTATCTATGGTTCAAATTAAAACCGTCGAGTATTTTCGAATCTATGATAAATTGAAATTAGCTTGTCCAAGTTTAATCTTTAAACCCAGTTAAATCTAAGACTTCCTTACCAATACCTGACACCATTACTAACCTTCAAGAGAGCTGCTCCATTGATCACCCTTTCCATCTTATTCAGCGTCTTGTCAAGTTTAGTCGGCATAACCGTGGTAGACGCTGCCCACTGCTTCGGCTTAGGTTCCTCCTTTACTTGAACCTCTTCGCTCTTTATAATACTTTCCTTCTTCGAATCTTCTAAGAATCCCAAGTCACCAATATTAACATCTTCCTGAGAATCGATGTGATCTGGTTTTTGGGCCGTCCTCATTGTAGTACTGTCGGGTATTGGTTTGGACTCGGTTTTTCTTTGTGGGTTTTCGGGGACGAATGGTTTCTTCTGGGAGACGGTTTGTTTGACCGAGCTGCGGGAGTAGGGGGTGAGGCGAGAGGGAGAAGGACGCCGGGTGAAGTTGCGTTTTAAGGCGTTGCTAGAATCGCTGGCAATGAGTAGTTCCTTACTGCTGTCGATGTCTCCTGTAATCGAAAAGTAATCAAAACTATTTTATTTTATTCTTACTCTTTCGCTTAGCATCTTTTCTGATTAGTCGGTAAAGTGATGGTTGTCAGTAAAATTTCATGTACCTACCAACCTATTAAAGCATTACATTTATATCGACAGACATCAGTTCTAGGGTAGGCCAATTGACACAATCCGCTTACAAGAATGAATACTCCTGGGCAGCGAGCACTTAGGTACTGCCGAAACTATACAAAATAAAACTATTACAGAGGCATTAAAAAATCTTATAATAGGTATCACAAACTGACCAAAGCAATTTTTGAAATTTCCTTTCTTCAACGTATAAATAAGCTAAAATAGGTGGCGGCGCTAGTGTGAGGGGAAGTAGCGCCTTAAATAGAAAAATTGCCTTTAAGAATCCTCGCTGGTATTGCCGACAATCAGCTCCGTGCGGTATGGATCTTTTATGTCAAACCATTAATGGGGCTAGTGCGGATTGTCCGATGCGGGCCTCTGAACGCGCACCCTAACTCAACTGCTAACGTTTGAGCCGTAATGCCGTGCCTTACCACACCGTAATCGCCCTCCTGATCTCTGCATGCCCCGAGCCAGCTAGCTTCTGTTCCGGGACCAGTCAGTCCTCGGGCTGGCCAAATGTTACAATTAGTTACTGATAAGAACTAATAGGCGTTGCATAGCTCTCCCTCGCGTAAGTAGTCACTGCAAGGTCTAGTCGGGCCTCGGCCTGGCACGCAGAACCTCCCTCATCCTCACCAGAAGATCGCACCACTAAAGGCCTAAGATAAGTAAGCACGCTCACCACTTCTCTGCAATGCCGATCTTGCCAAATTGGCCGCCTTCCCTGGCCGCCTGATGGCCGGCGCGGGGGCCGAACCTGCAGGTTCTTCTCCCGGATCCAGTCTGTCCACGTCGGTCTGGCTCGCGCAGCCTTCCTCGTCTTCCCCTGAGGGACAGTCGGAGTAGCCGTCGCACATCCACCGGCTGTGGATGCAGATGCCTGATTTGCAGCTGAAACGAATCCGAGTAAATGTTGTGTGTGCATCATGGAAAAAATCCGCGCGCGATCAGAATGGAACTCCATGGCCCGTGTTCCACCTGTATAGTTTACCTTCGAGGACAATGGACGTATCCCTGTCTGGTACTAGTGTGTAACATTGGTGATTACCGTCGAGGAGCCATTGAGACCCGAGCCGTAAGCGAGGGTCTTAAGAGAGCCGAGGACGGTAATCAAATGCACACGTGTATCACACGAAGTTTTTCAACACACTTGTGAATAAAATAACAATAAAAACTCATTTTATTACAGAGAAAACAAAAGTTATATTTGAGTGAAAGTTTTATTTATTAAAACACGTACGAGTTAAAATTATCTATTTAAATAAGAAGTTGCATGAAATGAGCAATCAATAGGAACATTAATTTATTTGTTCTATTGAACATGATCTTTTTTTCAACTCAACCAATAAAATAAAGGTCACAGTTTGATTATGGGTGTATCCTGTGACTACCTACGTTCCGTAGGGCTAATTGCGGTGACCATAGAGCCACTTTATGAGCAAGTGTGTTGAAAAATATTTTATATGATAAAATGTGGTGTGTGCATCATTGAATAAATCCGCGATCAGAATGGGACCGTCCATGGCCCGTGGTCCACCTGTGTAGTTTACCTTGCTAGACAATGAACGGATCCCTGTGAAAGCAAATATTTTACGTCACATTTCTCATACTTTTGATTTCATATTCCGTCCCATTTACAATTTTAAAAATAATAAATATATAATAATGCTGGACAATTCACACAAATGGCATGTAAACGTCTACTTTTGATTCAGTTCGAAATAGTTCTATCCCATTCTGATGGCGGCGAGGGTATTATACCACGGTACCGTGTAACTTAAAGTTTAATCCGTCGGAATTTTAAATAGTTAACGAAACTTATTATACGTGGTTATTTAAAAAAAATAAAGAAAAGCCTTTAGGAATCTGTTTTCTTGATTAGAAATTTTAGATTTAACGTTGCACCTTGACGCAGTTAAAATCATTGCTACAAGACCATTGCTCCGAGATTATCCAAAGGCCTTATATTTATTTATTTTATATTTATTTACTTATTAATTAGAACGGCGATTGCCAATTACACTAATTAATCATAATTTATATTTAATAGAACAATTATTTTACAAACTAACATAAAATTAAATTAAAAATTATTATGCTCTAATAAAGATGTCAAAGTTAAATTATACATTAAAATAAAAAATAAAAAAATATAATTAAAATTTGCCTTACCGGAACTCAGACTTCCCGCACTGCGAACAAGATTGCTCATCCTCTCCATCAGGACAATCATTGTTCCCGTCGCAGATCCAGTCTCTCGGGATGCAGGACTGGTCTACACAGCTGAACTCTCGCGAGTGACACGGCGTCCGGGGCTCTATACACCTATCCTTCCTGAATCTGTTGCATTGCATCACAGCGGTCAACTCCTGGGGCATATAGTTCTCGCAGCTGTCTTCGATATCTGGGAATGGAAAGGAAGGTTTTAAATTGAATTGAATTTTATCAACATAGATAAATATGACGGTGAATTATTGAAAACATCATTTAAGTATAACATTTAGATTTTCAGAAGGTACCTTTTTGAATGGGTAGGTGGTATTTATGGCTTTCTAACCACCGACAAAAAAGAGGGGTGTTATAAGGTTAACCTGTGTATTTGTGGCAATCAATAAAGTTTATTTCTTTACGCTTAGGTACATAATGAGCTCATAGACAAGTTCAATTTCAAACTAGATTATTAGCAAAAAACACTTTAAAATTTTCATCATTATCATCAATCAAATAGGCATGGCATCATAGGCAAACGTATTAACCGATTAGGATTACGTTTTTTTTGTTTGAAATGTGACGATCGACATGGTCGATAGTGGAGGAATGATGAAGCCGTTCAAATATTACGATGGTTCGAAATCAGATTGTACATTACGATTTCGCCTTTTTGGTCACGACTTTCTTTTATATATATAGATATATATATAAAAGAAAGTCGTGTTAGTTACACTATTTATAACTCAAGAACGGCTGAACCGATTTGGCTGAAAATTGGTGGGGAGGCAGCTTAGAACCAGGAGACGGACATAGGCTATGTTTTATCCCGGAATTACCACGGGAACGGGAACTACGTAGGCGAAGCCGCGGGCAGCAGCTAGTTTTTAATATAAGCAGAACTACAATAACTATTTAACTAAACCTTTGTCAAACATGCTTACGTCTACAAAACTTCTCGCAAGGCATCATCGTCTCGTAGGGCGGAGGGCTGCACTCAGGCTCCAGCATGGTACAGAAGAACAGCCTGACTCTATCGCTGCAGTTGGTAGATATCAAGTACTCTATCTGTGGCAGGTACTTGGTCATATCCACTAGGTTCAACATGACAGTGGGTCCGGCTAAGTCGTATGGGAGGACGCCGCGACACAAGCTGATGCGTGTTGAACGGCACTGCGACACTAGAATGATATAAGGTTTTAGATCGCCGAGGGCATCCTACTGGTATTTTTATTGTATTTTTTGTATTTCTTCATGAAACAAAAACTTAAAGTAATCTTATTTACAAAACACTATAAACCAGCGCAGGGTTGTCGAGGGATCGCTGGAAAGATATCGTAGAAGCGGACCTGCGAGAATATAGGAGAAAAACTGTCTGGAAACTGTACATGACAGATAAATGGTTTCTTGGAAGCTAGATAACAGGTTACTTGAAAGGAGTACCGAAATAAACTTTTATTGGAAAAGCCCCAATACGTTGTTTTTAAGATTCCTATGTTAGTTGCTCAGTGTTAGGAATACTGCAGGCAGCAAATTTTTCTGAAAGCGTTGACCAAGTCCATTATTATAAACAACCATTTACTAGTTTACTTATTCAGGAAGAGATCGCTTTTAGCGATAAGGCCGCCCATTGTGCAACTCTGTATCTCTCTTTTCCTGTAGTTTTATTTTTGTATTTTCTTGGTGTGCAAAAAAGTGTTATTGTATTGTATTGTATTATTCAGAGTTTTACGTATCTAGAGTGTGTTAGTAATACTTAATACAAGTGAATATCTACAGTGAGTTCTACATAATGATGATAAAAGCGAATGAACTTACGCAATGTTGGGATCACATGCATCCTATTAAGTGGCTTACCATCATTGTTCACATTGACTGGATACTTTTTAGTGGTGGTGTCATCCCTGTCATGCCACGTTGGCAGCGTGGGCGACACCCTCGTGTTATATAGAGAGCTTTGCGTGGTCGCCCGCATCTTCTCAGCGTCTTCTATAGAAATACCGAAAAGGTTCGAATGTCCCGATGTAAAGTTGACCTTCCCTGGTGGACTGTAAATAACTTCTGAATTAGCCACCGGCTCAGATATATATTGCTTGTTGTTTATTGGCTTCACTTTAAACGCAACATCGCTGTAATATCCGTAGTTCTTTGATCCAACTCTGGCAGGTTGTTTGTCGCCGTAGTTGGTGTACTCGTTGATCGTTTCGGCTCTGTTTATGTAATCTATGTTGGTCGTCGATTCTTCGTTGATTTCTCTGAAGAAAACTTCTAGAGGCTTCTCTGGTTTCTGTGTGATGTGTGGCTTGGAGGTAGATTCTGGTAGTGTATTAGCTTGCTCTAACACTTTTCCTGTTCTAAATGTGTCAGAATCGGCCTTTTCGTTTCCATACTGAACTTCAAGATCTACGTGATTAGGAAATACTGGCTCTACGATTCTTATTTTTTCTACGTCGTTCAGTGGTTCGATAATGGAACTGAAGTCGATTTTTTCGTTATCAGCATCGTAGAAATCGATTTCCGGCGTTTTTGTATCTGTAATCATTCCGTTCACAGCAAATCGTGATTAAACTTATTGTGTTCTAATTAAACGTGTCTGAACAAACGTACAAAAGGTGCTAACACTTATGTGCACTTAAGTGGAATAATACCCAAGCGAACTTATAACATCGATAGGCGAAAAACAAAAAAACACACCCACTTTGACCCAGAGACAATAACGTGAAAACACACCCTTTTGCAGACATACATATGATGTAAAAACTACCAAAAGAATGTCGTATCGCTCATGTCGTATAAATTCGTGAATCATCATCTCGCTTTGGCTATTTTTACGCCATTCTGTTGGTTATTTTATACATCTCTGTTCCATTATTGCAAAACACAAAAAAAACAACAATTTAGAGTAAAATAAGGATCCATAAAACACTTTAAGTTCAAAATATCGTACCCAGATGGCGAGCGAGGGAGAGGTCTTTAGTACTGGATTCTGTTTTCTGTGTCTTAACCTTGGCTGGCGTCTTCTTCGCTTTGCCGCCATGCATCACGCTAGCAGCCACGGTTTCCCAGTAGGTACCATTGGCAGCCACGCCCCGATTCAAACTATCTGGAATTATATAATCAAACTGAGCGAGCAAATAATTTTTAATAGTTTTTTTCCTCAGCTTATTTCGTCCCACTGCTGGGCAAAGGTCTCCCCCAAATCTTAATATAAAAAAACAAGCTTTTATATAATCTAGGACAAAAGTGCTTGGGCAGATAAATCCAACAAACCCAAACTCGACGGGGTTAAGTCGTTTCGTTTAGGAGTTACTATGGCCACCTTCTGTCTCCATCATCAGACCAGCTCGATGGTACCAAGACATTATACAATATACAGTCACCGAACTTACATAAGTAAGTATACCAAATTTCAGCTAAATCGGTTGAGGATATCTGGTCTAAAATTCAGTTGCAAGATTTGTTTCACACATACTTACAGGGCAAGTTAAATAAAACCTTGTAAAAAGCAGTAGTTGAGTAATTCAGTAATATTTTCACAAATGTACCTATACTCTGTCCACGAAATAATTTTCTGTTCAGTATACCTACCTATGCACGACTATGAAGTTCCCTTATTGTTGACAGGTGAGTGAATGAAGACTTAATGACAAAATGAAGTGTTTCATACAATTACAGAAACTCAATCGGTCTTACTTTTCATCCCAGAAAACGCGTATAATGACGCGTGCAGAAGCAGCAGTAGCAAATAAAACGACAAAAATAATACCGACTATTTTATTCTATTGGTTTAAAAAAAAATATCTGAGCGTCTGGTCGAAGCGACGCGTGACCCGAGAGCTGGTGAGTATCTGGCGCAGCGCATCAGCATTGCCATACAGCTGGGCAATGCAGCCAGCGTCTTGAGGACGCTTCCGACTGCTATTGATCTGGCTCAGTTGAGCTATCTGTAGATTGTTTGTAACGGTCTGCAGTTTGCTCAATTGTTTCAATTGTAGATACATTCTACTTCTATTTTTTTTTAAACAGAAGCCTTTATTCACTAAGAAAATTATAATATAATTGGTATTTACAATTGAAACAATTTTTATTTTATTTATATTATTTGGTCGTAATTTTATTTGTGAATAAAGATTCTATTAAATATTCAGTTGCCAAAAATAAAGTGATATATGACTGAGACTGAGAGTACAGAGAGTAAAATAATACAAAATATTGAACAACATTAACAAAATCGATCGTCTTACAAAATCGAATCGCTTATGCATTTTATGACATGACTATTTGATGAGGTTTAAAGAACTTTACTTTTCTCATAAAAACATTACAGTTTACTTAAAACGAGATTAATTTAAACAGTAAATGTGTACTTAATCTAATTTTAAGGAGGTAAATAACTCCTGGGCTTTGAGGCTTAACTTAAATTTATTGTCAGTCGAACTACCGAAAATAAAATTATGAAATATGTATAGTGCCTGTGCCGACATGATTAAGATTATCATTTAACGGCGACAACCTACTCTAATTTAATTTTTTTTAATGCAATATTACATAAGTGAATTTCTCAATGTCGTACGTCTAAAACGTAATATGATATTGGATATTAGTTGAATCTCGTGAATAGTAATAAAGTCACATAAAAGTATCAACGTATTAATAATCTTCGTATTTTATTAGTCTGCATTAGTCACAGAATGTCCAAAAAGATTAATATTATCTAATTTAATAAGTATGGGTAAATAAATTTAAGCTGGTGCGATCGTCTTTTGTTTTTTGTATACTGGAGTGGAGGTTTATTTCATTACGAAGTTTCGTTTTGTTTGGTTCGATCGGTTATCTAATCGAACGAATACTTTTATTTCGTACGAAGTTGAGTAAATAAATAAATAAATAATGCTGGACAATTCACACAGCATTATCTAGCCCCAAGCTAAGCAGAGCTTGTGTTATGGGTACTAGATAACTGATATAGGTACTTAATATAATACATTACATAGATAGATATTTTTATTATACATAGAAAACACCCAGACGATGAGTAGCCTTTTCATTTTGAAATTATTAAAGTATATTTTTCATTATTTTTAAACTGAAATTTCGGTCCTTGGAATGATGAGTCAACATTATATTTAAAAATTCAGACTCATAAAATTCGTCCGAAAACGGCCCTTTCGTAAGTAAGGGAGTAGACACGTTGAGTTTTGCGGCTGTAATTCGCAACTGCAGATGAAAAGAAAGTAAGCTTCCAGTGTTGACAAAGTGACGTCAGCGTTAACGCATTCACTACCCAGCCGCGACACGGGGGAGTAGACTGGCATCTGCGTCTTGGGCCATGGTAGTGTTAACTTTATGAAAAACAAAAGACAATCGCACCAGCTTTAAAGAATTTACCTAAGCAACGATCAATCAATTAATTTTTCGCTGTATCAACAAATTTATTTGGATACGTAATTGCCGACTCTATTTCTTAATTTCTTGTCTGCTTAATCCTAGTACATTCACTGATTGACAGATTCATTAGAACCCATTATTTTCTCAAGTACCATTAAGTACCTACTCTTAATTTATTGAAGAAAGGGAAGAGTACCGCTTTCCTATCGAGATGGAACAAGTGAAAGTAGAGTTCAAGATGTCACGAACGACTTGTGCGCCTGCGCCTATACCATGGAGGTAAGGAAGGGCTTTCAAATCAAATCAAATCAAAAACTCTTTATTTCCATAAATACAATAAATGTACACACTTAGAAAAGGTCAAATTATAAAACTAAACACTGACACGGAAATAAAGTGATATTTTTGATTTCTGTCGCTTCGGTATGTAGACTAAAGTAAAAAAGCGACGAAGAAACCTTTAGCCTGTTAGTTGTTATTTTTCGAGCTGGAGCAAAACTCGTCCCAAGCTTTTTTATCCTCTAGATAATCTGATATTTTGTAGTAAGTCTTAAAGGATATGTTTGACAATTTGTTTGAATTTATTGAATGATAATTTTTGCAACTCACTTGGAGTTTTGTTGTAGAAGCGTATACATTGCCCTTTAAAAGATACATTTATCTTGTGTAACCTAGTTGTAGGCACAGCGAGTTTATTCTTATTTCTAGTATTTATATTAGGTATGTCGCTATTTTTAGGCAAGAGATTGATATTTCTATGAGTGTACAAGTTTACATAAATATATTGACATGGTACTGTCATTATGTTTATTTCTTTGAATTTATCACGCAGGGATTCTCTGAGACCCATATTATAAATTGCACGAACAGCTCTCTTCTGCAGCACCAATACGGTGTTAATATCTTTCGAAATCGTCAAGGGTGTTAAATTTATTGTAAAATATTTTTTTGCCCGCGCCTTCGAACGCTTTGTTTCTATGGAAACGTTTAAAGGTTATTTCTATCCCATGGGAACTGATTTATGGTTTAAGTAATCTATGTTTGATTCCAGGATTAGAACTACTTGTATGCAAAATTTCAGACCGATTCGTGTAGTACTTTTGGCGTAAAGAGGTATTAAACATCCATCCATCCATCCAAACTTTCGCATTTATAATATTAGTTTGAAGATTATTTTTTCTACATTTCCTACGAGCAACGAAAGGAAGCACGTTCGTATGGAATTCTTTTGTATGGTTGTAGGTAAAAGAGAAACAAACTATTTTGTATGAATTTGGTAACACAAGCGCGTTGAAGTCTTTTGTATGAAAAAAATTCAAGGCCTAGCAAGTAAATCCATCGATATACCTTCGAGACATCGATTGTCATGTTAATTTCCATTTAAATATATTTTTGTAGACCGAAACCTAATGAAGTGTCCAGCTAAACGTTTCGTTAAATTTTCTAACTGAGACTCTAGTATGGGATTGCAAAATATTTATCGAAAATAAATTCCAGAACGTGACAGTTTACTACTGCTTAGAAGATAAATAGAAAATTCTTTATTGCAAATATATGAAAATAATTTACAAACAAAATAAAAAAAATACAAAATATGTGACAATTGGCGGTCTTATCGCTCAAGAGCTACCAGACGAGCGTGTATGGAAAGGATCGTTGGATTGAACATGGGGATCTGTGTACATTATATTATGTAGCTAATACAAATCTTACAAACAAATACCAACAAAAATTACAAATGTACCTAAATATATACTTAGGTACATTTATATTTTCATAAAGGAAAAGAAGGGTATATTACTCTTAAATACTCTTGAATATTGGTACCTAGTGACTTTAGTTTACATGTGAAAGAGAAACTTGATTTGATATTGAAAACTATTGGATCGCCGTCAAACTATGAAAAAACTTCAGTCGGTGGGGATGCTGCAATGTATATAGAAGGAAACGAAAACTTTGCAAAAACTGTGCACTGATTCTGCAGCCGGATTTTAGACCACACTGACATCCAACCGACGCACGCAATTGTCGATTTCGTAGAATTGTAATAGAGTACGTCTCTGCCAATTAACGTTTAATTTGGAAAGAGTAGCAACGAAGGGTTTGTAGGTTAACGAAATACTTAGAACAAAATCGTGATTAGACGGGATGCAATTTCACGCTCACTCTCTATTCATACGTATCCTAGGATCAATTAAAATGATTATACCTTACGTAAGCGTATGTAGCATACGGTAACATAGTCTAAGAAATTTACAAGTCCGTGCTACTGCCAATAGCGATACCAATATCTACCACAGATTTTTAGTTTCGGCTGGGTATCTTTATTTAAATAATTTTACTTGAAATTTAGCAATAGTCAAATACATTACTGATGTATCGCTGTGTGGTGCCAGCTTAGAATTTGCACCACCCCAACTCTTCCCGCGGGTGTCGTAAGAGGCGACTAAGGGATATACACCGGGGGCGGGCAGCAGCGCCCCCTGCAAAACAATTCTACCACCGAACTGCGAGCCCCAACACGCATGCCCAGCGTGGGGATTATGGGTATTACCTCCATGTGATAAAAGCCAATAAGGCGCATATCAGGTGGAGGCTTGCGTCCAGTAGTGGACCAATACAGGCTATTGAGGTTGAGGTTACGGATGTAAGCGGGTTTACTACGAACCTCATTTGTATTGAAAGAACACCAATGTTTTATCCCCTTACTGACTTCTTCAGGGTGAGTGCGGTTCTAGACGCGCGCGTTCCGTATGGGATTCGTCGATTGTTGCATATACGATAGTTTGCATACTAAAATACCGATATTTCTGCCTATTTTGTTATTGTAGACCTTATAAGGGTGGTTTCGGGGTTTGTGTCTGTATCTTTAATACATTCACTGCCCAGCCTCTACACCCACAGCCACGGGCGCGCCGCGCCGCCGGCGGCGGCTGCGCCTTGCCGCGCCGTAGCTATACTAGCTCAAAAATGGAGATGTATCTCATGGTCAATGAAATGAAAGTCAATGAAAGTAAGTATATCCCTCCTTTTCCGTGTAGTCTCCCACTCGGAAAAGGAAAATCGAAGTTTCGGCGTCGTGCAAAACCAACTCTTATGTCGTTTATATAAGGGTGGGTCCAGACCAAACGAACGAGAGCGAGCGAAGGCTATCAACCGAACTCAATCGAACCAGTGTGGAACGTCACGGCGAATGCAAGCGAGCCCGGACGAGGGCCTTCGATCGCCTACGGCCGTGCTCGCTGTGCTGTGCTTCGCTGGGTTTCACATTGTGTTCGTTTGGTGTGGACACAACAGCGAAAGCGAGTGAACATTCGGTATCGATCGTCGAATCCCACTCGTTAGCCTTCGCTCGCTCTCGTTCGGTTGGTCTGGACCCACCCTAAGATGAGCGTTTGCACGAAAACGAATCAGAAACGTTCCGAGAACAAAGGGATCAATACACCTACCAAGGGTGGTGGGAAATATATATACGTTTATTTATTTATCTATTTATTTATAACTAGAACCATTACATTTAACCAACGTTATTGTTAAAATTCTGAAAATTAATAATGAGAACGTAATTTAACTCTAAAGAACACAGATGTAGAAACCCAGCTTCATCCTAACACACTGGGTCAAAAAGGAGTCGTTAGGTAATTCAGTCATAAGTAACCACCTCGTAGAGTGGTTTGGATTGAAGTAAGTCCTATTTACCCACCGGCACTTACAGATAAGCGTTATTAGCCTGGGGAGGCACACCTGACAGAGACTTAAACAGTAGCTAGGTATTTATTAATTTATCTTACTGCGACAAAGTATAGGTTTTACTATAACAACTATCGTGGTTTGACGAATTCGTTACGGGCGAAGCGTTTGTAACCAACCAACTCATACTTTATATTTATTTGTTTATATTTAAAGAGGTAAACCATAGCGTTACAATTTCCATATAAATACTTAAAATTTAAATATCACTAAGGCCAAAAAGGATTACACCGATCACACTATATATAATATTATAAATGCGAAAGTTTGGATGGATGGATGGATGTTTGTTAAGTTTTCACGCCAAAACTACCGAACAGATTGAGCTGAAATTTTGCATCGGTGTAGCTCTAAGTCTAGAATCAAAAATAGGCTACTTTTTATCCCATAAAACAGTTCCCATGGGATAGAAAAAACATGTATAGGTATGATCAAAATTAATTATGTATGACTTTGTGGTACTAAGTTATGTTTTTTATTTGGATTCTTTCATTACGGATGTAAGCGGGTTAGCTAGGAACCTTATTTATGTTAAGGGGCGGCGGGCCTAGCGGGTTTGCATGTTAAACTAGGCCTAAATCTCAGTCCTCACGGGATCCCCGTGATAAAAAACTAGAATAACATAAAATTCAAAATTTTTTCTTCGGTTCCTTAAAAGGAAAACACGATTGCGAAAAAAAATACGTTAAAAAAATCATAAAAGTGCACGTTTTGCACGTAATTTGGTCAAGATCTCAGGAACCCTGAGGTCTATAGAAAATAATTTTGTTGGCTTATTACAAATTCTTTGGTTCCATAACACAGTTTCTTCATAAGTTGTGTAGTTTCCTTGTAAATAAGCAAAAACATCATTTTTCGCTTACTCTGTTCCAAAAACGTAGCTCCATCCTGCTTCTTTGAACGCGAAACCCTACGCCTATGCTTTTCACAAAATGGCGCGCAATGCGCCCTCTTAAATAAGGTCCGTAGGAACACCGACGTTGATGTTCTTTCAACATAAATAAGGTAACTCGCTAACTCCCTTTCATCCGCAATGAAAGTATATGTTGGTTGTTCACGAACACTGCCTGAAAAGCATAACCTTTCGACTCTGGGGTGAAAATGAACGAGTACGCTGACGTCAAATAAATAAATAAATATTATATTCATGAAGCCTAGTGACCAGAGAACTGGTGAGTCTGGCGCAGCTCATCAGCATTGTCATACAGCGAGGCAATGCAGCCAGCGTCTTGGTGACGCTTCCGACTGGTATTGATATGGATCAGTTTACAGTACCTGTAAATTGTTAGCTATGAAGCTAAAACACTATGAAGTTTCCATACATAACGTAGAGAATTTTATTTTTCACTCTTCACACAGGAAGATTATTTTACTGATTATCGTATATTTTTTTATCTAAAGTTCTTTGCTCAGAAGTTACATAGTGTCAATGAACATCTTGGTTCGCCATTTATTTTTATACATTATTGTCACACGTTATCTACTTTTACATCCATTTATTACAATCAAACTTGTAAAATTTTTACTAATGACGCCACAAGTGCTAATTAAGAATTTTGATAAGAAAAAGAAAGTAAGGTCAATAAAGTTCATACATTTCTCTCTTCAACAATGTAAGGATGATTTACTATGAAAAATGTTTCCATACAAAACCTACATACATAATACTACAACCAACTAATAGACAAATACTACATAACATACACATACTACGTGACCCGTTTAAAGGGGGGGGGGATTAAGGTCTTCCAAATATCATGCTAAGTCATAGGGAGGAGGGGGAGGGGGAGGTTAAGGTTTTCAACACGAAGGCAATATCCTCGAAGGAAAACTCGCGTCTTTTCGAGCTATATATTCAAATACCTATAGCGCACAGCGTTTAGGGCTTTTAAAACTCATATGTGGGCATGACTTGTTTTTGTAATTAATTTACCTACAAAAATAAGCCTTGCCTTCACTTTTTCCTGTTACAATGTTTTTCATGAGCTTTTTCTTCTTGATAATATTTTTTCACTTGTAGGTAACTTTATAGGTATGGGCAAGGCATGCATTCTTGGCGCCAAGTTACTTTTTTTTTATTTTTTACCACGTTGGTACAACTAATTTTGAAAGTTTCAAAACTTATTTATGTTAAAAAATATAATTTATATTCAATCGGTAGATCGTAGGTATAGATTTTACAGATTCAATCCATGAAAAATGATATGATGACATAATATGTACCTAACGATTTCGTTTTCTAAAAAAATACCAAACGTAAAAGTAGAACGTTCTTTATAAGTGCAGATGCATTTGTAAAAGGCGCTTTTAGAGGTCAACTTTCCATTTTACGAACCCCCGAATATAAAAAGACAATTGAGAGCGACAAAAGGAGATTGAAACCACATCCGGTCACAGCGGAACCCCACGCAATAAAATCATATTGTACCCGATTTTACCTGCCCATTTAGGGTCGGATCAAACGCGCCACACACAACGCCCGTGTGGCATAACCTATTTTATGAACACACAATATTCAAAACACAAAATGTCCTAGATGCAAATGCCTAGACGCAATACATAGACCACCTGTGCCAGGACTTTGTCAAAATTTGTGAAATAGGGCCGTAACAAGCTCCCAAGCTGTGTTGAAGCAACGAAACACTGCCGGCTCTATACTTAAATAAATAAGTAAAATAAAAATAGCCTTTATTCCCCAAGTATAAAATACAATTTAACAATAATTATGTACTTTTAAACCAATGTGTTTTTATGATTAATTTACAAATTATATATCTTATCACTAATTATGAAAATAATAAATTCTAAATATTTTGTGTCATTCATGAAATTTTTAAAGGGTTGATCCATTTCTGGATAAAGGCCTCCTCTATCTCTTACCAGTTTGCTCTATTTTGAGCCACTTTTATCCACTGTTTTCCTGCTACCAATGGCTGTTCTATGTATACTGCTCTATGCGGCTCTATACTTCGGTAATTTTAATATATGACTGTCTTGCTGAAGGAGCCAAGTGGCCCGTTTGCCCAGAGCTTCACAATATTACTATTAAAACCCTTCACGTGTGAAAGCTACGGAATATTTATGAAGACATCAAAATGTTTGTCGAAAAGTTCACGCTTATCAAAGCACAATTTGCACATGTAAAGGACTATAATTGCATTGAAAGTTTTTTTATGGTAGCGCAGCTTCCGTCTGTGAGCATTTAATGAAATTAACATTACTGGCTTTCGATATGCAAAACTGGCTTAATTGATACCATTTTGGGTAACGATCTTGTCCTTTTATTGCTTATTTATGGGGTGTAAATTTTCGTTTATTTCCATAAAATACATTAAATATGAAATGAAATATGCTTTATACAATGTACTGCTAATAAATCAGAGGCTTTTGGTATTTTAAAGGGTTCCACCAATGCAATGGTTCCACCCAATGAGATAAGTTAACAGCAGACTGTTGCAAACAATCTACAGGTAGCTCAACTGATCCATATCTGAATGCTGAATGCTTATTATGCACATACATATAGTCACTTATCAAGAAGTGAGCTTCTATGGGGCAATAGCACAGATGTACAAGACCTGTTAATTATGCAGAAGAAATGTGTGCGTATCCTAGCAAATATAAAAAGAACGGACAGCTGCAAACCTTTTTTTAAAAAGTTTAAAATTTTAACCTTGCCATCTATTTACATATTAGAACTATGTAAGTTTGTTCGAAAATACCCAAATTTGTACAAAACACTCGATGAACTTCCCAGAAAATATCCTCTTAGACCCGGCAGAAACAAAATCATCCAACCATCATCAAACCTGTGTATGCACAGCACCGGCCCTGATAAAATGTCCATAAAAATATACAACAAGCTACCAAACGTAATGAAAGACATCCAATCCGATTCCCTATTCACAAATAAATTAAAACAATTCTTAATTGACAAATGCTACTATGACGTAAATGAATTTTTAAATGACAAATAGGCAAACTGACATAATAAAAATGATTTCTTTTTTATTTCAATAAATTATTTAACAACAATCTAATTTATCCGTACTAACTTTGCGTACCTACCTACATAGCTACATTTTTGCTAAAATACGTGTTGTCTTAGTCCTAAAACAATTTTATTTACTTACAGATTTTATAAATTTAATTAGACTTGACAAGTAGGTACTACTCACCTTAGTACCTACATATTTTTTTTATCAAAAACAACCTCGGTCTGCCTTCCACTTGTTGCAACGCCCAACAGGGTTCACATTGTGATACTTACCCAAAGATAATTACTTACTTTACAACCAATGTGATGACAACAATAAATATATTGAGTACTGAGTATTGAGTATATCAATACCAGTCAATTGTAAATACTAGTTCTAATTTATTTCTATTATTTTATTGTAATTTTCTTTGTGAGTAAAGGCTTATGAGATTAGTTACTATACCCAATATTTAATTGGTTCTACCACTGGCTTGGCTAGACGTAATAACCACTTATTTTCCCTTGTTAGGATATGAAAACCTCCGTAATGTGATTTTGTTAGTTTTAAATGTGATTAACTACATATTTTTCCTGTCTCCTTATTTCTACTTATGAGTAGGTAATCTGCTGTGACAGTTGAATATAAAATTCACTGTTTCGATATATTATAGCAATAAAGCTAATCTTTTGTAACATTTCACTGTTACGTGTGATGTGATCTTAACCTACGACCTCTCTCGGGTCAACTTATTCTGAATTTGGTTTCAATTTCACCACAGATGTGGTCTAACTTGATCTACATATAATCGTAAAACAAACGGTAGCCTTGAATCTAAGATACATTAGCAAGAAACATACAAATTGTACGTTTTTAAATCGTACATATTTAGTTTTTACTAGGTTGGCACGTTTTTTAGTTGACGTCAATATATTTGTTAACTTTACATCCCCGAGTCGAGTGGTTACGTTACTGTTATTTTTTATAGGTTGTGTGTTCTCTCCATTGTTACCTCTCTATTGGTCTCTATTGTTACGAAATATTAGCGTTGTTAAAGATTTATGATTATCGAAGTGTCTTGTTAAAATATGAGTTTTTATTTATCGATACATCTTTCTCACCTTTCTCTTCGTTATTTCCGCGTGATGGTGTGAACAGAGCTTCACAGATCCTCTCGAAAGATATTATGAAAATAAAACTTTATCGAAATCGAAATCTTTATTCAGACACAATATGGGTACTCCTTCACGTAGTAAGTTGGTTTAATCGATGAGAGAAAAATGCGACTTCCTGTTTGAAACACTAAATCTCGAAGGTCTATCCAAGATTTTTTTTAGGAAATCGCATTATTATTACGGTCTTACACATTTGCATAAATTTGAACCAAGTACAACAGGAATTTACAGACATCTCCAAAGCAGTCACTGGCTTGGCTTATGATATTTTTATTTCGTTTTATGATTCGTATTTCGCCGCTAGGTCATCCCAGTTACCGCAAAAGGCAACCTACCTTGAGAAATACGATTTTTCTCAAGTTTTGTTTCTTACCTGGAATCAGGAAGTAGACGAACACTGCAAGTGCAATGCAGACGGCACAAGTGTCACCGGCCGTCGCAGCACGCGGAGCACCCGGGCCATTCGGTCCTCTCCGATGGAACTGTTGGGGATGCAATGGCTACAAGTAGTTGTCTTACCTGGCATCAGGAAGTAGACGAAGACTGCAAGTGCGATGCAGACGGCCACGAGCGCCACCGGCCATCGCAGCACACGGAGCACCCGAGCCATTCGGTCCTCTCCGATGGAGCTGTTGGGGACGCGGTGCAAGCTGTCTATGTGGGAGCCCTGTGGACAAAGGGATTATATATGAATTCTATAGATTATTGACATATTTTTCACGTATAAAGTTTAAAAAAGCCTTTGCCCTGCAGTGGGAGGATGCAGGCTGAAAAATGTATAAATGAGAAGTTTGTAAGTAATAAATGTTATAAAAACTGTTGTACGGAAGATTAGTTTAAAGTTAGAAATATAAATAGAAGAATGTGAAGGACCAATTTTCTCCTAATTCTGCGATTTTTTTGGAAATTATTCTCGGTCATCCCAGTTACCACAAAAGGCAACCTACCTTGAGAATTTGACCCTTGAGATTACAATTCTTAGTTATGTAATTATTTCGAACTAAGCTAATACTCTGCCGCTCATGTCTCATGTCATAGCTAAACAAAACAGAGACATCCAAGTCCAGTCAAGAAACGAAATTACTACATCGGCAATGTGTGCAGCAATTAAGTACATAGGTAACCCAAGGGACTCCTAAATACCTGTTTACTATCTAAGTAGACCATACGTTGAGTTGATTAAACGAGTGTACTTAGTTATAATCGAAGTGTTTTCCGCGTGTAGAAATAGCTTGTCGGTTGGTACTCTACTTTACATCTGATATTAAGTACTGTAATGTTTGTAATTAACATAATCTACTAGTTGATAGGTTATCACAGCTTATGCTAGAATGTAGGGCACCTACCTACAGTTCATGCACTGAAGTGTACAAAACCGCAGTCAAGTACACTTCAGAAAAAAATGATCTGTTATTGAAAGAAATTAACATAAACCAAAGTATGATCTATATTCGAAATATCTTTAGGTACCACTGTAGACCGAGAATCTAGGCTTACCTAGGGGGTACCACCTATTATAGTCACATTAAGAACATGGTTGCCTAAATAAAAAACATACAGCCAAACTGAGGACCTCCTCCTTTTTCTCAGTTGTCTTGTCAATTATCATAGACAAAAATATAGTCAATAAATATACTTGGTCTAGAGTGCAAGCAGCGAAATGTCCACAGATAACGATATCGGCTCTAAGAACACACCCTATTTATATCGGGACCTTACTTACAACATGGTGCAAGCAGTCAGGTGGTCAAAACATGGACTCAGTGGACATATTGCACATTCTGTGACGCAAGGGAGGGTCAGAGGTGTGTCTTTAATATTGCTTAACATAGTAAAAATTATCTTTTAATCCTTTTTATTCATGAAATTAGTCCATGGTTTATTCAAGATGATTTCAAATCAAAGGATGAACCAATATGATGCTTTTTTTTTACAGTATAGCAAAACTCTTTCAAGAGTTATTAAGGCAAGTCAATCCGAAATAGCTGACTTATAAAATTCTTTATAGGAAACAAGATGATGTTTAAATTGTTTTGTAACAAAGCTCCGTTTTCACCAAAAAATTAGATCTAACCAAAAGTTACGTTTAATCTTTTCGAAACAGTTCAATAAATGATAGTACATACATAAATATAATGATGTCTGCCTGCAATTATGTATGTAAATGTTATAGACGACAAATCGCATATTAAACCTCTTATTAGAGCTCAGAGGGGCACTCATTAGTAACTCGATATATCATATCCGTTAAAAAGTGTGGGAGCTGATAGCTTTCTGGGTATTAATCATTTATCTCTATGTTTATCAAAAGCTTTTTATGATCTACAAGAGAAATTTCAGAGAGATAGTGACTTTGTTAAATAGTAGGTACCGGTACTTTAAATATTATTTGTATTTTAAATGTTATTTATTCTTTGATCCGTGTTAATTTTAGATTCTTTTTCACTTTCTCTTGTAGGTACTACCTATGTTGTATTGTACGTCCTGTTAGACGAACTGTGAAAATATTCTGACTTCTGACTAACATAATTATTAGATATCTTACCTAATTTGTGAAATCGAAATAAAGAGAGGTCTCAGCAGTTGTTGCTTACAGGCTGAATATAGATATATAGATAAATAATATCGAGTCTACGAAGACAAATAATATAGGTAGGTGTAATACACCTATGATGTATTTCAGATAAATGTTATCTCACATATACAACCAAATATTTATAGCAAAATGTGGCTGTCAATTTAATATAAGTACTTCGGTACCTAACCTACATTATGCTTGCAAAATAGGAAGCAGCTATATTGTTGTATCAGAACTCATGATCGGAATATATACAATAGTGATACGATAATTAAATAAACAAAAACAGAACAAGAAACAACATAGACTGTGAGACTAATAATAATATATGTTATACCATTAGGTACCTACGAGTTGCTCTACTTTTTCTTTTGATCAATAGTAGATTTGAAAATAAGTGATTGTGATATGAGGAAATGAGCCTCAGAGGATTTCTTTTACCTACATGACACAGGGTAACCAAATTCATCGAAGTTGTTTGAAATTTTGTTGTTTGCAACACTTTGTGCCTGGCAAAATTTTGATGAATGCTTAATTTATCTAAATTTTGCTAGGCTAGCTTTGATTCAAAATTTCGAATCTAAAATAAGTCATAAAAAACCTATAAAGAGGCATGATCTAACAATATAAACCCAATATATATTATGAATATTATTCACTTCATCATTATTATAACATCACCGTTATTTATTATTTTATTGGTCGTAAAGTTAACCAGAATGTCGTAGTACACGGCTATAAATTATGCTGATGGGCCGAAAAAACTTTTATTTTCGCTTCGTGATCCAAAAGTGAGATGCTATCGATTTTTATGTTGTTACGTAACCTAATTCATTGAATAATCATACCATTATGAATGTTAAAGCAATTGTAATTTATTGTGGTTCAATTTAAAATATAGTTTAATATCTGTATGCATGAAAATTCAATAAGTCTTTGTATATACAAAGTTGCGTAAGCGTTTCCGTAGTCGCCTTCCGTAACAAAAGCTCATTGTTTAAGGTCTCGCAGTTAGTTACATTGACATTTATAAAATAAAAAAAATGTACTTTACTTACTTTGTAGCTTACCTTGCCACAGAAGCCCTTGCCTTCTTTAGTTTTGAAGTACGTATCCCTAACTGGATGCATCTTTGTCTCATATCCATTGATGATGTCTTCGACACTTGGACTTGGTGCAGCTCGCACTCTATATGTCCCGTACTGTTCTCCATGCTCCGATATGGTCGGCAGGTTGCCATTAGGAGAACTGCAACTGCTGCTTGATCGAGAATATGCGTAGTTCACCGACCCATCCGCAGGATTCTTCGGCTTCTTCTGAAATGCGTATCTTCTTGGAGGCTCTTCCGCAGGTTTCAAGTCGTACGTCTCATATTTTTCATTCACGTAGTTTTCTTCGACGTCTAAGGTGGAGACGTATCTCAACAACCTTGGTTCTTTTATCTTCTTCTCGAACTTGACAGAATCTGTCTCGTTGTCCAGTTGAGCCATGTTGAGGGTTCTTTGTAGATCGTTCGCCGTTCTGTTTGTTTTACGTCGGTTCTTGCGTTCAGCTGTTCGCGTCTGAACATGGTCGTCGATGATCTCTGACTCGGAGGATGGTCGGTCTCCGTAAAGAACATAGTTCCCGTTCACCATTTTCGTCGTATAGTGAGTGCCCTCGCGTTAGCGTACTATCACCGTCATTGTGCAACTTTCAATTCACCATGCGTTAAGCTATGTTACTTTGAATTCTAAGTTGATGGACTGATAACTGTCTATTATGAGTGCAGGTAGTCAACTACAATTGATCTCATCATGAGCATGAATGAAGGCATGCATTCAGAATGTAGATTGTTTGTTTGTTGTTGTAAACGTTTGTTTGCAGTTAAGAGAACACTAATGAAACAGTGAATTCCTTAGCTGTTAAATGTGCAGTTATTATTCGGAACGGATGCGTAGAATCCGCGAAGAATTTCCCGTTGTTTACGCATTTTGCTGGTAAATGCACACACTCGTGTTTGCTTTAGAAACTACCTTATCAATAATTTGCGTACTGCGGCTTGTAAGACGTGTTTTTATAAGACGAACCTACGAAACAAAACGTATTTAATCGTGTGCTGCAATGAATACAATCAATCTGCTCATATTTGTTCCGGGTGTTTTAGGTATTTTCTATGTATCAATAAAAAATATATGTCTATGTAATGTATTGTATTAAATATAGCAGTCATCTATAGGTAGGCCACACAACTGGCGTGTCTCTGTAGAACCATGTCAGAGTAACAAACGGCAAAAGTGGCCTTTGTTACTGTGTTTGGCGTTTATTTTCTTTTTGTGACAAGGTTCTACAGAGACACGTCATAACACAAGCTCTGCTTAGCTTGGGCCTAGACGATGCTGTGTGGATTGTCCAGCATTATTTATATAATGAATTATAAAAATAGTAGACATATCTGTTGGTATGTTATGTGCTCGTCATTGTTCCCACTGTTGTACTAGCTACCTACGCTGCCTGCCTATTTATTATATTTATTGCTCTGAGACCTGAGGGTTGAGTCGTGATCGTTACGTGATCGTGACGTCTCTTCTTTCCATGCTATTTGGTACACCGCCTCTCACGTGCGAACAGGGACGCAAATCCTATACGAAATGGTCTTCACGTTTCGTTACTAACGTTACATAATTTTTAAACAAATTGAAGTAGGTTATATGGTAAGTAAGTAGTACGTCGTTCGTACCTACTACCCTAGCCACGAACATTTTCTGAGGTTTGAGATGTTTATTTTTTCTCTTAAGAATTTACAAATTCACTTATATATATATATATATATATATATATATATAATGAACCTTTCACGGTAATTGTTGATCCAGTACGATTTCTTAAGAAATGTTGATCCACCTATTTCAAGTGTACATTCGACTCTAAACCTAGTAAACAGATATACTTTGATCCACATTTGAAGAGCACATGACAACGCTAGATCTACATTAACTGGTTATCGAGATACTCGCATTCAAAATATCCCAAAATATCAAAATTTTGTTGATCCACTAACGGTCAAAAATTTTACACTAAAACGTCTTTTTCACATCCGTTACATATTTAACTACGCGTAACATTAGCTTAGACAATGTTGATCCGCAGACTTTGGAGCCACAAATGACTACTTCGTCTGTTTTCAAAGCGGCAACGCCGCAACGCCGCGACTGTGAAACTGACAAATTACATGTTTAAGTAGTTCCGACCACTTTTGATTAGAACATGTAGGTACCTATAGTTATTGGTTGTGAGAGCGGACGTGAGGTGAATGAACCGTATGAAATTAACTTCGGCTGAATTAAGCCATATTTACTAATAATTCGGCTAAAATAAATTACATACGATCTTCACTGATCATACCCCAACTTAAGGTAGGTTCATCATCATCATCATCTACAGTCCACTGCTGCACATAGGCCACCCCTAGTGAGCGCCATAGCACCTCTCTTCAGCTTGCCGCATCCAGCATCTACTTGCAGTCTTTCGCAGATCGTCATCCCACCTGGCTGGAGAGCATCCTACACTACGTTTGCCGAGTCACAGTCTCCACTCAAGGACACGTTTACCCCAGTGGTTGTCGGTTCTTCGCGAGATATGGTAGTTACCTTTGGTTCGCCCTCAGATGTTTTCGTTACGAATCCTATCCTTCAGAAAGACTCCGAGCATAGATCTTTCCATAGCTCGCTGAGCGGCTTTAAACTGGTGGAACAGCCCTACCGTGAGTATCCGCGGCTCAGCTCCGTAGGTCATGACGGTTATAGGAGGCACTGATTGAAAGCTTTATCATTCAAACATTGCGGTATGGATGACGAGAAGTTTCGACATAGTTTTCCATACACTGCCCACCCTAGCTGGATCATCTCTTTGGCCTCCTTCTCAAAACTATTTTTACATGACTGGAGGCCTGAATTTCCCCTGATTGCAGAATTTGCCCAAGATAAGTACACTCACAAACAATTTCGATAAGGTGATGGTCTGTAGTTATTCAGGAGAGTTTTCTCAGTCTGTTCTTTAAGATGGGTATCTCTCCCTTCTTAAACAAGATCCGCCTCGAGGTGGTTCGAGAAAAGGGTTCCTGGTGGAGGTTGTGTACTCCACACGGTCCACTACTGTGGGCCCTGATAGGTGTAACGTAGATATTATGGCGAAAATAAAATGAAATTAAATAATTTATTTGATACATAACAATTACAAAAGCTATAAAGAAATAAAACGATACGTGCGAGTCGAACTCGCGCACTAAGGGTTCCGTTTAATTGTAACAAATATTATGATTCTAGATAAGCAGGAAGTACCCTATAGGTTTTGGTCTATAGCTAGAATCAAGTTATTTTGTGAATTAATTACAAATTTCCTTTTTTCGGATTTTTTCCTTTATTTGGGCTACATATTGCCAAATTTCATAATTCTAGGTTTACGGGAAGTACACTATAGGTTTTGGTCCATGGCGAGCATTAAAAGTAATTTTTTAAAGTGAATAAATTACAAATTTATGGTTTTCTGATTTTTTTCATTACTTGTGCTTTAAGACCGTGCTCCTCACCAAATTTCATGATTCCAGGTCTGCGGGAAGTGGGTACTTCCCGCAGGTTATAGGTTTTGTGTGCTTGTGATTCCCTTGGAAATCTAAAATATTCGGACATAAACGGCTGCAACTTTTGAATGCATTGTTTTAGGAGTTTTATTTATATCACGGCTTCAAGAAGTTACGGACTTGAGTATTTGACGAAAATTTCAACACGATACGTCCACGCGTTCCTGAGAAAAGAGGGTTGACAGACGGACAGACCGACAGACAGATGGACAACAAAGTGATCCTATAGGGGTTCATTTTTACCTTTTGAGGTACGGAACTCTAAAAACTAAACAAGGTACGAAATACCAAGAAATAAATCACAAAAAAACTGTATATTTGGTTATAGGTTTCAGTTAGTAACACAAACAAACAAGATTCGTCAAGTGCAAGCGTAATTTGCGCGCCGAGGGTTTTGAACGTTTGTTAATTAATTATACAAATATGTGGAACCGGTAACTTGTGGTACCGGTTCTACCTAAAAGTAGTAGCTACCGACCGACCTACATTTAAGATGGATCGCTTCGCATACTTCGGAGATTAGGGGGCTATGTTCAATTTATCGACTTTTCTCAAAATATTAAAAAAAAAATGTTACCTACAGAAATTTCCAGAACGGTTCTAAAGTGTACAAACCGATACCTTTCATTTGATACCCCACATGGTGAGGTAATCCCCCTTTAAAAAATTATTCCTCCCTTTTACCTATTTTAAGAAGTATAAAACCTGCAGAAATTTTAATACTCTACAAAACGATACCTTTAAAAATTTCATTCTAATTTATTTTTTTATTTTCGTTTATGTTTCTTTATATCTGTAAGGGTGCACATATGTAATATTATTTTAAATTTCAAGTTAATAGCTGCGGTAGTTGCTGATGTATTAAAGGGAGAAAAGGATAGACAAAACAAGACCATGAGGGTTTCGAAACCGATCTCGAAACCCTAAAATAACAAAATAGTTACATAATCATCGCTAAAAAGTATTGACGGATCAACATTTGTCCGTAGAAAATTGTACGCAATGGATTTTGAATAATTAAATAATGACTAGGGAACGCGATGTCAAAATAAATAATAACTGTCATGGAACATGGCGTTACCTAGTCAGTACGATTCTACACGAGTCGACCCCTCCCCCAGACGGAGCGGCAACGTCGCAGCCATTTTCGACCAATGCTGCGTTCTGATTGGTTCATTTGAATCGGATCAACTTGTGCAAAATGGATTTGTATATTGGATCAACAAATGGTATCATAATGCCTAAGGCTACGGGAGGTCAAATGTTGATCTGGTCGGAGCCACACTTGTTTCTGGAAATGCATAATAGATCAACAAAAGAGGCTCGGATCAACATGTGTTTTTGGATCAACAAAGTACTCGCCGTGAGTCGCGCCTGATCAACATTTACCGTAATGGTATCTCTATATATATATATATATATATTAGGTACTTTTACTAATTTAGTTATAGTTTCTATAACTAAATTATATTAGTTATAGAAACTATAACTAAATTAGTAAAAGTAGGCCTTTCAGCTTTACAAATATAGGTAAATAGTAAAACTAGGGTATTACAGTGGTAAATAAATAAATAGCTACTTCGGTTGTTAGGTCGAAGTAGTACCTACTTAGTTGATTTTTTTAACAAATTCCTAAATATGTGGGTAGTGTTAAGTAATTTAACCAACATAGCATAGGTAGTGTCACATGGTAGGCAGACAACCCGATTGAAACAATAGAAGTTTTGTTAGGGCTGTGTTCAGTGAGTTCGTAGATAATTATTTTCTGATTATGACTTTATTAAAACATTTCCTAGTTTAGACTATACAACAAATAGGTAAGAAATTCCATCAAAATAACTTCTCTCGAAAATGTGCGAGAACATTCCGAAGTACAGTGCACAGATAACATTCGCGTTATGTCGGCCATATTGTCGGGGCTGGTTCCCGCGCTTTTTGCGGCGCTTGCGCGGGAAAGTTCCCAGTAAAGCGCGTGCGCGACAATGGCGGCGCGGGTGAGACAACGAGAGTGAATTGCGTGTGTTGTGCAACGGAGCCCGTGTGCAGAATGTTCCGTTAGTAGAACAGATGGAGAACGGATTAGGTGTTTCCTGGTGATCAGTACCCTTAATCCGATTCAATACAAAAAAATATACGATAAAAGTAATCGAGAACCATTAATGTCTTACACAAACAAGATCCGTCAAGTGCGAGTGTAACTCGCGCGCCGAGGGTTTCGAACGTTTGTCAACAAATATGTACCAAAAGTACCGGTTAGACAGTTCGCAATTTAACGAATACCTAAAAATAGTAGGTACCAACCTACATTTCAGATGAGTCTCCGTGCATGCTTCGGTGAAAGTGGGTAATGGTAAATTTTTCGACTTTTTTCAAAATATTGAAAAATGGTCAAAAAGGGGGGGACTAATTTTCAAAAGGGGGGGCTAACTCACCGAATGGGGTATCAAATGAAAGGTATTAGTTTGGACATTTCAAAACAGGTATTCAAATTTCTGTAGGTTTCATGCTTTTTGAAATATTTTGAAAAAAAGTCGAAAAAATACCCATCCCCCCCTATCTCCAAAGTTTGCAGAGCGATCCATTTGAAATGGGTATCAAATGAAAGGTATCGATTTGGACATTTCAAACCAGTTTTTCAAATTTCTGTAGGATTCATACTTTTTGAAATATTTTGAAAATGCAGAGAGATCAATCTGAAATGTAAGTTGGTCCTACCATACCTACTATTCTTAGGTATTTGTTAAATTGCGAAGTCTCTAACCGGTACTTTTGGTACATATGTGTTGACAAACGTTCGAAACCCTCGGCGCGCGAGTTACTCTCGCACTTGACGGATCTTGTTTTTTGTGTCATAGATAATCCCGAGTGTTCTTAGCCATGTTTCATAAATATCAGTTGGGTAATAATATAGGGTTCTTAATTTTTTTTATTTTGTTCTTGTAGTCTATTCAGACTATAATGACATTGCATCGTCATACATGACGGGTAGAATTACCCTAGAGAGTACCCCGTAAGCTCTGCTCACATCTTCTCTTTATTATATACTAGCTTCTGCCCGCGGCTTCGCACGCGTATTTTCGGTAAAATAATTAGCCTATTGTTTGAGCTATGCGACGTTCTAAGTGTAATGCCAAATTTCATCTTGATCTGTTCAGTAGTTTTAGAGATCCTAGGTAACAAAAATTTCACATTTCACAAACTTTCGTATTCATTATAGTAGGACTCGCTCGCTGCTGTCCCCGCGTAGAATTTAAATTGTTTTATGGTTATTCTGCTATCCCGGACAGAGACAAATTCAACAAATCAAAGATCTTTGAAATCGCTCCAGCCGTTCTTGAGTTATAAATAGTGTAACTAACACGACTTTCTTTTATATATATAGATATAAGAAGATGTATCAGCTAGTTTCAGCTTCCATATCAATTACGTCAAAAATTACAAAGTTAATTTAAGTTACAATAACGCAAAATCAGTAGCTACCTACAGATTTTGCGTTACAACACATACAGTTTTGCGAAATTAAAATTGTTGTAGGCGCATCCACATTTTACCATCTTTACGAACTTGCACTTGCAATAAAAACTTGCAACGTGATTGCGAAACAAACCATTTGTGCATTGTCCAATCCACTGGACATCTTTCACACGAGAGGACCCAATAGCCGAAGGCAACTCTAGGCAACGATTAACCTATAATGACTTAGTGTAATGGCTCAGCTAAGCTTTATTGCCACACGACACTTAATTGTTTTAAAATGAGGCGCAGATAGATATCAGATTTAAGTGTCCATCATCGGATTAAAGTCTAAGCATAATTACATAATGCAGGATGGACGAATCAAGAATATGATAAGCAGAAGCAACATGCAATCCATCTGATTACAGAATGATTACAGAATAGGATTATTGTCGGTATTGGCTATCTGAACGAAACGCAATAAACACATATTTAGACTAGACTAGAATGTAAAATTTCATGGTCTTCCTTTTATTTAAGACTAGCAACCTGCTCCGGCTTTGCACGGGTGCAATGCTGATACGGACTTTTTTGTAGACCTTTTTAAGGTATACAATACTCTAGTACATTATTTTGATCTATCTCGTAGGGATCAGCCAGCGTTTGCAAAATAAGCGCAAAAAATGTGTTTTTTACGACATAACATTAGAAACCTCTAAAATTATCAGTGTTTCTCTACTACATTATGCATGTATTATACATATAAACCTTCCTCTTGAATCACCCTATCCATTTAAAAAAACCGCAGCAAAATCCGTTGCGTAGTCTTAAAGATCTAAGCATACATAGGGACAGACAGTCAGCGGGAAGCGACTTTGTTTTATACTATGTAGAGATGCTCTGTTATTTGGAAAAAATAATCCTTACGATTGAGCTTTTTGATCGGTATCGTAAAATTACGGGTTGATAATTTGGCGGGATCGACATGCGATTATTCAAAAAACTTTGAATACAGTTTAATTTGTTTTTTAAATCAAAATGAAGTCTTCTTTCTGTAAAATTCTATCTACAATATATAAGATACTTTTCCACCATGTGGCATAGCCGTGGGACGCCCTGTATAGTCCTCGTAAGAGAGTTAGTCACCTCCCAGGCGTAAAAAAAAGATATGCGAGGGGCGAGAGATATGTTTGCTGCAAAAATAGTATTTTTAAGATACTTTCCGTTTTTTCAGCAAGTATAGCTTATAATACCAATGCCTGTAACTCTGTAACCGCTTGATACATATGTATATAGAATTTTGGTTGCAGATTCGGGCTTTTTCAGGACTTTGTGACCAAACAGGAGAACAATAAAATATTTCAAATGAAAGGATGGGTAATCAATAGGTACCGTGATCTGTTAAATAGCTATATTTCTAGGTGACTGTTCACTTTACACTATTTCTTGAAAATGTTTCCATATGCGACGAAATGTATGAAACATACAAATTTTCTTCAGTTGTTTTAAAATGGTTCGAGATGGGTAGGAGCCGAAACATTAACAGTAGAAAGACATACTTGTCTGTAACATTTTCACGACTAAGACCCACTTAGTCGGACCTTTTTTCGTGACAAGAAGATAAATTATAGGCCATGTATGTTACCTTTAAAAAAACACGTACGGAGTCACTAGAAGAAGCTATACCAGAGACTACTTAGACTCCAGAAAGTAACTCTGTCTGTCTGTCTGTTACCTATTCACGCCTAAACGGCTGAACGATCTTAATGAAATTTGGCAGGGAGGTAGACGATATCTTAGGGATGGACATGGACTACTTTTTCTCCCGGTAAAGTGCCTGCGAAGCCGCGGGCAGGAACTAGTTTACAATAAATGCATAGAACTTCATCAAAATTCCACCTGCGTAGTAATATTCCGACGCGGTTCATCTAATCGCTCACATTGTAACATCAACGCCGAACCTGGTCCTTGATCTATTCTCAGGTATTTCGCAACCTGCCGCCATTATTTCTGTAATACAATGTACTGCCTCTAGCTTAAAGTTCAGTTCATCCCTAGACGTTCAATTATCATTCAATCGAATGCCAAACGATTACGCTCAAATTCTTTATAGAATCTTTATTCCATTGTTTTATTTATTTGGAATTTATTTCGGCTCGCATTCTAAGCAAAAACAAATCACGACTTTATCCGTTAATGCCTACACCAACCTAATACTCGTAAGTAGGTACCTAGACGAGATTTTAGAATTATTTATTTATACTTTTACTTTCTTACAAGATTTCAACAAGTTTGGTTGTATTATTCTCTCCGGAGATCAACCCTTGTCAGCTCGAAGCTATAGGGAAGCAACCCTTAGCTTCTATTCAGCTCATCTTAATAGATCATAGCTACCTCTAGCTAATATCAGCTTACATAGTTTACTGTTGAGCACACTGCTCCAATATGGAAAGAATGTCTAGAATGCGATCACTCCTATTCCGTCATTCGTTAAAGTTTTGGGGCGGTTATGACCGTTTATGCAGTGGGATAGGCTTTGCGGAAAATTCGACTTAGACTATCGTCTAAAACAATTCGACTTACGACTAAAACAATTCGTTTCAACTTAAAAAAATGTATCAACGTATGGCTCTGGGTGCAATTATACTTATCAGTCCCAGAGTCGCCACGAACCCGCACCCCTCGCTTTGCAGGGGTTGGGCGGGCTTCGTTAGGAGTAAGTTAATGTTGACGCCTACAGGTCGGGTTAACTCAAGGTCGAATTGCTTTAGTCGAATTGTTACTAGTCGAAATGTTTTAGTCGAAATGTTTAAGTCGAATTGTTTTTGTCGAGTTGTAATAAGTAAGTTGGTTTTAGTAAATTTTTCCGTAGACGGTGGTGCTCAGCTCAATATACTCCCATACGATATACTCGTACCATAAAAAATCGTAGTTCCAAAAATGAGGTACCCAACTAAACTACAAAAGTATATAAGTATATATATATTGTACTACATAAGTACAATCACTTAACCTAACTGAAATATTCTTGCAAAGCTCCTAGTGGTTACAAAGCAATTAGCTGGTTTTGGACCTAACGAGGTACCTATGTACCTTGTCAGAAGTAAGGTTTTGCTAGTTAATAATCATAGTTCTAATATTAATTCCTCGATAGCAAATAAAACACCATGATTTATTTGACTGCACACGAATAATCTCATAGGCATTTTGGCATAACTTAAGTCGTAATATCGAATAAACTAGCTTAATATTCGCCAATGTTTGGTTGAACTACTTCTAAAATATTGGACCGCAAATTGCATAAAATCAAAATACTCACCCAGCTACTTGTAAAATCACAGGTTGAATATTTCGCAAAGCAATTTGAGATGCTTATCTTTGTGGGAGAATTCTTTACAAGGACGTCCCTGTAAATGGGTAGGTAATGGGCGTGTTGCTTGTAGATTTGATTTTAGTGAGAATCAAAATCTATGAGTAGATGCAGTCTAAATAATATAAAGGTCTTGTCCAGGCTAGAATAGAGTAAAAGAATATCGTAAAATCCTATTATATTATATTAATATTATAAAGCCGAAAGTTTGTGAATTGTAAATTTAATTTTGCTACCAAATTATTAAGTTAACAAATTACTAAATTATTTATCTCCAAAATTACCTAACAGATCAAGATGAAATTTGGCGTACATTTAGAACATAGCCTAACTAAGATAATAAGCTTAAAATACTTATTATACCGAAAATACCTACGCGTGCGAAGCCGCGGACAGAAGCTAGTGAGAAAAAAATACCAACTTGTAAATTTCAACTTTATCACCTGAATATTGAAATTGCTTTTCTCTGTAGTATACATAGGTACATCTTAGTTACAATGAGCCATTCAGATCCCAAAGGTGGATTCCCATTTTTAAAAACGAGATAAATGTAGAAATATATAGAAAATATTACAGATGAGATATTTTTGAGCTTTATGAAAAATCGACAATGCGATTAATAACATCCTATGTAGGTGAATATCAGGCAGTCACTTATCCGTCATCCATTAAACAAGTACAGAGTAATTTGCCCTTTAATAACACAGTGCAATAATGAACAAGTGGCGTCAAATAGTCCATAATGCATAGCGGTATTCAAACAGTAACATCGTCACAATTGAGCGAGCACTACGGTCGCTCTCCTAACTATTCAATAATCTATTGCTTTGATAGACAGCTAGGTTTTGTGCTTTGAATGTGCGTCATTATTCTTAATTATCAAAGCGGAGTTAATTCATCGATAAAACACGCAAGAGTTTCAGTTACAAGCGGCTCAGCTGCTGAATTAATAAAACGAAAGTGAATTTATTAAGCTTGAAAAAGATTTTTAATATTATGTCACCGTTATTTGGTAATTTTGTATGCAGGTAAATACAAAATTCATTTATCTAGTTGAAGAATCTTTTTAAATTGTTTTAATTTTGAAGTCTTTCCATCCTGTTAAATAAATTTTCTGACATCAGTTTCGTTAACACACCTAGAGGTCACATGCCTGCCAACTTTGAAACCAAAGATAATCGTGATGGTTCAAAGCACGAAGCTAAGCTATGTTTAGCCTCACCCTGTGCATTCGAACAATCTTCAAGGCATTATCAAAGGTTTCATTGATCTTTTATGACATTTTGTGCCTTGAATGTTCAGGAATGTTGAAAACAGCGTGTAGTTTTGAATGCTCTAATGTGATTTCACAAGTGTAAGACCATGTATGAAATAGAATGGAATGTGAAGGTTTCTACAATAAACTTAGGTCTTTAGTTTCATCTTGATTTTGTACCTACATCAGTAATTTGACAGCGCTGAAGTCACGTAAGGCCCGTCACCATGGCGGCGCGGAGAGGTTAAAACACCATCGTCCACATTTTGAGTCCATACATATACCTACATATGGCTTTCTAAAATGGGAGTAGATGGCCAAATACGAAACCATAATGCCAGGTACAGACCAAGCGAGCGAGAGCAAGCGAAGGCTAACGAACGAACGCGAAAGAACCAGTGTGGACGTCATTGCAAAAGCAAGCGAGCCTAAACGAGGGCCTTCGTTCGCCTTCGGTTGTGCTCCGGCGGCTGTCAATACATCAAAGAAAAATGGAAGGAACGTACCGATCGTCAACTCCCACTCGTTTGCATTCGCTCGCTAGCGCTCGCCTAGTCTGTACCCACCATTAGAGTTATATCGATAGAATCGGTTCAATTTCCTGCAAAAAATCTTAATACGCAGTTTTAGTTTTCTCATAAATTGAGTCTGATGACTCCTTTCAAGATTTTTCTCCAACTCTCATGTTTCGGATTTTGCCATCCACTCCCTTCCCAATTTTTTGGGAAGGGAGGGAGCCTGTAACCCAATAATTTCAATACACACAAAAATGGCAGCTTTCGAAAAACAAAATATCTAGGTACATCTTCGAGGTACATTTATTTTACGTAAACTACATAACAGCCAAATATTTTTCACTTGGCGATAAGAAGCGGCCCTTTCGCTACTTCTGTACTACGCATAAGAGGTGACCAGTCTTTGTGCTAACACAGTTTTTGGCGTCAGCACAATAACGGCTCGTAAATTGGTACCACCATATAGAGGTGCTCTGTAATTTGCAGGTGATTGCTGTCCATCGAGTTATTGGAGCATTGAACTGTGACATGCGATTAGCATAGGCTGACCGCTAGAGGTAATTTCAGGAGAAATCGCTTGGGCCAATGAACTTCTTGTTTACATTGTTTAACTTATTGTTTACATTGTTTATAGGTCTTCATAGGTACAGTGGGTTATTCCAGTTCTCCCCCTGGACAAATGGGGGATTTTTCTAAAAAATAATATATTTTTATTCCTTGAGCAAATTTATTTGTCACATCCCAGTTTTCCCCAGTGCAGTTAAGACAATTAATTTGACATTGTCCAAGAGTGAAATTGACTTTGTTTATCTACTTCGTTCGTTCGTTTACTTTCAAATACCTACCTAGAATACCTAATTTATGATTACACCTCGGAACTCTAGAACTCTTCGGTAAATAAAGATAGCAAGCTGTTCTTTATAAAAACACCAAATTTACTATTAAAAACTAAATTTAATTTAAGAACGAATTTATTGAAGACTTGAAATCTGTCAGGGTTTACGTATCGATGAACGCCACTGCCTACATATTTTTTTGGCGGTATCGGAAATGGACGAAAGACGTAATGGAGGATACCAATCCTTGGAATTGAAAAAGATGAAAGGAACTTCAAATCATGATATGCGAAGATGACGATGAAGAAAAGCATGGAGAAGATTAGCCCCTGAGAGAGATGAGTGGAAGAAACTAGGGGAGGCCTATGTCGAAGGAGAACCAGACCAGCAACCAGTTGCTTAAGATTGTTTGGGTTAGTTACTTCTGTTATTTTCTTTTAGTATACCTGCCACACTAAAAATTGCAACATATCATTTTTTTTTTCTATTAATACAAACTGAACTGTAAACGTATAATGTCTCTTTTCTCGAATTATGTATTAAAATTAGCGGAAAGAGGCTTTTTTCATTAATTTAATTTTTCATAAGCTGAGGACCTCTATTGAATTTTTTTACGTTTACTATGTTAGCTAAGTCGCAAAGTAAGGGCCAGGTAGGTAAATAAAGCACAACCGTCACGATTTTAAGGTTTATGGGGGCAGAGGGGCATAAATAAAAATAAGAAGAACTTAGCTAACATTAACACACATACAACATAGGCGGAAAATTATTGGTAGTGGACTGAATATCGCGAAATAAGTGTCATCGACATGTAAATTTTGCCACCATATTCAAAATTCCTACAATTTCAAAATATATTAAAAATCTACTTTTCATTCAATCTAAACAGAAACGCTTAGAACGTTTGAAGATTTAAGATTTCTTTATCAACCCGAGGCAGATACGCCGCCCGCCCATGCTTTACCGCCCTTTTAACGAGTAAAAATATCAATGCTCAACGTTAAGTTTATTTTTTATTTACTCTGTCCGGTGACAAAATTGCTACCACAAAGTTAATGAATGAACCATGAACGAGCATAAAATGTATGATAATGTGCGTGCATATGCGATAGTACGTTGTCAACATACAGCATAACCACAAACAATCCAGTTTACAAACAAACAAACAGCATCCACTTCCAATTTTTCACAACACAAAATTATTCACATATTATCGTTCCGCGTTATCAATTGATTGAGCAGTCGACAGTGCAAAGTGGCGCGGGGAACTGAAGCCTGCACCGTCTCTACCGGCGTTGCACCACACATGAGAAATACCGTGGAAAAACTTTACGCAATCTATTATCCAGAAGAAACTAGATAATTTTGTTTTAGACAATCCGCGCTGCCCGCGGGCACAATGGTTACGTAATAGGCACTTCAATGCCCAATTTCGCGTGTTGATTCCTTTGTGGGATTTTTAGCCGAATTCAAAAAGGAGGCGGTTTTCAATTCGGCTGTATTTTTTTTTAAGTTTAATTTATGGAGCACAAATACATGCACCTTTATCAAACCACTTTTGACTTGGAGAGAAATGTCAGTTGAAAGTAATTTTTTTTTCACTATATCCGTAATATCAAAAAACCTGTAAAGTAGGTAGGTATCATAAAATTATTGTACAATAGCTGTTTTTTTGACAATCAGACATAAGTACCTAAATGCTTATAAAATGTTTGCGCTGATTCTCATAGCGGTAGCAGAAACTGTTTCCATTATACCGTCTCGTAAAATAATAAATACAAATGAATCACAATTGAAATAAACAAGAAATTAGGCCAATGAATAAAAATTATACGTTGTACAAATGCACATGGGCACTCCGCCCAGAGAGTAAGTGAGGTGTATAAAAACACTAATTTGAGTCGAAAAGAATAGAAAAAGTTATCCTATTCATGCACGACATGAAGCATCTCCAAAAACTAAGATTCGAATGATTCAAACGATTCCTTATAAAAATCGTTCTATTGTACTACAGGTGACAGAAACCGCTGAAAAAATGAGTCCTCCAAAAGCGTTTGTAATGATTTGTATTATGGTGATTGGAGTAAGTCCAAAATCGTGCGTTCTAAAATCCGAAGTCATAAGTACGACTCGTAGATGCTATAGAATATTCAGCATATTTTGTCGTTGACTCTACACTCAAGAAGCAAACGAATATCACGGCTATTATCAGACATAAATCGTGGTGTAATGGAAACAAACTAAGCATTAATCGTACTTGCATGAGATGTTCCCACTATTTACCATTAGTGGATGAATAAGACAAGTTCGTTGAGCAACTACTCTATATTGTTCAAGCTCCAGTAACTTACATTTAATCTGTGTCTACAGTAGGTATAATTACATCTTCAACTGTTTATACAGCTAAAAATCCCACGCTTGATGATGGTGAGGAAACTTAGTGGTTTACTTTATTAGAACAGTCTAATGAGAAATGCGATCAAGGTCAAAAAGTTGACAAAAGACGAAAAATGGAAAAACTCCCAGGGCTCTATTATTTTGTATTAGTGAGTAAATAATCGGAGATACCAAATTGCCCTTGGAAAATTTAATTATTAAATATTTCCGAGTCCTAAGTATAGCTTGTGTGCATTTTCTTACGAATACTTTCTTCGTTTTCGAGTCCTTCATTTACATTATAGCGCCTTACAGCGCCTCTACCCAATTGAGGGGTACTACTTTTCCAAATATGACAACGATCCAATAATTTATTACGAACTATTATACGAACGATTATAGTTTTCACATGATTTTGACTGATTTCAGATTTCAGATTTACTGCACTGTTTTGTTGCACTTTGAAATGACAGCAGCAGTCACGTTCGTGGCATTGATAAGTAAGTACTGTACCTAGTTCAGAAGACATTTGGCAAGAAGTTGAAGTTGAAGTAAGTAGTTAGGGCACTAGCACCAGCACTGGGTTCGACTGAACTAAGTCCAGGGATTCACTCTCATTACTGCACGGACCGTCGTCGTCACCTCGGACATAAGTCGTCACCAATCATAACAAAAATAAAACTCTCTGGAACAATCATAGAAATACCTTTAATGGCCTTCATGAAAACATTACACTCGTTAGAACAGCAAAAAAATTTATGCTTGCGTACGAACGCACGTATACAAATAGGAAAAAAAGAATTATTTGTCGCATTCTTGGCTACGCCTCGATTGTGCCTACTATATCATTCTAAGCCTTCTTCTAAGACGTCAATGGTTCTCGAAAACTTTTAAAGTAATCTTATTGTGTCCACCGGTATAAAGCGTACTGATAATTTCAAGCTGTTAAAGGCGCGTAACGGCATTTTGATAAATATTTCATTAAAAGACTTCAACGCGCGACAATTAGAAAATTAAACACATCAAAAAACTATTTATGAGCATCGCAGCATTTCCCAATTTTCAAAGTTTTATTACGTACTAAATTCCAAAAATACAGATAGAATTCAAACAAAGATGTTTGATTTGATAGTACGATGGATGTTCTGATGAAAAGGTCGAGTATCCGACCATCGTCATGACGAGCTATAGTTTGAAAGTATTTACGAGCATGAAATTGATACCACAATTTATTAACTATCAATTTCCTGTCCAGACCAATCAATACGACTATAACCATAAAAAAACTAATTTAATGTAGCAGTTTATCAGCGCGTTACGTAAATAAAACAATAATTAGTAGTCTATAATGTTAGAACGGTGTGAATCGGTGTTAATTATGGCTATTGGCAGTTCATCATCTGTGTAAATGCCTGCACTAAGATCGGTATCACATACGGTATCGATAGCTTATAATTATACCGGTTCTTAGGCTCAATCTATAGTACTTTTCAATTCAATTCAATACAACTTTTCTATAGTAATCTATAGTATCTATCTATATACACGTTGACTTTGCGGCTAGGATTCCCGTATTTCGGGATTTTTAACTGTCCGTACCTCAATAACTATAAGGCCTATAGTTTTGAAATTCATACATATTATAGTTGAGGATATTTTCTAGTGCTTATTTAGACAAAAACACGTTTAGTGATATTTCACCAGATAGAAGAAAATGACAAAGTTACCTCTAAATGAAACTTTGAATGATCAGTGTGAATCGAAAAATGAATAAAATGACACAAAAATGTATACCAAAACATTTCAAACGTTCTTACGCAGTGCATCACTAGAAAATATTTTTATATGCCATACAAATATTTTTCAAAACACCTAAATACGTACACAATCGTGCTCGGCTGCCTGCATTCAATTGATATAATTTTACTCAACACAGCTGTGTTCTGGTGGACTCTGACACTATTAATTAGGTACGAAAGAGAACCTCGCATAACAGGCTCAGCAAATAATTAGTTCTTCAAAGGAATTTATTCCTAAAACGTAACAAAACTTTCTTCTTTTTACTACACTATTTCATCGCCCTTGGATCAACTTGAACTTGTATCCCCAAAATACTAGTCAATCCGAAAATGTTAGAAAACGTCCCCCTAGCCCCGAATATTTGACCACGGCGACCAGTCTCGACGGAGACAAGACGACGACGGCAAGTATTAAAGATTTACATCTGTACCACAAGATACATAAATGTTAGGTTTACTAGACTTGACCTGACTACACCCATTATTTCGGTATGTGCCAGCCTTCAATTATTGAGCACATAGGGTGTAATCATAATAATTATGGTGATTATATGATTAAGCCGGCATTTCGGTTTAATAGTCGTGTAATTACAATCAGGTTGAAGATATTCTCCGGTTGGTAAGAAGTTACAATAAATACATGTAGGATTATTATTTACGTTACGACTTGGACTTGGCTATGTTTAGTTAAGTTTTACAGTTCATGTACGTTCATGGTTAGGTATTTCAGAAAATAGGTAAAGGTTTCTTGAGGGAGTCAGTATATTTTATAACAAATAACCTGGTTTAGTACAAATTAAATCTTCATTTACCATTTTAATCTAGATTATATTTTATTCCAAGCGCGGATCATGCAAATATCAACCTAATGAAATTATCAAACGATGATCACTTTTACATAATTGATTAACATGATACAATAAATTTACACATATTGCCATTTTTGTTAAACAAATCTTTGCATGCACTATGCAGTTTCCTAATCCGTCACTAAACTGCCCAATTAGAAGTTTAAATAATTTTCTAATAATTATGTATCAAATTACAAAACTTCCAACAAAACAAATAGGTTATGTTCATTTTGCAACATTTAAAACGCTCGGATTGTGGAATAGAGTCAATAATATAGAGACGACAAAGTCAAAAGTCACCCATTTATTACTGCGGACTAGAATCTAAGTATCATTATGTAAGCATCTTTAAGCCAGACCGATCCATCATGGTCCGAGATCGCTTCGCACGCAACACTGTTTTACTCATCAAAGTTACATAATAAACATTTTAACATGTCAACACCAACAATGCTTAATTCGATCGGAAATTCGAAACGCACGCAATGCACATGCTCGATCAAACATATGATACGGCACACATCTCTGGGCTTAAATATCGTGCATGATATGTCAAACAATATCAAACAAGCATGAAATCCTGCATGATGTAACGTTTGCAAAACGCCAGGAACTATTAAATACATTATCAGTTTCTACAAAAAGTTTAATTATGACTATCGTTGCAATAAGGTCATTATTTCGTAATTTTTCCGTTGTTTTGTAGGTTGCTGTAAAATACGCATCTATTCTTTTGTTAGTGATCTATAACGGCACTGACATTTAAAGTTTACTCGTTTTTTTTACGAATCACGTTCACATCATTTGAAATAATGATCTCTTTGTAGCTCCGTTGATACACTTGAACATACAAATGACATTATCATAAATATTAAACTCAACAGAAGAGATCAATTTTTTGACTTGTTTAGTGCCATTATGTGTTTCCCCTGCAAAAGTGGGCAAACAGCAAATACCGTAAACGAATTACTACAATCCGAGGACGATTTAACCTCCTACAATCCCATGTAAAACGAATCCCTCAATAATCCTCACTCTCCTGTAGGTATTCATTTCTTACTGTGCTTTTATATATTTTTTTAATGCTCTTACAAAACATAGGTACCTACTAAAACTAAACTGACCTTTAATAAATTCTAGTTCTATTCTAGCAAAAGATCCATAAAGATCTAATCTGATTGCAGCCATTCATCACTTGTACGTTATGCGTGAACATAAACGTGAACTATGACCTGCACCTGACATTATCTGCCTTTGTAAGATTTATTTAGCTCTCTGACACCTGCTTAAGGCATGCGTGTATTGTTCTATCCCAGTTTTGAATATATTAAATTGAAATAATCTCTAGATCTCGATTGTTGAGCGACAAGTCACGAGTGCTATTCTGTTCGAAGTTAAACTGGTTTAAATGATTGTTTAGCCGAATTGAGTCGGTAAATTCATACGATTTGTAGAGTTCTATGTTTGCTGAATTTAGTGCCTAATAAAATAATTTGAGGTCCGTCTACTTATTCGCCTATCAAAATAATGTTTTGATTGTTTATTGACAAGCTTAGCACATTGTGTTTTCTATGAGTAATATTTTTGGCACCAACCATAACATAGACCTGGGAACAGAAATTGTTATTTATGTATTAATTAATTAGGACTCCCAGCGAAAGGATCACAAAACATTTTACAAACTAAAACTAAGAATTATCTTAAAATCTATGTGTCATATTTTTGCCATACCCATATTATGGCATATATATTACACAACTAATTGTTTATGTTGCGATTGTTAAAGTTTATACAAACGATTGTTAAAGTTTTTACAAAATTATCCCAATTTGAGTTGTTATTCCGAGGGGCTCACAAACCAGCAAATTATTTCCATATGTTTACAAATAAATCAGATATTATCAGTGACATTTCGTAGAGCAATTCACCCAGTTTCAAGCTCACATCCACAATGGTTTACATACAACCGTTTTATTAGCATAGAGGCGTGATTAGATGCCACAGATCTGTGCGCACGCGCAATCAGCAACCTTTGTCTGGCATTTGTATTGATTCTTTAGCCTCGGGTTACCACCTCCAGTAACGAAGTGTAAAGATCGTAAATGTAATTCAGTAAAAATTACAGTAGTAGGTACCTTGTAAGAATCGGGTTACAAGTTACCTAATTGTAGGACATTATGCATCGAGTATCTTCATCTATCGTCTTTTTAGGCCTTCGTTATTACTAAAAAACTATTTGGGTTGAATCTTGCTCAAAATTATGCATTAATACATTTGTTACGTACCTATTACTACTCTCTTTTCTAAACATCCCATATTTTTATGGTAAGGTACCCAGCCCCATCATCTTCTTCTTACTTTGGGGCTAGAGAGATGCTGGATACTGCTGAACATATATTAATTTTATTAAAATTTTTAAAAATTATCTGAGCGTCTAGTCGAAGCGGCACAGCGCATCAGCATTGCCATACAGCGGGGCAATGCAGCCAGCGTCTTGGGGACGCTTCCGACTGGTATTGATATGGATCAGTTGAGCTACCTGTAGATTGTTTGCAACATTCTGCAGTTAGCTTAATTCTTTCAATTGTAAATACTAATTCTAATTTATTTTTATTATTTTTTTCTAATTTTCTTTGTGAATAAAGGCTTCTGCCACATTTTTTAAATTTATTTAAAGGCTTTGAAAATTGCTTTGATATATGCTGAAATTTTAATTGATGCCTGTGTTTATTGCCCCAAGAAAATTCCAAGTAAATGTTATAATTCTTTTTGCTGTTGTAATGAAACAAAATATTTCAATCATTCCAGCCTTATCAATAAATAACTCAACCATTTACCACTTACTAAAAAATAGCTACTGCCGCTTCCCACGCAAATAAAAAGTAGTTTAATTTAATAGGTTGTACAGTACCTACCTATTAAACTAAACGCTAGTGCGCTATGGCGCTCATTAGGGGAGGCTTATGCCCAGCAGTGAATTAATAAAGGCTGATGATGATGATGATTAAACTAAACTACTTTTTATTTAGCAGTCTAGCTTAATAGGTTAGTAGATACTCAGTAGTTTTGGCGTGAAGAGGGAACAAATATGTAAACATCCAAGCCAAACATTTAAATCTGCAAACTTTTACTTTTTTACAATTTCAGTGAAATTAGTAAATACATACATGCAGACACAGTTAAAAACAACTATTTCATTTAGATTTGCCGATTCAAGTAGACGAGTAATTTTAAATTCCGGATCTTCACCAAAATAATCATCATTTATTTATAGAATAAACAAAATGAAAACATGTTTACGGATTGTTTTATCTTTTTTTAAATATTTTCGGTACTTAAACTTTAATAGTTTGAAGAAATGTTTACTTTGGAATTTTTATACAGTATTTACTAGCGTGTTGTCGTTGGTGGTCATTCCATGCGGTCATATCAGTTATCTTATCTATTATTTGTATGCGTGTCTAGGCAAGGCTTTCAAAAATAGGAACCTTATATTTATTATTAAATTATATTATATTAAATATTCCCATGTTGCATGGTTGGTTCAAGTCTAACTTTTTTCTAGCTTTATCACACTGGCTATTTGCGAGCGATTTAAAGGCGAGTGCACAGTGAGCTCGGTGCGTGCCCGCGGTGTCGTCGCGGCGTGCTCGCTGCGCACTCGCATCGCTTTGAAGTTACATTATCAATTAATCAGCCCATTTTTGTCCACTGCTGGACATAGGCCTCCCCTGATCGTAACAATATTTCATAATGAATAGGTAATTGTCTACAGCTCAGGACTGGATTAAAGGTCCTAACCTATTCTTTGTTATAATATGCGAAGGATTTCATCTGATACTCAAATTACATAATGTTCTTTCAGTTGTATGGTGCTAAGTAAGTAAAAATTAACAATACTATGTTATGTAGGTATATTTTTTGTTTTTTGACAGATGTCTGATGGTCTGATTTTATTATTCCTGCCTACACTCAGCAGGTCACGAGTGCCTTTCAGATCGTGATATAAAGTAAATGATATTCTGATGGGTTCTGAGGTCAGCTAGTTGTTCATCCGGCTCGGACTTTATTTATCTTATTGTCTGCATAATATTTGCCATTAAACTTTATGACAGTCGTTGAGGAAAACTGCTTTGATCGCCTTACAATGTGAAACCAAAAAGAAGCCTCAGAAAAGTCGAATATCCTATCCTAATAATATTATAAAGCGGAAAGTTTGTGATATCTGAATTTTTGATAACTGGGATCTCCAAAAGTACTGAACTAATTAAGATGAATTTTGGCGTACGTTTATTTTAGAACAAAGTCTAACTTAGATAATAGCTACATAATATACCGAAAATACGCGTGCGAAGCCGCGGGCAGAATCTAGTATTTGAAATGTGATAGTATGTCGTAGGTGTTATTGTGAGGTTTTAACTTTTCGCACAGCTCCAGAGATGGCGCTACTAGTATTGTTTCTGTTGTAGTAGAGTTGGTAGAGCTTTTTTTTTCTTAGTAATTTATTTGCCTACTAATCAGTAGGCAAATAAATTACTAAGAAAAAAATGCTGCTCTGTACTATTTCACTACCTAGGTATCCTCTAATGAGTGCCATAGCACTCTCTTTTCAGCTTGCTGCATCCTGCATCTGCCAGCTGACTTCCGCTGGTCGTCATCCTACCTGCAGACCTAGTACCTACTTTAATTCTTCAATACGCTATTGCGTATTTAGTTTTGACCAATGTTGCTACTCTAATGCACCGAAATAGAGTTCAAATTTGCACATTAAAACGAAACGAAATACGCTATTGTGTATTTTGGAGACTTTAAATAGACCTCCGCCACAGGACGTCTTTTCAAATACGATTATTTTAATTTATTTTTAATAAATACTAACTTGAATACATAATTATAATAAAAATTTGACGACCTCTGTGGCGAAGCGGGCGAAGGTCCGCCTGCGACGCAGGAGGTTGCGGGTTCGATTCCCGCCTCGGGACAAATGTGTGTAAAATCTGCAGATATGGTTATATATCAGTTCATGGTGTTCTGGATGTTTTCTATGTACCTATAATAAACAAAAAATCTATCTATGTATTGTATTGAATTAAGTACCTATATCAGTTATCTAGTACCCATAACACAAGCTCTGCTTAGCTTGGGGCTAGATAATGCAGTGTGCATTGTCCAGCATTATTTATTTATACGACTTCTGACCATGAATCCAAGAAACGAATAATGCTCAGTAATTTTGATCAAAAGCTGAATTCTCAATGACATATCCATCACCTACACAAAGGTTCTTCAAACCCACAAAGCATCTTCAATTAGCAGAACAGCCTTCACATACCAACCGTAACTGTTATTTAATATTACTAACATCGAAATAACTTGCTAATAATATTCAACAGTTTGTAGGTACAAGCAGTTGCAAACGTTCAAAGCTACACAAAAACGTAAAACCTTAGGTACCTTCCAAGGTTTTGTAAAAATCTATAATTTGTCACCTATTGTTAAGAAGCCAAGGCTTCTTCTCTAATTCATTACAGATGAAAGAAATTGAAACCGCTTGTGTATTTTTAATAAAAGAACATCTAGGTACCTAGATAAACCCACTTATAACGACTTTATTTAAGTTTTTCTATTTTTTAAGCTATTTTATAAGCGTTATTGTGCGCAAGAAATAAGACTTTTATTTTATTTGTCACACTAATATTATAAATGCGAATGTTTGGATGGATGGATGGATGGATGGATGTTTGTTACCTCTTCACGCCGAAACTACTGAACGGATCGGGCTAAAATTTTGCACACAGGTAATTCTAATCCTGGAATCAAACATAGGCTTTTTATCCCATAAATTAGTTCCCATGGGATAGAAATCACCTTTAAACGTGTCCATAGAAACAACGCGCGCGAAGTCGCGGGCATAAACTAGTTTATAATAAGAGAACAAAACAGGTCCGCGAAGAAATAGCAATACTAGAGACTGGTCCACGGAATAATACTAGGTAATCTAATATCTACCAATAAAAACAAAAGTGTAACCTACGCTCACTTGTTTTCTTTATTTAAAAAGCGATTAGCCAAAGTCTCAAACCTAGGTCGATTTAATTTTCGATGATTAGTCCTTAAAAACCAAAGACGTACTGACAAGACAATTTCGGTCAAGTAGGCTATAATTGTTGGCGTGTTTTAAAAACCGATAAACCGACTTCAAATTCTTCTAGTGGCGACATCTAGTTAAAATTCGAGTGTTTAGTTTGATGACACATCGAGGTATACCCTATCCAATAAAAAAAGAGTTATCAAAATCGTACTACTCTGTAAAATGTTATGCGTGGTCAAACATTACAATCACTGAGTGAACAATCAATCATATATGCTTTCCTACCCTTCGGGTTGTTTTTTTTTTCAAATTATGGGACCACCTTCGGGGTATACTCTTTCCAATAAAACAAGAATTATTGAAATCGGACTACTCTGTAAAAAGTTATGCGTGGTCATACATAAAAAATAAAATATACGCGTCGACTTGAGAACCTCCGATTTTCGTCGGTTGAAAAAGCATCTCTAGTGACAGCGGGTTTATAGCGTGATTGGTCGAGTAATGCTACCATTGGAAACGTCTTTGCTAGAACGGTTTAACCATTTAACCAACTGGAAATCTCCTTGTCTCGAACTCAACAAAGGCGTCAATCAGCATAAATCTCAATACCTGTTCAGACCGTATCTAAGAATCTATGATAGTTGAAGTGCAAACTGCATCATTAATATCACTTGACGTTTTCTAATGAACCCCTATGCAGCTGATGCTGACTGAAAACCTGACAGGAACATTGACACTTGGACAATAGAGCTGAATATTCATAAACCCTAGTTGAGTTCTATATTTATGGGTTTCCCACTACTTAGTTCTGTACGCATAACTAGTAGGACTTTTTGTCCCACAGATAAATTGACCCCTGCACCAAAAGAGATAGTAGAGCATTCTAAGAATTCTTCTTCCACTTGTGGGCAAATTGAAGTGAAGAGAAAATCTAATATCTCTTTATTTCTTATTTGATAATTTATAGTTTAAAAATTGACTTGTCTAAGTGCTTATTTTCTAAGCTTAAATAAAGTTATTGACTTCTGACTTCCTCTTCGACTTCCTGGCTTGCAAAGAACTTCCAGTCCTTTTTGAACAGATAATACCTTTTAGTTTAATATAACAGAATTGTACTGCAGGAATAGAATACAGCTTATACATTATTACATACAAGAGTATATTGCGCCTGCCCCATCCTAAAACGAAGTACCTTCCACAAAATACTTGTCACTATTGACCAACACTGTGATGCAGTTAATATGTGGCGATTATGTCGTATACTCGCCACATATTAACTCTATTACAGCTAGAGTATGCAAACTGATCACACAGTTCAAAAACATAAGACACGTAGCGAAGGAAAATCAGATAAAGACCACGTATTTCGCACACTGCCAGTCCTTGTTGTCGTATTGTATAAGATCTTGGGGTGCAGCTGCAAAAACTCATCTGCTTCAGAATGCCTTCGCGTAGTGTTTTCAAATACCTAGTCAATTATGTTGGGCTTTATGCGAATCGGTATCCACAGTATATCGAAGCCAAGGCAAAGCTTTGTATCTGTAATTTAAGTGTTAGGTATTTAATAAGCCTAGCCCATCAAATGATTAATTATTATTGTGGTATTTTAAATGTATACATATATCTATCTAAGTATATAAAATTATTCTCTCTCTCACTCAAAATACAATAATATGTCTGCCAAGCGTGGTGATTTTGGCAAAATCCCCTTGTTTGGGGAAGGTAACTTCAGCAGTGGGCGTAAAATAGCTGATGAAGAGAAAGTGGATACCTTCTCTTCATCAGCACACATACCTAAGTCAGCTATTGTGAGAATATATTATTTTATATAGTATTGTACTTTTTGATTTATAATTATTATATTTTAAATAATATTACTTCCACCCTATTATATATTTTTACTGTGATTTTAACTAAATTGATGTTGGTTCTTTAAAAAATGTAAAATATATTTTCTTTATTTGTACATAATATCTTTAATTTAAATTATAGACCTAGTTATTTAAGTTTTTAGCTAATAATTTAATAATAATTCTATACTACCGTACAAGTAAGTGTCCTAGACACGATCCTAAACGTTACTCATTGGAGAACTCTGTAATATTAGGTCTGGTTTAATAAATGAATTGAATTGAATATAATTCAATTATAGAGCAAAACAAACTCTACATCCAGAAAATGTTACGATTACTAGAAACTTGCCATACAGATGTTGAAACGGCCGTTCTATATTGGCAACTGAATGAATAGAAATGTTAGTTAAATTGTAAAAACAAATATTCACATCACCTACCAATTGCATGCACTTATTGATAGACACATTGAGTTTCTGTAAGCGTTTCGAAACCAATACAATGTGTATTTTGCATGCAAATTGCAAATCGTGAGCATACGGGACACCTACGAAACACGAAACACACAGGTTCTTACTTATGCTGAACCATTAATAACCATTATTTACGATATGATTTCGCTCATTTAGATAAAGTTCCCATAGGGCTGAAGTTTTGTAGAAACCAGGCTGTGATCTAGAGTACACTGGCCTGCAAAACTAAGTATCACACTTCATTACGGATGTAAGCGGGTTAACTACGAACCTTATTTGTGTTGGACGAACACCAACGTTTCATCCCTTAACGAGGGACATCTTCAGGGTGAGTGCGGATCTAGACGCGTGCGTTCCGCATCTCCCCGAGCACTCAATGACAAATTCATTACATCCGTAATGAATTCGTCAAACTACGATAGTTTAGTAAAATATGTTTCACACTTTTAAAATTGAAATAACTTTTTAAGTATTGGTCACGTCTGGGATGACCTAGGAAGACTACAGGCCACCACCTACCACCCTCAGGGCCCTTAAACAGGCCCTGATATAAGAAAGGGAAAATATTCCATAAAATCGGAAAATAAATGTAGTTTTGCCTAGTAGTAAGTAGGCCAGTAGTGTATCGCTCACAAACAAAATGCTACCTACTGTAACAAAAAAGAAATGGAGAAAGCCCTCTTTTTTAGGAAACCCGATGACAATAAAATTTTACATGGGATTCAGTCATGCTTGAGTTATTCCTAAAACACTACAATCATAGATTGCAGTGTATGTGTAATGATTGCCAATAATTTTTCCTCTTTAAATGAATAATAGAGAATGAATAAAAGAGAGTCCATAATACTCCCTATATTTATATGGCACGGCGGGCGAAGGCCCGCCTGCGACGCAGGAGGTTGTGGGTTTGATTGCCGCCTTGGGACAAATATTTGTACGATCTGCAAATATTTGTCCCGGGTGTTCTGGGTATTTTCTGTATCTAATACAAAATATAATGTATATAATGTAATGTATTGTATTAAATATATCAGTCATCTAGTACCCATAACACAAGCTCTGATTAGCTTGGGGCTAGATGATGTTCAGCATTATTTATTTATTTATTTGATGATTCTGAATTTTACCCATACATATTTTGGGGTGCCGATATCGGCTTTCTATATGATGAGAAATATGAACAAAGGCGTGCCCTCACGCAGCTCAATTTATTTCACACGTGGAATGGTATTTTAATGTAACTTAAGTAATGTAACAATTAAGAGCTAGTCTGTATAATAAAGTTGTCGAATCGAATGCTAACCTCGGGGTTAGTTGGCCTGATTTATTTAGAGCAAAAGCCGATTTTGCTCACTGTTTTTGAGCAGCAAAGTCACGGTGACTTTGAGCGAGAGTAGTGAAAAAGTCTATTGCCCATAAAAAAAGCCTGGATGTGTCGGTAGGTTTGATCTCCCTACGGCAAATAAGTATTTTCCTTTTCTTTAATAAGTGGAGGGCACTTTTTACAAAATGAAAAAGCAAACCGTTGTTTTCTTCAAGACTTTTGCCTTCATGTCATCACTGATATTAAGCGCCGGCCTGCCAACTCCCAATTTTTCTCAGCAACAAGCACAATCGGAAAGGTCATCAGAACGTTGTTTGTGTAACAGTGGATGTCAACACATTCATTTAATTAAACTTATCAATTTTATTGATTGAGCATAATTTCCTATAATGAGGACCTGACGACTGATGATTCCATATCGAGAATTTGCAGCGATGTTATCGGAACGTGATTTGTTGGTTATTGACGAGTACATAATTAAAGGAACACTGACAATTCTAGGAGCTTCTGTTTAATGTCAATTGGAGTCATATTATTATTTAACACCGCTAAAGCCACTTCGTATGTTTTAAATTCCATTGTTAACATAAGTGCGTAGTTAATTCATTTATTCAAGAAATGTGTAGAACCATTTAGAGATTACTATTTTAGCCTAATATAATGGTCCAATTACATGACAAAAGAATCCCTCCTGTCCTTCCATTTCTTAAGGTCTTCTGCAAAAAGGTGGTTGATTACGCGTGAAGAAAAATATTGGGTTTTTACTATTTTCTAGTTTCCTAGTCCATTTAATTTAGATAGCAGTTATGAAGTTTTGCGCACATTGTAAGCCAGTTGCCAAGAACGCACGCGAAAACAAAAAATAAATTAAGAAGTAAATGAATAATGCTGACAATCCACACAGCAATATCTGGCCCCAAGCTAAGCAGAGCTTGTGTTATAGGTACTAGATGACTGATAGACTCAATACAATACACAAACCTACCATATAGATAGATATTAACTAACTACGAATCAACTGACGTTTTGGATTGTATCGACATTAAAATATTTATTACTAAAAACAGCATTATGTCAATAGATTCCAAAACTAGGTACAAGTTTTTTTTTGCAAAAACTCATAGCAAATGGCTTACAAAGTGCGCAACTCATCTCAACTAGTATTTAAATTACCAGTAGAACCTAGAAAATAGTAAAAATCCGATTTTTTTTCACTCCACCCACCATAACTCCCTATGCCCTATAAAAAACATCGAGCTCAAATGCTACTATACAGCTAAGTTTATTTGAATGTTATACTATATAAAGTAACTATATAATATTACCTTATTAACGCACCTAGATGCGATGTAACCTAGGTCAGACACATCAGAATAAGATTACCCACATAGATTAGGTTTATACTCAGAAGTGTTGTACACAAGCCCGTAATAAACTAATGCCTATTTAATAAACAAACTTCACAACCCAAGCAAAGCGCATGTCAAGGTTACCTGACATGAGTCATGTGTCATGAGTCATGACACATAGCGCATCAGATGTGGGATGATCCATTGTGTAGTGGGATCTTACGACTACAAGCTATTTAGGATAGAATTCGGGTAAGGAAGCGGAAGAATGCAATATAATCGACTGCGTGATAAATGCTAGATGACGAAATAAATAGGTACTAGCACCTGGGTCGCGATTACGGTGTGGTAAGGCACGGCATTACTGCTCAAACGTTAGCAGTTGAAACGTTAGGGTGCGCGTTCACAGGCCGGCATCGGACAACCCGCTGACAAGTGCGTGCACTGATCGGCAATCAGCAGGGCTATTTTAATTCACCGATTCGTTTCCGAATCGAATCCGGCGGATCTTTAAAACGCTATTTTGTTTTCGCCTCGGGTTGATGATCGAAAATTCGAAGCGAATCTGTTGACTAATGGCCATGTCAATGAGAAGGAGCTCTTTATTTCGATCATCAACCCGAGGCGAAAACCAAATAGCGTTTTAAAGATCCGTCGGATTCGATTCGGAAAAGAATCGGTGAATTAAAATACCCCTGCAAAATGACGTCAATTGCATTAATCGGAAAAGTTGCCTTCAAAAATCTTTGCCGGCATTGCCGACAGTCCGCTAAGTGCTGTACGGATTTGTTATGTCAATCCATTGATATTGAGTGCGGATTGTCCGATGCCGGCCTGTTAACGCGCCCCCGAACGTTTCAACTGCTAACGTTTGAGCCGTAAGGCCGTGCCTTACCACACCGTAATCGCATTCCTGTTTAATGACGACCACTTGTTTATGTCCAATGGTCCAATAAAATTACAAATGCATAATTATAACATCGTAAACTTTAGTCATTAGGAATTATTAATGTAAGTCTAATTAGGTAATATTTGGACAAGGAAGCGGACCGAATATATATTTTTTCTATGGTCTTGCATATATATCCAAATATACTAGAATAATATTACAATCTAGCCATAGATTTGACTAATTGGTAATTTGTTTTTAACTTAATTTTATAAAAACATATCACTAAGAACATATCCATCGGCACTTTTCTTACTGTCTCTATTTAATGGGAAGACACTTAGTTCATGACGTGTTCTATAAAATTAGCTCTTATGTATTTACACTTTAACTATCGCTACACTACCTCGAAAGGTTTACTTCTTTTGAACCTTCTCACTATGTCCGTCTTGTTGACCGAATATTTGATCATTATTGTTCTGTATAATTGTCGAGGTAAATTTTATTGTTAGCTACTTTTTCAAATTTGCATATTAGATATATTAGTCTCCTTTATTGCGGTTACACTAAACAAATATCACTAAGTCTCTCCCTATTAGTTGTTGTCTCTGAAAACGACTAATAAATTGTAGGTAGGGTAGGTAAGTGCCTTATCACAACCAACATATTATGAACTTAGTAATCAATAGAAGTTAAATATAAACATTTTATGTTATATCTCACATTTTAGACCCCCGCTTGACAACTATCATCACATTTAGTTGTTTTGTTTGTGTTAACACTTTATGTGGGGTAATCAAATATACCTATACAATTAATTGGATGCTTAATATTAATGCTTATTCCTTAGGTACCTACTTCTTTATCATGAAGATAATACTGTAGGAATATTTACAATTTGTTATCTTCTGTCAACTGGTAGTTATCTCTTTGTTAAAACTAAATAGGTAGGTACCAAACAAATGATTGCATGTAGGTAGTATAGGTAGCAACTATGTGAAACTCATTCTAATCTCAAAATCTAAATTCAAATTCTAACTTTTTTTTTATAAAGTGAGTTTGAATTTCTAAAAAATCTAATAATATAAAAAAAAGGGATATTATTTTTACAAATTACCCCGAGTCTGAGGGCTGACGCACTTTTAATAACAATAAAAGAGTTATTATTGCTCTCATGGCATTTTGTTTGCAAAATTTTAACAAATGACATGACGTTCGATTGAACTACGATTCGAATTGCCAGTTTGATGAAAGGTTGCCAGCTCGCTAAAATTAAATCCCCTTCACAAGGAAAAAAATTCAGGAGATTTTTAGAATAGGTTACTGTTACTAGTCTTGGTGGTAAGTGAGAATATTCTTACCATCACAATAGAAGGTCATGACATGAAACCAAGGGCTGCCTGAAATCTAATGCATACAATGACAGTCCTCGTGTCGCGAAGCAAGCAAAAATGCGCATTCATTGAACTTGACTTAGTAATATTCGTAATGTCATCGAAGCCTACTGACAGCTCAAGGTCCACCTCACACGATTGGGGCGGCGATCTGTCACCAGCCACAGATACTGTACAGTTAGTATGGAAAGTCTGGTGTACAATCGTCTTAGTTACAGAATAGTTGCCAGTTAGTTGCTACAGTACCGCCCATTCTGGCTCCCGGCGCCACACGACAGATCACAATACAACCAATTTCGCAAGCTTAGGAATGCCATATACGTTTGGCAGGTAAGGTAAACTGCAGTTTAGTCACTCACAATAGAGCTTGAAACCCTGACCCTGGACCACAGAAAACATTGATTGAACCACGAAAACATTGAATTCCAAAACGTTCACCAGTTAGTGTAAACGGTGGTTGCCGACTTTTGCAAAAATAAAAGAACAATTATTCAAATTAATTAGTGTTCAGCGACTTTCCTTGCCGTTTTTACATTACACTAAATAAATAGTAACATGCATAAATACACTGTTTAATAAGAAATAAACATGGACTTGACTTCATAACCACCAGCCAGGCGACACTATCTGAGAAAAAAATCCCGAAAGTTCCTATAAAAGTTATCACCTTACCGTGTGGTCACCCAATAAAATTAATTATTTCCAACGGAAATTCACCAAATAGGTGCGATAAATTTAGTACCTACCTACTGGGTAGTAAAATAGTCTGGTAGCAACTCAACAAGAAGATAAAAATCCCAAAATACCTTGTATGATAAAGCTATAAACTGCTTGATGAGGTGTTGACACACTTTTTAAATTCATTTGCAAAGTTTGATAACAAATTCGAGATTTGTACAGAATTCAAAAAGTCAAGATTATTGTGCATCTTTATGGCCAATTTCTTTTATAAAATTGTAGGTATAACACGCACTTGGTAGGTATTTCTGTCTGAAATGAGTAGTTGTGATTTAATTTTTTACAAAATCGTGTTCACCTACGTGGATTCCAACATTTCCAACCAAATACCCGTGGGTAGTCTGGTAAATGGGTAGGCATGCATAAGCAAATCGCAATTCAATTGAAAATCATTTAAGCTTGACCAAGTCTAGACCGCATAGACAACAGGTTGATAAAGCAGTTTGGATTTTAATAGGCAATGTCCCTCAGTTATGCTTAATATCAAAGGTTGTGGAAGCATCTAAGATGACCTAAAGGTGTGTGAACAGGTTTCATCTAATATTAAGGAGTCTACACACCAAATTAGCCACACAGCCCGGCGGGTTTGATTATCAAACCCGCCGGGCTGTGTGGCTAATTCGGCCCCAAATCTCGGCGACCAAGCCGCAAATATCAAACTTTGATATTTGCGGCTTGGTCGCCGAGATTTTTGCGGCATCTAGGAGCCGACACACCAAAGCGCCGGGTGATGTCGCCAGGTTGGTAAACATTGTCGCTGGAACGAATCAGTATCTTCAATTCACAATAATTTTTACTATTGCTACACAAACACAATAATTCATAGCTAGGTGCCTATACCTTGTCTGTTTTACACGTTCTGCTCGTTCTCGATCAGGTTTTGGCTGAAAATCTGTGTTTTTGCTTTTAAGCAAAAAAATTCAAAGAGCCACGCATATTTGTCATGCTGCAGCACACACAAACTTACCTACACTAAGTTATTTCCTAACTACTTACTTACTTTTTGAAAGTGCTCGTTTGGTTAGGCAATTAAAGCTATTGTACTTATTTTTAAAATTTGTATCTATGTAAATTGTATGTGTGTCTATGGTACCAAATATTTTTTCAATCTATCTATCGTTTGAAAAGTCTTGAACCCTCGCGGACATGCCGCCGACGTTTGTCGCAAGAAGTTGTCGGGCGCTGTTGCTGACTTTTTTTTCTACCACCCGCCTGATGAAAAGCAGAACTACCTGTGGACGCCTGCACCATCAGGGCCATGATGTTTGTGTCTGTGGCATTGCCGATTTGGTGTATAAACTTCATAAGACTATCGTATAATCTGTCTGACCGATGCGGTCGACCTTCGTTTATGCGATAACACCTAGGTATTCATTTAGAATTATTTAAGAACTAACTGAAGACGAGTTTTCTATGTCAAGATCACAACTTTGAATACAAGCTGAGCTTGTTCGTATGTACTCAAAGTGTGTAATACCTACCCATTGAGAATCCCGTTTCTTCGTTTTCGATTAAAATAGCTCTAAGCATAATGTGCCAAAAAGAAAAACACAGCAAATTAACAATTTTGTTTTATTTTCACTCTTGGCACAATTTGCATAGAGCCATTTTAATCTACTGTTGGACTATGAAATCAAAGCTTTTTTCTTCCTTTTTCGTGTAGCCACGTACAATCGAGAATCAAGAATATTTCTGGAAAACACCTAATGACGTTAAAAACATCAGTAAAAACGTACAACTTTTTGTGCAGACGCTTTTAACACATCTCAAATAGCACTTCCTTAGTGTTATCATGTTATATTAAAATGTTATGAATGCATGCAAGGTCAATCGTGGCAGTTATGCTGATGGGCTCTAGAAAAGCTGTTTTTATGCGGTCATCATGGACAATTTGAAGGCTGCAGGCTGCATGCACGACGCTATTTAATTAACGCTACTATATTATTTGTAATAATTAACGTAAGACTATTTTTTGCGTTAAAAATACACAGTTTTGGGCTATCATATACCTCTATATAACAGAATCTACTGTAAACGATTGTGAAGACTTTAATTGCAAGTTTATATCCACTCCGACGGTGACATCATTTTTTGTGGAGAAACTTCTGCAAAAATTTGTAGCTGCAAGTAATAACTAAAAGTTAATCCTAAAAAACTGCTACTTGGTCTAATAAATATTTCTATAACACACAAAATTCGCCTTTATGGACATCAGAATGAGGGATCGTCGTCCATGCCATCCGCATGTTATCGCATACTCGCCGACCATGGGGTAGGTTGCGCAAGCGACGGTCATGGGCAACCTCTTCGAGCTTCAGGGTATCCTTTTATATCAGGTATTCATTTAAGTTACATAAAAACTAAAGACTTTTCTATGTTCTATAACTAACTTTTATGCCGTGCTCATGTATTTTTATTTTATTATTTAAAACGTACACCTAAATTCAGTTCAGTTCAGTTCATTTATTTTATAATGGAATAAGTACATTACAGGTCAAAAAATTGTATAAAGCATTTTCATAATTATCTTAAATTACTTAGTTATATATAAAAGTCTTGCACCTAATATAATATAATACGACGGTTATTGTAAGGGAAAGCACTCGCTACCAACCACAAGCTATTTTCAGAATAGCTTATAATGATAATGAAAGCCTTAAATAAGTATTATGTACTTTTATGCAACAATTTAAAATTTTAATTTAAATGTTATTCAATGATCATCAGAACTATTATAAACCAAAACAGCACTTGGTATTAGAAAGGATTATTCTTTCACAGACGTTTGTTAAGGCACGGCCGACATGTTGAGCACAAGGTTTTTTTATCAGAGAATTGGAAGCTAAAACCTGCTTGGTGATGTTTTTTATAGATTCACCTTGCACAGAAAAGGTTGAAAATGATAAAACGTAATGGATGCATATTTTATACAATAGGCATATTTTTAATATAACAGCTATTGCTTAATCCAATTAGCAGATATCGAATTATAGGTACTTTTATTGACTGTAATCCGTGTATTGTTTTATGCATTTTTCAGAATAATCAAGCGACCCCCAAGCCTGTCCTAAATCATTACATATCTTATTAAAATTTATGCAGGTACTTACCTACTGATAAGCATCGTTGTGTGGTAATTATGATAACGCTACTTATATTATATTAGTTCAAAAGTATTTTAGGAAGTTTGTTAATTTGTAAGACCATTTCTGAGTTAAGTTCTATCAGCGGCGTTGTTTTCAAATTAACAGGTGTGACCTCCTTATTTTGGTGTAGTCTCAGTAGTCCGGTTACAATTAACTCAACCGGACTATGAGTCGCTCGATGTATCAGTAGTCCGGTTGAATTAAGTAACCGGACTACTGATACCTTTTTTGCAACTGTTATTTCAGTGTTGATGATACATTGCCGGCTCAATGTACTTATCGAAATATTTTCTTTTGATCAAGTGACGGCAGATGCTGGATGCGGCAAGCTGAAGACAGCGCGTTATGGCGCTCACTAGGGGGGCCTATGTCCAGCTGTGGACGAATATAGGCAATGATGATGACGATGATGATGAAGTTCATCATCAGTTAATTTTAACCGGACTACTGAGACTACACCCCTATTTTCACATACCTCCAAAATAATTACATACGTAATCAGATTTGATGAAAGATCTTAAAATCCCTTTCATAGTTAGGATAGGATCGATAACAAAAAAAAACTAAATAATAATAGTAATAATAATAATAATCCTTTCTCTGATTTGTCCGAGGAAAGTCAGAAGAAAAACTTAAGTGCATCCTTTTATCCTTTTCTGCATGACGCTGGTCGTTCGTGATAGCCGCGTGCTCGCCACGTGACATCAAAATGATAATGAGCACCAGATAACAACTAAGTATTATCTTTATCTAGATGTGTAGTTTTCCATCGTACGAGAAATTATAAGATTTAATGATACGAACATAAAGAAATGACCGAAGGATAATAATAATAATATTAATAATAATGCTGGACAATTCACACACCATTATCTAGCCCCAAGCTAAGCAGAGCTTGTGTTATGGGTACTAGATAACTGACATACTTAATACAATACACTACATAGATAGATATTTTTTATTGTACATAGAAAAAACTCAGACCAACGGAACAAATTTCTGCAGATCGTACACAAATTTGTTCCGATGAAAATCTTTGAACCACTATTTGCAACAGTCTACAGTTCGCTTTGTTGTTTTAGTTGTAAGTTAATACTAGTTGAAATTAATGGTATCTAGGTATCAAATTTATGCAATTTCTTTGAATGGTTTTAGAATAAGACCCAAAAAATTATTGGATCTTTATTTACTTTCTACGCAAGTATTAAAGTACAGTCACAGATATTATAATACTATAGTGCAGTTAACTAACACAGCTAACAGTTAACTAAAACAGCGGAACCCAAACTGTGACATATCAATATGACATACCTAAATATTTTCATGCAATTTGAAAATTACCGAAAATAAATAAATTAATGTTTATTGTGATTTATAGGATATTTTTATTATTTCTATTTATTTGTTACGTCATAGAGGTCAATCGTAATAAAGTAACGATATTGATGAATAGACAGAAGGTAGATAGATATATGTAAACAATCAATTGACGGATCCATTCAATTCAACAAGGCAGCGACCTTTCTTACAAAACAGTCAAAACAGAAGGAAGTGTTCTTGACCTACCGACTTCGACTGAATAAGCCAATAACAATCTGAGTCAGTTTTCAGACATTTCACGAGCTCAATGAGGTCACAAAACAATCGAATATTTAGTGGCAACGCACACGAGACACTCGCTTAGTCTTGTCCACTGTTGGACCTCTGTTTGACGACCTCCGTGGCGCAGCGGGCGAAGGTTGCGACGACACCTGCGGGAAGAGTTGTAGTGGTGCGAATTATACACCACATAGCCAACTGAGGATTTATTTTGAGGCTTCAGATATTTAGCAATTAAGTTAAGGAAAACATTGGTTTTTTTGGTTTAGAAAAGTATGATGATGTCACGGTCGTTGTGTCTCCAAAGAAATAAGGACTTTTCGGGTTCTTTGGAACTTTAGATAGATAGATAGATGGATAGTAAATACTTTAGTATACCACACAAGGACAGGAAACAATACAGAGAAAAAAAACTTAGAATACAGGAAGTATATAGTAAAGGGTGACCTTATCGCTGTGAACGATCTCTTTCAGGCAACCTTGGGATGGACTGGACATGAAAAAAACAAAATAGACGGTGGCACTGAATAAAGCTATTTAGATCACAGAATAGAAAATTCTAATTCCGTGATTTAGATACTTAAAGAAACCAAATATTTACACTACACTACACATACTAAAATACCTACATAGCTTAGAACTTTTCGCGTCTTGTCGAATTTTTTTTATCGTGATCATGGGAACCATCGTAACATTTCTATTTCACCACTCCTTAAGGATTCTCCCTTCGATAAGGATTCTCCTTTAAGTTCCTAACATTAAACTTAATCGTCCACGTGTTCCGTTTCGGCAAAGGTACCTACAAGTTCCAACAAACCTTTAGAATACAACTGGTACTCTCAGCCTAGTTCGTCCAAATGTCACGGCATTCGAGCAAGGGCGCCTGTGATTTCCCCATAAATTCCACCCAGATGCCACCAGAAATAGATTCCATTCATATTGTGACCTTGTAAAACTATTACATTGTAGATTTTACATCTCTACGTCAGATAATATAATCTGGCGTTACTTTGCGGAAATCCTTTGCAAAATATTAGGACAACGAATATTAATTAGTAACAATTCCACGTAAAACCATCTCTGATGAGATTCAACAAACAAGTATGTCAATTTGTGGGAGGGCGGGCGGTGCACGAGAAGTGCATTTTGTTGAATCTCAGAGAGATAAGGTTTTACGCGGAATTGTTACTAAATATTTTTTATCTATACCTACCTACCTACCTACCTACATCATGATTGTAATGAACTATTGAATTGGTATTACAGTTATTGATCCGTTCATCACTTACGAAAATCAACTTTCACTAGATGTCAGCAATGACCTATCCATTGTAAAACTACCTGCATTTAATGATTCATTGAACTGAAGTTAATAAATCACAGTTGCATGACCACTGGTTAAGTAGAGGAGCTTCTATTACATAACTAAAGTATTAAATACTGAATCAATCCATCAAATATAATCTCAGCACTGCTAACTATCAATGGTCGTATCTTTACCGAGGTAACCTAGAATGAAATTAACTTCCTTTTACTTTTCTTTTGAACCTATGGGCGTCCTTACACCTGCGTGACTATTAAATTAACAGTTAGAGCTCCAAGAGGGACATAAATTGTGGATTAGTTATCGGATAGTTCTAAAACAACCGAATAAAACATAACCAGCCTACTTGCGTAGTCGGTTAAAAAAAAGTACAGGTACTTTCGGATTTCAATTAAGAAAAATACATTAAATAAGGCTATATAAGGTTGTTTTGGTAATTGAGAACAGTATCTACAGGATTGGTTTTAAGTTTTAACGGATCCGTCGCTCGCTACTAAAGACATTGTCAGGTTTATATTTACAGGATACAGAATACTGTCAACTACATACGCCATCGCCGAAAGAAAACCTAAACCTACCATAAACCGATCCTGTAAAACAAACCGCTCTGCTGTGAATAAATGTTCAACTCATAAAGTTGGCAACATAGTTTATGCTTTGTTCTAATCGCGGAAAATTCTATCTAAAGGTCAAGAAGTGAAAAGATTCCTCGATAGCAAACATATGATCCATGACGAACATATCAGGGAGTTTATCTGTTGTCGTTTGTGGGGATGACGTGTTGAAAACGTGGTTTCTAATGGGGTGTGTGAGTGCGTCATGCAAGATCATAATTTCATCATTATTGACGTTAAGGTCATCCTCTACAATCACGTTATTTTCTGTGAGTAGGTACTTAAGTCCAATAAGTTAGACTGGCTCGTGAACATTATTGGCCAAGTAAAGCCTGTCTTAGCAAACAACACAGATCACGTTTGTGACGATGTCTCGGACAACATATGGAACGGATGAACCAAGATATGTCAGAGGCAATTTTTTTACCCACACATGCCCACACTATCTGTTTTTCATGCGTATCTATGGGGTTGGCTGAGACCACAAAGCATTGAAGTACTATTCCACAAAGCAAGAAAACGGCATCTTATTCTAATTCTAAGTGGAGGAACTCAGATCTGTACGTACGTCGCAACAAAACGGCATACTTACATAACCGATTTTGGCAAATGAGATATAAATATAATAAATAACACTCGTCTTAATTCCGGGAGTGTTCTTTATTGCATTTTTCATTTTTAAAGCATTGATGACCGAGGTATGTTTTTCCAAAAATTAATTAATTAGGTAGGTACTTATTACAAGCTGATATGAAAGGTCGACTCGGTAGTACTATGGCTACAATGACATGGAGATGGGAGGATAAATTGAAAAGATTTAAAAGTAATATTTCATGTTGACGTTAAATATTTTGAAACAAGTAGCATGCGAAATGTAAATCAAACAGCATGCTGCCAAATGTTGCAAGTTTGATTAATTGCATTCGTCATGCCCGTGTCATCTTTGAGGACGCGTTGATACGTAAAGCAGATTATTATTCGAAAAGCTTTCCATTCAACGAAATTATTATGTAGTTTAAAGTTATATAAACAGCAGTTTATAAAAAAACATTACTTTGTGTAGATAAGATGTAATTAGATATGTATGTTCAAACTCCAATTTTGTTTCGAGCTTAGGTTAGGACCAAATTACAAGCTCTGAACTTTCCTGAAGAAAATCACAAGAAATTCGATCGATTGGGTGACTTCTAAATTAGTAAAATTTACGATTTTTTAAATTTTTTGTTAGGTTCGGCTTATGAAATCGGGTTTCTTTCTAAATAAGCTTTCTGTAGGTAATCCTTCTTGAAGAAAGTATACAGAAGGCTTTGAAGTCTTTTTGAAGACCGGTTCCGAACTGCTTATCAATTCTTGTCACGATTATGATTTATTCAGCTTCAAGTCTAAGTAGGTTTTGTTGTGTTTTTTGCTTTGCAAAGTAAATACTAAAGTATCTACTTAACTTATACTTTCTACAGTCGACTAACGCGACACAAAAATACGTTGGTTTTTACCACAGATGTCTTTAGTTTTTTAGATCTGTGGTTTACTATTTACCTATTCTGCTGGGCAGTGAATGCGTGAAAGTGTAAAATCAGAGCGGCTTTTCTTTAATAGTAGCCCAATGATGAATGATGATGATGACATTAATAAAACTGATGTTAATAAATCAAAACAGTCGCTCGGACAAGCATGACGATTTCTTTTTACAATATGAGATGTTATCTTGAAGGATCGATTCTCAGTGCGATTACCATTGGCTTATGGACTCAATGGACACTCTCTTTATCTTAAGATATATATCCGATGATATCGTCTCAGACAGCTTTCAAACATTCTATGCTGTTGACAACATTGAAGCTATTGGACTTATATGGGTATACAAGATAAGGTTACCTATCTTGGGCCATGATTCTGTATGACTTATGAGATAATATGCCCAAACCGTGTTACGTCACACGTGTTCTAAACACAAACACGATTCAAAAAAGCCTTGGTATGGAATCGAAAAATTGTATTCTGCATGCCACATGACTGGTTGTCTATGCCCCGTGTTTTGTTTTTCGATTATTTTCGTTTTTTTCCGATTCCACGCCGTTGTTTTGTCGTAGATGTGTAACATGTTTGCATTTGTCATAGAGAATCACCCCCCTGTACGTAGGTCATCGAGAGAAAATGGCTTTTGTGTGTTGTGACCGAAATTAAAAATATTACTTTATAACTATGTCTATTTTTATTTTACTTTTTCCGAGTGTACATCTCTTGTAAGGAATTTTGGTTTAATTGATTTGATATGATCTGTTGATCATGCTATTTTCTGGCTGTAGCTTCGAAGCCTTGCCCGATGCCCAAAAGGTACCTACGCTGATAATAATATACTAACGTAATAAATTTAAGATCAGAAAGAGTCCTGATTCTATTAGTTCACTCGGTGTGATTTAGAATAGATGCTTGTTCGGTTTATATCCGGAAGTATAGAGGGTACATTTAAAACCTTAAATGAACGGATAATTTCATCTTTGCAATGTTGGCGCCGTGAGCCAGGTTAATAACTGGAATGGACTTCCTGTTTTCCGCAGCATAGGGACAGGAAGCAGTTTCACCGAGGGAAATCTCATAATTATAACGCGAATTATGTATTTAAATGCTATTGTGGAAATGAAAAACCTACCACAAGCCTAAACTAATTTAAAACACCCACAGTATCTATTTCAAGAAAATTAGAAATGATAATTGTAGGAAAGTACGTAGTTGTACCTAATTCTAATAAAAACTACAGCAGGCCCGAGGCGAAAGTCTCAAATATTGTATAGCGGGCGAAGGTCCGCCTGCGACGCAGGAGGTTGCGGGTTCGATTCCCGCCTCGGAACAAATTTGTGTACGATCTGCAGAAATTTGTTCCGTTGGTCTGGGTGTTTTCTATGTATAATAAAAATATCTATCTATGTAGTATATTGTATTAAGTATATCAGTTATCTAGTACCCATAACACAAGCTCTGCTTAGCTTGGGGCTAGATAATGCTGTGTGAATTGTCCAGCATTATTTATTTATTTATTTATTTATTTATTGTGTGTCAACAAGCCTATATTTTACAGTGATCCTGATGATGCCCATGATAATCCTTCGTCGGATGTTTACCAACAATCGAAGCACATTCACTCCTTCCTGCTTCTACAAATAAATAAGTAAAAGGTCGGTCAAGCGTTCTACATCCTCACTTGCCTACACCAAGTTTCGTAACAGACTTGCCGAGGGTCACCTCCTGACTTTGCATTCATAATCCGCATGGCGAATCGCAAAAGCTGAAGGACCCAGAATACATAGCAGTGGTGAATACAAAGCCATAAAGAAGGTAAGTCACTTAAATACTCCAAGGTATACAAAGGGTGCCAGGAGCGAGTCACGCACGTTGAGAGTGCATAACATTGTGCAATCGGCCTTATTTTGCACATTCATAAAAATGAAAACATTATGAAAGGTATTGCATTGCATGTTTAAATTTTTAAGCTATAAAAGTCTGGGGAAGCTCTTTTTGTTAATGACCTAGAAGGAGACTCAAGGGACCTGTAAGATTCAAACAATAACAGTTCCAAGAAATAATAGAACTAACTATAAAACTTGGGTACCACCCCGGCTAATCCAATTAATCAACGTTAATGCGAATCTCTTGTATGACTCACCCTTGCTTGTTTCATCAAAAAACAAACACTACTATACTGAATGTCAAGCGTAACGAATGCAAAATATTCAATAATAGCTTCTGCCCGCGGCTTCACGTAGCTTAAATAAAGCACACTTCAATTCAAAAATGTCGCTCTACCATGTAGAGCAACATTTTTTAATCGATCCACCAGTAGTTCCGGAGATTACCCATTTCAAAAATACTTAAAATTAAACTTAACCTCTTTTTAAACGTAAAGTCACGTTAACGGAAAGTCGTGAAAGGAGTCATGCCCTCGATTTAGAAGAAAACAATAACTGCATTTTTTTATCTTTTGCTTTTAAAGGAAATCGAGATGAGTATTATAAGTAATTTGTAAAAATTTGATTTTTCCTTGTATTTTTTGGTAATACATTTCTTTGTAAAGATTGATCCTTATCAGAGTTATTCCGTGATCATGGCGCATGAAACTGTGCCGAAATATTGGAAAGCTCAAAAAACTCAAATCATGGTAAATATCCCGTTATAAATGACTTTAGTGTTAATAACCATGATGGATTTAAAAGTTTTATTGATCCTTATCAGCATAAAAATTCATTATTCATAAATAATATATGTCTTTTTTTTTAATCATTCGTGTCGATTTCCGTCATAAGTAAAAGGTTTAAAAAAAAAATATATGCAGTTATTGTTTTCTTATAAATCGAGGGCATGTCTCCTTTCACGACTTTTCTCTCACTCTCGTGGTTTCGGACTTGGCCATCACCGCCCTTCTCAAAAACCCACCCTGTATACGACGTTGTGTCTAAAATGACCATGTAGAAAACTACAAACAAACTAACATCGAGATTCTAAAAACATATATTTAGAGAATAAAGTAATTTATTCAAAAGCACAGTTTAAAGGAGTGCGCTTCAAGAGAGGTCAAGCAAAGTTCACAAGCATTCTAGACACCGCCCGGCTGGATCCCACTGCGATGTGGCACGCCTTGGACAGAAACTAATCAAAATAGAGCTTAGATATGAAACTAGCAGCTCGATCTGTAACACAGCGCACGGCGGACGGCGTGACGTCACGCACGCTGCACTCAAGTACAGAAAGATACTCGAAATAAAATCTTGCTTGCTCTATATATTTTTTTTTGTTTCTTTATAGTTCCCGAATGCCTATATCCAGTAGTGGGTAAAATCCGGCTGCCGCATGATGATGACGAATTACACAAAAATAAGCATTCATATTTTATCCTTTTCCAGCCAAACGAAGAAGGATTCAATGAAGTGTAGATTTAAGTTCGTAAGACACAAATAATCTCAAACCTAAGCTTCTATTTATACAGTCATAAAATGGCAATACAGACAGGCTCTATCGAATTTCGTTTGAATTTGATTTCGCTTCTACACAAATTGGCAATACTTATATTTGTTTTTTTAGGTATTGTGAAAATACATTAAAATTAAATGTGCACTGTCTGTTGAGTAACTCTAGATAAATGATGAGATTACAGGCTTTGTTTGAAGTTGCCGCAATGCTTGGGAACTACTGAAAGCGCCAAAATTTACTACCTACGATAAAAATATAAAACTTTTGCTATGATGCAGTAGAATAAAGAAAAATACTTAGTTATTAAAATGTATTACGATAGCCGCACCTACATATCTACAATTTCGTGATGTTCAAAGTTCGTTTAAATTTGGTGCCAAAAATACGACATTGATTACATATGCGTTTACTTATCTTTGTTATTATTCTAGAAGATTCGTATAAAGGTGAATACTGACTAGCGTTACATACAGGACTTAATGTAACATGTTACAGAATGAGCGTTTGTGCAAGCTGTACGTGGAAAAAGGGCGCTCGAAACGAGCAACGAGACAGATGCTCCCTGCGAATGGGAATTACGCCCCGTAACATAATATGGGTCCCAGAGAATCCCTGCGTGATAAATTCAAAGAAATAAACAATATGACATTACCATGCCAATATATTTATGAAAACTTGTTGTACACTCATAGAAATATAAATCTATTCCCTAAAAATAGCGACATATATAATATAAATACTAGAAATAAGAATAAACTCGATGTGTTCACAACTAGGCTACTTAAGATAAATGTATCTTTTAAAGGGATTGCCCTTCAAAAGATACATACGCTTCTACAACAAAACTCCAAGTGAGTTGCAAAAGTTATCAATAAATAAATTCAAACAAATTGTCAGAAAAATCATTTGTAAAAAGGCTTACTACAAAATATCAGATTATCTAGAGGATAAAAAAGCTTGGGACGAGTTTTGCTCCAGCTCGAAATATAACAACTAATAGGCTAAAGGTTTCTTCGTCACTTCTTTACTTTAGTCTACATACCGAAGCGACAAAAATCAAAAATATCTCTTTATTTCCGTGTCAGTGTTTAGTTTTATAATTTGACCTTTTCTAAATGTACATTTATTGTATTTATGGAAATAAAGAGTTTTTGATTTGATTTGATAAAGCATTTTAAAATAATAATTTTGTAGTAATAAGTGTTATGTATGTACCTAAATAAATTTTTATTTTTTTAATGTACACAAATATTATTCGTAAAGATCTCTGTAATTTTGTATATAATACAAAATACTTAATTTAGTCCTTATCTTAAGTCCGAGATTACGATATATTGCCATACCCTACCTGACAGGGAATATTAACAATTACAAAACTTTGTAATATTTTTGTTTTGTAATAAAAATACTGAATACTGTACACTAACACCGGTCAGTACCAGGCTTTAAGCCTTGTTTATGTTGTATTTTATCTGAATGCGACCCGTACAAAATTACCTTGTACCTATCGATGTAAGTAAAATTCGGGAGATTGGGCACTAACTTCTAGAAAGTGGAATGCTCAAATTAGGTCCAATTAGGTCCTCAGTCATAGTCGGACCGGCGCCGCGGGCGTTCGTGTTTCGCGTGCTTATTGTTGTCTCGGTCGCTCTTCGGTCTAGGTACGTCTTCCATCTTTGTTGTTCATTACGTAGGTATATTTCAAAAGATTGGAAATAGGGTTTCTTTGCGTTTAGTTGTAACACAACACAGGCCATTTGTTGAGTTAACGTACCATATCTACGGAATTTTACTTATATCTATGCCTGGTCATGATCGAGTATTCTAGAAATCAACATACAAGTGCGATAAAAATGAAATTGTATCACAAGGTGGAGTCTTATAGGTTCTTAATTATGCAGTAGGTTATTGGCATTTCATATCTCCAGACGAAGTTGATATAAATTAGGTAGGTATTTGTTATCAGTTCGTTCATTGTCACTAGCTATTGATTGAAGAGTATTGTAGTCATGTAGACATACCAACTTATTAATAGGCAGGCGAGATAAATGGACCTCGGTACATAATTATTAGGTAGTGTCGGCGTGATGCGCGGTCAAAAAACAAACAGACAGATAGACAAAAATGAAAAAAATAACAGTTTTGACTTCAGTATCGATAATAAAGTGACCTTCAAAATATTTATATATATTCTTCAATACCTATACAGAATAGGACCTGTTACAGTTTTATTATTATAAGTACAGATAGGTATTTTATGGACCTTTCTTTTCTTGGACCCACGTTTTCTTTTGCTTCTACTTCCTTAGGAACTAATTGATTTCTTCCTAAAGTAGGTAAGTACCTACTTACTAGGTAATATATATCAATTCCCTAGTTCGAAAAAATTACTAGGTGGTTTATTTTTGTAAGGTAGGTAAAATCTGTATAATATAATATGTAGTATGCCTTAATGTATTCACTGCCCAGGATCGCCGCCACGACGACATGGGGATCGAGAGGCACGGCTGCGTCTTGGGCAATGAAAGTGTTAACTTACAGCTATATAAATATTATTCTGTTGCAATGTGAAAACCTACTCATGACTTAGATAGTGATATCGTTTGAGTTTTATAATTATTATTTATTATTTAGTTTTTTTTCTATATTTGAGCCGTTTGGGGTAGAAACCCTTGGTCCTTGGGGTCCTGGGGCACACGCAATTTATAAAGATCTTACCAAACTTCTTATAGAGTCCACAGGTGATCGGAATGCTGGCTTCTAAAGTTTTTAAAACTTACGCGATCAGAACACATTATTATAATTATTCACGATGTGTCGTCCTAGTGTGCAGATGGACATTCCTATTTCTGAAGAACAAGTGAGGGTAGCTGCAAATAATGCTGCCTCCGCTTCGCAGAGGCGGTAGCTCCAGTACTCCAGTCATCCCGTGACCACGACAGAGTGTAAATCTGTTGAAACGTCGAGAAAAATAGGTAAATATACGCGATAAATACCCATGAATAATTATAATAATGCTGGCTTCTATTTCGGTCAATGAATTAGCATTGCCATTCAACGCGGCAACGCTGCCAGCATTCTGGGCACTCTGCCTTCTGGTGACGGCTTAGATTTTTAAGAAATAGATATAAGTGTATATATTATTAGTTGTAATTGTTTTATTCTGTTACTGTAATTATCTATAATTTCTGATAAATAGACAGGAAACAAATTGGCAATTTGTAAAAGAAAATCAGGTGAATATGCATACAAGTGATATCGTGAAGTAAAGTCGTAAAGTGATAGGTATCTAGGTGGCCGTGAAGACAGAGAAATGAAAACAAAACATAAAAGAAGTGATCACGCCAGAAATTGCCAGTTGCCAAACTTAATCGTCTGAAGAATAGCCAGTGGCCAGCCCACTGACTTTTAACTGAATAGTTATCATTGTGTAACGAAAGGTTAGTAAGTAGCCGAGTTACGTGATTCGGAAGAAGACATGTGTTGTGTGCTCATCAATCTTTATATTTACGAACACACAAAAGATTACACGGTCGATTTGTGTAGGTATTGACAGAGTTGCCAGTATGGGTTTGCACAAGACCAAAACGGAAAAGTTTTCGTTTACTACCATTGCATTGACCTGTCAAAGTTGTTCTGCGAAAATGCAACAAATCACTCAAACAAAAACCATTCAAAAACTATAATCGAGATCATACAAAACAATTCGATCGCTGTCATATTATGAAAAGCAGTTCTTCTATGCGGTATGCGGTAAATAAGGCGGTAAGTAAGTAAGGCTAAATAAGTGGAAGACAACGAAAATTTTATAGTGTTCGTAAACTATGCAAAGCTGGTTTTTATATCTCAGATTCTCCTACTGCTAATAATATAAATAAATAAAAATAAATAATGCTGGACAATTCACACAGCATTATCTAGCCCCAAGCTAAGCAGAGCTTGTGTTATGGGTACTAGATAACTGATATACTTAATACAATACACTACATAGATAGATATTTTTTATTATACATAGAAAACACCCAGACCAACTGAACAAATTTCTGCAGATCGTACACAAATTTGTTCCGAGGCGGGAATCGAACCCGCAACCTCCTGCGTCGCAGGCGGACCTTCGCCCGCTGCGCCACGGAGGTCGTCAATATATTGCGCATCAAGCCCTTTCGCCCCAAAAAATAAAAGACGGAAGCTAACGCGATTGTCATCTTCTCTGTTCTGTCTGAGAGTGTGTACACAGTGTGTAGTCTGTGTCTAACAAGATCGTGCTGGTATCGATATGGATCAGTTGAGCTACTTGTAGAACTATTGTAATATTGGTTCTAATTTTTTTTTTATAATTTGAATGTAATTTTCTTTTTTAATAAAGAAAACGAATTATATTGTTTCGAATTCGAAATTGAAAATGAATAATTTTTGTTCAGACCTCCACAAAATGAGCCACTGAAAATCCAATGAAAATGGTAACATTTATATTTTTTTTCCTTTCGGTTTTCATTTGTTTTCTGAAAGGCTACTTATAAAATTGTGATAATTATTTTCGGTAGTCTTCCTTGTTCTTTTCCTTCTTGTTCTTGTCCAGACTAGACAAGCACTGAGGAGACAGCTGGACGAAGCAACGTTGAGCTATATTATTTTCAGGCTGCCTTGCGAGGCCGGTCACCCAGTCCAATTACTAAACTTATTATAAAAGTTAGAGCTCATTATATCGATGGTAGAGTGCCAAAAAACATCAAGAACTCTTCTATCACTTATAAATCCAACGCCAATAGATGACTGATGAACTAATTTACTTTACAAATAGTATATGCAGGTCATGTAATCGCTATCCACATGTGAAAGAACACTCGGTATAAAGCAATCATAGAGTTTGACCGTCCCAGTTTTTGTTCAAACACAAATTGCTTATTGCGGCTGACTTGTGGTCTTACTATTACGTTTTATTACCGAAATTACGAATATAACAACATAATAGATTGTTTGTTATTTTCTTATATGTTAGAACTTTTTACTGTAATTATAATTAGCGGTCCTTGACCGAAGTTTACTATATTGCCTAAGTTCATCAAAATCCGTGGACTCAGTCCCCAGACCCCCCAAAAGTCGTTAGCTAAATTATTGCATTTAGCAACAAATGCGTAACATTCTCTCTCCAAAATACGCAATCTTTTGTTCCGTTTCGTTTTTTTTTTGTGCAAATTCGGTGTACCAATTCGAGTACACCGATTGGCGGAAACGAAACACGCATTTTTGTGTTTCTGAATCGAAATAGGCTCCCATGACCTTTAGGTTCACATGGTGGAAGAAGACACCTTTTACTACCTACATATGTTAGAGTTAATTATTTTTTAGTTTTTTATGTATGTTGTAACATGAATCAAAAAATTACTTTTCTATCTTTTATTTTATCAGTTTATTATGATTATAATCTTGTACTTATTTTTAGTATAGTTTGAGAATGCCCTTATACAGCAGCATACTTACGTACCTTCTAATTAATTTTTTTTTTTTTGACTCGGACTAATTATTTTTATTTTATTTTTCAGTCATGTCTGTCTGTTTTTTTTTCCATTATAGCTTATGATGTTTCCGATAACAAAGTACCTATGTGTGTTATTGTTATAATTATAATACTTAAATATAGAATGGGTACATACATAGGGTATTAAATAGAAAAACTGCAATAGTGTCGGAACTGAAATAGTTTCCTAATAAGCGTAACATACTGTCTAATATAACTAGAGCTACCTAGATAAGATAAAGTTTACTTAGTAAGACAAACAGACAGAGTCACACATATTAGAATAGGATATTACGTCCATGTCACTGGGGGACAAGAGGATATCGAGACAGATAACCCAGATAGGAGGGGCATGTGATAGTGTATCATCAGTGGAAAATATACGACGCAATTTTGTATAGAGTTCTTCAAGACAAGTGTGTCTTTTGGACTTCGTGGTGAAACATATATGGCCACATCGTCACTACCAATAGTTGAGATTGTGGTGAAGCGAAGGTCTTCCCTTTGACTTTCATCCTATCAAACTTAAAAAAATTAAGTTGTAATATTTATGAGTTAAGCCCCGTTTTATAAAAGTTTGCTCAGTCAAGCGTTACTCAAGTATATATCGATGGCCGAGCAATCTTAAGTAGGTAAATCCCTTAGAATACTAACTTCTGCCCGCGTTTACTAATAAGTGCTTACTTATCAGGATTAAACGTAGGTAGGTAGCGATAAGGCCGCCCTTTGTACATTAAATTGTTTTTGTCTACTGTAATTTTTGATTATTGGGTATGCAATGAAGAATATTTGTAACGATTGTAGTCTATACTATCATGTGTCTATCTTTAGTCACCTATGGCATTCAGAAATATATATATTCTTCCAATATTACATATACTCAACAGTATATAATGTATAATCTATTTTAATATTCTTATAGCAAACCAAGTGATATACTCGCTGGCCAACTTTAAACGATTATTGTGGGTATTATACATCTTACGATTCCTTGAATTGGCTACATATATGTTACCACATAATGTATAACCTACTGGTCAAGGCTTTAGGTGCCGAATATCTATCTTAAATCCACCAAGTGGAAAAACAAATAAAGCACTCATCAATCATTTGTTTTTGTTGTTATTCATTCGAATCAATTAAGTATTCAATTGACGTGTACAAACTTTTGATAAAAAACGATCAAAGTCTATTTCAATTGCGAAAATATTTTGTTACATAAACCAATCTATTCGATATAATAAACAACATAAAATGTAATATCTTATTTTCTGTTCGTTATCAAAAGCCTAAAGATTCATCAAATCGAAATCCAGACAAATTAATAATATTGAACTGATATATCATAAGTGTTGGGCATTCAATCAAACTGACTGCGAATAATCTGAATGAATCGATTTCTTTTAAATAAACATAACTTCCGTATTTTTATGTTATGTTATTTGATTGATTGTAACGATTAGTCAGGGAAAATGTCAGACGCGACTTATAAAAGCACAGCTTTCAGCGTGATCGCTCAGCTATTCGGTGTTCTTGCTACGACGTAGCAGCGTAGCGGTTTTGCTACGATTCGATGCGCCAAACCTTTTTTACACCATTAAGCCGGCTTTTCACTATGGGATATAATATAAATTACATCTTGAGCTGTATATTACATCCCGCGATTGCTATTCACACTGTAAGATATATATTTTGGAACACACATGATCAGTTTACACGTCTGCACACGAACGCCAACATTCAAACGGAGGGCGGGGGAGGCGCGGTGTCCGGGGACGAGAGGTAAAATATACACCTTCAAATGACCTTCAAATATCGCTCACTCGGTCGAAAAAATATTTATAGTTTGGGATGTAATATATATTAAAGCACAATGTAAACGGTCTCGTACAAAATGTATGGCGAGCGATAAAATATGATATCTCAAGATGTAATATATATTATATTATATCCTATAGTCAAAAGCCGGCTTTATTGGCTATATGCTCTATTCAAATGTTATACGATATGGATATGGTGAGTAATTTAAAAGTAATTTGCTTAGTAACGAATTACATGGTTGTAACTTTTGGATTCCGATTATGCCCGCAGTAGTTTTTAGTGAAAATATGTAGCAGACACCATCGCCCTCCTCGCAAACAGGGTGTTATTATTTTTACATAACATAATTTTTAAGATCAGAACACCTATATCAAAAAAAACAGAAGAGGTTGTCTTATCGAATAGGAATAGTAGTAGTCAGCTTAACTATTAATAAAAAAAAAATAGCGTTTGCAAAGGCGTAGCTTCAGTCGCATGTCGCTTAAAAAAGTCGCGTCCAATAAATTCTTGGACATCGTAGAAAGGAGTAACGTAATTGAGATATCAAGAAATTCCACAAACTGGTAAAAGTGAGTGAGACATACCTGTCAGTCTAGGTTCAGTTATTTGAAAAAAGTCTGCTATAAACCAGCTTGCCTACATGTGGTCACAAATATTTTTATCGCCTTTAGTTTGTACAAAATAATGAGCTTCTTATCAAAGTTACTAAAATAAGCATGAAGATAGTACATATTTTGTTAATATTGAGTTTACCGGTTAGCAACTGAGATTAACACTTTTTTGTTGATGAATTACATTAGAGAAGGACGGACCAACAAAGTAGGTACCTTTTTTATATGTACTTAGTAGGCAGAGCCAAATTTATGGGATGTTATGAAATGTAAACTAATTTGACGGCACTGAAAATGTTTAGTGGTATTTTAGTAAGTACTGTCCATTAAGTTTATTTTATATGCATCAATTGAGCTACCTGTAGATTGTCTGCAGTTCGCTCAATTGTTTCAATTGTATATACTAGTTCTAATTTTTTTATATTATTGATTGTAATTTTGTACAATTGACACCGATTACAAAATGTTTGTTTTTGTAATAAAAAAATCAAATTATTAAGAAGCAAGTTAATATAAACAAGTGAACCCGTATAGTTTGAAACAAAAACAGCTTTATGTCTTCTTGATGATAAGTTCTTGTCCAAGGAGGTTGGTACCACCGAACTTGCGCAGATAAATGAGACACGTGACTTGTTCACGTGTTTTATTTGGTAAGTGATAAGGAATTTTGAACTAAGGGTTAAGATTTTTCTAGTCTTGATTAAAAATGGGTGTCTACACAACTGAAAGAAGCTTTTAGTTTGCATCATGCCTGTTATTTTTAATCCTAGACAAAAAGGAGTGTTCTATGTTAGATATTATGTGTCTATCAGTGTCTATCTGTCTGTTTGTGTGTGTGTGTGTGTTACCTTAACTCCCAAACAAATTGATCGTTTCATTTTTGTTTACCTACATGTTCTAAAGTCTTCATTGCTCTGTTTTATTAAATACTGTTCTAAGCAGCACTATCCTGTGCCAAAGACTGTTGCAATTGAACCCCGAGGCTAGGAACGAAGAGAGACATTTACTGACCGTGACATTTACGTTAAAAAGAATCTTAATTAGTTCACACCATTAACAACAAAACGGTTCTAAGCAACGTGAAAGGCCTGGGATTAACACTTAGGACCACATCTTCTCCTGTACCAGAGACTGTTCCGATTTAACCCCAAGGTAAGGAACGAAGAGAGTCATTTGCTGATCAACCTTGACCATTACGTTAAGGCGCTACCCCGACCCAAATCAGCGCCCTCACCTTTTTCATCCTATTATCCTGTTAAACATAGGAATTTTCGAAAATCGATTGGCCCGATTGTGATGCCTATTATAAGCTTTTTTAATGCCTCTGTAAAAGTTTTATTTTGTATACTTTAAGCAGAGATGCGATGTTGCTCTTTTTGGCCACCGTGGTGGCAAAAAAGAGCAACTTTGCATCTCTGCCTACACTATCCAAACTAAAACTTTCAAAGAGGCATTAAAAATAAGCTTATGATAGGTATCACAAACAGGCCAATCGATTTTTGAAAATTCCTTCGTTGAACAGAATAATAAGATAAAATAGGTGGTGCTGATTCGGGTCGGAGTAGCTTAAGAAGAACCTATATGAATTCACACCATTACCAATCTGGCTAGGTACCGTGTCGTGTAAAGCCGTGCCCATCTGGTAATTGGTTGCATCAAGGCCTAATGCATCTTATCCCGTGAGAAGGCGCGCTATGAGCAATTTGCTCACACTAAAATTTAATGTAGGAGTTTTTGGTGATCCAAATTTCATGGCACCCCGAGCGCCTAGGTACCTTCCTAACTATTCAACCCCTCTCCCCTCGCGTAACTCAAGTGCTGCTCAGTCTCGCTGCCAATGCGCAGTGAAGCATTTGTGGAGGCCCCGCACCATCGCGCGGCACTTTGCTCATCGCGCGCCCATCCACGTAAGTTATTTTTTTACATACCAAAAAATGTTTTTATATTTTTCTCGTGTTTTATTCTGTTGATTTGTATTAAAATTGATTATTATTAATTACGTAGGTACTATGAAGTCATATTTTAGTGCTATTTTATTTTGCTTTCAGTTACAACACACAATACATAAAAAATGGACGATCTAAATATTGCACAAAATCATCGAATTCTACTACACATATTTCATGGCGGATTTGCATGGAGAACATATTTTCGGATCTAAAGTTCCTAATAAAGCGATTCGTGCCGATTTCTACGGCACCTGCAGAACCTAGGCTAAGTAGATTCTGTGCGATAATATGTCCTAGACGTAAGAACAAACGATCAAAAAAAAAAGCATGCACTTCATGCAAGCAATTACTCTGCACCGAGCACATAACGTATATGTGTACAACGTGTTTTGAGAGGCACACTTGTCTTGATCTCATGGAAGAGTGAAACTTTTAAGTTATATAACACAAAAAAAAATTATTATGATTTTTTTGAGGACTTCCAAAGTCAGTAGATCAAAAATTAGTTAATTGGTTATTTGCGGTAGAAGTTGCATTAATGTTTCATAGTTTTAATTAAAACCCCTGTTTACGTATAAAATAAATGCTGTTTTATTATTTATGATCCCATTTATAGCCAAAAATACTAATTTTGTAGAAATATAAGCATTTAAAGTAGTGTGAGCAATTTGCTCGCGCGCGCCTATCCATGTAACAAAATTAGGCGCGCCTTCTCACGGGTTATAAATCAAATCATTTTTGGATTATTGATGGCTTAATTGGATCGTTCTCACGCAGTTTTGTAGGTCACTCTTATGTAACTTGAAACGTACATAACCTTACTTCAGATTTTTCTTGGTTCCCTTAGACCTGATTTTATTCTCGACAAAGAGTTTTTATAAGTTTATTCATTCTATGTCAGTCAAAAGGTCCCGATATAAATAAAATTTTGTATAAATATTTTAGTATTAATAAAACGAAAGTTTTTATTTTCTGGCAGGGGAAAGCCTCTACCTATAGTCTCTACTCTATTAGTACAAAATTTACCGAAAAAAAATATCGCATCAAATCGCGCGACACAAGACGCACTTCAAAATTGCGACTGTGGGGTAGGGTGGAGCGAGATTTTTTTTTTTACATTTGCACTTTTGAATACCGCCTAAAAGTTGCATCTTATTACAAAGGTTACGAAAAAAAATAAAATAAAAATATTGCAACCCTTTTTCAGCCCTCTACTGCCCTTTGAAAATTTCAAAATAATGTAAAAATAGGACTAAATAATAAAAATCGTTATTAAACATTTAACTGCTTTTTTATGTTGAATAACATATTTTCGTATCTCTAAATATAATATACGTCATATATAATAATTTGTATATCATTCTAAGCTTGTTATGAAGCCAAACGATACGTTAACAAACGGGCCGATTTTAAACAAAATTCATCGATTGATATCAGTCGGTGCGTAGCTTTGCAACTTGAATTGTTGACATTAGAATACCTATTTCGAATTCGAGTTACCTATGTTTCAAACTACCCTCGTCTTATGAATTTATTTTATTTATTTATTTATTTAAAAGTTAAGCTCGTAGTTGCGTGATCTGATTATGCTAAACACAAAATAACGTCAAAAATAACGTCAAGAACTCGAAGTGAAATAGACTGTCCTATTTATGGATCTCCTTGTTTGTTTAGTGAATCAATATTACCAACGATGGCTGATGTTTTAAAACATTTGTTGTTTATCAGGAACTAATAGAAAAGTGAGAAAAATGGTTAACAACCCGCCATTTCTGAACTTTTTGAGATTGCAATAAATGATTTGATCGAAGTTTGGAGGAAAGCTTCTTTTCTTGTTGTTACCATACAGCCTGTAAAACAATTATTACAGTGCTGTTATGTTATGATAAGTATTTACATTTTATTCGCTTTCCAAAATCAAAACAAACTGATAACTTTAAAAAAACAAAGCTACAGCAATGGAAAACTGAATACATAAAAGGACTTTTTGATATTTGTGCTTGTGATTTTAACACTTGTAATTGTCCAAAAGAAAAGAGAGTGTACCTGTGTTAGAAAGAGCATTTTTTGCTCAGCCCAAATATCTGTTATTGGTTATGCTGTTCGATGAAAAAAATTATATCAGAGAACCGGGCTTGAGACGAATAATCGCAGCTAGAAAAAATCTAAGGCCTGGTGTTCGAATATTCAAAACTCCGAAGTTGAACTTTAATGCCAGCGACTATACTGATATGATTATATGGGGTGAGTCGCAAGTCACATCCCTTCCAATGTTATACAAAGTCAGAGACAAAGAGTTGGAAGATTTACTTGAAGCACAGCCACATATTATCTTGTAGTTTCTGGATTTTCCTTGATATACTCAAGCAGTTGGGCGATGTGTTAAAATGGTGACTGAGGCATCGATGACTGTGTCTGGTGAGAAAGCCAGAGATGGATTCATTTGAAGTAAAATACAATCGCGGGCGATAATGCCATCGTTCGAAACCATACAATATTTTAATGTTTCAAAGAAAACCTAAAAACGCACAATTTCGTAATTTTTAAATATTGTTTTTATTTGTTGGAAGCAGAGTATTTTAAATAAAACTTTTGTTATCATATAATTGATGTTTTATTTACACTACCGCTTTAAAATACATCGTAATTTATAGTTGTGTTAAGTAGTAGACAGATTTTAGAAAGTTACGTAAAAAGAAAATATTTCAAATTTCAAACGACGGTAGAGGGCTAAAAAGTATATTTAAAAAATTAAATAAAAATATACTTGTTATTGTCTTGCCCCTATGCAACTTTTAGCAGGTATTCGAAGTCGATTACGTTACTTTTTTTTTCTTTCATACATTGACGCTCCACCCTACTGTGGGGGCTTTATTGTAATGTTTGATGAAAATCCGTGAAGCCGATCTTGTCTTATTCACTAGTCTATATAACCGAGTATCAAAGTAACATCAAAAAGAATAATAAATAAAATAAATAATGCTGGATAATTCTCACAGCATTATCTAGCCCCAAGCTAAGCAGAGCTTGTGTTATGGGTACTAGATAACTGATATACTTAATACTAGATATATATTTTTTATTATAAATAGAAAACACCCAGACCAACGGAACAAATTTCTGCAGATCGTACACAAATTTGTCCCGAGGCGGGAATAAATGTTAATTAGCTTGCAATTATTTTAAATACCTAGAATATAAGTTTTACCTGTATGTATATGCTTTTAGTTGCATCGATTTATTATTTTCCATATTCCCCAAATCAACTTTTTAAAACCTTGTTTTTGTCATTCCATTCGTCTTAAGGACCCACAAGTCACGAAACTATTTGCACCCATATCTCAGTCGATACTTGACATATTTTGCAAACCTATTAATTACCAGTCGGGTGTAACTAACTCTATTGTATTCTAATTTATTCGCCTGTTTCAGAACGAAGGCTGATATCGTCACGATCTCAAGGGACAAAGTTTATCATCCATTTGTATGAGGTAGTTAGCTACATATCGAATTGACAAGGATATGATTGAGTTGTAAACATTCTTCCGCAGTCCAGAAATAACTTCACGATTTACTACATGATATGATAACATTAGTAATACTATAGGGAAATATCATTTACGATAAAAAGTAGGGCGGGCGGATTAACACACACATCCACAGTCTAAACTGGTACAATGCTGAACGCAAGCTTTCCCTTAACAGAAGAAGAAGAATGAAAGAAAGAAAATCCATTTATTTGAACCAAATACATACAAATATGAAAAGATATAAAAAATACATAAAAGGGGCCAAAAAGGTCCCTGTCTCTGCATTATGCCGCTACAAGCCACAGCGAGTAGCGGTGCTGATTTTCAGACAGGGCCTAGTGTGGTGGCACAAAGATGGTAAAAATATTAACATACAATTAATACACAAACAGACAAGAGAGGTTACATACAACACAGGAAAGAATGAGAGAAAAAAGAAAAGAAAACAGAAAAAGATAAGTGTAAAATTAAGTTCTAAGATTAGACAAACTATAGACTTTTGTATTTCTTGGTCGGTTAGAGCTTGTCTCACCGTCTGTTAGCTGGCCTAATTTATTAAAGAATTTATTAACAAACGTTTTATTGGCTTTTATCATATGTGGACCTATAATCCTCATGCTGGGCAAGGGGGTTGGGAACTGCATTTCAGTTCTTATTATAAAATATCAGATTATCTAGAGGATAAAAAAACTAAGGACGGGTTTTGCTCCAACTCGTAAAATAACAACTAACAGGCTAAAGGTTTCTTCGTCGCTTCTTTACTTTAGTCTACATACCGAAGCGACAGAAATCAAAAATATCAATTTTGATTTCTGACTTAAACAGTGTTTGATTTTTTAATTTGAGTGTACATTTATTGTATTTATGGAAATTTTTGATTTTGAGTGGTAAAATTGTTCTGCAGGCTGCGCTGCTGCACAGCTCTCGGGGGCGGGCGGGCGTATTGTTCATTAGATCATTAGTTATTTGAAGTACTTGCACTTCTGCAAGTTTACCAAATTCACATACATTACCATTGCTTCGTTAGTCACGTCGCGCATGATTTTTTTCTAGACTGTACTAAAGTTTAACAAAATAGATGGCAGATAATAAGAAAAATTATGCACAGGGTTTTTTGTAAGATTCATCCATCTACATCATTTTAATAAGCTTGCTTCAATAAACTTGCCATAAGTGTTTTGCTAATCAATACCTGACAACCTGTCGAGTCTTGACAGGAAAATAGACCCCAGTCACGTTTTTGCTATTATATTTTTCAATGCCAGATTCACTTTGGTTCAATTTAAATATGAGGAATCCGTATCGACTTTGATGTTTGCGACCATGACATTTTATTTAGGCATTTTTGCCCTGGGAAGTGATTGCCCTTATGCATTTTCAAATGTTTGCTGTACCAAACATTAAGTAGGAAGGTGCATACTGCGATGGTACTTCCTACTTCAGTAACTCCAGCCAGCGTCTTGGGGATGCTTCCAATTTATATCGATATGGACTAGTTGAGCTACGTTAAGATTGTCTGCAACAGTCTGCAGTTAGATGAACTGTTTCAAATGTACTGTTTGTAAAATACTGTTCTATTCTTTTATTATATTTTTCTTTGATAATAAACTACTCTCCTGTAACAGTTTCAAATTTAATTGGTACTGTTTTTATTCTTAAATTGTAATTTTCTTTGTTAATAAACTATTATCTCCCATAACTCAATTAAGAGTGCTAGTGTATTCTTTTTCACTTCTTCCACTAGTGGATAAAAAAATGAGGTGAAGATAAAATCAAAAGTTCTTAACACATGGGGGGGGCGCTTACGACTGGTATTGATATGGATCAGTTTAGCTAGGTACCTGTAGATTGTTTGCCACAGTCTGCAGTTAACTCAATCGATTCAATTGTTACTAGTTCTAATTTATTTCTATTATTTGATTGTAGTTTTCTTCATAAGTTTCTCAACCCTTTATTTCTTATTTGGTAATAATTTATAGTTTAAATTCGACTTGTCTGAGTGTTTATTTTGTAAGCCTAAATAAAGTTATTGGTTTCTGATTTCTGAACTCAATAGCACAGGAATCTCCAGTTCTCTGTGTGCCACTGAATTTAATTCCGGTAAAGATATTTTTAAGACGCACTTCCAATAGTTCCTTGACTCATATCCGTTAAAAGGTTGTTTACGCGCAGTTTACAAAGAAATCGAAAGCTATATATGAAACCTTGACCTGCGGCGGATCGAACCCGTTTTGAATGAGAAGTAACTGATTTAATCTGTGACCGCGATGCGATCATCTTTTATAGATAACGTAAGATGAAAAATGCTTATTATGTTGATTTGTTATTCATTCTATCAAACTGCGGGGTAGTTGAAACACAGCCTACCTATATGCATACAGTCGTTCGTCGAAGGCATTTTGACGTGGTTATGACAGAGCAATCGTGCGGGAGGCAAGGGACGGGACGGGGGAGGGACGCTCCCGAGTTGCATACATCACCGCCTTAGTAACTCGGGAGCGACCTCCCCCCCGACCCGTACCTTGGGCCCCGCACAACTGCCCTGTCTAAGAGCAGGCTGTGTTTGAAGGTTCTTTTTGTCGTAGGCAGGTATCTATTTTTTCGTAAAAAAAGGTCAGTAAAATAGAACGCTAGTAGTAATCAGGGAAACCTTTCATGACTGAAAGGAAAAACGTGCCGTTTTCTTTTTCATCGGCGGTTTCATAATACAAAAGTTATTGATATTAACTAAAAGAAAACGTCTAAAGCTGGAACCTCTACATAGTTGCCTTGTGTAAACGTATAGATTACAAATATGACTAGTTAAAGCGCTTTGGCTAAAATAACTGGGCCAGTTAGTTTTCCCAGCGCTGCCATAGCTGTTTGGCCAAAAACGTGAGAATCGATTCTGTTCGATTGTCAATCGAAGGGCTTATTCCAATAATCCCCTGCCATAATCCCCTGCGAAGGGGTTTTCTGGACTTTTTGTCCAAAAATCCCCTGCCGGTTCAAAGAGAAGACGCACAGGGGATTTATGGACAAGAGTTCCAGAAATCCCCTGATCCACTTATTTACACCGTAAGTAGTTTTTGTACATAGTAGGTGATACCTTCTAATCGGAAAATAATGAGACTATAAGTAATGTAGAGATAACTAAACATACCTTATTTAAATGTTAGTTTTGTCACAAGTTTAGTCGGTAAAGGAAATAATTTATTTGTTTTAAGATACTGAATCATTTGATATAGACAAAACGCAAGAGAAACCGATTTATTGGTTCAAGACTTCAAGAGCGTCATAATGTAGGATCATTTTAGTTGAGCAGGTACGTTTATTCCCAGAAGTTCTGTGCTGTACTTTTGTACAGATCTGCTGAGACAAAAGAAGTCGCAGTAGGTAGTTCTGTACAGAACTACAGCACAAAACTTCTGCGAATAAGCGAGCTAGTAAACATCTGAAAATCATTAGAAAAGGCTTTGTTTAAATTTTCATGATTATTTTACGGACAACTAATGATGTTTGCAACAGTCGTCAGTTAGCTCAATGGTTTAAATTATAAATACTAGTTCTAATTTACTTTTATTCTTTGATTGTAATTTTCTTTGTTAATAAAGTAACAATGAAAATGATTATGGATTTGTACTTCATCATGTAAACGTTTTTACGACAAGCGACAATAAGTTACTTAACCAATAAGTTAATATTTGTGTAAAGGTACAACGCCATTGTTACCTACGCAAAATCAAAGATCTATATAGGCTTCTATGAATAACATGACATATGTATGTATTATTCATCGAAACCTATAGGTATGTTACAGACAGGTCTAGAAATGCCGAGCTAGGTTAGGCATCAGGCACTTTGTTACACACTGGCATGATAAGAATGTACCGATCTCACGACGTACTCCATTATGGTATTATGACACATGATTGTGGAATCAGGAATTCATACGTGCTTGTAAAGCTTTTTATGGTCATTTCTCTAAGGTGTCAGTTGATATGCCATTAAAATGCTCTTGGGTCGATGTCGAACTCGAAGCTTTCGTGAAAATACTTTTCCGGGAGTAAATTTATTCTTTTTTAAGCTTCGTTATATAAGCTGAGGAAAATAGGTACCTATATTATATAAATTTTCCATCAGTGGCTATAGTAGCTTTTTACCCATGTTTGATGACACCGTGCCAGAAGATATTACGGAGCCCATCTGTGATCTGATTTAGGTATTTTTGATCGATGCTCAACAAATGCGCATCTGGCTGGTCTTCGTTGAGACTGGCCGCTGTGACCAAAACTCTAGTTGAGTTTCGGTCACAGCGGCCAGGCATCATCATCATCATCATAGGCTGATGATGATAAATAAATAAATAATGCTGGACAATTCACACAGCATTATCTAGCCCCAAGCTAAGCAGAGCTTGTGTTATGGGTATTAGATAACTGATACTTAACACAATACATTACATAGATAGATGTTTTTATTATACATAGAAAACACCCAGACCAACGGAACAAATTTCTGCAGATCGTACACAAATTTGTTGCGAGGCGGGAATCGAACCCGCAACCTCCTGCGTCGCAGGCGGACCCTCGCCCGCTGCGCCTCGGAGGTCGTCAAATGATTAAATATTCTGTAAGTGACAGTGGCAGTCAGCCCTGTGGAGTGGTGGGATGACGATCTGCGAAAGTACTGCTTTTAGAGGCTAGATGGCGCTATGTCGATCCATATTGGCGGCGTGTGTTCAGCAGTAGCCTAACAAGCAGACGTTGATGATGATGATGAAATATTTCATAGTTCCATGAAATATTTCATAGGCCTATGAAATATATTTTTTCATCTTGTGAATTTTGACTCACAAAAACCTTTGTTTTTGGCTCTCTCTCTGATAGATAAATAGGTATTATTAATTTAGTATTACAGTCTGCAGTTAGCTCAATTGTTTCAATTACATGTTATAATTCATATCTATTATTTGATTGAAATTTTCTTTGTGAATAAAGATTATTTTATTTTGAAATAACCCATTGACGTTAATCGCAGTGACCAAAGACGGTTTGCTTGAAGTTGCAACACCTTGTGGTATAAAGTTTTATTATTCTATGAATGCGGGTAATAAACAGCGATAGTTCAATGCATGAAGTAATAACATCTGTTGTTCGTATAAATTATTTATTAACTTCATCATCTACCATCTTAAAATCAGTTGAAATCTTTAGCAAGCTAGGTACTCAAATTCGTTATTTTTAGACACATTTTACAGTGACACAAGAACAAAATTAAACATTTTAAAAACCCCCGACAGATTTTCATGAAACATGGCTAAAAACACTCGAGATAAAAAATATGACACAAAAAAAACTAAACGAAAATCGATTCATCCGTTTGGGAGTTACGATACCACAGACAGATACACAGATACACAGACAGACACGTTAAACTTAGAACACCCCTCTCTTTTTGCGTCGGGGGTTGAAAATGGCTTTTCACAAACTTCAAACGAGTGGTTCACGAGTTATCCTCCAGCTGATGTCAAAATGAAATTCATCTTAATGTTACGAGTTAAATCCCATATTTGAATGCACATTTTTGGGCAGTGCTGCAGCGGTGCTTTCCAGGTGTGCGATTGAATCTACTTTAGCTCATCATTCTAGCATAAATTGTCATTTTTAGCATTAAAAGAAACGCGTTGAGATCTTTCTGAATTTTAGCTCTAGGATAGGACGATGATTGCTAAAATAATTATAATTAAAACAACATAACATGCATACAAATTCTAAAAGTGTTGGTCTATTGTCTAAATATTTAAGTGAAAACATGAATATTCATATGTTTAGAGATTATGAGAGCAAGTTGTAGAATTAACCGTCTGTAACCGAGATATCATGGCAGATTCGGATGGACTAAACTTATCCACGCGCATAAGTACTAAAATATTTTTTAATATAAAAAAACTGTTAACAAGCTTTTATATCATCTCACCTTTCGTCTCCATAATCAGACCAGCTCGATGGTACCACGATATTGCATTGTCAGTAAGTTTACATAGTACATAGTACACCAAATTTCAGTTTAATCGGTTGAGGATGGTCTAAAATTCAGTTGCAAGATTTATCCCACACATTCTAACAGGGCAAGCTTATAAGTAGGTTTAGGTTTTAAAAGTTTAATATAGTATTAGCGATGCTGGAAATTGATTGTCAGTTTTAGGATCTACCTACCGCTTGACGCTTGACTATTTTTATATATTCAGGCCAAAATGCGGTACCCGAGCTTTGGAAATCGCTTAGACGTTGCTGATAATCTGTCATTTTATTTTCGTGTAGAACGAAGATTCATTCCTTAGCTGTAACTGATCGAGAAAATGTCTCGCGACATGTAATTATTCTAAAAGTATATTTGTTATTTAAAAACTATGTAGTTCTTTCACATGAATATAAAGTTATTAGCTTAATCTAATTGTATTATTTGGAAATCCCTGAAAGTAACCAGGTGTTGACCTGGATGGAGTACCTAAGTATTTACTCGTAATAGAAGGCTTTCCGTTTCCGACAAAAATTGTTAGAATTTTTTTGCTATTGTTATGTAATGTCCAGTCTTATTAGGTTATGGTTAGGCTTAGGTTCTGCATCTACAAATAGTTTAATTAGGTAACTCTATAACCATGTATACAGAGGAGGGTATTAATGCTGTCTACACAATTTTACATAATAACTATGTTTATTGCGTTTATTATCGTTTTTACGCTGTTTGTTTTTCTTGTACTTTGATCCAAATAAAGATGCTTTTAATTTATAAAGCGCGGCCGCGAAAATAGTATGAGTTACTCATGAAAACCTCTGAATGGACAGCAGGCTAGCTTTCGCAACCGCTATTAATGTGCTGTAAATCTGTAATATCTCCGAAAATATTCATTTAAAAAACATGCTGTAAAGGGCCATATTGATCTATATTAAACATACAATGTATTTAAGGTACTTAATTGGATAAGGATTAATGCTGTATTGCTCAAAATCGCTTCGTAAATAAGCCGTTATAGTAAAGGATAAAAAATGGGTATTGTGGGTTATCCCTTAGTAATAGACATACTCCATCCCGGACTTTTTTGTAGACCTTTTTTTGTGTACAATACTGTAATACATTGTTTTTATCTATCTCGTAGGGTTCAGCCAGCGTTTGCAATGTTAGCGCAAAAAAAAATGTGTTTATTTACGACATCACATTAGAAACCTCTAAAATAAACAGTGTTTCTCTAGAAAGAAAGAAAGAACTATATATTTATACTATGTAAAGATTTTATAAAGATTCGTGTTGCTGGAATTCACACAGTGCTCATGCTGGCATTTAATATATGTAGTCTAACCCTACCATATGCATAGACGTTACGTCTTGTATTACATAATCTGATATATACAAGCTTAATTACTCTCAGTAGTTAGGTACTAGGTAGGTTGATATTTTTGAAGTAGTTACAATTTATGTACTTACATAGAAGATATGCAAAATATATGTATATGGTACATACCTATTTATATGATTAAAATTACATAAATTACCTTAAAAACGATTTTGTCCTCCTCCATTTTCTTCAGGTTTTGTATTCCTGTAAAAATAAATAAAGTTTGATAAGTACAGTTAAGAAAGAAAGTCTTTTTTTATCGTGATTTTTATAGACTTGATGGTAAGTGACGATCTGGCCGAAGATGTATTACGAAGGTGTAGAAAAGTCGATTATCAAAGCTATTTTTCAAAGCTTTATTCCGAATCGAATGCGAAAACTACTACTTTTGTTTGCTCATAATTATTATGCATTACTGTGTTTTATTTAACTTATAATTAAAAAAAAAAACATTCGTTCCGCACTTATTTAAGTTTTAAAAATATGAAACGTTTAGCGGCTTTCATTGCTGACTGTACCTAATTATTCTGTGTCACATATCTTAAGCCGTAAGTTAACCTAGGTAGGTGCATAAGAGTAAAACCTAAATTAACAATGTCTGATGAGAAGTATACTATAAGTATATGATAAGTATAGTCAGCTTGTTCAACCGCTGATTATGAGGTCCTGGGTTCGAATCCCCGGTCGGACTAAAATTCACAGTAGCAGCCCGGAGTCAGGAAGTGGGCGGTGTTACACCCCTCCCCTCCCCGGTCGTGTCGATCTGTCGTCCCATAGGATTACGAGAGTGAGGGAATAAAGAGTGCACCTGTATTTGCGCATACACTTGTGCACTTTAATATGTCCTGCGCATCTGGATAGTCTCCGATGAGAGTGGCCGCCGTGGTCGAAATTCGGCTAGGAGGACATTATTATTATTTTTATTAATTGGTACGATAACCTTATCAGCCTATATACCTAAGTCCACTGCTGGACACAGGCCTTCCCCTCATAAGCGCCTTACTGGCTTTTACGTCATGGGGGTAATGCCTATAATTCCCAAGCTGGGCATGCGGGTTGGGGATCGCAGTTCGTTGGTAGAATTGTTCTGCAGGGGTCGCTGCTGCCCGCCCCCGGTGGATATCCCTTAGTCGCCTCTTACGACACCCGCGGGAAGAGTTGGGGTGGTGACAATTCTAATTATACCTAATAACTGATAAGTACGTAGTTATCAGCATAAACCAAAACGAAAGGCGACAAAAACTCTTGCCAATATTATTATTGGCAAGAGTTTTTGTCGCCTTTCGTATGGTTCGCCACTTCTGAAATACAGCTAGGAGTTTATTTAGAGTGTAAGTACTCTTGAGAGTCCAGTGAGTTATATAATAGACTGCGTTTACATAGAAAACAGGGCATCGGCGCTTATAAACAGACAAAGTTGCTGGTGATTAGATTTAAACTTAGTAACACAGAAGAAAAACTGGACTTTAAAAAAATAATTTCCAGTTTTCCCTCTAAAGGGGGATTTGTCGAGGGGGAAAACTGGAATAACTCAGATCTATTAACTTCCTCATTCGCGTAAGGCCTGCGCACGTTCTGTGTCTATGCAATGTTGCCATCATCGAATGTCATTATATCATCATCATCCGCAACCCGACTTCACCCACTGCTGGGTATAGGCCTCCAGACTTTTGTGCCACTCCACACGGTCCTGAGCCAATCTCATCCAGGTTCGCCCTGCGGTGTTAGAAATATCGTCATTATATATTAGAAATGAATTCCCTTAACTTCAATAATTTACAAATTATTTATTTATTGAGCAGTAGCTTTTGCGCACGGCTTCGCATGCCTTTTTTGGAATAAAAGTAGCATGTATGTACAAAGAATGTAACTGATATACTTAATACATACAATATACATAGATAGATATTTTTTATTATACATAGAAAACACCCAGACCAACGGAACAAATTTCTGCAGATCGTACACAAATTTGTTGCGAGGCGGGAATCGAACCCGCAACCTCCTGCGTCGTAGGCGGACCTTCGCCCGCTGCGCCACGGAGGTCGTCAAAGAAAGTGACCAGAAACCCGCTTTCTACATAAAGTTAGGGCTACTCGCTATTCCGTGAACCATTGTGCAATAGATGCAAGATGTGCTCTTCCTACATAACATGAATTAATGATGGCGACGACGTGCTTCCTCAATCGCGATCATATCACAGGCAATTACTGTAAATTGCTGTACTTGTAAATATAAAACTAATGCTGTCAAAATCAAAATCAAAAACTCTTTATTTTCATACTAGCTGCATTCTTACTACCCGTTGTCCTATTACCCGTTTTCCCGTAGGAATGAAGCATTTTCCCGCGGTAAAAAGTAGCCAATGTTCATCAGGAATAATGTGGGCTTCTAATGGTAAAAGAATTTTTCAAATCGGTCCAGTAGTTTCGGACCCTATTCAATACAAACAAACAATCAAATCTTTCCTCTTTATAATATTAGTATAGAAATACAATAAATATACACTTAGAAAAGGTCAACCCATAAAATTAAACACTGACACGGAAATAAGTGACATTTTTTATTTCTGTGTAGGGCCGTTTTAGAATTTGTACCATCCCAACTCTTCCTGCGAGTGTCGTAAGAGGCGACTAAGGGATATCTAACGGGGGCGGGCAGCAGCGCCCCCTGCAAAAGAATTCTACCACCGACCCTCGATCCCCAAGCATGCCCAGCGTGGGGATTATGGGCATTACCCTCCATGTGATAAAAGATAATAAGGCTTATCAGAGGAAGGCCTGCGTCCAGCAGTGGACCAATACGTGGTTCGCAATGATATTAAATATATTTGTGGTTCGGCGAAAATGGCGACTTGGCGAGAGAGGGACACCGGTGAGGTTTTTAGTGGATATTACGTCCTTCTCAGAGCGTCGAGTCCCACATAATTATGTTTATTCGTAAACGAATTTCCTTGCCGAATCAAAAAAAAGGTAGGTACCCTGATGTTGAAGTTTGGTCTTTATTCTTCGGATAACTGGACAATTAGGGGTTGGTCTGATAACTTTACGTGGCGTATAATGTATACAAGGTATGTAAAATATGACAGAAATTTTCATCGTCATTATTCAACGTAATCGCTCGATTAACTTTTTGAAGAAAACATGCCTCAAGGTAATCGGAAAATTACATTTTAATTGACGTTTTTGACCGAAATTTTAATACATTTATGTGGATCGCGAGATTATTTTTTTTTTCGTGGTTTTTAATATTTTCTGCGTTCTACGAGGAATAAAAGAGCGGAAAAGTAATTTGCCGGAAATCATGAACCATTTTCTATTAAGTTATTTATAAATATAGATTTTGGGCTAAAAAAATCAACAGATTCCCAAAAGCTCGCAAAATAAAACTGAAAAGAAGTTGGTTAGGGAAACCATGGGTTCTTAGAAAATCTAGTTCGTTTCAGTACTAAATCTTTATTAAAAAAGAAAATTACAATCAAAAAATATAAATATAATGTAGTATATAATGTATTAAATATATCAGTTATCTAGTACCCATAACACAAGCTTTGAGTAGCTTACTTTGGGGTAGATGGTGCTGTGTGGATTGTCCAGCATTATTTATATATTTTAAATTAATTAGAACTATTTTAGTACTTGTTTATTCGCAGGAAAATAAAAAACCCCAAAAAAAAACTCACTTCAACAGGAACGATCAACCAAACGTCAAGTTAACTGACGAAACTGTTAACCGTCCGATTATCTTTTGGTGCACACCAACCTTAAGGACTCATATACATATTATAAAAAAATGCAGATTTATTGAAAAATTAACACAATAATGTAACAAATTCCTACTCGTGTTTACTAACGCTTTATGTAAAAAGAACGCGTTTATGTCTATTGTATGCAAAAACTAACATGGCATGCTTAGACAAAATTAGTTTAGTGAGGTATTTTATTTATTTATTTGTATACTGAAGTAGGTAGGTAGGTATGCGAATTGGAATTGGTTTGAGTTTGAGAAGAGTAAGTAAGTGCCTTCGTAAATATTTATAAAAAATATTATAATACAACGATCCTATCCATTCAAGGTTGTCTGAGAGAGATCGCTTCATCCTCGTATCGCTTATTGTTTTAAATTAAGTAGTATTTTTTTGTAAGTTTACTAGTTCCTATACGTGAAGTTTCATTCCATCTTGTTGTTGAGTAAATAGTTATTTATTTTCGTGTTACCTCGATAGGGCGACGATTCGACGATTTTTTATCGCCTATTGTGGCTTATTCCATAATTTACTATTTTGTTAAATATTTCTAAGTGTGCAATAAGGTAATAAATAACTATCTTTCTAATTTTTTTGTACGAAAAGCAAGAGCGCGTTGAAATCCTTTGTAAGTGTTTGCGTTATAAATTCAAAATCGTCATTATGTGAATACTGACTGAAGATAAATTAGAACCACTTTGCCTTTAAGGCTAACCCGACCCAACTCAGCGCCACCACCTATTTTAGAAATGCGAAGTTGCTCTATTTGCTCACCATCATCGTGGCCAAAAAGAGCAACTTCGCATCTCTGCCTACACTATACCATATAAAACTTTTACAGATTCATTAAAAATAAGCTTGTGATAGGTTTCACAAACAGCAAAATTGATTTTTGAAAATTCCTTCACACATTACAATATGATAAAATAGGTGTTGGCGCTGATTTTAGTCGGGTTGGCACGGGTAACTACCTACTGTTTTATTATTATTCGGCATTCAATATTTTACCTAGATTTATTATGGTTTCGTTGAAGTCATTTGTAGGATCAGACCGATAAAGACTGATTTCTAAGCGAAAAGCAATCTTAGATACCTACCGTACTAAGTCTGGTTGATATGGCCTTTGATAAGAAAAAAAATAGTTCTCACGATCCTGCCATATAAGTATAAAAGAAACAAAGGATCCTGAAACTATTTCGTAGCCGTAAAAGGTAATCAGAAACCATTCCACGCATTATCACAAGGGTATTAAGAAGGTAACGGTTAGAAGGTGCCTATTTGTTTATTATGCCTCTTTTGTATATGAAAATCAGCTAATTTTACAAAAAAATTATACCTCCGGCGAAAATTATAATTTGAACCGTGATAAAATTAATAGAAAGAATGCATCGATTTTCTAAAAATAAGAACATTATGTACAGACAGCGTCAGAATTAAGTAACCCCCCTGCATAACACAATGCAGTTTAGAACCCGATTTTTATTTTTTTTAATCTATTCGTTCTGTTTTTATGTTACCTAAATAAAAATGTTTTTTTTTTTTTACTTCTATAACTCCTACGATTAATAGGTTTGGATTTAAGCCTGCATATGGTATGCAGGGGGTTACTTAATTCTGACGCTGTCTGGACATTAAATACTTTTAAAAACAAACTATAATTGGTTAATCTGTTTGAGATGGTACGATTACACAGACAGACACACGGAGGTGAAATTCTGCTTACCAATCGCTTTAGGACAGTGGTAACGTCGCAGAAACGTTCCTAAATGAAAGAAACTCTAGATAGGTGGTGCTTGTGGTATTATTTGCACAAAAAGAATGATAAAATGGTTTCAACCTTAAAACTTTTGACACGCATCCCGTCCCTTCCATCATTCTTTCACTAAAGGTATTTTAACCCCCGACGCAAAAAGAGGGGTGTTATAAGTTTAACGTGTCTGTCTGTGTATCTGTCTGTGGTATTGTACCTCCAAACGGATGAACCGATTTGCGTTTAGTTTTTTTTTGTGTCATAGATAATTTTATCCCGAGTGTTCTTAGCCATGTTTCATGAAAATCTGTCGGGGGGGTTTTTAAAATTTTTAATGAATGCCATAATGCTAGAATTCTAAAACGAAACTACCTATTGTTATGGCGAAGCGACTAATTTTGTGGAAGGCCCAGAACAGAACAGATACTCGCGTCGAAATTATAACACCCCTCTTTTTGGGTCGTCGGAGCAAAAATAACTAGCTTCCACCATCAAGTACTACACTAACCGATCCTGACATCCAAAGGTTGCCTAAAAGAGATCACTTTCAGCGATAAGGCCGCCGATTGTGCCATATTAGATTTGATTGGTAGTTACGGTCTGTAAGTTATTTTACTTACAAGTATTGATGGTATAATGAAGATATTATCTATCTATCTAGATTCCTAGATTAGAATAAATAAATAAATAAATAATGCCGGACAATTCACACAGCGTTATCTAGCCCCAAGCTAAGCAGAGCTTGTGTTATGGATGGGTACTAGATAACCGCTAAACTTAATACAATACACTACATAGATAGATATTTTTTTTATACATAGAGAACACCCGGAACAAATATCTGCAGTTCGTACAAACATTTGTCCTGAGGCGGGAATCGAATCCGCAACCTCCTGCGTCGCAGGCGGACCTTCGCCCGCCGCACCACAGAGGTCATCAATAGAACCTTAGGATGGGTTCTTTGGTAGCAAAATTCATTAGAATCTAATCCAAACCTCTTTAAAGCTTACAAACTTTAAACATTTTTTTATGCTACCCAAATATTTAAAATAAATACCAATAAATTTACTTCCTTTTTTTATTAGGTTGGTACCTACCTACATAATAACTTAGGTACAAAAACTAGTCCAGTCCAGTAAAAGTTGCTACATTGAACGAGAGTCAAGCTAATCTTGACTTTCAACAGGACTAACAGGATTGAACAACAGGGGTGACTTTCTAGTAACAGCTAAAGTTGGTAGGCACTTACGTACGTAAGAAAAGAACGTCTATAATTTCTAAGGAACCAAATTTTACCTCGATAATATGTGTATACCTAAGTACCTAGATAAAAATTAAACAAGTTAGGTAGCGACACCAACTATATTGACCTGTGCTAATGGTTATTTCATTGACTTTAAGAAAACATACTCGTAAATTAACAGTCTTATTCCAGAATTCGCTATATTATTGCAAGACCCATTAGGACCTTAATTGCCTAGCAGAACTAGAGTTGTATGATTTTACGGTAGGTATAATCTATAGACGAGAAATAAGATATAGACTTAATATGGATAATCTTTCATATATATCTCTGTTACCTAGTTTTAATTTTTAACAATCATTATATATCTTTTGTTTATCTTATCATTTTTATTTTAAGATCTAGCCGCATTAAGACTAAGGTATTACGTACTCGTATTAAAGCTCTAAAAAATTTACTTAACAAGCAAAGAAAATATACGCAAATAGTCAAATAAACTTACTTATGAATGAAAAACAATCAATAACTACGCTATGATTCTAAACTCTCACAGTCACAGTAGTTTTCAGTAAAACCAGCAAAGTTTCGCTATTCCGCGAGTTTGTTTACGCGGTTGCCATGGGAACGCACATTCAAGATGGCGGCGTGCGCTCGCGCAGTGCTCTGCGGCGGACTGGCTTCGGCGCTGGCTGGAGGCTACCACCTCCGCTGGCGAGAGGACGAGCCTGTTTTGCACACGAGGACATAAGACATGTAGCAAAGGCAATAGGTAGGTACCTAGTTAGTGCATTTTTCATACATTCTAAATGTTTCAATTGCTGTGAACCGAACTCAATTTTTTTTATTCAAACTGGTGCAACATGGTGGGCTTTCGGGTTGGATTTTTCGTGTTGATATTTATGGATGTTCTATGGGTATGTAAATTGTAGAAAATAAGTAACTTGTAGAAAAAGTTACAAAATAATACAACGAGATGTCCGTCCGTCGTGAGAGCTTTTCAAAGCTTACACATAGTTTACTTACCTAGTATTACCTACCTAAATATGAGATAGTTCTTAGCTTACAAAGCTAATTTTGACGAAAAAAGAGAAGGGTGTTATAAGTTTAACGTGTATGTCTGTGTATCTGTGTATCTTTCTGTGGTATCGTAGCTCCCAAACGGATGAACCGATTTTCGTGTAGTTTTTTGAGTTCTAGATAATTTTATCCCGAGTGTTCTTAGCCATGTTTCATTTCTTAGCCAAGTTTCATGTCGGGAGGTTTTTAAAATTTTTACATTTAATTTTGTTCATGTTAACAATACCTATCTCCTTATCCTTAGTTACCTAGCTTAGAAATTAAGTACTAAGTAGGTAGGTACTGCTGTGACCTAGTCAGGTCCAGATTTGAAACTGTTGAAATTTAATCTGTTTTACAACTAATTTCTGCCCGCGGCTTCGCACGCGTTGTTTCTATGGATACATGCAATGGTGATTTCTATCCCAAGGCATCTGATTTATGCGATAAAAGTATCCTATGTTTGATTCCAGGCCTAGAATTATCCGTTTGCAAAATTTCAGCTCGATCCGTTTAGTATTTTTGGCATGAAGAGGTTACAAACATCCATCCATTCATCTTAACTTTCGTATTTATATTATTAGTGTATTATTAGTGTACCTAATAATCGTTTTGTTTGATTCCAGGCCTAGAATTACCAGTAGGTACCTTACCTACCTATGTATAAAACTTCAGATCGATTCTTTCAGTATTATTCGCGTGAAGAGGTAACAAACATCAATCCATCCATCGAAACTTCCGCATTTATAATATTAGTGTGATATGGTTGCAAAAAACCCTTTGATTTCATTTGATTTAGTCGACGATTTAAATTGCTAAGCTTGTCAATTTGCAAAAACTCGTTTGTGTAGGTACAACGCCTCATATGCACCAATAAACATTAAAAATTGACTGTATTATAGTTGTGATATGCCTACCTACTCAAAGTTGAGGAATTATCTTAAAGAAGCTTAAACATAATTATAGCTTGACCTCATATATCACACACCTCGCAAACAAGACCATAATCGTAAGTAGACTTGCGAACGTTTGTGTGAAAGCAGCATAAACTAATATCTTTAATCCGACTTTGATTTGCGTGCGCCTACGCCGTCAATTTATCATCAGCTATGCTTTTACTGGCATTGTTTTACCAAGTTAAATAACTGTGTTTATAATCAATTCTTACACGTTGAACGCTATGGGTAGATCGGAAAGAAAAACTTTCTTGCATTGACAAATATGTTCCTACCTGCCTACAAAGATGAATATAACCTGACCTTAGGTCCTTACCTTCCAAAATTATGGGTTATTGAATGGAAGAAGACCCCATAACTCATTTAACACGTTCCCTGTTCGGCCATGATTATGGAGTTTACCCTCTTCGTGCTAACTCACTTTTGATCGTAGGATACTGGCAACCCTAAATGAAAAGTCCTCCGGTTTTCTTAACCATTAATTTTCGGCTACACGTGTGTAAAGCCGATAAAAGCGGACAAGCTCACGCGTGTACATATTTGCGACCCTTTGAACTTGTTACGGCTCATGTCCCATTTGGTACCGTGGGTCATGCACGTACGGTGAGAACCTCAAAATGCATCACCGGTCATGCACAGGGAACGTGTTAAGTTATGTTTCGTAAGGATTTCCAAAGAGAATAGGTACAAAGTGTCACATTACCTAAGATTTTTCGGTTGATAGAAAATTTACGGACTACAAAAAGCTACGGCGCTTTTCGGAATCTGGTAAAGGTGGGTTAGTCTGACCGGGGCGGCGGCGCCGGCGGCGTTACAGGGCGTAAAGTAACGTGTTCACAGCGAGCGATTACTTATGCATTCTGTACTGTCTTTAAAATGTATGTAGATATTCAGAGCCAAATATCTCTTAAACCTCACTAGGTCTATTTCTGAGCTTTTCAGGAGAACTAGATCCCCGTAAGGCACAGTTGATTGGCATAGTTCATGTCATGATTCATATCTCGTTGTAGATTCGTCGAAATCAGCGGGGCTGCCAGCTTGACGTCAAGATAGCATCCACATTGAAAAACCTAAATATCTCCTAAAGTACTGGAGCACTATTTATTTTACTTAAGGGTCCGGCGACGGATGAATTTCCCATACAAACGTAGTACCAAAATTATTTGTAATTTGAGAATATTTTCATCATGGTTTGCTATTATTTGTGTTAGAATAGTATTTATACAAGTTCCTGCCCTAAGATTTTTTCAAAATACTTATCTACACAATTACTAAGACAACATTCATTCTTTGATGTAAAAATGCGATTAGGTTTAATTTCATTTCAGAAAGGTATTTTGAAAAAAAATTGTGGCAGGAACCTAGATAAATACTATTTTAATACAAATAATAGCAGAAAATAGTGAAATTATGCTCAAATTAAAAATCATTTTGTTATTACGTTTGTATGGGAAATTCATCCGTCGCCGGACCCTTAAGGCATCGGGGTCACTATTTCAGGACACATTTACTGGCATAGTTGAAACCACCAAATTCCATGGCGAGGCTGCTAACTAGACGGACACTTCAATACGGGGAAAGAAGGCGCTCGCAACGAGCAACGAAACAGATTAGCACCCGGCGTAACGTATCATGCTCGCTGGTATGAATGATACATTACGCTACGTTACACGGGTCTGTACACGCTTTCGACGCGTAGTACCTACCAAATTAGCAAAGTGTCATTTGGCGTTTCGCGAAATGTATGTTTTTTACACGCAAAGCACTAGATTCTCAAATTACCAGAAACGCTCGGTGCCATTCGGCACAGCCATTCGGCATAATACCATATTCGGAAAGTGGTTCATGAATTTAATTTTCATGAATATAAAGGAGTCCTTGTTTTAAGTTGTTCCTACTTACTTACTAGAAAAAATATATATTTATCTATGTATATAATGTATTGAATATATCAGTTATCTAGTACCCATAATACAAGCTTTGAGTAGCTTACTTTGGGGCTAGATGGTACTGTGTGGATTGTCCAGCATTATTTATTTTTTTGAGTTAACCCGACCTGTAGGTTCACCCCCGCGAAGTGGGGTGGGAGCGGGCGCTTTCGTGGCAACTCTGTGACTGAACGGGTGTGTATATTGCCACCCCGCGAAGCAGGGGTGGAACATAATGGTGGGACATGTGTTACCAAATTATCCCATTGTTATAAGGTGTAAAAAAGGAAAAATGTCTGTACTCAAGCGTATTTGGTACTACAACAAAGCTTGAACTACAAAAAAGCTACGGCGCTTTTCTGAACCACGTACTGTAATCTTTTTATACCTATTTATTTTGATAGGTAAAACCAACATATTAGGTAAGATACAGACGTTGTTTTTATCTTATCAGATTAGGTGTTGGGTGCGTGTGGTCCAAAGAACAAAGCCATAGGTACAATTTTACAAATCTTTATTAGTAATAAACATTATAAACATTCAGTAACATCGTAAAAGTGAATATAATCCTTATTCCATACACAATAACTTCATATATCGTCTGTTATCATTTTTATTATCACAATAATTCTACTGTAAAATAATCTATCCATTCCATACAAAAAAGTCCCGCACGAGGGTTGATAAGCGATGGTGTTGCAAAAAATTCATGAAATGGGTTTATGGTTATACAAAATTAATATAAGCTACAAAAAAGTTCGTTAAGTAATATTATGGGTAAACTAAAATCTGCTATAACATAATTTTATAAACAAATGATATGATGCATTCTTGTGGCGCAGCAATAAAGTGCGATACGCAGTTTCAAATGTAGACATAACAAAGTATTGAAAATTAAAACAACGGCCTCAGAATTTTAAAGTAATTTTTTTAAACAATACATTTAACAGCGATTGTGCCTTATTTTGACGCTTTAAACATGAATTCCAGTTAAGAATTCAAACAAAATTTGTATGAAACAGTATTAGACTGATTATTCGAAGGTCTGTATTATATTTCCAATGCTAAGCTATATTACAACGTTAACAAATAACACTTAACTAAAAATAATCAGATTAGCATAAAATAATTAAAGAAAATCAGAATTAGTAGGAGTAGAGATAAAATTTACAAAAGATTATACACAGATAGTTATTTACACGTTATCAGGCGATGGCCTCATTTGTTCAGAAAGCCGTTTCTAGAGTTTATCGAATAGAAACTACGACATTATTCGAAAATACACTACACGTACACATGCCTTCAATAGAATACATAGTAGCTCGCTCGTGCGAGATAATTTTGATGTAAATTCGCGTTTTTCGTTCATTTTTAATAGAGTCGTCCCTTCGACCAGCTTTCTGAGAAAATGTTACCAACAAAATCTTAAGATAACTGACATAATTATATACAACTTACAAACAATTTCATCGCAAACTAATTAGTATTTACAACCTGATCGAAGCACTTCGCCACAAACTGCTCTTTCTCGTCCAGTTTCCTGGCGTCCGAGCCATGGTGGCGGGTCAGCATTGCGTCTTGGAGAGCGCTGAGGGCTTCGGATGTGAATCTCATGCCTTTGAGAGTGGTTATCACGGATGCCTCGCCGTGGAAACCAGATTCCACTAGACCTTTGGGGATGTTTAGGGTGACGTCGCTGATGAGACCTGCAGGGATAAATTACATTAGTTATGACTGTACTGAGACATTGAAATATTGGGGACATAGTTCAGAGCAGCAGTCCTAAACTTTAGTTTCCAGTTGTCTCTAATTTTAAAGGTAGTTTTCCTACCTATCAGAAGAACGAGTAAATTATCTTTGACAGGGCGTTTAATAGCTAAAATGTGTCACGGCCTATTCTAGCAATAGGTGTTTCTCTAATTTTGCGCCATTGTTCCACCTCTAGCCATTTTATAAGACTGTTTAAGACTAGTATAAAAACCTACCTTTCTCAACAGTCATGTTGATAGCGAGCTCCTCCGTCGAGGAGTACAGTTGAGAAGGAGCGAGGAGCTCCGCCGGCACGGGGAAGGAGCGGCTCACTGTGAAGATAGGCGTGCGTCCGTAGTTCCATTCCCAGTCGATCAACTCGTTCTTAATCTCATCGAGACCTGGGGGCGAAGGAAAGAGGTTTTAATACAAACTCTGACTTGTCTATACCTCCTATATACATCTAGATGGAATGGCATGGAATGATGAACATTCCATACCAGGTATCTAACCCATAACGTAAGCTCTCCTTAGCTTGGGGCTTGAAGTCCTTTTTTCATTGCGTCCTATAATCTTGACAGTGACCTTAGATGATGCTGTGTGAATTGCATTATTTGTCTCCAGTATAATTTATTTATTTTATACCTCTAACCACTATACACTAGCCAAACTTGATTCAGGCTCTCGATTGGCTAGTGTATATAATGATCTAGTGCGTTTTCGGCTTCCAAAGACTTAGCGTTTGACTGACAAAGTGGAGAAAACAAGTAAAGCAGACCCCAACCATCAGATGGTATTAAATAATAATAATGATCAAGCGAGAGAAAAGAGCGTTTTCATCTTTTGGTAAGCAAGACATCAGACGTGCCAAATCACTCCCTATCTTTAAAAAACTGCTTCATCAGCATTATCTATCCTTACAAAGTTAGATAGCTTTATTTTTATGTTTATGTAAGTTTATTATATTGTTTGTAGGTTATATTTAGGTATTATATAGTATGTAGTGAAATTATTATTTTATTTTTATTTTTTCGGGTGCCACCGTCTATTTTGAAGTGAAGAGATCGCTCATAGCGATAAGGCCGCCTTTGTACTTCTTCTACTCTTAGCATTTATTTCTGTATTGTTATCTGTCTTTGTGTGGTACAATAAAGTATTATAATATATCTATCTATCTATCATACTTGAAGAGTTAAAGTCCACCAATTAGAACCTATAAGCTCGGCTTGAATTTAATTATATGATTGCACATTTTGCTTTACGCGGGTTTTAACATAAATACACCAAGGTACTAAAGAAGCCAAGTGGCCTTTCTGCACCCAGAAATTACAGAATCTTTCTTTTAAGCACGTTTCCTATTAGAAATACATTAAATTGAGACAAGATACCTTTTAAAACGAACCGAAATGCCCTTTGCCCTGTCGTTTAAGTTCTTGGACAGTTAAACTCGAGAAACTGGACATAAAACGAAATAGATTGAAAGGTAAATTACAAAATAGTTTTATTGTAATTTTGTGGGCAAGATGACTGTCCCTGGGTTTAAGCTACGAGTATGAGCCCCAGGGCTCAATGTTCCCGTAGCCATTCATTGGAAACCACGCTTGGCAGACTGATTGGTCATCTGGAGTGAAGTGTATCTGTCCTAACTTTGAAGGATATCATTTTTCTGTGATCCACAAGCGGTGTTGAGAAAATTTGATAGTTTGTCATGGTTTATCACCGGAACTATAGGTCTGATTGTAAAAATATTTCACATTCTGAAAATATTTCAGGAAGCTAAATAATCCCTGAGTTCTGCTACGATTTATCCAGGTACTAGGTACGTAAGCGAAGCCGCGGACAGAAGCAATGCCCTTAGCTTATGCGCCCACGATATTCACTCCCTGGGTAAGTTGAAAGAGTTTTCAACTTGGCAAGTGAATATAGGTAGAATTAATTTAAAAAAATAGATTCACGCATTACTTTGCGGAAATCTATTGTATAATATTAGGAAAAAACAATATTAGGTAACAATTCCACGCAAAACCTCCTCCGACAAGATCCAACAAAATGTCGGAGGAGGTTTTGCGCGGAATTGTTACTAAATATTGTTTTTTCCTAATAATAGGTAGCCTTAACAATTATATTATGCACAACGCTCAAATAACTAGTGCAATTCTTACCTGGGAACCAGTCATCAGTAGGGTTGACGAACTGGAAACCGCGTTGTTTTGAGATCAGGTTCTGCCCCCCGTCTTCCAAAGTCAGGGCCGGTGTTCTCAGGAACTCGTACCCAACAGCTGTTTGGAGACTCTCCACGGTGACACGGTTGTCAACCTCAGCCAGGTTAGCAACGGGGGATGGTGTGGACGCAGTCGCGTTCGTCTGTATGCCATGCTAGATAATTAAATAATACCCCTTATTTTATGGATGGGAGGGAGAAACACTGGATAGTGGAAAACACGGGACAGGTTAGATGCAGGAAGGATGAAAGCTATAGTGAGTTTTAGGCAGCAATAGGTGTTAGGCTGAGGTGAGTCGGAAGAAAATAAAGCATAACTAGATCTGAAGAAATGTGTAAATGTTAAATGAAGCTGTAAAATTAACAGTTATGAGCTTTTAGGTTGATCGTTTCGTGTTAGCGGAAGATTCAAATTATTTTGAGGTTTAACTTTTTTCTTGCGTTCTACAAGAAATAGCAGGATAGTAGGTAAATCGCCGTAAATCGTAAACGATGATGAAAATTAAAATGTACAAAATAATATAATCTCTCATATTTAAAATCAACCGAAAATGTTTGCAGTATTTAGTAGAAAGTGCTTCAAATTAGACTATAAACAAGACAAAATTTGTCTTGTTCATAGTCTAATTTGCATTTTCCTTTACACGTGTCACTTGACATTAAATGTAAAGTGACACGTGTAAAGGAAAATGCTTCAGGCTTCACTTTTTTCAACTAATGATCAGTCTATGTTTTAGGATAAAGTTTTAAATAAAGAATTTCGACATTTTAAGGCCAGGTAGTTCTGCAGCAGTAGCCGTAAGAGAAAATGCGCGCCTGCCAAACCACCGCGCTCGTGTTTTTGTAGTTATTTAAACATGGTGATTAAGAAAATCATTTTATGAAGTCAAACTCTGCGAATTTGTTTAGAAATATTAAGTGTCCTTAGTTGAGTACAAAAAAAAAGTGTGATATCAGTATTTTGCTAGTCATAATATTGAAAAAACGTTAGAAAAAGAGGTAACTTTGGGATAATTTTCTTTCGAGTGAAGTTCATTAGATCTTGTAATTGATTGCGACTTTAAACACTATTTTCTAAGTGTCAGATGGTTTTAAAAATCACAAAAATGCGGCCTCTGCTGGCCTACCCAGCCTTAATTAAAGAAAGAACAATAGCGTATTGATTGAAGGTAAAATATTATTGGTACTATGTCATGGAAACTTTCTTGAAAGTGCGAAGTAGCAATGTTCCTATTGCATTAAAACTTGCATCACATTTATAAATTCAGGTTTAATGCTTTGTTCGCGCAAACAATGAATCATACAAAAACAATGATAATGTAACGCAAACGACCTATAACATTACTTGAATATGTTAAAACACAAGGGCCTCTATTTTGATGATCACTGCACCTACTTGGATGGTAACTATTTATAAATAGAGAGTTGCATAATCATTTTATTGTTTTGTAACGTTGTTAATATTAATTTTGGTGTTTTAACATTATAATGAGGGTAAAAAGGTCAGTATTTGAACCTTTCGCTTTACGTAGGAATTTAAAGGCTTCTTGGATCGCTTCCCGATAAGGTACACGGTACACAACATTATAGAGGGCGTTACTTAGTTTTTTCATTATGGATATCAATTGTAATTTTTCTCACTATTCAAGATTTTTGTAACCTAAAAGGGACCTTAAAAGGATTCCCCCTATCTTTAATAGCCTCGATATGTTAAGGTAGATCGTTTCGTGTTGGCGCGAGATGATTTTTTTTTTTGTGGTTTTTCCGCGTTCTACAAGGAACAAAACTAGCGAAATGGTACATTCTGCAAGTACATCTAGGCGAAAAAGTGCCCAATTCCTATCGAGTGTTTCATATGGCTGTGTGGTTTACAATTACACCACCCCGATTCTTCCCGCGGGTGTCGTAACCGGGGGCGGGCAGTAGCACCCCCTGAAGAACAATTCTAACACCGAACCCGCATGCCCAGAGTGGGCATTACCCCATTTATGCGATAAAAGTCAATAAGGCGATTTGCCTGTGCCCAGCATCGGACCAATAATAGACTGGTGAGGCGAGGTGACCTAACGCGCTACTAAGCGAGGTAAACACACGAGGTAGGAAACGCATTTCTCCCTAGTGATACATAGTGCTTATACTACACCTTCGAGGAAAATCATCGTTTTAGAATCTTCAAAATCATTCGAGTAAATTCGATTTGTAAACTCGAATGTAGCACTATATAAGCGAACGTGCGATTTTCACATGGTTCTTTTTTTATTGTTTATTCGAATACAGAAGATCATATGGCGGATTTGGAGTAAAAACTTTTTGTCGTTTGACCAATTATGACAATAAATATTTTCTGATATGTCAGCATAACATATTTTCTGAGTAAATAAAAAAAATAACACGTTGGAAATGGATTTCTACACACTTTTGTCTCCCACTAAGTAAAATTCCATAGTTTTCCGTCCCGCATTTTAGTACGCCTTCAATGACGTACTTTCTACTTTATGTTTGGAAAAGGAATAAGCAACTTACTGAGCAGGTGTAATATAAAGTAATTTGTCGTAAATTGTAGGTTTTCTATCTTATGAAAAAACTTCCGATTCTCTGGTATGTCTGGAGCATTTGGGAAAATAAAATATTTTGGGCTAAAAATTAACATATTCCCAAAAGCTTCCTAAATACAATTGAATCGAAGTTGGTTTCGGATTTGCGGCAATTTATTTAATTACTTTTCCGTTTTTCGTATTCCCTGTGGAACGCAAAAAAAAAAAACACAAAAAATGAGATATTTTTTTCATAATTATGAATTATGAAAAAAATTATTTCGCTCCAACATTCACGATCAACCTTAACAGTCTGAAACGATGCAAAAACTCTACGCCTTAACTAGGTACTTGTCTATCTATAAATATTCATATTTCGTTCGTATTCATTATCAAATAAGAACGCGAGATCGAAGTTCAATCACAGCCGTGATAAACGGTTTAATTAGTCGACAACAATATTGTTATATCTTAATTAGCTGATGGCAAAAGCAACGTAAAAACAGTGGAAAATTACTAGGAATTTAAAATATAAGCATTATAATGTAAGCATTTTGTATGTTACATTCAAAATTTAAAATAAGTAGGTAGGCAAGTAGACTTTTGTCAGAAACCCTTAATTAAATTATTAACCATCAATGTCGTCTTAAGCCGGCTTTTGACTATGGGATATAATATAAATTACATCTTGTGCTATATATTACATCCCGCGATTGCTATTCACACTGTGAGATATATATTTTGGAGCACACAATGATCAGTTTACACGTCTGCACACGAACGCCAACATTCAAACGGAGGGCGAAGCGGGGGAGGCGCGGTGTCCGGGGACGTGAGGTAAAATATACACCTTCAAATGACCTTCAAATATCGCTCACTCGGTCGAAAAAATATTTATAGTTTGGGATGTAATATATATTATAGCACAGTGTAAACGGTGCCATACAAAATGTATGGTGAGCGATAAAATATTATATCTCGGGATGTAATATATATCCCATAGTGAAAAGCCGGCTTTATTATTCTGGAGAATTTTAATTTTAGAGTTGTGTTGTGTTTAATGTGTTGCTGACAAAAACTCTACTTTTGTACTTAATTGACTGGTGCTTTAATGTATCTACAATTCTACATAAAGGTGCTTCTACATTTAATCAACCTCAACCTTGCATTAAAAAATATTTACAAATGATTTTTTATTTTATTTTGGTAATTAGGTAGTTTTGATGTTGAATGTGAAAGCACCTTAATTGTAAGTTGAACTTACCTCACGCTTAGCAAGTGCCTTTTTGAGATCCGCCTTGTTGGCGTTGACTAGAAGCGTACAGTGGTGGTAGCCGGTCAGCCTTCCGAGCTTGGCAGCCGTGCCAGATATCTAACATAACTGTTCAGGACATTATTCAAAGAAAATAGAAGCGAACCTCTAAGCAGAGGCCCACTTCTGCTAACCCAATTAACTTTACTATGACAATAGTATTGTCGCAGAATTGCCAAAGAAAACGAATTGAGACTATGGTGGTAACTCTGTGGGCTCTAGGCTAATTTCGCGGTGGCTCTAATAACAGTCGGCTTGTGCGAAAAGGCTTATTGAGTAGCTATAGAATAGCCCTTTTCAGGAGAAAATCGCGCCTGTGGATTTCTGTCAAGTGATCTCAACAAACAAGTTTAAACATGGAATATTTGGTATGATGATTCTATTCCAATTCCAACCCTTCAACAACTGGCTTCTAATGGAAAACAAGAAGTATTATATTAACATTACCATTCAATCTCCAGCAATGTTATTAATAATTTCATGATAACCTTTGATGTATGGAATCTATGAATAGATTCTCTAATCAAGAGATTTTTTTTAAAATCTATATTCATAAGGCTGAATATTGCATAGTCGTTTAAAAAGGATACTTTATAATTATCACGTACACAGATGTCTTGACGCTTATTTATGATGGCTTTAATTCCAAACTCTCTGAACAAAGCTCTCTTGATCAGTTCCAAGTTGTATTTCCTGTCATATCTTTCACGGGGAGCGAAGAAAGTCAGGTTGAGGTTTCCCCGGTCATGGTACACTGTGCCACCACCACTATTGCGACGAGCTAGGGCAATCTCTTTTTCATTCAGCAGTGGAACATTGGCTTCTAACCATGGGTTCTGGTGACGACCAATCACAACACATGGTTCATTACGCCACACCATCATAACATGGTGGTTGGTGAAATCCATGTTGCGGTACATCCAGTCTTCAAGTGCTAAGTTGGTGAAGATGTCCGTGGATTGGGACATGAACACTGACTTGGTGATCTCCCTCTCTGGTGGCAGCTCTCGCTCCTTGGCAGCCATGGCCTTGGAGCTGGTGACCAGGCTTCTTGAGCTGGTTCTTCTTGTGAGGCCAATCATGATGCAGGCGCTTGTTGTAGCCATCTTCTTCATGAAAGTCTGGGCCATCTTCAAGGTTTGAATGATACTTCAGATTACAGAAACGGGCACTTTTTTGTATGAACTCTGAAGTTTTTAAAGTTAATTACACACTATATTATTTTTCCTAAGCTAATCAGTTCAAAAAGTCCTTAAGTTCTTACTGGTTGGAGAGCTTACAGCTTAGCAACACGCTTACAGCAAACGTCTGTTTCGCCCGCAGAGAGGGAGATCAAGTACTCGTGGAGTTCGATGGTCTGATGCAGCCACTTCCAGGTCTGGTGCAGGGGTCTGGTTCGATAACGAATCCCCATACAGTCTCGACAGTCACTTCGCATTCCTCCTCTTGGATACAGGTTGGAGAGAAAAATCACCGCACTTGCAAAACACTTGGGACCGTTCGCTAGGGTTGCGAAGCTAACAAAAGAGAAGTTAGTATAATTAGATTTTAAAATGAATTAGAGACGACGTGAGCGCGACACGAGTGCAAACGAATTAAACGACTTGCGTTCAGCCGCCCCATTATATTGGCTGATAACATACGAGCTAGGAGGTCGGCGAGGGCATACGATTCAGTGGGAGTCGAGAAAACAAACAGACTGATAAGAACCACGAAGTAACCACGCGCAGCCTTATCAAAATACTCTACCCTACTTTGTTATCGTGTCGAAAGGACTACATTTTTGTTACTACTGAGCCTTTGGGCAAATCAGTTTATTACCTACCATTTCGGTTCTTTGAACACGAGAAAAGTAAAATAGAACACTGCGATGACGATGACTGTGTAGGTAGTTGAATTGAAAGAAGCAAGAATTTCTGTGAAATCGACAAATAACTAGAAAAATAACCAAAGAAAAACAGAACAGAACAGCTGGCTGGCTGGTGCAGGCAGTGTTGCTGTTAATAATTACCTATTTTTTTTTGTGTCTCTCGCTTCGCTCGACATCATTTCCGTCATCTGTCACATTCACATACACATGTCAATTGATTTTTTGCGATATTTGTTTGCATTTGCAGTGCATTTGTAATAAGACGCATAGGTAGGTATGATCTTACACACTGGTGCAATTTTATCGACGCGTCCTGCAATTTTGCGATAGGAAATTATTCACGGAACACTTGGTGTTGGCGCGCGGCTTCTAGAAATCGCGTTTACAAAAACGTTGCTGTGTGTAAGAAATCGCGCTACAAAATCGCGACAAATCGCGCTATACAAAATGTGCTTGAAAATCACGGCTGTGGCTTTATTGTTTGTCATGAAATTAAGTTTTGTGCAGCGTGAACTGACGAATAGGAAGCGGTAGTGCCCAACCAAGAAGATTCTAATAGGTAATTGTCCATGAAATCATAAAAACCTATTCAGTCCAATCGCTGTTTTAACGAAACCTTTAGTGCCCTAAGGGCTCATAATAAGGACTAATAGTCCGTGTATATTATACGAGGACTGCACGTTGTTGCCTTACCGTCGGCAACGTGCAATCCTTAGTTATATGAGCTGTAGGGGGTCAATGCTCATACTATAAGGGCTCATGCTGTAAGGGCTCTTAGACATGGACTACACGTTGCCTTTTTGTCAACTACGTACATTCCGTGTATATGAGCCCTATCTGAGTCTGAATTTTCGCTCAGTTTGCAAAGTGTAGAAAGAGATGCCCTCTATTCAACGCAAAAAGACAACTATTAGTCATTTAGCTCTGGCGGAGAAGTACAATCTGTTATGAACTTTTTTGTGTTAAATTTAGAATATAAAATGTGTTTTTCCCAACCCAGAAAGACTGAATGTTCAACCCAGAAAGACTTATGCGGCGGTGGCGGCGGCGGTATGGCCCTGCGGGTGGCTCTGCCAAAGCTGGGCTGGGCAGTGAATGCGATATATCGGTCTAATACTTGTTTACAAATTATCTATGCAAAATAAGAGAACTCTATTGTCTAGTTGATGCTAATGTCTAGTCAATGAGATTCAGGATATAACTCGTTAAGCGCACACTAACGTAAGCGAAGTGTGTACCAGAAAAAATATGAATACAATCAGCGACCCATTTTTCATCATATTATTGTCGATTGTAGTGTATTTGACTAACACAGGTATTTCATTTCGCCATAATTTGGTAACTTTCTGTAAGCTGGCAGCATTTTGTACTTGACTTTTTGGCAAATGACAAATGTAGCAAAATCCACTTCTTGAAAAATGGTTCGACGGTTTGAGTTTGAAATTGGCGAGGTTTTGTTTGACAGTGACATTTATCAAAACTCTTTTTGGTAGAATGACAGATGAAAATGAGACGGCAATATAAAAGGCTCTCCCCTACAGACGCGTTTTATCGGTCGTAAATAAGGCGTGTGTTATTAAATTTTGTATTAAAACGGCCACTAAGTTAATCCCCCGCTGGGGCATGCCGGTTGGGGATCGCAGTTTGGTGATGGAATAATTATAATTCCATCACTAAACTGCAATCCCCAACCAATGCATGGAATTATTCCATTTTATATATTTTTGTTCTGCAGGACACTGCTGTCCGCCCCCCGGTTTATGGTATGTCCCTTAGTCGCTAGGGTCTAGTGGCACTAGCTCTACTAGGTACTAGTGGTACTACGGAACTGAACTACGGGACACAAAAAAATCGTGCATTTTCAAACCGCATAGCAAATTTACGTTTTTAAAATAAGTCACTGAAAATAGTCGATAATACGTGCGCTTGTATAGAAAGCGATACCTATATGTGTTACATATTTTGCTATTTCAGACCTACGATTAAACGCGTGGGTTTAATCGCAGTGAGTGCTAGGCCTTACTCTTTGGAGAAAAATTAAACGTTTTAGTTTGAAGTTTTTCACATGTCACCATTTTCGAATTATTCGAGACGAAGCTATAGATAAGGCAAAAATATTGTTTATATGATAAAATTCTATGACTTTACTTACTATTGAGCCCCTGTAACTGTTTAGTCCCGGTCTGAAACAAAAGGAAATGGCTTTTAGGACCACAGCCGTTGCTTTCAGTAAGTTCCCAATAAGGTAATGCTGTAGGAGTGTAGTAGGTAGGCAGTAAGTATTTTACATTTTACTAGTGTAAGCTGAAAACTGCATCGAGACGGTTCGAGAAAAAGGTTCTCGGTGGCGGTCATCTACTCGACCAGGTAGGCCCACTACCGGGGCGTCTGATATAATCAGAGGCCAAGAATAAATTTTATTTTATGCGGATTCTAATGTATATTCCTAGTAGGTATGTACCTAAGTACTCTAGATAGGTGAGTACTCATATTTTGCCATTATTTACAGACAACATGAGGAGATGGGCCTACAATGTGTCAGGATTCAACAAATACGGTTGGTTCCAAACCTACATAATAAAACAATTTCAGTGATGTTCGTTCTTGGTAGTCAGTCTACCTACTTCTACCCGGGAATTATGAAGCGTTCCTAAACAGTGTTTGGTATTGCGACCGACATAATTTTTTGGAGAGTTGAGGGGGTCATGTGCTACTTTTCCCCGTAGACTCAATGTCCTAAGTACCTATATCGGTTGCTGAGATATGTATCGAATATTTTTTTGAACATCACTTATATTTCTATTCGCCATAAAATCTCTTGTTTGTGGTTGTAATGCAACAAAGTAACAGTGTGCTCTATTCTTCAGTGTATGCATATTATATAAATTGTTACTTGACACACTCACGCTCAGGCTGGCCAGTTACGATGGCTATAAAAAATTATAAACATTTCCTAGGACTACTGCGTGATGATTGCCTGGACGATACTGACCCTGACGTCATCGAAGCTCTTCGTCGTTTGCCGCCGCATGTTCTCGATGAGCGTGCATTCCGCCAAATCCGTGCCATTCAGCTGGATGTTCAAAGAATGATACTTCCTAAAGATGAGTGGACCAAGATCGAAGAGGATACCTTATACCTTACTCCAATGGTGAACCTAGTCATTAAAGAACGTAAGGAGCGAGAGAACTGGGAAAAGGTGTACTAATTTAGCTTTGTTGATATAACTAATAAAAATTTACTAGCGTCTGCTCGCTTCTTCACACATGTTAATCTGATTAATTTATAATTTAACTTTTGCCACACCAAGATCTGTTATGCTATTTTATTCGCAGCACCTTATTTATTAGACAGGCAGACGGCTAGTGGCGTTATATTATAAGATTGTACGCCCCTAAGGTTTGCCGCCCCATGTTTCGTCCCTGTTTATTATCTTTTAGGTACCTACTTATTTACTATCTGTAGGTACCTGTTACACAACAACTTTATCTAAGTCAGTTTCAATGGCTCCATTCCATTCATTTATTTACCTGTCGCGGTGACGGGTAAAGTGACCAGTGGGGTTGAGCAATGCAAAGGCGCGGCGGCGCGGCGGCGCAGTGGCGTAGCGGGGGTTGGAATGGAAAGCAGGGATCTAGTACCAGCACACCCCAAAAAAATCGGAACAAAAATACTGACCAGAAGTAACGAGGCGATCGGAACGAATAGAGAATTTTTTGCGAGTTTCGGATGTTAGGTAAAAATTTAAACAAGTGTTTGACATAAAAAATGATAGAGAGCCTCGAAAATTAATGAAATTGGTCTTCTTTTTTTAAATAGACACATCTGGAATATGTTTAGATGGGGTTAGCAAAAGAGACAAGAAACAAAGTTAGGAATACATAAAAACACAAAATAAGAATAACAACGATTGGAGTGAGCCTCCGAAATTTTTGATACTTTATCGTGTGTTCACAAAAAAGTTATAAGAGATTAAAAATAAATAACAGCGAGCGGAGTGAGCTCTTAATTTGGAGCTTGTGACGGCTGCGGCTGAGCAAATTGCTGAGAAGCGAATATAAAATAAATTATCGTCGAGTGTAGTGAACTGCAGCCTTTTTTAAATTGGTGGGGTATGCTTATCAAAGGCAAAATAGCTAAAGCCGGGTAGGTACTGACCGGCGTTACGGGGCGTGATATAACGCATGACACAGCGAGTGTTCGTGTCTCGTCAGTGCGGAGAGAAAAAGCGCTTGCAACGAGCAACGAGACAGATTTTAGCACATGGCGTAACGTATCATGCTCGCTGCGAATGGTTACGACCATTACGACCTGTAACACCGGTCATTACCCGGCCTTACAAAATATGCGGAGAAAGAAATTATGTTTTTTTGGCGATTAAAAACAAAATAGGAATACAACATACCTACTATAGAATGATCAACGAGCAAAGCGAACCGCAAAATAGATGTGATATTTTTGAGGGCCCGTAAAAAACATTTTAGACAAGTTTAGAAGAGTATGACTAAAAATGTATTTATATTCGAGATTGGTGCGGTGGGAGTGGCATGAACACATAATAATCGGACGATAAACTTTTATAGATTTAGCGCCCCTTGCACCTGGCACTGACACACACGAGTGACCGCTCCACACGCTCTACTCTAGGGTTTCATATGAAGCCAACAAAACTCAAATACTAAATGTCTGGTATAGTGGTAGGTATGTTTTTGTGGAGTGATTCTGTAGGTATGTAGGGCTGAGCGAGTAGTCACTATCACCCCCGTGTTCGGTACCCAGGGTGGACTACTCTCTGATCTTACGCCACCACTGGAGCACCGGATCACAGAACATTACCGGCGAGCGGAACGAGCCGCGAAAATTTTGTGGTTTTGATCGATTTGAGGGACACAGAATCCGACAAAGTTTCATGCGATTTTTTTTTAATGTTTATTGTTCAGAATTGGCTATCACCTTTTTATAGGTAACGCTGCGACTTGTCATTGACGTATCTGACATTCGTGACTCTGACATTTCTCACGCCGCGTACATTTATGACCGTTAGGTTTTCCCGCGATTTGAAATAAATAATGTCATTCCTTCTTGGAAAGTCGAGTTGAAAGTACACATTTTTACGTTATTATTTTCGGTGTATTTATAATTTATTGTCGTTGTTGTAATTATCATAAGAATACGATACGGATTTGTGCGGTGCGTGTAATTGTTTGCGTTTGACGTGAATTTCGACGCTGTACGAGACTCCACATATTAGCTCTACTGCTCCGACCGGCCCCTCTAAGCTAACGCTAAGCTTGCCCGCCCAGTGAAGTACAGATCTCCAAGGTATAGTTTTAGCCGTGACGCCCCGAGGAACTCTGGAAAGAGCTGAATACTGCTACGCGCCTCTGATTCAAAGGTTAGTGGTTTTTCGTAACACCCTCGATACACCTCATTCACGCAATTCACGCCTACTCTCATATTCTCGCTCCAAGATTGTAATCACTTTCGTTGCATTCGTGTCTCGCAATTTCGGAGTCACACAAACATTCATTAACAAAAAATTTACAGTCCATTTATCCACCATTTCATAAATCTAGCAATCGAACATTTGGTCCTTCGAGCCGGATTTAACTAGCTTTCATTTTCGCTTTATCATTTCATTTCGCATCATTGTTTTGTTTATAAGATAGTATGTATCGGAATCGGTAAATTTGTCGTTTGTTACCGTTCCGACAATATTATTTAGATTCGCTAAAAATATTGAGGGTACGTATTTAAAACAATCCAACGGTCATAAATGTACTTTTTCGTTTTATCTATTTGTATTGCTAAGCTCGGTTGACAAATAGGCGTCAGTTGTAGCCACTAAAAAAGAAGTGGAAACGGCAAAATAGCCGTAGCTTTGTATTTGTTTTGTTTACATTTGATATAGAATACTTTTTTGAAATCTCAACTCAATAATAATGGAAACCGAAGGCGGAGATAAATACAGGATCGCTCGAGATTATTCCTATATGCGGATCGAACTTCTGGAGTCCTCGGATCTCGAAGGGGTAACAGAAGAAGATCTCAACATAATTAGTAAAGAGTTTCACTCGGCGCAAATCTACGTATTGTCAGGTACGTCTAAGGCAGATCGTAGCAATGAATTTTCGCACACCATTTCTTTTGATAAGAAATTATTAGGTCTCAAGTCAAGGTTGTCAAAAATACGTGAGCAGATAAACAAACCAACTATCCAGAATGGCAGTATGTTGGCAAAATTGCCCAAGATAGTTTTAAAGCCATTTGATGGAAGGTTTGAGAACTGGGTGTCTTTTAAGGAGCTATACGACTCGCTCATACACAGTAGGGAGTTGCCAGATGTAGAGAAGCTACATTATTTGCTGTCAAGTGTACAGGGTGCTGCCTTTGATCTTATAAAGAATTATCCACTGACAGGCAGCAACTATATGGCAGCATACAATGCACTGCACAAATACTACGATAGGAAGAGAACCATTGCCAACACCTACTATGAAAAGTTATTAAAATGTGAGTTGGTGAAGAATAAAAGTGCCTCGGAGTTGGAACGGGTTCATCGGACATTCACAGAGAATTTGGCCATACTGTCAAGGTACACCCTTCCAAGTCAGGATTTCATGCTGTTTCAGTTGGTATGGTCAAAGCTGGATGGGGCTACTCGGGAAGCGTTCGAGCTTCAACTTAGCCCGGATATTGACATTCCGCTGTTCGAAGACATCATGGAGTTTTTGGACAAACGTGCTCGGGCTCTAGAAAACTGCCATGGGCCACCCGCAACCTCTAAGCCAGCACCAAAAAATCGAACATCATTAATTGTATCCCCCGACTCCACTTGTGAGTTCTGCCCCAATGAAGGCCATGGTCCAGAAAATTGTCCGGAGTTTCTGAAACTGAACCCAGCAAATAGGTTCCGGGATGTGAAGGTAAGGAGACTGTGTATTTTGTGCCTAAAGCCTGCACATTCGGTCAAAAAATGCAGCTCTAAAGTAACATGCGGAAAATGTAGCCAACGGCACCATACTTTGTTGCATTTTGATGAAGCTGCTCCTATCTCCACTACATCCCAAGAATTGGCACCGCCAGTGGCTCTGGCCGCATATTCATCCAGTACCGATTCATTATTTTCTACCGCTGTGATTTTGGCAAAAAATAATAATAATGAATTTGTTGAAATTAGAATCTTGCTGGATAGCGCCAGCGCTTGTAATTTTATGACCTTGTCGTGCGCACGCCGGCTGGGACTAGAGCTGAGCCCAAAAGCCCAATCTGTCGATGGAATTGGCAGAGCTTCTACCAGAACACTTGGATCGGTTATGTGTGAATTGAGTCCCAAGAGTCAGGACTTCTCAAGCAATTTGGTTGTGGAAGCTGCTGTGCTACAGACTATTTGTCACGACATGCCACCTGGTTTTATTGATACCTCATCATGGGAGCATTTAGATGGCTTGGATCTTGCCGACCCTAGTTTTTATAAACCAGGGCCTGTTGACATGCTTGTAAGTGTCAACATTTTGGCGTCGGCACTCAGACCTGGTTTGGTTAAGGGTGCATCAGGTCAACCCGTCGCTATCCCCACTATCTTCGGGTGGATAGTGATGGGCGAGTGCACTATTGGCACCGGATTCGCTCGCCTTGGCAACAATGCCAATAGTCGTAAAAATTGTTTTTTTGTGTCCAACCTGTCACTAGACAACTCAATAAAAAGGTTCTGGGAATTGGAAAGTGTCGAGCCGCCCAGACCAGTAGCCTTTTCGAAAACTGAAGTGGCTTGCGATAGGCTTATGGAAGCAAATAGTTATCGAAATTCTGAGGGAAGATTGGTTGTCCCGCTGACCTTTGCTGATCCTCAACTTAAACCAGTCTTCTCTAACTCTCGCGATATTGCTGTGAAACGGTTCCTTCACTTAGAGCGTAAATTTAAAGTGAACGCCCAGTTCCAGTCAGCGTACGTTGACTTTATGAAAGATTATCTGGAGAGTGGTCATATGGAGGAAGTGGAGCCTCCTACCACCAATGTCGGTCCTTTCTACTATATCCCTCACCATGGTATCCTGCGCCCAGAATCAGTCACCACGCCACTAAGAACAGTGTTCGATGCTAGCGCCAAAGATGCTGAGGGTAGGTCGTTGAATGACGTGTTGTTGCCAGGTCCCAAACTCCAAAAAAGCATCTTTGATATTTTGATACGTTTTCGATGGCACGAAGTGGTCTTCACGGGAGATATAAAAAAAATGTATCGTCAATTCCTGGTAACCCCTGATGATGCTGATTACCAACGAGTAGTATGGCGCGAATCTGCTGATTTACCTATTCGCGATTTCAGGCTACTTACGGTCACATATGGGGTTTCGTGTGCGCCGTACCAGGCTCTTTGGTGCATGTCTCGTCTGGCGTCCGAGTTTGCACCCCGTTTTCCCCTTGGAGCATCGGTGTTACAGCGGGACACTTATGTGGATGATGTTGTCTCGGGAGCAGACTCGGTGGAGAATGCGATTCAAATTCGTCGTGATCTTACGCTAATTCTGTCATCCGCCGGTCTACACTTGAGAAAATGGACTTCGAACTCTAAAGAGTTCCTCCGCGACTTGCCGCCGTCCGAGTTGTACTCGGAAAAGATGTGCAACTTTGAAGACCTTCAGGATTTGTCCTTGAAAATCCTCGGAATGTTATGGATTCCCACCGCAGACCAGCTCACATTCAGAACAGCTGCGCTCGAAAAGAGGTGTACAAAGCGGTCCATCTTGTCAGACATAGCTCGGATCTTCGATCCGTTAGGCCTTTTGTCTCCTGTCGTATTCCTTGCCAAATATATAATGCAGCTATTGTGGCTGTCTGGTGTTGACTGGGATGAGGATGCTCCTCAATTCATTTCGTCTGAATGGCTTAAGGTCAAGAACCAACTGTCGTCGCTGAGTGCTGTGGCACTGCCTCGGAGAATGGTTCCTTCGTTTGCATCTCTTCAACTTCATGGCTTTTGTGATGCTTCTGAGCGAGGTTATTGCGCTGTTGTCTACTGCCGCGCGTCGTGCAGTGACGGGACAACTGAGGTCCGACTTTGTTGTGCCAAGTCGAAAGTTGCCCCCCTCCGCAAACGCTCGATCCCTCGTTTGGAGTTGATGGCAGCTGTCTTGCTGACTGAGCTTATGTCTTCGTTAACCCTCGCCCTAGATGGTCTTCATCGTGTCGGTGCCCTCTTCGCTTGGTCAGATTCCAGCGTTGCATTAACCTGGATCAATTCCTGTCCGTCGCGTTGGAAAACTTTTGTTGCCAACCGTGTTACGGAAATCCAAGACGGTATACCCTCCGAATTCTGGCAACATGTTCCTACAGCCGATAATCCAGCCGATCACGGTTCGCGAGGTTTACTGCCCGAAGATTTAATCCGGTGTCAGTCATGGTGGTCGGGTCCGAACTGGTTGTTGAACCCTCGTGAAGAATGGCCGCAAAGTTCGTACGCTGCAAACAATGAGTCCGCACTCGAGGAGCGAAGAATATTGACTTTTATGACAGAAAACAATATTGGTTTTGTCGACGGACTTTTAAACAAGTTCTCGTCACTTTCGCGTATAGTGAATATCGTCGCCTACTGTTACCGATTCTCTAAAAATTTAAAGGCATCGGTGAAATCAACTGGCGCCTTATCGGCTGTCGAAACTAACCATGCGTTGCAGTTCTTAGTGAAGCATGTACAGGAAGTCGTGTTTGCTTCAGAATTTCGTGCGCTAAATAAAGGCAACCCAAATTTGCTCCCCAAAGTCTTAAGAAAATTATGTCCTTTCGTAGATGCCAATGGGTTGCTCAGGGTGGGCGGCCGCCTCGTGCATAGCGATCTGAGTTATAGCCAGAAGCATCCGCTGCTGCTTCCTCGAACTCACCGTCTGACCTATCTACTAATCGACGAGTACCATAGGAAATTTTTACATCCAGGACCGCAGACATTACAGAGTCTTCTCGCACAGGATTTTTGGATCCTCTCGTCAAAGCGAGCAATTCGTTCCGTGGTGTCATCCTGCGTCAAATGCTTCCGTGCAAAACCACGACTGTCCGCACCTCCCCGGATGGGAAATTTACCGTGTTATCGTCTAAGTCAACTGAAACCGTTTTCATCGGCTTCAGTGGACTACGCAGGGCCGTTTGACATAGCCCTTGGTCGTGGTCGTGGCGTCAGAACATACAAAGCGTATGTATGTGTTTTTGTTTGCACAGCCACCAAAGCAATCCATTTGGAGCTCGCATCAGAACTCACTTCGGAGGCATATTTGGCATGTTTGAAGCGATTTATAGCTCGTAGAGGTCGTTGCTCTAGATTGGTATCTGATCAAGGGACGAACTTTGTCGGAGCAAGTAACCTGTTAAAAGACTTAATGTCGCAGGCGACGCAGGCCGAGAAGGTGGAGTTCACGTTTAACCCTCCTGGTAGCCCACATTTTTCGGGGCTAGTCGAGGCAGGAGTTAAATCGGTTAAGACTCACCTCGCTCGTGTCGTTGGTTTGCAACGCCTGACTTATGAGGAGTTTAACACGCTGCTGATTCAAATCGAGGCCTTGTTAAACTCACGGCCACTTTCACCACTAAGCTCCGACCCAAATGATTTTTCGGCGTTGACCCCAGGTCATTTTCTTACACTTGAGCCTTTGACTCTTCTGCCTGAGGAACCAATCCTAGAAAAGCACGTAAGTCCTCTTCGTCGATGGAGGCTCATCCAACGAATGCACCAGGACTTCTGGCAGAGATGGCACCTCGAGTATGTGCACACGCTGCAGCAGAGACATAAATGGGTGGATGCGCGAGAAAATATAGTCCTTGGAACTCTGGTTCTCATTGCCAACGAGCAATGCAGTCCGATGAAGTGGAAACTCGGTCGGGTAACGCAGCTCCATCTTGGAGCCGATAATGTTTGCCGAGTAGTTACTCTAAGGACGGCTTCAGGAGAATGCAAACGGCCTGTGGTCAAATTGTGTGTCCTTCCCATGAACGAGGACATCGAACCTGATGCCCAGTCCACCTAATTCTAGCTGAAAGGATTAGGTAAATCTAGCTATGTTAATTGTAAATTTGTTTTTTTTTTTGTTGATAAATTGTTTCGTATCATAATTCTATAAATTGATTAATTATACTTTTTTTTTATTAAGTTGCGGAAAATACTGCGCATTTTGGTGGTCGGAATGTTCAGAATTGGCTATCACCTTTTTATAGGTAACGCTGCGACTTGTCATTGACGTATCTGACATTCGTGACTCTGACATTTCTCACGCCGCGTACATTTATGACCGTTAGGTTTTCCCGCGATTTGAAATAAATAATGTCATTCCTTCTTGGAAAGTCGAGTTGAAAGTACACATTTTTACGTTATTATTTTCGGTGTATTTATAATTTATTGTCGTTGTTGTAATTATCATAAGAATACGATACGGATTTGTGCGGTGCGTGTAATTGTTTGCGTTTGACGTGAATTTCGACGCTGTACGAGACTCCACATATTAGCTCTACTGCTCCGACCGGCCCCTCTAAGCTAACGCTAAGCTTGCCCGCCCAGTGAAGTACAGATCTCCAAGGTATAGTTTTAGCCGTGACGCCCCGAGGAACTCTGGAAAGAGCTGAATACTGCTACGCGCCTCTGATTCAAAGGTTAGTGGTTTTTCGTAACACCCTCGATACACCTCATTCACGCAATTCACGCCTACTCTCATATTCTCGCTCCAAGATTGTAATCACTTTCGTTGCATTCGTGTCTCGCAATTTCGGAGTCACACAAACATTCATTAACAAAAAATTTACAGTCCATTTATCCACCATTTCATAAATCTAGCAATCGAACATTATAATATAAAACTTTTAAATCCATCATGGTTATTAACACTAAAGTCATTTCTCATTTATAACGGGATATTTACCATGATTTGAGTTTTGAGCTTTCCAATATTTTATTATTTGGAAAGCTCAAAACTCAAATCATGGTAAATATCCCGTTATAAATGACTTTAGTGTTTATAATATATTCTGCGGTCTGCATAGCCCTGCGTGTATTACATTACTATGCCATGAGTAGGGTAAACGGTAAGGATAGGGTAGGTGTAGGCCCCATGTTTTACCCGTGGACGGAGAAAATCACCTCCCTGACGTACGGTCACATTAATTTTTTTGACAATGACTTCCGACGGGGATGACATTAGACAAGCAAGTTTGACGTAAGTGACTTTTTCGAAATTCCATTTTCCAAGAGAAAGGAGGTTTACATTACATTGTAGATTTCCACGACAAAATCGAAACAAAATACTTAAGCAGTCGGGTCCTATTATCGTTCTTTATATTGAAAGAAGCGAAAAAATGGCTTTTAGGACCACAGCCGTTGCGCGAAGTAAGTTCCTGCATATTATAGTAATTAATGTTTCAGGACAACTCTAAAGGTTTCCCATTATGTAATACAATTTGTATGTATTCACAGGTGGCTTGAAGAAATGGGCCTACAACATGGCCGGGTTTAACAAATACGGTATGTTTTTAGAACAATAAGTATTCTCTTTTCAATAAGCCAGTACTGTTGCTGTCAGCCAGTTTGAATGACAACATAAAATAGTGGTTACCCTTCTAGTCTAAACTAGGTACTTGGTTATGCTTATAATTATTGATAGGATGAAATAAAACGTCAAGTGCGAGTCGGACTTGCGCGCCAAGGGTTCCGTATGATCGTTAAACCTTGATTCTTAGTTTTGGTCCATGGCGAGAATGAAAAATATTTTTTTGTGTTAATAAACTACAAATTTTTTCATTATTTGTGCTAGACCTTGATTCTTGCCAAATTTCATGATTCCAGGTCAACGGGAAGTACCCTTTAGGTTTTGTGGGCTTGATGTGATTTCCTTGGAAATTTAAAAATATTCAGACATAATATGGATGTAACTTTTGATTGTGTTGACCTAGAAGTTTTATTTATATTTAGGCTTCAGACGTTACGGTCTTGAGTATTTCATGTTAATATACCTGGAGGTATTGTGTTCCTTAGAAAAGGAGGTTGACAGACAGACAACAAAGGGATCCTCTAGGGGTTCCTTTTTTCCTTTTGAGGTATGGAACCCTAAAATGTACCTACCTATTTGATTCCTTCACATGTACCCATCCTAACTCTACGACAGCTGGCAGTTGACAGTTGACAGTTTGGTTTTTGTATTTTAGGCCTACTCCGTGATGATTGCTTGGATTCCACCAACCCTGATGTCATTGAAGCTCTTCGCCGTATCCCAACTAATGTTGTTGATGAGCGCGCTTTCCGCCAAATTCGCGCTATTCAGCTTTCCATCCAAAAATCAATCCTTCCTAAAGAAGAGTGGACAAAGTATGAAGAAGACACGCTTTATCTTACACCTATAGTGGAGCAAGTGAAGAAAGAACGTCTGGAGAAAGAGAATTGGGAAAAGGATTACTAATCTTGCTTTTCTGGTTATCGTAATATACTAAGTAATAATTTATGTTTCTAAGATTTAAGTGATCTTTTATCATAGCACCTAACTTGTTTTTTTGCAGGAAAGTTATTTTTAGCAATAGTAGAAAAATAAATCATCCATGTAAATAGAAACAGTTTTTATTAAATTTATCTTTTATAAAATAGAAGTATAAATACAAGGTGTTCCATTCTTAAAGGATTAAACAAATTGGTGTGTATGTTGGCTTTGTTACAATCTAGAGCTGATTTTTGATAATTTAATAGGATACTTGCTCTCCTAAAATCACTTCAGAAAATACACTTCAGGCGATTGTTTAATTTTTGAACTCATCATCAATCATCGAGGAATTCATAAAGTTTAAGATTGGAACACCCTGTATAATATATGGCAACATAACAATACAATTATGGCCTCCGAAAAAAGGGAAGGTAAAAACATAAAATTAAATATAATTTTAACAAATATGGTCCCATTCCACACAAATGGTATAAAGTCAGGTCGATGAAAATAAGCAGGACTAGCTTCCACTTGCGGCTTCACATGCGTTTTGGCTAAAAAGTAGCTGATAAAGTCCATTTTATTCCAACATTACTCTCAACTTTCGTATTTTTAGTATGAGTGTGATTTGATTTCGATTAAACAGTTACTAAAAATGCAAGTAACTTTTAAAATGCCGTTAATAAATCATGTATACCTAAACCCCACTTATTGATATGTTTCGCAAATTTAAATTAGGTACAATTATATGTATTTTACAAATGTAAAGTTGTGACCACAAAAGAGGAAAAGAGCACTACCATAATTATTTTAGTAGTACGTAAAACTAAAAAAATATAAGGCAAGTATATAATTGTCTTCTCCCTCTTTGATAAGGATGAAATAATTGATGTTGCAGTACCTACATACATAAATTACTAGTCTGATACATAATTCATAGCCAGATACTTAGATTCTACCTATTCTTATAAATGACTGTACATAACATTTACAATTATTTCTTTTTACATCTATACAATATTGGCAACTTTTCCTTTTTTCTTTGGAAGATTCAATTAGAGATTTTGATCAAGTTTTCCATTCTTACAATAAGATCATAAAATAAATAACAATATATTGAGATGTGTCCGGCACCGCATAGAGCATACCGCAGCGTACTGCATAGTGATCCAGACATTGCTGAGAAGGCTTTACTACCACTTACCTACTTGTTGAAGTTGTACTGATAAAGTGCAACAAAAATCATTCAAAAACTACATTGGAAATTGTACGAAACTATGGGATAGCTGTCATACTATGACAAGAAGTTCCTCTCAGTATCCGGTAGGGGCGCTGTAAGGCGCTAAATGTACTGAGGAAACGAAAACTTTTATAGTTCTCATAAATTATGCAAAACTAATCCTAAGGCCTATGATTATTGTCTAATTCTGTTTTTTGCGCTAAAAATTTAGTGACAGTAGGTGAATTACCATTATTGAATTGATTTTTTTTTATTAGTAAGTTCCTAATATTTTATGTCTTGCAAAACAACCTCCATTCTGTTAGATAACTTAGATAATAATAAAACTGACTTCATACTTAACTACTGTATGTAGGTATGATTATTATTAGATTTATGATAAACAATAAATTCAGAGTTTGTAGGTTATTATATTAAACTCACGAATTTCAGCTTTATGCTGATCTATTTAAATTCGATTATGTAGGTATTAGTAGAGATTTACCGATTATTTTAGACAACACAGCACTCACACTTATAGGCATTACCCCCATGCGATAAAAGCCAAGAAGGCGCTTATCAGGTGGGAGGCCTGCGTCCAGTAGTGGACCAATACAGGCGGTTGAGTACTCACTCGGCAAGGTGACATGACCCTTAAAGACAATGACCATAATAGCGTCTCCATTTGCATGCACGTTAAGATTTTTTGTAGCTTATCGCAATGATTAAGGGCATCCCCCTTAACATTGAGATAAGATAGAAAAAACTTTTTCTAAAAGATACCTAATCGGATGGACGATTAAATTTTAGTTGACGCTTTTACGTTATATACAGTTAAGTTTTATACAGTTAAAGTTGGGTAAAAGATATTTTGTAACAATTCCGCGCAAAACTTTTTTTGGTTACTGGTTACTGGTTTTGCGCGGAATTGTTATCTACTATATTTTGCAATATTTTTTATCCTAATATTTTCAATGGTTTTCCGCAAATTAACACCTGAATCTACAGGGTGGTTTTTTGAGAAGGACGGTGATGGCCAAGTCCGAAACCACGAGAGATAGAGAAAAGTCGTGAAAGGAGTCATGCCCTCGATTTATAAGAAAACAATAACTGCATATTTAGTTTTTTTTTAATCTTTTACTTGTGACGGAAATGGACACGGAAGATTAAAAAAAAAAGACAGCCTGTATAATTGAACAAATGGATTTTGTTGCTGATAAGGATCAATCTTTTCAAAGAAATGTATTACTAAAAATGAAAGAAAAAATCATTTGACAACATGGTTTTTGTAACTTCCAGTCGCTTTTAAATTACTCACCATAGTTTTAAGCACTTTTTCCGAGGGAAAAGAGCGCTGTGGATATTTATTTTGATACCAGCTAAGTGCGCAAACAATGCTACTACTATTTAAAAAATAGGCCTCCATCAAATCAAACCATTCACTATTTGATAAATCCATTCTTAGAAAGATCTTTATTTAGCAACTCAATACTGATCAATCATCATTATTCGAGAAAACATGAATAGAATTCTACTTTCAAATAGGTAAGTAAGTAATATCAAATCTTTGTTTTATTTGTAAGTATGACCATAGTATCTTACTAATAACACAAATGAGTTTCACACATGACAACCAAAATGTTTGGATAGGAGGTAAGTTTTCTTCCGGGTAAAAATAATAAAAAGAGTGAAAGTTTGTTATTCCTTTCATTTTTAGTAATACATTTCTTTGCAAAGATCTATCCTTATCAGCAACAAAATCCGTTGGTTGGTTCAATAATACAGGATATCTTGATAAACCATTCGGGTCGATTTCCATCTAGAGTAAAAGTAAAGAAAAAACTTAATATGTATTTAACTAAATATTATTTCCTTATAAATCGAGGGCATGACTCCTTTCACGACTTTTCTTTAACTCGCGTGGTTTCGGACTTTGCCATCACCGCCCTTCGCGATAAACCACCCTGTATAATTTTTTTTTAAGTTAATCTGCGAAGCTCCCGATCATTAGATTTTTTTCAGATAACCATCCTAATAATATCGTTGCCTTTACACTAGCCAAACTTGTAGAATGATTGTAAACAAACCACTACACAAATAACTTTAACTTGCTTGGCGTCGAGTTTCAGATATAATTGTAAGCAATATTTATTGAAGGATCTCAAATCGATAAGTAACGTAAATTGCGTTTAAAAAGACGCAACAAAAGATAATTTTTGGTTATATATGGGCGGTTTGTTTACGAACATTCTACATCGCGTTTGACTAGTGTAATGAATCAGTGTCCAGTGGTCGCCTAAAATAATCGACAATCTTTATAGACTATATTAAAGTTCGTCGTCACCAATCGCCTCAAAGGCATTGTTCTCGACGCAGTCTCGCCCGCTCTTGAACGCGACCGAAGCAAACTTCTCAGTCAGCTTTTGGACAGAGAAAATCTCCCTGGAACTGCCGGAATTCATGGAATCTCCATTCTGGAAAAAAATACAGTGTTCTGATTACACAAACAGAAAATGGCGTAAGGATCGTCCAATCACGTGAGGCTCGAAAAGGAGGGGAACCAAAAAACAGGAAAGGGGAGTAAACATATTACAGTGGCCGAGGTGTGCTGAGGTCCGTATATCAAAAAAATCGATTTGAGCGCTCACAAAAGTGGTCCGTTATTCCGATATCGCGTCTACAGTTGATATTGAAACGTCATAACCGGCGCCTTCTTTACGCTCACGACGCTCATACTACCGAGCATGGTCGCTGTGAACGATCTGTCAAATTTTCATATGATACAAATTGACATAAAAAAAATCAAAATCACCATTAACTTCAGGTTAAGTTTACGTGATGTGAGCGCGTCTATAGCCGTTCCGTTGAACATATCCCTATATCTGTCGTTATCGCGCTCAAAGAATTCGGAACGACTTTGCGCGCTATTAGCGCTGATAGTCTTGTGGACGGTCAACGGACCGCAGCAGTGGTCGTGGTCCGTAACCGAAACTATGGGATCGCTGTCATACTATGACAAGAAGTTCCTCAACTTTTATAGTTCTCATAAATTATGCCGAACTGGGTAATCTTTAGGCCTATGATTAAGGTCTAATCCTGCTTCGAACGTCCAATCACGTGAGGCTCGACAGGGCCTCCCCCTTTCGAACCTCACGTGATTGGACGGTTCAAAAAAACAGGAAAGGGGAGTAAACGTAATACTGTGGCCAAGGTGGTTGTGGTCCGGTTCCCTTCAAAGTCAGCTCGCGGATGTCGTGAGAACCAAAGGCAACCTACCAGAGGAAGGCAGCGGCTTCTTTCCGTGTATTTTTTACCCACTGCAATCACCAATCTGCAAACCTCTTTTGGTGGTAGCATGTTCCCCCAAACACATGCTGATGAGGTAGATGTACCACAGAACTGACTCTCAGTTCTGTGGTACGTCCTCCTCATCGCTGTACGACGAGTGAGCGCGGCTGCCGCACGTAGGTGGCGCCGCTCTTCTGACGCATCAGCTCGTCCACTATTGACTACAAGTATCTATGAAGTTAGTCAACGTACCACAGAACTGAGAGTATCGCTGGAAGACGAAGGAGAGATGAGTTGAGACGAGCCGTCGCGTCGCACGTAGGTGAGGCTGCCGCGCTTACCGCCGCGCGGGGAGGCGGGGCCGGCGCCGCTCTTCTGACGCATCAGCTCGTCCACTATTGACTGTAAACATGCAAATAGTATTAAGAATTAACACCGTACAAAAACATAATACCGTACAAAACAGACGCCATTTTGTCTTGTTATAAAATACAGCCTACATATGGCACCCGGAGTGTCGTATCGAAACGATTGACACCTCATTTATTAATAGGATGGATAGACTACCAAAAACATAAACCTGGCTTTGGTTCTGCCGTAGTTGGGTAAAAAAGTGAAATCGTTATTTCGTATTTAACTTTATAATGTTGACGACCTCCGTGGCGCAGCAGGCGAAGGTCCGCCTGCGACGCAGGAGGTTGCGGGTTCGATCCCCGCCTCGGAACAAATTTGTGTACGATCTGCAGAAATTTGTTCCGTTGGTCTGGGTGTTTTCTATGTATAATAAAAATATATATATCTATGTAATGTATTGTATTAAGTATATCAGTTATCTAGTACCCATAACACAAGCTCTGCTTAGCTTGGGGCTAGATAATGCTGTGTGAATTGTCCAGCATTATTTATTTATTTATTAATGTACAAGCTACCTATGCTCCAGCTTCTTTTCGAGAGGAATAATTCCGTGATGCACTTTGTTTCATGTCGGTAACTATTGGTTTAAGCGGCGTACGGAAGTCGCGACTTTCCAATCGGTGATAATTTTTCCGACGTCTTCAACCTTTGTCGTATTTCCGATACAGTAGTTTTCGACGTTATTTTCGGCCAAACATCTTCACAACGGCACAAACTTTAACCTTTATAATACCTATTAGTAGGATACTCCAAAACGTGCAAAACCTTCCTCATTCCATTTATTGGTGAAAATAGTACGTACCTGTAAACAAACACTGATGAATGTAGCATGCTCCGATTTCAATGTAATCCAAATCAGGTTATCCTTACTGACAAGGTATTCAAAGGATAGCTCGAAATTCTTATTGGGCTCTTCGAGAAGCGGTCCATGGCCGTTTGTTTGAGGATTTTCCAGCTGGAAATAAATAAATGTGACGTTTAGAACCCTGTTTTCAAAGATATGTACCTATACACTAGCCAAACTCGATGGAGAATTCATTATGAGTGTAAGCGGGTTAACTACGTACCTAGTTTGTGTTGGAAGAACACCGGCGAACCGCACTCACCCCGATGCAGTCCCTCGTCAAGGGATGAAACGTTGGTGTTCTTCCAACACAAACTAGGTTCGTAGTTAACCCGCTTACATTCATGATGAATTCGTCAAACTACGAAAGTTTTTATAGTAAAATCGATGGAGAATGTTTGTAAAAAAACCACGACAATAACTAAAACTCACTTGCTTAGCGTCGAGTGTCAGATTTAATTGTAAGAAATATTAGGTCCTTACATATGAAATTGGCGTTTTTCGTACTGGCCACTTTAATCACAAATTTCTCCTCTTTGGTAAGGAATTCCAAATTCAAATTTGTACAGCTATAGACTCGTGTATTTGTGCTTCGATGATCGTCATTCATTTGTTTTTTTTTCTTATGTTTTTTTCTGTTTGCGTCACTCATTTTACAAAATGGAAAACTTAAAATATCGCATTATTTACGAGTTCCGCCGTGGCACTAGTGCTGCGGAAACAACTCGAAGGGTGAATGTGTATGGCGGTCGTGTTGCAAAAGAAAACACAGTTCGTTTTTGGTTCCAACGTTTTCGTTCTGGAAATTTCGACTTGCAGAACAAGCCCCGTGGACGGCCTGAGACTCAAGTTGATAATGAAGAGTTGAAGGCTATTGTGGAAGCGGATCCATCGCAAACCACGTCCGAGTTAGCTGCAGGCTGCGGTGTTAGTGATAAAACTGTTTTAATTCACTTGAAGCAAATTGGGAAGATTAAAAAGCTTGAAAGGTGGGTACCTCACGAATTGACTGAAGCAAACCGGCAAACGCGCGTCGACTGCTGCGTTACATTACTAAACCGGCACAATAATGAAGGTATTTTAAACCGAATCATTACCTGTGATGAAAAATGGGTTCTTTACGATAATCGGAAGCGCTCAGCGCAATGGTTGGATCCTGGCCAGCCAGCCAAATCCTGCCCCAAGCGAAAATTATCCCCAAAAAAGTTACTTGTAAGCGTTTGGTGGACTAGTGCCGGTATTGTTCATTACAGTTTTCTCAAATCTGGCCAGACTATTACGGCTGATGTCTATTGTCAGCAATTGCAAACCATGATGGAAAAGCTAGCGGCTAAACAACCTAGGCTGGTCAATCGCTCCACGCCACTGCTGCTTCACGACAACGCTAGACCACACACTGCGCAACAGACGGCTACTAAATTAGAAGAGCTTCAATTGGAAAGTCTAAGACATCCTCCGTACTCCCCGGACCTTGCTCCAACAGATTACCATTTTTTTCGAAATATGGATAACTTCTTGCAAGGGAAAAAATTCAACTCCGATGGGGCAGTCCAAATCGCCTTCAAAGATTTTATTGATTCCCGTCCGACTGTTTTTTTTAGTAAAGGGATCAATGAACTACCTATAAGATGGCAAAAGTGCATAGAAAATAATGGTTCATACTTTGATTAATTAAATATATTATATTAAAAAATATTCGACTTTTTGTTCCTCCCATACAAAACGCCAATTTCATATGTAAGGACCTAATATTTTTTGAAGGAAGGATCTCCACGAATTTTTGGGCAAGGAGTGAATTTTAGGTTATGTATGGGCGGTTTGTTTACAAACATTCTACACCGAGTTTGGTTAATGTTTAGGTATAGAAGAGCTTATCGGCACACTTCTAACAACAAGAACTTTAGCATAATAGCAGTCTACTGTAGTCAGTAACAAGCGGGCAATCCCATAATCCCCACGCTGGGCATGCGGTTCGTAGATCGCAGCACAGTTTTTGTCGCAGGGTCGAGGCTGCTGCACGTCGACGGCCATAAAAATCAAAAGTCCCTACGAACATTTTACTTCGAACGATCATAACTGCTTGAAAACTGCGCCGATTTTCTTTAAACAAGAACCCTCAAAATCTCTCTCAAGTCACCTTTTACCTAAACAAAAACATTTTTTTCACAACACACACGTCAAACTTGTAAACCCTTAGCCCGCCGGGTATGGCACCGGTTCCGTGGGACGTACGAAAAGGCACTTACTTTTGTAACGGTTAAAAAAATGTTTTACTCTTGTTTTTCAGTAAGTAGGTAGGTATTCTTAGCGATATCTGAGGCCTCGTCCAGCAGTGGCCTATAGGCTGATGATGATAATGATGGGACCGCGTGCTTATACATAGATAGCTAAATAAATAAAAGTGAAGATACAGAGTATTACATATTGTATTGAGGCAAATTTTCACAAAAATACTTCTCAGAACGTAATTTACCAGATGGCCGTAGGAGGCGTCACGCGATGCAACAACATGCAATGGTATGATTCAATCGGAACAAATTTGTGTACGATCTGCAGAAATTTGTTGCGTTGTTGGTCTGGGTGTTTTCTATGTATAGTAAAAAATTTCTATCTATGTAGTGTATTGTATTAAGTATATCACTTATCTAGTACCCATAACACAAGCTCTGCTTGCTTGGGGCTAGATAATGTGTGTATTGTCCAGCATTATTTATTATTATTCGGACTAAAGCCGCACTGCGAAATCTCACGGCGCGATTTTAATGTTCGGGGATAAAATTTGTCGTGTAATCTGCACACTTATTGAAAGGCATTGAGAAAGACGTCATCTCTAATGCTGTCCCACTCAGTTCGAACATGATCTGAGTGGGACAGCATTAGGTGACATCATTTTCGAACGCAGGTTATACCACAGATTTTTCGGCGAATTTTAAATTACTAGCGTGTGTCATATTATGGGATGATTCAATTTGTTACACATTTTTTAGTCAGCACAGGGAAATTTGCCACATTATCGACTGCTGTTTTACGCACATTACTGCTTTGGACGGCTATGCCGTGTGCATAATATAAGAAGGGCTAAGAACATCTCCTTGCGTCTTTAGTTTTTCTTGAAAGCGATGCGATGAGGTTGCCTATCTATTTAACCCCCGACGCAAAAAGAGAGGGGTGTTATAAGTTTAACGTGTCTGTCTGTGTATCTGTCTGTGGTATCGTAGCTCCCAAACGGATGAACCGATTTTCGTTTAGTTTTTTTTTTGTGTCATAGATAATTTTATCCCGAGTGTTCTTAGCCATGTTTCATGAAAATCTGTTGACGGGTTTTAATTTTTTTTTATTTTGTTCTTGTTTCGAGTTGATATGCGTGCGTTAACCTTGGTATGGATAATTTTTTAAAAGCTGGCACTTTCTCCTATTGTTTTTCATTAACCGGAAGCCTGAATTTATGACGTCATCTCGTGGATAATTGTATGAAAAAACAAAAAATCGCGCCCGCTTTTAAAAATCTGTACCTATTTTTGTCACGGTAAGCAGGCGAGTTCGCAATCGCAGTTCTGCTAGGGCGCTGCTACCCGCCTCCTAAATCCCTTAGTCGCCTCTTACGACACCCGTGAGATGAGTTGTGGTGGTGTAAATTCGAACCCGCTAGGCATTATAATATACTAGTTTATGCCTGCAGCTTCGCACGCGTTGTTTCTATAGAAACGTTTAAAGGTGATTTCTATCCCATGGAAACTGATTTATGGGATAAAAAGTAGCTTATGTTTGATTCCAGGATTAGAATCACCTGTGTGCAAAATTTCAGCCCGATCCGTTTAGTAGTTTTGACGTGAAGAGGTAACAAACATCCATCCATCCATCGAAACTTTCGCATTTATAATATTAGTGTGATGGGTTCGTTAACAAAACATTTCTACTCACCGTGTGCAAAGTAGTGATTCTCCAACACCTCATCCTGGTAACTTTATACCGCTGTTCCTTCATCGGATGCGTTAAACTCTGCAGGGTCAGTTCCTTGCTGGCCAGGGAACATCTGACGCGGTGTGGAGCCTCGTGGGAACTACCTCCGACGTTAATGGCGTCCGTGGTGGCTTCGCCGGCCGGTATCCGCCCGTAGTAGCGAAGTGTTCGGGCTAGTTCTATGTACTGGAAAAGGAAAAAGAATTAACAAATAAAGTTACTGTTATTATCATGGATTATTCTATCTTTTACCGGGATAAAAGTACCCTATTTAAAGTGATACCTGGAAAGAATAGGATGCGCTTAGTTTCAAACAATAATAAAATAGCTAGGTGAAATGTTTGTAAACAAACCAGGACACAAAAAATCAAAACTCGCATGCTTGGCGTCGAGTTTCAGATATAATTGTAAGCAATATTTATTGAACGATCTCAAATCAACAATGTAAATTGCGGAAAAGTGGCAGCAACAGCGTGAATTTTAGGATAAGTATGGACGGTTTGTTTAAAAGCATTGCACTTCCAATTTGACCGAAATATATATAGCTGTTTATAATTCCTCTACACTTAATGTATACAATACATGTACTATTACAGTAAAATGCACCAGGAACAGGCAGGAGCGTGACTTGTCAGTTTTTGTACCTAGGCCAGTGAATTTACGTAACTCCTATACTTATCCTTACTTATATCCTATCTTATCCTTTAACCTATCCTTATCCTATACCTCACACTAATATTATAAATGCGAATCTTTGGATGGATGGATGGATGTTTGTTACCTCTTCTCGGCAAAACTACTGAACGGATCGGGCTGAAATTTTTCATACAGGTAATTCTAATCCTGGAATCAAACATATGCTACTTTTTATCCCATAAATCAGTTCCCATGGGATAGAACGTTCAAATAGCGCGTGCGAAGCCGCAGGCATAAACTATATATTATATTCGAAAGTAACTTTTTCTGTCTGTCTGTTACCTCTTCACGTCTAAACGGCTGAACGTATCTTAATAAAATTTGGCAGGCAGGTAGACAGTTTCCCAGGGATGGAAGGCTACTTTTTATCCCGGTAAAATGCGTGCGAAGCCCCGGGCAGAAGCAAGTCCAATCTTGTGTATAAAATACTCAAGATTCATTTTACATACCTGATGATAATTGTCGTGGTAACATTATGTCATCATCGCACTATTGATGACATAATTTTAGCACGTCCGTCCATTTATCAAAATACCTTGGTTAATCTCTATAAATAATACTAAATGCATTCTTACTACCCGTTGTCCTATTACCCGTTTTCCGTAGGAATGAAGCGTTTTCCCGCGGTAAAAAGTAGCCTATGTTCATCAGGAATAATGTGGGCTTCTAATCGTAAACGAATTGTTCAAATCGGACCAGTAGTTTCGGAGCCTATTCAATACAAACAAACAAACAATCAAATCTTTCCTCTTTATAATATTAGTATAGATAATGATGTCAGGTGTATTATTAGGTTATTATTATTTACTAGGTTCTGCCCGTGGCTTCGCAGGCGTTTTACGGAATAAAAAGAAGCCTATATGTTATTCCAGTTTCAGATCTTTATCCGTGCAAAATTTCAGCCCGATCCATTCAGTAGTTTTAGCGTTATCTTCGGCGAAACATCTTCACGACGACACTTTCGCCTTTATAATATTAGTAGTATCCTTATCAAATTAAATTATTTCTAGAAAGAACCTTATACACGATATTCACTATCTTAACATGCATTTAAAGACAAGAGGCGAAGTAACGTTACCTAACCTGTGACGGAGCATGCATGAATATCATATTGACCTCAAACGACCCTTAAATTGATTAAGCTGTTTGCCACACAGATATGTTTGTTTGGTAACCCCAGTTTATTTTCGAAGTGTTAATCAGTTACCCAAAGTTATTACTTTTGTTGTTTGATTAACTTTACTTTGTTGTCTCGAAAAAAATCAACATTTCTCGGATCTTTAAGATTCTACTTGTGAAAAAATAAATGAAAGCTAGGATTTTTATACTCCTACACCTAATATTCCATTTCATTCTGTACATTTCGCCAAGACAGTTTTTTGATTAATTGCATTATGTTCGATGAAAAAAATAAATAAATGTCTCAATTTTGATACATATCCTTCTTCTCTAAACGAATATGACTTTTGACTTGATTTTTATATTGAAAATATAGCAAAGGCAGGGTAACAGTTTCGCAAAAAAAAAAATTGATTATTTGAACAGTACTCTGTGATTGTAAGAATTAGTTTCGCCGCTTACGATTTACTTTATTTTATTCATTACATTTAATTTACTTCCAGGTATTTGGGGGCCCTTGCGTAGTGCGAGGGACACAAGCTCCTTTATTATAAATGCCTTAGCCTTTTTTTTACTATAAATCCTATGGGATAGATATATTTAAAGGCATTTTTGGAAATGTTTAAAGGCATTTCCATAGAAACAACGCGTGCGAAGCCGCGGGCAGAAACTAGCTACTGATAATGCAATGTGGATTCCCACTAAACCTCCTGTGATGAACAAGTAGGTACAACAGGTAGGCTGTAATAATCTAATCACATCACAGGTAAGTTAAGGTTTTAACTTTTTAAGTGAAATTCCGACATCATTTTGAATTATGATCATCATCATCATCAACTTATATGGTCCACTGCTGGACATAGGCCTCTCCTAATGAGCGCCATAGCGCCCAGTCTTCAGCATCTGCCTGCAGTCTTTCGCAGGTCATCATTCCAATTAAATAGTGATGAACTTCACTAATTACATCCATTTCCAAGCACAATAGATTAGTTAGTTAGTAACAATGTTATCTTAAAGACTCAGTCATGTTCATACCGAGACTGAATATTTGAGATAACCCGCATATAAAAACTTTTTGTTTTAAATGACTTACTTCTCGTTTCTGCTTCTTAGCTTCATAAGCAGATAAAATCTGTCTTGTCTGAGGGTCAGCATTGAGCCAGCCTAAGTCCAGTTCCTCTATTATTTGCAAGTAAAGCATGTCCAAGGAAACTCTGTCAATCATCAGGTCTACATCGTAACATGGGTCCCAGTAACTGAAAGAGAAAGATCACAAGGTCTTAAGCAGTCTGTTTGAGCCAGATCATAGATTTACTTTAGTTATGTAGGATTTTCGTAATCACGAACCGACCCGCGCACGGTCGCCGAGCCTTCGAGAACAAACCCCGTGTCGGGGTGTGAGCGAGATACTAAAACAGCGAAGCCACGCATGAATCGCACGAGAGAGAGCGAGACCAATATACCAGCGATGTGCGCTCGCGGCTATACACTTCCTACTTCGACGAAATAGCCAGCGAGTCAGTCGCTTTGGAATGCTTGGCGTGTTCGGTTCGGTCACGTACTTGTCACGCGATATTGTCCGACGCTATAAAGAAAACCTTCGTGGACGATTTGTGGTGTTCTGTTACCCTTGTGACTCTAACTACGCATAATAGGAAGTGTTGGAGAAGTGAAAAACATAGATTGCATGGACTGCCGCGTTGCCGCCCTATCGCTCGTCGAGGCGTGTGCGATTTTTCCCACCGCATTAAAGCAGGCTGCTACTCACCCACCACCCTCGGAGTCCTTCTAGAACAACCTAGAGAACGGTCCAAGCGGTTTCTGGTAAGTGAAAGCGATTTGTCTTGCATTTCTATGGTATTTCTGTGATCGGCTCTATCAGGTTACCCAGTCATATTCCCCGCGCAAACAATTTTTGGTCATTATCGAGCCGAATTCTCGGTTTCCAGTGTCCTGTTATAGATTACAGTCCAATTCATTATCCTTTTTGCCCACTAAATGTGAATAAAATAGGTATGTAAAGAACTTTCTACCTGAATAGGTGCTAGTACATAAACACTCTACATAGCGCCCTCTAGGCAGCCGTGCGGGAAGTTAATTATACGTTTGACCACCTATTTCAATAGATAGGTACATACCTATTATCGCTAGTTAGCTAACAGAATTTCATTTAATTTTTCCTACATTTATTTACGTGTTTTGTCCGTGCATGACATTTCATACGGTGTTCAACTACCTATTTTATTTGTTTCTCTGCCCTTGTTCCGTTCCATAACAATACTTACTTTTTAAAACTCTTATTTCATTTATTAAGTACCTAGATTCCTCATTTAAAAACCCATATCGAATTATTCAAATCTCCCTAGTCGGAAATTCCGACTAGGGAGATGTTGTTGCTTTTTAAGGTATTCCGACTCGGAATACCTTAAAAAGCAACAACGTACCTAGGCATATGTATGTATTATCTATACCGAGGTACCTGGTAAAAGGGTGGGTAGGTACATAGCTGGTCTGATCAGAGTGTAACATAGGCAGTAACCTGCTACCTACCTACTTATTTGACTAGGGCGCGGTTCGGTAATTTGCGTTACCGCGTAGTTCAAATGCATAATAAGTTTTGTTGATACCTACCTATAGTTGTTTCGTTCGGTCGGCTAGCTAAGCTTGCTGCTATAGCTAGACCTATTTAGTTATAACAATACCTATGCGTGCGGTAGGTTACCTTCCGAAAACCTAGTAAGATTATAGATAGGTAGGTTGGTAGGTTTGTGGAGTTTAAGTAGGTTGCGTTCTTACGGTTAGTAGGTATTTTTTAGCGTACCTACCCGGGTAGGTATTCGTAATTCATTCGGGGTCGTAAAGGAATAATAGTTAGGTGCCTATGTACCTACGTATTATTATTATTCGTAGTGTTGTGTTAGTTTTAATTCATTGAGTACACAAGTACCTAGGTATTTAATGATAATTTGTGTGCAAATTTATTATTGTATCTGAGTCACAAAATTAGATTGTTTTGGGAAAAATGGCGAAGGCGGAGGAGAATAGAAGGGCGTTGAAGATAAAGTTGTTAGACGCGCGATTAAATACGTATTATGCTCGTATTAAGAATTTACACGAACTTTCTTCTAAAACTGACCGAGAAAATTCGAAAGAAGTTCAGTTGTTGCTGGAACAGACTTCTCAACTGTCGGTGCTGCGAACAGAGTTCAACCAAGAATTCAACGAGCTATCACTGTATAGAATGGAGATTAATGAGGAGTCGGAACCTAATATAGAACAATTGGAAGCTTTTGAAAAGGTTTATCAGGCGGTTCGAGGAAAGGTCGATTCACTCACGAGTCAGGTAAATGAAATTAAAGTTTATGGTCCTTCGAAAACAGCGCCTAAAATTAGGCTGCCACCCATAGAATTGCCGAAATTTGACGGCAATACTAAAGCGTGGCCTATGTTTATAGAATGTTATAAAAATACAATCCACAATAATCCGGAGCTTTCTAGCGCGGAAAAGGTGTACTACCTTTGTGGACAGCTGACTGGTAGGGCACTTGAGTGCATCGCAGGTATCACCCCTACTAGTGATAATTACGAGTTAATTTATGAAACACTCACTAACAAGTTCCAAGACGTTCGCTCTCTGGGCACGGCCTACTTGGAAGAGATAATTAATTTAAAAAAGATGCAGAGTCCATCTGTCGAGGGACTAAACTCGTTTATCGATAAGTTTTCAGTGTCCGTCTCGGCATTTGAAAAATTAGATATTCCCGCGAAACTAGACTTTGTATTCTTATACCTTGCATTAAAAAAGGTCGACGTCGAAACCGCGCGTCTTTTTGAAAACTCCGTGCGTAACGAGAAAATTCCGTCATACGCGAGTTTTGCCCAGTTTGTTAAAGAACAAGCAAAAATCATGGAGAGAACTGGGGTTTACGCGCCTAATAGTAGCAGTAGGTATGCGACTCCGGCATCTAAAACTCCACAACCAGTGAATTCGAAGTCAGCAGCGGCCCGCGCAACTCGATCGTTGGTCACCTCGAACGCGGACTGTCCGTTATGCTTAAAATCCGATCACGACAATTTCTCACGTTGTGCTGAGTTTTTAAAACTTTCTGTCAAAGAGCGTTTCAACAATGTGAAACAAAATAATGGTTGCGTACTCTGTCTGAGCTTCCACCATAAACCAAATGCGTGTACTATCAAAGGAAACTGCACTACTTGCCATTCTAGGACGCACCACACATTGTTGCATTTTAATAAAGCGCAGACAAGTACTGCACTGCCGATTTCCAGTGCTAATTACGATTACGATGATAATGTGTATGACAATGGGACCTGTGAAGCCAATTCATCCGTGGTAGAGGCACCAGAGGTCGAAAATGGATCCAATGCCGGAGTTTCGTTGTGCTCTATGCAGGAAGCATCGATTAGCGACTCTATACCAGGATCCGTTTCATCCACCATATTGTTAGCCACTGCGCGCGTTAGGGTTGTAGATTCATCTGGAAAAGCGCATTTGATCCGGTGCCTGATAGATAGTGGGTCTCAAAATCATTTTGTGACCAAGCAGTGCTGCGAGCGATTGTCCTTAATACCACGTGACACGAGGTTTTCAATGTCAGTAAATGGATTTGGAGGCAGCTCCAATCCCGTTTCAGGGGAGACAGAGTTCGAGTTTTTCTCGCGGTTTGACAGGAGTCGCCCGTATAAAATTCGTCCATTGGTGGTGGAGAGCATTACTCAACGGCTTCCAACATCGGTTATAGACAAGTCAATGCTCAATTATTTGAAGGGTGCTCCGCTGGCCGATGACACATTCGATCGTCCTGGAGACATCGAAATGTTGATTGGCGCGCAGTTATTTTCGCGGTTGATTCTCGCGGGACGAATTTATGGTCCCCCTGGCCGACCTGATGCCTTACAGACCACGTTGGGATATATCATTATGGGAGAAGTGCCGTTGATAAAACCAACGAAGTCTGACCGCGTTGCGGTATTCTGTGCGGTTACTGGCCCAAAGCTAGACGAGGTCGTCCGTAGTTTCTGGGAGTTAGAGGAGGTCCCGTCGTGTGCGGCAGCGCGGATGAGCCGTGAAGAACAAGAATGTGAGGAATTTTATGTGGCTACTACCACTCGGGATTCCACAGGTCGATATACAGTTGCACTCCCGTTTAAGTTAGACCCAGAGAACATAGGCAACTCCTTACCTTTGGCTGAGAAACGTTTTTTAGCGTTAGAGAAAAAAATGACAAAATCATCACAGCTACGCGATGCTTATGATGAAGTCATAAAAGATTACTTATCGAACGGTTATATAGCTCCAGTGCAAAAGAAAGACGACGAACTAAGCGGTTATGTTATCCCCCATCATGGAGTTATTCGCAGCGATAAAGTGACGACCAAACTTCGCGTGGTATTAGACGCCAGTGCCCGGACGGATAAAGGCATTTCGCTGAACCAAATGCTACATGCTGGACCGAACTTGCAAGGGGATATTTTTAGCATCTTATTGAATTTCAGATTATTACCAGTAGCATTTTGTGCTGACGTTAAGCAAATGTATTTACAAATCAAAATGGCCTTACCAGATTGTAAATACTTGAGAATGATTTACCGGTTTAGTTCAAGTGACGAAATTCAGCTTCTTGAGTTCCAGCGGCTATGTTTTGGTCTATCGGTCAGTCCGTTTTTGGCGTTGCGCACGGTGCGACAGCTTTGTGAGGATGAAGGTCACAAATTTCCAGTGGCGGTAGATATAACAAGACGAAGTTTGTACATGGATGATATTGTGTCCAGCGAAAGTTCCGATTCTACTGCAACCGAAGCTGCGTTACAGCTGATTGGACTATTCAAGTCAGGAGGCTTTGACCTTCTTAAATGGTCTAGTAATTCAGCGGAGTTGCTGTCTAACCTTCCTGCAACTCACTTGCATCCTCAGGTTGTCAAATTTGATAATGACGTCGGGCAGAAGATTCTAGGAGTAAAGTGGGAATCCAGAATCGACAAGTTCTCTTTCGACATAGCTCCGTGTAAAGAGGTATGCACGAAACGAAATATCCTCTCTGCTGTTGCTAGATTGTGGGATATCCTTGGATTTGCAGCACCCGTGATTCTATATGCGAAATTGATAATCCAAGAACTGTGGCAATTAAGAATAGACTGGGATGAGGCTCCTCCTACACATGTAGTTGACAAATGGTCCAAGTTTCAGATGGAGTTGCCGTTATTATCTCATATGAGCATTCCACGTCATGTGGGTGTTTCGGATACATGTGAAGTTACCTTATTAGGTTTTTCAGATGCCAGTGAGAAAGCATACGGTGCAGCCATTTATCTTCATATCCAATCGACAACTGTGTCAGTGGTCAATCTCTTGTGCGCCAAGTCACGTGTAGCCCCGTTGAAGTCGGCGACTTTGGCACGTCTAGAGTTGTGTGGAGCGCTGTTATTGTCTAAGTTAATAAGATCGGTCATAACTACTTATGAGTCGCGCTGCAAATTTCACAGAATACTTGCATTCACGGATTCGACAGTCACCTTACATTGGATACATTCTAGCCCACACAGGTGGAAGACTTTTGTAGCCAATCGTGTGGCACAAATCCATGAAAATTTAAATCCAGCCTGTTTTTATCACATTGCAGGAAAAGATAATCCTAGTGATTGTTTGTCTCGGGGACTTACACCAGGTCAATTGCTTGAGCATCCTCTGTGGCTTCGAGGTCCACCATGGATCGCTCAAAGTCCAAATGAATGGCCTGTCCGTCCGTTTCAGCCCCATGATGCAAACATACCGGAAGCGAAACCCGAGGTCGTTATGGTGAATGTCTCTCCACCTCAGCCGCTGCTGTATGACTTAGCGCACCGAATATCGTCGTGGCCCAGGCTGCTTCGTATTGTGGTTTACGTACTGAGATTTATAAAAAGGCTCAAATCGAATGGACCTCCTAGGGTGGATGATTTAATATCTGCCGAAATAGCCGTTATCAAATCCCTGCAGACGGTATATTTCTGCAACGAAATAAAGGCCATTAGCTCGAATCAGACTTGTTCGAAGTCTATACAGAAATTGCGACCGATACTTGTCGATGGAGTGTTACGAGTAGGAGGCAGGTTAGGACGGGCAGATTTGACTTTTGATCATAAACATCCTATTCTCCTGCCACGAAAGGATCACGTGGTGAATCTCATCATCGATGATACGCATCGCAAGAATTGTCATACTGGCCCACATTTGCTTCTCTCTATATTGAGACAACGATTTTGGATCCTTTCGGGACGGAATTTGGTGAGGTCTCGTGTACATTTGTGCAATTTTTGCTTTAAGGCACGTCCCAAGCCTTGCATCCCGCCAATCATGTCCGATGTACCGGAATGTAGACTTCAGCTCTCGAAACCCTGGGCACACACTGGTTTGGACTATTTTGGTCCTTTAAATATTACATTAACACGCAAGCGTGGTGTCAAATCGCAAAAGGCTTACGTTTGCGTATTTATATGTCTTACAACCCGAGCTGTACATGTAGAGGTTGCACCCGATTTAAGTACAGATGCGTTCCTTAACGCTTTAAAACGATTTGTTTCTAGACGAGGTCCAGTAGAAAAACTAATGTCGGACAATGGCACTAATTTCATTGGAGCTCGAACTTACTTAGACGAGCTTTATTCATTTCTGCAATCAGATGACCATATCAAAAAATGGGAAGGAGAAATGTCCAATCGACGCATCCACTGGCAAATGATCCCACCTAACGCTCCTCATTTTGGTGGTGGATGGGAATCAACTGTAAAGTCATTTAAGACTCATTTGTTTCGAGTGGTAGGATCTCAAATCTTGACCTATGAGGAACTCCTAACCATACTTTGTCAAATCGAAGCCGTCCTTAATTCTCGGCCATTAGGTAGAGCGTTGAGCCCAGATCCTTCGGAACCAGTAGCTTTGACTCCTGCTCACTTTCTCCATGCTACCCCCTTAGGATCGTTACCCGCCGCTCCTGTTGAGGAAAATCGTGAACAATTACTGTCTCGGTATTTGTTGTTAGATAAATTAGTTCAATCCTACTGGAGGAGATGGAGCATGGAATATTTGCACACGTTGCAAACAAGAGAAAAATGGTTATCAGACACAGAACCCATTCAAAAGGGTACAGTAGTTTTGATAATGCAAAATAACACTGTACCCCTTCATTGGCCATTAGGTATCATTCAGGAAACATATCCTGGTTCTGATCGAAAGGTCCGGACGGTCCTGGTTAGGACAAAGTCTGGCACTCTGGTTCGCCCGGTGGTACGACTGTGCCCTTTGCCATCTCAATGATTAGAAAAGCTATGTACCTACCAAATTAAATGATAATATTATTGTATATATATATATCTTATATCACTATTATAAATATCTGTATTATATTGATTCATTGTAAAGGAATCCCCTACACCCATTTAGATATCTTCCCTTTTACTATTCATTTTGACCAACTTCTTTATGTTCTAAATTATTTCGGATTTCCTTCTGTTTGAAAGAGAACCTTTCAAGCTGGGGGCTTGTGTTTGAGCCAGATCATAGATTTACTTTAGTTATGTAGGATTTTCGTAATCACGAACCGACCCGCGCACGGTCGCCGAGCCTTCGAGAACAAACCCCGTGTCGGGGTGTGAGCGAGATACTAAAACAGCGAAGCCACGCATGAATCGCACGAGAGAGAGCGAGACCAATATACCAGCGATGTGCGCTCGCGGCTATACACTTCCTACTTCGACGAAATAGCCAGCGAGTCAGTCGCTTTGGAATGCTTGGCGTGTTCGGTTCGGTCACGTACTTGTCACGCGATATTGTCCGACGCTATAAAGAAAACCTTCGTGGACGATTTGTGGTGTTCTGTTACCCTTGTGACTCTAACTACGCATAATAGGAAGTGTTGGAGAAGTGAAAAACATAGATTGCATGGACTGCCGCGTTGCCGCCCTATCGCTCGTCGAGGCGTGTGCGATTTTTCCCACCGCATTAAAGCAGGCTGCTACTCACCCACCACCCTCGGAGTCCTTCTAGAACAACCTAGAGAACGGTCCAAGCGGTTTCTGGTAAGTGAAAGCGATTTGTCTTGCATTTCTATGGTATTTCTGTGATCGGCTCTATCAGGTTACCCAGTCATATTCCCCGCGCAAACACAGTCTTTAAATGGCATTAATAATAAAAGCCCTTTACTGTGTTTCTAAAGGAAATATTTCATATACAGGGTGTCCCATAATGAGTGGATAATCTTGAAACGGCTTGTGCGGGGGCCCAAGGCCAATCCGAAACATTTTTTTGTTTTTTTTTATCTTGACCCGTTCGGAAAATATTTAACTTTTTGTAAATTTGGAAAAAATTGTACCTTTGTTCACATTTTTAGACGTCGTGCCTACAATTTTTTTATTTTTTTTATTTTTGTATTTGGAATATATTAAGAAAATATAGCGTAATTGAACACCGTTTGAATAATTTTGGTAACTAGGGGCAGTAATTTTCAAGACAGTATTAAAGTGGAAAATTTAAATTTTTCATTTAATTTTACTAAGTTTAAGCATCTGTGGTTTAAAAAAAAGGTATGAAAACCTAAGAAGCCATGTACATAAAAAACATGTCCATTTCAAGAGGATTCTTAAATGATAAAAAACTACGAAATATTATAGAATCAAACACTGAGATATCGCCACTTTTGTGTAAAAAGGGGCCATTCATACTAGAAATAAAATTGAACCATCACACATTAATAAAATATCTTTTCGCCACTCTCGTTCTAAAACTGTGAAAAGTATGCTTCGCACACGGAAAACACTTAAATAAACAAATAATAATGTAGCCGAAAGTAAAAGGAGTTAGTGTTATGGGTACAAGATAACTGCTTTTTTTACAATTGCGAACTCTAAATAAAATTAAACCAACATAATTGTAAATAATTTTATATTTTTTTATTACAGTAGATGTTCGAACTGGTGTCCTGCTTCTCTGATGCATGCTCTGCATCTTGTAATAAAGGATTTTTTTAGCAAACTTCCGTAGTTGCGTTCGTTAATTTTGTCCGCAGCGTTTTGAACTCGACGTCGAAGTTCCTCTATTGAGGAAATGGGTTTTTTGTACACCAGTTCCTTCAAGTTGCCCCAGTAAAAGAAATCTAATTCAAGGATTCAAGTCCGGCGACCGCGCTGACCACTGGATTGCGCCAGCACGCCCGATCCATCTGTTTGGATACGCTTCGTCTAAATATCGCCGTACCTGTACGGCGTAGTGTGCCGGACACCCGTCATTCTGTAGCCACATTCTATGCCGTGTGGCGAAACGAGAGAGCACTTGTAACTAATGTCGAGTGACGCGTAGAAAAGAATTTTCCACAAATGGCAAAAATTATTCAAAACAGGAATGGTCAAAAGTGAAAATACTCCTTAATTGCACTTTGGCTTCACCAAAAAGGTGGAAACCATTGCTTTGAACCTCGTTTGATCGGAGTTTGTATCTCCTTTCCAAATTAAAATACCACCAAATAAGAGGCCACACATAACACAAACTCTGTTTACTTTCGGCTAGATTATTATTTATTTCTTTGAATATAAGAAGCATGTTTAAGAAAAAATAGATTTTCTGTGTTTTAAGTAGAAAAGTTACCGTTTCAGAACGAGAGTGGCGTAAAGATATTTTATTAATGTGTGATGGTTCAATTTCATTTCTAGTATGAATGGCCCCTTTTTACACAAAAGTGGCGATATCTCAGTGTTTCATTCTATAATATTTCATAGTTTTTTATCATTTAAGAATCCTCTTGAAATGGACATGTTTTTTATGTACATGGCTTTTTAGGTTTGCATACCTTTTTTTTAAACCACAGATGCTTAAACTTAGTAAAATTAAATGAAAATTTTCAATTTTCCACTTTAATACTGTCTTGAAAATTACTGCTCCTAGTTACCAAAATTATTCAAACGGTGTTCAATTACGCTATATTTTCTTAATATATTCCAAATACACAAATAAAAAAAATAAAAAAATTGTAGGCACCAAGTCTAAAAATGTGAACAAAGGTACAATTTTTTCCAAATTTACAAAAAGTTAAATATTTTCCGAACGGGTCAAGATAAAAAAAAACAAAAAAATGTTTCGGATTGGCCTTGGGCCCCCGCACAAGCCGTTTCAAGATTATCCACTCATTATGGGACACCCTGTATATGCTAAATAAGGATAATAATCTCATTATGTATGTGGTGGACATTACGAATCTTTGACCACAATTCAACCAGAGAAAATACATGCATTACACTTATAAAGTACCTAAAGTGTTATTAATACACATGACTGACACCTGATATTATTGGCACACCAGCTGCTGCCCGCTGATTCGCACACTTTTTTCTGAGATAGAAAATACCAACTATCTCCATGCCAAATTTCGCTAAGATCCTTTTAGCCATTTAGCCATGAAAAGGTAATAGACAGAGACAGACAGACAGGGTTCCTTTTGAATTTATAATATTAGTACAGATTACATGAAATAGAATATCAATTTACCTCTTTCTTAACACAATTTTATCTTCTGGCCTCACATACTTCTGTGATATGTACGGAGATTCATATTCCTCGAGTTTCTTCAGTGCTGGCTGACCATCCTTCGCACAGCTCCAGTTGAATAAATACAAGGAAAAATATTTGGTCAGCTCTTTAGGCAGGTTCACATAGTTGCAAGCTATGTCTAGAATGGTGCTGGATGAGTCAGTGGATGATACAGAGAGTGGTATTCTGTAGCCGTTCATTAGTGATATTTCAATGTCAACTTCATGCATCTTGACACTGTGAGTCTCTTGTTGGGCGGAAAACAGGAATGTTACAAGCAGGTCCGACTTGGCAAGGATAGGATTTTGTCCAACTGGAAGGAAATAATGTAGATAAACTATTTAGAACCAAAACAGGAAACAGGATATTAAAGTGTTGCAGACCATAATTTTGTGTTTATGTGGTACAATTAAGATTTATCTATTTTTCTACCATAGTAACCCCTGGATTCTGGAATTTGGTCGGATTTTTAATAACTGGTAGTTTTGTTACCAATATTTACTTAGAAACTAAGTTATAGAAACATCTAATTATCTAGTTGGTTAGGTCTGTTATTTTTATCAGCGTTATAATTTATTAAATGGCTCATGATAGCACTCAATGGTAGGTATTGTTGACCGTTTCTACTAGACAATACTATCTGCGAGCTCAATAAATTGCCTTTTTCCTGCACTTATTTCAATTAATATGGCATTGTTACTTTGTATAAGTCATTGTAAGAATCTTTACTGCACTATCTTAGCTGATTTACTGCAATAGATTGATAACATATCATATATATTTCAACATACAGCTCTGTTATCAAGTTTTTTCAACCTGTTTGAAGTCAGGTAGAGTGGATGGGTTGCATCAACTCAATCCAGGTAAAGTACAGTCTATCTGACTGTATTGTTAAGGCTGGACAGAAGACTGTTTGTAAAATTGTCTAAACTCACCTAATTGAATATACTTTTCTAACAGGATTCTGCGGTCTTCTAGTTGGGAACTTGTGAGGAACAACTTTTTCGGCGGGAACTGTGGTAGTTTACAGTAAGGGTTTTGAGCCTGTAACTGCTCGTGGAGACTGAGTAGCTGCTTATACCTCGCAGCGCAGTGAAAGAACCCATCGATGTAGATATTGTAGCCCTGAAAGGCAATGATGATGTGAACCCCGTAAGAAAAGGTCAAGGAAAATGGCAAACAATAGAAGGTGGATTCACAGGAGCATAGCAAAATAAGTAACCAAGTACAACCTAACAGTTCGATAGTATGTTTTTTAGAATCTTGTAGAAACAAAATAGATAGTAAAATAAATAATAATACCGTGTAAGAGATCCCATTATCGTCATGAAATTGTTGCAGATCAGGAATTGAGAAATGCATCATTACATGTATCGGTTCTGTATAGCATAACTCCGCACAGCTTCTGTTGTTAATCTAAACAGGTTTCACTTTAATTATTACACACCGAAATTATTGCAAAATGATACAAGAATCGCCCACTTTTCAAGTTTGTTTCTTTTATTTTGATTGAAAACATTCATTCAGCAAATGTCAATTTCAATTCAGTTTACAACAATCATACATTCGTTCTGCAGCAAGCCACTGGCTATACACACGCAAGTTCGCTGTTTCAGAAGCGAACTTACGCTTGTTGCATGTTAACGTTTCATTTGGCTCATCCGGTATCATCACTACTAGTAAATTTTTAATCTGTGTTATAAAATGTCAATTGTCAATGTCAAAAATGCCGGAATAAACAGCTGACTTTTGTTTATTTTTTTGAAAAACTGCAACTCATTAAAGTTTTCTCTAAATATAATCAAAAAGCCGGGGCAGATTGTAGAAACTTGTCGCTTGTCCGTGTTTTTAATTTCTAGTACGTAGGAGTAGTGTTTCTAAGATGACCGATCAAATGCCTGGATTCGCTATTCAATGCGACTGGAACGAAGTCGTAAAGTAAGGTTATATTAAAACTGCTTTCAGATGCGGCATTAGCCAGTTTTTAAACATAACCTACTCAATAAGCTTATTAATTTTATGAAACTGCCTGTTACAGACTTCCCAATCAGCACTTTTGGCTGACCTCAAAAAAACTAAATGAATCTGGTAACCATGATAACTTCAAGACAATATTAAATCAATCTGATGGAAAAATAAAGATTAACTGTCCAGACAGCTATGAGTATGTATCCCATGGGAGTTTGAATCTTGTGCTGAAGCATTTAAGCTCTGGTCTAAAACTTGCATTTGTAGCACCTACAAAGGCCCACAAACTACATTCCAAGGGAGTCTTGTCAGTTGATTCTGCGGATAATGCACTAGCTGTGTCCTCGTGTGAGGATAATAAGCTTTTAGTCTGGGATAGTAGAACAAGTAAGTACCTAATTTCTTATATAAAAATGTATGAAATTAAAAAATAACTGAATCCTGCAAAGTGCCAACATAATAGGTAACTTAAAATTTAATTGCCAAAAAGTACAGAACTGATACAAAACAAGCACAGCCTACTAGAGAACAAAACTTGATAAACACTAGAGAAGTACAAAACAGATCTAAGACATGTAACTCAGGAGCAATTACATTACACAATAATTTATTTTAGGTGAAATAAAACTGGATCTTAAAGGACATGGTGGGCCAATATACAAATGCCGGTTCTTTCCATCGGGGCAAGTAGTACTCTCTGCCGGTGCTGATGGATCCTGCAGGATCTGGTCTGCGGAGAACGGCCTCAACCCTGTAACATTGGTTGGTCATAAAATGGCTGTTACAGATGTTACAATTGTTGAGAAAGGAAGAAATCTTGTGACCGTTAGCAAGTGAGGTTCTTAATTTTTATTGTTATTACTTTTGATGAAATGATCTAAAACCTTGTTACAAGCTCAAACCAGAAGATTGGATTATTTTAAATTGAAAACTGACGGTTATCAAGAAGTAAAATAGTAAAAGAATTTAAACATGCTCATCAGGATAATATTATGGCACACAGAGTAGCAAAACTAGCGCCACCAATAGAGAATTACTTTTATTTTTGGTGGCTACCAAAGTCAGTCAAATTACGATTTTCTGCTCTAACTAAACAAAGAATAACTTTGAAATGCTATGCGTAATTTAAAGTTGATTGTTTCATGTTGGTGCGAGATCTTCATAAATAATAAATAAATAATGCTGGACAATTCACACAGCATTATCTAACCCCAAGCTAAGCAGAGCTTGTAATATAGGTACTAGATAAAGATAACTAATATACTTAATACAATACACTACATAGATATAGATATTTTTTATTAGATCTATTTGTAGTTTTAACTTTTTTCTGTGGTTTTGGTTTTGTCATGGGTTTGTGGAAATAGATTACGATTTGCGGCAATTAAATTTTTCGCTAGTCTTATTCCTTTTAGAAAACACGCAGAAAAAGTAAAAAACACGAATAAATTTAATCTCGCGATCTCACAAAACCGACGGCGACTTAACTAGTAAGAAAAAATAAGTGGTGGCGATAATTTCGCTACTCTGTTCGCCATTCTTAATAACGCCTTAATAAAAACTTCTTGCATTAGTTCAGTACCTAACAATTCTTTACAGAGATGGCTCAGCAAAGCTTTGGGATGTTGGTGAATCAAGGGTATTAGCAGATATTGTCGCAGAGAAAGGGACAATCAACTGCTGTACTATTGCGACTACTTCTAACCAAATTGTGGTGGAAAATGAAAGAGAGGTAAATCTTCTATCGTCTACGACATTCCATGTATTTATTTGTATTTGATTTTCTAACTCTCATCGTTTTGCTAAATTCTGACAAATGTGTGGGCCCTAGCATGAGGGTTATCAAACGATAAGTATACAATAAATAAATAAATAATGCTTGCACAATTCACACAGCATTATCTAGCCCCAAGCTAAGCAGAGCTTGTGTTATGGGTACTAGATAACTAATATACTTAATACAATACCTACACTACATAGATGGATATTTTTATTATACATAGAAAACACCCAGACCAACGAAACAAATTTCTGCAGATCGTACACAAACTTGTTCCGAGGCGGGAATCGAACCCGCAACCACCTGCGTCGCAGGCGGACCTTCGCCCGCTGCGCCACGGAGGTCGTCATTATACAATATAATAAACAATACAAGTATACATATTTGACATCACGCTTCCCGCGTTAATGTATTTCTACTACCTACCCTCTCTTTGCTCAATTCCGTTAACCTTTTGAACGCCACAACACCTATACATGACCAGCACTTGCGGGTCCACAGCGCATAGGCATTTTTGTTCACTAGAGGACACGGGAATGGACGTAGAGGATAGGGGCCATTCATTTATTACGTAAGACGATTTAGGGGGTCGACAATATCTGATTTTTTCTTACAAGGGTGTGGGAGGGAGTCTCGATAGTTCTTACGTAAGATCACAAAAATGTTGTTCCAGTGGCAGATCCATTTTCCGAGTGGGGTTTTGAGCCCCTGGACTGAAAATCTTTTAAATTAATAAATAAATAAATCAAAAAAACCAAAGTTTACACAAACCAAGTTCTTACGTAATAAATATTAAACAGGGGGGGACGGGGTCGGCTTATTCTTATTTTTTCTTATAATAGGGGAGGAGGGGGTTAAAAACTATCGAAAATCGTCTTACGTACCTACGCTTATTAAAAGAGGGTCTTCTGGGTGTGGGTTTTGACGGGGCGGGTGTGGCCCTAACATGAGATTGATGTGATGGGGATTATGACAAGTTGAATGAACGAGTGAGTGAATGAATTAAAGTTATTATTATTACACAAAAAAAACTCCCAGCTGAGGGTCACTTTAAGGGTTAAGGGGTATTAAAAAAAACTGTGATAGCGTTAAATAATTTCAGGTCGGAACAGGAAACAAGTTGCTGATCGTTGGGTGTGAGAGTGGCTTGGTTGTCTGCGCCCACATAGCCAAACGAGAGGAAATATTTAATAAACTGTTGGAATCACCGTGCAATGCGTGTGCCTCTTTAGAGTCGAGTGCGATCATTGGTTGCCAGGATGGAAAGGTACCTGATCTTTTATTTTGCATTTATCTACCTACTCTTCCTTGGCCACACTTAGGTCCAATTGAACGCGATCAACTTAAGGGGTTGCGTTTGCTAGTTTGGTTCTACTCACGAGATCCCCGTGATAAAAAACTCAAATTACAAAAATTTCAACATACTTTAGTTCCATAAAATTTAAAACACGATTGCGAAAAATGATTTTATATCGTAATCTACGATAAAAAAAATCATAAAAGTGCACTGTTTTGCCGAGATTTGGTCGAGATCTCAGGAACCCTGCGGTCTATGGAAAAGATTTGATTCGTAGGTTATTATTACTAATTCTTTGGGTCCTAAATACAATTTCTCCATAAGTTGTCTAGTTTTCTTGCAAAAACATCATTTTTGCGCGTACTCCGTTCCAAAAACGTATGCTCTATCCCGCTTCTATGAACGCGTAATCCTATTCCTAACATTTTCACAAAATGGCGCGCAATGCGCCCTCTTAAGATAAACTCAGATTAGCGGTAGCGGCAAACGAGTGCAGCGCACAGCGCGCACGTTGATCCGGTTCAAGCTGAACTTAGTTTAACAAACTGTGAATTTAGACCGTGAACGTGTGCGGCGCGAAATTCCAAAAAGTCAGTTTTTTGTAATTTCTGCGTTTGTGATCTTTGTAACAAGCCATGTGCTATGAACCCGTGCTACAACAAACTTCGAATCAATTGTTTTGGACACTACCGGCTGTACGTTGATTTCGGTAATGTCAATACCTACACTCGAAAACGACAATTGATTCGAAGTTTATTTTAACGGACGCACGTTTCACCTTTTAAAACGTACATCAAAAAAGGAGAAGGTTCTATTAGTTAGAGATCCTGAGATGATGGGACCATCCATAAAAAAAATCCCGAGGTATTAGTACCTACTAATTTGTCCCGCAAAACTTAAAAAAACAGTGTAACATTTATAATTAAGTCGGTTTTTATTTTAGTTTTTCAAAATCAAATTTAGTTTCTACCCTTGGCTTCGCATGCGTTGTTTCTATGGAAACGTTTAAATGTTTTTTCTATCCCATGGGAGCTGCTTTGAGGGATAAAAAGGGGGATGAAGTATCAGATTTACCTATATGCAACATTTCAGCCCTATCCGTTCAGTAGTTTTGGCGTGAAGAGGTAACAAACATCCACCCATCCATCCATCCAAACTTTCGCATTTATAATATTAGTGTATAGTGTATGTATAAATAAATAAATAAATAAATAATGCTGGACAATTCACACAGCATTATCTAGCCCCAAGCTAAGCAGAGCTTGTGTTATGGGTACTAGATAACTGATATACTTAATACAATATACTACATATGTAGATAGATATTTTTATTATACATAGAAAACACCCAGACCAACGGAACAAATTTCTGCAGATCGTACACAAATTTGTTCCGAGGCGGGAATCGAACCCGCAACCTCCTGCGTCGCAGGCGGACCTTCGCCCGCTGCGCCACGGAGGTCGTCTATTATATATGTATATTGTACGTGTAGTGTGTGCTATCGATTCATAAAAGCTTATAATATGCTATTTCATGTAAGAATGGCGTCCTAAGAACAATGTCAAAAAATTGTGGCACTTAGTGATTTTCTGATTTTTATTTAGATCTTGCAGCTCAACCTCCAAGATGGAACAGTGCTAAGACAATGGCACGAATCAGCTAACCCTATCATGAGTCTGAACGCCCTCCCCAACAAAATGTTCACAATCGGTCGTCAGGACGGAGTATGCACGGTTATATCTCTACATGAAGCTCACAGTGGAATAAGAGTCTACTTGACCGGATCCGACTGTGACGGCATCAGAGACATTGCGTTCAATGGTAAATGGTTCTTTACGGGATGCCGTGATACGCTGGTGAGAAAATATGACTTTAATCAAGTGAATGTGCATTTTAAGTGAAGATTGATGGAGGGAATACTATTAAGTACCTATTTCATAATAACATAAGTCCTATGGTCATAACTCATAACATAACTTATCATAACATAACATAAGTGAGTTTTTTTTAATAAATTCAACATTGTATTAATTTAACGCGTTTTAAAATACCCCGATAATTTTATCACCTAGGAACTGTCCAATGCACCAAACTCGTTCAAAACTAAATATTACCTACATATGATATTAACGTCTTACCTTGGCCCACCTTTTTTAAATTACTTTTTATTACAATTACAAGTCCTAGCATGCGATGATGGCTGCTGAAAAGAGAAAAAGTGATTAATGTTAGATTGTTAGAAACTTACTCTGCATTTTAAAACAATTTGAATAGTTAGAAAACATTAGAAACAAACCTCAAAATTTTTGTATACTTTCCGAAAGCATTTGAGTTTTTCTTGAGTGCTGTGGCTATATTTGATCCAAGTCACAGCATCGGCATCTACGTTTTTCTTTAGATGTATCCATTCTCTTATGAATTCTTCTCGCGATTGGTATACCTCTATACTGGCTGCAGTCATATTTTAAATTTTAGTGTAAAATTACGTTTAATGAAGTCAAAAATTATTTATGAGATTAACCTACCTTTATCCCTTTCCATGATTTCGACATTGCCTAAAGTATTTTCTAGCCACTCATTCCATAGCTCCAGATTTTCAAAGCCGGTTTGCAAGTCCTTGCACCAAAGCCGAATATGTTTATCAGAATCTTCCTCTGTAAAATTGTAACGCAGAATAAAAAAAACGATTTTGTTTGTCACCAAAATTCACGGGACAAACACGTAAATAACTTACTGGGACTAGATTTACCAAAGCTTTGCGTCACCCAAGCCGGTGCGGAATCTTTGTTCACTTCTGAAATGATATATTTGATTTTTAAGTTTTTATGCTTGTCTTTTTAAGTCTGCAGGGAAGTAGGAAGTGTGCACGACGATGTCATATATGAAATTTCTAACGTTTTCATCAACTTACTGTAATCTACTTTTGGTTTTATCCTTAATGAAGAGAATTCTGGTTTCCCGCTCGAGAGGCGCTTAGCGATGTCCGCTAGACTTTGACTGACGACTGAAGTACTCTTATCCTCTCGCTGAATCAAAGAGAATGAGGTGTATGTAGTTTTGTCACTTGTTTCTGCTTTAATTTTTAAAGCTGCTTCTTCCTCCAATATATTTTGTGATTGTAATGCTGCCTGAGATGCCACGTCTTCTGTTATTTTTTCCAATGTATTTTCAAAATTGATAGGTTCAGTTGAGACGTCACCAATGAAGGTGGAATCTGTGGATCCTCTCAGACTGATTCCCTGTGCGATTTTTTGCGCCAAATCTTCCTCAATCTTCTGTGCATCTTTAGAACTGTATTTCACACTTTGTTCAGTTCTCTCTTCTTTAATCCCTTCTTTGGTTTCACTATACGTGTCAGCAGCTATTTCACTAGTATCTTCATCTGTTTGGTAAGGTGTTACTTCAACATTTTCATTTATTTTTTCATTTGAATTTATTTTGGCATTGGTTTTGGTATCGTTGAAAGCACCTGTGATTTCTAGTGGTTTTGTGTTGTTTGTTGTATCATTTTCTATTCCTTTTAATATGTATTTAGCTCCCGTGTCTTCAACAAGCATAATAGACGTTCTTTCTTCAGCCTCCACTACAAACCCTAAAGATGAGATAGATTTGCTGACACTCACACTGGGTCTGACCACAGGTGATATGATATCTTCGGGCCAAGACTCGTCTGCATCAGCTAAAAAATACTAATTAGATGATTTAATGTTCAAAAATGTTTATTTATATAATTACTAGCTTCTGCCCGCGGCTTCGCACGCGTATTTTCGTTATATTAAGTACTTAGCCTATTATCTAAGTTAGGCTTTGATCTAAATGTATGCCAAATTTCATCTTGATCCGTTCAATAGTTTTGGAGATCCTAGGTATCTAAAATTCAGATTTCACAAACTTTTGGCTATATATTAATTATAGTAGGATACTATTAAATTAACAATCACCTTAGTTCTGTAATCGTTAGACTCGACTACCACTTGGTCAGCAAGCAGCTATTATAACCAAATTCTAGTAATAAATAATGAAAATGCACACATACACAGTAAATGGTCATTAGGCTCGGAAAATATTAAATTCATGAAATCAGATTTTTCTAAGTCAGGTTTTTCATTTTCTGTTGTATTGTAGTTAGTTACTGGAAAAAATTAAATCAATATAACAAAGAATAATCACTTTGCGTTGGTACTTTACTTACCTAAGTAGTTGTACCAAAACATGTTGATAAAAAAACCTTGAAATAAAAGGTAAGGTCAAACAAATCTAAAATAGATACAATATTACCGAGGCCTTTTTCAGAAAATTTTACTTTTTTGTTTAAATCATCGTCATCGACTTCATTACTTTCTAAGTTTATAGTTTCATTTACTTCTGTTCCTTGGTCAGCGTTGCTTTCCTCATTTTCGGGCTCATTCCTAACAGATCCGAGATTATCATTTGCATCCTGAAATTCATTCTGTTCATTGACTTCTGGTGAATTTGTGTCGTCTGTTGTATCATTTTCTGTTCCTTCTAAAATGTGTCTTGGTCTTGAGAATGGATCAAGTATAATAGATGCTCTTTCTTCGGCTTCCACATCATTATTCCCTTCCTCTACATTTTCGACATCTGGGTGGTCTTTGTCAAAGCTATCAATTATAGTATCCAGTTCTTTTTTGATAAAAATGTCTAAGTCAAGCGATGCTCGTGATTCTTTTGGCCCAAGTTCAAAGTCTCCATCTCTATCATCAACGTATTCTGTAGAAGACTCTACATTGTATGTTTCAGATGATAATGATACTTCCACAATAACCGGTTCAGGTTCACAAATATCCTGTAACGCAACAGTATGTATATTTTTACAATGTCAATGTTGTTAATATCTAAAACAAATATTTTCTATGTTTTTTTTTTTTAAATGACTTCTTATTTTAACACTTACTACGACTTTATCAATCAATTCATCTAAGAAATCTAAAACCGGTCCCATTTCTTCTTCAAGATCTGTAAATAATGTAATTCGTAAAATACTTTCTCATTATGATTTATTAAAAGGTAAAGTTTATATTGTTCAGTAATTGGTGATACATCTTAACTAACCTAAAAGTTGATCTTCTATCATTTTATCTGCCGTATCGTCCAATATCTCTGATATCCAAACCGTAATCTTTGCAATAACTTCAGCTTCAATTCTCTTATTCTTAATACTTGCATTATTTTTTCCGTTTCTCAGTAGATGTTCAATTTCCGTAGTTATAACTTTGGATATTCTTTCTAGTCTGCGAAAATAATTATGATATTCGTTAAATAGCCACTCAGTCTACTTTTGTTTCTTATTTGTTTTAACTTACTCGGGGTTTAAAGTGATGAAAGTTGGTCTGTATAGCTTTTTTGCTATTTTGTGCCCAAATATACTGCAAAGGTTTTGTCTTTGTTGTAGTATCCGGGGTGTTACTTTTGGGTCATCTTCAAATATTAAGTGATTGCTGAAACCGTCCACATTATTAATTGTCAGTAAAAACAAAATATTTGCATATTATTTTCATTTCATTAATAAAAAACAAAAAAAATCCAATAAGACCATAAACCTTTTATCTTTCGTTTTCGTAGTTCTGTTTTTACTCTTGGCTTTTTTCGTTTTTCTCTTTTTTCTTGTAGAGTTTTTACATCGCTCAAAACATTCTATTGCATCCTGAATCTGTACGACCGGAGTCATGTCGTACACATGTTGTTTTAATCGATCTATCTGTTGTATGGGGCAAAATGTTACTTGTTTATTAGATTAGGTACCTACCTATAGCTTTAGCAGTTAGCTTATCTTGAGCGCCTATTTTATACTTAATGGTTTAGCGAACATGACGTTTCAGAATGGATTATTAATTGTAATTCTAGTAGGTAGGTACTTAAGATTTTATGATGCAAAGTTTTCTTATTGATGTCATGTAATCTTTTTATTCTATGGCATGCAGTAACAAAATATTTAATAAAGTACCTACCTTTGATGATCAGCTTTGTTGTTTGCGTGTTATTCTTCTTTTAGTTCTTCAGGGATAGGAGACTATTTGAAAGCAAGCGATAGTCAGATAAATCCTTTAAATGTAGAATTTATTTTATCTTTTGTGTTGCTTACCATGATCCCAGGCAAAATATGGTAGTTATTTTGCCAAGTCTCAATGCAATGTCGTTTTGATGGAACGGCCAGTTCGGCTGTTCTCATTGGACATCGGTTGGAATCATTTTTAGATTTTTTTTTTCTCGTCGGCGACTTTGTACCTTTCGGGGAATGGTTCCGTACTTTCCTTGTTTGTTTTGTAGGGGATTGGCTTCTACAATTGATTTGAATTATTATACTAACTTTCCTGTTCTACCCCGTTCATCGAATCCTGAATTGGAGTCGTGAGCTTGGTTGGGTTGATGTAGTAAGGCTGCTCTGTTAAGATCTTGACTTACAAACCTGAGTTTAGATCGTTTCTTTTCGCAATAAACGTTAGTGTCTCCTATGCTGATGACGTGATATTTGTTCTTTCGGGTAAAAGGCTTCTGCTTTAGCTCCTGAAGTTTTTTACCTCGTTGTATTTCTTTTTCTATTGTTTTGTCCACCCAGTTATCTATGTAGTCGCTGCATGACTGGTTGTCTGGGTTTAAAATAATTACTATTAATTTACCAACTATTTACTGGGAAGCATTGGATTGGATGCTACTCGCACAAGGCCGGAAGGAGAGGCGTCTTATAGAAGAGAGGCCTCTTAGGTATAGGCATACCTACGAGTAGGATGATGATGATGATAACTTAGGGCATGAATCGTCCTAAGTTATCATTAGGACAATTCTTCCTTCATGATCATGTGAGAACATGCAGATATTATGTTGTAAAATTATACATGGAAGTTATTTCACGCCGACTATGGATGGGGGGGATGAGGCCATACGGATACGAGCATACGTAAGTAGAAGATAGATAGATAGACATTTTATTGGGTTCACACACAAACAGCACAGGTAAGGTAACAAAAGAACAGTAACATATGATTAAGCTACACATAATTAGGTAGGTAGGTATGCAGGTACACAATTATAAATTGATAACACATGAATTATTATTATTAATTAAAGTAAACGAGTAACAATCATAATTACTATAAATAGGCACCTACCCACCAAATAATACACTCGCCTTAGTAATAATGATGATGGTAGGTGTCACCCACCGCCCACCCAGAGCGGGGGCATGTACATACCTAGGTACGCGTTTCTGCGGTGCCGTGATAAGCCCAAAAGGGTCAGTCTCAGCATAATGCTGTTCTGCACCAGGATAGGTACAAACCACCGCTGGTTTTCAGACTGGCCCACTTTGTGTGACACCAAGAGCCGAGACGAGAGGTATTGCTCTCATTACATGATATAGAAGAGGACTTTATTACATAAGGTGTAAGTATTCTTAATAGACAAACCTGGAATAGGATAAATCTGGTCCATTGTTTTCACTTACTAAATTTAAAACACTAACGCTAAATGAAAATTCTACATTAGCTACTAGGAAATTTTTGAAGGCTTTTTGTATAAATCTATGTGGTCATGGATGACTGGGACCCCAACTGGGCTTAGTTGCAGTCAATTAGGTATGCTGGAAAATCCAGGCAACATTATCTAGCCTCAAAGCCTCAAAGTAAGCAAAGCTCGTATTATGGGTAGGTATAGGTACTGTGGGTACCACCTATAGGTACCTTCATCATCAAGTTGGTGTATACCCAGGAATGAATAGGGGAGGAAAGGATTGCCCTACCTGGCGCATGACATGCTGATTGTTTCAACAGGAACTCACAATATTAGGTACCTTACCTACCTAATGGTAGGTACCTAATTTTGTCAAGTGTAAGTCACACTATAAGTCCTTGTTGTGGTGCCGGCTTATAAAGTGCGTACCACCCCAACTCTTCCCGCGGGTGTCGAAAGAGGCGACTATGGGGTTTATATACCTATATACCCTCAGCAGTGCAAATAGCGAACAGATCAACCACCAAACCCGCCTACATCCCCAACTCGTATTCCCAGCAGCGTGAGGATTCACATGACCTACCCCATATGAGAGCCTATAAGGCGCTTTTCAAGGGACATCAATAGGTTAATGTCCAGCAGTGGACTGATAAATGCTGTTGATGTGAATGATGGTGATGTGATTAGAATTAGGTAGGTACCTATTTGGCAACCTAGAATTAATTTTATGGTTTAGTATATCATTGACAAACAATCTATTTATACTTACAAAAACAATTATAGTTACAGGATGTTCGGCAGAGCGTGTGCCATAATGATAACTAGGGGTAGGAACCAATTGCTGGGCTTTTTTAACCCCGAAAAGCCTCTCGGCTATTTTATAGAGATTTTTAAAGATTTTTAAGTTTTTATACATTTTTCCGAAATTTGAACTATTAAACGCTCAAACTTTTTTGTATTTAACATGGGCTCCAATTTTTTATAGGGTCAGCGTTTACTACTATTAAAATCAATATTTACGTGAGATTTTGGTAAATAGGCCATGGGCATGCAAAGGGTTCAAAAATGAAAATTAAAAACTGAGAGTCAAATTTAGATTGAATAAAAAAAACTGAGTGTCTCTGATCTACTAATTCACTGAAAATTTCTTTAGTTCATGACCATTCCAACGGCCAACAAAATTTATTTTTGACACAAGGCATAAATAAAATACTGTACATACCTAAGTATCAAATACTACCTATGTACCTATAAAAAACTGTGCCTTCATAAGTATCAAAAAAGTGTTTATTCAAAAAATCTCTGGAAATCATCGAAAAAGTTATGTAACTGACTGAGTTTTAAAAAGATCCTCATAATATAAGTCTCAAAAAAAGTAACGCTGTTTAAGGTTAAAAAGACCTAACAACAATTTTTAGTTTTGGTGAACATAACTCAGACTTACACATGCATGACGTAGGACGTTTTCCAGGTTGTAACTTAGGTAGGTACCACATGAGGAAATCTGCGCACAAAGCATAATTTAAAAAAGATTGTGACAGCCTTGGCCTAAGGGCGCCGACAGACCATCAAGGAAAGGGCTAGAGCCCGCGCTGCTTAAGGGGTTCGATTCCCGTCGAGTGACAAGACGTGTCGTCGGCTTCATTGGTCATGTGGGCGGATAGATAACACGAACTTTACGAATACGAACGATACGATACTCAAAAAATAATTTTAGGCTTAGCGTGGGATTTATAAAATACTATGATAAAAATATAACACTTACCTACAGCTAAATAATTAAAGGCATGAAATCTTCGTAGATTTCAAGTTTTTAATTTTCCTTCAGATTAACGAAAGAAACTGACAACGTCTCGTTCGTTATTCACAGTTGTTAATTATTAAAAACCATAGATAATAGATTTTAATCTATACTTATAATAAAACTGTAACAGGTCCAATTCTGTACATTGAAGATATTTTGAAAAATTTTTTTGGAGGGCACTTTATTATCGATACTGAAGCCAAAACTGCAATTTTTTTCATTCATGTCTGTCTGTCTGTCTGTCTGTCTGTTTGTTAAACGCGCATCACGCCGAAACTACTGAAGGTATTGAAATGAAACTCGGCATGATTTTAGGTCATACTACGAGGAAGGACATAGGATACTTTTTATCCCGGAATTCAGTCAGGTTTCCCTGGGAGAGGGGATGAAAGTAAAATTCTTTAACTGCGCATCACGACGGAACTACTTAAGGTATTGAAATAAAACTCGGTACGATTTTAGGTCATACCACGAGGAAGGACATAGGATACTTTTTATCCCGGAATTCAGTCAGGTTCCCCTGGGAGAGGGGATAAAAGTAAAATTTCTTCACCGCGCATCACGTTCACGCCGAAACTACTGAATGAGTTGGACTGAATTGGTACGATTTGAGTTCAAGGAAGGACATGGGATACATTTTATCCTGGAATTCAGTAAGGTTCCCCTGGGAGAGAGGATGAAAGTAAAAGTCTTTAACCGCGCATCACGACGGAACTACTTAATGAATTCGAATGCAACTCGGCGTGATTTTAGTTCGTACTATGAGGAAAGATACATTTTATCCCGGAATTCAGTAAGGTTGCCCTGGCAGAGGGGATGAAAGTTAAATTCCTTCACCGCTCATCACGCCGAAACTACATAGGTAATGAGTTGGAATGTAACTTGGCACGTTTTGAGTTCATACTACAAGAAAGGACATGGACATTTTATCCTGGAATTCAGTAAGGTTCCCCTGGGAGAGAGGAAAAAGTAGAATTCTTTAACCGCGCATCACGACGGGTCTACGCGTCGTCCGATTTCATGCATTCTTTTTGTTAGAAACAGAGATGCAAGATCGAATATGACTAAATCAGTAGAAAGTGGAGTAGAAAATCAGTAGATTGATGAAATAATCTGTATATTGAAGAAAAAAATTAGTAGATAAAGGGTAGGTAAGTTCCTATCTATTTATTTTTCCAAGACGCACCCATTAGTTAGGTTCCTACCTACTAAGGTGGTGGGTCTTGGAAAAATAAGTTAGGTTCCTGCCTTACATGATATATGGTGGTTTAGCTGGTCCAGCGAAGTTTGCTTGGAGTCTTACTCCAACCAAACTTCGTGTACAATTAAATTAATTAATTATTGTGGTCCACTTAAACTAACTGGACCGCAGAAAAATATTTTTTATTGTGGTACACAGCCAACTGTACCTACCTACTAACGAAAAAAAATTACGGTGGTCCAGTCAAATGGATCAGGAGCCCAATTCTGCAAAACAATTGCTTCAGTATGACAATGGAATCGTCGCAGAATCATCACGTAGAATCCTTAGATTAATAAAATTCCAGATAGTGCGCGCGAGATAAATTAATATGTAGTTTCAAACTTGACGCGCGTCTCTCCATCTGCATTCATCATAATTTCTTTCATCCAAGGTGGAATACCAAAAAGTGTAATTCTGTGACGATAGCCCTGTCATAGTGAAGCGATTAGTATAGCAGAATAAGGCCCCAGCTGTGAGTAAGTCAAACGAGTAGGACACTTCTTAACACTGACGCTGGCCGAGTCGTAGCTAAAAGTCGTGTGGATAAAGAATGGGATTGAAGATGACAATATGCTATCCCCCGTAGACCCTACACGATTTTTTGGACGGCGGCGTTTCATAATATGAGAGACTATGGTTAAATGTGAACTTAATTAGTCGGCAGGTAAGGCAATCGCGAACGAAGTCGCGGGTACAGCTAGTCACCCATATAAAGTTTTAATTTTCTCGACGCCACAGCCGACTGTACACCGCGAAAAAAGCGTGATCGTCGTGGAGGGAGTCGCCTTCACAAGAATCGTCGCTAAGGGAATCGACGTGGGGGGAATCGGCGTGAAGGGAACAATTCCCTCTGAGTAGGTACCTATTACCTATACCTACCGAAACAAGACTGAAACCAATGGAAATGGCATACCTACGAAAAAACGTGTACCTATACTTACGAGGAAACAAAAATGGCTCCCTTCCGTAGTTCTGCCCTATTTGCACAGTACATTCATGTACTGTGCCCATTGAACTACTATTAGGTACTAACTACTTACAACTCACTGACTGTGCCTATTGTATATCGATATATTCATAGACACAAATATTTTGGTGACCATACTTTATCTTATTGTTTTCACCTCGATCATAAGAAACGGAATTGTCTATACTAATCTTTCTCTTTGTATGTATAATAAAAAATATATATCTATGTAGTGTATTATATTAAGTTTAGCAGTTATCTAGTACCCATAACACAAGCTCTGCTTAGCTTGGGGCTAGATAATGCTGTGTGAATTGTCCAGTATTATTTATTTTTTTATTATTAGGTATTTAAAAAAAGAGGAAAGATTTCATTGTTTGTTTATTTGTATTGAATAGGTTCCAAAACTACTGGGCCGATTTGAAAAATTCTTTTAGCATTAGAAGCCCACATTATTCCTGATGAACATAGGCTACTTTTTACCGCGAGAAATTGCTTCATTCCTACGGGAAAACGTGTAATAGGACAACGGGTAGTAAGAATGCAGCTAGCTACAAAAAAATGCATGCACAAATTACAGAGACAATGTGTACGTGCACACATGCACACAACCATAGCTCGACCACGCTTGTGAGACGCATCAACTTGTAATAACTAAGAAATTGTGCTATTTTATCAATGTTTAAGAAAATAGGTAGGTACTGAAATAAAACAAAAAGCTACTTAATTGCGAAAATATATTATTTTTATACAACTAGTATTAATGATAATATTGAACCCGTTTTACTAGCACTTATGTAGTGATCATAAAAGTTCAAATAATACAATTTTGAATATCACACTTGTAAAACCTTTACAATACAAATACACAATCGCTTCCGTTTTCGATTTTCCAAACAATTCAATCAGTTTCATTCATTTACAATCACAAAACTTTAAAAGGTTATTATTTTTATACAACAAGGGCCTTATTGATATTAATTATTGAACCCTTCTTACTTAGTACTAATGTAGTGACCATAGAAGCTTAATCTTGAACTATTATGAATATCACACTAATGTAAAACCTTTACCTACAGTACAAATCACAGAAACACAATCACTTACATTTTAGGTTTTACAAACAATTCAATCGGTCTTATTCATCTATACTTATAATAAAACTGTAACAGGTCCAATTCTGTACATTGAAGATATTTTGAAAAATTTTTTTGGAGGGCACTCTATTATCGATACTGAAGCCAAAACTGTAATTTTTTTCATTCATGTCTGTCTGTCTGTCTGTCTGTCTGTCTGTCTGTTTCTTAAACGCGCATCACGTCGAAACTACTGAAGGTATTGAAATAAAACTCGGCACGATTTTAGGTCATACTACGAGGAAGGACATAGGATACTTTTTATCCCGGAATTCAGTCAGGTTTCCCTGGGAGAGGGGATGAAAGTAAAATTTCTTCACCGCGCATGACGCCGAAAGTGCTGAATGAGTTGGAATGAAACCTTGCACGATTTGATTTCATACTACAAGGAAGGACATGGGATACATTTCATCCCGGAATTCAGTCATGTTCCCCTGGGAGAGAGGATGAAAGTAAAATTCTTTAACTGCGCATCACGATGGAACAACTGAATGAATTCGAATGGAACTCGGCATAATTTGATTTCATTCTACGAGGAAAGATACATTTTATCCCAGAATTTAGTAAGGTTCCCCTGGGAGAAGGGATGAAAGTAAAATTCCTTCACCGCGCATCACGCCGAAACTATTGAATGAGTTGGACTGAATTGGTACTATTTGAGTTCAAGGAAGGACATGGGATACATTTTATCCTGGAATTCAGTAAGGTTCCCCTGGGAGAGAGGAAAAAGTAGAATTCTTTAACCGCGCATCACGACGGGTCTACGCGTCGTCCGATTTCATGCATTCTTTTTGTTAGATCGAATTTGACTAAATCAGTAGAAATTCGAGTATAAAATCAGTAGATTGATGAAATAATCTGTAGTTAGAAGAAAAAAATTAGTAGATAGAGGGTAGGTAAGTTCCTATCTATGTATTTTTCCAAGACGCCCCATTAGTTAGGTTCCTACCTACTAAGGCGTCTTGGAAAAATAAGTTAGGTTCCTACCTTACATGATATATGGTGGTTTAGCTGGTCCAGTTAACTGTACTACCGAAGTTTGGTTGCAGTAAGTGGTCCAATTAAACTAACTAGACCACAGAAAAATATTTTTAATGTGGTACACAGCCAACTGTACCTACCTACTAACGAATAAAAAATTACGGTGGTCCAGTCAAATTGATCAGGAGCCCAATTCTGCAATACAATTGCTTCAGTATGACAATGGAATCGTCGCAGAAGCATCACGTAGAATCCTTAGATTTATAAAACTCCATATAGTGCGTGCGAGATAAATTAATAGTTTCAAACTTGACGCACGTCTCTCCATCTGCATTCATCATAATTTCTTTCATCTGAGGTGGAATACCCAAACGTGTCATTCTGTGTCGATACCCCTGTCATAGTGAAGCGATTAGTATAGCAGAATAGGGCCCCAGCTGAACGGAACCATCAGTAAGAAGTGAAACGAGTATGACACTTCTTAACACTGACGCTGGCCGAGTCGTAGCTAAAAGTCGTGTTTATAAAGAATGGGATTGAAGAGTACAACATGCTATCCCCCGTAGACACTACACGATTTTTTGCACGGCGGCGTGTCATAATATGAGAGACTATGGTTAAATGTGAACTTAATTAGTCGGCAGGTGAGGCAATCGCGAACGAAGTCGCGGGTACAGCTAGTTTACAATATAAATCACAAATTTAAACAACAAACACAGACATTTTCATTTATAGAAAGAAGCTGATGTTTCACAGAGGTAATTGTACAGATGTAAATATTTTAATATTTTGGTATCATCAACCAGGTGTCGATATAATTGGAGAGTAGGTACTGTTCATGTCTATTATTATGCCTATAAAGCCTGTCTTTCTTTTAGATTCTAAAACCAACTGCCCCGATGGTATTTTTAGATTTCGAAAGTAGTCAATGGCAACCTCAAAGAGAGCTTCTACCAATCCTATGTTTTGGGGGCATACCTATAGCTTTTTTTCAGCCGTGCGGTCGCACAGAACGACTGTTCAATGCGTCAAATACGTCATTTAATAATTTTGTAAAATGGTTTGTACCTGAACAACCTTCGAAACCTTCAAGTTTTAAAACATTTTCGCAAAATTCTAATGCATCGGCAACTGAATTGCTCAGGACTTGAGTGGCCAAGCGAATCTTTATCTCTTGTTTTGCAAACATAACATGGCTATGTGCAATCCTTCAGTCTCTTGTAGTTTTAGCAGGCGCTCCAGATAACTGAAATTAATTTCTCTGCCATAATTATATACCATAAAATATCTGTAGCTCCCCAAAATAATTACGAATTAATTTGATAGTATGGCAGGGATCGATGATAGCATGGCAGGTACTTTCGCTGCAGGTAAAACTGGTCAACTCTTTGTTGGTTGTCAATTTACACCCCGAAGATGAAAACATGCTGAAATTTGTTGCAGGTCCATCACAAGTAATGCTAACGACTTTGTCTCCCACTTCTTCACATTTCTGAACATTTGCATTAAATTGGCTTTCTGCTAAAAAGTATCCAACGGGCAGTTTCCACGAACCATTCACACATGTCAGCAAAAGTACTAGACACTGGCTCGCAACTTCAAGGGTGTCGCTGTCATAATCAGTGCCAATATTTATTCGCCCACAATAGGTTTTCTTGTATGGGTCCCAATATATTTTTATTTTTCGATTTTCTGAATGGACATTTCATCAAAAATTTATGAACATACAACGGGCATATCGCTTGTTTCTACTTTTTGCCTCTTGGCAAAACCAGGTTCCGCGTCGATATTTTGGTACCATTTTGTGAGTGTTCGTTGATGGGGAACACAGGTATTATATTCACGACGAACAAATTCGTAAGCTTTCGGAGACAAAATGTGTATGTTATGGAGAATTTTCTCAATTCCTTCTCAATTTTTTCTCAAATTTTTTCGTCATTCACCAAATGCGCTTGTTTTAAATCTATACTTATAATAAAACTGTAACAGGTCCAATTCTGTACACTGAAGATATTTTGAAAAAATTTTTTGAAGAGTGCCCTTCAAATTTTTTTTTCAAAATATCTATTATCGATTCTGAAGCCAAAACTGTAATTTTTTTCATTCATGTCTGTCTGTCTGTCTGTTTCTTAAACGCGCATCACGTCGAAACTACTGAAGGTATGGACATGAAACTCGGCACGATTTTAGGTCATATTACGAGGAAGGACATGGGATACTTTTTATCCCGGAATTCAGTCAGGTTCCCCTGGGAGAGGGGATGAAAGTAAAATTCCTTCACCGCGCATGACGCAGAAAGTGCTGAATGAGTTGGAATGAAACCTAGCACGATTTGATTTCATACTACAAGGAAGGACATGGGATACATGTCATCCCGGAATTCAGTAATGTTCCCCTGGGAGAGAGGATGGAAGTAAAATTCTTAACCGCGCATCACGACGGAACAACTGAATGTCTTCGAATGGAACTCAGTATAATTTGAGTTCATACTACGAGGAAAGATCCATTTTATCCCAGAATTTAGTAAGGTTCCCCTGGGAGAAGGGATGAAAGTAAAATTCCTTTACCGCGCATCACGCCGAAACTACTGAATGAGTTGGACTGAATTGGTACGATTTGAGTTCAAGGAAGGACATGGGATACATTTTATCCTGGAATTCAGTAAGGTTCTCCTGGGAGAGAGGATGAAGGTAAAATTCTTTAACCGCGCATCACGACGGAACTACTTAATGAATTCGAATGCAACTCGGCATGATTTTAGTTCGTACTATGAGGAAAGATACATTTTATCCCGGAATTCAGTAAGGTTCCCCTGGCAGAGGGAATGAAAGTCAAATTCCTTAACAGCGCATCACCCCGAAACTACATAGGTAATGAGTTGGAATGAAACTTGGCACGTTTTGAGTTCATACTACAAGGAAGGACATGGAATACATTTTATCATGGAATTCAGTAAGGATCCCCTGGGAGAGAGGAAAAAGTAGAATTCTTAAACCGCGCATCACGACGGGTCAACGCGTCGGATTTCATGCATTCTTTTTATTAGAAACAGTGTTGCAAGATCGAATTTCACTAAATCAGTAGAAAGTCGATTAGAAAATCAGTAGATTGATGAAATAATCTGTAGATTGAAGAAAAAAATTAGTAGATAAAGGGTTTCAAGTTCCTATCTATTTATTTTTCCAAGACGCACCCATTAGTTAGGTTCCTACCTACTAAGGTGGTGCGTCTTGGAAAAATAAGTTAGGTTCCTACCTTACATGATTTATGGTGGTTTAGCTGGTCCAGTTAACTGTACTACCGAAGTTTGGTTGGAGTAAGTGGTCCAATTAAACTAACTGGACCACAAAAAAATATTTTTTACTGTGGTACACAGCCAACTGTACCTACCTACTAACGAAAAAAAAATTACGGTGATCCAGTCAAATGGCCAACCCAATTCTGCATTACAATTGCTTCAGTATGACAATGGAATCGTCGCAGAATCATAACGTAGAATCCTTAGATTAAAAAAACTCCAGATAGTGCGTGCGAGATAAATTAATAGTTTCAAACTTGACGCGCGTCTCTCCATCTGCATTCATCATAATTTTTTTCATCTGAGGTGGAATACCAAAACGTGTCATTCTGTGTCGATACCCCTGTCATAGTGAAGCGATTAGTATAGCAGAATAGGGCCCCAGCTGAACGGAACCATGAGTAAGAAGTGAAACGAGTATGACACTTAACACTGACGCTGGCCGAGTCGTAGCTGAAAGTCGTGTGGATAAAGAATGGGATTGAAGATGACAAAATGCTATCCCCCGTCGACCCTACACGATTTTTTGCACGGCGGCGTTTCATAATATGAGAGACTATGGTTAAATGTGAACTTAATTAATCGGCAGGTAAGGCAATCGCGAACGAAGTCGCGGGTACAGCTAGTCTAATAATTTAATAACATTTGAAAAATCCATAATTTTCTTTTTTTGTCTTCTTACTTTTTCATTTAATCTTTTTATTTTTTTCTTGTAGTTTTCACATTTTAAATTTAATTGTTTAATAATTTCCAGTGTTGCATCCGGTACCTGTAAATCAAAATAATACATAATTATATTTGACTGAGTGATTACATTTTGTGCAAGTCTGCAGTGCAATGAATTCCTGACCGAACTCTTACGAAGGTCAATAAGTGTTAATTATTTTTATTATCATTCTAATATTATAAATTCGAAATTTTGGATGGATGCTTGTTACCTCTTCACGACAAAACTATGCAACGGATCGAGCTGAAATTTTCATACAGGTAGTTCAAGCCTGGAATAAAATATAAACCACTTTTTATAAAATAAACCAGTTCCCATGGGATAGAAATAACTTAACAACGCGTGCGAAGCCACGGGCAGACATTTTTGAATAAATTATGTCATTTCATACACATACCGGCAAATTTGATAAACTTTCATTGGACGTACTGGGGATTCGATCTTGACAAACGTATGAACTCACATTTTTAACCTGAAAATGAAGAAGGATTTTAGCATAATAATTGTTTCAAGTTTTTTTCATCATAGGCTTAATTGTTTTATATTGAAATTGAAATGTAGAGTACTTGGGCCAGCTATATGCTGCTCTTATTTTTATTACAAGCTAAAAAATAAACCATGTTCGGCAGACCGTGTGCCAAAATCTATCTGGGGTAGGTGAAACCAAGTGCAACATTTTGGTGGATTTTTTAAACCCGGTAAGCCTCTCGACTGTTTTAAGAATAGTTTCTTTAGTTTGTTTTCCAAAATTTTAACTAATTATCTGCATGCAACTTTTTATTTACGAAATAACATGTCTACGAAATAACATGTTTTTAAGACATTTAGCATGTTAGCCCGTATTTAAATCAATGTTTACTTGAGATCTAGGTAAATAAAGCAGCTATGGGCATTCAAAGTGTTGAAAAATTTAAAGTTAAGCGTTCAACATAGGATTAAATTTAAAAAAACCTAATTGAAAAATTTATTTCGAACTAAAATGTTACATCACTAAATAGTTCAAAGGACAAAGATCAAAATTCACCCAAGTCCTGCAAAAAGTAGTAGTAAGTATAAAAAGATGGCATACTTCCAAACTCCATCCGTACACTCCAACATATAAAAAAATTGCTTTGAAAATTCGTTCAGGGGCAGTAACATGGACAATTATTATGAAATAAGAATATTATATCACATATACAATGTTAAACAATTCACACAGCATTATCAAGCCCCAAGCTAAGCAGAGCTTGTATTATGGGCACTAGATAACTGATATACTAAATACAATACACTACATAGATAGATATTTTTTATTATACATAGAAAACATCCAGAGCACCCTGAACAAATATCTGCAGATCGTAAACACATTTGTCCCGAGGCGGGCATCGAACCCGCAACCTCCTGCATCGCAGCCGGGCCTTCGCCCGCCGTGCCACAGAGGTCGTCATTATATTACAATATTGTGACATACTTAATGACTATTTTGATTTGACTTCAATTAAAGGTAGATAGGGAGATCCATCATCGAACAACTGACTTAGGTTGTTCGATGATGGATGGTTGGTGTTCGGAAGTATGCCATCTTTTTAATATTAACATTTTTTTGGGATACTTTTCTTTGCTGTAGGACGTGGGTTAATTTTGTATGGAGCGTGATTGTTGTTTTTTCAGAAAAAATCTAAATCTTTCAAAGAAAAAAAAAGCCACAAGCTTTTGCACTCGATTCCACCTACCCCAAGTTACAGTATGGCCACACGGTCTACCGAACACCCTGTATAACTACGGTTTATAGTATAACATAAATAGGTAAGGAGTAAAGCGAGTAATAAATAAAGATATTCACCTCATCTGATGCATCACATATTTTATAAGTAGATGGAGTGTGGTTTGGGTCTATTTCTGATGAGGTACTGGATGTACTCGATCTGGCTGGCAGCTGAAACATCATGATCACGGAAGAATAAGTATAAATTAGAACATAATTTCTTTATTATTAACCAGGGTTGGAAAAAAAACAGTTTTTTTTAAATTTTATAAAACAAACAGTTCAAATTGTTTTAAACAAGTGTTTGTTTTGTTTTTTTTGTTTTTTTTTGTCCTTTTTAGTTTAGGGCATTATTTTAAATTAATTCGACCTATAATGTTTCATTTCCAGACTAGATCTATTGACTTTTCAAATTTTCTATAGTAAAATAAATATTGACAAAAAACGATCAATGGATAAACATTTATTTTATGTTGCGTATCTCTAATCACTACTAAACGATTTACATTCACCCTGAATGTTTCCTAGCAGGACTATACCGGCGGGGAAATACCTATAAACTATAAATTCTATTCTATGAATAGGGGCACCCCCAATATTTATTAATTAGTGATGGGCCGAATGTGGTTTGAACCGAATACGAATTTCGGCCGAACATTCGGTAAAAATCAAAAATGCCGAAGTTCGGTTTTTATTCTGCACTTATATGGTAACAACTAACAAACAACAATAAAATATACCTATAAGTAATTAATATATTGAATTTTCAAAAAGTTTATTTGATTCAAATCATAAGACTTCCTAATTTAATAAGAACTTATTGAATTAAATTGAAATTTTTAATATTCTATACTATCTAATGCATGTTTCAAAAATACGTGTTATCTTAAATCTTATCCCATTACCCATATAAATCCTGGTACTTGGTAGGTACTTAGATCTTTGTTTGACTGAATAAATAACTTATCAAAAAAATATTACTTTCATTTTATATCATTCATTCGCAATGAAAAGTAGTTTTAAAGCTTGTTTTTTTCTCATCGTTTTATACAATGTTTAAAACTTGTTTTAATCTGTGTTTTTAAACGTGTGATAAAAAACACGGTTTAAAATCAAACTGTTTTAAACATTGTTTTAAACATGTGTTTTAAAACCATTTGTTTTAATCATGCCAACCCTGTTATTAACATAAAATCTTTCAAAGAAAAAAAAAGTCACAAGCTTTTGCACTCAATTCCACCTACCCCAAGTTACAGTATGGCACATGGTCTACCGAACACCCTGTATAACTACAGTTTATAGTATAACATAAATAGGTAAGGAGTAAAGCGAGTTATAAATAAAGATATTCACCTCATCTAATGCATCACATATTTTATCAGTAGATGGAGTGTGGTTTGGGTCTATTTCTGATGAGGTACTCGATCTGGCTGGCAGCTGAAACATCATGAGCACGGAAGAATAAGTATAAATTAGAACATAATTTCTTTATTATTAACAAAAAATCTTTCAAAGAAAAAAAAAAGTCACAAGCTTTTGCACTCAATTCCACCTACCCCAAGTTACAGTATGGCACATGGTCTACCGAACACCCTGTATAACTACAGTTTATAGTATAACATAAATAGGTAAGAAGTAAAGCGAGTTATAAATAAAGATATTCACCTCATCTGATGCATCACATATTTTATCAGTAGATGGAGTGTGGTTTGGGTCTATTTCTGATGAGGTACTCGATGTACTCGATCTGGCTGGCAGCTGAAACATCATGAGCACGGAAGAATAAGTATAATTTAGAACATAATTTCTCAGCCACAACTAGAGAGACTCTTAGACTCTAGAAAGCTGAAGTTTGGTATGTAAATAGGTTAAGGTTTTTTTACAAGGAAATAATTTGCTAAGAGAGGATTTTTGGAAAAATATAGCTATAATATCACACCTTAGTATTCATTAATAGTAAAATTAATTTTTTGGAAAAATATAGCTATAATATCACACCTTAGTATTCATTCATAGTAAAATTAAACCCTTTGGAAAAATTAAGGTGGCAAAATTTGTAAATATACACGATGAAGTTTATGGGAGTAAGGGTCAAGTACGGATCAAGCAAAATACTTACTAAAATGATTCGTGATGGTGTGGCATCCTCTCGCAATGTCGTGATGTTTAAAGTTCTATTGAAACATGATTCATCAAAATGAAGAGAGCAAACAAAAATGGTTTTCGTACGAGACATTAAATTTTCCACACCTATTGTATCCAGCCACATTTTTCTTCTACGGTCATTTTTGGGCAGCCTAAAACGAAAAAACCGATTGGAGTGGAGTTTACGGGACGCAGCCAATTAAAAGGCAAGTAGACTGTATGCATAGGTTATATTATAACATATTATATTTTTTTAAAGAATCGTGGAGGGGGTCACTAAGGGTGCAACTTTTCTGGACCTCTTAGTGCAGTGACCCTGACCTCTTAGTGCAATGACCATGCGGCTAGAGCTCGACTGAAAGGGTGTGTATATGTATAATTGCACCCAGAGCCATAATATTAACACAGGCGTCAAGGTCAAAGGTCAATGACCTTGAAAAAAAAGTTCATTTTTTCTTGCGTCCCGTAAACTCCACAGCGACCCAACTCTATCGCCAAACAAACATTTTTATATTTTATTGTAATTATCAAAAATATCAAAACACACAAAAATAGGTAGTTTATTCCACATTCAGTATGAATTTTATCGTAAATTATTCTTGCTTAGGCCAAAAGATGAGGCATTGTGGTATTGTTGAAAAATAATAATATATACCGGTGTAATGTAATGTTTGGACTTTGTCTGATCCTGCAACTTAATACACTGCAATTAGGCATGTTCCTTGTTACTTTCTTCACAAATTTAAATAATTTTTACACAAAACACTGCAAATGCAACTCGCGTTGACAGCTAGCTAACACCAGTGAGAAACTTAGCACACTAAATAAAATGGCGAACCGCAGTGTTGCCGGTCAACTAAATTAGAAGTCCCTAGCCAGTTTTAAAAATTCCTCTAAATATGGAAAAAATCGTAGCATAATGACACGGCTCTAGTTTTCAATGCTGATAGCTGGGAGGAGGTGGTTGATGTTACACAGAGGGGCCTGGTTCGAGTGGCGCACTGGTTGCAAACGAACCTACTAACACTAAATGCCAGTAAAACCAAATTTGTAGCATTCAGGATCACAGAGAGATCCGCTCCTAAAAATAACTTGCACATTAAAATACACAGCTGTAAAGAATTCCCTTTTACGACTGCTTGTGACTGCACCGAGATTGAACAGGTTCAATGCATAAAATACCTTGGCATCATTGTGGACAACCATTTAGGATGGACACAACAAATAGGTGCACTAACAGCCAGAACTCGCAAACTCATGCACATATTCAAGAAGCTGAGAGAAATAGACGATCCTCATACAATAAAAACTATTTACACAGCTCTATGTCAGTCCATACTATCGTATGGAATCGTGGCATGGGGCTCAGCAGCCAAAACTCATCTCATTAGCTTAGAGAGGGCCCAGAGAGCTATACTAAAAATAGCATATCGAAAACCCTTCCGGTTCTCTACAAACTCTCTTTACCTTGAAACCAAATTCCTTAGAGTTAGACAGATATTTATACAGAACACCGTAACTAGGTTTCACCGTACAGCAATCGGCAAACTGCGGAAACCCCAAAGATCAGCCAGAACAAGGAGATGGGACATCCCTCAGGTAAAAACCAATTTTGCCCACAAATCTTTTAGCATTTTAGGACCATATTTGTATCAAAAGGTAGATGACAAACTGAGTGTGTTTGAGTGCACTAAGAACACCTGCAAGAAGAAAATGTACCTTTGGCTTCAAACACTTGATTATGAACAAACCGAATCTCTCCTAAAAAGTAGGTAAGTCTTGATCATGGAACCTAAAATACACTTGTAACAAAAACTAAATTTGTTTGGGAATATACCTACTTACACACACTCATCTTTTCAGTAGGCAGGTGTTAGATTCTGACCAAAACTTTAACATGAAACTACCGCCAAACAAACACCTATCTGTGAGCTCCCATAGCCATAACCATAACTATCTCTAGACCACTAACTATAACTTGCCAATCTATATACCAACCTCTAACTATGATCAAATTAACTAACCTATTAAATCCATTTATTAATCTGCGTTCAAAAACCATATACATACATAAGTACCTATATTATTCCCTTGAAAATGTGCCAAACAAAACAAATTAAACTTTACGACACAGGAATTATCCTAGTGTAAAGTTTATAGAACTAACCTTATATCAACTAAAAATTAAGTACCTTTAATACACGTAGGTACGTGATAATAAATGCTATGATATAAGTAGCTAAAACTAACGTCCTACGTCGAATGCCAATGGAAGGATGTTTATAAAATTAACCTACTTAGCCTGTAACTAGAATAAGAACCTATTTTAACTTAAGTACCTACCTACTTTACTAAACTAAGTAACAGAATTATAAAGTTTGTAAAAATAAAACGAAATGAAAACTTTACGACACAGGAATTATCCTAGTGTAAAGTTTTTATCCATAACTGAGAACAAACATCAAGTACTACTTACTTGATGTTTGTACATACATTTAAATAACCTACCTACTCTTATTCTTTTATGTATGTCTAAGCTATTTGTGCCTTAAATAAATGAATTATTATTATTATTATTATTATAAAAATCCGCTAGATGTCGCTAACCTACCTCAGTAACGCTCAAATTCAAACCGAAATGATTTATGTAGTAGGTAGTAAGTAGTTGTTTTGTTTGTTCGATTCCTCTTTGGCGCAGCGGGCGAAGGATCGTTTGCGACGCGCAGGATGGGTAGGTACTAGATAACTTATATACTTTATAGGTACATTATACTACCTACATAGATATTTTATTTTTCCACCAACCACCCGGAACAAATATAATATAACATTTATCCCAAAGCGAGCTTGCGGATTCGATATGTGTAATGTACCTATTAAGTATATCAGTTATCTAGTACCCCTAACTCAAGCTCTGCTCAGCTTCGGGCTAGATGATGCTGTGTTAACTGATAATTGTCCAGTCTAAGTCTAAGGCTGCCTTTCCACCAGAGATGTGCTACGTTGCTAAGTTTCCAGCCGACCACTTCTTTATCGCGTCATTATGAACCTCGGAACAATGATAGGCATTGTTAACTGACAGGCATTGTTCCGAGCGTTGTTGTTGGCGTTAAGCCGGCTTTTGACTATGGGATATAATATAAATTACATCTTGTGCTATATATTACATCCCGCGATTGCTATTCACACTGTAAGATATATATTTTGGAGCACACAATGATCAGTTTACACGTCTGCACACGAACGCCAACATTCAATCAAACGGAGGGCGAAGCGGGGGAGGCGCGGTGTCCGGGGACGTGAGGTAAAATATACACCTTCAAATGACCTTCAAATATCGCTCACTCGGTCGAAAAAATATTTATAGTTTGGGATGTAATATATATTATAGCACAGTGTAAACGGTGCCATACAAAATGTATGGCGAGCGATAAAATATTATATCTCGGGATGTAATATATATCCCATAGTGAAAAGCCGGCTTTAATCGTTCATCAATCTTTGATTGACTTGACCAAAGCTTGACTTTTAATAATTTCATTCCATGTCAGTCTCACTCACCAAGCTCACCAACCATCGCTCTCTCTCTCTCATTCATTCAGCAAATGACAGCACAACACAACAAACACCGCGTATTTTGGAATGGACTTTAGCAAATTCTAAAACCAGCGTTGCCAGAATGTTACTTTTGTAACATTTTACGTTACTTTTGACCCTCTCATGTTACCTCCATGTTACACGACTCAATATGTTATTTTGTGTTACTTGTCACTTTATAAACTTGAAAAATATTGTTCAGCAAACAAAAAAATATCGTGAAACGGAACGCATCCAAGAATGTTTTTGTTGGTCATGTTGGCACACTTGGTTTAGTTGACTGAAGCCGGCTTTTCACTATGGGATATAATATAATATATATTACATCTTGGGATATAATATTTTATCGCTCACCATACATTTTGTACGAGACCGTTCACACTGTGCTATAATATATATTACATCCCAAACTATAAATATTTTTTCGACCGAGTGAGCGATATTTGAAGGTCAAGCCGGCTTTTGACTATGGGATATAATATAAATTACATCTTGTGCTATATATTACATCCCGCGATTGCTATTCACACTGTAAGATATATATTTTGGAGCACACAATGATCAGTTTACACGTCTGCACACGAACGCCAACATTCAAACGGAGGGCGAAGCGGGGGAGGCGCACCTTCAAATGACCTTCAAATATCGCTCACTCGGTTGAAAAAATATTTATAGTTTGGGATGTAATATATATTATAGCACAGTGTAAACGGTGCCATACAAAATGTATGGTGAGCGACACTGAGTTAAATGTACCTAGAGAAGAAATTTCAAACAAAAAACGTCGCATTCTCATGACAGCGGTGGCCTGGGCGCGGCAAGCGCTGCAGCACTAAAACATTAACTAAGTCGTCTAACCAAACAATTAAAACATTCAGCGCTAGATCGCTTAAAGAGAATTGTTTTCTCAACGTATTCTGACAACATGTCGCCCCTATAGATTTTACACCGCGCAGAGGTGACACAGATTTTGTACCTACATAACTTAGTAAGAATTTATACTCTATTAAAAAAATTTTTGTTTGCAAAATTAGTAGAAAATTAAAAAAAAATGGATTGTTATGCGTTTATTCAAACATGTTAGCAATAGTTTAAAATCAACTAAAATAAGAAGACAAATAAATTAGTACATTTTGTCCTAAGATATTTTTTAATACAATAATTTAACACTTCCATTGCCTATGACGCGAATCTCCACCGCCATGTTCCAAGCTATAGTGGCAGCGACGGCGCGCGCAGGGCGCGGGCGCAGTTAATGAATTAATTATTGTGTTCAAGTACCTACATACTTTTCATTGAATTAAGAGTGCGCATTAGCATTTATTACTATTTTTTTTATTAATTGATGTGTTTTTGCAGTATCGAAATGCGCACGTCGTCATATTTTCTGAACTTTGTTCATAACTTGATATGTTGTGAAAGGAAAAAAATAATAAAATTTTCAATATATTGATTTCTTTGAAAATGTAATAATTAAATAGTTTTGAAAAAACTTAAAACCGACTTCGAATCCCTTAGTTTTAACCTGTTTTTTTAAGTTTTGCTGGATAAATAGAAATCCCTGGAGAATAAAATATTGGGACCACCTTGGGAGCACCTATAAACAACTGAAAAGATCACCAAATTGGTCCGGAATCAGTCAATCAAATGACGGAGAAATCGACGAACATACTTATAAACATAGGTACTACATACAGCCGAACATAGAACCTCCTCCTTGTTTCGAAGTCGGTTGAAAATATGAAACTGGTTAAAAATCAATAATAAAAAATTCAATCATTTAAAAAAATACACCGCGTCAAGTCTGTCACCCTAATCTGTCTCCCATCAATCACATTATTTTTACCTACAACCGATTTTGAAATGGAACATCTGCATGTTTTAGTCTATGATTACAATGGCGTGCATATTTATGAAAAATTATTTCTATCTGTTGAGGTATTACGATATTATTACCTATTTATTCACATAATACAACAAATAATTTTACTAACTTGACTACTGGGTTGTTATTTTTCATTATTTACGTCCAGGGTCACACTTAGATTTGGATTTTCGTATTATTAGCGCGACTCCATATACGTCCAAGCTGCATGCATGTCGAAGCCACACTAATGTCAGGTGTACGGATTGCAGTACAGTTCAGTCGAACAGAGTGAGTGTTCTGATCGCGAAATCTAGTGCGTAGTACATATATATCGATGGTGAGCGATAAAATATTATATCTCGGGATGTAATATATATCCCATAGTGAAAAGCCGGCTTCATTTGAAGGTGTATATTTTACCTCACGTCCCCGGACACCGCGCCTCCCCCGCTTCGCCCTCAGTTTGAATGTTGGCGTTCGTGTGCAGACGTGTAAACTGATCATTGTGTGCTCCAAAATATATATCTTACAGTGTGAATAGCAATCGCGGGATGTAATATATAGCACAAGATGTAATTTATATTATATCCCATAGTCAAAAGCCGGCTTGATGCGACGTCCGCGCGAGAATTTGGCACTACGTCGTGCCTCTTACTCACTCGCGTGTATTTCTCTTCTATCTCGCTTATTTAGGCTAGCTAGCAAGCGAGTGGTGACTAGGTACTATACTATATTTTGTTTGTTTGTTTGTGAACTTGTGAATATGTGCTTTTTTCCAGGTTCTACCAGTTCAAATTAGCAATCCTGTCTCCATTATAATATAAATATCTCTATTATATTGACGTTTTTTTTCATATTCATTGATAACAAAGTTGAAATATTGAAAGATATTAGGTAATAAATTGGATGGTATATTACTTAGACACAGATAATTGATTGTATGTTTTTCCTTTTTCAGCATCGCCAATCGATTATTCGATAAACAATTAAGTATTACGATTTTTTCGAAGTTGAACAAATGGGACAGGACAGACAACTTATTTTAGTTTTTGTGTAACAAAGTAGGTACCTACCCTAGTAAAGCATTAAGTAAGTCGTTTTCCACATAATTTAAGGGAATGTAACTTTTCTCGGGAAAATGTTACTTTTTGAGCTGGCGCATGTTATATTTGACTATCTGCCACTGGCAACACTGTCTAAAACTGATATTATCGTGTGAAAGATGATACGGACACCGGAGAATATTCTGTAATTCGTTTACTTTGTATTCACTGATAGAGAACGACAGTAAAGCAAAATTAAATTACAACATCTATAAAATTTTTGGTGCCATAAATTTTTTTTAGCACTGCTCATAAAGTTTTCACAATATTTTGAAAGTGGTCGTAAACAAAGACTTCCGAAAAAGACAAAAGCAATGTGGTCTCATTTAGAACGAGGAAGCTCCCCAGTAGATTGGTGTGAATCTAACTATTCGATTTCGCCAGTGATAGCAGAGTTCGTCAATACTGTAAGTTATTTTTGTACTAATTTTACTACGCATTTGCTTGCCTTTGTTTACAACACCTCAACAACATAGTCATTGTGAAAGGATTCTGTTCTTTCTTGTATTATGTATTTCATAATAGATTATGTATGGGTTCATAGTAACCTACATGTAGGTAGTTCTGGAGATCTACCTACTATTAATAGTAGGTAGACAAACACCTAAGTAGGTACCTACCTCTGGGTAGGTACCTACTTAGGCGTTTGTGATTTGTGGTAGGTACCTTTTCCTTGCGGTAATTTATTGTATTTTCATAATTAATAAGAATTTTCCTAGAAAGAAGGAAATAATTTTTAGCTTGTTAGTGTGTTGATAATCCAGTTTAAGTTTAAGGATTGCTTTGACTGTAAAATATTTGTTGGCCAGACTCTAGAAAACTACATATCAAATCCTATACAATAACAAATAATGGGAATGGTAGGTAGGTATCTTTTTCATTGGTTCTGTTTTTATTTTGCAAGATTATGTACGTAATCCTGGTAGAGGTAGGTAAGTAGTGTTTATGATGCATTCGGTTTTTTACTGCTGGTTTTAAAATGAAATACCAATTTCACTGCAATTTCAAGCAGCACATAAAAAATATTATGCATGTAGGTTAGTACCACAAAAACCTTGAATGTAGCTGCTTTTTATTGAAAGTATTTTAATCCATTACTTTTGTAGACCTACTGAATATAACTAAATAGAAAACCCGATTATGCTTTCTATTTGAAAGTGGGTACCTATAATGTATATTCATTATTTTAGTGGAGTTTAATCTTTGATGCAAGAAGCACAGAACAGCAGAGGCTGGTATTTGGCATAAATAAGAGGCAACCAATAGTAGGTGATACTGGGCTAGAATGATTATGATTGAAATCTGGCAGTAAATAAATTTAAGTCAAACCCTATCCTAACTTATGTACCCCAGCCTAGAGCTAGGCACCTTTGTGTACAAAGGACAAAGGGAGAGGGTATTGACCACTTATTTTATTTAAATTGTAAATTATACTTACCAAGAATTCAAGTGTTGAAGAGGTGAAAAACAAAAATATTTCAACAAATAATTTTCATAATATAAATACAACAATGTACATACATCACAGATAAAACAGATTCTTTCTGTTGTGTGTGAACAAAAAAAACCTACTTAAGGTTAAGGTAAACAACCAACCCACATAAAAGGAGACTTCTTGTTTTGTGTTGAATGTATAGTTGTATATTTTCGATTTATTTTATTATAAATGATATTTTTTATAATTACAGTTCAGCAATGTCATATTCTTCTTATTTCCGCCTGTGCTGATGCACCTTTTCCAAGAATACTCCAAGTTCTGCAACCCTGCTATTAACATACTATGGGTACTATTGATGGTGGTTGGTTTAAGCTCTGCCTACTTCCATGCCACTTTGAGTCTTGTGGGTGAGTTGATTAGATTGAATTTATCTATAATCCTACTTACAACATTAATAAGGCGAAAGTTTGTGAAGATGTAAATATGATTGTTGATTTCGAAAACTACCTACTTCATAACTACTGAAGTAACTTCTTAATTCAACCTAATACACTAGGTACTGAATATTGTCAGAAGCTAGTAAAATATAAAATGTGAATCTTTTTTTTCAGGTCAATTACTAGATGAACTGGCAATACTATGGATTGTTATGGCTGCCTTTGCCATGTTCCTTCCGAAGCGGTATTTTCCAAAGAGTTTCAATGGAAACAGGTAATTATGGTGATTATTATGCTCGCATCATAAAGTGATGAACTCAAAACCTACAAATTGTGTTAGAGAAGTATAGTTAACTATTTAACTATTGACCCAGTAGCCTACTTAAAAAATACTGGTTGATTGGATCTGTACTTAACTGACTGACTCAATCTAATCTAAGTGCCTACTTATATTTTTTTTTTTAAGTGTGCACATAAAAACTAGATGGCGCCACTTGTAACTTACTAATCAAATGTATGTCTTTTCCAGGCGTGTGTTGGCGTTTTATCTGAGCATCTTTACTATGGTCTCCACTGGACTTCTGGTGTGGCATCCTTTTGCAAACGCATTTGCATTGATGACTCTTGCTATACCCAGTCTGTCATTCCTTTTTATGGAAATTAACTCGTAAGTACTTACACCCAAAACACTAACATATATTTAACATTACTCAAGCTGTTCATTATTTGTATACTAGTTTATGCCCGCGGCTTCGTTGTTTCTATGGAAACATTTAAAGGTTATTTCTATTCCATGGGAACTGAAATATGGGATAACAAGTAACTATGTTTTATTCGAGGCCTAGAACTACCTTTATGCAAAAGTTCAGCATTCAGTAGTTTTGGCATAAAGAGGTAACAAACATCCATCTGTCCATTACAGCTAAACATCCAAACTTTCGCACTTATAATATTAGTGTGAAGTCCTTACGCACACTGAGCAGTATCGAAACGGCGGCGGCGGCGGCATCGCCTCGTCTCTTGTACTCTAAGCCCATTCCATCACAGCTAGATGAGATAAGACGTTAGATCCGTGTACTCATCAGCACCATAAGTCCACTGCTGAATGGGCCTTCCCCAAACAAATAGGGGAAAATACCGATATTTTAGTACCGATACCGATGAAATTACCGATACCGCACTAAGTCTAATCATATCGGTTCTAATAAATACCGATATAATTTATATCGATACCAAAGATGTACCGGTATCTATCACGTCAAGGACAGTCGAACCGGTATTTGAAAATACCGCTATTCCAAGCCCTGGTTTTGTCATAATCACCACGCGCTTTGCAGGCGAATCGCAGTGGATATGTTAAAATCATGTTAAAATACAAACAAAGAAGCTTTCCTTCCTGTGGTAGGTTCCCATTTCGGCTCTTACGACACCCTCGGGCTGAGTTGAAGGGGTTTATTCCTACGCCGCCACCGCCACGGCCAGATCCTGTAAATGTTTTGAAAGCTAAAATCAATATTTTTACACTCCAGTGCGAAATGCCCTCGTGTCTACCGCCTCGGTCTTCGGGCAATTGCAGTTTTCCATCTCGCTCTGGCCTGCTGGATCCTGGACCGTCTATTCTGCGAAGCATGGTTATCCATAAACTTCCCATACATGCACGGATTATGGCACATATTGATCTTCATAACTGGATACTCCTGCTTGGTTCTCTGTGCCTATTTCAATGCGATTGAGGAAAGGCCAGACCAAAAACCACAGTTGAGATATTGGCCGAGAAACGATTTTGAATGGGGTATTCCATATGTTTCTATCAAGAAGCCTTACAGTGCAGATAATTTGGCAAGGTGCATACTTTAAACACCGCATCATAATGAAGCAGAGTTTGAAACTTTAACTATATTGTGAACTGATTTGTTTTAAAAAGGCTGATATTTCAAGATGAATACCGACTGGACTGGTATTCAAGACTTGCCAATTATTATTTGTTTTGTGTTCAAGAAAAGGCAACTTTTATCAGCGCCTCTCGTTATTTATATCCTCCTATTATAGTTTTTATAGTTACCTATTTCAGTCCAAAACAACTATGTATGTATTTTTACCACAGTTGTTTTGGCCTGAACGGATCAGAGTAAAGAACCTTTACTCTTTTGAGGATAATTCTAATACCGCAATAATTATGGACATTTCGTTAATGTATGTATGTAGCTATGTAGTGTATCTTTTAAAATGTATTATTTGTGTGTACAAGTGTATATAGTTAAAATAGTGTATTTTTATCATGAGTACTACGAAGCAGATGCAATGTAGGTCATTCCATTTAATAATGACTTAAGATGTTTGGAAGATAGTGATACTGATAACATAATTTGAAGATGGCTTCCACTTTGCGCTGTTTAATATTTGGTAGCCTAAAGTCTGTGATGTGTATTTTAAGAGTTTATTTTTGATTTTGACATTTTGTTGGGTTTTAGTGGAGAAGTACCTAATAATTGCAAAATTTGTGTTTTCGTTATGGTCTGATATAGAAAATTCAGTATTCTGAGTGGTTATTTACTGTAAATGTGGTAAAAATATATTTATTTCGATGTACCTATGTAATTAAAAAAAATAAGAAACCTATTTATTTTATCAGATGATATATTTAGTGAGTTGTTTGCTTGGGTATAACGTAACGCGTATAAAAATCTCAAGTACAAGGCCCAAAAGTGATAGAATATTGCTATTATGTTTAGTATCAATAATCACCATTTCAATAAGAAATTCTTCTTTTGATGCGAACGAAGCTACAAGCGAAATTAGCGCCGACATTGTTGTTGGTGACTTTCAAAAATAATACGCATAACACTTTATCAGAGGTCCTAAAAATGCTTAGAATTAATTTAAGTTATCAGGGCAAGGCTGTGATTTTTTCTGATAATTCGTTTGTATTTGAAGACCTCTGTGGCGCAGCGGGCGAAGGTCCACCTGCAACGCACGAGGTTGCGGATTCGATTCCCGCATCGGGACAAATGTTTGTACGATCTGCAGATATTTGTTCAGGGTGTTCTGGATGTTTTTATGTATAATAAAAAATATCTATCTATGTAGTGTATTGTATTAAGTATATCAGTTATCTAGTACCCATAACACAAGCTCTGCTTAGCTTGGGGGTAGATAACGCTGTGTGAATTGTCCAGCAATATTTATTTATTTTATTATTTACATTATATATTTCTCCTTTACATTAAGTATAATAAAAAATATACATAGTGGCAATGCTCGTTTCGCTTGTAGGTATATACGTATCTTCGCCTTAGTTAATCAATAGTTGAGAATAGTTGCGTACCTATCCGATAGATGGCGTCTTCCGTCTTATATACTTATCCAAAGGGGTTGACTCTTGACCTAGTATTATGATTAAGTTCTAACATTGTAATAAATGATTAACATTGCGACAAAATAATCACTATGTTGTCACTTGATAACCTTTTGGATTGATAATTGCTTATATTAAATTACAAGGAATTCATATCAAGTAGTACACAGCCATCTGTAAACTTTTAAATCGCCTGTTTTAATTCTTTATGTATTAACATAGTTTAAAATTCTTGAAGGGTTTAATCAGTACTTATAAGTGATAATTGTGATGAAAGAAATTAGTATAGGAAAGTACCAATATTGATGTCCACGGTGGATAAGCGCAAAGATTAATACCTACTGGGGAAGTAAGTGTTAATCTTTGTCTAAGTATGTGGAGAAGGTTTAAATTCATTTGTAAGTTTAAATCCAATGGAAAATACCAAATTCCATGCCAATGCCGTTATCAGTTAAATTTAAAATATAATGTAAATGTGTTTGACATATTTAAATAAAGGGACGATAAAAATGAATTATCTAATTTGTGGTATTTTCCCCAAGAATTAACAAAATTTAGAGATTCATGGAATGTTTTATTTAAAAAGATATAAAAATATAGTTTAAAATGGCAAGCATAAACATGTGATTCTATATAAATTCGCAGTAGGTACAAAATAAAATCTTATACCTAAAGCTAATTTCAACTAAAGCAGTAACCAACAAGTTGTAAAAATGTTAGTTGGTTGTGTTCTTAAAAAATAGGTTTTGCTTGAATATTGTGAGTCTTAAGCCGGCTTTTGACTATGGGATATAATATAAATTACATCTTGAGCTATATATTACATCCCGCGATTGCTATTCACACTGTAAGATATATATTTTGGAGCACACAATGATCAGTTTACACGTCTGCACACGAACGCCAACATTCAAACGGAGGGCGAAGCGGGGGAGGCGCGGTGTCCGGGGACGTGAGGTAAAATATACACCTTCAAATGACCTTCAAATATCGCTCACTCGGTCGAAAAAATATTTATAGTTTGGGATGTAATATATATTATAGCACAGTGTAAACGGTGCCATACAAAATGTATGGTGAGCGATAAAATATTATATCTCAGGATGTAATATATATTATATTATATCCCATAGTCAAAAGCCGGCTTTAAAATCCATCTCAGTCAGAATCTGAAGAAACATTGTGTTGATTAGGATTAGGGTGAAGAGAGCATTTATCAAACTTCTTCCTAGGGAAAGTGGTACCACCCCGGTAAACCACATGGTTCTTTTCTGTCTCCAGGATTTTCACTTCATGAAGCAAATTCGGTTTTTCCATCACCTTTTGTAGTTGTTCCCACATGTAAATTGCCAGATTTTCTGTTGTGCTGACCTAAAACGAAATACCCTTAACTGACTCGAGAGCTGGTTAGTATCTGGTGCAGCGAATCTGCATTGCCATGAAATTTTCACATTTATAATATTATGTAGTGTAATTCCTTCTAATCGCAAGAAGAAATTATAAATTTAACTTGCTTGCCAAGTACCATTAAAAGGTGATAACTGATAAAAGATTTAAGGTTAAGATCTACTATCTGTCTTACCAAGTTTAAGTACTTACTTAAGATTTTATAAGTAGGTACCTACTTCCTATCTTACTTACCTACCCAATAAGTAAAGTACCTTCTTCTGTAATATTTTATAGGTATAGATTTATGATCAAGTATTACACAATTATTGTGTAACTTTAAATAATAATTCTTATCACTAGAATATTGATACTTAATTGCTTACCACATTTTTGAAATATGGAACATCTCGGTCCAAATTTTTGTGGTCCAATGGGTCACTAATTGCTTCTTTAATGTATGCCTTCAAGTCATGGACATTCATGACCATTCCAGTGTGAGGGTCAACTGGCCCCTTCACAGTCACCAATACTACAAGCAATAAAAGAAAAAATATGGAGAAACTAGGAGCAATGACATGTCATGTCCTCAAAGTCCAAGTTTGGCCATGGCGGTGGCCAGTCTTGAGGGAGACGAGCAATGTGCACATGACATTAATTATATTGTGTGCGCAAACACAGGTACACTCTTATGAACCAATGGTATGGCAGACCGACACAAGAGGTCAGGGAGTAGGCTTCCAGTAGCTACAAAGAGTGTAGGTACCTTCAGAAAGATTATTTTTATTTGCCTAACAAATAGCTTATTTTGCAAGCCTGAATAAATAAAATTCTTGATTTCTGGCTTACCAACATAGTTGTGTCCATGTCCATTGGGGTTGTTGCATTTACCGAAAACTTTTTTGTTTTCCTCATCGGATAAGAATGGGCTGGAAAATTTAATTCAATTTATTTTGTTTAAATGTTCATTTATTTTGAATGAACAAATACATAATGTAGCTAAAATACTATGGAACACTGAAAAGTGCATAAGTTGAAAACTGTGTCGCACCACCCAGCAAAAAAAAAACTCAGGATAAAGCCTAATTCACCAAATAGAAAGCATAGTCCTTCTAATATTATAAACGCGAAAGTTTGTAAGTATGGATGGATGTTTGTTACTCTTTCACGCAAAAACTACTGAATGGGTCTGGATGAAATTTGGCACAGAGATAGATTATAGTCTTATATAACACAAAGGCTATATTTCATCCCGGAATTCCCACGGGAACGGGAACTACGCGGGTGAAATCGCGAGGCACTGCTACGCAAAAACTACGGGACGGATCTGGATGAAATTTGGCACAGAGATAGATTGTAGTCTGGAATAGCACATAGGCTATATTTTATCTCGGAATTCCCACGGGAACGGGAACTACGCGGGTGAAATGGCGAGGCGCTGCTACACAAAAACTACTGAACGGGTGTGGATGAAATTTGGCACAGAGATAGATTGTAGTCTGGAATAGCACATAGGCTATATTTTATGCCGGAATTCCCACGGGGGAACGGGAATTACGCGGGTGAAACCGCGAGGCGTTGCTAGTTTATTAATAAATAGACATTTTAAGGTGGCCGATGTAGGCCTACTTCATATTACAGTGGGAACAAACATCAAACTTACCTAGTTATGTGACATAAATAAATATGATTTAAACTACCTACAGTAGGTAACAAATGTTTAACTATAAGCTAGGTATTTATAGGTAATTGCAGTAGGTAGGTACGTAAATAACTGCTCTACGGCTGAGAATATTATTAGGTAGGTAGTACCTAGTAGGTACATAAAAGTATAGTTTTGCGGACATACCTGTGCAACCTGTGGCTTGAACTAAGAGTCTCCCTTCTAGTGATTGAAACAATAGGTAATGAAGCCATGGTGTGAAACAAGTGAAGAAATTCGAAGGTAGCTTTTGTTTCTGTAAAATTAATAAATATTAATGAAAGAACACCTCTAGTTTTTACGGGTCCCTGTTTGCTTCGAGGTAAAAGGTTCCTAACTTATTATTTTTGCTTTGTGCTACCATTATTTATTTGATAAAATATCATAAAATAACATTAACTTACTTTTTCTTTTAGTTTTGTAATTTTTGTCACGTACACTGCCGCTGGTCGACTGATTGATTTGATTTGAAAATGAAAATTGAAGAGAGTTCGAGTTCGAGTTTGGAAGTGCCAGCTGATTTTCTCTGCTTGAATGAAGTGAAAGAGCGAGATGTCATGTCATCTCTCTCTCTGATACCTACATGAGCCTACATTACATGAGTGCAAAAGAGACAAATTCTCCTGATTTGACCTTGATTTTGACGTTAGATGTCACTTTGAAGTTTGTTGGGATGTACGTTTTCCTCTGGAATGCTAATCGATTTTTATTTAAACCATCGACAATCTTTATAAATAAAGTTTTTTAAACTTACGCGATCAGAACACATTATTATAATTATTCACGGGTATTTATCTATTTTTATTATTTATTTATTCTATTATTTATCTACTTATTTTTCCCAAAAAAAAGGGGAAAAATAGGTAAATAAACGCGATAAATACCCGTGAATAATTATAATAATCTTTAAAAATTATAAAATACTAAGTAAAATGTAACTTTCAGTTACGCTGCTAATTACTTTATTCTATGATCCAAATAAACACCATTTAAATTATAATACATTTATATCCGTCATCCAAAAATAAGGTATGAGATATTCATCCATGTCATCGTTGTCCATCGATGTTCGATTCGATCGAATACCTGCTTGGCACATCACTACAATCGTTGTTTTTGTTCAGCCAGCCAACAAGTTAAATTTTTTGGACTTTGAAACCTTTCAATAAAATCCCTTCCTCTAGTAAATAATTAGGTATTTGTAGAGAAATAAACCTTTTTCTGTTGTTTAACAATCAAAATGTTTTCGCCTAGCTGCAGGCATGTGCTCTACTCAACTCATGTAAGTCAGACATGGTATTCCACATTTGAATTTCTTATCAATTTTGGTTAGATAAGCTCTTCTTTTGGGGGCCAATTTTTATTATCATTACTATTATTAGTTCTAAGAAATTATTGGTCATTATTACACAGTAGTTCAGTTCCAAAACTTATAGCTGCTATGTAGTCAAGTATTCTCTCACTGAATCAACTTTGCAGAAAGTCAGAAAGTCCAATCAAAACCCGCCTTTGGACACAGAAACCTATGTAATATTACTGAGCTGAGGTTCAAACTATTTTCTGTGCAGACACAACACCACACCACTATTTATAGAACCTATGCTACTCATATTTACTACAATAACTATTTTGTTAGAAAATATTCTCTGAATTAAATTGACGGCAGAGGGATGAATCTATTTGACGTTAATAATGAAATGAGACATGATTGTGATGTCTCCTTTTATTATAGGATTTGTGTAGTTCCCTGTCCGCACAATAGAGGAGCTGTATAATTTTTTTTTTAAATTAATAAACCCCACTGAGGTCGTCAATTGTATCGAAAAAGGAGACATCATGATCATGTCTGGTTATTAACATCAAATAAACTTGCCCCTCACTTAAGTATTGCTTTGCCAACTGAATTGAATCCTATGTGTGTAGCAATATGGCTTTTTTTATTTCCAGCTGAGAAGACTACAGAGCACTTTAGTCTTAGCCGAGCACAACAATGAGACACTGTCTGCTGCCACACAAAATGCTTTGAGCGCTGCCAAGAAGATTGGGGGTGAGGTGTCTGTCCTTGTGGCTGGTACCAAATGTGGACCTGTGAGTTATAAAAAAATAATTTGATTAACCCTTGTTTAAGATGAAGAAGAACCCTTGTTTAATTAGATATTCTAGCACAATATCATGGAGGAGAAATTATTTATTTATTTATTTAATAGGACTCCCAGCGAAAGGGTCACAAAACATTTTGTAAACTCTTCTTCTTTTTAAATCTATGTGACCTTTCAGTAAGAGGGGTCACAAAATGGCAAAAAGATTTGACTTATGCTAACTTAATAAACTATGTTTCCGACTGGTATTGATATGGATCAGTTGAGCTACCTGTAGATTGTTTGCAACAGTCTGTAGTTAGCTCAATTGTTTCAGTTGTAAATACTAGTTCTAATTTATTCCTATTATTTGATTGTAATTTACATAATGAAATAAAAAATACTGAAGACTATAAAATTATATTTATTATTAAGTATGATATTCACATCATGGATATGATAATTTATCTGCAGACCCCATAGTATTGCCCCATGGCTGTTGTGATAAAGCCAGTTTATCTAACAAGTTTTTCTATGACAAGATCATCTTTTTGAAATATCTCTCTTTTTCCAGGCTGCTGAAAAGATTGCCAAAGCGTCCGGCATTTCCAAAGTCCTCGTGGCTGAAAGCGACGTGTTTAAAGGCTTCAGAGCTGAAACACTGACCCCTCTGATCCTGGCTACTCAGAAGCAGTTCAAGTTCACTCATATCCTGGCCCCGGCGACAGCTTTCGGCAAGGCGATTCTGCCAAGGGTAGCAGCCAAACTTGACGTCTCCCCTATCACTGATATCATTGGTGTTAAGGATGCTAACACGTTTATTAGGACTATCTATGCAGGTGTGTGAAGTATCTATATTATTCGGAACAAATTTGTGTATGATCTGCAGAAATTTGTTCTGTTGGTCTGGGTGTTTTCTATGTATAATAAAAAATATCTATCTATGTAGTGTATTGTATTAAGTATATCAGTTATCTAGTACCCATAACACAAGCTCTGCTTAGCTTGGGGCTAGATAATTCTGTGTGAATTGTCCAGCATTATTATTATTATTGAAAAAAAAATATCTAGTTGGCACATAAAAAAATTCTGGCAGCTATTAGGATTAGCTACACTGAGTATCATCAAACATACAGTGTTAACAAATTTTAGGTCAAATCCACTGTGGAGCAAAAACTTCATACAACTAGCGCCATCTTTTATCAAGTGGCTGAATGAAAAACATGTCAGTTTGTTTTACTTTTTTAGCTTTGTAATTTATGTTGTCAAAACGTACTCTAGATGGCGCTACTAGTTTTTGCAAAATTAATCAATCATCTACTTCTACCCTGCAGGAAACGCAGTCCTAACACTGGAAGCCAAAGACCCCATCAAGGTGATCACCGTCCGAAGCACAGCGTTCCCCCCGGATTCCTTGGAAGGAGGTTCAGCCGCCATTGAAAAGGCACCGCAAGGCGACTACAACAGCGCTCTAGTTGAGTTTGTGTCACAGGAGCTTACTAAGTCCGATCGGCCGGAGTTGACCAGCGCAAAGAATATCATCTCTGGAGGTTAGTTTCTAGTCTTGCGCATAGTAGTTCGCGACGGAGATCGCTCAGTTTAGTCGCCGCTCCTAAACGAACTAGTTCGCTCTTCTAGTTCGTCAGCTCCCAGCTCGATTCAGAGGAAGGCAGATCATTCGCTCGTTTTGATACTGCTCCTGCACGGGCACGCGACAAGATTATGGATTGCTGTACTTATACCTACAATTTTTACACTTTAAACTATAAACAAAGCTCACCTATACGTAATAAAGTATATTACAAACATTAACTAATAGTTAAATAGTCATTTAACATTACAAACATGACTTACCTGATGACCACAGTTCAAATAAAAACTTACTTTGCCGCTAAAAAACCATAGAGTATTTATTATATATTGTTCCACTCACTGACTGACAGACCCTAACTATGTTAGTTAGGTTGACGCCACCCTTGCTCATTCGGTCACGAACTAACGAACTATGGAGCGGGGAATGACGAACTACTTCGCGTAGTTCATCTGTGGGAGCGCTCTTAAGACCTAGTTCGTTCGCCAATTAAATAAGACTATTCGTTTCTACAATATAATCACCCTTACCCATGCGCTGTTGGATATGCCTTTCTAGGAGTTCAAGCTACCTCGGAAAAATCTCAAAATTCGTACTTCTTAACTGTAACTATGTGTCTATAAATATATTAGATGCAGTGGGATCAAATCACTTATTACTGCACTAAACCGAAAACTACGACGATAATTTTTAAGGTAAAACTCTGTACAACTTTCCTGCAATAAAGGATTTCGAAGTTTTTTATATGGAGGGTGGCCCTAGAATTTGTTTTTTTTTTTCATTATAATGTAGAACATTTTTATGTTTTAGTCTATTCTATTCAAATATATAAGTTTTAATGTGCGCGGCGATAAAAAAAATAAAAAAACCGTCTCTGGGCCAAAATCTTCAAACCACTTTTTATTATTTTAAATGTTCGGCATTATGACAAAAAAACGAAGTGCAGTTTACTTCGCTTGATCCCGTAAGAATATACCAGAACTCCATTCAAAGACAGCGTCAATTTTATGCTTCCTTAGTTTTTGCAACAGCAGAAGCGTCACTAATAACTAATCCTTGTCCAGGTCGCGGCCTCAAGTCCGGAGACAACTTCAAACTCCTGTACGATCTAGCTGACAAGTTGAACGCGGCTGTGGGAGCGTCCCGCGCGGCCGTCGACGCTGGCTTCGTGGCCAACGATCTACAGATCGGACAAACTGGCAAGATCGTCGCTCCTGTAAGTACTATACTCTGCCATATACACTTTGGCCCATACTATAAAAGCTTGCCCAGTCATCGAACTATGCTGCTAACGCCACCGCCATTACGTCTACAACTGCTTCGTGTCCATCCCAAGGTTACCTGGAAGAGACCGCTTTTAGCGATAAGGCCGCCCATTGTGCAACTCTGTATCTCTTTTTTCCTGTATTTTTATTTTTGTATTTTCTTGGTGTGCAATAAAGTGTTATTTGTATTGTATTGTATTGTATGCTTGAGTAACGTTTTTCTTTAGCAGAAGAACAGAACATACCTTCATAATTTAACTGTGAAGCAATATTTAGTGATAAAGTTGAGTTATTCACATTTCTTTGTAGTGTCTTGAGGTAATAAATAATAATGTACCTGTACTGTGTCCTTGCGCTCACTACGGGCTAAAGCACGCAGTGCACAGGTCGTAGGCGCCGGGGGCGGGCGGGTCTCCGCCCCCGGTGCCTACGACCCGTGCACTGTGCGCGCAGTTCCTAGCTAAGGGATGAAACGTTGGTTCTTCTAACCAAACTAGGTTTCTAGTTAACACGCTTACATTCATACTTAATGAATTTGTCAAACTACGAAAGTTTTTATAGTAAAATAATTGATTGATTCAATTGCGTAGTGTAAGATCCTACAAATCTGCAGGATTGTGACGTAAACAGCTTGAATTACTCATAATCGCCAGTGAAGGTTTTAATTCGAGTTCAGTTCTGTATGAATCCTCCTGTTACGCCATCTTCTCCAGTCTTCATTGAGAGCTGGGCGGTATAATATACCGAATAGAATAGAATTATTAAATCAGGTAAAGAACAACATTACATTTCAGTTAGAAGTGCCTTAAAGCCTATGTTAGGTTTAATTAGACAGAGAGTTCTCACCTGGTTCAATAAGAGCTATTATTAGGTAGGTATATTAATCGAAAAAGTTACGTTACAGTCTTTCAAGCTATTTTTAGAATAATTACAATAAAAACTAATACAATCCGATGAATATTGGGTGCCTATTGAGGAACATAACTTTTGACAAAGCTTCTCTTAACAATCTATACTAATAATATAAAGAGGAAAGATTTGATTGTTTGTTTGTTTGTATTGAAAAGGCTCCGAAACTACTGGACCGATTTGAAAAATTCTTTAACGATTAGAAGCCCACATTATTCCTGATGAACATAGGCTACTTTTTACCGCGGGAAAATGCTTCATTCCTACGGGAAAACGGGTAATAGGACAATGGGTAGTAAGAATGCTAGTACTAGATATACTCATACATCTTTAATATAAAAAAAACCGTTCGCATGATAACGCACACAACAAACAAGCAAATCCCCACTACTGCAATCAAATAAAATAAACTAACATTTAAAATTTGTTGTAGGATCTATACATCGCGGTGGGCATCAGCGGCGCCATCCAGCATCTCGCCGGAATGAAGGACTCCAAGACAATCGTCGCTATCAACAAGGATCCTGAAGCACCTATCTTCCAGGTAAAACAACCCCTTCATCACGCATATCTCCATTGCAAAAACTTTCCTTATCAGCACACTCCACATATTAGATGAAACAATATTTAGAAACAACTCCGCGCAGAACCTATTCCGACAATATCCAACAAAATGTGATTTGTGTGTACCGCCCGCCCTCCCACAAATTGTTACTACTTACAATCAGGCAAAGTAAACAATAGACTTAAAATTAATTAAATTAAGTAAATTATTCCTACTTACAATCAGAGAAAGTAAACAATAGACTTAAATTAAATTAAATTAATTAAATAAAATTAATATATTGTTTCATCCTAATATTATACAATGGATTTCCGCAAAGTAACGCCTGAATCTATTATTTAGCACACTCCACTGCTGAAACTGCCCCAAACAAGGGTTTACCATAATCACCACACTTGGCAGACTATAGGTCAAATCATATCATCTCAAAACACTTTCATTTGTTTAAGGTTATAGACAAGTAGACATAGAAACTAAATTAATTTAAAATAAATAGTCAAATTTTAAACTAAATTATTATTAAAGAAATAAAGTGTTGATCGGAACTCTTCACTTCGATAAATGGTGATATCAGTGGTATACACAAAAAGAAGCTGCTACCTGCTTTTGTAGTTCTCGTGAGTCTCTTGGTCGAAATCATATAGGTACTGTGTTAAGAGTCTTGTACGCTAATATAGCTGCAGAGTTGAATCTTCTACTTAGTAGGTACCTAGTACCTGCCTTAATCAAAACAAATTGGCCTTGTCTCACTTTTCTAGAAAACCCTTGTTTTCCTGTACCCACTTTTAACCCTGAAATGACGCAAGTCTAACACCCACTGCATTATGAAACTTGTTTGTAAGTAGCAAAGAACCTTAGTTTCTCAATCGACTCTCTCGTTGGTCTAGCGGTCAGCTTATTCAACCACTGATTATGAGGTTCTGGGTTCAAATTCCGGGTCGGGCCAATAGTTGTTATTGGGATTTTAATAGCAAGAAAAATTCACAGCAGCCCCGGACTCAGGAAGTTGGCGGTGTTACACCCTCGTACCTCGGAAAGCACGTGAAGCCGTTGGTCCTGCGCCTGAACTCTACCCGGTCGAATCGGATTATGAGAGAGAGAATAGAGAGTCTATCTGTGTTTGCGTACACACTTGTGCACTATAATATGTCCCGCGCATCAGGCTAGTCTCCGGTGGGACTGCCGTGGTCGAAATTCGGCTAGGAGGACAAAAGCATCAGTTTCTTAATCGATATTTTCTTTTGTTTTAGGTCAGCGACTTCGGCCTCGTAGCAGACTTGTTCAAAGCTGTGCCAGAGCTCACCCAGAAGTTGTAAAATCAGTCTCATTTTGTATAACAATCTATACAACCGATTCCCGAGATTTATAGCAAGATTTTTACCTGTTTTGAGATGTTTTAATCAATGTATTGGTGTATCGTAAGTAAATCAAGTTTATTACTAAATTGAGTTTTTAATTTAGTTTGTAGATGATGATAATGGGTATTAGAGTAAGTAAAGAGGCGGTGGAGTGTATATAGGGCACGAAATCCTCGACCACCCAATGTCACTCCGCAAAGCCAGTGAAGATCCCAGGAAGATTCTGCGCTTCTGTATTTTTCAAGTTAGACCGGTTAACCTAGCAAATACGCAGAAGGGACTAACCCGAGTCTCAGTGCGGACGTAAGAGTACACAGAACAAGAGTATTATATTTTAGTAAAAAGTAGCTGAATTTCGATTAATAAAATGTGATTTTGAGACCATTATTAGCTTTGGATAACTAGTTTCTCCCGCATCTTTGCATGCGTTTTTTCTTCGGATGGATATTGCCTTAAGTTATTTTAGGTCTATTCTTACGTTAAACCTTAAAGTTACATTTCTGCAAAATTTCTTACAAGTAAAGGGACTTATTTTGTAATTTCGTTTTAGTTCTGCTACTCGATCACAGATGGCGCTGGGTGTACAAAGTTTTGTCTGAGACACTTCGAGTATTTTAATTTGTCAAGGAATTACCAGCGCTTTTGTAACGTCAGAATAACAAGAAAGAAAAAAATAGCTATGAACTATCTGGTAAAAAAGTATAGGTTCTTTAATGCATTATAATATTTGCAACGCGTGCGTTATAGGGGGCGCTAAAAACGCTTTGGTCAGAAGAGCTATTGCCTACGCACCAAAAAATAAAGGTCTGATGTCTTTTCTTTTCGTACAAAAAATAATTTATAGTTAACGTTTATTACAAAATAGTTATAATTCTAAAAGCTTGCTCTGTCCGAAACTAGTTGACTCATAATTAATATTCGCCAATCGAAGACAAAATCTTTATAATTAAAAAATCGCTGGCGGTTGCGGTACCTCAGCATCATCCAATTTAAAAACTAATAAAGAAGAAGACAGATAAGCCTCTAATTATCCATCCCGTAAATACAAAACCGTACTAGAAAGCACTTAGCCGTGATCTAAGATTAGCGGCCCTAGGTACTTATGTATAAAACCAACAGGAGGTTACTGCGCAGTCAATCATACTCGTAATGATAGCACCTGAGGGAGATGCGGTTTGCTTGCTGAGTGGCATTCTAGTTATCGTATCTGCGGACAACGAGCCTTAAGGGGCGGGGTGAGGAGGTGGCGCCTAAACCGACCCGCCCACGACGCCAAGCCACGCCTGGTTCTACCAGACGCCGCGATTTACTCTCGATCATGCCTCGACCATCGCGCGACTCATACGGCGAGCAGAAACCACCTTACTCGTATATTTCTTTGACCGCGATGGCGATTTGGAGTTCGCCGGAGCGGATGTTACCGCTTTCGGAGATATATCGGTTCATCACGGATCGGTTCCCGTTCTACAGGACTAACCGGCAGCGCTGGCAGAATTCTTTACGTCACAATTTGTCCTTCAACGACTGTTTCGTCAAGGTGCCGCGACGCCCCGACCGCCCCGGGAAGGGCGCATACTGGACCCTCCATCCTCACGCGTTCGATATGTTTGAGAACGGATCCTTACTCCGCAGACGGAAGAGATTCAGACTCCAGAAAGGAGAGAAAGATACCAACTCCGAAATGGCAGCTCTAGCGAGCTTTAACAGCATCTTTCTGGCGAATAACTCGAGGATTCCAATCGAAGAAACTAGTGAACCTGTGGAGACTATAGTTAAACCGAAGAAATCTTTCACGATAGACAGTTTGTTGGCTAAGCCAGATGCTAGGAATGTTGCGCCGCCCGTACCGTACCATCCTGAGTTGTTGGCCATAGCAGCGGCGATTTGGTCGCCTATGTTTATGCCGATGCCTTCGTACAACCCTTTGCAGTTCATGAATTTCCACAGTTTAAATCATATAAGTTACAGTTCTAGTTTAAGAATGCCGGACAATTTATAAAGGATTCAGTGTAAGTTTTTTATTTATTATTATTTACGTGCTTTTCTTGCAAATATTAAGATTTTGTAGAATTATTCCGTTTCGGGCGCTTTGTGATGATTTTCCTTAATTGATGGAATGTAACTTAGGAAGAGCGGAACCTCCTAGTACAAGTATTTTACCTATACTTAAAAGGAGGCTTCAAAATATTTAAACGATAATTTTATGTACTTTGTGAACGAAATAAAAAATATTTGTATTTGTATTTGATGGGTAAAATCGAAATAAGTTTTAGTCAATGTTGGGTAGGCTTTTATTTTCTTGACTCTTGTAACAGATTTTCCTTTATTTGTTGAGTTTCTTATTGTTCTTGTAGATAGAAAAGGTTACTTTATCTAGATATTAACGTTTAATTAAATGTAATAAGATAATTAACATGTGTTTTATTAATTATTTTTCTAAGTAATAGTATAAATAAGCGTTTCTATCTAGGTATGTTATGTTACTAAACAAAACTGCTGAGGTATTTTAAGTAATAAGTACCTAGTTAGAAAAATTTGCTTTCCTACTTAGGTAGGTATATAATGTTACTAAACAAAATTGTTGAAGATACGGGGTAGGTATTTTATTGCTTAAGTGGCATCACGAAAAATACAGCCATCCATTCTTAAAAAGGTACATATTTACCGGATGTTCACAGTCAAAAGTTATAAACAAAAACACCCCCCTTATTTATAAACGCAACATAAGGCAGGTGAGGAAGAGAAGTTTAACGCTTATTTCACACCATGGTTTAAATTTTAACCGTACTGCGTTAACTATTAAAGTTTAAAAGATAAATCGGTGAACTCGTTTAAACTTGGGGGATGTTAATGCAAGAAGCAAGGCCGTGACGAAACTGAAGGGAGTCGGAATATTAGGGTTCCTTAATGGAACGGTCAGATAGATTCCTACACACAAAGATTTTAAGATGTTTTTTAGAAGTTGCTTTGTGATTGTTTGTTTGCGTCAATGATTGGATGTTGTCATACTAAGGAGAGTTTAGAAAATGTGAAACAAATGGTTAAGCGTTACAAAACCAACAATTTAAGAGTAGGTTTTCACAATTTTTTCAAATACTTTTAGACACTACCTTTCATGGTTATTAGCACTAAAATTATAGTTGTTAAAACGGGAAATTAACCTTGGTTGCATGCAACTGTGCCGAAATTTAGGAACATATAAAACAACACAAATTATGGTCAATAATCCTTTTATTGGTAAGTGATTTTAGTATTAGTTAGGTACTTATTTTTGTGTATAATTCTAGTATCGATTAAGAAATTTATAGGCATTAAAAATTTTTTTTTTTTATTTATTTAAACAGTTGGTTATAGACATATACGGAATCCACATAACACCACCCCACTCGCACTCAGGTACCTTCCCATCTTCATTTTTGTTATTTATGCTTGCCGGGAGGGCAGTTTCCGTAATTAATATAGAGAAATGATCAAATTGAGCATCGTTTACCCCCGGGCAGGCCTATTCCCCTTCTGTTGAACACCTTTTGACCAGATATTGATGATAAATTGTTGTGGTGTCACCAATTTCGTTATAGGTTTGTCTGTATGTGGCAATTAAACTTTGAAAGGTGTTTCAATAAATTAAATTTAGCTGTGAGGGGCTCAAAACATTGTTATAAATATTATGATGACGGATTATTCGAAATTATTTGAGCTTAACAATCATGGTAAAAATCGGATATCGATAGTTCCAATATTTATTTATTAGCTATTGGTACTTTTAGAAATCATTTTTAGAAATCAAGGAAAGTTAAGGGCTATCTATGGGCAATGCGATTTTAAAAAGGACAATCGTTGTAGTATTAATAAGGTTAATGAAGGCACATTTATTGAGTCTTAAATCTTTTTATTTTATTAGGACTCCTAACTGAACCATCCTATTTATTGCATAATAAACAAATTATTCTTAATCTTAGCGTAGAATTTCAATGCATAAAACTTATAATAAGTCATACATAAAATTAACAACTTAAGCTAAACATTCTTAGGGAGATTATTTTATTATATTTATTTAATTAGGACATCCAACATGAGATCACAAAGCTAGCTTATATGACAATTCTAGTACCCATAACACAAGCTCTGCTTAGCTTGGGGTAGATGATGGATTGTTCAGCATTATTTTTTATTTAATTATTTAGGTCTTATGTCTATGTGTCTCTAAAATAGGACATCTCAGCATGCACAATAAGAGATTTGAAATCCCTATTTCCTGCTCACTAGCTATCATTTCGTCGCAAGAATCTCGTAGCCATCGTAAAACCATCGACTGAGGTCAAAGTCGCTGTATTATTTTTATTAGTGACGACGAATCGTTTTCCATTTTACTTGAAGGCTAACAATGCACCGCTCAGTTCAATTGCGTATTATGAAGGCGATGAGTCCAGACTCAACTACCTATCCTTGGTTTAAATACAGGAGGTTTTAAAATGGTTGGATTTTACGGCGTTGTTGCGGAAATCGTGAAATTCATCTAAAAACCAAGAAGACCTCTCCAACCTGACGAGTTGGAGGTTGGGTTGACGGGACTAGGTTTACTTTTTAAAAGGTATATGGTAGTAGCTGTAATGTTAAATATCAAAGTGTTTTATTTCCTTTAGACCATAAAGGACTTTGGACACGTCAAAAAAATCAAATTTCAGAATGGAAATAAACTTTAAATTTTTTCTTCTCTTTAATTTTTGTAAAGAAGCGAGCAAGAAACTTTTACCATATTAGGTTGTAAGTTTTCGAGTTGGAGCTGCTACACTTAGGATGAATTGGAAAAAAACTCGGATGAAAATTCATCGATCTAATTTATTTAAGTACCTACCTAATATTTTTGCGATAATTTTTACTTAGCTCTGACTGAATTTCTGAAACACATAAAACTAGAACTTTGAGACTGCGAGATAACACGAAAAAAAAAATACCTGCATGGTATAACCAGACGAAACTAGAGTTGAAGTTTCACCATCCTGTAGAAGCTATCAGCATGCAACGAGCTAAGTGTAAGCAGTGTAAGCCTGCAGCACAATGGGCCGTTAGGGTTCTCGTTCCTCGGCAAATATTAGATGATCTGCCATAGCCATGTGAAGACCACAGGATCTCGGCTGATTTACATAAATAGGCCTGTGACTGTGGTTTCTGTGACGGCCTCGACGCGTATTGTTCAGGCAATTGGTTTTCCTATTTAGTCAAGTCGAGAGAAATGATATCTACTCAAAACAGAGTACCCAAGTTCTATGTGTTGTAACATAACTAAGCAATAATTTGATTTTTCAAAAACCGAGATCAGTATTCTGGTGACCTGTAACACAGGTTCTTAGAACCTACTTCAGGCACCAGTCTTCACAAAACAGGGTTTATCAATTTATTTTACCTGGTAAAATCCTTAATCTTAGTCTATTCTTTGTTATATTGTCAACAACCTTTATGAAGAAAAATAAAGAATGATCTAGCTCAACTGATCCGTATCAATACCAGTCGGAAGCGTCCCCAAGACGCTGGCTGCATTGCCCCGCTGTATGGCAATGCTGATGCGCTGCGCCAGATACTGACCAGCTCTCGGGTCACGCGTCGCTTCGATCATTTTGTTTAGTTAGGTATGTTATATTGCAAGAAATACACGTATAAGTACATAAATGCAGTTATTTATAGGTATCATTATTGCGAAACATCATTTTGGACAGAAGAGGCTACCGCTCAAATTAGACTCAGTTTTTTTTTGTTTGTGAAAGTTTGATATCTTTTTCAATTCACGGTCACGACTGCATTTTCAGAAAATAAACAAAGCATTACAAATGTTGCCAAAACTGAATAAACTTTTTGGTCCACTGATTTCCTTTCTGTTTTTTCATTCAGATATTTTTGCTCATGTTGGAAGCATTGAATTTTCGATCAACATCTTCAGAAGAGATTTTCTACTTATTGTTTCATACCAAGGTTTCATCACACTAATATTATAGATGCGAAAGTTTGGATAGATGGATGGATGTTTGTTACCTCTTCAAGCCAAAACTACTGAATGGATCAGGCTGAATACTTTTTATCCCATAAATCAGTTCCCATAGGATAGAAATCACCTTTAAACGTTTCCATAGAAACAACGCGTGCGAAGCCGCGGGCATAAACTAGTACCTTATAAATCTGTCGTTACTTTTAGCAATGGTTCAAAAGGGTTTCGTCTCATTGTAACTAATGTCAGATGAAGAAAACAAAATACTACAAGGTCGATTAATTTCCAAAAATTTTGCTACGTGTTACATATTGTTTAAATTAGTAAATAAATAAATGACAGTCGAGTCATATATCCATCCATGCGATATACGTATAGAAAATTCCAATTCATGCTACTTCCATTGTTACGTACAGATGTTTTTTCTATTTCGTTAAAATTAGTTATGTTTAGAGTACACTAAAATTTTTTTTTTTGATTAAGATTTTGTCTATTGTGATCACGCATCATGATTCCTTATGAGCCTGATAAGATCTTGTCTTCTGTGACTATGAGAACTTAGTTAAATCGTAATAGCTCCTTCTACCAAGTAACGAATTGGCCTTATAGTGAGATTAAATACAACAAAGTTGTTTGCACGGGATAACCGTGCAAATAAATGTTTAATATGACAAAGTGAATATTTATTTTGACTTAGAGCATTGATATGTCAATGATGTGCCTATTTTTTGTTTTAAACAAATTCGATATGTTGCAGCTACCATGCATTCTTGTTTGTATTGAATGAGATGTTTATCATTTTAACTATTTTGACGCCAACTAAGATAAAATGCGTCTTAGTTGGACTATATTTTTTTCAGAGTAACGGAGTCATAGAACGTAATGTAAATAACTGAATAATTAGCAACCTAGACTTTAATTCAACTCTAGATCTACACCTAAGAATTGCAGCCCCATTCGTTCAATATGTTGTCATTTTTCGCGCAATCACACATTATTTGAAACTTTTGCATTTTTATTATTCTTAGAATCGATCGCTAAATCTATTTCCATTATACTTTTTACCATTGTAGACATCATCTTTCTCGACCGTAGAAAAATTCAGGTTATCCAAACCGTTAGAGGTTCTGAAATCCAAAAATTAGTTCTCACGGACACGCGCGACGTGTCTTTATAAAAACTTAGAATCTTTGTAAAAAACCTGGTAAGTACTTAGGAAGACGGTAGCAAGGGTATTATCCAGTGAGACAGCTGGTATTGTACAGCATCTTTCAAGAAATATGTACACTTGTTGGGAAAACGTTTGGACAAAAGCTTACAGATAGGTACTGTACCAGGCTTGTCAACATCAATAAATATTTGGACAAGGTTCAAAAATGGCTTGAACGATATCTTCGGTTGGTTTGATATAAATAATAGTGGGTATATAAAATACAAAATACAAAATTCATTTATTTACCATTCCAAAAAAGCTTACACAGTTTACTGTTGGTCCCCGCACAAGGTTCAGAACCTGTATCGCGGGAGGCCGAATTACAAACAGAATTACTTACATAGATTCAAGACTGTATATACAGGACAGCAGTTCACTCTAGAAATATGTATGTTACTCATCAGTAAATACGAGTACTCAAGAATAATCGACGGTATCAAAAATCGACGACATTCGCAAAACCAAGGGCTATACCTGGCCTAGAACAGCGCAGTACCGAGGTAAATGGTATAGACATAGAGAGCATTATTCTCGGCTGGGTCGATAAATATCCAAGGGTATATATATCTATACTTTCGTACATAGTTAATTTAAGATTGTCATACAGCAATACCTGCATTAAGTTACCAGCAAGTAGTTTTGTGCTGGAGTGTCCAACTCCCGCGCAGTCCGCAGAGTCCGTGCGTGACGGATCCACTCAGCATCGAATTCACGGTAAGTCAAATGTTTAATTTGCTCTATAAATCATGCTATTAAGCGTCATCGCGCTGCGTGGTGGCGACCACCTTGAAAGAAAGTAGTTGTTATTATTTTATATTCCTGTAGTGCCGCACTCCAGAGCAAATGCTGCCCACTCCGCTTTGTTTGCCACCTAATCTTTCAAATTAGACCAGATTCAAGTCACTCTACCTCTAGTCTTCAGCCACGATTTAATCTGCCGCGAGATCGTTTCCTTGGGACCCAGTCGAACACATTCTGATTTTTAAAATGGCGACAGCTAAGCACAGCCCCAGTTATTGGCTGTCGTTAAGCGTTTGTGGGGTAATCCTGTTAGTCGAGAAGTAAACTGCTTCCGAAATCATGGAAACTATTGCCTGGGCATGAATTTCTACCACAATTTGGTATTAAAATAAGTCTGCTTCAAGTCTAGCTATAAAACTACAACCTTAGTACCTAATCTTATTCTACGTGGGCGCTACTTTAACCTATTAGAATCAATTGTAGAAGCATTTCAAGGGTGTCATCGCATTTCGGCTATCATTAGAATCGTGACTGCTCTCGCTGTGTGGCCTTCTTGTTGGTATACTCATTGTGTGTGACAAATTGAACCTAATCAAATGTAATTCAATACCAGAGGATGGTAATTCAATTTATTTTCTTTGAAAAAATGTATGAAGGCTCTGGCTATGTCGTGAACCGAAACCTTAGTAACCTTCTTTAGAAAGGTTATTCGCATTTATTACCTCTTGGTGACCACTGTAATAAACGCGAAATAAAGGTAGATTTGTGTTTAAATATCTATTGATACTCAAAGATGCAGGTACTTAGCTGACTTCTCTGTTATTTGACAACACCATAAAATATCTAGAATTATAGCTTACAGAAATATCTGCTCGTAAAATTGAACAAAACAATATTTTTAAATTCGTAGCACTTTGCTACGAATATGCTACGACGCTACGAAGAATATAATGACAGAAAGATTACAAGTACTTACCTCAGTCAGACTTCTGCGCCTTTTACCAATTTATCGTGAAATGGTTGGTCAAAATATTCTGACCATGTTTAGCCCTAAAATTCTCATAAAATACAAAGGAAGCATTGCGTGACTTGAAAGGAACTTGGCCCAAATTAAATTACATTAAATTGATTTATTGGTGGCGAGTCCTCCGTGCCGCTCCGTTCGCTCCATCGAAGCCTTAATTAATGCCATTCGATTCGGAAACACACCGGAAAATGACCACCTAACCAAGAAAACAACGAGAAAGACATTACGAAACGAAAGAACGTTTTTATTCAGCTTCCGGTAATGTTTTTTTCTGACAATACGCATCTGTATTTATGCGTTTTATAAAATACCTACTGAAATAATGAACAAGTCATAAAGTGAATCGCGATACCTAGCATTAAAGTCGATAACCGATGATAATGCACCTAGGTAAACACAATCGACGTTCTGCTCAGTTAATTTCGCACGCTCTGTGACTCAGCTACAACTTTATCAAGTTAATTTCAGCCACAATGCACGTTTTTATTTATTTAAGTAATCTATTTAATGTTGCAAAAACATGTTATCCACCAACACTCGATTAAACCTGAACAAGTGCGGAGAAATCGCTGAACGAGCGTAAAAAACCTCGCATAGAAGTGCGAGCGATGCGGATGTACAAACGCGATTTATACGCGATAATTCCGATACATAAAACATTTCATTATACGCAGCGGAGGCCCATTACTCAAAGATTTATTCATGTCGAATGATTGCCTTTCTTTTGTGGATCGACAAAGGCGTCGCGGGTCGTATTCCATTTGCGGGCCGCGGCCCATTGTGCGGCTGAACGCGTTTTGTTTCGTCCCAGCCTTTCATGAGCGCTCTATTCTTTAAATTAAATGGAGCCAAGATTGATGAGTTTAGACACGACCTATGACACGCACTACCGAATGTTGGCGCGTACGCTCGTGTGGAATGCGCTTTATTTCACCCTTTATAATGTGCGGTAATTATTGGTAGCGCTGGAGGTGTTTGTGTAGATGCTGTCGGTTTTTGTACACTGTTTGGGTTCACTCGGCCGGCTAATAGGATTTTTTATATACACACATCTTGTTACGTATAGGAGTAGCTGTATTAATATGACGTCAATCCATCTCAAGAGTCGACGGCGGATCGCGTAGGTATTAATCATTGATTCAACTCGTGTGTGAGTTAAATGAACCGCAAACGGGGACCTGAATACGCAATTTAAAGCTATTATTTACGTACGTTGAACCGTTTTAGTACTTTGTGTGATGTGGGTGTCGATTTATGTCCAACCAATTACATTGTTACATTGCCAATCAGTTGGTTTACATATAGGCATGCTTTTGAGTCTATATTCAGTCACATACAAGTTGGAAGCTTATTTCTATAGCCATCAAAGCGCGATAGCTCTCCTCATCAGTAGACATACGTCCAGTCTCGTCCACTGCTGCACATGCCACCCTCAATAAGGGGGATTTTCGCTATATTCACCACACTTGACATGGGGATTGTAAGGGATCGCAGTAGAGGTGTCAAAAATACAAAGAAGGCCTTTCTTCCTTACCTTTCTTCTGGTAGGTTCCCTTTGTCGGCTCTTACTTAAGACGTCTACGAACTGGGTTGTTCGGATTGATTCTTGGTTCTTCTTCATCATTTCATAGTTCATCATTCATTATTCATAGTCATATTTATCTGTGCTGTGACTTATACATCATACGAATAGAAAACCACCGACATAATATTAGCTGCGCCTAGCAAACAAACAATTTACTTTACGAACAAACGTTCATCATTGTAAAAATATAGACAGACTACATAGCGAATTTCACTCGTATAAGATCTGACATAAAATTTGCTTCGAGGCCTATGACGTCACTACATGGCTGACAGCGTTATCAGAGTTCAAAATAAAAAAAATAAAAAAAAAACAAATTTTAAATTGAAAATATGTAGTCATCTTACACTTTTCATATCAGAAATCTATAAATATTGGTTTATTAAGTGAAATACTACATAAAACGGCAGAAGCCTTTATTCACAAAGAAAATTATATATTTGGTAGCCTATTGCCAGTCATGTGACACTATGGCCACATCCTATCACTCTGAAATACATCCAAACACTATGATGGCAATCAAAGCAACCCTTTTGTAAATCGTAGCCTCCAAAAAAATACAAACAGACTCACGTGCGTATAATTTCGGCCGGCACTAAACAAAGTATAATACAAAAATAGATCGCAGTCATTACAGTCTAATTCGATTGTTTGGGCAACGCAGTAGATTTGGCCGCACCAAATAGTTTCAAACCCTGTAATTTGGTAAACGCCGCTAGCCGACCGAGACTTTCTAAGAATATAGATGCTTGATGCATTTATTTTTAATGTATTTTTGATCATTTTTGTTTGAGGCCTGACCTGACTGACTCAGACCTTTTTGGTGGTAGTATTCAAAAGTTAGGTCAAAAAATCCTTTATTTCCATTGGAGTTTATTAAAAAATATTCAGCAATGTATATTCAGAAACATCAGACTAGATTAACACATTTGTTTCCCTTGGAGTCGAGACCCTAGGTCCGTGGGGTACCGAGGCTCTTCGGGTTTTAAAAAAAATTATCAGATAATTTTTTAACCCGAGAGCTGGTGAGTATTTGGCGCAGCACATCAGCCAGCATTGCCATACGGCGGGGCAATGCAGCCAGCGTCTTGGGGACGCTTCCGACTGGTATTGATATGGATCAGTTGAGCTACCTGTAGATTATTTGCGACAGTCTGCAGTTAGCTCAATTGTTTCAATTGTAAATACTAGTTGTAATTTATTTCTATTAGTTGATTGTTATTTTCTTATAGAAAATTATTAAAATTAATCTTGATATTACCATAGATAAAATATTACCGAAAAATAATGTTAAAATTAAATAGTTGTTTCAGACTAAATAACGCTGATAGGTAGGTAGGTAATCAAATTATTGCTAACTATGTATTTATATAGTGGTGAACTTAATTTTCCATTAATTTGTTTTAGATACATAGTAAAGAAATTAATGTACTGACTTTAGATAATTCAAATAATCGAGGCCAACTAAAACATGTTCGCAAAACAACATGCGAAATAAATTGGGCCCATTTAAATAACTGACAATGTTAAAATACTCGTAATTATCGGGCCTTATTTCTAAACACACTGATCATGAGATAAAACCGAAAAAACAACGTATTTCGGAAACAAAACAATGTTTTCCGACTGTTTTAAATTATGTCTGTGTAAACCAAACATTAGGTGCCATAACAATTATTGTAATAACTGTGTAGGTTTTTACTATTCGTAATGTATACAAATTAAATGTCATTCCACTTGGATTTGTGATCATTCGATAAGTAAATATTATGTTAGAGCAAAGCTACAATTAGATGGGGTAATGTGAGAGCGGTTTTTGAACAGATAGTCCAATCCGGATAAAAAAGCTTGGGAGGAGTTTTATCCAGCTCGAAAAATAACAACTAACAGGCTAAAGGTTTCTTCGTCGCTTCTTTCCCGTGTTGAACGATAGTCGTAGGGAAGTCACTAGACCTAACTTACTTTTAAAATAGGTATTATTATTTATTACTGTTAAACATTGTTTGTTATAATATTTTTTTTTTTGTGTTTGGTCTGTAAGCCGTGTGGACACGCACGCACCAAAGGTCTTGCCAGAAAACCAGCGTTGCTCAAATTTATGTTGAGCAACATGTAGCTGAGGCAGGACCTTTTGGTTCACACCGGAATTATACTTTTATAAATATATTTTTAAGGATTTTTTTTGTGTTATCATTATTATTTTAGTGTGAGCCAATAAATGGATTTTCTTTCTTTCTTTCTTTCTTTCTTTCTTTCTTTACTTTAGTCTACATACCGAAGCGACAGAAATCAAAAATATCACTTTATTTCTTTTTATTTTTGTCGACCTCCGTGGCGCAGCGGGCGAAGGTCCGCCTGCGAGGCAGGAGGTTGCGGGTTCGATTCCCACCTCAGAACAATTTTGTGTACGATCTGCAGAAATTTGTTCCGTTGGTCTGGGTGTTTTCTATGTATAATAAAAAATATCTATCTATGTAGTGTATAGTATTAAGTATATCAGTTATCTATTACCCATAACACAAGCTCTGCTTAGCTCGGGCTAGATAATGCTGTGTGAATTGTCCAGCATTATTTATTATTCATTTATTTTATTTCCGTGTCAGTGTTTAGTTTTATAAAGTGACCTTTTCTAAGTGTACATTTCTTGTATTTATGGAAATAACGAGTTTTTGATTTGATTTGATTTGAATCGGTAAGTTGGTAACATTGTAGGTAAAAAATAACGAGAGCTAATAATGTTATACATAAAGGCGAAAGCTATCCAATAAAAATAAACACAAACAATAACTACGAATAAAAGGCCACGTGATTTTTAAATACATTTTCAATAGATTGATTGTTTGCCTCCGGGTCAGTAGTACCACTAGGAAGTACAACTGGTAGTACCAATGACAGACCTTTGACAATCTAGTAGTACTACAAAAAATACAAGTTTATTCACTTGTCACTTCACTAGACTTTTTGAATTCCAATTAAAACGTAATTTCAACTGGTAGTACATATGACACACCTTTGAAAAAACTAAACACTGACTTCGAATCCGTTCGTTTGTAACTCAGTTTTTTAAGTTTTGCGGGAATACAATTTTTTTCCCTAGGGATTAAAATTATTACGGAACCACCTCGGGATCATCGTCTATACAACTGCATAGAATACACATATCCAAATCGGTCAATAGGTAAATGATGGAGAAATCGAAGGACATACTTAAAAAAACATACATACAGCTGAACATAAGAACCTCCTTCTTTTTCCGAAGTCGGTTAAAAAATTATATTTAAATTACCGTGACACTTAGAATATTGGGTCTGTCCGGGAAATGTAGCGCATTAACCCTATAACCCTCTCAAAAATCCTGTCTGTCCATGTACCCAAACACTCTGTATAATGAAATCAAAGAATATCGCAAAAAAAATGACTTGGACGGGACTTGAACCCGCATCCTTCTGTCAGTACCGAAATGTGCTAACCAACTACACACCAAGGATGCGGGTTCAAGTCCCGTCGAAGTCGAAAATTTTTGCGATATAATTTCATATCTTAGAAATTACCCTGAATGTGGGTTACGCACTATAATAACAAAAAACTCCGTTAACCCGCTTACATTCATAATGAATTCGTCAAACTACGAAAGTTTTATATTAAATAATAATAATAAATAAATAAATAATGCTGGACAATTCACACAAATAAAACAAAAAAACTCTGTATAAATTCTGTTTCCTGTATAGATGAGCTTCCTGCGTCTGTTTTCCCGTTAGAGTATAATCTTGGAGTCTTCAAGTCTAGGGTAAATAAGTTCCTCCTGGGAAAGCGTGCTCCATCATAGGCCACATCTTCACTTACTTAACGCATTCACTGCCCAGCCGTGGCGGTACGACCCGGAGAGGCGCGCCGCCGCTCGAGGCGCTACTGATAGATTAGGTGCGTCTTGGTCCATGAAAGTGTTAGTTTAGGTGAGTTAGTGCCCAAACGCTTTTGAATGATAAATTGTAGATAATTTTTAATGTTGCATGTCATCTCTCTAATTAATTTTGCATACCGTAAACGGTCAAGCATGTTGTTTCTACCTAAGTATATCTTTTTTTGTACACATGTTTTGCAAATAAATATCTTTATCTATAACAGAATAAAACAATTACAACTAATATACACACTTATATATTTTTTTTTAAATCTGAGCCGTCACCAGAAGGCAGAGTGCCCATAATCTTATCTTATCTTTATCTTTATCGTTAATGCTTGAAGATCACCAACAACAAAAAATCGGTGCTAGTCAAATCTCTCATGGCAAACGTCCTTTGTCGACCATGCCGAAATGTAAACTGCACCACAACACGTCACAAGTTTGCTCTGTTCTCTACAAAGTCTGTACCTTACATCCTATCGTCAGATTTGAATCTCCAACAGTTCCCGACGTTTCCATCCGCGTAATTACAGAGGTCCCCGAGTGAATTATTAGACGCGGCTGCAGCGGTAATCAACAAAATAATTGTTATTCACGCGCTAAACACAGTATGTGGTGTAGGTCAGTAGCTTTACTCAGAGCTCTAATCGTAATATGTTGTGGTATAATATTCGAGCGATCACTGCATGTGGATTTGAATGAGGCATTTGTCCAGCAACGGGGCGGAATAGGTTGACAAAAAAATGCGAATATACCTAAGTGCGATAACTAATTGTACCTACCTTATTAAACCATTTTTTTTATTTTAACATTGTATTTTCCTTTCTTTTAAAGGATTTATGTAAATTATTAATAATTATAATGAAAGTAATTAAATGTACCTAATGTGTAGTAAGAACATGACTAAAAATCAAAATTGCAGTACCCAGTACGTAAGTTTTTTTATGTATGTCCTAATGTATTTGTGTGTGTTTTTTAATTTTTTGTTTTTTAAGATCATAAGCTACCAACCTATGTATACAATGGACATATTGGCAATAAAGAAATGAAAACAAGCATTCATTGTTTGATGGGTTTTATACGTAAAATTTGATCGGAAGTAATGTTGGCCACTAATGTTCTTGATTTATTGTTATACTTTTTTTCTCATTCCCTCTTGTTTACCCTTGATGCACAAAACGTCCTTCTTGATAAAAAGTCGTAGTAGACCAATCGATTCAACCTATGCAAATTGGGAAGACAAAGAGCCCTCTCCCGAACTCAATTATTTTTTTCTACCAGCCTACACTGCAAAGCTGCCTCCCTCATAGCCTTGTATTTCTTCGATTTTTTTTTGTTTTTTTTTTCATTTAAGTACCAACTTTTTTTTTCAAATTCAAATTCAAATCATTTATTGCAGGAAATATGGTCATAATACAGGGTCTTCAACATTAGAATAGTGTCACATACTTCACCAAAACACATTGGCATGCAAAATTTCTTATAAGTAGGTACATCTGTAAATTGTATTAATTTAAATTATAACAAGATTAAACCATAATTGAACAATACACATCAATAATGTTGATTACTACTTATTTCTAAATTTTAGTTCCATAAGTTCCCTAACACTATAAAAACCTTTTTCTATGAGCTATAATTTATTTTTTTTATATTTACTTAAACTATTATTACATAGAAAACTTATAATAATAACACTGAGTAAACCACAGAGGTTTGTAAGATTCTCAGCATTTCTTTCCGTATTGCATTTCGTCTTTGTGTGGTACAATAAAGAGTTATCTATCTTGATCATCATCACCCTCCGCAACCCGACTTCACCCACTGCTGGGTATAGCCTCCAAACTTTTATGCCATTCCACACGGTCCTGCGCCAATCTCATCCAGGTTCGCTCGCTTGCCGCTGGACGTCTAACGCTTCTGTATCTAGTTCTTGATAACTTATAATAAAATCAATGAAAATAACAACTTACCAATCAAGTCTTTTTTTTACAGGGCAGAAGCCTTTATTCACAAAGAAAATTATACTATAATTAGTATTAACAATTGAAACAATTGAGATAACTGCAGACTGTTGCAAACAATCTACAGGTAGCAACAGGTAGGTACAGGTATCAAGACTTACTTTTGTTAATAATTTGCTAGTGTAGCTACTGCATTCCACACAGTGGTGTGTTGTGGTCAGCGGCTCTACAAATTGAATTTCGTACAATAGCCATGTAACGGTCGCTTTGTTACTATTACAGTACGCGAGCAACTCTTCGAGATTAGTCACGGGTTTCGGAGCTGGCGAGGAGCGTTGACTGGTCAGCATCGACATGAGCTCATAAATTAGTAAAAATAAATAAATATAAATAAAAAATTATGCTGGACAATTAATTCACACAGCATTATCTAGCCCAAAGCTAAGTAGAGCTTGTGTTATGGGTACTAGATAACTGATATACTTACCGGCTTATCCAATACCATAGATAGATAGTTTTTAGGGTTCCATACCTTAAAAAGGAAAAAAGGAACCCTTATAGAATCACTTTGTTGTCCGTCTGTCTGTCTGTCCGACTGTCAACTCCCTTTTCTCTTTCTTAACGCGTGTTCGTATTGAGTTGGAATTAATGTCAAATACTCAAATCCGTAACCTCTTGGAGCCGCGATATAAATAAAACTTCTAAGTCAACGCATTCAGTACATACACACACCCTCAAACACACACACACAAACACACACGCACTCACACACTGTTCTCCGGTTGCCCAGACTCCCATGAGACTGGTGCCTCTGGAGAGCAGCTCCAATGCTGGACGCTATCAGATACCTTTCGTATTATGTATTATTATAGCCTTACCTTTATTGTTTTGATTTTGTAGAGGTTTCATGTATTTTTATTAGATGACTACTATGTTAAGCCTACTTACTATGTAACTCACCTTGCTACTTTACATACCTTGAGTAACTTACTTATGTTTACCTCCCACGGAATGAGTAACACTGGTGACCTGTGCTACAGGTTTTTCATAAACCTTTAACAGGCACCAGTCTCTCACAACACAGGTAGATAAGCATATAAGGAATCTGTTTTTACTCTCCCACCAATAGCTTTAACACGACCTAGCCTAAGCCTGATTTATAAATATGTAAGCTTTATATATATAAGATACCTTTGTGAGAGAAAATAAACATTTATTTATTATTATTATTATTATTATTCAAAAGTTACAACCGTTTATGTCTGAATATTCAAAAAATTCCAAGGGAAATTACATGCACACAAAACCTATAGGGTACTTCCCGTAGACCTAGAATCATGATAATTTGGCAAGAAACAAGGTCTGACGGAACCTTAAGTGTGCGAGTCTGACTCGCACTTGACGTTTTACTTATTATACATAGAAAATATCTAGAACACCTGGAACAAATATCTGCAGATCGTACTGTCCCAAGGCAGGAATCGAACCCGCAACCTCCTGCGTCGCAGGCGGACCTTGGCCCGCTGCGCCACGGAGGTCGTCAGATAATAGTTAATAACCATGATGGATTTAAAAATTATGCACTAAAGTGATCTGCTGCCTCATTTATATCTTTACATGCCATGTCAACAGAACATAAGATCGTGAAATTAGTCTTTAGAATATTATTTGCCGTTACGTTACAAAATCTAGGCTAAGGCTGGGTTTATTTCCGCTGGAATATCTATCACAAAATCTAGCTTACGTTGCAAATGGCTTGACCCTTATCAGGTCAAATCTTTTCAACAACTTCCTAACATTTTGTACATTTCGTCGTGAAGAGGAAATAGAAGTCACGTGAACACGTCACGTGACAAATAAAGCCTACATAAACCAGCGTTCCAAAACTGTTTGAACAAAACCCCGCATATTTCACCCGCACGAAACTTAATAAAAAACACACTAAAACAACTTTACTACCGAAATACTTGAGTAAAATTTAATTTATCGGTGAAACGTTGCAAGTGTTGTTTTCCCTCAGTCGGCACGCGAGCCCATTGCTTATTCAAGTCAAACTGAAGCTTTGGAAACAAAACATGGAAACTACGAGGCGATTTATTGGGTTGTTCCTAAGCTCGCCACCAATATCCAATTACAGATACCTAAGTACTGCTGCTGCTAATTGATACCCCCGCTATTCAAAACGAAGAAGAAGGAGGCCGCTAACACGTTGGAAAGATGATTTGGCAAAGACTGCAGGAAAACTCTGGTCTAGGATAGCTAGAAATAGAATTGATTGTAAACGTTTCGAGGAGACTTTCACCGCCACATGCGATCCATACATGACAACTAGGAGTAATATAATTTTAATTTTATTTTGTAATCAATCATAGTGTGTTGGAAAATAAAGCTATTTTATTTATTTAACTACTGTAGCTGTAACTGCAGTAAGCTCCTGCACGCTGCACGCCTTTCAACAGATGCAGATATACATCCGGGTCTGGGTGTAGGTAACCGTAGGGTTACCTACACCCAGACCCGGATGTATATCTGCATCTGGCCGGCCAGCAAGCCGGAAGTCCGGCCGGCCGGCAAGTTGATCCAAATCCGCTGCCGGAACGTAGATTTAGCAGCGGAATGACTTGGCCGGTCACAAAAAGAACGCTGATTTATTGATTTTTTTATGGCTCTGTGCCTGGTTTGACAAATCTCGTACAGAGCTCTTTTTTTGTTATTTTGTTGCTCCTTTCTTATTTATAAGTTTTTACATTTATGTTCTTTGTTTGTGTATCTTATTTCTATAGAGGTCTCACGCACTTATTATAATTTATTTAATCAATTTTTCTTCCTCTCTTGTTTCGTATCTTGTCTTGTAACCTGTGTTCTTACTCTTTGTATTCTGTTTCTTTGTATTGCTGCCACACCAGGACCTGTCTGAAAACCAGCGCCGCTACTAGCTTCGGCTTGTAGCGGCAAAATGCTGAGACAGGGACCTTTTTGGCCCGTATATAACACTTTCTAATATGTATCTGTTTTCTTCTCTCTGTTTTTCTTTTCTATAAAATACTGTTCTTTGTTAGTAGTTAGTATATGATTGTAATGTGTTGTGTTATGTATTGTCCAAATAAATGTATTTTCTTTCTTTCTTCTTTCTGATTTGATGGGAACATCTAATTCGGCAACGACATGTTTTTGGACGTTGGTGGTTCAACAGTCGGCATAGGAATTTAATTGAATGCCACCGCTGCCGTTTTCTAAACCGCCTAGCTATTCTGCAAACGGGCTGATTCTACTATTTGGTGGCGAGATCTATTGGCAATAATCTGGCCCCCATAACACAAGCTTAATCAATGTTGTGTCCGCCTATTATTAGCCCATATATTAGAACCTTCTTAAATAAGTTTTAAATGCTTTATATATGCGCTGTTGGCGTTCCTTTTTAATAAATAAATAAATAAATAAACATGCCAATTTACAAGTCTGTTACAGTTACTTATTTGCCTAGGAATTGCCAATATCAAATAAAGGAGAATATTCTTTGAAATCGCTGAAACATTCCATTTAGTGAACATTTTAGTTAAGGTTAGGAATGAACCTAATTTATTCACAGGGCGGCGCCCGCCCTGCAAATTCATTACCAACAAAACCTGGCGCTTCCGTTTCCGTCCAAACTCCCCTACAACTAATTGTAATCAACTCTACTGCCCGGTTCTAAATACATTGCTATTTTTGTTTTACTATTCGATATTTTCTTGATGGTAAAGAAGCAATGGATGTGAATTGTATGTGATCGCTGATTGTCGTGCGATAGTTTGGTTTAGTTTCGTGATTGTAAACCCTGACGTGACTGAGTTCGTTTGCTCAGGCATCGCTTAAAGGAAAACTAACATTAACTTGATTTAAATACACCTGATGCTTTGAAATTTGTGATTTTAGTGCAAATAATACCTATAGTTAACGTGAAAATATTTTTCCTTTCTTACTTTGTTCTTTTATTTTCTTGCTGACGTTGTTATTCGTCATTTGTTGTTCTTATTTTATAAATTGCAGCATGACTTTTCCCAATTAGTTCAGAACATATTCCGTCACGAAAAGTTACGAAAACTTAATTAAACTTTTTACTAATTAACTTTTATAACGTCCTAAACTATTCATTTATTATTCAGTTAAATAGATATAAGAATTTGATTTTTTATTAATCAATAATAATTGTATTGACTCGAGATTGACATTATGATTGATAATTATTTGTATTCATTGTTTTTGTATTGTATTGTGTCCAAGATTTGACTACTCTGCGCATATTTTTGTTTTTCTTATTTATCTGACTCCTGGACGTTTTGGTTTCTACTGTAAGTCCATTTGTAAATAAATAAAAAAAAAAAAAAAAAACTTTACTATTAGTTGCACCACACAAAGAAAAAAAATTGCTTGTAGCAATAAGTTCTTTATTAGATACAATGCTCGTGCTACGTGCTTGAAATCTTTATTACAAATGACAATGTAAATGTGGCTCACGACTCTTAAATTTTCAATTGTACCTTTGTGTCTTCTTTCTCGTAGTAGCACTAAAATATCACTCTATTTACGGACCTCGTCAGATAGATGATTGAAAACATGCCATTCAACAAAAGGTCATGCTCAATTATTCAGTGCATGTCCATTTCACTCGTCATTAGATAGTTATGACGAACAGGTGGATGAAATCTACTTTAAAATTCAAGACCTTGTCTGAAATAATATGGAAAGAACGTTGGGATATCAATAATGAACCACATAACCTTTAGGTACCTGATATTGCCTTCTAAAATAGATTCTGAATCATCCCCATGCCACCCATCAGGTTATGAGACTGAAGGAATAAAGAGCACTTTAAGCACTTATGGTCATTATTTTATCCCGCATATACGGCTTCTTTCCCTGAGACTGACCGTCGTGGCCGAAAATTCGGCTAGAAAGACATTATGATATAGATTATTATAATTATTCACGGGTATTTATCGCGTTTATAAAAATAGGTAAATAAACGCGATAAATACCCGTGAATAATTATAATAATGTGTTCTGATCGCGTAAGTTTTAAAAACTTTATTATGATATAGATTATGATTCATTACGGATGTAAGCGGGTTAACTACGAACCTTATTTGTGTTGGAAGAACACCAACGTTTCATCCCTTAACGAGGGACATCTTCAGGGTGCTTCCGAGCACATGCTCGGAGAGATGCGGAACGCGCGCGTCTAGAACCGCACCGAAACGTTGGTGTTCTTCCAACACAAATAAGGTTCGTAGTTAACCCGCTTACATCCGTAATGAATTCGTCAAACTACGATAGTTTTTATAGTAAAATAGATTATGATTGAGGTAGAAAAAATAAAAAAGTTAATCGGCATGGCATAGCCCGATTTTAGCATTGTATTTTTACGAATTCTACCGCTGTTGTGGCGTGTGCTCTACCTATCTGTTATTATAAGATAGTCTATCGGGATAGCATTGCCCATTTAATTGCTATAATTTTTCATTTCATTGCGCTTTCTAGTGTCTACTCGACCATGACTATTGTTTCTCTATTTTGCCCAATAGTGAGTACTCATTTTAAAAAACCCAAATCAGTTATTTTCTCGCACCCTTGATATATCAGTTAATTAGGTTATCTTCATCGGCATCCTCAAAAGGCGATGGCTTAAAAGGCTCGTTGATATTAAAAACGCCGCTTTTAACTTTTATGATAAATTACCCTCTGGCAAGTCGCGGGTACCGCGAAAAATAAAAAAAAGTCAATCTTTCTGGAACAAAAAATATGCAAGTAACGGCGAACACACCCTAAGAGCTTTTTTGAGTATCAGGCTTGCTTAGAATTAATTATTGTAAGAGCTGATTCTTGTCAACTCCTTCAACCGAATATTTTTTGTTTTCTTGTGGATGTTTTGATCTTTTTAATAAACATATTTGATAGGAAGAAGGCATGGAGTTATTAGCCAAATCAGGCCAAAAAGAGTACCAATTTGCATTTTCTGAAAGCGATTCCTACTTATATCCATAACGTAGAAGCAATTAAGCCTGCCTAACCTACATATGGTTCCTGGGAACATCGAAGCAGAGCATGGGTTTACGACGATGCCCCCTGTAATAATAAAACATCGCCAGGCCGCCTTTATCGGCTGCCTTCTCGATAACCATCCGTGACGAATTCGCACCATTTTACCTCTCATACGACCAGTCTATATCTTACGACCAAAAAGTTTAATCTCCTTTTCAAACTGTAGCATTATCAACCTTCATGGCCATGAGGTATGATCGAGTTTTCGATACACTTTAGAATATATAAAACCTTTTTGGAGGTGTGAAAAATATTATGTCCGAGATATTGGTATCGGTTCGTTGTTTCCAATTTTAACGTGCTGTTCATTTATCAGTTGATTTCAGTTTTTCATGGAATTAATTTTGTTTTTTTCTGATATTTACATAATAAGGGAGATTGCTGATAAAATATTTGCAAAAGCGCAACGTACTTACACTGAAAACAGGAAGTAAGCTCTTGTACGCCCATCGTCCCCGAACAAAATCTCTTGTATCCATGTAGGTGCCAACTTACCTATCATACCTCCTTGGAGCTTTCGTGAAATCATTTAACTCAATAATTACTAAACTATTTTCTAGACGCCAACATTGACCAAATAATTATAATGAAAAGAACAATTGACTTGTAAATTATTTAAAATGCGTTATTTACTTATGGATCCTAGTGATAATTCATAATTACCCTCATTATTAATAATAAGCGGATGTTAGATATAATAAGTGTCTCTGTTGAGTGCTGCAACTTGTCATGACTAATAGGCATTTAGTAAGGTGGCCTTGCCTACGCATCTCGTCTATTTTCGTATAATAAATGTGGGCTGGCACCTTACATATCCATTTGATTATCTACAAAGTGTTTCATCTCACCGATTAAATTATAATGCTGGGAATATTTAATACTCATTCATCGTCGGGTTGGTATAATTCAAATCTCTTTCTGTATCACTGTAATTTACATACGCTAAATAAAAAGCGGTGTCATCACAAAAGATATTTGGAGGCAATATAAACATAATATCAATTTAAATTCCTTGTTAGTGGAGCGAAAGCCGACATCATACCTGAAATTGGGGTCTTGTGATTGGTCGGACGAGCGGCCAATCAGAGGCGTTTCGAGTCGTATGCGGCGCCCTGCAGTGGAGCGAGAGAGGCGGGCGGGCCGTGACTCGCGCCTCAGTGCCTCTTCACACCTTGCACCGGAGTGACGTGAGCGTTCCATTGTGACTAACATAATATTTTGAAAGATATTTTTGAGTCTGTTTGTTCTACGCGGTAGTGACCATGCCGCGACCCTCGCGTGAATCTTACGGTGATCAAAAGCCTCCGTATTCTTACATCTCCCTGACGGCGATGGCGATCTGGAGTTCGCCGGAGCGGATGCTGCCGCTGTCGGAGATCTACCGGTTCATCACGGACCGGTTCCCGTACTACCGGCGCAACACGCAGCGCTGGCAGAACTCGCTGCGGCACAACCTGTCCTTCAACGACTGCTTCGTCAAGGTGCCGCGACGCCCCGACCGCCCCGGGAAGGGCGCATACTGGACTCTACATCCACAAGCCTTCGACATGTTCGAAAACGGATCTCTACTGCGTAGAAGAAAGAGATTCAAGCTCCAGAAAGGAGAAAAGGACAATTTGAACGCGGAACTAGCAGCCTTGGCGAGTTTTAATCGTGCGTTCTTAGCGAGGCAGGCGGGTGCTCCGCCGCCGCCGGCCCCGATGCCAAGCGCGGGGTTATACACACCAACCATGTGCCCCCAGCTGAGTCCAGAGCCAGCAGAGCTGCCTGAAGTGACTATGACAATGCTGCCGAGAGAGAGACCCCGCAGAGCGTTCACAATCGAGGCATTACTGGAGCCGGATTCGCCGCGGCTGTCGCCGTCGCCGCCGGCACCTCCGCTGCAGCCCATGGTGAATCATTCCAGTGTGAATATGAATATGCACATGGTGCCTCGTCTTGAGCTTTCCATTTCTCCGTACGCGCTGGCTGCGCAGAGATATCACGCAGAGCTGCTGCAAGCGGCGGCACACGCCCTGCGTCCCTGCTACTTGCCGCCGCCGCCGCTGCCCGTCGCATGACAGCAAACCCATCCCGCCTACGGTGATATGTGCAATGTTAGATTGTAAGTACTTTCCTCATTGGATTGACTAAGTGACGTTATGCGATAGTTGGAAGTAGCTGTTTTAAAATGTAGTGTGATTTTTAAAACGTTTAGATTTCGTAGACCTACCTTAATCAACTTCTTTGAATTGTGTAGCTCTCGTTAGTGAAAAGTTATTGAAGTAGTAGTTGTTTTAAATAATTTTTCGTGACTTTCCTGTTTGTTGTTAATACTACCTATGTACGTAGTGCCTACGTATGGGTACATATAGGCCAAACAATGTGACCCTGAAAATTAAATACCTACTAATAAATATTAAGACATGATCTCAATAAAACACTTAATTGTGTAATTAAGTTAGCTAATAACAACGTTTAATATAATAATAATAATATTGCTGGACAATTCACACAGCATCATCTAGCTGCAAGTTAATTATTGGTTACTAATTATAGTATTAAAATATAACAAGGTATTTTATGAAAAACAAACTATCAAGAGTCCTAATGTCTCTATTATTGTAAATAGGTAAAATAATTGTAATAAGGTAGTAGTAAATTTTAATGTTGTTTTATAGTTTAATCTATGAACTGTTATTTATTGTAGCGATAAAATACCGACTTGCAGTTGAATTTATTGTACATAAACAGTCATTGTAGGAACATCCTGTTGTAAATATTGTTTCACTTGTTATAAATCAATAGATACTATTAAAATTATAAAACTAGTATGCAAAATACACGTTTCTTATTTGTAAAATACCTACATATAATTAGGTTCACATAAGTATCACCTACACAAATTTCATCATTTTCTATGACAATAAAATGTTTACGACCTTAATCTTTAAAATAATGAGAAGCTTATAACGGAGCGTAGAAAAAAACGATTTCAGAAACTATGAATTTATTATTTTTCTATAAAACAATATTTGAGTAAAAGTTACATTTATTTCATAGCTAGAACAGTCTGCTAAACAAGATTTATAGTCACAACAAAGTTGCAATGCACCGAACGGTAGGCCTAAATGCATGACTCATTGCCCCTTAGGCCTAATAGTAAAATAGTGGCTTGATGTATTGTATAGGGGTGATTCAGTTCATTCAAGCTTCACTTCCACATAGGTAGGTTTTAATATAAATAAAAATTTATTCATAGCCACACACAACAAACCTATACAAAAATGGAAATACAAAATTATTCGTAATAATGAAAAACATAAACCTTTGGATTCAAGTTAAATACATATTGTAAGTAGCAGCGTGCAGTAGAGTCCTTAGGGTAAAAATACTTGATCTTTCCCTATTTATGTGTGTGGCTAATCAGATCCAGTCTTGGCTTGTAGTCGTTATCCACGGAGGTCGATAACGGCGCTGGTTTTTAGTCTGGACCTAAATTGAGTGACGTCGCTTCACGAGTAACCGTTCACAGATGGAACGTAACAAAGCCTAACAAAATATAGGGGTATAAGTTAGTAAGGTATTATCTTTACTAACTTATACCCCTATATTTTGTTGGACGGTAATCATTATCACCATCAACCTATATTAGTCCACTGCTGGGCATAGGTCTCCCCTAAGAAGCGTCATAGCGCCCTGTTTTCAGCTTGCCGCATCCAGCATCTGCGTGCAGTATTTCGCAGGTCTTCATCCCCTCTGGCCGGGGGGCGTCCTAGACTATACAGGTGGTTTAATGGATTAAAAACGGAATTTATTGACCTGCACTATAAAGGAACTGAAATGAATTCATCCTAATTTGTAACTGATGTTAAAATACAAGCTTTCATCAACTTTAATGTAGAGTATCAAGCAAATTCGACCCTATAGTCCTATGTCTGCTGAAATTCTTAGGTTGCTGAAATTTTTAAGCTGTCACTTGTCAGGTTCGACATTTAACAAGCCCCAAAGTAAGTACCTACCTAAGCTTTATACAGAAACAAAGCTTTATCCATGAACAAATAAAATTTTATTTATCCTGTCTTTATCAATTATTTTTAGTGGGCATTTTCTAGTTTTGCACTTATTGTTGAGTTGACCATGGATGTAGTTGCGATTTTATTCAATGGACATTTAGTAAAAACTATAGGAAACTGCTGTCCCCGACGTTACTCCGGTCAGATAATATAGCCTAGGGCTAATTCCTCTCTTTCCCTGATTTACCCTTCGTGGGAGGGCCTCAAATCCCCTGGTGGCTAACTGGTAAAAAATAGAACCGCCGGTGGTCGGTTTCACGCTGTAAGTTGCCGCGACGAGCGCGTTTGTGCCCTAATAAGTCCATGTTATTGGCTGCACTGGTTCTGATGGACATTCTGCTTAGTCACCTCCATCCTTGTTACACGGATTAGGCCAATAAGGACCTCACTGTAGATGGACGTTTATTGGTCTGCCCATTGGGAAGATAACTGAAGATTTTTAGGTCTTTTAGGCGTTACAAGTGTTGCAACATTGAAAACATAAACTTTAGTCATATTACATTGAAAGTTTTATTATAAGTATCATGAATTTTAAAGGTATCAAAGCTTTGTGACTCGGCAAGTACCTACTCGTACCTGCCTAATTTAATAGCGGAGTAAAAATAGGTTTTAATTGATTTAAGAACTTTAGTCTCTTTATAAATAATTTGAATAAATAATGCTGGACAATTCACACAACATCATCTAGCCCCAAGATAAGCAGAGCTTGTGTTATGGGTACTAGATAACTGATATACTTAATACAATACACTACATAGATAGATATTTTTTATTATACTTAGTAAACAACCAGAACACCCTGAACAAATATCTGTGGATCGTAAAAAGATTTGTTCCAAGGCGGGAATTGAACCCGCAACCCCCTGCGTCGCAGGCGGACCTTCGCCCGCTGCGTCACAGAGGTCGTCAATAAGCTACGTAGATAGTGCGAATTATGGAAATAAGGATAAATTAATAAATTATTTATTTCGATAGAATAAAAATTGTAATTCTAAGGTTCAGTATGCAGGACTATGAAGTGGTTACGCCATTACGTCATTTTCGGAAAAATCTAAAAATAGCATCTAAAAAAATCGTTTTGTTATTGTTGCGACAGATACGCAACTTTTACTGTCAGCAAGCAGTAGTAGGATTAATGAGGGTACACATATTTTTAGTATTAACTATGAAGATTGGTAGATACATACCTATAAATACTTTGATGAGGTATATGTACCAATACATAATAATACCTAAATAATATTGACTAAAGATAAACTTTTACTTGGAAATCCCCTGAGTAAACTATTATCAACATAAAATTGTGACGTCGTAATACGCATTTACTCAAGTGTGTAGTATTCATATCTGTGCTCAAATGGATACTTTTTGAATAATTTTATTTATGTTCATTTTTTAAAAAACACAGTTTTCTTTAAATGAACATAAACAAAATTGAATAGAATCGAGTAGTAATCCCGTTTTTAAAGGAGTGTTAGAATTTTTTTAATTTTGAACGAAATAAATATTTTATTAAAAATATTTTCAGACAACATAAAGTACTTAACTCAACTGTGCTTGTTTGTATGAAAATGCTAATATGAATTCCTGATAAATATATTAATTTAAAAGAATAACTTTTTAATTTTAGTTAATCTTTACGTTTACGGTTTTGGTTGACTTACGTAAAACTTACGAGATTGGTTTCACGAATGAGCTGGGCTTAATAAAAAGCTTTTCACGTACAAGTGAAAAAGATAATTCCAACGTTTTAGAAAAACAATAAACCAATATCCACCAACACGCAAGCTCTATAAATACCGTTTATCGTCAAAATGGCCAAGTTCCGAAAGCATTGCAAGCGTTTAGCTTAAATTTGATTAAAATCTATACCCTAAAGCCAAAGTAAACTCTAATAACATGATATAAGGTGGGATTTTGGCTACATGTCGATGTTGTAAAGCCTTGAGGCGATGCCGCGGTCGAAATAATTAGCAGTTACGGTGTCAGAAAAGCTATAAAAACGGCAAATCTACGGACAAACGAATAGACACAATGTGTTAGATATTAATATCAAAATTATAGGCTAGAGGTTACTAAAGGTGTGCAAGCAAAAACATCAACAGAAGTGCTAAGACCCCGATTATTATTTAAGGTTCGTGTAATGACGATCAAACATCTGCCTCTACAAATATTTATTGTTTGTTATGAGATTTCGAGTTTTTTCCTCTGATGTGTCATGGCAAGTGGGTTATTACGGCGCCATATAAGTGAGGATTTCATTTCGGCAAAAAACATTTGATTAGATAGCCAATTACCGAAATAACTTTTAAATCGGTAAATAGTGAAAAAAAATCCTAAAAGTTTTAAAAACATTTTTGTTAGAGGTAGAGTCTCCTGCAGGTTTATTTATCATAATTTTCAGGTACTTTTTACCAGTAGAAATATTAAAATAAATAATTTATCCAATATTTAATATAAGGCTCAGTCTACTTAATTCAGTCAAAACTAACTCGGATATAAACTTAACATAACAAATTACCGTAAAAAAGCGAAAAAGTCCCCTCGACTGGAGTAAAAACCACGGATATTAAAACTGTAATTTTTGTATTGATTGGCCAGTTACTTGTTCATATACCATCCCTAATTAAAATTCAATTAATCGTTAAAATTTAAAGAACAATGTCGTCACGGAGTCTATGCTCTCTGCCTCTGTCTATGGTGGCATTGTCCTTGTAGTCTGTGGTTCCAATGGACACAGTTGGCGTCCTGTGGTGCAGTTCCGGTGATTGTCTGGCGCTCCACCCCCACTTGTGGAGCCCTAACCTTGATAGAATAGACAAACTGGCTTTTGAGAGATGCGGCGGGCCTTTGATATATAGACTGGTTGTCTACTCAGCTTTTGAAAGGTCAGCTTTAGGAAGTAAGTACCTACATTGAATAATATTGGTTCGATGGTTCTAATCCAGAAGTTGTTACAATTTTGTGTTACTATGAACTGTTTGTACCTACTATTATCTTCGTTATTATAATTTTACAATTATTGTCATGTGTACAATAAATTCATTCTTAAATACATAAGTACATATCTGTACCTAAATTTAAATTTAGGATCAAATTATTCAATGAAACGTGTATCTATCGACATATAGTAAAATGTTAGGTTGCGTAGCTTTATAGATTGAAATCAATCTACTGAAAAAACAAGACATCTTTGATCGACAAGCTTAAATTTAAAATCTAGTAAAGAATGTGGTCGTAGCTTTGTTTGGGACCGTCTGGGTTGACTTAAGAATGACCTAGGATTTTCCAAACGCCTATCTCATCGTAGCGCTCTGCATATATTTATAATATATATATTATTATCAAAAAACATTCACAAATAGGTAAAATTAATCCTACAATAACCTTATTCGGGAGTGGTGTGATATAAAAAAAAATCATTGGATGTCGGCTCTTTTGAAGCGACCGGTACCGTTTTGTACAAGAGTTTTTGTGCCCTGCGTTTAAGATTCGACCTCTTTTTTGTCGAGTGTTTGTAATACCGAGTGTGTGGGACTTGACACGTAGCTAACTATTGTATCGTTGATGTTGATGTGGACCTAGTTTGGGACGGGTGTTTGTGTTTTATTTGATAAAAAAATACTTTCAATGTGGTACAGATCCGTTACTTTTTTTTAGGTTAGAAAGGAGGTTGAAATTGTATTAATTTAAAAAAACCATGTCGTATGACTGGCTGAATGGCATCTTATCATCGAAGCCATTGCCTACAGCTGTGTGAGTAATTTGTGTGTATTAATATTAATACATTATTTGTATGGTTTTTAACTGGAAAAGTAGAGCAGAGGAAAAATTGGTCGCCTTTGCTTCACCTCTCTGTTTACTGTAAACCCTATTTTCCTTCTAAAAACTTAAAGAACAAACTACATAGATAAAAAAACCTAACATCTGTTACATTCACTGGTGAACTTAGGCCTGCTCCAAACGACGCCATGATGGTTTACATTTTTCATGATTCACTCCTTATTAAGTGAACACATTAAATGAGTCAGTTATTGAACGACCACAACCTATGTATCTATACTTAATATAAGAATCCTGTTCTCATGTAAGTGACATTATATAATTTGTCTTTTTGAGAATAAATGAATATTAAACCTGTTTACATCAACTAATATGCAATCTTAATATACTTAGGTACGGAGGTACAGAACTCTTAACTAAAGTTAGTTGTTATCACTTGAAGATAATAGCAAAGTAAAATAGTAAACTATGCACCGAGTGCGTAAAGCAGTGTCTTACGGCAAAACGTTTAATCCCATCATGAATTGACGTCATTGAATCCCGAGCGCAACTCAGAATTACTCACGAGCGAAGCGAGGAACTTACAAAAATCGAGTGCGAATGGGATTTTATCACGCCCAAGACAAATACAGCTTTATTTTCGAGGAGAATACTTTAATAGTCACACTTTATGCGAGTAAATAGTAAAGGTTTGGTAACGTGTTTCGTGGCATTAGTCTTTTATTCCGCTTTCAGAACAAAGGTTTGTTCAAATTTTAAAGAAGATCTCATTGTACAGATCTATGGTAAAAAAATTCCACATACTTTGATGTTTCAAATTTAATGATAATGATAAATAAATGATAAATGAATTTATTGCTGTGTAACTAGGTGGTAATGAGGACATTGGTCTTAGGTCAATCTATAGTAGGTATCTCTAGTCCATGGTCTGGTTTACAGCATTAACATGCAAAATGAGAAGACAAGAGGAAAAAATAAAAACAAGGTGAAGTTAAACAAATCCAAAACAAAATTTTCAATGTAGGTAGTAATTTAATGATAAACTTCACCTTATTTTAATTTGTTCCTCTTAACTTCTCATTTTGCATGTTAATGCTGTAAACCTCCCAAGGGAATAATGAGATAAAATTTTAATTTCATTATTCCCTTGGGAGTTATGTTCATTATTCTCAAGGGAGTAATGAGTTTTGAATTTGGAACCTCAAAATATTTATGAAAATATTAACCAAAGAGACTAAGAAATGTCATTCGATTTATTTGAATTTGGCAAAACCTTCACCTTTTTCAGCTAAAATCCTATAATCACAAGTTTTTTTATTTTTATAGTGCGTAAACCTCACACTCTGGCTAATTTCTAAGAAATCAAATAATATCGCAAAATTTTTTGATTTCAGCGGGACTTGAACCCGCATCCTTCCGTCCTATAATCACTTGCTTTGACGTACAAAGTGCGTTTTACGAGCATGGTGTTAAAACGTTTTTATTAATGCGTGTTATACTACAACATTTTATACAACCCACATTATTAAGTTAAAACATAGCTAGCTTTATTAGAAGTAGGTAATCATAAAATAGCGAAAGTAACAGAACTTGACGCGATATTGTTTGATGCGAAAATATAAATAGAATCCACTTTAAATTGCTCGTTGATTGATTTTATGAGGATTTATAATTGCAAAGTGCCAAACGAAGCCTCGCTAACTATAATCAAAATAACATTTGTTTATTGTTTAATCAATGTGGATAAAATTGGTGAAGTGAGAGTCACACAAAGGGTTCTAATCTAGTTTTTACATGAATTTTTTTACCTGAGTGGATCTTCATTTGACCACAATCTCACCTGCTAAATAGATAGATTATTTCTTTAATGCACCATCAATAAATAAAACAATTAAAAAGGGACTTAATACTAGCTATATGTAGTGTGGCACAATCGGCGGCCTTATCGCTAACAGCGATCTCTTCCAGGCAACCTTTGGATGGATAGGGTCGGCACTTATTGAAGCTGACGGTAGCTTAATAATAATCATCATCGTCATCATCCGCAACCCGACTTCACCCACTGCTGGGTATAGGCCTAATAATAATAATAAAAACTGATATTGACGACCTCCGTGGCGCAGCGGGTGAAGGTCCGCCTGCGACGCAGGAGGTTGCGGGTTCGATTCACGCCTCGGAGCAAATTTGTGTAGGATCTGCAGAAATTTGTTCCGTTGGTCTGGGTGTTTTCTATGTAATATATAATATAAAAATAATATATAAAAATATATCTATCTATGTAGTGTATTAAGTATATCAGTTATCTTTATCTAGTACCCATAACACAAGCTTTGAGTAGCTAACTTTGGGGCTAGATGGTGCTGTGTGGATTGTCCAGCATTATTTATTTATTTATTTATTTATTTATATTAAGTGACGATATATCAACAAAGTCTAGAAGAAATCACTCGCGTCTTAAAAAGAACCAGTTGGTCTTATATTAATATGTAGTAATTTCTGCTTTATTAACAAAGAAATTACCATCAAATAATTAAAACAAACTAGCTGCATTCTTACTACCCGTTGTCCTATTACCCGTTTTCCCGTAGGAATTAAGCATTTTCCCGCGGTAAAAAGTAGCCTATGTTCATCAGGAATAATGTGGGCTTCTAATGGTAAATCAAATCGGTCCAGTGGTTTCGGAGCCTATTCAATACAAACAAACTAATAATCAAATCTTTCCTCTTTATAATATTAGTATATATTACAACTAGTATTTACATTGAGATAACTGCAGACTGTTGCAAATTTCTGCTATAATATTATAGATACAACTAGACATCTAGAAGTAGATTCAAGACATGTTGCTGAAAACTACGTTCAAAATGTTTCCAGCTAAAAATCTAATCTTATACCGTGGATTGACCAGCATTATTTAGGTAGGTAAGGTGTAAGAACGGATCTCTAAAAACTAGTTTTAATTGTTTATCGCTTTTAGCTAATAGCTAAGTGTAAAAATGTTTTTAATAACGTGTTTTTATAACAATTACCTACAGTTAAAACATACCTATCAAAGTTTTTTTGCAAATATTCTACCAACTACTGTTTTATTGTTTGATAATTGTTAAATCTTATTTTAGCAATTTTATTTAGGTACTTACCTGGATAAGTTTTAATAACTTCCTTAATTTCATGTTTGAGCTCATCGCACAACTGTTCAAACGAACGACGATCAATTCGAATAGACGAACAAGTGTGCGTGGTTTCTTACAATTTTATAGGTGCAATTATTTCTAAGTAAAATTGCACGAAAAGGGTAATTTTACTTAAATAATTCTTCATACTTCCTTGAAACAATCGGCTTGGAAAACTGTTTGATTTCATTTTTCATTATACATATATTCCACCGTAGGTACAGGTTTACACACTTGATGTCGTTATAATCTATTGCCTTATGAAAATAATACTTAGTATATTTTAGTTTAGTAATTATTATTTACACAACACAAACAAGTTTTTTTGAATATCACCATAGGTGATTGTTTGCAGAAGAAGAGAGAAAAAGAAACAGACACACAGTGATTCTTAGAAAAACACGTAATAACAAACGGTTGGCTGTAAAAGGGCCTAGAATTAATAATAAAGTCAGGAATTAAAACCAAAAAAAATACATGTCAAGATGTGTCATAAAACAGCAGCTGTTTATGTGTGCCGTATACTCACAAGAAAACTCAAAACTAAAAAATAATGGCAAAGGCGAGCTTTCGAAAAAAGAGTTATCTTCCAGCAAATTTTTTGGCTTATTTGTTCCGGAAATTATGATCACCCTGTCGTTTGAGCAAGTTGACATAAGGATGGAACAAAAAACTGTCCTTCTGTCGTCAAAAAGGATTAAGGCCGATTCACACATATCAGTGAAGTCAGATTTAAATATCAGTGAAACTCCAATTCCATACAGACTATTGACGGACCGTTGACGGACCTTAAATATTTTGTACCGGCTTTTTAAGGCGCAACCCCGACCCAAATTTTATCTTATTATTCTGTTCAACGAAGGAATTTTAAAAAATCAATTCGCCAGTTTGTAATACCTATCATAAGCTTATTTTTCATTCCTCTTTAAAAGTTTTTGTTTGTATAGAGGCAGAAATGCGAAGTTGCTCTTTTTTGCTACCACGGTGGCCAAACAGAGCAACATCGCATCTGCTTAAAGTATACAAAATAAAACTTTTACAGAGGCATTAAAAAAAGCTTCTATTAGGCATAACAAACTGGCCAATAGATTTTTCAAATTCCTTCGTTAAACAGAATAATAAGATAAAATAGGTGGGGGCGCTGATTTGAGTCGGGGTAGCGGCTTAACTCACTGATACTGAACTGTGACTTCACTGATAAATAATAAATAAATAAATAATGCTGGACAATTCACACAGCATTATCTAGCCCCAAGCTAAGCAGAGCTTGTGTTATGGGTACTAGATAACTGATATACTTAATACAATACACTACATAGTTAGATACTTTTAATTATACATAGAAAACACCCAGACCAACGGAACAAATTTCTGCAGATCGTACACAAAGTTCCGAGGCGGGAATCGAACCCGTAACCTCCTGCGTCGCATGCGGACCTTCGCCCGCTGCGCCACGGAGGTCGTCTGTCGTGATATGTGAATCGGCCTTTAGTCCCCCTGAATACGACACTTGGTGTTAACCTGTCTTTATTTACACATTACAGACTTAACCCTGTTTTTGTTTGCACATCACGTTTAGTCCCTTTGTCCTTATTATATCCTAACTACCGTAATGATGAAGGTAAAAAGTGGCGGTTTTTTCAAAGGTGATTAGTGGCAAAAGATTGTAAAATGATCTTGATCGTTAAAAAAATAACCTTTCGAAAATGAGGTTATGAAAACGATTTGGTACACTGTCATGTTTTATAAATATTTGGCTATAAATCTCTGCAGTCCTTTGACTTGAAAATACAAATTAATCAAGTCATAATAAAAGGAATCGGATATTTAACAATAAATAATGAATACAAAGTGTAAAGAAATCAAAATTTGAGTAAAATTATGACATATCCCTGAACTTTGCAACACCTTACCGTAAAAATCAGTTTATGCGTTTTAATTTTCGTAATGAAAATATACAATGAGAAATTTTGCAATAATTTATTCACTTCCAAAATAAAAATAAAAAAGTCCTGAGAGTTATAAATGACGACCAGGAGCGACCAAGAATAGGAATTATAGACACTCATTGGTGGTATGAACATGAACTTCATGTATTCTGTCTTTTTTGCTCGGTTTATGTTTTATTATAAATGACTTAAACCCGAGTTCGCCAGATGGTTAAATTTTAAAAAGTTGTTTTGTAGTTTCACTTATTTTTGCTTGTACTTATTTGACAGAGAGCTATTTGTCTAAAAGTGGTCTTTCTGCGTTGAAATATAGGGCATATCTTTCTACACTATGCAAACTGAGCGAGATTTCATACCGAGATAGATAACGCACTGCAAGTGTAAAACCACTTTATCATTTTAATGGTTGCATCTCTTGTCAAATTGTAATTTGTCATGCCAAATTGACGTTGACAAGAGATTTTACCATTAAGTAGTAAATTCTATTGTGACGACCTCAGTCGCGCAGCGGTCGAAGATCCGCCTACGACGCAGGAGGTTGCGGGTTCCATTCCCAGGGCAAATGTTTGTACGATCTGCAGATATTTGTTCCAGGGTTCAGGTTGTTTCTATGTAATATGTAGTGTACTTGTATTACGTATATCAATTATCTAGTACCCATTACACAAGCTCTGCTTAGCTTGGGGCTAGATAATGCTGTGTGAATTGTCCAAATTTAGGGTTACCACATCGGTAAAGCTAAAATAGTTTGTCTCTAAGTGAACATAAGTACAATATTTCATGGTGGTAGAGTTGCCATCCTGTATCTCTCTAAGGAAAAAGCACATTATCCGGTTCTTTGTACAAACTACAAACTGCACATGGCAACACATTAAAAACTGCAAGATTGAGTACAATTCACAAGACCCCGAATAAAACCCCCAGTTCATTGTTACAACAAAATGAAGTTGTACCTAATGAGTGTGGTTCTCGGTTCTCCCGATTGAATTAAAATTGCTCCAATATTGTGGCTTTAAAGTGACAGTGACATTTGACAAGCGTTGCTGACAGGTGACGGTTGCTGACATCTGACGGTTGCTGACAGGGGCGCTGAGTGGAACGGCGCAGTGCAACACAATGCGGGTAACAGTAGGCTTATGAGCTACATGTAAGCTGAGAACAAAAACCCCGATTTTTGTACCCAGATCTATCTACCTACTATTTAGGCTTTGATAAACAGGGTGCTTCATAAATGATGATCGATGGAAGTACCTACTACGGTAGGGCTCGGGGATTGTAAACTCATAAACTCATTTATTCGTGCATAAACAGCATACGTACATTTCATCATTTAAAAATCACAATTATTAGGAAGTAGAAGTACATTTATAAAAAATTACTTAATGTAATCTGATGTCTTTCGGCAGCCGAACTCATCGAACGAATAGAACGCTTGATTTACAAGCCACGTTTTAAATCTGTGCTTGAATGCCGAGTGGCTCGGCGCTTCCAATATGTCCCTTGGGATTCTATTGTAGACGGTGGGGCCCATCACATGCGTCAGCTTCCCCGATTTAGCCAGAGTTCTTGGGGCTGCAGCCAGCCTCTCTGCATGGCGAGTGTTGTATCTGTGGGAGGCGCCGAGCTTAGGGTATATGTCTGGATTGGAGCGCACGTGTGTTCCTACTTGGTAGATAATCAAGGAGGGCAGGGTCAGTATGCCTAATTCCTTAAAGTAAGGTCTGGCGGATTCGTCGCTGGGGATGCCCGCGATTGTTCTCACTGCGCGTTTTTGCAGTCGGAAAGCTCGTTCCCATTCTGCAGCTCGGCCCCACAGCTCGGTTCCGTACTGCAGCAGAGATTGCACCGTCGCGAAGTAGCAGGATCGAACGACCTTCCCAGGTAAGAACCGTGATAATCGACTTAGGGCAAAGCATGCACCGCCGAGTTTTCCGCATATTTTGTTTATATGGGATTCCCAAGTGAGCCCATTATCCAGTTCGAAACCTAGGAAGGTCGTTCGGTCCACTTGCTCAATGCGCAGACCTCCGGCAAGAACGTTTAGTTTTCTCAACTGATGGCCGGAGAGACAAAAGTGGATGAAGTGGGTTTTCGAGACATTGAGTACCAATCCATTCATTTCGAACCAACCCGCTAGCTGGCTGGCTGCAGTGTTGAGGTTCTGCTCTAGCTGGTCGATCGATGGTGCCATCACCACGGCAGCGACGTCGTCTGCGTACATCATCACTTCGGCAGCGTCCACGGACTCTGGAAGGTCATTAAGCAATAATGAGAACAGGATATTGGAAACTGAGGAGCCCTGCGCGACGCCCATTGTTGAGGTAAGTGGGCTTGACTTCAGTGCTCCTCCAGCTCCTACCACTATTTGTGACCTCCCTTTCATCATACATGCCAGTAGTCGTAATGGAGCGTGTACTATGCCATAGTGCTGTAGTTTGGCTTCTAGGACCTCGTGGTCGGCCACGTCGAACGCTTTCGAGAGGTCGCAGCACAGCACGGCTACGTGCTGCTTCCTCTCTCGAGCATCTAACACCCGACGTATGACCTCTCGCGTGAGTGACGTGGTAGACTTGCCTTCGCGGTATGCGTACTGGCGGTCTGAGAGTGCGTGCGTACTTGTCAGATATTCTGTGATTCGGGTACATAGGCCATTTTCGAAGACCTTGGCCACCGCTGGGATGATTGACACAGGCCTGTACGAATCGATGTCGTGAGGTTTTCCTTTGCCCTTGAACAGTGGTGACACTTTACTAAGTTTGAGTGGCTCGGGGTACTCTCCTGTCTGAATGCACCTGTTGTACAGTTCTGCTAGTAACGGAGCTAATGGGGCCGCCGCCATGCGCACCAGTCTCATAGATATCCCATATGCATCCTTGGAAGGCTTCGGTGTTATTCGGGATAGTATAATGCGGTATACCTCATGTGGTGTAAACCAGCGCAGTCTCAGCGAGCGGTCCGCAGGAGCGCGCGCCGCCTCGAGCGCGCCGATCACACGAGAAGTGCTGGCGGCAGGCGCTCCGCAGGCGGTGGCAGCATGAATGAACCGGTGATTCATAGCATTCACTGTGTCCACTTTGTTGAGGAATGGTTGCCCGTTGGGGTTTCTTATGATTTCTGTAAAATCAATTGCAGTGTGTTTATTTACGCCCCTCTGTTTGTTAACAATACCCCACATTGTTTTTGAGGTATTCTTACTTATATTTAATATGTTTGAGTAAAATTGTATTTGCTTATTTCTAATCATGTCATCATATTTTGAATTTAGTTCATTAATTAAGGTATTCAGGTGTTCATTATACGAGGTCAATTTACTGATTTCAATAATGTCAAATAATAATATTCTAAAATATTCAATGTCATTTGTAATCCATGATTGCTTTTTATAACTACAGTGCTTTTTTTTAAGAGGGAAACATATATTTAACATATATGGAAACATATATATTGTAATCAGTTCAGTTACAGTTAAAAATTGTAAACCTGTCACCGCCGATGAAATCTTCTCTACGATATTAAATATACAAGCTTAGTTTAGAGCGTGATAGATAAGTCAGAGGTACTTATTCCTTAAAGTTCTACACAAGGTATATATAGGTAGATATTATTAATACATAAAGTAAAAAAACTGTTCAAATGATCCTTGCAATAACATATTTTTTTATGATATTTGGTTAAAATGCGGTCAAGGATCATTTAATCATCCTCCCAGCATTTTTTGCTGATGGTATTTTGTTTACAAATCTCGATCATTTTCAAAGGAAACTTGCTGTCTTGATATCACTTTAGGAAAAAAATGTCTGAAAATCGTGAAATTTTTAGGTTATAAGTATCTATATCTACCTAGATAGATCATATTCTAAGAGTGTTCAAACAATCTTATTTATCAGAAGATGAACTGAATAAAGACAGGGCATAAGATGCGAAATTTTTCTAAAAAGTGTTATCATATTATCTAACCTAACCCTTGCTGTCTCCTCATTGAATCATAGACGATTCCAGACTGCACAAGTTCTTCAAATAGGTTTTTCTGCACCAAGACCATAAGGGTTAATGCCGTCAAACTACTAATAATAGGATGAATCGACGGTCAATTGTTGGTTGTCAATGGTAAAGCGGGCATTACCATGGACAAGGCTCATATCGGTGTTACCAGCTCGCGGTAAAAAAGCGAGAGAGAACGTGTGTAGTTAGCGGTGAGACTTTTGTCTTGTTTGTTATTAACAACAATAAGCCGGTCTGACGCGGTACGGGGGCAAGAAAGTGTTGTAAGATTAAACTATTATAAGGTGTTGTTATGGCGGTATTTTCAGAACAGTTAAAATATCCTGAAAGCGCTGTAAGATGAAAATAAAGGGTGTATGTTTAATTAAAAGTGCTTTCTCTGAAAAGTCTGAAAAGCCTGCGCTTTGTCTAATGGGTGGAATGAACGGGTGCAGAACCTAAAACTTGTGCATGACTATACATACAACGTAAACAATTATTTTACGGGTAAGATTTCCGAGCCGTCAATCATGGGACTTAAACAATGATCTCCTCCCAATTTCTTCCAGCGTTTATACCTGTTGCAAAAAACGTACCTAACAAATGTGTCTTTTCCTACAAAATCCTAGAACCTATTTCAAACCAAAATAATTGCATTTGATATCGATCAAATAAAAAAAGGGTAAATGAGAACCTAGGTAATTCAAACCAAAATAGGTTTGATATTTAAAGGCTACTCTCCCTTTATATATCAAACCTATTTTGGTTTGAATTAGGTTCTCATTTACCTTTTTTTTATTTGATCGATATCAAATGCAATTGGGTTCAGTCTGGAAGGACCAAAATAAATACTTAATTTGGTAAGACTGAAACTAATTCATCATAACAGTTTCTGAAGATTCCACAGCCGCCGTACACCCAGCATCTCGTCCGGACCGTGTTGCAGCAGTGATTAGCCGCGCCCTGTAATCACGGCCCTGCTGCCCGTGCGTCTGCGCCGACAACCCCCCTTTCCCTTCACACCCGCTCTGCCCTCCCTTCGCTCCTTTCCTCACCCCCGCACGCTGCAGGCCGAATATCTTCACGCCAGGAAAAAAGTATGCGTATGTAACGATCTGACCTGTTCTCGTTCTCAGGTGCTGCCAACTGTGTTAGATGTTGCTAATTTAAGATATCTGCAGAAAATAATAGGCAGACTAGTTAAGTAATTCTCGAAGAAGGTAGGTAAACTATCACGAAGTGGTAGTAAGTGGAGTTTACATTCTACTCTTTAAAATATAGCTTTCTTTTGGTTTTGTTTTATTTCAAGTAGAGGAGTCGCCTCATTTGTTTTAAAACATTCAGATTAGATAATAATTGATGTGCAGGATCTTACCTAACTTAGTATAATTACTTTCCAAACCACTCTTAAATTTATCTTCTTTTAGCGAAAAAATGTCTCAGCTGGCAGCACTCATTCCATGTGTGGGAAGATTTAGCGAATTTGAATTTCGATTGCCGCAGCACCATCCATCACGAGAATTGATGGATTCGGGGCCAAAAAGATGCGAAAAACCTTGCGAGATGAAAGGGAACCATTTCGAGAGCGGTATTCGTAAGCGATGCTATTATGACAACCTTTTGTTTTTCTAATCTGAATGAGCTGAAGATGAATGGTGTGAGGTTGAACTATAAAAGAGATTAGTACAATTTTAATTAAAGAGAAGGGTTTTTTCACACACAGCCTCTACTCATCTAACCAGATGTGTAAAGTTAGAGAGAATCCAAAAATGCTTTATTGGACACCATAAAATTAACATTACAAGGAGACGTTACCTATATAAGATAAGTACATGGGCGGCTATATCGCTTAGAAGCGATCTCTTCCAGGCAACCTTTGGATGGAAAGAGTTATGTAAATTTAAAAAAGGCAGCGGGTGTACCAAATGTAATGTTAAATAGATATTAAAATACCATTTGGAATAAAAAATACTTACCTTATTAATCTAGATAAACAACTTGTAGGCGTTAGCATTTCCAGGAAAAAAAATCAATTTATTAATAAGGCACCTATGTTTTCTATTTCTTTTCTCTCTTCGTAAGCTGAGGCAATTTTGGTCCAAATTAATGTGTATTTTTGTCGCTAGGCGGCTTGGGCGGTAACAAACATCTGCTTTTCATGTGTTTTCAACAATATTAATAGGACAGCGTAACTAATTCAATTATTAAATCACGTCTGCACTTGCCGCAATAATAGTCAGAACTCTTTAATTCATTATTTTATTTTATTGGTCAGTAAAGTACAGTGTGCTGTGTTTTAAAGTTAATGTATTTTGGTGCCTGTGGGTCTGCTCGCTCGTCCTCCGACATTCCTGCCCTGTATTATCTGACTCACTGTGGTTTCGTTATGATATAAAATGAGCTCTATTCAGGCGATTTTTAAATTCAGTTCCGATGTGGAACCGTTTTCACTTCGAATTACCAACCTGGCTATACCTTGCGTGCATTCTTTTGGTCTCATAAATTGGCGTGGTTGTTTCTAACCAGCTTTTGTTTTCTCTTTATCATTATGCTGCTTTTGCGTCGTCACTTGTTTCTTTGTATAAGTGAAACAGTTGTAAATGAAAACCTATAAAATAAACCTCAAAAAATGTTTCTAGTTTTGACTTGCGTACTTTTAACAGAAATGATCACTCATTGCGTGGCACACACAGGACTTTTGTATCAATTTCTAAAAGTTGTGGTATTGTTTATAAATAAAAATGAATGAAGCGACTCATTTTTACGTGACTCACAACTCAAAATATTACGATTTTCGGCCTCACTTCGGCCCTAAGAAATTTATATAATGCAAACTCTTCCAAGACGATTGTTGTAGTGATCCTGGAATTATATGCTACTTCGACTCCTTCTGTGGCTTTTGACTCCGCCATTATGTCTGCCAACCCCATGTTTCGTTTATTATCGACCACCTCGACTACATAAAAGAGCATAAACTTATTAAATGACTTTAGCGACAGCCTTGGAATAAAACTCACTCAATTTATCGAAGTTTGTAGCTTCATAATTGTTGTTGCTTTGCAGTTTTTTTCAGTAAATTCTATAAACCTTACGGTGTCCGTAAATTATTCTGATATTTTAAAGTACTTATTGCAAATTTTACTAGGAATTTAACTCTACAAGAAAATTTGAACATATTTTTGTATGTAACATAAGTAAACGTAACTTTATGCAATGGGCACATAATTTTCTTTCCTTTAGCGTGGACCGATATATTCAAGTGAATCCGTTTCGCGACATGTTAGTAGGTACTATTGATGTCTAATAAATGTTTGAGCATTTATATTCCTTCGCCGTAAAATGGAATAGTTGGCTTTGTTTGATCTTGAAACGTGCCAACGTCTACAACATCTGCCGTTTCACGCCTACCTTTCCAATTTTCAATCGGCTCTTTCATATCGCTATAAAACTTTATGTTTTCCAAAACAACATTTCAGACTCGTATCTTTTATCTTCGCTGGCATTGGTCATGCAGTCTGAGGCCTCCGCATATTGCGTAAGCGCTCCTCAAAGTAAACTGACATCTGTTTTCATGTAGTTGAAGATCAAAATAGCGTCAGTTTGTTTTGCTATGCAGGTGTCGTCCGCGACAGACGACCCAGTGTCACGCATTACATGTAGCTAAACGCTGAACAATTCTTCGGAGTTGGTTATTAAAATATTTGTTGTTCCGACGTTATTTATTTGTATATGAAGAGGCTTTGTGGTCGCCGCTGGCCGTTGTAGGTGGCTCACCGTCCGCCACGGCCGCCTTTGACAGCGACTGTGACCAATCTCTCTGTGTCAGATAATAACATCGCAAATTCATGCTATTCAAATTCAGGACAAAATATTTTTTGTTCAAATAAATATAATTTATGAAAAGAATAATTTGTTTTTGTGAATAATGATGAAGGGTTTCTGTGGGTTAACCAAGAAAGTGAGGTGTGTAGGTACCTATAAGAATGGGTGTTTGTGTGATTTTAGATTGGACAATGAACAGGGCAGAGTTAATTTAGGCTTTGTAAAACACATTTCTCGGATCTGCAGACTGTCATTTCTTAGTTTTTTATAAACCTCCTTCCGATAAATAGCTTACCTACCTATTACTTCGTCGGCATTTCTTTCATTATTTCGAGGCAATTAATCCAGTTGCCAGAGGGCTTACTTACCCTAGCCACAATTTCAAGCACTGCAAAAACCACTATTTTCCTCAAAAGCCTCGGTGTTCTTCAGTCCAGTAGACGATAAATCGTAGGGTAAAGAATCAATTAAAGGATTCGATTTACAGCCTGGCTTCTGCCGGCATAGAAAGAATCGGCTCAATTATAACTAAGCCGAAGAGAAAATTAAATTGGAGCCAGTTTTGATGCATTCAAGGCATTCTTTGAACCGACACTTCATTTTCGGTGAAATGTATTTGCGAATGAAAAATGCTGATGAAGTTCTTTGTCATTATGGTTTTGAGTTTGGGGTTTATTAAGTTTTCCGAGAAGTTAAGTACCTAAAGCAGTATTAATGAAGACCCCACGTACATTATTATGTATGTACTATGTTCATATTAAATTACTTTCATGAGTTCCAAACAAAATCAATTTTAATCTTTTAAACTCAAAAAATTCAAAAATAAAGTATGTCTATCCTTGGGTCTGACAATTAATTTTTAATTTTTACATTTTTCTGCACAGACACCTTGTGCTACTTACCAATGATTACTCAAAAAATTAGATCCGGGTCTTAGGAGGAGTTTTTTGGAACAGTCAATACTAGTTCTGCATTTGTGAAGAAGGCAGTTAGAGACGCGAATTTCATAATCTTTAATACATATATTCGATAGACATATCTACATATTATGAATTCAATGTTAGAGTGGTTTGATTTAATCTAAACACCAATAAATATTTAACCCTGTTACAATCTTAAAAGTACCCGATGACGATGATTTTCGTTATCCAGACTTCAATTTTAAATTATAATTGATTTGGATCCCGATATCGATCGCCATTCAAAGGCACTAAACTCGTCTTGTATCCCAGATTGTTAAAACATTATGGCTCATATGTTTTTATCTCTCCCTTGTATCTTTGAGAGGAGCTTGTAGACGGGCCGGCGCAGAAAGAGGGGGATGCAGCAAACGAGAGTAAATGAGAGAGATAATTCGACCGGCTCAGAGGTCGAATGTGAATGTGGAATGTTTATGGTTCTACCGTTTTATTTTATTCTTGCCGGCAAAGCATTAAATATTGTTTCAATTGAAAGCGGGTGGATCAGACGGCGGTGTCTAGTGATGGATAGAGTCAAATGTTACCTAGTAAATGTGATTCGCAATCAGAGATCTAAATGAGATCAGGAGTGTGATGCTACTGTGTAGTAAGATTATGATTCTATTAAATTCTTTGTAAATTAATAAATTAATAAATAAGATTAATAATGCTGGACAATTCACATAGCATCATCTAGACCTAAGCTAAGCAGAGCTTGTGTTATGGGTAAGTACTATTACTGAAATACTTTATACATTATTCACAAAGAAAATTACAATCAAATAGAAATAAATTAGAACGAGTATTTACCATTGAGCTAACTGCAGACTGTTGCAAAAAATCTACAGGTAGCATATCTAATCCATACCAATACCAGTCGTCGCGTCCCCAAGACGCTGGCTGCATTGCCCCGCTGTATGGCAATGCTGATGCGCTGCGCCAGATACTCACCAGCTCTCGGGTCACGTACATTAATTGTATTTGACGCAGAATCGGACCCACACCTTCCTGCGTTGCAGGTGGATCTACACCTGCTGTGCCACAGACTTTGTTGATCTAATTTAAAAGCAACTATATGGGCACCACTTTGGAAATCTCAAAGTAAATGTTGATAATCCTGTTTGCTTTTATCAGGTTTTACACAGCGGTGTGCAACATGGGTGATTATGATTACTGATTGACCTGACACCAAATTTATAAATCCACGACGGGTTCTATTTTCCATAAAAGCCTCAAAGTTATAGCCTATATGCAGACAGCAACTTTAGTTGACTAATCTGTCAACTTCTTAATATTTTTCGTATAAACTTCTTTTTAAACTGTAAGTACCTACAAGTAAGGAAACGCAATTGGAACGAATCGATTTTTGGACTAACTGCGTATGAACTCTTGACGAACCGCGATATGGATAAATCGCTTTTTGGACGAACCGCTAACAAATCGTTTATATGTAAACGGTTGTTGGGAGTTGCGAGTTGCCTGTTGCCGCATAGTTGCATTGTCTGCATACTGCCTCGTTGGTCTAGCGGTCAGCTTGTTCAACCGCTGATTGTGAGGTCCTGGGTTCGAATTCCGGGTCTGGCCAATAGTTGTTACTGGGGTTTTTCTAGCAAGAAAAATTCACAGTAGCAGCCCGGAGTCAGGAAGTTGGCGGTGTAACACCCCCGTGCCTCGGAAAGCACGTTAAGCCGTTGGTCCTGCGCCTGATCTCTCCCCAGTCGTGTCGATCGGTCGTCCCATCGGATTATGAGAGTGAGGGAATAGAGAGTGCACCTGTGTTTGCGCACACACTTGTGCACTATAATATGTCCTGCGCATCTGGCTAGTTTCCGATGAGATTGGCCGCCGTGGTCGAAATTCGGCTAGGAGGACATTATTATTATTATTTTCTGCATAGCGCCGCAGGTCCTTCCTCTTCAATACAATAACTGATACCTTCCCATGACCACAAAGGATAAAAGACTTAGGAAGGTGTGAAGGAGTGAAGGTTATACAGGGTGGATTTTTGAGAAGGGCGGTGATGGCCAAGTCCAAAACCACGAGAGTTAGAGAAAAGTCTTGAAAGGAGTCATATGCCCTCGATTTATAAGAAAACAATAACTGCATATTTAGTTTTTTGAAACTTTTACTTGTGACGGAAATTTACTCTAATGATTTTTCAAAAAAAGGACTTCCTGTATTATTATTTGACCAATGAATTTTGTTGCTGATAAGGATCAATCTTTGCAAAGAAATGTATTACTAAAAATAAAAAGCTAATTCTTGCAAATTACTTTTATTACTTATCTCGATTTCCGTTAAAAGCAAAGATAAAAAATTAATAATTATGAAATTATTGTTTTCTTTCAAATCGCGGGCATGACTCCTTTCACGACTTTTCTCGCGTGGTTTCGGAATTGGCCATCACCGCCCTTCTCAAAAAACCACCCTGTATAGTTATTCTGTGGTGAAGGTAAGGACAGCTAAGTAGGGACAGCTTGTAAAGGTTTTCTTTGGTCTTTGGCATTTGCGATGATGTCCGCAAGGCAACTTCTTGTGACGACCTCAACGACCACACTGCTATGCGAGATGTCAGTGCAGATCCTATTTCCTCCATTTAGAATTAGAATTAGACCCCAGTGGCGCAGGAGGTTGTGGGTTCGATTCCCACCTCGGAACAAAAATCTGTGCTATCTGCAGATATGTATTTGTTCCCAGTGTTAGGAGTGTTTTTTTTGTAATAAAAATATCTATCTGTTTCATGGTATATCAGTTATCTAGTACCCATAACACAAGCTCTGCTTAGCTTGGGGCTAGATAATGCTGTGTGAATCGTCCAGCATTATTTATTGTTATTATTTATTAAGTAGATATATTAGTTATCTAGTACCCATAACACAAGTTCTGCTTACTCTGGGACTAGATATTTACATTATCCAGTAACATTTATTTATTATTTATCTTACTCTAAATCTTGTGCTGGATTAATAGGAAAAATATAGTAGACTAACCGCCGCTCGTGGCTTCGCACGCGCTTTTTAAATAGTCTCCAGGATATCATTTACCTCCCTGCCAAATTTCATCGAGATCCGTTCAGCCGTTTAGACGTGGAAAGGTAACAGACAGACAGAGTTATGTACTTTCTAATTTATAATATTAGTATGGATACAGACCAAGTACCTGGGAATCTTCAGATATCTTCCAAGGTTCCCAGCTAGGTAGGCATGTGTCGGAGGGGGACCGCCCGCGCACAAAAGCCCCGCTTGCTTTCATCAGGCTTTGCATAGCGGTGTGCATTGTAGGCGATTAGTCGCGCGGCGCAGGCGCATGCGGCACTGTTGTGACACCGCCATCACAGGCGCCGACGCTGCCCGCGCCGACTGTTTGGATTGTACACTCGGCATCATCTTCTTGCTTCAGAAATGCCCTGTAAGGGAATCCCCGTGGGAATTGGATCCTGTTGAGTAGAGACTCCAGATATCCCCGTTAATAATGGACTATATTCAACCTTTTTATACCGGTAAAACGTATAACCATTAAATAGCACTATTATATAAGAACTTAGATTACCTATACCTACGTATAAGTAAGTCCTAGAGGTAATATGTAATTTGAACATTATTTAGGAATTACTTATTCTTATTGTAAATTAACTTTTATAGTTTTTATGAGAAATAAAGATTCTTTAACCTCAACCTTTCTCGTTAACAGTATAGGCAGTTTCATCAACGTAGCATATTTTGCTTTATTTCGTTCTTATCCTAGTGTCACAACTTTTTTCGAAATATTAAGTCATCGGATTATCTTGCCAAACGCGTGGTCACCCAGATTTCTAGTCTTCTTTTCCGATGTGTTCATTTCATCACTTCTGACAGGTAATCTATGTACTAAAATTACAGGAAGGGGTTCACATAACGTTGGTCAGTTTCAGCACCTCCATTACTTCAGTTTCAAAAACCCTATTGATTTATTATTTTCCGTCAAATATCTATTGGTAAACTCTACAGTTTTGTACAGTGTGGTTTGGTTATTAGGTTTATTAGGTTATTGTTAAGAAGATTACAATCAATAAAAGAAATAAATTTGAACTAGTATTTACAATTGAAACAATTGAGATAACTGCAGATTATTAGGTTTTAGGATTAGATTTAGGATTAGATTAGATTAGACCCTTCGATTTTTTTAGAAATAGATATAAGTGTATTTATTAGTTTTAATTGTTTTATTACACACTTAACTCATTTACTACTCATATTATATTTGTCTTGGAAATGCTAGATTCCCTAATACAGGTATTTCTTTTACTTAAAAGGGAAACTCAAACACTTGTATTATTGTAGGTACATTAAGTTAAATAAATAAATAATTTTGTATTTTTTTATTAGGTATTGCAAACGTTACAAGAAACTGGAATAATACGACCGACTATCCATACCATCTAATCCACACTAATATAGCACAAAGTAATACATTCTAGCCATTCAACATGGTTACTGTAACATAGTTCTAGACGAACCTATATTGATGTCATCTTTATTATATTACCTTCGTGAAAGGACATCACAGACGATTGGCTCGGCAATTTTATAGCACCTGCAATCTTAACCAATGTGCTGAGTGTACTACGTGCCGTGACATATCGTTTGACGCAGCCGACATCGTCTGGCGTGCGCTTTGTCCCTTTCAATGTCGAATGCAAAGAGCTCACAAGTATATTATAGGTATATAGGTACTAACTCTTTTATATTATAGGTATTTTGTAAGTACCTATAGATCCTAGGTAAGTATTGTTTCAGTTTAACGCCTAGTTTACAGCGCGGTGCGTGATCGTGCAAGCGATTGGGTTGAGTTCAGATAACTTGTGCAAATTTGCTCATTGGAAGATGTTTAAGAGGGCTGTTACAAGAAAACGTGAAATGGCACAGTTACCTGGTCGAAATTGTATGGTTTTCTTTTGAGTTTCTCCGAGATGTGAGCGCGCCCATAAGGCGCAAATGTTTATCCACAGAATGTTATTTACTAGCTGCACTCCGCGCTGTTACCCGCGTTAATAAGTAATAAACTTATTTAAATATTTGATAACCCTTCGGGAACACTGATCTTTTTCGGAACAAAAAGTAGGTAGCTTATGTGTTAATCCAGGACATTAGCTTTGGTATCAAATTTCATCAAAATCCATTTCACCGATTGAGCGTGAAAGAGTAACATACACACACACATATGTACAAACATACATACACAGTTTCGCCTTAATAATATTAGTGTTATGGGTTTATTATCTGCTAAAATCATATCACTCTAAGAAAATTACAATCAGAAAATAAAAACAAATTAGAACAATTTAAAGTAGGTATTAGGTACTTTTCTATAGAATTTGTTGAATATTACAATTCACTATACCTCATGTAGTAATAATGTGTACCTATAGGAACTTGATAATTACCGCCACTTTGCGCGAAGGTTCTCTGATGCCATATAATATATTGAAACCTACAAGGCAAGCAAATTATGGCCATCCCAGACAGACCTAGCAACGCTCAATTTTGGAAGTGAAGGTCATTGGGTCATCATCATTGGTCCGCGTTGATGACTTTTACGCAATCATCCGCAACAGAACAGCATCCCTGATGCGCCGGGTCAGGGGCGGTACCAGTAGCTATCTGCAACTTATAGCTGGAAGGCTGGACACGGACTGCGCTTTCATGCAACATTGGACGCGCACTCATAGTGCCATGCGCTCATCATGAATATTGTGTGTACCATAAATTTAAGATGTTTTTATTTTAATTAATTAATCTATGGCTGAAATATGTATTATGTGTATCTAAGCTGAAATAAACGTATTGAATTGAATTGAATTGAATTGGGAAGATCTGGAGCAAATTGAACTCTACTGTGGGGCCCCTACCTCTGCTCCACCTAGAGGTATTTGGGCATTGAGTCAATACAAGTCTTGGATTTCTCACCATTTTTGTCTCGACGTTCCTGATTTCTTCTTCTGCACAATATTCTCTTTCGTCCTACCTTCCTGATTATTACCTTCGCAACAAAAGCCATAGACTTTTCACTGTGCCATTCAGCAGAACCGTTGCTCGTGCTAATTCTCCACTGCCTCGCACCCTCGCCACCCTCAATAGACTTAGACCAGAACCCCGACTGTGATATCTTCCCAGATGAATGGAAGAATTTAATGTTGGTATGCCTGAGGTTTTGTGAAATTGATGTATGAAAGGAAGCCTGTTCTGTTTTGTTTATATTATTTTAAAGTGGTGCCACCTTATTAATTCTATTAATTTATTTGATTATTATTATTTTTTTCATATAATTTTTAATCTGTAACTATATGTAATTGGTTTATTTAAAATCATGTCAGTTGCTAAATTAATAAAATATAAATCTAAATATTGCAGGGAGGCCTCTGTCTGTAGACCGTCTACTCGACTAACACAATTTGTCGAATACAATTCGACTAAAACAGTTCAACAAAAAAACAATTCGACTAAAGAAAAATTCGATAATTCAACTAACGACTAAAATATCTGTGTTAAAAATTAAACCTGAAAATTATTTTATGTCCTCTGCATAATGTTATTAATCGACTCCTCCGTTTATCTTAATGCAAAAAGCAAATAGCATAGGCGCGTGTTGACAGCGACTTTGGTATCGCATCCCTCCGTTGTCGGTATCCGGTAAAAAACTGTCACGTTCTCAAAAAAAATCCGTTTTTCTAATTTGGAAATGCTCATGCTCAATATTTCCAAAAGCTTGCTTACCAAAATAAAATTACTTATACCCACAACAAAGCCGGCGAGTTCAAAGATTTCTGTAGTACAATTTACTAACAAAGCATCATTACTAATGGCTCATTTCGTTAATCACGTAATAGAAGTTAATGAAAGAAAGTTACCATTGTTTTTAATTTTGATAATCTACACTATTACGTCGGCTTGAGTTAATAATAAATGAATAGTTTAGAAGTTTATGGAAACGTACCGAGCTTTATGGTGGATGAAGTTAAATTCGATTCTTAAGTGTAAACTTACGTTACAGCGTGGAACTGATAGTTGCCTACGTCAAATTGACTGAGTGGATTGAACTTACCTAAGAACTTGAATGTGGAAATGAGTAGGTTAAAATATGTACTTTGACTATTTTGAATTTTGTCAGCGTAGGACGGGACAGACGGGCGAGAGCTAAAAACTTTTTTTAGCCCTACTGTAAACTAGTAGGGCTAAAAAAAGTTTATAGCTCTACTTTGTCTCTACCCAATGCAATGGGGCTGCTTTTCTTTTCGTTAACAAAGCAAACCTAGATAAATCAATGAATCACAAATTGCTAGTTTTTCACACAAATCTGCGGGAGAGAAATAAGAAATAATTAACAGTAAACATTTTTCCATTTATTTTCTACTATTGACTATTCAATAAATTAATAACTATATTCTACTTTCTACATTGTACATAAATTAACTATTTACAAGGTTGCTGATACTTAAACTAAATATCACAGTTTTGAAATTTTATTTACATAGTCAGGGCGTCTACTCCGCAAAACGATAGCAACATACCTATTCGAATTCTAACAATAAATCTGTCAAGTTATAAAGTCATTCGTAGGATTAACTTTTTTTTTGCTGGCTGCAGGCTCTGAGTATAACTGTCAATTCGATCCTTTATTCAAGGTACTCGTACCACTTTGATAAATCAATATCGTTTTGCGGAGTAGACCCCGATTATTTAATAACGAAATGACATTTCGAATATAAACATTAGGGAAACTAATTGACAGCACTAAAATGATGCCATCCTTTTTATTACAATCTATAAGAAAGGGACGGCATTTATTTTAGTGGTGTCAAATTAGTTTTTAGTTTTTATGCCATGTGAATTGACACCACACCTCTTCTACACAGGTTGAAAACTTGCAAAGCTACGGTAGCGTCATTGTTTCATTAGGTATTTATTGATAATCTTACTACACTTGCGAGCTTTAAACTGGAATCGCTTCAAGGGTTGTTCAAGGCTAATTTTTACAATTTCTTTGCAGTGAACTATGAGTTAAGTTATGTTTTCCCTTACGCAGGATTTATTGGCGACGATAAATTTTGATTTAATGGACGATAATGTCCGCTGCCACACCGCAGCAGTGACTAGACAGTACCGACAGACGTCTTCCATGTCGGCATTCCCACACTAGACTGGCCAGCCCTTATTCCTGACTTGAACCCAATCTGGCATATGTGGGACGAGCTAAAAAAGCGGATACGAGGGAGAAATCCAGCTCATCCAGCTCCGGCGCCGATAGAAGCCGATAGATGCAACTTCGACCTATTGCAATAATTCCCAAAAATTAGGTAGCCAATTTAATTAATTTTAAATCTTCTTGATATCACTTGAAAGGTAACAAAATTACCTTTCAAATGATATACCACAATCTATAGTTCATTGTACGTAAATTGTAAAAAAATTGTTTTTATCAACTCGCGATGAAAGCGATTCCATTTTAAAGCTCGCAAGTGTAGTTTTAAATATATGTTTTTTAACTTTGATTTTACGGTTACACTCCCTCTTGTGACGATGACATCGGTAGGGTCATATATCTCGTCTTTAAATTTAAATAGGTTTCAGTTTCAGTGCAAAGCGTCATTCAATCAAGACAGAAGTATCAAATTATTGTCATGATTTCTAATTTCTATTTTCAAGCAGATTACTTATCGTGCTGATTCGATCTTTAATTCTGTAGTAAATTATTTAGCCTCAACAAGAAAAAATTAACTACGCCCGGTTTTGCCAAATGATGACCAGGACCGCTCTGACAAAAGTGTAACTAAGAAGAAAATACAAAATCAACGTTTAAAAAAACTCAAAAACAATTCAATGTTATATGCGTCTAAAGAGTTTAAAAACTGGTTCGGCTGGTAATTTAAAAAAATCCAAACAATATCTTAACATAAATATGCCAGTTTCAAATTCGACTCCTATTTGACTTACATGCAATTTGCGATTTTGCTAAATGCTTGATACAAAAAGATTATTAAGATTTAGTTTATGAACATCGTAAAATGTCCCTAGATAGGTATGTAGGTACACTATTCATAAATAATTTATAATATTTTATGACTAATTAAAAATGCTACCATAAAAGGAACGCGCCTTGTTTTATTTTAGTTAAATGTGTCTACTTAGGTAATTAAATAACCACTTTTATGAATATAGTCTTCATTTTACTAATGTTTTCCTGTCGCCTAGGTTGGAAATGTATATTAAGTAAGTAATAACCGAGAGGTAGAGCTACTTCTAGATTATTTGCAACAGATAGTTCATGAAACATTTATAAATACTTTTGAATTCTTTAGATGCAATTCTCTTTGTTCATAGAGACTTTTTATGAGGTTAATAGCTATTGAATTCTTCGCCTATCTTTCACACATTTTTATCAATCATCTAATTGTTAGTTGCATCTACACAACTAAATATCCTTTTTGAGATCACTCGTGTATTCGCGCTCTACCTGTAAACAAAATAAAATAAAGTTTAAATTTCTTACTAAATAACTATGATTCTCACACCACCCAAATACTCAAATGCAACTCAATAATAACAGTAGAGTAGATAAAAAACCTAATCAAAGTGGTTACTTATTTAAGTTTCAAGTCACGATTTTTGACAGTTTTCCATTAAAATCTAACAAAAATTCGTCATTTTGAGACGTTCTTAAATCTCAGTTGCGTTTAAGTAATCGGAGGATAAACTTCTTAAATGATTAAAATGTAAAAAATGATGTAATGATAAAAAAAAATAACGATAACAAGTTAATGTTCTAAAACAATTTTGTTGAATAATTTACCTATTTTTTTAAAATAATTTGATGGTTAAAATAACTTGAATTATCAATTGAAACAGCGGTCAGACGCAGAAACACTACCGATCTATTTTCACTGTGCTGAAAACAAAGAGATATTGTTTAAACTAAGTTTAAAAGTACATCTGATTAAAGCCTCTTTTTCATAGAATTTTAGATGCTTGGTTCCTTCACGTTTCCATGGTGACGAAAACAATTGATATGTGATGAAAACAAAACACCAATGATTACTATATCTCTAAATCCATCGTAATTAACACTTGAGTCATTAAACGGGATATTTACCATGACTATAGTTATATTGTTTATATTGGAAAGCTCAAAACTCAAACCATGGTAAATATAGACTGTAATCTGTACCCTCTGTAAACGGCTACCAAATTTATTCGTTACTACTGTTATCGATACCCGTTTTCTATGACCTTCAAATTATTTTTAACTAGCTGCATTCTTACTACCCGTTGTCCTATTACCCGTTTTCCCGTAGTAATGAAGTATTTTCCCGCGGTAAAAAGTAGCCTACGTTCATCAGGAATAATGTGGGCTTCTAATGGTAAAAGAATTTTTCAAATCGGTCCAGTAGTTTCGAAGCCTATTCAATACAAACAAACAAACAATCAAATCTTTCCTATTTATAATATTAGTATAGATAGTATGGATTGGTAAAACAACTATCCTGTTGTAAATGACTATATAGAAATTGATTAGTGTTTTGTTTTCATCACATCATAATTTTAACAAATGGATGGATTAGAAAACAGAATTCTATGATATCACAATAAAATTCATTTGAAATAGGTATTCTAAGAATTAATGTCTGTAGAATTAATTGCTGAAACATACATTTGAAACAATCAATGCTTAAGACCTCCCGTTCAGGAGTTCATATATTTATGGATTAACTAGTATATGCCCGCGGCTTCGCACGCGTTGTTTCTATTGAAACGTTTAGAGGTGATTTCTATCCCATGGGAACTGATTTATGGGATAAAAAGTAGCCTATGTTTGATTGGAATCAATCATCCTGGAGGATTAGAATTACCTGTATGCAAAATTTCAGCCCGATCCGTTCAGTAGTTTTATTTATTTATTTAAGGGTTTTTAGGTAACAAACATCCATCCATCCATCCATCCATCCAAACTTTCGCATTTATAATAGTAGTGTTATGATGACAGAAAAAACTGGCAGAAAAGTATCTGATTCCAGGCATAAAGCTACACCAATGCAAAATTTCAGCTCAATCTGTTCAGTAGTTTTGGCGTAAAGACGTAACAAACATCCATCCATCCATCCATCCAAACTTTCGCATTTATAATATTAGTGTGATGTGATAGTGTGATGTACCGGTACCTACCTATCTTTACCTAGTCTTTACGTTAGTAAGAGTTTTTTTATCCTACTACATACGACATTAGGCCCTGTCTGAAAACCAGCGCCACTACTCGTTGTGGCTCGTGCTGAGACAGGGACCTTTTTGGCCCCTTATGTAATTTTTATTCCTTTTAATATTTGTGTGTGTATGTTTGGGTCAAATAAATGGTTGTTAATAAAATATGTTTATTTGATTATGTTTGTTACTTTAAAGGTTTATTAGTGTTATTGTTAGACAAATAGACAAATATTTGTCTGACCATTATCTGAACAAGACTGATTTTATTATAATTAATAAAAATATATAATAATAAGCATCTACATTTATTTTGTCCATCTACTTCGATGTTTCACTGTGTCATTTATTTGAATTTAAACTATAGAAATTTGGAAAAAGTAGGTGTGGGTAGAAAGGGGAACTAAAATTAAATGTTTTGGGTCGAACGGAGCAAAATACCTATTGGGTAGGAAAATCTTGGGTTGAACGGGGAAGCACTCGATTTTCTTTCTTTCTTTTATCTTCCTCAAATAGCCATAGGTATGCCGAAAAAAACAAATTAGTCGTTGCGCTATGTAATCCATGCAATGATGATTGAGTGATTAATGAATGATACCGAGAAAATACCTAAGTGCTTGACGTAGATAATTGAATAGATGCATGATATTTCATATTCACCGGAAGTTCCATACTCACAGTCCATCCATACAAGAATTTTAAATATGATAATATATGTATTATATAGTGTAAGTTTATTATTATATAACTCATGGGATATTATTATATGTCTCATGGGAGTTGGGGAGGCCCATTGTGTGGGACGCTACATGCGTCGACACACTTGCGCCTTCCCATCTTCCGAGGACATCCGTGAGGGCAGGCGTGGCGGCAGATTTGGCAGAAGATCTCAAGAGGCGCAAATATGCAGGTCTCGACAGAGCCTACACATTTGCTCCTCTTGCAGTAGAGACCCTAGGTCGGTACAAAGGGTACCGAGGCTCTTCGGGTTTTTAAAAAATTATCTGAGCGTCTGGTCGAAGCGACGCGTGACCCGAGAGCTGGTCAGTATCTGGCACAGCGCATCAGCATTGCCATACAGCGGGGCAATGCAGCCAGCGTCTTGGGGACGCTTCCGACTGGTATTGATATGGATCAGTTGAGCGTCCTGTAGATTGTTTGCAACAGCCTGCAGTTAGCTCAATTGTTTCAATTGTAAATACTAATTATATTATAATTTTCTTCGTGAATAAAGGCTTATTATATAAGTAACTGTAGTTTTTCTTTGTAATTAGACTTTTATCTAGGTTAGTTTAATTATAGCACTCCTTTTGATTTGTTGCAACCATGTGTGGTTGGCAGGTAGATAATGCCATCGGCATTAAGCCCACCTTCTGTATACTTTTAGATAAATGTGTGCATTAAAGGATTTAAATAAATAAATAAATAAGAATGCCAAATAACTCTCTCTGCATTGTCATTAGTACATTAGTATCTAACGAGTATTTATCGCGATTATTTACATATTTTTTCCGAAGTTTCAACAGGTTTACACACGGTCGAGGTTACGGGAAAACTGATGAATTTTTTTTGTATACCTACTAACGGTCAAGCATGTTGATTCATAAAATGTATTTACTCGTTACCTTACATAATGCATGCTTTGGCAAAATAAAAATATTTATCTTATCTCCTCTGACGACCTCTGTGGCGCAGCGGGCGAATGTCCGCCTGCAACGCAGGGACAAATGTTTGTACGATCTGCAGATATTTGTTCAGGGTGTTCTGGATGTTTTCTATCTATGTAGTATTAAGTATGTCAGATATCTAGTACCCATAACACAAGCTCTGCTTAGTTGTCCAGCATTATTTATTTATTTATTTATCTTATCTCGGTAAGTAAACTCGGTAAATACCCGTAATATAATAATAATAATAACTTGTTACCTGACTGAGCGGATCTGAATCAAATTTGCAAGGATAGATGTTCTGCAGGTGAAAGGCATTCAGAATTCACAGGCAAGAATTTTCAAGTCTACTTTTTCTTTTTGGAAAAAAGTGTGTGAAGCCATGGGCAGTTGCAAGTCCCTTATAAACTGTTTCGCCTACATTTATGTATTTATTTCGCCTTGTCAACTCACAGTCATTCGTAATTCTGTGCATGCAGTGACGGCATGTACCTAGGTTAATCAGGGGATAACAAGACTATGATTGTGTTTGGTTTTGTTCATTTAATTCATACAAGAATAGCTAAAGTTCATTATTTTGAGCCTTTATGTTAGGTATGAAAGTCGAGGTGCCTTTATAGTAATTTTTTTTTACCAACAAGATATACCTATAACCTAGCTCTGCTTAGTTTGGGGCTGTCTGAATTATCCAGCATTATATTTTTTTATCATACTTCTTCCCGTGGGTTCGCACGCGCTTTTCAAGTAGCCTATGTCTGTCCCCGTCATTTACCTCTCTGCAATATTTCATTAATATCTGTGCAGCCGTTTAGGTGTAAATAGGTAACAGACAGACAGAGTTAGATTCAAATTTATAAAATAAAGTATGGATATTATGGATGTTAAGAGTAGACTTTTAGTTCAAGAAAAGTTATCAAACCAAGATCTAGGGACGAGTAGGTCTCTGGTTTCTAGTCCTAGCGGGCAGTGTGGTAAAAATGCACTGATTTAAATATTTTACTATTTTAAAAGGGTCCAGAACTGGGGAACCCACATTCTGGGATCGTCTGTAGGCAAAAATTACCCAGTATTTTTATTATTACGCATCGAAGTTATTTTTTACATTGCTTAATTAAATAGTCATCTTACCATTCACGAATTAAGCGTATAGTGTGATAGTTGACTGGTGTCCCGCCACGTCCACAGCGGAGGCAAACAGGACTGCTGCAAGCCTGCCAGCAGTTCCGCGTGGTACCTCTGTGCAGCGAGGAGGTACGGCGGCGGCAGCGGCAGCGGACAGTGCGGCTGCAGCGGTGGCAGCAGCGTTGGAGGCGACGGTGACGACCGACGAGGCTCCGGCTCCAACAACGCCTCGATTGTAAAAGCTCTCCGCGGTCGCGTCCCAGCGGGCAGCAACGCCGTCGTATCCACCACTTCTGGCTCAGGACTAGGTCTGGATATGAACGATGAGGAAGCAGAATATATACCCCCGGGAATGGAAGTTGGCGGCGGAGGCGCTCCCGCCTGACGCGCCAGAAACGCTCTGTTGAAACTGGCCAGAGCTGTCAACTCCGCGTTCAGGCTGTCCTTCTCCCCTTTATGGAGCTTGAACCTCTTCCGTCTGCGGAGTAAGGATCCGTTCTCGAACATATCGAACGCGTGAGGATGGAGGGTCCAGTATGCACCCTTCCCGGGGCGGTCGGGGCGGCGCGGCACCTTGACGAAGCAGTCGTTGAAGGACAGGTTGTGCCGCAGCGAGTTCTGCCAGCGCTGCGTGTTGCGCCGGTAGTACGGGAACCGGTCCGTGATGAACCGGTAGATCTCCGACAGCGGCAGCATCCGCTCCGGCGAACTCCAGATCGCCATCGCCGTCAGCGCTATGTACGAGAAGGGTGGTTTCTGGTCTCCGTAGGACTCACGTGTCGGCCGAGGCATGGTTTAGCGAGTTCGCTCTCAAGAAGGAGTTTTGTTGTCACTTCAGTTTCAGATTCAGACACGTCTCTCACGGCGGAGTGGAAGTTGGGGACTGGGGGAGCGAGCGAGAGTGCGCGGCAGGCGGGTGTGGCGCGCGCGGGCCCGCCTCGCGGCCTCGCAGCCAATGGCGCGCCCCCAACTTTGTTTGTTGTTTTTGTCGGCTCCGGACCCGTTACAGAGGAATTTAAATTGTTATCACGTTTACATTATACAAAATTTATTCGACACCGACAACACTTGAGCTTGTTTCGAAATTGCAATGATTAAAGAAGTTGGTACTTATTGATGCTGCGAGAGAGAGAGAGGAGTGGATAAATATAGATAATCTACACTCGGTGCGCGGTTACATCGAGGCTTATCCGTAATGGCTGACATCGTTTGGGTTTTCTTTATTGATTTTCGACATTATTAATGCGCAGGATTATTAATACAGTGGCATTTGCAAATGAATTTTATGATTGGATGCACCTTTAGGTGAGAGGATTAAATAAAATGAAATTCTAGAGTTCATCATACATTATGCAAAAATTCTGTTGATTAATTAATCAATTTATTATGATAGATTTTATTCATACTTTTGTTTATTAATAGAAACTGCTATTATTTTCTAACTTTTATAGAATTTTATATCTCTCAAGCAATTTACTTTCTCAAGCTACATTAGAACCCAGCCCACGTTCGTCCATGCAACAATTTTGTCCACTCAGTGCACATAACATGTTAACCGTCGTTTAATATCAAATAGGTTCATTAAATTCAATCGTCCGGGACAGAAGCATCTTACCCCCTATATAATTTAGTGATATTAAAGCATACAGCGCGCATCCTACTTTGTATTCCGAGTGTCGTCTATGGGAGCCATTGTGGGTTCCATTGTCGGCATGGACGGTAATAACTTACACAAATTGCTCAACTCTTTCACTGCTGGTGTCTGCGGTGCGATCAAGAGGGTTGATGGTGTGGGATCTGCGAAACTGTTTATAGGAGAATTTAGAGAAGAATAAGGATTCTTCTTTCAGGTTTCACGGTCCTGTGCTATGAATGACAATTCTTTCTTATAAAAGTCTGAGTTATAGACGGATAGGGGTTTCAGTAATTTATTGTAGAACTAGCTGGTGCTCCCGTCTTCGTCTGCGCAGGATTAGTATTTCGAATGGCTGATATTAGCGTGGCGTAGAAAAGAACTAACATTACATATGTCATTAAAATGCATGATATCCCATTCAGTAGTTTTTACGTGAAAGAGTAACAAACATCCATCTATCCATCCATACTTACAAACTTTGGCGTTTATAATATCATTAGTAGGATTACGTTTTTCTTGATACATGTATGTATGTAGGTATAGGCCGAGTCATCGCTTTCGATAACCGCGATCCTAGATATTACGAATTCCTCTTTCTTGGTCCTGAATAACCTACGACACGTATGACAGTAGAGTAGACCCGCAGAGTTATTGGTATACGCGTAGAAGAGCTGAGGTGAGATATGGAAAGAGTTAAAATAGAACTAAAACTTTGGTAACATCCTTAATACAACAAGAGCAAATTATTTGATGTATGAAATCGGAAATCTAAGAAAATCACCAGCTAGATACGAACGATAAGTAAAAAAATTGAATAAATAAATTAATAATGCTGGACAATCCACACAGCACCACCTAGCTCCAAAGTAAGCTACTCAAAGCTTGTTTTATGGGTACTAGATAACTGATATATTTAATACATTTTATACATAGAAAACACCCAGACCAACACAACAAATTTCTGCAGGAGCTTTGTAAAAATAATTTAAGAATATAAAATAGAAGAACCCATATCAAAGTCAACCTTTGAAATTAAGTAAAATATTTAAAATGGACGTATGATAAAATAAATTCACAGAGTAATAAATAAAGAGGGGACAGTACAATTAAAGTCATATTGTTGCGTTGTTTCGTTACGGTTGATGGCATTTTACAAAATTTCACGCTTGTTACGAATATAAATTTTGAAATTCAATATTTATAACAAAGAATAAATTCTGTTTATGTAAGGAATACAATAAAGATATTTATAAATGTTATTGTTATATGCAAATCAGAAGTCAATTTTTAAAACAGACGCTTGTTCTAAATTTTGATGAAAAACTGGTAGCCAAGGTACATAAATAACAAAAATAAATACTTAGGTGGGTATTAAATTCTTGACCTCATATCTTTTCTTGATAATTTCGATAGGTATCATAATGATTACGGTAAGAATTACCTGTTTTCGGATTTTTTTACAGTAACTATCTAAAATTCACAGGTCCGTTTAAAATCCTATCCCAAAAAAACCCCACCCCATCAACCAAATCACACCATAACAGAAAATATCCTGCGAGATGATTCTGTCACCTGTTGCAGCATCCCGTGGAGCCAATCACACCAACCACCTAATGATCGTCCTTTGAAGTCGCCGCTCTCCCCTAGAACAAGACAAAAACGCCATCTAGTTATTAAGTGTGAATTCTACAAATTGTTCACAAATATTTGCGCCTACCTGTGCTTCGGTTTTTACGTGAATTTGCCGTGACGGAAGGTACAAGGTTTTTGATTTACCATGGCATATCAGCTAGGCTTCGTCTAAATAAGGAACAGAAAAAAATACATTCAACAATCAAGGAATTGCGATAACTTTTGTCGATTCTTCATTGTTTTAACTCATCATGGTTGGTAGACCAAGCGAACGAGAGCAAGCGAATGCAAACGAGTGGGATTCGATGATCGGTACGTTCGTTCTGTTTTTATTTGATGTAGCGACAGCCGCTTTAGCACGTCCGAAGGCGAACGAAGGTCCTCTTTTGCGCTCGTTTGCTTTCGCAATGACGTTCACACTAGTTCTTTCGCGTTCGTTCATTAGTTGCTTGCTCTCGCCCGCTTGGTCTGTACCCAGCATCATAGTGACATTTTTTTTTATTCTGTTGCAAATGCTCATAAACCCATAGAAATGTGTTTAATCTTCAAACATTGCTAGCACACGAGTAGCCAATAGCTCTCACTAGCAAAAGTTTTCACATCTTTACTCCGCTCTTTTTAAAAGTCAGTAAAATCAAAGGTATTGAAAGCTGAAAGAAGTCTTTGCCTTGACAAAACAACTTTATGTGAACTGACTGTAGGTAACTTCGTAAAGCTATCTTCTTCCATGGTCGTGTTGGTGTGCTTTGTAGGTAATTCTCGTAAAAAGCCGGCATGTCTCATCCGATTCTTTAGTCCCAGAGTTCAATTCTAATACTCATATAACGTCCTTTTTATTGAGTGTAAATAATTGAGTTTGTATCAACGCGCACCGCCATCTGCTCGCCGGAGATTTAACTCTCCTTTTCGGATTTCCCACTTAACTTTAATGTGCCTATAAAATTTAAGGTCCGAACATCACCCGAACCAATATGTACTCTAAAGTTTTTGATATAGGTAGGAAAACTGTGTGGCATTCGAAATTGTATATTACATCGTCGGAACTTTAAAAAACTTTATTCTGGTCAGTATTTAGTGCACGATATTCGTCCTTAAATTCTTCGCCGGTTGGACACAATTTTATTTGATTTGTTTCGGACTATTTACAGTGAACGGTCGTGGGATCAGTTATTACAATATTTGTTGTTGAATGTTATTTATTTGTGTAGTCAGCTTATGTCGTTGCAGGCCGGTGGCATTGATCTCAGACCAAATTGAAATTGTAAATCTTATTTGAATTACCCATTTGGATAATCTTCAGGCTTAAATTAGAATTTGACGTGTGTTTGTCTTCTTTTGTAGCACTTCTATTGTGCTATGAGTCATGAATCCGGTTTTAGTAGACTGTCTGTCCCGCTGTGATACAAGGCATTAAAATGACCATCGAATAATTTAATTTAAAGAAAATCTTTAAGTTATCGAAGAACTACAACCGTAAAATTACAAAAGCAATCAAATCAAAAAGTATAAATTAATCGAATCGCGAAGGCACAATAGCTTCGGGTTGTGCGAAAAAAACAGTGACCTCTGTTCCGCGGCCAATATTTTAACAGGCCCGTCATAAGTGCATTGTCGCGGTTCGTTTACCGAGTGCTACAATGGACCAACTCGATAATCAGCCAATCAGCCCCCCGGCTACAATCATTATTATTTAATATCATTGTAAGTACCTAAGCCCCCGCAACAGATGGCGCTGTCGCCGGCGGCCACGCGATTCTTAAACACACCGCAAAATTAATTTAATTCTCTATCATTCGAATAAAGCAATAACGGATACTGGTAGGCGATTTGAACAGCTTTTTATGTTAAATAGGGGGTTTGTACGGTTTTTACGGTAAACGTACGGTTAATATTCGCTTGCAAGTGCAGGTGCGCCTCGTATTGATCATCAATAGTACAGGTGAGTGCGATTCAACGCAAATATTACATTAGCTTTTGTATCGATCTCTTTTTACCATTTATTTTGCTAAATTACATAATTTAGGCAAATTACACATCATCATAATAAATAATGCTGGATATTCCACACAGGATTGTCCAGAATTATTTATTTATTTACATAATGTCTGACTAAACTCTTATTTTTCAATCATCTCATAGATCAGTTACTATGTACTATGTACCACGAAATCGTATACACTACACCTTTGCTTAAAGTAAAAATTATTTATTTTTCTTTCAGCACATTAGTAAAAAAATCTAACTTCATTTAAAAAAAATAGTACTAAAGAATATGAACGAAATCTATCTGTTTGAAGATAAATCACCATTTGAACGCAAAGTTATAGAACCAAATCAAAGCATTGTAATACGAGAGATCAATAGTAAAGGTACAAAAGGTTTAATGAAACTCATATTTTAATCCAAACATTCAATTTCAATGGAATTAAATCGATCGGCTCCGCTCATACAAAAACTAATTGACAACAATCAACTGGGTAACAAAAAACAATATTTTCTGTCATTGTCATTATACAGGATGTCCGTGTATTGAAATTTAGCGGGTCGGAACACAAAGTACTGCCAATTTGATCAAAATATTTGTAGCTGTCAATCAAACGTTTGAAATAATACTACACCGCAAGCAAATTATTAATGTAAGTGCATGCAAAATTTTACACCTGTCATGTTTTGTTTGTTGCGCCATTTCCGCCAATTGGCCTAAAATAGAATTTTATTCAGATCGTGTAAATTTAGTAGGTACCTCATTGCCGTTTGGAATTTATTCAGTGGCCGAGCTCAATTTATAGCTTTTTCATGTATTTTACTACCAATCGATTCGAAATTGACTTAAGCCGGCCAGAAATGATCAAAAAAACATAATATAGGTACGGACGATTTATTTTGTGTTCAGGCGGGTGACGTCATATTTACTCCCTTGTGTCGTAAATATGGATGGAGCTCTACTCAATTCAGATGTTTTCGCGAGTTAATAACTCGTGCTAGTTTTTCACTCATAGGCTGCATTTTGATTCGAACGAATAAAAAAAGAAAACATTTTCTTAAAAAAAAAAACGATGCATGAGCGGCGAAAACAGTATGAGTGAGTGATACACTCACGAATACGTACGAATGTAGCAGCTGATTGATGAGGATTTCGTGTAAGCCGATACCGCGTCGATAATTATGGTGAGACCAGTGAACTTTGAGTACACATTTAACACAAAAACTCCACACACACCTGACACACCCCGTATACTAATGTTTAGAAAAAGTACTTCACACCTTTTTGGCGCGCTAACATGACAAATGCGATGTCGGCGGCGCGGGCGCAGGTCAAAGCGGGCAGCGCCGCGGGGCCTCCGACCCTAAATATTAATTATCTACAACACTACGGACACCTTTCGGGAGATTATCGCACTTTTTAATATTACGTCTCAGATCTAGATATCTTATACGTGTATTGTAAGGTGTCTGGAATTGTGTGAAGGATGGCCTTCGGTCTAAAACAATGTAACGTATTTATATTATGTATATAAGTTGTCTAGTACCCATAACACAAGCTCTGCTTAGCTGCTGGGGTTAGATGATACTGTATGGATTGACCAAAATTATTTATTTATTACTAGCTGGTGCCCGCGACTTCGTCTGCGCAGGACTAGTGTTTCGAGTAGCTTATATTATCTACTTTAAATACCAGAAGCGATAAAAGTATAATTTTGTTCCAAATGTGCATTTGAAATAAATTATAAGTTTTTATTGTAGTTATGGTTCACTATTTTGGCTGTAATGGCTAACACAATTTGGCTATAATGGCTTACACATAAGATACATATATATACTGTGTCGGGCTTTTTTGTAGGACTATTTAAGATAAACATTTCCATCATACATTACATAGGTGTAACTCTAGCGGTTTTGGCATAGCATGCCAGAATAGCTCGCAGATGGTAGATTTTTTCCTACTTACTTGACATTTATCATGATATTTTGGACAATTCACACAATATATTTATAAATTGTAGCCTATGTGTTATTCTGATGTATAAGCTATAATATTGTAAAGTTTCATTAAAATCCATTAAATAGATTTTACGTGAAAGAGTAACAAACATCCATCCATTAATACATACAAATTTCGCGTTTATTACATTAGTAGGATTATTATTATATTTACACGGGGTAACGATACAATACTTTAGTATCAAAATTGCCTAAAACAAGTTGTTTTCAATGGGCTGTACCATCTACCAACTTTCCGGATGTAACAAAATTTTATGATTTATAGTACCTACTGATATTACGACATTGCCGTATCCGACTGAATTATATAAATAAATGCATGCCTAATTTAAAATAGCTGCTGTAAATAGTTATTTCTCAAAACAAGATCCAATTATCATCACTTAGGTAAATTACAAATACATAAAGAGTTCGGATCAACACGTTTTGCTATGAATTAAACATTTTGATTTAGTTCAAAGCGGCCGGCGGTACCTACCTACTATTAACGCACAGTTTGGAGATACGATCGGCCGACAAACTCGATTAGTGGCTCGAGTGCTTCGATGACTGGCTTTAAGGCATAAGCGATCGGTGTTGCCACTTTTTTGATGCAATTTGGTGTCGGAGTTTTTGCAATCGGACTTAGAATTAAATATTATGGAATATTTGTTTGATAAAGGACTCTTATTTTTAGAGTTCCTATGTAGTTTTAGTTTTTAGTTTTAGTTTGTATATTGAATATCCTTATGATATTTTTAGTTTAAATATGTTTTAAGTAAAATTATTTTAGCGTAGAGTCATCGTCAATGTATAACTGTTTAATTTATAAAAAGTAAATCCTTTATTGGCCGTATGTTTAGTTTGTAAGTCTGTATTTTTTAGCTTTTAAGGGCTGTGGATTTTGTAAAATAAATAAATAAATAAAATAAAGTAATTTTTCATAAAGCGATCGGTTATGTCACTTTTTTGATGCAATTTGGTGTCTGAGTTTTTGCAATCGGACTTAGGTTTGCATCAGCGTCTTTGGGACGCTTCGGACTGGTATTCATGCATAAGGATCAGTTGAGCTACCTGTAGATTATTTTCAACAGTCTGCAGTTAGCTCAATTTTCAAAAACATAGTAGGATCGCGTTGCAAAAACCACTAAACCGAAAAATAAGACAATAATGTGTCATCTGTTTGACTTGACTTAGTGTTCTCTGTACTAAATCTATAGTGTGAATTAATAAGTTGAATTGAATGAACGGAACCTTTAGTGCAAGAGTCCGACTCAACCTGGCAGTTTTTTTTAATATCTTGGAATTTGATACCTACTAAATTGATAAAAATATTTCAGAATATTACTGAAAGATATAAATAGAACATATTTCCAGGTCTGTGTCTATTTCAGAACATTTATGAATGAATTTTCGATAAGAATCAGAAAAATTTCTTTTAGCTTTCATTAATTATTCAGATTTTCTGTTTATTAAAACAATCATAAACTAAGTAGACACCCCAACGTCTATACTCGATTCTACAAACCAAGATATTTTGTGTCAACAAAGGAGTTACAAAACCAGTGAATTGGTAAAAAATCCTTTAAGACTAAGTGATATTTTACAGTAAAAGCTAACAACTTCTGCAATTTGCTTTGGTGATTCTAGCATCGCAGAAATTCTGATAAATTCTTTGGTATTGGCAGCTTTCATTCGTCTTTAGTCCGTTTTCGAACTCTTGAATGTGCACCTTTTTTACTGTTATAATTTTTTGATAATTTTTTTATTAATTAATACCATTGTTTACAAAACATTTTTTGGATTACAGAGCAGAGTATAGGCACTATAATTACATTTATCAATCGCACTCGTGTCAGAATAACATCAAAGCCTCGATAGCCGGAAGCAATGCGTTACAGTAATAGTACCAACCATTTGCTTTGAACATAATAGCTATTGTTCTAAACGCCGAAATAATCGAGGGAAGGAACCCTGATTTATCGTAGACTATGATAGGGCCTCCTTGGCATAATATTTTGATTTACCGTGAAATTCGTAGATTTGTAAATGAATTGGTGTATTTATTACTGGGGTTTTGATGTTATGGGAACATTTTGACAGAAATATTGTAATGTTCCAGTGTTTAGTCTGGTTTGTCGTCAAAGGATATTGTTTTGCGCTGTCTATTTTTTATTTAGAGTAGAACATAAATTTATTTGTTAAAAGACTTACACATACCAAACTTAAACTAAAATACATAACAAACTTAGATGGGTTTGTGTCCACGGATACCGGGATCAAATGGAATTAACCACTGATCCCGCCAACTTGTATCCACTGATACCGGGATCGGTTTCCAACAAAAAACAAATAAATATTTATTTATTATAAATATAAAACAAATAAATATTAATTTATTTATTTTTTATTTATTTATTATTATTTTTTTATTTTTACTCGCTGATTGGGATCAGCGAGTAAAAATATTTATTTGTTTTCTTGTCGCCATACTGCGGTATGGTGACAAGAAATTTATTAAAGTAGTTTTAGAAACGGATCCCGGTTTCAGTGTTAAGAAGTTTAAATAAAAACAATATGTTTAATAGATCAAATCTACTTCATAGATTTTTTTTTAGTCTTAATTAAGGCAAAGAAAATGGCATCAAATAGTTGCAAGCCTGAATGTTTGTTATTTACTGAATTAATGAATTTTACAATTAACGACTCCAAAAGGTCCAATAAATTCGTGAAATAATAATAAAACTTCTTTTTCCGACGACAAAAATGCTATATAACAAACGTGATTCATTAGAGAATTCATACAAATTTTTATAAAAGCAATTTAGCTACTCTCTTTAAAATATATTTTCATCACAAAAGAATAATAGCCACTCGTAAAACTCAATCCACCTCCAATATTTCCTCTCGCCAAAACGTATTTTTCTTGAGATATTTAAATTTGAATTGTTTCCTTTCTTTTATCGTATTATTCCTGGGGTGGGAAAGGAAAATGGATAGATGATGTTGCTGCTTATTATGCATTGTTCATCGAGGGGCGCACGCGATACTCTGAGAGCTTTTCTTAGCTCCGTGATTCGTCTCATTTTTTAAGTAACAAAACAAGTAATTCTTTTCGCAATGGCTAAGAAAAATAAGTGTTGTATGACATTGAAGAACGCTGACTGAAATAACAATGTTACCTACCCTGTTGAAAGTAGAAATCTAAATGACATTTAAAATAAAATTGTATAAAAAAGCGCTTGAGTTAAATTCAAAATTTGTCTTGAGTATTACCAATTGGACAAACTGCTACGAATTGCTACGGCGTAGCACTCTCGTAGCAGATGTCTACGCGCATTGGTTCTTAGAAATCAGAGATAATTCCGTGAGTATAATCATAACTAAGTCGAAGTTAATTAGTTTGGGCTCTCACTGTTCTCAAACAAGGCTTTGGCGGTAACGTGGCCCTCCATAACTCATAACAACGCATCCTCGCGCGTAGACGCAACGGCGCAGAGCGAGCGAGACGCACTTACGTGCCAGACAGAGAAAAAACACCCCGACGGACATTATATGGAATGTTTATAGCCCGACTTCCTTTTAACTTTTTTGGGAGCACTATTTCAAATATTGTTTTAATTGATTGCCGGCAGACCGTTCGGCGGCGGGGACTCAAAAAGTAAAAGAATGAACGAACGCCTAATTGCTGGGATTAACTCAGTTTCATATCATTTTCGATTTACTAAGACAGTTTTCGACGATTTCGGCTTGACAAGTGTAATTAACTACAACTTATCATGTTGATTTTTGACGGTTCATTTGTGTTATAATAGGACCGGTCGGTGTGATCATTTTTGTATCTAATGGGTTTTTATATTTTGGATTTGATTACAAATGTTTAACTATCTTCAGCGGAGTTTAATTATCATAAACAAGGATTGTTTTTAAAAGAGTGGTCGCTGTATTATTTTCATTTTGGTATTCCTGAGTTTATTAACGGAGAGTAATCTTTTATTAGCTTTTTTCTCTGCAATACAATATCGCATCAAAATAAAGAATCGAATCAACATTCGAAAGTAGCTGATCCTAAATAGATTTTAACAAAAGCGTTCTATAAAACGAGATATAGTATTCCTGCAGTTTTGCTAACTGGACTAAAAAACTTGACTTAACTCTGACGTTTTGTTCTGAATATTGCTAGATCAATGGAATATTGCATTTATTTTCTGTAGCAAACACACTTAGTACTAATAATGAGTAATATGATAAATGAGAAAGTTTGGATGGATGAATTTTTGTTATTTCTTCATACCAAAACTACCAAACGGATTAAGGGGCCTAATCGGAAAAGGGAAATCGAAGTTTCGTTTTTGTTGTCGTGCAAAACCAACTCTTAAATCGCTTGCATAAGATTAGCGTTTGCTTGAAAACGAATAAGAAACATCGATTTCGTTAAGAGTATAGTCCCAGGCTGTTTTGCTTAAGTAAATATTTTCAAACTTACTACAACTAACCTTTGCGTAAGTAGATGTAGTTCAACACATAGGCTACTTATTATGCCTTTTTATTACTTTTTTAGCTGCTTCGTTGGTCTAGCGGTCAGCTTATTCAACCGCTGATTATGACGTCCTTCGTTCAAAAGTTCAAATCCCGGGTCAATAATTGTTATTGGGGTTTTTCTCGCTAGAAAAATTCACAGTAGCAGCCCGGAGTCAGGAAGTTGGCGGTGTTACACCCCCATGCCTCGGAAAGCACGTTAAGCCGTTGGTCTTGCGCCTGCCGCGGTCTTCAACTTTATAATTAAAATATCAATTAAAATATCATTCTATTTTCCGCCCAAATTCTTCAACATTGTAGAACGCCTTCATTAAAGGATGAGAGGCTAGGTGCAGTGACTATCTGGTCCGTAGGTTGTCGTTCATCGCACGTGCGTGAGTCTGTCTCTATTGAAGTAAACACGTTAAACAATGATTTGTTGTAAAGTTGTAAAGCTGCTGGCACCCGCATATTCAGCGACCGCATTCGGACCGAGGTCTCAACTTTTTGTCAAGTTCCTCAGTACTTACCGTGCCCTGTGACCGCAGTAAGGGTGAATACGGTTGGCAGCGAAAGGAAAAACGTATTTCGTCAGTATTCTAAGGCACGCTGCACATGATAGTTCCTTTGACAGCTCAGTAACCAGAAGTGTGTCTTGGCTTCCGTTAATAGAAGTCGCCATTTTTCCCTGTCCTGCGTAGTTTCCCATCGGTCGTTGTAGCTCATGCAGTTCCGCTTCCATCAAATAATAAAAAAAAAATGTTGAACAATTCAAACAGCATTATCTAGCTCCAAGCTAAGCAGAGCTTGTGTTATGGGTACTAGATAACTGATATATTAAATACAATACACTGCATAGATAGATTTTTTTTTATTATACATAGAAAACATCCAGAACACCCTGAACAAATATCTGTAAATCTTACAAACATTTGTCCCAAGGTGGGAATCGAACCCGCAATCTCCTGCGTTGCAGGCGGTCCTTCGCCCGCTGCGCCACAGATGTCATCAAATGGAGTCGCTTACTAGATAACCAATTGAAGTGTTGAAAATTACGACTATTATTTGGTAAAAACTGTTGTCCACTGTAAACTTCAGTAGCTAACACGAGCTCTGCTTACTTTGGGGCTAGAAAAAGCTTTGTGGATGCTGTGTGGATTGTTTAAGTCTAGGAAAATAAGAGTATATTTGTAGAAGACCAAGGTAGGATACCTTGGAAACTGAATAAATAGTTCAAGGCATGTTTTATCGTAAATTTGTTATAAAAATAAACTCTTTATTTATAGCGTTTACATGATTTACTTACAAGTATTGTACTAAGCAGAAAAATGCTACACACTTATTTATTAGATTTTTAAGAAATGGATATAAGTGTATATATTACTTGTAATTGTTTTATTCTGTTACTGTTATTTTGTACTAAGCTAGTTTCTTAAATTACCCAACACCATAAAAACTACTTAACTAATCACACTAATATTTTTAATGTTAAAGTTTGGATGTTTAGATGTATGGATGTTTGGATGGATGTTTGTTATATCTTCATGCCAAAACTCCTGAACGGATCAGGCTGAAAGTTTCCTTACAGGTAATTTTAATCCTGGAATTAAACATAGGCTACTTTTTATCCCATAAATCAGTTCCCATGGGAAAAAAAACGTTTCCATAGAAATAAAGCGTGCGAAGCCGCGGGCAGAAACTAGTTTATTATATTCCCTGTTTCATCCATCTAGCTGTAGCTTACGTTTTCCTCAAATTCAAAAATAAAATAGTTACCTTCCCAGATACCTACTGATGACTAAACACGACATAAGTGACGCGGTCACTTTTGTCGAGTTTATCGACACAAGTGACTCGACAAAAGTGACACGGTCACTTTGGTCGAGTTTATGGTTGGCATTGTATGTCGTCTGTACAACTCCTTACAGTCCTTAGGCCAAACCACTGTCTTTATGCGATAGTAAATCATTTTAATACCAGTCGCCTATAAAGCAAGAAATCAATAAACATGGTCAATATGGTCATCCATGACTGCATTATTTCCATTGACATTATATCACCTACAAAGATGCTATCATCATCATCATCCAGCCGAAAATGTCCACTGGATGTCCACTGGCATCTTGCAAATGTTAGGCTATGAGAGTTTTCTATAATCGCTCCGCTTGTCGGGCTTACGGGGAAGAGTCAAGTCAATACTCATTGTTTTTTTAAATATTTTTGTGATATGTTAATTTTATTTTTACTTCTATCAAGAAAGTGTAGTGCTTTTTAGGTTCATTGTCATTATATTAGTCCACTAAAGAAAAGAACGAAAGAAAGAAAATTGTTTATTAAACACTACACTAATATTAAAATACGTCAGTCCACTCACGTCCACTGGTGGACAAAGGCCTACCGCATACGACCTATAATAATAATAAGTACTACAAAATCTTAAAGGTCCTTTGCCTTACCCAGCCACTGATATGTTATGGAATTAAAATGCGTATAGGTAAATTTTTAAAAACTGGTGCGTTCCGCTTTTGATTTTCGTATACTAAAAGCTTGTGACCTCGCCAGCGTAGATAACTGTATAAAAAACAAAAGGCAATCACGCCAGCTTTTAAAAATTCATCCATAGTGGCCTCAACTCAGAAGCACCTTTTTTTGCAAAATTGCCCACCCTGACAGTTGCGTTATGAAAGGAGTAATTTATGAAGACTGATGTAAATTAACCACCTTTGTGCACTACTAGCACACTAATGGTTTATTGTATGATAATTGAACACTCATTTATGTTATTGATTTATTTTCTTTGGGGGAACACTTTGAGTGGCATCTCGTACTGACGCAAATCACGCTGTCATTAAACAAAAGAATGTCAGTGCGAGTCGTGATTAACAGAAACAGCTGATTTACAATGCCTTCTCGTTACTGATAGCCACTTGATGGGTTAGCTTTAAGATTTTCTACGGTAATATGGCTCGCAATATAATCTTACGGTAGTAATGTTTTGAGTGAAAGATTATGCAGTAGGTAACGAAATGTTTTCATTAATTAATTGATTTTTGTCATATTTTTATATCAATGACTTCTTTATTCACAGTGCATAAAATAATAAACTAACTTTGTAGCAGATCCATTAGTGTTTTGACTGTGTTATATTTTTGTTTTTTTAATCAGGGTGGATTTTTTGGACGGGGCAGTAAGGAGAAAAATTTCTTAACTAAGAAAATGGTCCGATGAAAAAATATCGCACACAGATTAGGGTACCTCCCCCATTTGCCCCGTCCAAAAAATCTACCCTGAATATGTATCCTCCGTGCATAAGTTTCTGCTCCGAGTAAAATCATAAGATACCCAGTTTAGATAAAGTTAGGTCGTGAAAGTAAAGTCTAAGCGCTAAATCTAGTTCAAGGACCTGTCATTTAACCTCTTCTAAGCTAGGTTCACACTCATTGTAACCTAATCCGTCGTTAACCGTCACGGATGTGCTCACCGTGACAGATCGGCGACCACACCCCCTCGCACCATTGTGTGCCATACCTCACGATCTGATCAAAGCATTAGCCTTTGTATCCACCGCTTAATGTCTATTGTCATTATGTCAAAATTCAATGTGAATGCAGCTTTTGTCGAAATCAAATTATCATTTAGCATTTTGTTCGTAGGTGTTCATTTGACGATTTATCATTTTATTTTTATGGTCCGTGTCGTTATGTTTTGTAATGTAGTGTACTGTGACATTTTGCTTTGTGTCTTTATGCTTTTTGAAAACATTGGTAAAGCATTAGATATTTTACTTGGCGTGAAAGGCATTTCAAAGAAAAAAGAATTCTTAGGTACGTATACGGTACCCAAATAAGTACCTACCTACAGGGAAGAATGATCAAAACCCAAAAAAGTGTGAGCTTGGAACAATATGGAGATAATTTGTTCGAAAAAAAAAAACAAACCTGATTCCACACAGTTCATAACATCAATGGCTAAAAAAACTCTACCACACCGATCGATCCCAAACGCAATCAAATCAAATAATATCAAAATTATATTCCAGCAGGTAGAACAAATCCCGCATAATACTATCATTGTTTGTCCAGCAATTTCTGGACCCGTGTCCCATACAATTGTATTTGTCAATGATAAATGGTCGCGAGCGGCGTTTTTCATCTCCTCCTTTCAAAGGCGCCGCTGGGAACACACAAAACTTAAACTTAAACCTTAAGTTTTAAATGATAAAGTCGAGTTAAGGGTGTTGGTGGATAATTACAAAGGACGAAATGATACGGTGCTAATCAAAGGCGGGAATAAATGTGGATGATGTGGTTAATATCGTTTGAAAGGAACCTTTCGGCGCAGTATTCACTGTAATGAGTTGATTCAGGATTTAATCGAATCAATCGTAAGCAAACAGAACTAGAGAGTCCAACACAGCGGGGGACTGTATTAGGTTCTGGGTGAAAAACTTGAGCTCCACCTAATCTATTTTGTTAGATGTTTCTCTATGTTATTTGGTGTGGTTTAATTGCCGATTTTCAATCACCTAAGACTGGGGATTTGAGATCCTAGTATTAAATTAATGCGTTTAGAGATTGCCTTAAAAGATTTTTCAAACAATTTTGTATTTTTTCTTCTTTATATGAATTCGATTTTCGTAAATTCTTTATTCAGGTAGGTACTTCTGACAATAAACAACAAACAAAACATATGTTAATGAGGGCTTTTCTATGCGACCTTAAAAAAAAGTGTGCCATAGACTAGGATAGATGACGCTGTATGAAACTCAAGTGTCAAAAATCTGTCAAAAAAAGAGAGAAATTGAGCTGTCACTGTCGTTCATATCTTCTCTTCTGACTCTGTCTCTTCTTCGTTGACACTTGATTTTTGTGCAGCGCCATCTAGTGTCAAAATAAAAAGAGTATTTGTTTTTTTTTTCTAAATATTGCATTGAAAAGCCCTCTTTTCTAAAAAAACAAAACCGAAATTTAGCTTTTTTAAAACTTGAGTAATAATTTAAAAACTGCTATTTATTTCTATTTATACGTTGACGACCTCCGTGGCGAGAGTCCGCCTGCGACGCAAGAGGTTGCGGGTTCGATTCCCGCCTCGGAACAAATTTGTGTTCTATCTGCAGAAATTTGTTCCGTTGGTCTGGGTGTTTACTATGTATAATAAAAAAATATCTATCGATGTATATAATGTTTAAAAATATCAGTTATCTAGTACCCATAACACATGCTTTGAGTAGCTTACTTTGGGGCTAGATGGTGCTGTGTGGATTGTCCAGAATTATTTATTTATTTCATTCATACCATTTAATATGATCCCATTCATTGGTCTGGGTGTTTTCTATGTATAATAAAAAAATATCTATCTATGTAGTGTATTGTATTATGTATATCAGTTATCTAGTACCCATAACACAAGCTCTGCTTAGCTTGGGGCTAGATAATGCTGTGTGAATTGTCCAGCATTATTTATTTATTTATTTATTTATTATTTTTTATTCATGTAGGTATGGCCCATTGAATCAAGCCCAACCTAAACACAAGTCAGCACCCATGACTTTAAGGTTGGGAGATGAAATGGTTGCCAAATGGGAAGTTGCCACTTTTATGTTTGTAAATGTCATGTCTCCTGGATGTCCTATTTAAAATAAAATATCTAGAGTTCTTATTTCTTTTGCAAAAGTGATACTTTTCAAAACGGTTTCATTCATGCCATTCATTTTCATTCTTACCAATAGGGTATTTTACTCTATTCGAGAAAAAATCTAAAGATCTATTATTGAGATGCTTAGGCAAAAAGCAGTCGGAAAATGTTAGTTTTAGTTGATAAACTAACAAAATTAATTTTAAAATTCAATTCAATGTTTTCAATACCTATGTTTAATATATTTTTAATCACCTTGAAAAAAACCTTTTTAGTCACGACGTTATAAAAAAATCATATTCATCTTGATGAATGAATAAAATTGTGTGTTGTTTTTTGAGGTTTATTAGCAGAATCTTAATGGCTGTAATACCCTATTCATTTAAAACCCATCGAATGAAACTAAGCCAAACCCTGCGCCACATGCAGCGCCCATCCTGTTGTCTATATGTCTATGTAAATGACATGTCCCCTCGATGTCGTCAGAGACAATAGAGTGTCCTACGGGGGCGTCTCGCCGTCTATTGGCTGCGCTAGGAGGCGGGGTCTACGCCTCCGTGCTCTGGCTAGATGAGTGAATGATTGAGTGAATGGAATAAACGTCTGAAGACTGAAAGATTACTTAGTTTCTGTAGCTGAGCTGAGCAATATCGAATACGAATGTTTTGACGTTTCGATTTTTGAATATCTGGTTTTAAACCCTCTTGTCTTGGAATCGAAGGGAATCTAATTTTAAGTCTCTTCAAAATAGCATTAGAGATCAGTTGAGCTAACTGTAGATTATTTGATACAGTCTGCAGTTAGCACAATTGTTTTAATTGTAAATACTTGTTTTAATTTATTTCCATTATTTGATTGTAATTTTCTTTGTGAATAAATACATTACAAAACATATATTCATAATAACATGTAGATTTAACCGTCGTCACCCTTTTTGGGTTCTCTAATAAAAAACGATTGGGCCTAAATCCTATTTCCAGGTCTAAGATTACATCTAGGTACTCTATCTATGCAAAAAATTTAGGCATATTTATTCACTAGTTTTGGCGTAAGTTAGTAACTAACACTTATATACATCCATGCAGGCACACTGTTGTCATTATACAGGGTGTCCCATAATGAGTGGATATTGTTTTTATAATACTGCAGGTACGTGTGCGCGGGAGCAAGGCCAATTTGATACAAAAACAAAATTCAAAAAAGTGGAAGAGTGTTATACTATTTTTTTTTGTAAATTTAGAGAATGTTGTAACTCTGTTCACATTTTTGGGCACCATGCCCATGATTTAGGCAATATCTTATTTTGTTTTTCATGAACCGTATCTATAAGGAAATAGTAGTGCTAAGAAAAACGCTTTCAAATGTTTTGATAACTACGTCCAGTACAGTTCGAATGGTAAGAAAAAGTCCCGTCCATTTAATTGCAACTAGACTACTGAGACAACACCACTATTTTGGTTCTATCCCAGGAATTTACGAATCATTTGAACCTAGTGTAATTAAAATCCTAACAGAACAAAGTAAGAAATCAAATAATATCGCAAAAATTTTCGACTTCGGCGGGACTTGAACCCGCATCCTTCCGTTTATACCGGAATGTGCTAACCAACTAACACGAGGTCGAAAATCTCTGCGACTTCCTGCGGACTCTAGCGCCGTTAGCTCCACCTACAGGGGAACCATTGAAGTTTATCCAATCCTGTTCAAAGACTAAAGTTACATTTAGTTCGTTTGACGAGAGGTGTCGCGTTGCTTTATTCTAAAGTTTTTTGTTATTATAGTGTGTAACCCCACAGTCAGGGTAATTTCTAAGAAATCAAATAATATCGCAAAAAAATTCTACTTCGACGATACTTGAACCCGCATCCTTCCGGCAGTACCGGAAAGTGCTAACTAACTACACCACGAGGTCAAGTGACGTGGGAGTCGAAAATCTCTGCGACTTCCTACGGACTCTAGTGCCGTTAGCTCCACTTACAGGGGAAACATTTGAAGTTTATCCAATCCAAGAATTTGATTTCTTAGAAATTACGCTGAGTGTGGGGTTACGCACTATAATAAATAACAAAAAACCTTAGAACAAAGTAAACCTACCAATAAGTAAGCATAGCGACTGTAACTTTTTCAGCAATGTTTTTTTTGTTGATTTGACCTTTTCTAAGTGTACATTTATTGTATTTATGGAAATAAAGAGTTTTTGATTTGATTTAGTTGAAGTACTAGTTAAAGGTGATTTCTATCCCATGGGAACTGATTTATGGGATAAAAAGCCTATGTTCCATTGATTCCAGGATTAGAATTTGTTGTGATTTAAGTGTTGGATGTTACTGCAAAGATCTTCTCTACAATTCCTCTTGTATATTGATTGCTGTGATGATGATATTAAAAGACAAAGCAACCGGCCGTTGCTAAGAAAAAAATAAGTACGAACACACCATCGTCGGTTCTTCAGCAAACAGCCCCAATAAAAGCGGAGACAAACTGGCTGCGAGAACCCGCACGCATCGGAACAAATCCGTGCCTAATTTGTAATTGTTTCAGCCTGAATGACTTTGGATTCTTTCACCTTTTTATATGGTTGTTTTTACCTTTCGCAGTTTTAAGAATAGGTATTTATACCTATATAACTTCATCGGCAAGTTGCAAGCCTTGATTGGTTTATATTTAGGACAAATTGCGTTCCCATCATCGGTATTCACACGTTCGTTTTTATTATGATCAAAACACTTTATAATATAATATCGGGCATAACACAAATTTTAATTGGCCAGCATAAATTGGTATCCATCAAAATTTGCGTTTGAACATTTTTGAATAATAAATATTTATACAGGTAGCAGCTGCACTAAAATCCCGCTCCGATACCCAAATAATAATTAGCCTGCCCTTAGCACCTCAGTCGGCCAGAAAAAAGAGCTCGCCGGCCCTCTCGCAAACCAACATAACCTATAATTTGGAAATTATTATCTAACACATTGTGCCTTTCTGGTTATCCCGACGGTCAATTTGCCGTTTTTATGGCTCCCACAGCGACGCAGCCTCTAATTATCTCGACCACGATCTCTGCCCGCGGCGCGAGCGAGATCCCAGCCACCTCGAGGCGAAACTACACCTTGTATTCCCACAACAAGATCCAAATTACAACGACAAACGACCTCTCAACGTTAGTTTAGATTAGAAACATGGGAAAATAAAATTAAATAGCCGTGTTTCAAAACAAGTCCGCGCGAATACTATTTGTTTTATCGCTGAACTCCTAATAGCACGTTTAATTTGTTAAATCTGACGCAAACCACGTTTTATAGCCTGCACCCAATTTTCAATGAATGATAAAAATGATTCGTCCGCACCTTCACATAATAAAATATGCATAAAACACAGATTACTGATAAGCAATTTGGTTAACAATATTTTTAATGAAACGAGAATTATAGTAGCAAGCATTAGATGGTTTCAGATCTCAGCTTGTTAGGGTGTATCGTAAACGGTCACAATTTCCTCTTTATAAGTTTTTATCTATGCATAATGCCATAAATTTAAATTATAATCGGTGAGTTTTAACGCCCAATTTTTAAATTAGAGAAACGTAACGAAGCGAGAACGTCGAATTTGAGAGCTACATACGTATTCTATTAGACAAGTACTAATAAAATTAATTTATTTCTCGATTAGTGGAGTAACGCGAGTTCAAAGGAGCCGAGCCTGCGTCATCAATCATAGTAATTGAGACGAGCTTGAGCGCCTTTGTCCGCTCTCTCGATAAACGGACTTCTCTGACAAATTACAGAAAGCGGAGGGATGGGGTGAAATAGTGGCATTTTGTGCGTTCTGCTACACGGCGAAAAAAATACATAAACCTTTTGTCGCATTTCGTGCGTCGAGTATGAGTAGCTTGAACAAGTAATACCATAGATATACATAAACAAAACAGAATTGGCAAAGGCATAAAATTTCAACATTTAAAATCACTAAAAGGATTCTGATTATTGACTGTCCTACGGAATACCGGCAATCGAAATACCGGAGCACAAACCGTACAAAAAATCTAAAATAAAAGTTATTTTCTTCTATTTATTAAAACATTCTAAAATTGTATTATGTTAGACAAAGAAGTAATGTTATGAACGTACTGCTTACACTGAAAAGTTTTGAAAATATTTTAATTTGTATGACAAAACTAACGTACAACCCTGAAGAAAATTTCGAGATTGCGAACTTTCGATTTGTGTTCGTCCGGTCTACAGTTTTTCGGTGTTGTGTGCTTTCGGTATTTCGATCTGCGGTTTCGTGTACTTTCGATATACCGCTATTCGGTATTTTGACTTCCGGTATTCCGTAGGACAGTCCTGATTATTTGCTATGACCCTATGTTTATTATTCTTAGCCTTATTTGTTAAAGTACGAATGCTCAAAACTCCGCCAAGTTTTCTAAAACTCAACTATTATTGAAGGTTAAACAAACTTACTTTGACGAATTTGAGAAGTTTGACCATAATTACACAAGTCGCTACATTCAAAGAGTTTTTCGGTTTTGAAAAGTACGTCCCAAGTGACGAATTTTTGACAAATTTTAGTATTTCAATATACGGAGATTAGCTTTATATTTTGTCTAAAAGCTACATATTTTATGTGTTGTGTTGTTTAATGCCCCATTCAATAGGAAACTATATTGATTTCCAATGTAGTAGGCAATTAACCTGCAGATAAATAACGATTGTGACCAATTTAATTATATGTGACTTCTGCTATCCAATCTTATATATTCACCCATCATACCTACTTCTATATAGTTCTATGAATATATCAACTGTTCATTTTATAGGATCCTTATCTATACACTAGCCAAGCTCGATGTAGAATGTTTGTAAACAAACCATGACACAAATAACTAAAACTCGCTTGCTTGGCGTCGAGTTTCAGATATAGTTGTAAGCAATATTTATTGATGGATCTCCAATTGATAAGTACCTTATATAAATTGCGTATCTAAAAACGCAGCAACAGAGTGCATTTTTGGTTAAGTATGGGCGGTAGGTACCTACCGCCACAAACATTGTACATCGAGTTTGGCTAGTGTATAGGTCCTTTTAAAAGCTCAGTCCGTACATTGATAGCCTATATATATGTATATAAGGGTATGTCTAAAATTGATCGTTATGGAAAAATCTGCTCTAAAATTGCAAAATGAATCTTCGTTTAACAACCATAAAAACTTAAGGGGCTCTGCGGTAAATATCCCATCCCATTCTGTCTTCACCGTTTTAAAGATTTCTCTAAAACTTATCTAATATAAGTACTGAAACATATATCAAATCCAATATGTACACGTTAAAATTTTGCTTTTACGTTTTACAATATCTTGTATAGTTTTATAATAAATTACTGTAGAAAATACAAAAAATGCGCGGGGTTTTAACCCTCACAGTAAACAGGACACACCAAACAAAAAAAAAAAACACTAGAACTACTACTTCAGTATTATAACTTTCCTTTAATTAAGCAATAAATATTTTCGTAATTATTATTTTATTCAATACAATAATAATAAAACCCCAAAAAACTCATTTTTGTAAGGCGTCTTGCAGAAAAATTGGACCAAATTTAATATTTTCCAAAAGAATTTCAACCTAAATAATAATATTGGTTATATTTCGTGATTCGTATCATTCCTTTGAAAAGATTTTAAATATTACTCTGAAACTAAGTATATTTAAAACGGTGAGAACCATGGGGCAAAATCAAAAGCTCTTTATTTCCATATATTCAATACATGTACACTTAGAAAAGGTCAAATTATAAAACTAAACACTGACACGGAAAAAAAGTGATTTTTTGATTTCTGTCGCTTCGGTATGTCCATAGGTACCTTTAGCCTGTTAGTTGTTATTTTTCAACTTCGGCAATATACCATGGTGCGGCCTAAAATCAATTTCTGTTAGTGTAATTTCTAAAAGTTTCTCAACGGCTTTAGCGTGACACAAACCATTTCGCTTACCAATTACTGGCGATTGGTTAGAGACAATATTGAACCGTTTACTGTATCATTGATATATCGGTGTAAAGTGTGATCGGATAACGGCGCTCGATGCTATCTGCGTGCGCACGCGCTGCAATTTGTCGCATTTGCCGCTCGTGGTTATTTCGATACACTGCCTTTTTGAAAAGAGATAATATTTAATACAGAGACGAGGCAATGTTATTATAACAAAAAGCGATCACTTGTTTCACTTTTTAAAAGCAAACAGATTTTTTTTAACAAAAGAAATCATTATCAGTTGCTAATATCCACAACTCTACAAAAACACACTTTGCCCGTGTGTGCTCGTTATTTTCCGACTAGAGTCGGAAAAATCCGCGTTTGCGCATTTTCAAACGCAGATTTAAATCTTTTGTGCTATCTGTAGATTGTTTGCAACAATCTGCAGTTAGCTCAATTGTTTCAATTGTAAATACTAGTAGTATTTATTTATATTATTTGAATGTAATTTTCTTTGTGAATAAAGATTCTAATCTTTTGTTAATCAACAGTTTAGGTTACCAACAACGCCTAATTCGCCATTTTTTTCAACCAAGCGGTAATCAAGTCATCCATCTACTAGATAGTCAGTGGTCGAGAAACTTGCTGTACGTAGGTTATATTCAGAATCTTTTAAAATGGAACTAGTGGTTCAAAAAACATCACTTGTTCCATCATGGAACTGTTAATGGTACTAGTGGCAACGAACCACGTCAAGTAGACACAGTGAAACATCTAAACCCCTATAAAATAATCGTGTATGAACCCGTTCGTTCACACTTGATGTGGGTAATGTTTATAGAGATTTTATGGTAGCGAAGTCGCTGCCCTAACACGCGCTATCACAGATGGTCGTGTCGTGACCTATCTTTGGCCTGCACTAAAAATCAGCGCAGGGTCAAACCAAGCCAAAACCAGTACTTTATAAGTATAAAAGTATTTTATTATTAAAATCCTTATATCCTAAAGTAACATTAATTTCTCAAACATAAAATAGATAGGTTAGTTCCTATAAATATGTTAAAAACATATGACACACCAGGTCTACCCAGCACAATGCTGAGTGTAGGCCATATTTGTTCTCAACCGCACGAAAATTGAGCAGCTAAGTTGATATATTTAGTGTTTAGTTTGTTATTGTTTTGTGTAGTAAATTTAAAGCAAATAAAATTATTTTCTTTCTATGCAGCCAGCGTCTTGGGGACGCTTCCGACTGGTATTGATAGGGATCAGTTGAGCTACCTGTAGATTGTTTGCAACAGTCTGCAGTTAGCTCAATTGTTTCAATTGTAAATACTAATTATATTATAATTTTCTTTGTGAATAAAGGCTTCTGCCCTTAAAAACTTTTCTTTCTTTCCTTACCTGCCAAGTCTTCTCTACTCCACTTTGCAAAAGGTAGACTCTACAATAATTAATACGTTTTGTGGTTGATATATCTAGTATTGTGTCTCTGATTCTTCAACGAAATACGTATTCAAAGTGCGGTGTGGTGTGAGCACGCTATTAACAAAGCGTCTTTTAATAAATATTTTAAAACGGTTTAACTAATGACTCGTGTCAAATCTATTCGTGTTCAATAATTCTTGTTTTAATTAATTGATGGAAATAAAACATTTTCTTGCAACATTTATATATCTTTGATAGATTTCTATAACTACAGATTAGAAAGTTATCAACATTTAATATGCAATGATACAATGCCGGTTACCAATATCCAAGCCGTTATGTATTTGCTTAAACAATGGCCTTGTACGAAGTTTTAGAGGCGATAGAAAATATTATTTTATATTTCATTGAAGGTTGTTTAATGGTATAAGATAAGACTCATGGGGCTTAGATCCAACTATTCTTAATTCTATAATGCACTAAATAAAACCAATTTATAAAACTAGAGAAAAAATCTTCTAAAAGCAATAAAAGTAAAAGTTTTAGTGAAAAGGTGACCTTAACCCTAAAAAGAGTTCTCTTCCAGCAAACCTTATTGGGAGAGAGAGACAACGTTATGTGGGTACCTGTGCATAATTTATTTGAGAAAAAAATTGCCGTCTTAATTACATGTTTAATAGACCTACTACATATTATTACACTAAGTATACTATCTATCCTATAAAAATTCTGTCTGCTCTCCTCTATCATAGCCATAAAACTGCAGCGTTCAAAGGTAGTTTCCGATATTTGGCGATGAAGTGTTGGAACAATATACCTCCACCCTTACGTATTCTTAACAAATCTTAAATTCACATTCAAATCACGCCTAAAGTCTTAAATATTACACAAACAAACTGTAGGAATCCCACTTCGTTTGCCAATTATAGCAAGCTCTGGCTTTGTTACTTCTACCTGTACCTACAGTTCCTGTCTTTTGCTGTTGCGCCTAGCACCAATCTGTAGGTAGGTATACAAAGGACACGTTTAGTTTATTATTTTATCAAACACTGCAACGGTATCTTCATTTAAATTATTTGGACATTGGTATCTCGTTTTTCTGGTCACCTCAGACTCGTCGAGCAAAACTATGCACTGAGCCTTTTTGCTGGGCTGCAGCACACACTGTACCTACACATTTGTATTTTGTTTAATTTGTGTTACTTATTTTCATATATAACTTATTTTATTCTTTTTTTCCTTGTCAGCTCATTATATTTTCTGTCAAATGATTATAATAAAAAATAAATAAATAAAATAAAAAGTTTGTTTATTCAGACATAATTTTGTCCATAAATTACACACACATGTCATATAAAACATTACAAAAAATAAAAATAAAAAATCAGAGATAAAATACAGATAGAAACATTGAATAGAAACATTGAACATGAATTGTAAGAGTTGCGCAGCCATTCAACAGAATCCCAACTTAAGAAGAGGTCTAAAGAGTTAGGATCCTGTTGAAAGACTGCATGATGGGCGAAGCAAACTTACTTCCTACAACCTTCAGGATGGTGTTGGTACTGCTCCACGTTCTGCGCAGCAGTGAGGCGGTTTTCTTACGGATGATGGCGTGAAAGCCATCAACCTGGGCCTCAGCAAACATGAGGGATGCGCTGCAGAAGCGAGGCAGCCCCAACAACATCCTGAAGGCGTTATTATACTGTACACGCAGAGCGCTGAGCGATCTTTTAGTAAAGCTAGCCCATAGGCTGCCCGTATAGAATGATTGGCAGTAGGCTTTGAACTGCTTGATTTTCACTTGCCTACTGCAACGAGCAAACCTTCGCGCCAGCATATTACTTCGGACCGCCAACGCTCTACGTTCTCGTTCTATATCTACATGGTCGTCAAGGTCGTCCATAAGGAAATGTCCCAGATACTTGATACAGACTCTGTTTAGCTCAAGACCGTTGAGTCTCAAGCTTGGAACTGACGCTGGAACCTTACCTGCGGCCTTGAATACCAGGTATTCACTCTTTATAATCATACCTATGTACTGTGTGTTGCAGAAGCAAATAAATGATTTATCTATCTATCTAGACAATTTGGCCACACATATAGCAGTGCTTTGGTTTGCATCTTGAGGAAGTGGGCATGTACAGTGGCGGTCAGAAGTGGTGACCTAGATTCTAAAGACATTGTTTTGCAGACATTCGTGAAGCCTTACTACGACCTTTTTAAAATGAATTATTATTTGAGTCCTAAGTTCAAATCTACAAAGTCATTTATACTTAATAATTACCCTAATTTTGGTGCTTTAAATATATTATATAGTTCATTAGGAAATTTAACAGCACAAAAAATTACATATTATTTATACACCAATAAAAATTACATATTAAAACCATTTGTCTTAACTCATAAGTGTTCTGTAATATAATATTTCGCTTATCCATACGCAATTTGACGAAAATTTACTATTTTATATAGTAGTAACCTTCAAGCGAGTGTGATCTTAAAGATATGTATGTCTCCAATTATGACCGCAACTGTACAACAGTTTATTGTTTCCTTTGCTTCTGTTCAACGCATCACAGAACAAGATTTTAATGCTTTTTTTACGTTTACCCGTTATCTCTCCACTGCAGTGAAGTTGGTCGGGCAAGGTCTAAAATGTCAAACTATTAAAAGACAACGTTATCTATATGTTGACTGATCTGGCGCAGCGCATCAGCGGGTCAAATGAGCCAGTAGCATCTTATCGACGCTTATGATTGGTATTAATTGGGCAGTTGGGTTACCTCTAACTTTTTTACAATGTACTGCAATTAGCATACCTAACTGTATTTTTTTTGTATTTTGTTTAAAAATACATTTATTCACGAAGAAAATTACAATCAAATAATAAAAATAAATTGCTGAGTGGCGCCGGCTTACAATTGACACCAGCCCAATTCTTCCCGCGGGTGTCGTAAGAGACGACTAAGGGATATCAACCGAGAGCGGGCAGCAGCGCCCCCTGCAGAACTATTCATCCACCGAACTGCGATCCCCAACCCACATGCCCAGCGTGGGGAATATGGGCACTACCCCCCATGGAAGAAAAACCAATAAGGCGCTTATCAGGGAGAGGATTGTGTCCAGCAGTGGACAAATACGCTGTTGAGGTGAAGATATCACGATGGAACGGTGAGTCGGAAGAAGAAGAACCCAGCAGTGGGTCAAATAAAAACGAAACGCGCTTAGGGTTTATATTTTGATGATTAGGGTCAATAAGTATTACAGAAATCTTCGATCGTTCTAAATTAATAGCTAATAATAAAACAGCTCAAAGCACCGACAACGACACTACATTAACCGACTAATGGGTTATGATTATGATATTTACTGCTACATGCAGAGGTTAAGCCGTGGTCTCGGTGTTTAGTGATATTCTGGGATTATTGGCTAAGAGGCGAGCGAAATATTCGAGTTGTGTATAAAAGTTGGAGCTATTAGAGAAAGCCTATTTGAGCTTTAAGCTAAAAACAAAACGGAGTTTGATAGTACGTTCCGTTAAGGAACCTACGTTAAGGCCAGGTAGTCCTGCAGCAGTAGGCGTAAGGGAAAACGCGCGGCTGCCAAGCCGCCGCGCTCGTGTTTTTTGTAGTTATTTAAACATAGTGATTAAGAAAATCATTTTATTAAGTCAAACGCTGCGAATTTGTTTAGAAATATTAAGTGTCCTTAGTTGAGTACAAAAAAAAGTGTGATATCAGTAGTTCGCTAGTCATATTGAAAAAATTCGTATTGAAAAAACGTTAGAAAAAGGGGTAGCTTTGGGATTTTTTTCTATCAAGTGAATTTCATTAGATCTTGTAATTGAATGCGATTTTGACTAGACTAGATCGAGATAGAGTAATATATATCTTTTTTTCAGAATTTTAAACACTATTTTCTAAGTGTCAAATGATTTTTAAAATCACAAAAATGCGGCCTCTACTGGCCTACCAAACCCGCTATCCCATAACTCCTCGGTAACCACCTACCCTAGGGGAGTATATTTAAAATACGCGCCAAATGTTCCTTTCCGTATATATGTTAGATTTTTTTATTTTAGTTTAATTCAAGTTTACGTCAAGTAATTTATAAGCAATAAATGAATTTCCATTTTTTCTAAATCCAAGCCGAGAGAAAAGAAGGAAGGGATATTACCTATATCTTTATGTGTCAACTTGGGAAATCTTATGTGATTTTAATAGTAAAATATACACCTGGGTTGGCTTGGGTAAAACATGTGCTTACTAGTTTCAGCCCGCGGCTTCGCACGCGTTGTTTTTATGGAAACGTTTAAAGGTGATTTCTATCCCATGGGAACTGATTTATGGGATAAAAGTAGCCTATGTTTGATTCCAGGATTAGAATTACCTGTATGCAAAATTTCAGTCCGATCGGTCCAGTAGTTTTGGCGTGAAGAGGTAACAAACATCCATCTATCCATCCCTCCATTCAAACTATCGCATTTATAATAGCAGTATGATAGTGTGATGCAGGGAAACAAAACACTATCACAAATAAAAAAAACATTTTAAATACATACTTCCTCACACGAATAACCAAATAGGATATGACAAAGCAGTTGTAATATGTACAGTGTAAAGACCGCACCTTATTCAAATGAGGCGGCTCACGGCAAAGCCTTGCCTAAATATTAGTTTAAATCGAAGATTGTATCATAGCGCTCACGCACAACTGACCAGCGAAAAGGCTGTGTTGTCAGTATAGGCGGTCGCGACTCGCTTCCGCTACCCGGAAACACAGCCATAAAGCGTATTACGTAGTAAGTAAGTAGTAAAGTATTTTATTATTACAATGCAAATATCCTAAATGTAGGGGTTCCAAAGACCGATAGTGTACACGATAAGGGATACATCGGCTCGACACAGCCGAGGCATTCATCAGCTCATGATGATCAGCTCGACCTTCTCCGCAGTCGGCATCCGTTCGCCTGTCAACCGGGATTCCCGCCTTCTCGGCTATGTCCGTCTGACAAGTGCCAGTGACAGCTGATTTGCAACACCTCGACCTACGAGATGATGTATGTAGACCATGGTTTTACCTGGACATACACTACATCAAAGTAACATTTCGAAATACAATATGTATAGGTTAATTCCTATAAATGGGTTACAATTTAGTTAATTAATTATACTCGTAGTAAGGAATTTACAAGTCGCACACTAAAAACAGAATCAACTGTTTTGCTTCGTAAAATTGCGAATTTTCTTGTTAATTTTATTTTGACAGGTCTTTCTTAAAAGACGTATAAAGCTATTTCGGTCCATTCTATCAGAGCATCACACGAGAAAAGACAGACAGAAGTTTGTTATACCTACTTAGTATATGTTTAAGAACTCCTCAGCTGCATTCTAAAGTATCTTCACTTCACACATCTAATAGTGTGATACACCAAATCCAAATGAATGAGTCTAATAAAGCTCGGAACCCACTGTTATATCTTATATCTCTCGGAGAGCAACCGCTCTCGACTTTAAACTGAATAAATTATGTAAATAAGGGCTTTTGCTTTCTCGTAAATGATTTGGCGTTTTCCTTCTAATGTGTTCGGACACTTCACATTAGTACCAATTATTTAATTGCTACAAACACGTTTACACGCAACTTTGGTACTTGATAATGATTGGGTTGGACTATTTGCCCACAACATATTTCTACGTTGTAATTGGCTATTTATGCGCCGAAAGTACTCCTCTATGAATAATAGTAGAAATGACCCACGACAGTGACACCAATTAACAACAAGAACTTCTTACAAGAGAATAAAATTAAAATTTTTAAAAACCTCCCGACAGATTTTCTTGAAACATGACTTAGAACACTGGGGATGAAATTATCTATGACACAAAAGAAACTAAACGAAACGGTTCATCCGTTTGGGAGCTACGATACCACAGACAGATACACATATACACAGACAGACACGTTAAACTTATAAAGTTTAAGACAAAAGAGTCCAATATTTTTATTTTTTTATGTGCTTATTAACCCAATATGGATTCATGGTTATCCGAATTAAAGAGATTTTTGAAGTGAAAACTTCTTTAGCGGCGTTGAGCACTTTTTCTGTAATGGGTATAAAATCTTAAACTCGCGTCAGGACACGTGACCTGATCGAAAAAGCGTAAGACGGATGGAGCAACGACGACCTTATGCCGAAGGAATAAAGCTCAAAATTGTGCAGGATCTTCATTATAGCTAGGAAATTTCTTGAAGTTTTGTTTTGAGATAGAGTTCAAAATCGAACATTATTTTTAGGTAAACAGAATAGATAAATAGTACTAGTTTCCGACAACAACAATAGGCCCTAGCTTACGTAATAGTTGCTAGCGTCCGGCTCGCTTATACCTACCTACTTATGTATCTATAGATAATTAATGAGTCTATCGTACTGCTTAACGGGTGTAAACAGATCCTTCACGAAGCCGTCAACCAAGCATTCTGTACATGAAACTAAGTAACACTGCGCAAAAATAATTGCTGGGAAACGGAATTTATTTTTGGACTTTAAAAATAATCAGATTTTTGTAGCGGGTAATGGTTTGCGCGCAACCGGCTGTAAATAATTGTAATATTATTTAATATTGTAAAATAATTGTAATAGTTTTAAAGTGTTAAATTTTTAATGTAATATAAATTGTCATGTTTGTGTACGATAGCGCAATAAATGAATATTGTATTCTACCACATAAATGATAGTACTTTTATACTGATAAAGCAATTGGTGCAAAATTATTCCCTAACCATTCCAAAATATCAAACATGCTCAACGTTAATAATCAAGTTTTCACTTCTGCCGGCACTCCCGGAGTGCAACCCGTCTTTTTTTTTTATTTATTTCTTTAATATTATCTTTTAACATCTTTATTCACAAACAATTGTAATTTACCATCAACATACAACTAGTATTCACAATTGAAACAATTGAGCTAACTGCAGACTGTTGCAAACAACCAGTCGTGGCGTCCCCAAGACGCAGGCTGCATTGCTCCGCTGTATGGCAATGCTGATGCGCTGCGCTAAATACTCACCAGCTCTCGGGTCACGTGTCGCTTCGACCCGACCCTCAGAGATTTTTTTTAAAAACCCGGAGCGCCTCAGTACCCTACGGACCTAGGGTCTCGACTCCAAGGGAAGCAAATGTGTAGGTTCTTTTTAGGGTCCATCAGTGCTGGCAACATGATTGCTAAGTATGGCGACTAAAGCTCGCTTTATTTTGATGACAAAGTGATTGGCCATAGTGCCCAAAGAAACCTTAATGGTTCGCATTCCACCCAAGAAAAAGAAAACTAGGCCCTCGGGCCGAGGTGTAAACAGGGCGGGCGGTACTTTACACTCATTCCCAAACTAGTGACAAATGGAGGCGGCATCTTTCATCTCCCACACCACAACCAAATATCAACTCAAGTAATACAGCATACAGTGTTAAATTGAACAGCAAATAATGGTGATTAACGAAATGATAACGCAGTACCGAAATTCGGAAATAATCGCAAATAGCTTTGGAAGTCTGGGCGGGCTCTACCTGTATAGGCATGAAGTATTGCAAATAAATTGAACGTATCAGGGACAAAGGGTGTCCAAAATACTAAAATATTTAATTAAAAATAGTCATTAAGTAGTAGAAAGAAAGAAAGAATATCCATTTATTTGACCCAAATACATACAAATATTAAAAGCAATAAAAAAAAATATTAAAAGGGGCCAAAAGGGTCCCTGTCTCAGCATTATGCCGCTTCAAGCCACAGCGAGTAGCGGCCCTGATTTTCAGACAGGGCCTAGTGTGGTGGCACAAAGATTATATTATGTAGTCATATATTATGTACACACTACATAATATAATAACACAATATAATAACGGTAATGCAATAACTCTTCCATTATTATAAACTAGTTTATACCCGCGGCTTCGCACGCATTGTTTCTATGGAAACATTTAAAGGTTATTTCTGTCCCATGGGAACTGATTTATGGGATAAAAAGTAGGGTATGTTTTATTCGAGGCCTAGAAGTTTTATGCAAAATTTCAGCCCGAACCGTTCAGTAGTTTTGGCGTGAAGAGGTAACAAACATCCATCCATACATCTAAACATCCAAACGATCGCATTTATAACATTAACATGATGATAAATAGATATAATCAATACATTATAATACCTGCCAAAATACACACAATACATATAATAAAGCGTGAACTTTTTTCCCGTTGGCTATATTCTCTGGTCGGACGATATTGGTGGAAAATAAAAGACTATGTATGCCTTGAAATTTGAAATTAATAACGATTTTTTCTTGCGGCTTACATAATAAGCTCATGATGGTAAGTCAAATTTCAAACTAAATCATTTTCAAAAAAGAAATAAAGATAGAATTATAAATTCTTTCATTTTATCGCTTTAGAAACATCGGTTGCACTTTATTTAATTGAATAAATTATTCTAGTATGATTCCAGCGTCTTGGGGACGCTTCCGACTGGTATTGATATGGATCAGTTGAGCTACCTGTAGATTGTTTGCTACATTCAGCTCAATTATTTCAACTGGAGATACTAGTTACAATTTATTTCTATTAAATGATTGTAATTTTCTTTGTCAATAAAGTATCAATTCTAGATAACAGACTTCACTTTAATTTGTTGTCCACTTGAATTTTAAAACATAAAGCTAGTTTATTTTATTTTATTTATTTAAAAAATAATAATACTTAACCAACACTTCCACCATTAAATGAAACAATTACAAAAAACAGACAGTTCAGACCTCATTACGCAACTAAAAACAATTATCTCAAATAAAAAAGCATTAATCTAAGAAAACACAAGGGCATAAGTAGCTAAGAGCAAAGACATTATTAAAACCAAAGCAACTAGTTCCAACCCTGCTTGGCTGTCATAAAGTATATAGGTACCTACTTACTACCTACAGTTAAAGTAAATTATTTAACTTAACTATGGCAAAGGAAAGTGATCATGATAAATTCATAGTTTCCACTTATTACACAAGGAGCCGTCATAAGGTGCAGTTAACACGCTCATGCATCATGTATGCGGGTATTTGCGAAATCGCATCGAATTAATATACTCAGCGGCACAAACTGGCGCATTCTTTTGTCGATAGTTTTGAGCGGCAAACATTTACCCAGAAGCGAGAGCGCTCTGTAGCTGTCAAAACAAAAAATGTGTAGTTACGAATGCATTTCCAACAACGATTTTGTAATTCGGACCCCGCAAAACTTTTCCTTCCTTTGCTTTTTTACCCGTGGTACAATTCAGCTGGTCCAGTTGTTACCAGCGATTTTTTTTAATACCATCGGGTGGTTGAGCAGGCCACCACGCTTAGCCACTGTAAAACTGTTAGAAATTTTCTTTCGATAGTACAGTTGATAATCCCTGTCTCTACTCTACACAATTAATAAGTAGGTATGTACTACAACTTAAATAAGGAAGATAGTGCTAGATAAAATACAAGCTGTTTGGGTCAAATTTCATGAAAATGATGATAAAGGGAAAGACAATGCAGGGTCAAGAATAACATTTTCACACATCATCATCAACCAGAGCTTTTGATAGACTGATAGAGGAACCAAATGACTGCTACACACCTGGAATACAATTTTATAACCCACACACTTCGATCAGGTATTAAGGCTTACTATAAAATATCAGATTATCTAGAAGATAAAAAAGCTTGGGACGGGTTTTGCTCCAACTCGAAAAATAACAACTAACAGGCTAAAGGTTTCTTCGTCGCTTCTTTACTTTATTCTACATACCGAAGCGACAGAAATCAAAAATATCACTTTATTTCCGTGTCAGTGTTAAGTTTTATAATTTGATCTTTTCTAAGTGTACATTTATAGTAGGTATAAATGCCTACTATAAATGTAGGTAACTTTTATTTCCATAACAAATGGAAATAAAAATTTGATTTGATTTAATTTGATCCACTGCCTAGCGCCTCCTCGGCGGATACCTAAATCACCACACAGAAACATCAGTGAGCCTACACGGAAAAGGAAAATTGAAGTTTCATTTTCGTTGCGTGCAAAACCAACTATATGAGTTGATACACCATAACCAACTAAATGTTGTCGCTTGCATAAGATTCGCGTTTGCTCGAAAACTAATCCGAAACATCGATTCGTATCCGAAACTTCGCAAGTATCTACGGGCGAGCGCCCGCGTACAAGCCACGCACTGATCCGACGAGTGTACGTGCGCAATCCACCAGCTATTGTCTAAGGGCGATTATAAGAATAGCGTCGCATTATATTGATGGCACGCCGTGCACGGTAATAGGGCTTAATACGAGATAATTACAGGGAAGCCGTACAGTAGTCGATGAAGATATAATTCTCGGTTGAATTAATGAAGACGCCGAAGTCACTCTGTCGCGGTTGTCTGATGTACGAAGGTGAAAAGGGGCTTAAGTATTATGACATATATTCCAGCCAAATTTGATGAAGAATGTTTATACACAAACTGCCTATGCTTAATCTAAAATTCACTCTGTTGTCGCGCAGATATTTTGATCTGCAGATATTTGTTCAGGGTGTTCTGGATGTTTTCTATGTATATTAAAAAAATATCTATCTATGTAGTGTAGGTATTGTATTAAGTATATCAGTTATCTAGTGCCCATAACACAAGCTCTGCTTAGCTTGGGGCTAGATAATGCTGTGTGAATTGTCCAGCATTATTTATTACTATTATTTGTGATCCGTCCATCAATAAATATTGCTTACAATTATATCTCACACTTGACGCTAAGCTAGTGAGTTTAAGTTTTTTTGTTTCGTGGTTGTTTTACAAACATTCTACACCAGGTTTGGCTAGTGTATAGGTCTCCTTTCAACGCTCGGAAATTCAAGATTGCGTAAAACATGGTATACAGGTGGTGTAAATACAAATAGTGTCTGGCATGCAATAATACAATTAAAATTTGAGATTAAAAAATTCAAATACAATTATCAAACTAATAATCACACTAACCAAACTGTTGAAAGACCCTATAGTAATATAAATAATATTATAAATGCGAAAGTTTGGATGGATGGATGGATGGATGTTACCTCTTCACGCCAAAACTACTGAACGGATCTGGCTGAAATTTTGCATACAGGTAATTACTTTTTATCCCACAAATCAGTTCCCGTGGGATAGAAATTACCCTTAAACGATTCCATAGAAACAACGCGTGCGAAGCCGCGGGCATAAACTAATAATTCAATAATAAAAAAATCATTCAAATCATAAATATTCCTATCATTCAGCCATTTAAACAATTTGATTTTAAATAAGTAGTTTGTTATTCAGTTCAAGCGCAAAATTTTGTTTATAAAATTGTTTAACGTTTTAAAAAATTATCTGAGCGTCTGGTCAAAGTGACCCGAGAGCTGGTCAGTATCTGGCGCAGCGCATCAGGGTTGCTATACAGCGGAGCAATGCAGCCAGCGTCTTGGGGACGCTTCCGACTGGTATTGATATGGATCAGTTGAGCTACCTGTAGATTGTTTGCAACAGTCTGCAGTTAGCTCAATTGTAAATACTAATTATAATATAATTTTCTTTGTGAATAAAGGCTACTGCCCGTTAAACAAGATCCGTCAAGTGCGAGTGTAACTCGCGCGCCGAGGGTTTTGAACGTTTGTCAACAAATATGTACCAAAAGTACCGGTTAGAGACTTCGCAATTTAACGAATACCTAAGAATAGTAGGTTACATTTCAGATGGATCTCTCTGCATGCTTCGGTTAAATGGGTGGTTCGGTTAAGGTGGGTATTGGTAAATTTTTCGACTTTTTTCGAAATATTTCAAAAAGTATGAAAGTTACAGAAATTTGAAAAACTGGTTTGAAATGTCCAAACCGATACCTTTCATTTAATACCCCACTCGGTGGGGTAGCCCCCCTTTTGAAAATTATTCCTTTTTGACAATTTTTCAAAAAGTGTTCTTTTTACAGACTTCTCTATATTTTTCCTGTAAAATATAGATCCATATCTACAAACGCTCCATACATTTTAAACGGATCGCTCTGCAAACTTCGGAGATAGGGGGGGGGGGGAATGGGTATTTTTTCGACTTTTTTCAAAATATTTCAAAAAGTATGAAACCTACCGAAATTTAAAAAACTATTTTGAAACGTATAAACAGATACCTTTCATGTGATACCCCACTCGGTGAGGTAGCCCCCCCTTTTGAAAATTATTCCCCCCCATTTTGACCATTTTTCAAAAAGTGTTCTTTTTTCAAACTTCTCTATATTTTTCCTGTAAAATATAGATCCATGTCTATAAACGCTCCATACATTTTACATGGATCGCTCTGCAATCTTCGGAGATAGGGGGGGGGGAATGGGTATTTTTTCGACTTTTTTCGAAATATTTTAAAAAGTATGAAACCTACAAAAATTTCAAAATATATTTTGAAATGTACAAAATGATACCTTTCATTTGATACCCCATATGACTCTGTAGGTATCTTTTAAAATTTCGGCATCACAATTTGTATGGAAAATATTCATTTTCATTTTTCATTTATTTTCATTTATTTTTCTCAAAATCTGTACAGGCGCACGAAATGTATTATTGTTTTAAATTTCAAGTTGATAGCTGCAGTAGTTTTTGAGTTATTAAGGAGGGAAAAAAGGACAAACAAAGCGAGACCATAAGGGTTTTGAAACCGATCTTCGATCATCAAAACCCTAAAAAAAAGTTCAAGTGTTGATATGAGAACGTTTACGTAGCTATTATATCAACTATTTAATCAAACTCTTTCAGGAATGTCTCATACGATTAGACGACGTTTAATGATATATTGTTGACTAGCTTCTGTTTGCGGCTTTGCACGCACTTTTCCTAGATAAAAAGTAGCATTATATGTCCTTCTCCTCGAATATTATCTATCTCCTCGTCAAATTTCATTTTGATTAGTTTAACCGTTTTGCCGTGAAATGCTAACAGACAGACGGAGAGACCGAATAACTTTCAAATTTATAATACTGGTATATAGTATATAATACTGGTATACAAGGTTGCCTGGGAAAAATCGCTCTCAGCGATAAGGCCGCCTTTTGTACTATGTTTTTTTTTTTGTAATTTATTTAGATAAAAGATTTTTATGAATGTTATTTTTGTTTAGTACAATAAAGTGTTCATTCATTCATTCATTCATTCATTATAGTGGATATTGGATAAATCGGCTTTAGCTATCGTCACTTATCACAAATTACGGTACGTATTACTGAGTTGCAGGTCAGTTTAAAGCCAGCTTGCCACAAAAAAAAACTACAAACTTTAGAATGTACGAATAAATGTTTTTAATTTTCATTGAAAGACTGTAACTTAAGTATTTCGATTAATGTACCTATCTAATAATACCTCTTATTGAACCAGGTGAGAACTCTGTGTCTACTCGTAGTTAAACCTAACATAGGCTTTAAGGCACTTCTAACCGAAATGTAATGTTGTTTTTATAATTTTATTCTATTTTAAATGCATTTTAGATTAAGTTTCGTTAATATTTTATTTTAGGTATATTATTATTTTAGTATCAAGTTAAACTTTGGTTCTATTTGTTGGAAATAAATATGTTTTTCTTTACTTATTTTTTACTTAGCCTATTAAAAGCCGCATACGCTTTAAAATGGAGACTTGCTAGCTAATCATCTATAGAGTTACAAAGTACTTATTATTCCCATTGGTTTTCACAGTAATTTCCATTGTCATTTTCTGGTACTTAAAATATATAATAAAATATTATCTGCTAAATGAAATATTCATAGACCGAGTCATTACTTGGTAAAATTAGTCAATCCGCATGTAAGTGACTACAATCAGTAGACATATGATGGGCTAATGTAATTTATGACAAGTTGAATGAGTACTTAAAGTACTTAATTAGGCTAATTCGAAATCGATTTCAGGAAAAGTAGGCACTTACATCGCTGCATCGTAGAAAACATAAGTACTTACCTATGTTTTTAAAGCGTAGTCTATGGGCACCTAATTTTAAAGTAAGACCGAAGTCCTTTCTAAATTTTAGTGTGATTATTTTTAAAACTAAATAAAAAAAAATATCTGAGCGTCTGAATCGAAGTCGTTGAGCGATGCGAGTTAGCTCAATTGTTTCATTACAATTGAAACAATTGAGCTAACTCGCTTCGCTCATACTAGTTCTTATTTGATTCTATTATTTATTGTAATTTTCTTTGTCAATAAAGGCTTCTGCCTTTAAAAAAAACGTTAAGTGCGAGTCGGACTCGCGCACTAAGGGTGCCGTTTAATTGTAAGACCTTTTTTCTTGCCAAATATCATGATTCTAGGTCAACATGAAGTAGGTACCCTGTACATACATATATATTGGTCGAGGGAGAGAATCAAAAATTAATTTTTTTTTTGTTAATAAACTACTAATTTATGGTTTTCAGATTTTTTCGTTATTTGTGCTATATAACCTTGCTTCTTACCAAATTTTATGATTCTGGGTACACTAGTAGTACACTACAGGTTTTGGTCTATAGCAAGAATCAAAAGTTTTTTTTTGCGAATAAATTACAAATTACGGTTTTAGGATTTTTTCCTCTACTTGTGCTATAAGACCTTGCTGCTCACTAAATTTCATGATTCTCGATTCTAGTCTACGGGAAGTACCCTATAGGTTTTGTGTGCATGTGATTCTCTTGGAAATTTCAATATATTCGGACATAAACGGCTGAAACTTTTGAGTGCGCTGACTTAGAAGTTTTATTTATATCGCGGCTCCAAGAGGTTGCGAACTTGAGTATTCGACGTTAATTTCAACTCGATACGTCCCCGCGTTTCTGAGAAAAGAGGGCTGACAGACGGACGGACGTCTGTCCGTCCGTCTGTCAGCCCTCTTTTCTGCCGTTTCATGATTCTCGATTCACAGGCAGACAGACGGACAATAAAGTGATCCTATAAGGGTTCCTTTTTACTTTTGAGGTACGGAACCCCAATTAAAACAATTATTAGTAAGTAGGTGCTATTATATAATATTATGATGATTATGATGATTATAATATTAAAGACATTTTGTTCACAATCTGAAACTTTGAACATTTAATTAAATGATCAATTTACTTAATATAAACATAATCTTAAAATTTGCATGCCTAATTTAATGGTGGAACATAATTGAAACATTTAATTTATTTAACTGTAACCTACATTATGTTGAAGCAAATAAATCTATCGTTATCTTTATCTGTACTTTTGGCCATAAACAACAGTGAATCTACAAACGGAAGATCTCATCACGACACAGTGATTTTATGGATAACTGACCGAAAGTATAAAATAATATCCCAAACTTTCATATTTTTAGAAACCAGATTAGGTATCTACAACGAAAATGAAGGGGCAATTTCCTCATTTCTAATTCCAATTAAATCAAATGTCTAATCTTTGAATAAATAAAATCAAAAAGACGACTTCCTAGTATTAAAAAATAATTTATTATGATGTGTTTATGATTAACGTTTTACGACTAAAGGGATTATAAATTTTATAAATATTTATCGTACTGGCGACCTTCAACGGATGATTAAATGCCAAAATAAAACATTAAAATGTAAATAACACTCGGTTTTTACAATAAAATTGTTATTGGTTTTGTTATCCAAATGAAAGGGCAACCGGAAATTTCGTTAATTTTAAATGTCGGCTATATTTCCTTCTTTTTAGCAGATTTGACTAAATAATCTAGATGTAATTTTTAAAATGCACCAATTTGCCTTGCTTTTGCTGCATAAAGAAGCAGAGTAACTTCTCTACACTTTTTCTAGACGAAAATCTTGAAAAATATAATAGTTAATATAATTTACTATTATCCTATTTATAATATATCCTATGTCTATCTCTTAGGGATAACCCACAACAACCATTTTTATCCCTCACTTTTTACGAGAAATAATGGCTTATTTAAGCAATGCAGCATTTATACTTATCCAATTAAGTAGTACATTGTGCATTTAATATAGATTAATATGGCCTTTTACAACATGTAATCTAAATGAATATTTTCGAAGAAATCACAATTTTAAAATATTGGGACATAGTGGTTGCAGCGGTACCGACCGGGGGGCCGATTCTGTAGTAGATATATTTAGTATCAGCATTGCATCCGTGCGAAGCCGGGGCGGTTCGCTGGTCTAAATATAATACGTATAAATATAATATTTTATGATGGGCATTTTCTTACAGCATCTAGCCCGAAAGTAAGCAAAGTTTGAGTAAGGAAACCTTAACATGCCCCAAGATGTACTCAAAATGTCCCAATACGCCTATATGCGAATAGGGGCTCAAAGTATCGCCTTTACTATTTGTCACGGCAGGGATACAGATTATAATACAAAATACGGGACAGAGCTGTTTATACCGCCCCGAGCGATGCGGTGGCACTATAACGATCTAATAAATCCAGAGGCAGCGGGGAAGGCTCTTGCACATGACTTAGTAGTGGCCATTTTGTGCTCGTGGATATTAAGAATCCGACGGTCGCCCTCAACTTCAATTCGAAGCGCGTGCAAAAATCTCTGTTTAGCTGACGCGCATCAAGAGTGAAGAGATTAAAACTCATCTAGGTTAGACTAGGTAGCATCAGCAGGTAGCAGCATGGCTGATATACCTATAGTTTGACCGAAACCGCTGTACCGCTCCTTAAGAAAGTGCGGCAAGGTGGGGGCCGAGGAAAAAAGAGCAAGAGTACACATGAGATCGATATTGTCGATAGATTTTACGATATCGTAAACGATATGTTTATTATATTACAACGATATCTTCATATTTTTATAACTAAAATATCTAATTTTGATATAGATTCTGCTTCATGGTAAATAGATTATAAATGTCAAAATTAATGTTAAAATCATTTGTGAAAATTAAACCGTTCGTTAATGTTTTAGATAATAATCACCCTAAATTGAAAATTCACAAAAACGTGTACGCACTTGATATTATTGGAAAGCCTCAATCGAGCGCTAAAGGAAATGATATTAATAATAGGATTTTTCGTAATGCTTATTTCTCTAGTTTACAAATAATTCAAGTGAAGATAATGTTTTAAAACTTTATTTCTTATTTTTTTATTATTTTTGTTTAAATTTGTCTTGTCTTTTTTGAAAGCCTAAAGAAATAAACGTTCTTGTTTTTTTGCTAAATTTTATTTGAAGATGTGGGTCCAGCTAGCTTAAGATTAACAAACAATAAATTCTATTGACATTTGCTAAAGAGTCATAATTATTTTATTTAATCATTTAATGAAGATGTCACAGCGCTCTCCCAGCGCAGCCACGTCATGTGCAAGATTCGTCAGAGCTCGTCGCGGAGATAGTAACTCACAGCCAATGTACCGCGAAATCAATAAAACTGGGAGAGGTGACATTTGTTTTGTTTTGTATTTTATTGTAAAATTGATACAAAATAGCTTGAGCAGAGATACAGTAAACATTTTATAAAGATCCTCTTAAATTCGGTGACTGATTCGATTTGGAACCCAACAAGGCATACTTTTTACACCACATAAATTTAAACGTTATTTAAACAAGATCCGTCAAGTGCGAGTGTAACTCGCGCGCCGAGGGTTTTGAACGTTTGTCAACAAATATGTACCAAAAGTACCGGTTAGAGACATCGCAATTTCACGAATACCTAAGAATAGTAGGTTACATTTCAGATGGATCTCTCTGCATGCTTCGGTTAAATGGGTGGTTCGGTTAAGGTGGGTATTGGTAAATTTTTCGACTTTATTCGAAATATTTCAAAAAGTATGAAAGTTACAGAAATTTGAAAAACTGGTTTGAAATGTCCAAACCGATACCTTTTATTTGATACCCCACTCGGTGGCATAGTAAATTATTCCTTTTGAAAATTATTCCTTTTTGACCATTTTTCAAAAAGTGTTCTTTTTACAGACTTCTCTATATTTTTCCTGTAAAATATAGATCCATATCTACAAACGCTTTATACATTTTAAACGGATCGCTCTGCAAACTTCGGAGATAGGGGGGGGGAATGGGTATTTTTTCGACTTTTTTCAAAATATTTCAAAAAGTATGAAACCTACAGAAATTTGAAAAACTGTTTTGAAACGTACAAACAAATACCTTTCATTTGATACCCCACTCGGTGAGGTAGCCCCCCCTTTTGAAAATTATTCCCCCCCATTTTGAGCATTTTTCAAAAAGTGTTCTTTTTTCAAACTTCTCTATATTTTTCCTGTAAAATATAGATTCATGTCTATAAACGCTCCATACATTTTACATGGATCGCTCTGCAATCTTCGGAGATAGGGGGCGGGGAATGGGTATTTTTTCGACTTTTTTCGAAATATTTTAAAAAGTATGAAACCTACAAAAATTTATCATTTAATAATTGTATCTTTTAAAATTTCTTTTAAAATTAATTTATTTAAACAAGATCCGTCAAGTGCGAGTGTAACTCGCGCGCCGAGGGTTTGAACGTTTGTCAACAAATATGTACCAAAAGTACCGGTTAGAGACTTCGCAATTTCACGAATACCTAAGAATAGTAGGTTACATTTCAGATGGATCTCTCTGCATGCTTCGGTTAAATTAGGTTTATTTAGTCATTATTATTTTAATATAAGTATGTTTATTATAAGTATATGTATGTACCTATTGTAGATTTGTACACTTCCTCTACCTATTGCATCGCCTCTCCTATAACTCTAAGGTTTGCTGTAAGAAAACTCTTTTCAGGGTTAAGCTCGCCTATGTACATATCCTATTTTATAAGTTCATTTTTGTATTCATTGTGTACAATAAAGAATTAAAGAATTAAATGGGTGGTTCGGTTAAGGTGGGTATTGGTAAATTTTTCGACTTTATTCGAAATATTTCAAAAAGTATGAAAGTTACAGAAATTTGAAAAACTGGTTTGAAATGTCCAAACCGATACCTTTTATTTGATACCCCACTCGGTGGCATAGTAAATTATTCCTTTTGAAAATTATTCCTTTTTGACCATTTTTCAAAAAGTGTTCTTTTTACAGACTTCTCTATATTTTTCCTGTAAAATATAGATCCATATCTACAAACGCTTTATACATTTTAAACGGATCGCTTTGCAAACTTCGGAGATAGGGGGGGGGGGAAGAATGGGTATTTTTTCGACTTTTTTCAAAATATTTCAAAAAGTATGAAACCTACAGAAATTTGAAAAACTGTTTTGAAACGTACAAACAAATACCTTTCATTTGATACCCCACTCGGTGAGGTAGCCCCCCCTTTTGAAAATTATTCCCCCCCATTTTGAGCATTTTTCAAAAAGTGTTCTTTTTTCAAACTTCTCTTTATTTTTCCTGTAAAATATAGATCCATGTCTATAAACGCTCCATACATTTTACATGGATCGCTCTGCAATCTTTGGAGATAGGGGGCGGGGAATGGGTATTTTTTCGACTTTTTTCGAAGTATTTTAAAAAGTATGAAACCTACAAAAATTTATCATTTAATAATTGTATCTTTTAAAATTTCGGCATCACAATTTGTATGGAAAATATTCATTTTCATTTTTCATTTATTTTCATTTATTTTTCTCAAAATCTGTACAGGCGCACGAAATTTATTATTGTTTTAAATTTCAAGTTGATAGCTGCAGTAGTTTTTGAGTTATTAAGGAGGGAAAAAAGGACAGACAAAGCGAGACCATAAGGGTTTTGAAACCGATCTTCGATCATCAAAACCCTAAAAACATATGTGAATTTAAAGCAGAACAGAACAGCTTGGGGCTAGATGATGCTGTGTGAATTATCCAGCATTATACCATTTATTAATTTTTTATTTATTTTATTTATTTATTTATTTATTAATTTCATGTGTTTCTTTTATGGTTAATGTTGGCTGAGGTTGGTCGGTCATGGGACGCCAAGTCAAAACTCTCTAGGCTTGAACGAGTGTTAAAATTTCACAATCGACGTTTGGGAATAACTCAGCCAACATGAAAATAACTGTACCTAACCTTTTATAAAAAAAAACTATTTTTTCATAATTTAAGATAGAAATGGTGCTTACAATATAACTCATCATAATAAAGCCATTCGCCTAACTCATATGTAAATTGTAAGTGAAATAACCGTGTGATACCCAAAAAAGTATATAGATAAAACGTTTTTACCGCAATCAAAGTAGATGTAGATACCTACATTATACGACCTACATGAACATAATTTATGTACCGGAACCCTGCAATTAAATGAGATTCTGTGACCAGTAGCCGGCACGGAATAAATAAGGTGACACCAGAGTAATAGAACATACACTACAAGGCTACATTACAGTAATGAAGATATAAGAGTAGGGGACTAGAAACAAATGAGACGGAATAAACAAAAGAAGGTATTTTTTTCAAAGTCGTAATGCCGGAGTCTAAATTATCGTGAACGCAACGCGTGTTTTATTTTGAACCTACATTTTTTTTCACAAACGAAGACAATGGTCACTAAAAGTTTAAGGATCCATAGCAGATTTTATTCATAAGTTAATTATAAAAAATTCAACAGCACTTATGAATTGTCGTGAGCGGGTTAACTACGAGCCACGTTAGGTTAGAATTCATAAAGAATTCGACAACGTAATGGTAGTTTGACGAATTATTAATAACTATCTCGATTATCTTCAGATTCATTAGTAAAATAGCACACAAATTATTAAAAGTATTCTAAGCGGTTCATACAATAACTACCATTACCTACAACGCTCTTTGTTAGTACACCAAGATCTCCATTACTCTTGTACAATTAAAAGTCCAATCCATTATTTTGACAGAATATTGTGCTAAATCTTAATTGAATTACGAACTGTCAACAATGTTCCTATGATACTCGAACCTCTGATTACATTTAGGTAAGGGGAATAAGTTATGACAGCAGTAGGTATTTCGAGTTATATGCGTGTCGTCAAAACTGCTTTTCGTCATTACCCAATTTTTGCCAAAGGTGCGTTTCGTCAAATGTTCGTTTTGCCAAAGTTATGTATGGTCAAGACATTTTAGTCAAAGTAGCTTTTGGTCAAAGACAGTGATTTGCCATGCTTGCGTTTCGTCTTATTGTAAACAGACTCAAGTATTAAAATCTCTTTACAGACATCACACAGTCTTCTTTCTGGTCATCACAAACTCTGCTTAATTTGGAATTAGCCCCAAAAATCACCATCATTACATACTGAAATACCGAAACGCGCTCGATACAGACTCATCAAAGTTCGAAATAGAAGTTAGGATAGGAAAAATGTTTTTGCCAAAGATAGAACATGATTTAGATATACATAGTAAGAACGATTAGTAACATATCAATAATTAAAATTTATATCAGCAAAAAGGTAGCAAAACTTAAATTTCTTTGGTTACGTTGGTCAAAAATGTTTATTATATTTAAATAAGTTTCTGACACCACCTACAGCTACTTCAAATAACAATTTTTTTTATTATGTAGCAAGATATTTTTTGTTATTTACAAAGATCTCAGAGGTTCCAAACATTTAATTTTATAGGTATTATAATATATGTTTATCTCATTGTAAATGAACTGTATAGTTTGTATGAGAAATAAAGATCTTTAAACCTAAAAGAATAATAAATAATAAATAAATAATGCTGGACAATTCACACAGCATTATCTAGCCCCAAGCTAAGCAGAGCTTGTGTTATGGGTACTAGATAACTGATAAACTTAATACAATACACTACATAGATAGATATTTTTTATTATACATAGAAAACACCCAGATCACGGAACAAATTTCTGCAGATCGTACACAAATTTATTCCAAGGCGGGAATCGAACCCGCAACCTCCTGCGTCGCAGGCGGACCTTCACCCGCTGCGCCACGGAGGTCGTCGAATAGATAAAAGATTAACTAAGCCCCCTTAACTCTGTCGTAGATGTCAATAGCACTAATGCAAATCGAACACGTAATGGACCGCGGCACAATTTAAAGGTAAGAACAAGCATAAATTTATTAACGATGCTGAAATATCACCACATAAATCGATACACCGCCTGCCAGTTTACCGACAATTATTCTTAATTGGATTATGAAAGCGGTACATGCACATGCTTTGAAAAGAAAGCTGGAGCGGGAACAAGGTTTTCAAAACTACGTCACGTAAATAATTGGATTGGCAGTTCTGTCACTTACTACTTTTGAGAACAAGTATAATGACATACCTATTGAACTACACTAAACAGGGGAAAAGGTTTTCAAAAATAAGTCGTGTAAATATTTGTGTAAAATGAAATGAAATGAAACTTATTTATTTCTCATAAACCACAATAAAGCCAATCATTGAAAATTAAAACCACTTAAAACCAAAGAATGATACAAAGAGGTTATGAATAAAAAAAGTTACGATAAACTTATTGTAATTCATTTTTTAATTAAAATTCTATTTAAATATACTATTACGTGCATGAGTAATAAATATATTATTGTGGCAGAGAAATGGCCCATAGCTCAGCTTTATGCTCCGGCATTATTATTAGGATTGGCAGTATTGTTTACTTTGTACCTTCTACAACCATCAAGTAAATCAAATTATCAAAACGGCTTAGTCAATTTCCACTCGGAATTGATCATCGTGCGGATTTACCAAAAACCGTAAGTATTTTTCTGTTTTTACTTTTTCACGATTAAATGAATGAACCGATTCTATTAGAAATTGGCAAGAGATAAGAAGAAATTCAATCTTTTATTTCTTTAAATAAAAATAAAATAAATATATATATATAATAAATAATGCTGGACAATCCACGCAGCACCATCTAGCCCCAAAGTAAGCTAGCCCTCAAAGCTTGTGTTATGGGTACTAGATATATTTAATCGACGCGGCGGGAATCGAACCCGCAATCTCTTGCGTCGCAGGCGGACTCTCGCCCGCTGCGGCACTGAGGTCGTCTTTAACAGAGATTCTTTAGCTGGTAAGTTATAAAATTACATATTGCCAGAATTATTGATATCATCATACCGCCAACACCTTTGACTTGTTCCATGGGGTCACAGGTTCGGCTGCTAAAGGGTTGTTGTGACCGCAGAGACAAAGGTTTTCATCTGTGGATTGTTCTACCACAGATATTATAATACTATGGTTCTACATAGATTGTGGTCTTACGAGAGTACTCAACTTAGTTCGGTATTTATTAAACTATTACTTTATTCACAAAGAAAATCACAACCAAATAATAGAAGTAAATTAGAACTAGTATTTACAATTGAAACAATTGAGAAAACTGTAGACTGTTGCAAGCAATCTACAGGTATTTTAGGGTTCCTTTGCGGTCGATCAGCTGTAAGACACGCTCGTTAAACCTGTGATCTGTGAATGTTGTTCCTTTCCAATGAAATAATGATCTCGGAGTCTTGACAAATATTCGACTGAGAGCCGTTAATTTTTCAGGTTCCTAGCATATACATTTAACCTACCATCGAGAAGTCTGTACCTATGTAAAACGGTATTTGAAAAATTGACGATTGGGGGTAATAATTTGCAAAAGGGGTCTACTTCATCCAGTGACGTTTCAAATGAAATGTTTCAGTTTGTACATTTCAAAACGGTTCTTGATATTTTGCCAGGTTTCTTAAAGTCGAAAAATTTACCATAACCTCTCCGAAATTTGCAGAGCCATGCTTCTGTAATGTTTGTACCGACCAACCGTTTTTAGATATCTATATCAATAATAATGACATCAATATCAACAATATCATCAAATAGCGAAGTCTCTAACTGGTGCTTTGTATTTTTATCATTGACAAAACTTCGAAACCCTCGGCGCGCGAGTCACTCTCGCACTTGACGGGCCTTTTGATATGATTTTCCATTATGAAACACGACAAATTACTAATAGTCCTTGTTACAGATACGAGTAATAATATCATTATTGTGGCCTCGTCCCGCCCATGCGTTTCACCACTCTCTGCCACCCCTACTTCCGGTTGAGGGGAGGGTTATGAATGAGGTTTGATATGGCAATGAAGGCTCATCATCTTTTGGTCGTGTCGTGTTGTAGTCCCATCGGATTATGCGAGCGAGGGAGGACTGTGCACTTGTTTTAGAGCACACATTTGTGCACTATACATGCGCACAAATCTCCGTTGAAACAAGCCGCTGTGGCCGAATTTCGGCTAGGAAGAGGACATGACGAAGGAATTTTCAGAAATTGATTTTGCAGTTTGTGATACCTGTCATAAGCTTATTTTTAATATCTGTAAAAGTTTAATTTTGTATAGTGTAGGCAGAGATGCGAAGTTGCTCTTTTTGGCCACGATGATGAGCAATAGTATCATAAAATAGGTAGTGTCGCTGATTTGTGCCGGGTATGCGTCTTAACAATTTGCAACAATCTGCAGTTAGCTCTTGTTTCATTTGTAAATATTAGTTCTAATTTATTTCCATAATCGGATTGTAATTTTCTTTGGCTGAAAATAAATTCCTGTAGATATTATATTTTTCTACAAAATCACCACTAGCCTGTTGCAATCTACGAGAATTGATTTAAGTGAATTTAGATTTAGATAGAGATATTAAAGTCTATGAAGATGTAGGTAGAGCCTAAGAAAACTTCCAAAATGAGAGTTTTCTTGCTTTTGTTTCTGGCTTTGGCTCCTATTATGTATTATTGTAGCACGCGTAAAGGAATTTAAATATTTCATCTGAACCAATAAAATAGCCATTGTGTTTATCGAATCGCTGATTGCAGAGGTTCTGTCTAGTCCTCAGCACGCGAACGTATCAACGAAATTGAATTTCGAACCAAATTACCGACACGATTGGACGAAACCGAGCGGAACGGACCGAAATGTATCTCTGCTCAAGCTATTTTGTATCAATTTTACAATAAAATACAAAACAAAACAAATGTCACCTCTCCCAGTTTTATTGATTTCGCGGTACATTGGCTGTGAGTTACTATCTCCGCGACGAGCTCTGACGAATCTTGCACATGACGTGGCTGCGCTGGGAGAGCGCTGTGACATCTTCATTAAATGATTAAATAAAATAATTATGACTCTTTAGCAAATGTCAATAGAATTTATTGTTTGTTAATCTTAAGCTAGCTGGACCCACATCTTCAAATAAAATTTAGCAAAAAAACAAGAACGTTTATTTCTTTAGGCTTTCAAAAAAGACAAGACAAATTTAAACAAAAATAATAAAAAAATAAGAAATAAAGTTTTAAAACATTATCTTCACTTGAATTATTTGTAAACTAGAGAAATAAGCATTACGAAAAATCCTATTATTAATATCATTTCCTTTAGCGCTCGATTGAGGCTTTCCAATAATATCAAGTGCGTACACGTTTTTGTGAATTTTCAATTTAGGGTGATTATTATCTAAAACATTAACGAACGGTTTAATTTTCACAAATGATTTTAACATTAATTTTGACATTTATAATCTATCATTTTATAAAGATCCTCTTAAATTCGGTGACTGATTCGATTTGGAACCCAACAAGGCATACTTTTTACACCACATAAATTTAAACGTTATTTAAACAAGATCCGTCAAGTGCGAGTGTAACTCGCGCGCCGAGGGTTTTGAACGTTTGTCAACAAATATGTACCAAAAGTACCGGTTAGAGACATCGCAATTTCACGAATACCTAAGAATAGTAGGTTACATTTCAGATGGATCTCTCTGCATGCTTCGGTTAAATGGGTGGTTCGGTTAAGGTGGGTATTGGTAAATTTTTCGACTTTATTCGAAATATTTCAAAAAGTATGAAAGTTACAGAAATTTGAAAAACTGGTTTGAAATGTCCAAACCGATACCTTTTATTTGATACCCCACTCGGTGGCATAGTAAATTATTCCTTTTGAAAATTATTCCTTTTTGACCATTTTTCAAAAAGTGTTCTTTTTACAGACTTCTCTATATTTTTCCTGTAAAATATAGATCCATATCTACAAACGCTTTATACATTTTAAACGGATCGCTCTGCAAACTTCGGAGATAGGGGGGGGGAATGGGTATTTTTTCGACTTTTTTCAAAATATTTCAAAAAGTATGAAACCTACAGAAATTTGAAAAACTGTTTTGAAACGTACAAACAAATACCTTTCATTTGATACCCCACTCGGTGAGGTAGCCCCCCCTTTTGAAAATTATTCCCCCCCATTTTGAGCATTTTTCAAAAAGTGTTCTTTTTTCAAACTTCTCTATATTTTTCCTGTAAAATATAGATTCATGTCTATAAACGCTCCATACATTTTACATGGATCGCTCTGCAATCTTCGGAGATAGGGGGCGGGGAATGGGTATTTTTTCGACTTTTTTCGAAATATTTTAAAAAGTATGAAACCTACAAAAATTTATCATTTAATAATTGTATCTTTTAAAATTTCTTTTAAAATTAATTTATTTAAACAAGATCCGTCAAGTGCGAGTGTAACTCGCGCGCCGAGGGTTTGAACGTTTGTCAACAAATATGTACCAAAAGTACCGGTTAGAGACTTCGCAATTTCACGAATACCTAAGAATAGTAGGTTACATTTCAGATGGATCTCTCTGCATGCTTCGGTTAAATTAGGTTTATTTAGTCATTATTATTTTAATATAAGTATGTTTATTATAAGTATATGTATGTACCTATTGTAGATTTGTACACTTCCTCTACCTATTGCATCGCCTCTCCTATAACTCTAAGGTTTGCTGTAAGAAAACTCTTTTCAGGGTTAAGCTCGCCTATGTACATATCCTATTTTATAAGTTCATTTTTGTATTCATTGTGTACAATAAAGAATTAAAGAATTAAATGGGTGGTTCGGTTAAGGTGGGTATTGGTAAATTTTTCGACTTTATTCGAAATATTTCAAAAAGTATGAAAGTTACAGAAATTTGAAAAACTGGTTTGAAATGTCCAAACCGATACCTTTTATTTGATACCCCACTCGGTGGCATAGTAAATTATTCCTTTTGAAAATTATTCCTTTTTGACCATTTTTCAAAAAGTGTTCTTTTTACAGACTTCTCTATATTTTTCCTGTAAAATATAGATCCATATCTACAAACGCTTTATACATTTTAAACGGATCGCTTTGCAAACTTCGGAGATAGGGGGGGGGGGAAGAATGGGTATTTTTTCGACTTTTTTCAAAATATTTCAAAAAGTATGAAACCTACAGAAATTTGAAAAACTGTTTTGAAACGTACAAACAAATACCTTTCATTTGATACCCCACTCGGTGAGGTAGCCCCCCCTTTTGAAAATTATTCCCCCCCATTTTGAGCATTTTTCAAAAAGTGTTCTTTTTTCAAACTTCTCTTTATTTTTCCTGTAAAATATAGATCCATGTCTATAAACGCTCCATACATTTTACATGGATCGCTCTGCAATCTTTGGAGATAGGGGGCGGGGAATGGGTATTTTTTCGACTTTTTTCGAAGTATTTTAAAAAGTATGAAACCTACAAAAATTTATCATTTAATAATTGTATCTTTTAAAATTTCGGCATCACAATTTGTATGGAAAATATTCATTTTCATTTTTCATTTATTTTCATTTATTTTTCTCAAAATCTGTACAGGCGCACGAAATTTATTATTGTTTTAAATTTCAAGTTGATAGCTGCAGTAGTTTTTGAGTTATTAAGGAGGGAAAAAAGGACAGACAAAGCGAGACCATAAGGGTTTTGAAACCGATCTTCGATCATCAAAACCCTAAAAACATATGTGAATTTAAAGCAGAACAGAACAGCTTGGGGCTAGATGATGCTGTGTGAATTATCCAGCATTATACCATTTATTAATTTTTTATTTATTTTATTTATTTATTTATTTATTAATTTCATGTGTTTCTTTTATGGTTAATGTTGGCTGAGGTTGGTCGGTCATGGGACGCCAAGTCAAAACTCTCTAGGCTTGAACGAGTGTTAAAATTTCACAATCGACGTTTGGGAATAACTCAGCCAACATGAAAATAACTGTACCTAACCTTTTATAAAAAAAAACTATTTTTTCATAATTTAAGATAGAAATGGTGCTTACAATATAACTCATCATAATAAAGCCATTCGCCTAACTCATATGTAAATTGTAAGTGAAATAACCGTGTGATACCCAAAAAAGTATATAGATAAAACGTTTTTACCGCAATCAAAGTAGATGTAGATACCTACATTATACGACCTACATGAACATAATTTATGTACCGGAACCCTGCAATTAAATGAGATTCTGTGACCAGTAGCCGGCACGGAATAAATAAGGTGACACCAGAGTAATAGAACATACACTACAAGGCTACATTACAGTAATGAAGATATAAGAGTAGGGGACTAGAAACAAATGAGACGGAATAAACAAAAGAAGGTATTTTTTTCAAAGTCGTAATGCCGGAGTCTAAATTATCGTGAACGCAACGCGTGTTTTATTTTGAACCTACATTTTTTTTCACAAACGAAGACAATGGTCACTAAAAGTTTAAGGATCCATAGCAGATTTTATTCATAAGTTAATTATAAAAAATTCAACAGCACTTATGAATTGTCGTGAGCGGGTTAACTACGAGCCACGTTAGGTTAGAATTCATAAAGAATTCGACAACGTAATGGTAGTTTGACGAATTATTAATAACTATCTCGATTATCTTCAGATTCATTAGTAAAATAGCACACAAATTATTAAAAGTATTCTAAGCGGTTCATACAATAACTACCATTACCTACAACGCTCTTTGTTAGTACACCAAGATCTCCATTACTCTTGTACAATTAAAAGTCCAATCCATTATTTTGACAGAATATTGTGCTAAATCTTAATTGAATTACGAACTGTCAACAATGTTCCTATGATACTCGAACCTCTGATTACATTTAGGTAAGGGGAATAAGTTATGACAGCAGTAGGTATTTCGAGTTATATGCGTGTCGTCAAAACTGCTTTTCGTCATTACCCAATTTTTGCCAAAGGTGCGTTTCGTCAAATGTTCGTTTTGCCAAAGTTATGTATGGTCAAGACATTTTAGTCAAAGTAGCTTTTGGTCAAAGACAGTGATTTGCCATGCTTGCGTTTCGTCTTATTGTAAACAGACTCAAGTATTAAAATCTCTTTACAGACATCACACAGTCTTCTTTCTGGTCATCACAAACTCTGCTTAATTTGGAATTAGCCCCAAAAATCACCATCATTACATACTGAAATACCGAAACGCGCTCGATACAGACTCATCAAAGTTCGAAATAGAAGTTAGGATAGGAAAAATGTTTTTGCCAAAGATAGAACATGATTTAGATATACATAGTAAGAACGATTAGTAACATATCAATAATTAAAATTTATATCAGCAAAAAGGTAGCAAAACTTAAATTTCTTTGGTTACGTTGGTCAAAAATGTTTATTATATTTAAATAAGTTTCTGACACCACCTACAGCTACTTCAAATAACAATTTTTTTTATTATGTAGCAAGATATTTTTTGTTATTTACAAAGATCTCAGAGGTTCCAAACATTTAATTTTATAGGTATTATAATATATGTTTATCTCATTGTAAATGAACTGTATAGTTTGTATGAGAAATAAAGATCTTTAAACCTAAAAGAATAATAAATAATAAATAAATAATGCTGGACAATTCACACAGCATTATCTAGCCCCAAGCTAAGCAGAGCTTGTGTTATGGGTACTAGATAACTGATAAACTTAATACAATACACTACATAGATAGATATTTTTTATTATACATAGAAAACACCCAGATCACGGAACAAATTTCTGCAGATCGTACACAAATTTATTCCAAGGCGGGAATCGAACCCGCAACCTCCTGCGTCGCAGGCGGACCTTCACCCGCTGCGCCACGGAGGTCGTCGAATAGATAAAAGATTAACTAAGCCCCCTTAACTCTGTCGTAGATGTCAATAGCACTAATGCAAATCGAACACGTAATGGACCGCGGCACAATTTAAAGGTAAGAACAAGCATAAATTTATTAACGATGCTGAAATATCACCACATAAATCGATACACCGCCTGCCAGTTTACCGACAATTATTCTTAATTGGATTATGAAAGCGGTACATGCACATGCTTTGAAAAGAAAGCTGGAGCGGGAACAAGGTTTTCAAAACTACGTCACGTAAATAATTGGATTGGCAGTTCTGTCACTTACTACTTTTGAGAACAAGTATAATGACATACCTATTGAACTACACTAAACAGGGGAAAAGGTTTTCAAAAATAAGTCGTGTAAATATTTGTGTAAAATGAAATGAAATGAAACTTCAACTTATTGTTGAAGTTTCATTCAGAACTGAAATGAAATTTTGACTGTTGCAATAAAACTGTTGTGGAATTCTATTAGGGTTCTTCGTAATCAAAAGTAAACCAATTTCGTTGGCCTTACAAACTGTTGTCATCATTACATTACTTGTTATTATAGTTTTTCTTATGTTCTTTATTATTGTTTTAAATAAAATAAATTACAATAAATTACATCTTAAAATAAATGTCATTTGATTGTTATTTTGTTATTGTTTTAGACTGATTGTTATTTGTTTAGACTGATTATTATCTGTGTAGACTAATTGTTATTTGTTTATCAAGCAATTAAAATTATGATAAGTACCTTAGTATTAATTATATGCAGACAAAAATACGGAACACCACTTCTTTCAAATAAAGTCTCTTGTTATGAAGAATTTCGCCTTTTTTTTGTCGGTCATAAATAGGGCCGATTTCGGTCAGAATTAGTTCCAAACCGGTCACAATTAGGGCCAAAGTATTTTTTTTAATATTTTTACAATTTTAACTTATTTACAAATAGTTCAGAGTAAAAACAGTTTATCTAGTTGATCCACCAAATATCTACCTACGTATACAAACAAAAACATAGAATATTCCTTGAATAGGAGTTGAGATAATAAATAAAACAACTTGAATTCCGCTTAATCAGTCATCTATTGGTCCAACCACCCTACGCTAAAATTTCCCATATTGCTTATTGGTGTTTCTTTTTTCTACACAGATAGCGTGTATTGATCCACTTTATAGACCGGTAAGCCATAACTTCACCATGAAATCCATAGAGCCTCTAACTACAATACCATTTGGTTTCGTCGATTTCATTAGGTTCCCAAGTACCAACCCAATCAGAACAGCGTGGCAGAAGGATTCGACACGAAGGATTTAATCCGTTCCTTTGAGGTCAAGGACGAAGCCTTCCCTGTAGGGTTACCATCATAAATATTTATTTGATTGGTTCCAATCAAATCGAACCCGCTTAGCTAAACCGCGTCGAAGTATCGTTGGCCACGCTCAATTTCTGGCAACACTTTACAAGTTTTCGGAATTCCTTAAAATTCGATACAGTAGTTATGTCGAGTCTGATTCGACTTGCCTCCTTTTATATCCTTCTGATCACGATGTCTTATGCTTGTGTATAATAAAACAGGATCTTTTATCTTCCAAGTTTTTCCTTCCAGTAATTATGTTTGATTATGTAAACTCTTCAGTCAAAAATGCTATACGATCTGAGGAAGCATGTGCAATGTGCATACAATAGACCACTTCGGTTTTTTCTTTGAAAAGGTAAGCGCATGTGCACTTGCTCAGTCTATTATAGTTGCATGGTAGACGTCATATGGTCAGTGATGCACCTATTAATCACATAACAAAGGGACAGCAGCGGAAGCGATGGTAGTGCTAATTCGAAAAGCACAACCGCAAATAATTACAAAGACGTTCCTCGTACGGCGATGAAATTGACTACTGAGGGCTACAATTAGTGCACGAAGCAAAATGGCTGACCGGTGCACTCGACCACTATAAAAAAAACCACCGACATGCCGAATAAACGCTGCGGATTAAAAAATGCGGGGCTCAATTCTCCCTGGTCGTTTACCCAGGCGAGTAACACGATATGCGTGTGTGTTAATTTAATTTTCTACTCGCAATAATTGCAAGAGCCCCGGGCCGGCAGACGGGAGGGGAACATGACATAGTAACGAGTTATTTGTATATGTCGTACGTATACAACCTTTAGCAGTGTGCGTCTACCCGCCAGCACCTATTACTTGATTGAATAATTTAACTTTATTAATCTAATACACATTCAAATTTATATTTTGATTCTCGATTTTATGATTTAAAACTTAATTGAAATATGTGTCGGCGAAGTCGTAAATCAAAATTATCATATTTGTAATATTAATCTGATTTATCCCTGAGCTGGAATCCGGTAGTTTTCGTCACTTTTGCGACTTTAAATTTGAAATTTATATGTGTTTATTTTTGTATTTACGATAAAGAAACCGTTTTCTATGTTCTATTTGTGTGGTATCTCATTTGAGAAAGTTAATCGGGAGCAAAGTGGGGCGCCCTGCGGTGAGCCCGCCGCCGCGCCGCTTGCATTTGTCATGTTAACACTGAACGTGTGAAGAGCGTTTATTAATGGCGACGGGATTATGCCGCCAACACCGACACTCATTGTTGTCCGCTCCGGTGTAGCCGCATTCAAACACTTTTTATATTTACCTTTGGGATTCATTCAAATAATAGGATTTATTTCAAGTTTGTTTGTGAATGCCACAAAAGTATTTTTTCTATCTAGCGGCGAGCATTGACAGTAATACCCTACACTACGTTAATCTATTGTAATTAGTTCTCAGAGGCAATATATCTACGAACTAATTCGGTTTATTTGTATGTAATTTGTAGTTGGCTTGTGTTTTTTGTATTATAAACCCATAAAGTGTTTTCGTGATGCAATCACCAGGGGTCTATGGACCGGGAGGTGTAATGTTGTAAACTAATAAAAAGCCGGCAGAAGCACAGGTGTCTATTCCACCTCATCCCGTTTGTTGGAACAAAGAGCCAACATTTGAGTAAAACTAAAACCAATGCTCGTTTATCAAAGCTGTTTATAAACTCTACGAAAGTACGGTAGCATTCTAACGCGAAATATTTTAATTACCAGTTCAGTTTTAGACAAATGCGGATTCTTTCGCACAGTAGTTTGTGGTACCGTAGGTACAAATTTATAAGGCTTTCTGGGAACTTTGTCGAAGTAACTTGTGACCTCTTGCTCGAGCGCTCATTGGGTTAGAGTTGTAAACTAACTAATTATACTATAAAATTTTGCTAGAAACTTTGAATGGGCTGTTTTAAGAGTTGCGTGAAACACTACCTATTGTTGTTTAGAAGTGTTTCCAGCTTGCGAGCAGATTTTCTGTTAAGTGAAGTGCTATTTACAGAAATTATGATAAAAGGTAAAACAATACAAAGTATTGTGATTGTGACACATTAATTGTAAGCTACTGTTTACGCCAAGTCTTTCGAATTCCTCATACACTAACTGAGCAAACAATAGAATATCAAAAATAAACGCAGCCTTTAAACTTTCGTTTGTTTTCACTGAATAGCGTAAGCAAATATTTTTACAGTGCTCTTGAGGCAAATTGGCCATTGTCTTACAAAAGCTCAAATACAAACGATTGTAAAATCCTGCGCAAGATTATAGCCCCGCTATATTATTTGCCTTCGTAATTTTGTCCAAGTTTTGCAGTAATTTTGTCCACATTGGAATTTGTTTTGTATTAGTTACACGGTCAATTTCAGATTATGTTGATGCAAATAATGGGATGATGGTCAACTGCTGCGCTGGAGTCGAGTCAAACATTATTGATAATTTAGGTATGAGTCAAATCCAACAAATTAAATGCACAGAAAAATTTACAATAAGATAAAATCGTTTTCGTACTTGAGACTCTAGATCCGTGGGCATAGCCTTTTCCGGTTTAAAAAAAAATATCTAAGCGTCTGGTCGAAGCGACGCGTGACCCGAGAGCTGGTGAGTATCTGGCACAGCGCATCAGCATTGCCATACACCGGGGCAATGCAGCCAGCGTCTTGGGGACGCTTCCGACTGGTTTTGATATGGATCAGTTGATTATTTGATACATTTTGTTTGTGAATAAAGTATTTTTCTTAAAAGATCAAACATAAATAAAAACAAAGTGCATAAGCGCGTCAGTGCTAAAAGATATGTAGGTAACAACAAGCCAATCTCTGCTCGACTGCTTTTTGGCTTTGTAATTGTAACAAGTCTATCGAAAATAAAACTGGTGAATAATTTATTTGAAAAATCGCACTCACTGTCTGCTTCTGTTTTTCGACCAAAATATACCTATAACTTGGATCTCTTTGGGACCAGAGTGAACAGTGTCTTCTACATCTTGTGATACATCGTCGTCGGCCACATCGTCACGTCACTTACCATCAAGTGAGATTATGGGCAAATGACGGTTAAAAAATAATACGTCAAGTGCGAGTCAGACTCGCGTACTAAGGGTTCCGTATAATTGTAAAATCTTGTCTTGTCAAATCTCATGGCTATAGGTCGGGAAGTACCCAGTATAAATGTAGTAAGTAGGTTTTGGTCCATAGCAAGAATCTATAAAAGTATTTTTTTGTGTATGAACAACAAATTTGTAGTTTTCGGAAAATATTCTGATATAAAACTTTTGATTGTGTTGATTTAGAAGTTTTTTTTTTTATATTGAGGCTTCAAGAGGTTACTGACTTGAGTATTAGATATTAATTTCAAATCAATACCTCCACACAATCCTGAGAAAAGGTTGGTTGACAGACGGACAGACAGACAGACGGACAACAAAGTTATCCTATAAGGGTCTCTTTTCCTTTTGAGGTCCGGAAACCTAAAAACGTGTGTTGACGCGGACTGTACCGGTGGGCGGTGGGTTTCTCGTTTGCAACGAGCATGAGCATTTCTTCATTTCTACTAACGCCTCGGAATATACGGATATCTTTGAAACACTGCAACACTGCCCATATTAGTGCATGAGCTGAGCATTGTGTTATAAAATAAAAACGCTAAACGCCTTATTGTCTATTAAGAAGTCGGTCCGGCGGCACTCACAATGGGCGGCGAGCACAAAGCGATGTTTATCGCCTACATTAATACGAACGGCCCCGCCCTGCCACGAAATACTAGATCCGTTTGTTATTATCTACATTTCATGTTACATATCACGGGGTGTAGGTTTGTGTGTTTGTTTGTCAGAACAGCCTATAATATCTCAGGTTTTTTGTTATTATAGTGCGTAATCCCACACGCAGGGTAATTTCTACGAAATCAAATAATATCTGTAGGTGGAGCTAACGGCGCTAGAGTCCGTAGGAAGTCGCAGAGATTTTCGACTCCCACGTCACTTGACCTCGTGGTGTAGCTGGTTAGCACATTTCGGTACTGACGGAAGGATGCGGGTTCAAGTCCCGTCGAAGACCAAAATTTTTGCGATATTATTTGATTTCGTATAATCTATAATATAAAAATGAATCGCAAAATGTGTTGGTAAGCGCATAACTCAACAACGGCTGGACCAATTTGGCCAAATCTTTTTTTAAAATTATCGTTGAAGTTCAAGGATGGTTTTTACGGCGAGAAAAATTAGAATTATTGCTGGAAAAACCCTAAAAATAGCCCTTCTTTTTCCCATACAAATGATTTGTAACTAAAACGTAGTCAATTTGAGCTTTATTGCTATGGTATAAAGTTCATATTAAATTACAAGCACTCACTGTTGTCTAAGCAATGTAGGTGTGTTCCTAACGTCAAAGATCATATTTATCAAAACAATGTGCGTGTGTAAAATAAACAATGATAATAATAATAATAATTATGATTCACATGATTAACAATAAAGCGATTACTTACTTTTAAATCCTTATATATGTTTTATTTAATTATTTTTTATTCACAACGCACTATCACCAGGGTGACGGTTCTGTTCAGGAGAATTTTTTAAAATACGTAGGCACAAAAACTGCCACATTACAAATCTTTTTGACAGGACGAAGTCTGTCGGGTCAGCTAGTATCTCAGATAAAAACCACTAAAGTGAATAAGTACTTCTTTTGTACAAGCTTATTAATCTTTGTTATTGAGTAAATCTACATCTTAACGCATTCACTGCCCAGCCTCAGCAACAGGGGGAGTAGACTGGCATCTGAGTGAGTGGCCATGATAGTGTTAGTTTATAACTTTTATTCTGAAAGTTTCTGTGATACAGATACAAATAGGACAGTCACATTTTCTAAGTCACTAATGTTTTGATTGATAGTAAGGAACCTATTGATAGCCCTAAAAATTGAAATACTTAAGAACTTATTTACTAGTTAATCGCTCAAAAGTTTTAAGAAGCCTATGGCTTATAAAACGCTGTATTTTTTATGATTTATTGTTTCTAGGTATTTAAACTCACACTGGAAATGTACTGTCTACTATTTTTATTTAATATACAACTTTTAAATTGAAATTTAATTGAGTAGGAAACCTAGAAAAAAGAAGAGGAAGAAAAGGAATTTATTCATTATTTTGGTAGGCATTTGAACCTAGAGTCCCTAATATTATAACAACCCGTTTGTTCTGATCTGTTGTTATTAAACCTATATAAACTTAATCCAAAACGGGTGTTACATAGGTACATTACTAAATTCTACGTGAACAAAGTCACGAGCAGCTGTCTAGTGAAGCTACAATACGTTTGCCGGTGTAAATGTTGTGCTCTTTATTTTCACGCCGCGTTAATATATCGTTAGTGGGAGATGAATTATGGGATTTATATTTTAAATCCATAGTTGGTAAATGAACCCGTTTTTAGAACCCTTCGTGGGATTTCGTTGGATAACTGAAACTCAGTTGTTGAGTTTAGGGCATCAATAAAAGACTTTCAGTTGGCGGAACCTAGCCGAATTTCGGCCAGGGCGACCAATCTCAACAGAGACTAGCCATGTGGGTTAGGGTACATCTGGTCCGAATCTCAAACTCATCCGCGGACGAGATGTCCGCTTCACTTTTGAGTAGGGGTATATCTCGTCCGAATCTAAATTCTCTTGGTTTTAGATTCGGATGAGTTGTACCCTCAACCAAAAGTGAAGGAGACAACTCGTGCAGGACATATTTTAGTGCACAAGTTTTTCGCTGGGCACACACGGGTGCACTCTATTCCCTCACTCTAATAATCCGATGAAACGGCAAACTCAGATGACTCAAAAACCAGTGGCTACAGAGGGTTTCTAGCAAAACGCAGTTTCTCTGAAAGTTTTCTATATACCTACGGTTTCTCTGTTTTAGCTCTCTTCTCCGCTTCTAGTATCCAAAACTCATTTATGTTCATCCTACAATAAGGAGTTTCTCACTCACGTGACTCCTAATCAACGGTATACCCTAGATCCTTAAATATTTCTAATAAAATAATTATGCCTCGTCTCTTTACTTTAATTTGAAACCGTAGTAGCATTTTAAAACCAAACAATAAAGCGCTTTATTTGGATGATATCAATCTAATTTATGCTAGATCCAATAAATAAGTATACATTTCTAAGAAATTAAATAACATCGCAAAAATTTACAACTTCGGCGGGACTTGAACCCGCATCACTTGACCTCGTGGTGTAGTTGGTTAGCACATTCCGGTACTGACGGAAGGATGCGGGTTCAAGTCCCGCCGAAGTCGTAAATTTTTGGGATGTTATTTAATTTCTTAGAAATTTGCCAGAGTGTGAGGCTTACGCACTATAAAAACCAAAACTTTAAGTATACTTTACTCTATTTCTTTTAAGGAAAATTCTTTTTCTGACCGGATCAGATGACGATGAGAACCTTCTAAAATATACTAACTCTATGAAAATGGTAAAGTTTAAAGTTGCGGCTGGGAGCTGAAGTCCGCAGAAGTCCCAACTACCCGCATTTAAAATAAAATCCCACAGGTAGTATTAGTACAAATTACGGCTCGCACTAAGAGATCAGATATATTAGCCGGTGAGCTGCTGCTAATTGCGGCACAACACAAATATTTAATAACAATCCGAGATCCGCCGAGATGGCCACTTATCTGTTCAAAGAGAACGGGAGATGCTGTGGAGTTGCCGTTAATTACATTATCTACTCTGATTTTATACGACGATTGGATGAAGTCTTACGTCTCACTTTTAGATTAAAGGAATTTTAATTTAGGTACCTAGGCTCAAAAAATTCCTTTTTTAAATAACCACCTACCTACTTAAAAATCAGTTAAGAATTCTAATTTTAAAAGGATTATTAGCGCTGCTAAGCCGCTCTACTTTATAAGTTTAGAAAAAAAGAAAAAATGTAGAGTCAGCATTTCCTAATAATAATTTACAGGGTAGTAAAATTACTTAGGGTAATAAGATCCTACATGTAAATCAACAATACTGAACAATCAATCGTTACCAACGCCGCAACCACTTTTCCAAAACACAAAATAAAATAATCAAATACCTACTCCACAGATCCGTTGTCCAAATTATTGCTGCACGATTGTTAAACATTATTACGTCGGGTGTTGTTTAATAGAAACAAAAATATCTGGCGGCGCGCGTCGTGTTTGATCTCGAGGTGTTCGCCCGTCGAGTGCGATTAGCCCTCTCTCAACGTATAATCAAATGCGCCTCGGGCCGGACTCGACACACATACACACGACGCACCACAAAACTTTACCACACATTGCTGGCCATCCACTTTCCTTTTCAGAACGCGCCAGAACAACCCGGCAGTGTATGTAGCTGTAAGTGGAAATTACGTGATTGATTTTCAAAAAAGTACAGTCGAGGCCCGCATCGGCGGATGAAGCCTCTCATTTGGCCGCCATTTGTCGACCATTTCGGTGTACCGATCATAAATGGAGCCCGCTCCGGGTCACGTTAGCATCTCGAAGGAAACGTGAAAAATCACACATCCAGCCGTGAAATTACTATCAATATAGTTAAGAGCAAGTATCGCGGTATTGCATAAATCGACTATGGAAAATGGTTAAGCCCGAGCTCCGCTGAGATGCCTGCACTGGTAGCTGCGTAAATTATAAGAACCAATAAAAGCTATCCACTCCCGAAGTACCCGTATATTCAATTATTTTTCTCGTGGAACTGAATGAACTGACTGGCAACACAGGAAACGTATTTCACTGAGCTCAATGAATACAAAAGTCACACGTACAATACAAAACTAATTAGCAAATAGACGTTGCATAAAACACTGCTAAGAAAATAATTTAAACCAATTATAATTTATGTCCCACATTACTGCTGTAATGTTCCGTAATTTATAATTTACTGGTCACTTTACTCGTTCTTTGTCTATGCTTATTTTCACTAAGGGTATGTTTCTACTAGAGCTTTCGAAAACACTACTGACGAACTCAACTCAAGTTTACTCACTAAAAATAATTGCTAACTGTGCTATTCAATGACTTAAAATAGCACCAAAAAAACTAAATGTCTGGTCATAATTTTGCAAGAACTTGATGATAAACAAGAGCTGCTATTTTCAAGAGTAACAGAAAGTATTTTTTAATGTAATAATTAGCGAATTATTATTAGTTTTAACACTTAACGCGCACTTAGCGCGGCTTCTTCCACTAGAGGACAAAAGTGAAGAGAAAATCAGTACATTTAAACACTTTTTTTCTTAATTGAAAACAATTCATTGTTTAAAATTTGTCTAATATTATTTTGTAAAATAAAGTTAATTTTATTATATAGTATATTATTAAGTTTAACACTCCCTTACAAACCTCTGTGGTTTTCTCAGTGTCATTATTATAAGCTTTTCAATGTAACATTAGTTTAAGTTGGTAAATAATATGTAATATATATAAATGAAATATAAATAAATATTGATTATAAATATTAAATATTATAATTATAAATAAATATTGATTTCCCTAACTCAGCATAATGTTGACTGAATGGACTCTAGGTAGAGTTCTTGTAAAAGCAACCACCAGTATGAACGCTACCCAACCGTGCGTCGAAAGCGTCGTGAAATCCTGCTTAAAGCGTGCTCGCGGCAGGCAGTATATCAGCTTGAGCAGGCATCCCTCACAAATTACACCGGCGAGACTATACAGTGATTTATTTATTTCACTTAAACAGCCTCGTAAACAGTGCCTGGGACGCTACGAGGCTGCCGGCCCGTTATTCCCAGCTCACTGCCGCGCAAACTGCAAAAAGTTGAAATGATAGACGCAGTTCAGTCAGCCTTCTGTGCGTGATTGGTTATCTGTCAAGGTTTTAGTTGATTTGGAATAGTCTATTAAAAATGAATTATTTATTTTTTACCAGTACCCAGTATTAAAGGTTACCTATTAATTTAGCTGTAGGTTTTAAAGGTTTCCTATTTATATAAATGGTAACCTAAATCCTACGAAAACAGTTTTTGATCAGGTCGCTCCAGCTGGGGTTTTAAAACAAATTTCGTTACGTATGACCTTTTATGAAACAAATTTTGAAAATTGGCTCCTAAATAATAACTCGCACCTTACATTCAAAAACTTCAATAAAACCCGCCGAAAGAATTAATCATTGCCGGTTTTTATGTCTGAACTTTCATTATTCAATTATATTTCTTCGATATGTTCTGTCGAATGAAAAACAATGATTAACTCGCGGAATTTATTTTGATTCTCCACACTTGCCCTTTGCAGACGCGTCGGCGCAACGAAAGAGAGGACAATACTACAAGAATGAGATAGAATTAAGTGTACTAAAGTGTGTGAAGTTCGTTTACTTTTTACTATGTGAGAAAACGTTGTAGGTAAGTAAAATCTCTATCACATAGGTAAGGTATAAGGTATATAAATCCATAATACATTTTAAATTTGATTCAGACCTCCCCAGATAAGCGCCTTATTGCCTTTTATCACATGGGGGGTAATACCCATGTGATAAGAGCCAATAAAAAATATCTGTCTGTCTGTTACATTTTCAGGACTAAACAGCTGAACGGATCGTAAACGGGATACCGGAACCATCATCTAGCACAAATCTAGCTAAGCAAAGCTTATGTCATAAAGATAAAATATGAACAAAATAAAATACCGAAGGGTGCTGGGTAAGCCTTCTATCCAAAAATTCTGCTTTAGCACTAAATACCTACTCATGCTGGGATGGATGCAAAATGACATTAGAAATTTTGCACCTTGATTCTGTTAAGATTCCTTTCTAATCTCTTCAAGGCAAGACGAAATACCAAGGTGTACTTAAGAACTTCAGCCACAAAAAAAAATAGACTTCGACTCGATGAGTCAATAAGAGTCGTAGGAGTTTGTGAGGACATTTTGTTATTACAGTGGATAACCACTGTAATAACAAAAACTTCTGCCACACTGTTTCTTATCATCAAGCGTGAGACCCGAAATCTATTTCTGATAAAAATTCTGTTTGGTTCACACCTCAATTTTCGGATTTTCCCCTTTATTTGTGTTATAAACATTGCTTCTTGTCAAATTTTATGATTCTAGGTCAACGGGAAGAACCCTATAGGTTTTGATCCATGGCGAGAATCAAAAATATTGTTTTAAAGAATAAACCACAAATTTACGGCTTTCAGAGTTTTTCCTTTGCTTGTGCTATAAGACCTTGCTATAGCTATAGCTATAGCTACCTATAGGCTCTATAGTATGTATGTACCCTAATTGCCATATCAAGCTCGTAAACTGGTTGATCCGAGGACCGTCTAATGAGTTTCTCCGAAGCCCGCCCTCCGCTTGACATGATGGATGGAATCTCAAGTTCTGTTTGATTAGTTGCCAGTCGGTACTGACTATAATTACCTTGTGTTAATGCTCTTTATGTGATTACGGTTATGAAATCTTGTTGCTTTACGGCAATAGGTAGATGAATAGCTTAATCTACATATACTCTCATAAAACATCTCTATTTTATATCACACCACTATCACACTAATATTATAAACGCGAAAGTTTGGATGGATGGATGGATGTTTGTTACCACTTGTTGTCAAAACTACTGAACAGATTAAGCTGAAATTCATCGGTGTAGCTCTAAGTCTGGAATCAAACGTATGCTACTTTTTATCCCATAAATCAGTTTTCAATAAATAGAAATTATCTTTGAACTCTTCCATAAAAACAACGTGTGCGAAGCCGCGGGCAGAACCTAGTTATAAATGCGAAAGTTTGGATGTATGGATGGATGGATGTTTGTTAGCTCTTCACGCTAAAACTACTTAACGAATCGGGCTGAAGTTTTGCAAACAGGTAGTTTAAGGCCTGGAATAAAACATAGGCTATTTTTATTCCATAAATGAGTTTCCATGGGATAAAAATAACCATAAAACGTTTTTATAGAAACTACGCATGCAAAGCCGCGAGTAGAAACTAGTATTATATTTATCTTTGTAAAATATTTGGCTTAGTAGAGAGACATCAAAGAAAAATATGTTTACACTTTCCTTTCTCGAGGTAATCGTGAAGATTCACACAAAATTTCTGTCACAAATGTAGTTTTTTGGAAAATCCATCAGTTTCGTAGCAATTTCGTAGCACTAGGTGTGCGTTGAAATCTTTTCTGCGCCTACTTGGAATACAAAGTAAAATTTTTTTTTGGTTTTTTTGTAGGCATTGATTTATACCGAAGGGGATATGTTATTTCATTGATGGTATGTAATTTTTTTTTCTATCATTTATTCATTAGATTTTATGAAGGCGGAAAAGAACGAAAATCACAGAACATTGTGTGAAAACTGTCTATGGTTTTGTTACGGATGCTACACTAGCGGTATCTATTGGCGAGTAGTTGTAATAAAATAAAATCACTCACGGATCTTTATAACAAACGGTTTATAATTTCAAATTCAGAATCCTTTTCCCATTCTGTCACGGATACACCTAATTGTACAACAAGAAAAATCATTACACAAACGGTTACCGTTAAATTAAATTAAAATCCGTTTACAATGTTGTACAACACCAAATCACAATCAATTTGTCACGTTTCGTCTATTCTTGTACCCCTTTATGCCCCACGGGGTACGGGGGTTGGGGTAAAGTGGGGTAAGTTGAACAATATGCTGAGTCGACGTCACGGTGACTTCTCGCCTCTCGCGACATTGTAATCGAGGGGGACGAACGCGTTTGTCATCCTACCCTACAAATTCAACCTTACCACTCAAAAGCGCACTCTGTATCGAGTATATAAAGCTCAGTTTGGTAGAGCAACATTTTTGCAAGCATCATAAATTTTATAGCACTTTAATACAGCCATAACATAACAATAATAGGGTAAATGTTTTGGTAAGCCATAAATATGCGGAATTGCGTCCCGCAGGGACAAATTCGGTAACGCTTTTTTGCTGTTGTGATAAAATAGGAAAGGTTTGAGACTAAATTGATTTTTAATTGATGAAACTAAATAGACACAAATGATTTGTAGCTTTCTAAAGGGACAGTAATGTACCGCGAGCATGTTTCGGTAAATTTATTTTGATTTTGGGGAAAGAAAAACGTGGGGATAGTTATTATTTAACTGCCTTACCCTTTTTCTGATGGGTTGAGGATACCGACCGACGCAGGGCATTTTTTGATGCGGTATTTTTTAGTAACTCCAAACCTTTTCCAAACTCCAAACCCTTTAGAACCAGCGTCACAATATCTAATGGTATTTTTGAAACACTAGGATACCAACTCCCGTTTATGATCTACTTAGAAATGCAGGGCCCATATTTTAAAAGCTTGGTAAGTCATCGATCTATACCTAAGTTATGCTTATGTATGCCAAAGAAAAGCGTTACTCAAGCATAGTAAAAGTAAAGTAAAATTAAAAGTATTTATTGCAATTACATGTAAAAGACGGTAAATACAGTAAATGCGTGGCAATGCCGCCCTAAAAAGGGCAAATATTTGCCCTTTTTAGGGCGGCATCTTTTTAATTTACATGCAATAATACAAAACATACAGTAGTCAAAAAACTAAAATAAATGTTAATAAATATAATTATTATAGTTCACATTCATAGTAGAATTGACATAAACTTAGCAAAGAAAATTACAATCAAATAAAAGAAATAAATTAGAAATAGTATTTACAGTTGAAACAATTGAGCTAACTGCAGACTGTTGCAAACAATCTACAGTTAGTTCAACTGAAATTAAATAAAAATTAATTAAATTAAGAGTTGCAAAGTTATTTGTCAAGGTTCTTATCATTATTAATTATATGTTGTAACATTTTTCAGATAATATGGTTCTTAGCTTTCTCTGAAACATCGCAGTAGGCCATTTCCTAATTGCGAAAGTGATTTTGTTTAATGGACGGAGCCATAGCAAAGAGACATATGCGCAGCAATATGTCATTTATATTGATGACCGAGCAAACTTTCATAATACGGACCTTACTGTGACTGATGACCTCAGTGGCGCAGCGGGCGATAGTCCGCCTGCGACGCAAGAGGTTGCGGGTTCGATTCCCGCCTCGGAACAAATTTGTGTACCTATGATCTGCAGAAATTTGTTCCGTTGGTCTGGGTGTTTTCTATGTATCATAAAAAAAAATTATCTATGTATATAATGTATTAAATATATCAGTTATCTAGTTCCCATAACACAAACTTTGAGTAGCTTACTTTGGGGCTAGATGGTGCTGTGTGGATTGTCCAGCATTATTTATTTATTTATTTACTGTATTAGATAGGCATTCAACGCTATGAAATGGGGCAGTTACAACTGATTGAAAACTGAGTTACCAGTACGTGTACACTTAACAGCCTGTACGAGCATATGCGAGCCATGACTCGGCCAATATGACATTGATCCCTAAAAACGGCTACTCTTACTGTGTTCTTTGTCCTATAAGTTAAAGAAGGTCTAATCGACGATACCCACTTTAACTTTAACAAATAATAGTTTGACACTCACTTAGGAAACATTTGTTAATTCTTCAAAAACCACACTAATGCTTTGTCGTTCTTGCTCGTTTTCTCCAAACCTATCACTTGTTTATTTTATCCATCTATTATCCTATATATTTATTTCAAACACCTACACACACACTCTCACATACACTTCCACACTTATGTTGTTGGTAACTCCTGTAGCCCGGACTCGGTGATCGGTGTCCTCACACACATAAATAAATAAATAAATAAATAAATCTGGACAATTCACACAGCATTATCTAGCCCCAAGCTAAGCAGAGCTTGTGTTATGGGTACTAGATAACTGATATACTTAATACAATATACTACATACATACATAAATATTTTTATTATATATACATGCTTGCACCCTGAGATACATTCAAGTGATATAGGTTGTTTATTTATTAATTTTAGAAATCTATTTACTTACTTACTAGCTACTGTTACGTTATATGTGTAATTTTGTATTATTATCTGTAACTTAATTTAATTAGTGTTAAGGTATTGCGTGTTCTGTCATTTTGCTATGTGTGTAAGATTGGTGTAGCGAGTAGCGCTGCACTTATCACCCGGCACCGCTGAAAACCAGCTCTGCTATGACCCTTGTGCCATAGCAGCATTAAGCTGAGCTGGTGACCTTTTTGGGTTTCATTAGGTTTAGTATTAGTTGTAAGTTTTGTATAATGTGACACAAATAATTAAATTTACAAATAATTATATATTAAAGATTTTCTATTTCTATTTCTAAAACATAAGAACTTGTCCTAAATTACCTACATAAAGTTACGTCATAGGCACTAATAATGCCCTAAACATACAAGCATTGCAAAACGTACGCACACATTACATAATTAGTACCTCTAGTAATTACTAAAGCCAACTCATTACGGCTAATCCTCGCGTGCTAGTCTAACAGGCCATTAAGCGAGGCACAAACAGTGGGATTGTTTTCTGGCGTGCCAAGTCGGCGACTGACGTGAGGTCAGCGAGTAAATTGCAGCCAGATAGTTTAAATCGGTGTTTATTTTGTGAAAACACTTTGAAGAACTTGCGCTAAGTTCGTACAGAAGTAGGTACACGTTCGTACAAGTACAGAATCACACCAATATTATAAATGCGAAAGTTTGGATGGATGGATGGATGTTTGTTACCTCTTCACGCCAAAATTACTGAACGAATCGAGATGTAATATTATACATCGGAAAGGAGATATTATTTACTTTAAATGTCGTGGACCCGTTGGGTATCACTGTATGAAACTAAGTTTTTTGAAAACAATGGAGTCGTGGATTTCTGGGAATAAGTCATGAAATTTAGCATACAAGTACTAATTCTATTCTTGGAATCAAACATGGGCTACTTTTTATCCCATAAATCAGTTCCCATGGGATAGAAATCGTTTCCATAGAAAGAACGCGTGCGAAGCCGCGGGCATAAACTATTAGATAATAAATGAGTGAACGATATCAGTTATTATTGATAGCATTTTTAATTTCCGCTGTTACTGTTGGTTAGAACCTTTTGTTAATATAAGTAAAAGTAAAACATATTTATGTATATTACTGCCAGCAAATAAAACAAAGTTTAACATAAACTTTACTACATACATCTAAAGTAACAAATAAACTAAAAATTCTTTCATTATTAACAAAAAACCTACGCTTTTCAATGAAAGTGTCTCCAGAGACGTTTGAGTGGATTGACTCAGGGCGGGGGGCCCGGCTGGGCGGGGATTCGTTTTGGCCCATTTCCGGTGAGAGTGCAGTGCCTCTATCATTAACCAAAATACTTATCGTGTCCAAGATGAATCATGGAATCAGGCGTTACGTTGCGGAAATCCATTGCAAAATGTAAGGATTCAACTGGTATATGAATCAGTTGAGCTACCTGCAGATTGTTTGCGACAGTCAGCAGTTAGCTGAGCTTGTTTCAATTGTAAATACTACTTCTAATTTATTTCTCTTTGTCAATAAAGTTTTCGAAGGATGTTCAGTAACAATTCCAAAATGCTGTTCGCGTGAACCCTTTTGTAAATATTTAACATTTTTAGATACTATCATAAAGCAGGATTTTACTGTCTTTTTAAAAACAGTTTCAAAAAAATATTTTAGAAATTTAGAAGCTGTCTAATAGGAATATTTCCTAATAAGAAATGTTTTCTTTTTAGGAAATTTGACCACACTTTATATCACACTAATCACAATACAATATTATAAATACGTATATTTGCAAAATACATTTATCTACTACAAAATACCGTATCTTAGCTACAAATATACATGTTCTTATTCTTATTTGTATATTTCGAATATTTGGATGTCATTACCTCTTTGTGCAAAAACTTCCGAATAACTTGCCTCAATTTACTATCCCGGGAAAACGCGTGCGAAACTGCGGTCAGAAGCAAGTGGTAAATCCTAGCATTACAATCGGTACAATATTTCTTGCTAGGGGCACAGTTACTTAGCACACGTTAAATAAATACTTGCCGCACGTTTGCGATATGACCTCGACACCACTTCACACTCACGCTAGACATTTATTGGCGGCGTAAATCTGTCCGATTTATGTGTTTTACTTAGTGCAAATATTTCTCCGGCTTTTCCAAATAACTGTTATCCGTCAACGGTGTAACTATGCCCAAATTCATTGGATTTTTTATTTATCTCTATAGTATTTATAAACAAAGAAAATTAATATTTTCTTGGGGACGCTTTCGACTGATAATGATATAAGTTGAGCTACGTGTAGATTGTTTACAACAGTCTGCAGTTAGCTCAATTGTTTCAATTGTAAATTAATTTATTTTTATTATTTGAATATAATTTTCTTTGTGAATTTAGATTTGACAATTTAGCTATTTATTCACAAAGAAAATTATATAAATAGCAAAAAAAATTAGGAATACAAACAGATTACAACTAGTATTTACAATTGAGCTAACTGCAGATTGTTGCTAATAATCGAGAGGTTGCTCAACTGATCCATACCAAACGGAAGCATCCCCAAGACACTGCATGGCCCCGCTGAATGGCAGTGATTTTTGCTCTGCGCCAGATACTCACCAGCTCTCGGGTCTATCTAGCTACATCAACGCCTTACAGAAAAATTTATGATTTTGGATTTACTCAAAACCTTTTCGATCAACACCTGGGTAACGGAATACACTTGCTCGGTGGGCGAAGGTCCGCCTGCGACGCAAGAGGTTGCGGGTTCGATTCCTGCCTAGGGATAAATGTTTGTACGATCTGCAGATATTTGTTCCGGGTGTTTTGGTCGTTTTCTATGTATAATAAAAAAAATATCTATCTATGTAATGCATTGAATCAAGTATATCAGTTATCTGACACCCATAACACAAGCTCTGCTTAGCTTGGGGCTTGATGCTATGTAGATTGTTCGGTATTATTTATTTATTCATTTTTGTATTGTATTCAAATCACCTCTACGTAGGTTCCTAATGCAATAAAGTAAAAAAACTGTCAATTTTAAGGCCTTTAGATCATAGACAATTAAAAAAATTCAAAATGAAAAACTACCTTTAGGCACCTAGTATTCATTATTAACTAAATCTTCTTGGAGTGAGAGAAATCGCCTTAGGAAAAGGAAACCTTTTAACTGTGAGAACCAATATTTGTCGGAATGGAACTAAAGCAATCTCGGAAACGGTCCGGAACCACCGAAAAGGAAATGTAGGGACAGGGAGGCAATTTGTGCGATTACTAGCAGTGAAATATTGACACTTGTGAGCAGCTTGTGGGGTTCACTTTGTGGTCGAGGAAACGGCCGGCTGGTTTTTGTTTAGGTTAGATTTTACGTCAAAATATTTGAACGACATGACAGTAATAGATCGGTGTCGTGAGACAGAGCAAATAACATTGCTGTAGAAGTGTAGATTTAAGAGTTTAGTTTGTAGCATTCACTAACCCGCAGGGACTCGCCGAAGTTTCAGCAGGTGGAATTCGTCCATGTGGTCAAAGTGGTGTTCAATGAAGGTGTTAAAAATATGCCAAATATCTAATATTTTGAGAGATTTTTATGTATATATAAATTATATTTTATAAAAAAAGAGAATGACAATCAAACAAAAGAAACTAATTAGAAATAGTACTTATTTACAACTTAAATGACGACCTCTGTGGCGCAGCGGGCGAAGGTCCACCTGCGACGCAGGAGGTTGCGGGTTCGATTCCCGACTCGGGACAAATGTTTGTACGATCTGCAGATATTTGTTCAGGGTGTTCTGGACGTTTTCTAGGTATAATAAAAAATAACTATCTATGTAGTGTATTGTATTAAGTATATCAGTTATCTAGGACCCATAACACAAGCTCTGCTTAGCTTGGGGCTAGATAATGCTGTGTGAATTGTCCGGCATTATTTATTTTATTATTATTTTTTATTTTAATAAATCGGTACGAGAAAGACGAATCAAAAGACTTTTTGTACACCTACATTCCTGCAAAATAAACGACTATCATTATGAGTATGAATACGTAGTAGGTGTAGTACCTACTTCTTGACTGTATAACGAAACACCGGAAGTCGAAATACCGGAGAACGATATCCCGAAAGAACAGGAAACCGGAGAACAAAATACCGAAAGTCTTATTCCTAACTAGTTACGGACGCCACGCGTTGTTTCTATGGAAACGTTTAAAGGTGATTTCTATCCCACGGGAACTGATTTATGGGATAAAAAGTAGCCTATGTTTGATTACAGGATTAGAATTATTTGTATGCATTTTCAGACGGATCCGTTCAGTAGTTTTGGCGTGAAGAGGTAACAAACATCCATCCATCCATCCAAACTTTCGCATTCATAATATTAGTGTGACAGCAGAAGCCATAAAGAAAATCTGACCAGTGGATATTTATAATTTGTAATAGTGAAAACTGCAGCAAGCAAAACAAAGGAGCATTTGAAATTCCTTCAAACAAGACAAGCTCAAACGGAAAAAAAGAAAATTGATGACATTAAGGAAGCTAGTTCCATAATGTCATCAATTTTCTTTTTTACTTAGTTATTATGCCCCCAGTCCATTCACGACATTTCCGTATTCTTGAATGGAACGATGACATGGTGAAAATTCCAAGAACGAGGCTCTGCAAGTCACCAAGCATGTCGCAACTGGGTACAGTCAGCTTGAAAATCATTCTGCTGTTTCTTTTACGATTGCGATATCTACACTATGTTTATTGTTTGTATGACGCCCTCTGTGGCGCGATGGGCGAAGGTCCGCCTGCGACGCAGGAGGTTGCGGGTTCGATTCCCGCCTCGGGACAAATATCTGTGCGGTTTGCAGACATTTGTCCAGGGCGTTCTGGATGTTTTCTATGTAAAGTAAAAAATATCTACTTATATAGGTAGTGTATGCAGATGATCTCCAAATTTACGCGCAGGCCTCAGTAGATGAACTGTCTGGTGCTATCGCCGCGATAAATGAAGACCTGTGCCATATTCTTGACTGGAGCAAAAACTTCGGTCTTAACGTCAACCCGTCAAAAACACAGGTGATTACTGTAGGGAGCTCTCGAATGATAGCTCGTATAAACTGGGGTAGTCTACCAACCGTAATCTTCGATGGGACTCCTGTTGCGCAAAGTCAAACGGTGAAAAATTTAGGTGTCCTCATTGATAGAACTCTGTCGTGGGGACCTCAGCTCTCTGAAATCAGCCGCAGGATGTTTGCTTCAGCTGGTTCCCTTCGAAGATTACGCAATTTTCTTCCTTTTGCTACTAAAATTTCTCTTGCACAATCTCTTTTCCTTCCAATTATTGATTATGCTGATTCTTCCTTCCTAGATTTAACCGAGCAGCAGCTAGACAAACTTGAGCGCCTGCAGAATGTCGGGATAAGGTTTGTATTTGGCTTGCGCAAGTATGACCATGTCTCGGAGTTCCGCAGAAAGCTCAAGTGGCTACCTATAAGGCTTCGGCGAAATGTTCACTTTCTAACTCTTCTTTTTAATATTTTATTTCTGTCTTCTGCACCTCCTTATCTCAAAACACGCTTCACTTTTCTTCATCTTTCTCATTCTCGTTCTCTCCGCTCCTCTGAAACTCTTTTGCTGCAAATGCCTGTCCACTCTACTTCCTTCTACGGCAACTCTTTTACTGTCCGGGCTGTCCAGCTGTGGAATGCATTGCCGGTCACTGTAAGGTGTGCAAAGTCACTACCAATTTTCAAGGAAATGGTAAAGGAACACTATTTGTCCTGCTGTCACTGAATAAAATAAGCATTTGTTTCCATTATAAATTATGTAAGTATGTAATATGTATATATATGTATATATATATTATATAGTATAAATATAGTATTTATATTAATATTTATAGGAATAGGTACAGGTATGTATGTATTTTTGTAATTGTATTGAAGTATGTTATTATTTATTTTTGAGTAGGAACCAAAGTTCTTACTACCTAGTAACAGATGCACACAGATCTGACCCCATGTACATATCCGACGATCCTATCCATACCAGGTTGTCTGGCAGAGATCGCTCTTGAGCGATAAGACCGCCAATTGTCATTTAGGTTATAATTATTTCTTTTTAAATTGTTTCTTAGTTTTAAGTGTGCAATAAAAGTATTTTCTATCTATCTATCTATCTATCTATTTGTATTATGTATATCGGTTATCTAGTACCCATAACACAAGTTCTGCTTAACTTGGGGCTAAATAATGCTGTGTGAATTGTCCAGCATTATTTATTTATTTTATTTATTTATTGTTATATAAATTTTATTTAAAAATTATGCTAGATACAGCATCATCTGTCATGTCTGTCATCATCATCTCAATCACACCCAAGCTAAGCAGAGCTTGTAATATGGGAACTAGATGACTGATATACTTAATACAATAAACTTGACTTATAGAAAGGTATTTTTTACTAAACATAAAAATACCCTGAATAAATTATTGAAGATCATACAAACATTTGTCCCAAGGCAAGGGAATCGAACCCGCAACCTCCTGCGTCGCTAATGTAGAACGATATTAGCCAGCCTTTTACAATAATTTTATTTTGATTTGTGTATGACATTTTTTTTCAAGGAAATTCTTGTCAATTAGGCGGTGAGTCATTGATGGTTTGTACCTAGACAAACAATCAATAACTCACCGCCTTTAGAAATGTAGGTATCTAGAAATGCTCTCATTTTCAGCCCTCACTACCATTTCCTACCAATTTCCTACTAATATTTATCCCGACCTATTTAGACCTATTCAGGCTAGCCCTGGATAAGGAAAAATTCAAGAGAATGACCGCCGACCTTTAGTAATGGAGAGGCACTATAAGAAGAAGAATTTATCCCGAAATTCTTACGGGAAAGGGAACTACGTGGGTGAAATCGCGCGGCACTGCTAGTATAAAATAATTCATTCTTCATACCTACTACGATAGTATGAATGATAGTCGGAAAACGTTTATATCCTGTCTTCATTTCATGATTATATGACAATTGCACGATATAATTGCCTTTTTCTTTTTTTTTTTTTTTTTTATTCGGCGAGGAAATTTGTTTACGAATAAACTGGTCTGGGGGGGACCAGAATTATGTGGCGACTCGACGTTCTGAAAAGAACATAATACCCACTAAAACCTCTCCGGTGTCCCTCTCTCGCCATTTTTGCCGAACCACGGGAACATTTTTAAATTGCCTACCTTTAAATAATAGTAGGAATGTTTCCACGATCGCCCATGGTTCTTGGTAAGTACACCTACTAAAATACTTGTATTAAAAAAATAATAAGATTATAAATACTAGTTCTAATTTATTTCTATTATTTGATTGTAATTTTCTTTGTGAATAAAGGCTTCTGCCCTTTACTATTTCTTTAGACAGAGTTAAATTGCTTATAAAATGGGTGTATGTGATTAATTTTTTATCTTTCAAAGATTTTGGTGAAAAAGATCATATCATTGCGAATCTGTTATATTTATAGGGTTTTTGTTATTAAACTACTTACACCCGGGGTAATTTCAAAAAATCAAATTAATCCCAAAAAACATCGACTTTGACTTGGACGGGACTTTAATCACCAGCGTTCCCTCACTGTACAGGAATGCGGAGGGTTTTGACTTCTTATTTATGTATATTTGATTTATTATTTACCTTTACAATACCTACATTAATGTATACTTAATTACCTACTCTACTTTCAGCTTTGTACAATTTCACCAAAAACGCCTAACATTCCGGAAGTAACAAAATACATAAATATTTTATTAGGGCGGGAGGTTTTGAGACTCATAGTTGGTTTAATTATAGTTCGTAAAATTTTGTTGCAATAAAATTATAATTAGTTAATTTACATTTACACTGGGCTTGCCTATTATATCATGTTCACACGCATCAAGTTTATGCTTTTGTCCACTCAAAGGCGCTGTCTTTCTTTCCACGTAGGCAGACCGAATTAGATTACAATGATACCTATATAAAACTATGTGTGAAGTGCATGCCCACCTTCATCAAAGTTATCTTCAACAAGAAAAAAATTAAAAACTTTAAAAACCCCCCCAACAGATTTACATGAAACATGGCTAAGAACACTCGGGATAAAATTATCTGTGACACAAGAAAAACAAAACGAAAATCGGTTCATCTGTTTGGGAGCTACGATACCACAGACAGATATACAGATACACAGACAGACACGTTAAACTTATAACACCCCTCTCTTTTTGCGTCGGGGGTAAGTAAGTACAATCAACCCGAGGCGAACGAGGCGAGTTTTATAGATCCGTCTGATTCGATTCGGAATCGAATCGAATGAATCAAAATGGTCGAAGGGCATCCTACACTACGTTTGCCGAGTCGCGATCTCCACTCGTACACTTGTAGTCTCACTGGTACAGTCACGTAAACATATAACTACATATATATCATTCACCATTGTATGTTATAAATATTTTTAATATTTTTCAATCCTACTAGAATTATAAAGCCCCAAAGGTTTGAATTTTTGTTACCTAAAATTTGAATTTTTGTTACCTAGGATCTCCGAAACTACTGAACAGATCAAGATGAAATTTGGCGTACGTTTAGAGCAAAGCCTAACATAGAAATAGGCTACTTATTATACCGTAAATACGCGTGCGAAGCCGCGGGCAGCAGCTAGTATTTTTAATAAATAAATAAAATGTTCTAATGTGTTTATTCATTAATTTAATGAACCATTCTGTATAAAAACGCGATCGATGGTAATTAAGCCGTATTAGCATTCATTAGCTGTCATTATAGTTTGCTCATATCGATTTAACTCAATGCCGTTTGTGCAAACGGTGCTTTGCACAAACGGCATTGAGTTAAATCGATGCTGTGTAACGTAAGGGTTAACATATTTTCTTTTATTTTATTTTACAATTTTAGGGAAAGTAACAGCTAGGTAACTATTATTACAGAGATGGTGGGTAACTTACGGCTAATTAGAAGTTTCCACAAAAAATAACTAAGTAAAATGTTAGTGTCAGTCGAAGAAATGTTAGTAAATAGACGGCGCGTTTGATACCTACCTAATTAAAAAATAAAAATAAACAACAATTTTATACCTACTCAAAAATTAAATTACTCAATAAGCGTTTAAGACGCTTGGTTGAGGTATTAAAAAAATCTATATCTACTTCATTGTTCCTATACACAAAGTGATTGCCATAAGATTATTAAAGGATTTGCATGCCCTTAAGATGAAAGAGTTCTGCCTATAGTTCGTCCTCACCAGTGGCTCGTACTAGAGATTAGGCTTGCGAAGTGAGCCTATGTTCGTGCGCAAACCTATCTTAAACACATACACTTATCTTAGTGTTCTTGTCTTGGTTATTGCAGAAAAACAGCTTAGACCGTTTTCTCATTACTTGGCAAGGATTCGGTACAACATTAGCACGCTCGGACGTCGATAGCTTACTGCACCGCCTGTACTTTAACACAGAGCCGCTTGTGACGTTGTGAAATGATGTCGTCTTCAGCCATTTTCATATGCATCTGCATATGAGACCGTACCGTAACCCGTGTCGCCTGTTTTAATCCACTATAAAAACGGTTTCGACACGGCATCCGTCTTTACAGTTGTGTATTGACTTGTATTATACATAAATTGGAGGACCGGACCTAACTACTTGTTGCGCCCGGCTGTGCCTTCGACGTTGCTCTACGTGTCTAGGCTTCACTATACCACGAAGGTGGAGGACATTGTGGAGTATGTGAAGAGGAAGACCAACACCTCGGTGACGGTTGGAGTCGCGGTTCTAGCCTAGTACATGGAAAAGCGACTACGCATGTTAAAAAATGTCTTCGGATCAGCGACTAGTGCTACGTGCTAGTGAATAGGTTTATTTTATGTCTGTCAGACTAAGGTATATATTTTATATGGGCCGTAATTTTTAAGTATTTTACATAATGTACTAGACTAAACTTGCCTGAAATAATTGATGTATTATTTATTATTATTATTATAAACTAGTTCACATGAACACGAGCGCTACACGGTATGGCAAGCGCGGGGAATACGATTCCTATTGGAAAAAGTCTATAAACTTTTTTTGCTTCCCTTGGAGTCGAGAGGTCCGTGGGTGCGAGGCTCTTCGGGTTTTTAAAAATATCTGAGCGTCTGGTCGAAGCTACGCGTGACCCGAGAGCTGGTGAGTATCTGGCGCAGCGCATAAGCATTGCCATACAGCGGGGCAAAGCAGCCAGCTTTTAAGGGACGCTTCCGACTGGTATTGATATGAATCAGTTGAGCTACCTGTAGATTGTTCAGTCTGCAGGTAGCTCAAGATCAGCTCAGATGTTGGATGACGCGTGCTGTCCCGAATCTGTACTGCACGCGTCACCCAACATTTACCGCGCCTAATCAGGAACACTCCATAGAAATATAGGCGCTCGCAAGGGTTTCGGTACCGCGTTTACCGAGGGTACTGATGTCATACCGAAACCTTACCGAGCCATAATCTGCTGCCGTTCTTCCCCTCGGGCTGAGTTGGAATGGTCGATTCTTACGCCGCAACCATCACAGCAACCAACTCATAATACTGTTTAGTTTAGAATAAAGTTATACATGTAGCGCTTTGTGTCTATTCTAATATTTATCTATTTCCACCGTCACCACACTAAAGATGTGCGACTGTGAATGATTGCATTCGAATTATTCGACTTCACAAATCATTCGAACCATTCGAATGACTAGGGCAAATAAGTAATTAATTTGGTTAGTAATGGCGAGTGACGTCGAATAAAGAATTGATTTCGCGTCGACTGCCCCACTCGCCATTACTAACCAAATTAGTAACTAATATGGTTAGTAATGGCGAGTGGCGTCGAATAAAGAATTGATTTTGCGTCGACTGCCCGACTCGCCATTACTAACCAAATTAGTACCTAACTAATATGGTTAGTAATAGCAACTGCTCGAGTCGGACAGTCGAACTCAATTCGTTATTCGACGCCTCGATCTATTCGTAGAGGCATTAGTAATTACTAATTAGTAGTTGTCATTCGAAGTCGAACGAGTAAATTAGTAGTTGTAGATCATTCGACTAGCCAGATCATTCGCAGTCGCGCATCTTTACACCACACCATGCCTTACTAGATCCAAGCAATTACAGAGTAGGTTACAAGATACCACCTGTTTCAAAGGAAACTTAGCGGCGGCGGTAGTACCACTACTCATAATACTGTTTAGTTCAAACTAAAGCTATACTTAAAGCGCTTTATGTCTATTCTAATATAAATGTATTTCCACCATCACCACACCATGCCAAACTGACAAGATCCAAGCAATTGCAAAGTAGGTTACAATATACCACCTGTTTTAAATGAAACTTAGCGGCGGCGGTAGTAGCACTACTCATAGTACTGTTTAGTTTAAAATAAAGCTATACTTATAGCGCTTTGTGTCTATTCTAATATATATCTATTTCCATTCCACCGTCACCACACCATGCCAAACTGACAAGATCCAAGCAATTGCAAAGTAGGTAACAATATACCACCTGTTTCAAATGAAACTTAGCGGCGGCGGTAGTACCACTACTCATACATAATACTGTTTAGTTTAAGGTAAAGCTATACTTAAAACGCTTTGTGTCTATTCTAATATATATCTATTTCCACCATCACCACATTGCCAAACTGACAAGATCCAAGCAATTGCAAAGTAGGTTACAATTTACCACCTGTTCCAAATGAAACTTAGCGGCGGCGGTAGTACCACTTAACATCACTTCATCAATGTCTCTCACTAATAATATAATACGCATAATATACTATATAATATACTCATAATACGCCACATCAACTGGCGATCAATGCAAGTGGCACATTGTACTATGTAACTCAGTAGCCACTTGATCACGGTACATTGTAGCCCGAGGCGACAGCAATGACGTGCTGATTGCTTGTTCTACCGACAGATGTACGACGACCCGATGAAAGGCTTTCCTACAAACGATGTTTCCAATCAGAATGATGACGAAAGTCCGCCTGTGACGCAGGACGTTCGATTCCCGCCCTGGGACAGGTATTTGTACGATCTGGAAATATTTGTTCCGGTTTTTCTTGGTATTTTCTATGTAGGAATTAAAAATATATATATAATCTGTGTAGTATATTGTTTTACTAGCTTCTGCCCGCGGCTTCTCACGCGTACCTTCGGTATAATAAGTAGCCTATTATCTAAGTTAGGCTTTGCTCTAATTTATTTATGAATTGAAATGATGGTTATGAGGTGAAAACAGAACCCTATTCGTAAGCCTCCGTTGTGCGATTGGAGTCGCGCTTGGCGGTTGTTAGGGTTTCGAGATCGAAGATCGGTTTCGAAACCCTTATAAGGGTTAACAGGATAGACAAAGCGAGACTATATATAGTCTCGCTTTGTCTATCCTGTTTTTAACACGGCAACTACAACAGCTATCAACTTGAAATTAAAAATAATAATATATTTCGTGCGCTTGTACAGCTTTAAAGAAAAAAAAATAAAACAATTGAAAAATGAAAATGAACATTTTCTATACAAATTGTGATGTCACGATTACGTCTCGATACTGTCGTCAACCGGACTCAGGGCTCACACATACTCACAATGCGTAATGTATAACTATGAATTGATAGACTTTGATGATTGGTACTTACCTACATACAACGTACCTAGTTGAACGCTACGCGTCCACTGGATCGGAATTGCAGCGTACGGAGCATAAGGATTTGCTGCTTTGAATAAGTTTCAGGTACAGCTTGCAGTGGAACGGCATATCTGCCGATACCGATGGCAAGGACCGGTATTTCTGCCAGTGAGACCGCAGTGAATGTCCTCGGCACTGCTTCGAAAATACCTACAATGCCGCCGATGCAAAATCCGAAAGCAGGCGTACCCTATCGACATAATATTGTAAATACCGACGCCTCGTACGCTGCGTTCGCTCTGATTCCGACCCAGTGGAGGAAAAACGGAGAAAGAAATCCATTAGTGAAAGAAACAAATCAGTACCTTACCTGTCTAGTTCCGAAAATGGTCAACATAGGTAACTACCTACTTACAAAACTATATCTGTTCATGAAATTAGTATAAGTATGTAGATACTTTTTTTACAATAGGTGCATAAGTATCTTTATTCGCAAAGAAAATTACCATCAAATGAGAGAAATAAATAAGAAGTATTTTTACTTGAAACAATTGAGCTAACTGCAGACTGTTGCAAACTATCAACAACTGATCCATAGCAATACCAGTCGGAAGCTTCCCCAAGATATGTAGATGTATATGTAGTTATGTATATGTAGACAAACATATTTTAATTTATTTTATTCTGAATTTATAGATCACGCGAGAATTTATTTGTAAGAATCAGGACACCATAGTTTTCGACGAGTTTTCGCTTATTTCTAGCTTTACGACAGACCAAAAAATCACTAACAGGAATGCTAAGAATTTGACTGCTGAAAACCTGCCTAGGTAGAAGTAATGTAACGTATCTACTTTATCCTTTTTACGTAAAAAAACTTGTAAAATAACAAAAAAAAAAATTACATAACGTCCCGCTTTGACAAAAAAATATGGTCACGTTAGTCACATCAAACTTGAATACGTAGGTATACCTACGTAAGCCCGAAAAGGAATTAAGTGTTAAAAACACTCAATTCAATCGAAACGAAATAAAAAAATCGCTACTTTTTTAGCATCATTAATTTGGTTTCAAAATTCGTAACCGCATCATAACCGTTTTCTTGCGGTCGCATTTGTTCGATGGCGTGCGAAACATTTCTAATTGCCTTCTTTTATGATAAACGTGGGCAAATTATCATAAAACCAGCTGCTTTTTGGTTAGTGCCATAATCTCTTAGGTACTTAATCTTAATTCATTTATTACATGCCTGCTTGCAAGGCAAGGTAAGAGACCAATAAAAAATATAAAAATAACATTAGAAACCCTTGGTCCTTGGGGTCCTGGGGCACACGCAATTTATAAAGATCTAACCAAACTTCTTATAGAGTCCACAGGTGATCGGAATGCTGGCTTCTATTTCGGTCAACGAATTAGCATTGCCATTCAACGTGGCAATGCCGCCAGCATTCCGGGCAAGAAATAGATATAAGTGTATATATTGATAAATAAAGAACCTACATTATACTTAGGTACTATCCTTAAAACAACATTTATTTATTTTATAAAAAAAAAATTATTTTCTCTGTCACAATAGACAAGTCATGTATTTGTATTTGTATTTATTTCCATCGTAGGTACACTTGTTGTTACACTTGATTTCGTTACATTCTATATTCTTAAACAATAACACACATGTATTTCGCTGTAGGAAACACCATAAGGTACAAAGAAAAAAAAATCAGACAGACATGACTGAGAAAAAAATTAAAAATAATTGATTATGATCAAAATCATGTGCGCAGGATATAATATAAATAAACTACTACTAATATTATAATAATAATATTAAAATAACAGATACCAGAATATGCAGTAATCTGTGTAGTCTTGTGTAGTGCTTAAATGTGTACTCAAATACAGGTGCTCTCTCTCCCTCACTCTCATACATAATCCGATGGGACGGCTGGCCAACACGACGGGAGAGGTTAGGCGCAGGACCAACGGCTTAACGTAGATAATTAGTGTCCGACCGAACCTAGACTTTCAGCCGAAACCGAAACCGGACCTTTAAGTTGCCAATGGACGAAAAAACTGGAGACCTAGTGAAAAGTAGCAAGCTCGGGCAACATAGCGTGTTGCCAACTTAACCAACCGCTATAGGTTATGTAGGAAAAAAACTGGGAGAAAAGACATTAAAAGTGAGTTTCTTGCAAGAGTGAACGTAGTAAAGCACTGTGTTTGATTTCAAGCTGTTAAACTCTACAATAGACTTCCAGTTGTCGTTTAAAACTGTTTAAGACTGTCTTGTTCAGTTTGAAAAGCATGGAAATGTGTTTACTAATCTATTAACGATTATGATAACGATAAAAATCAAACACATCTAGCTCAAACAATAAAAGATACATATACTTTTTAAAGTCTTTATTTAAAAAGAAAATTTCAATCAAATAATTAATCAATAATCTTGGGGACGCTTCCGACTGGTATTGATATGGATCAGTTGAGCTACCTGTAGATTGTTTGCAACAGTCTGCAGTTAGCTCAATTGTTTCAATTATAAATACTAATTATATTATAATTTTCATTGTGAATAAAGGCTTCTGCCATTATAATTAATATCATATTTAAAAAAATCAAATAATAGAATATATATAATATAGTTATTAGAATATAGTTATCTAGTACCCATAACACAAGCTTTGAGTAGCTTCCTTTTAGGGCTAGATAGTGCTGTGTGGATTGTCCAGTATTATTTATTATTATTATTTATAAATTAGAACTAGTATTTATAATTGAAACAATTGAGCTAACTGCAGAGCTGTTGCAAACAATCTACAGGTAGCTCAACTGATCCATATCAATACCAGTCGTCGCGTCCCCAAGACACTGGCTGCATTGCCCCGCTGTATGGCAATGCTGATGCGCTGCGCCAGATACTCAGCAGCTCTCGAGTCACGCGTCACTTCGACCAGACGATCAGATATTTTTTGAAAAACCCCAAGAGCCTCGATACTCTACGGACCTAGGGTCTCGACTCCAAGAGGAGCAAATGTGTAGGCTCTGTCGAGACCTGCATATTTGCGCCTCTTGAGATCTTCGGCCATATCTGCCGCCGCGCCTGCCCTCACGGATGCCCTCGGAAGATGGGATACTATACTAATTTAAATGAATGATAATTATGTACATATGTTGAATTTTTATTTATATTTTTACCTAAGTGTGTATCTAATACCTATGTGTCCTGGTATAATTTATGATCCATGTTAATGGATCAATTTATTTTTGTGGTGAACTCTTATTTATTTTAACTTTATGTATTTTGATTTTAGTGATCATTTTAGTTTTTTTTTTTTTTTTTGTAAATATTCCGACACTAATTTATTTGTTTGCGAAATAAATACCATAACATATAAAAGACAGTTACAAACTTATGATAAATTTCACGGCACCAATATTGGCACTGAACACACGTAACAATAAAAACAATTGCATATTCCATGTTGTGTACTATAGTTAGACCGAAACCGCTGTACCGCTCCTTAAGAAAGTGCGGCGAGGTGGGGGGCGAGGAAATAAGAGCAAGAGTACACATGAGATCGATATTGTCTGGCTGATGGTCTGTTGTGTTGTCTGGCAGACTGATGGATCGGAGCAACCGGTACTTCCCCTCCGTCTCGCCGCGCGCATACCTCAGGCGCGGTACAACGGTACCTATCGGTCAAACTATAGCAAGGTCTGAATGCGTTCTCATTTGCTGCGCTATTTTCCATTCATAGGTATCGAAACGCGCTATACATAGGTATCAAAATGCTTAGCTTAGGAAACAAGATTGTTTTTAAACAATTTATTCGAAATACTTTTTCCAGAATTTAAACAATGTGAGCAATTTACCGCACAAAAAGTTTCAAAATTTCGCGGTTCGCTCCGCTCGTTGTTGTGGATACTACTGGGCTATTCAGACTCTCTGCTGTTCAAATATTTTAATATTTTATTTTGACTACTTTAATTCCTTCCAGAACTCAGAAAATATTGAAAACCGCTAAAATATCTGAATTTTGCGCGAATATGTGTCATTCTGAATAACCCTGCCGGTCTGCAATGAGCTTAGAAAGTTAACACAATGGTGACTGGAGTAAGCAGCACATATCTAAATGCAATAGGTAGGTAACAAAATGCTTAAAAAGCAAGTTTTTAACTTAGTTTCAGAAACGCTGGAGAGGCGGGGGGAGCTATTTCATGTTTCTGCCCTCCTCAGGAAAATCATAGATCCGGCACAACTCGCCCGCAGCCTTGCACTATGTTTTATGTGAATGAGTAACAATAACAAACCATCCTCCATTTCTATTGGTTTTTACGGAGATTTGACCGAAACTGAAACTGCGGCTGTACATTGTTTTTTTGAACGAACCTCACTAATAATAATGATAAGTCTAGTAGTTTATATAATTTCGTAGCAATTCGTAGCACCTCGTAGCATGTTGGTAATTTAAGCTCGTATCAATTATTCGTAAATAAATAAATAAATAATGCTGGACAATTCACACAGCATTATCTAGCCCCAAGCTATGCAGAGCTTGTGTTATGGGTACTAGATGACTGATATAGGTACTTATTATAATACATACTAAAAAAATACTAGTTCTAATTTATGTCTATTATTTTATTGTAATCTATATATATAAAAGAAAGTCGTGTTAGTTACACTATTTATAACTCAAGAACGGCTGAACCGATTTGGCTGAAAATTGGTGGGGAGGCAGCTTAGAACCAGGAGACGGACATAGGCTATGTTTTATCCCGGAATTACAACGGGAACGGGAACTACGCAGGCGAAGCCGCGGGCAGCAGCTAGTTATCTATATAATACATTTCATAGATAGATATTTTTTACATAGAAACGACCAGAACCAAAGGCGGGAATCGAACCCGCAACCTCCTGCGCCGCAGGCGGACCTTCGCCCGCCGCGCCACATCGGTCGTAAAAAATATAACATCCATTTAACACAAATCGACCTACTCGCTGACCGACCCTAATTAATTAATTTAATTGGCAATCCAGCAATTTTCTGTATTAAAAATGAAACTGCGCAATTCAAGAAGGTAATTTGACTTGTAAAGAACGGAAGTGCGGTTAGGCGGCGACACAGGCTGTCTGTCCGACGGTAACTTTAATAACTCCATAGAATGTAGAAAAACTCAAGTGACGACCTGCGGTTATCAGCCTCTTACAGAGGAAGCGCCTTTCAATAGGTCTCAATAGGTGCTGCCCCCTTGCGGTTGACGCGGTAAGTCTAGAAAATGCAAGGAATGCCCCCGCCCGGCTATGACATTACATTACCTACCTACTTGCAGCAAATCGACATCGGAAGTCAGAAAGGCAATAATTGGCGCTTTTGCGGCTTTTTTTGAATTCCGTTTCATTGAATTGTTTTTTTCAAGCATGTTGTTTTTAGGGTTCCGTACCTCAAAAGAAAAAATTATCAATTTAGGTAGTTTACTTGGTACCTACTTATGTAGTTTATACACAAGAATATTTTTTTGATTCATGCCTTGCACCAAAACCTACTTCCCATTGACCTAGAATCATCAAATTTGGCAAAAATCACAAGTATCTAAAGGGAAACATTCGAAAAACGTGAATTTGTAGTTAACCTATACACAAATAGGTAAATATTTTTGATTCTCGCAAAGGACCAAAACCTACAGGGTACTCATCTTCCCGTTAACCTAGAATCAAGATATTTGGCAAACAAGGCCATAAAATTATAGATTACCCTCGGTGCGCGAGTCTTATTATTGCTTGACGTTTAGAAGTCGTTCGTTTGAGGATGAATATTTTATTTTGCGTACATTATTAAGTGCGTAACGTACAAAGCAGTGGGCGGGAATAAGGTGACAATATATATTAAGTTTTATTTCGAATTATTTTTATTTCCATTATCGAAAATCAAATCTGAATAAATAAATCCAGGAAAACGTCACAACGGGTTACTGCTAGCGCCATCCAGTATCGAGTAGCAAAACTAAATAAAATTTATCTAGAACCAGAAGCTTAAGCCAGAGTGACAGTAAAGATAGAAACGTCAATTCAATTTGACAATCAGCTGTCTTGAGAATCAGTCAGAAACTAAAAAAACAAACATCGTCTGTTTGAAATCACAAATAACATTCTTTATAAATTCAAAATCGTCTCCTACGAAGAAAAAGACCATGGCGTTAGCAAGGATTTGTCATAAGCAATCACTGTTAAATTCTAGTAAACTGTCGTTGATCCTTAGATACAACTCCCAGCAAAGTCTAAACCTAACCGACCCTGCAGTCCAGACTTATCTCAAGCGTTTAGTTCTGGAATATGAAGATCTACACACCAAACAACGCAGAACTCTAGAGGAATCGAAGCGTCTTTTCGAAATAAAGCCTATCGTTAGTGTACTGGACCAGAGGCTTGCACTGTTCGACAGTATAGAGAATCTCAAAGAATTGAACAAGAAAGATAACAAGGATGAAGAAATCACGAAAATGATCAAAGAAGAAGCCCAGATCTATCTGAGTCGAATGAAAACGATGGACTTTGAACTACAGTCGATTCTCCTCGAACCTACTCTGTCAGAAGGCGGTGTTTTGCTAGAAGTGACTGCTGGCGCCGGTGGGCAGGAAGCCATGTTATTTGCTAGTGAGTTAGCCGAGCTATACGAAAACTATGCGAAATACAAGGAATGGGACGTAGACATTGCGACTTATGATCGATCCGACCTCGGTGGGGTAAGAAAAGCTTCGATGCTTATATCGGGTTACGGTGTACCTGAGCTAATGAAATTGGAGGCAGGTGTTCACAGAGTTCAGAGAATCCCCACGACTGAGAAAGCTGGCCGTATACATACCAGCACCGTCTCTGTCGCTGTGCTACCCCAGCCTACTGAAGTTGAAGTTAATATTTCTGAAAGGGATGTAGTTATTGAGACTAAGAGAGCCAGCGGTGCCGGAGGCCAACATGTAAACACCACTGACAGTGCAGTAAGGCTGGTCCACACTCCAACTGGTACCATGGTGGAGTGCCAGGAAGGAAGATCACAGATAAAGAATAAAGAGATTGCATTCCAAAAGCTGAGGACTCTGTTGCTTGAGAGACAAATTTTAGAGCAGTCTACTAAAATCAATAATGAAAGGAAGTCCCAGGTAAGGCAAAAACCCAAGTCTTATGATAAATGTACTTTTAGATACTTTTATTAAAATTTAGACTTTCAGATTAAACTTCAACAAATTCGGGCTAGATGATGCTGTGAGAAGTATCCAGCTTGATTTATTGATTTAAATTATCAAGTCCTATGCTTCATCATAACTTTATAAAATATCTACTTAATCCATATAAGAAAGACTCAAGGGACATGGAAATTATCATCCACCTACCTTTTATACCACAACTTCATACTCCTTTCCTTGATCTAAAATCCAAGATATTCAATCACAACAAAAATATTTCCAGGTTGGCTCCGGCAATAGAAATGAAAAGATCCGCACCTACAACTACCCACAGGACCGAGTAACAGAGCACCGTGAAGGTGGCGGTACCTTGCACAATCTCAAGGGCTTTATGGAGGGTGGTGAGCAACTGGAGCAGCTACAGGAGACCCTGTGCAAGCAGCAGAGATATCAGGCCCTTATGGAGGAGATTAATGAATTCTCCAAGAAATATATGGTATGGAACCTACACCTATCTAACCGACATACAATAAGTGCAAAATTTTATGATGCAAAAAAATTGCTATGTGATTACAAGTGCTGTGGTCGACATGTTCTTGAGTGGAGACTGCGACAGGTCAAATGTAGTGTAGGATGCCTTAGCCAGGTGCGATGACAACCTTTGACAGACTACTGGCTGATGCTGGATGCGTCAAACTGAAGACAGCCCTATGACGCTCATTAGGGGAGGCCAATGTCCAGCTGTGGATAAGTATAGGATGATGATGAAGAATAGAGTTATTATCTCTTTAGCACCACTCTATTGTATTAAGTATATCAGTTATCCCACCATAACACAAGCTCTGCTTAGTGATGATCATGCTGTGTGAATTGTCCAGCATTATTATTTATTTATTTATTCTGTCAGTCCGACTATCAGGCTGATGGTTTTCCTCTGTTGCACTTTTTCAGCTTGAATATAAATCGCAATTTAATCTTAATTCCTTCGAATTAAGAGATATTCGAGCCATATTAAAGGTCGGGGCATGCCTGCCCTATCGGTACCCAACTGCAGAGCTGTTTAAGGACTGGGATGTACTAACAGTAAGACAAAGTTTCATTCTTCAAACTGTAGTTAAACAACATTCACTTCTTGATTATGACCCTACATTATTCAAAGGTAAGCGCAGAAAGCACTTATTTAAGGGTAAAGTTTGTAAAACATGTACATTTCACAACTCTCATTCCGGGAAATTCTTTGGGTACATGGGTCCGTTTCTTTATAACAAACTAAATAGTCTATTCCAAATCTACACCCTCTCAAAACACCAAGTAAAATTATTGTTAAGTAACTGGTTGAAGCAACAAGACTATAACAAAATAGAAACCTTTCTTAAATCAATGTCATGATTATTTTGCAGAGCTGTAACAACTATGATTATTATTGATGATAATTAAGATTAATAATAAGCTCTAATTAATAGACCAAATTTGACCAACACACATACATACACACACACACACACACACACACACACACACACACACACATACACAGACACACTCATACTTATCACAAAAGACAGTAGAGTTTTTAGTTTTTTCATATATTTTTTTTACTATTTTGTACCTACCTATAATTAGTTCCCTATTACTCATCTTCTATTGTACACCCAACTATAAGTTCATAAAACCTTATTATTTTAATTCTACCTGTATCTCGAATACAAGCCTACTAAGACGTGTACCTTCTGAAAATATGGGTACTGTACGAGTCCGTGTAGTGAAGCCCTGGTGACCTGTAATACAGGTTTTACTAAACCTACATCAGGCACCAGTCTTCATAATACAGGTTCGATCTATATAATATACCAAATGGCTATAATTTGTCTACTTTAAGAGAACCTTTGTGAAGAAAAATGTATGATTATTATTTTTATTATTATTATATTTCAGTGCTCAGAAACCCTTGTGCGGGTTGCTGTAAAGCCTGGCAGTGAATGAGTTATCAAGCTTACTGAAAATATGAGTTTAATTTTAAATTACATTTCTTTTGTTTCAGGCTGATGGTAACACCAGCTAAATGTGAGTGTTCTACTAAATGTTGATTAATCTAAGGTTAGTCTATAAATTTATTACAAAACATAATGTGTAATTAGATAGTTCTCTTAGTGAAAATTGCCACTCCAAGCCATAATCAAAGCATAACATGGCAATTTATGGAAATGAAATGTTAAATTAAGCTAAATTGTCTATGACTGTGGTCTGTGTTTCTGATTTGTAAATAATACCAGTTAAGTATGGAAAATTAAAAAATGTTTGAATTATTAATTAATATCTTAAAATAAAAACCGATTAAATCTTAAAAGTATTTAATTTGTACCAAATAAACAATCACGTTTCAATAAAATAGGTAAATATACATTTAATAACATTAGTTAAAAATGAGAGATTCAAAATGTCTAAACTATCATTATTTAATAACATTCTAAACAAAAGAGCATACCTAAAGCAGCAAGAGCGTGTTCACGCGTATCTTAAGGTAGGTCCAAATTATTGCAGCCTACATTAAAATTAAGATATACATACCTACTACTAAGGTTTTCATGTTCGACTAGGAAAAAAAGCAATACATGAAACTTAATTCCTTTGAAGATTAATTCCAAAGTTCCGCAAAGTTCGCCAGGGACGGAGCAATAAGTCCAAACTATAACAAAAATCGCCAACAATCAAATAAATAGGTACAACTAATAAACGGCGAATTCCATAAAAAAGCTATACAATTTCACATTCCTATCTACCACCTCTTAGCGGTTGTTTTTATTGTTTTTACAAACAACCGCATCCCACACACACTAATACTGGCTAATAGGACTTTAAATATTTGAGAGTATGAGTAATCATTTAATCAATAAGAATTCTGAATATTAAGTGCAACACCAAAATAATATCGAACATTATTTTTCATTGATATGAATGATTTATATTTTATTTTCCAATTGCTTGCTACTTGTGTCGCCACAAGAGCTTTTTAATATTTATTTTTGATATGTAAAACGACATGTAATAGATTTATCTACTTATCATCTACAAACTTATACCTACTTACCAAATAAAAAGTCTCAAACAATTATAAATATATCTCAACAAATTCATAGCTCTGTGTAATAAACTTTAAATTATTAACAGAGTAATTTATTAATTAACAGAGTAAATAATTAACGATAATTTGTATTAGTATTGCATTGGTATTAAGATAATTTGGTATACTATTTTCTATAGGAGGTTTTAAAATAGATTAGATTTTTAACTAGGTAGGTTAGGTACTAAATTGCTTCTAGATTTGCCAAAGCCCTAATAATATACAAAGTAGTATCCAAAGTTGGTTTTGGCTCAAGAGACTTCCACGTCCGCACATATCTATATTGCTCTCCTGAAAAAACAAAGATGTGAATTAATATACCTACTTACAACAACCTAATATCTGAGTTTGTTTTAGAGACTAAGGTCAATTCATATTACTCATAAATATGAAATATCAAAGTTATCAATCTAACAAGAGCGAACCCAAAATAATTGTAGCGCCCTGACAGGGTTTCTATCCATTGTGTACCCACTAAGACTACCTACACCTAAGAACAATACCTGTATGCATAAAATCACAAATGATATGATTATGAATTCCATGATTGAAATCGCCAGCATTTTAAAGCAGCTATTCACCAAAGATGATAGAAATTATACTATGCAACCTTATGCTTCTTCATCTATATGTTCGTCCACTGCTAACATGCATCTCACGAGGGTTTTTGTCACAATCACCATGTTTGGCAGGCGTGGATCATTTCTTTTCGAAAATGCAACCTTCTATAAGTGTAAACAACGAAACTTCGTAAAAACTAAATCAAACTGCCTTTAAAATACGGTACCTCGGTATGATTCCTGATACAGGACTTTGGCTGCCTCCTATACAGCGGATGCATATGCTTGAAGCACGGAAGCGTTTCATTGTAGCTTACTTCCGAAGCATCCACGGGCAAAATAGATGCCTCAGTCTTCGCACACTGCAGGTCCACTATCACCATCAACATATTAGTGTAGTTAACTATTTGCGTATAGAACGGCCTCTCACAGTCTTTCACTGGTTTATCTATCTTCTGGTCTATGTTGTTGTAATCCAGCTGGTAAAGATACATTTCGCGGTCGCAAGGCGTTGGTCGTGTTCTGTTGATTAGAACAATTTTTTCGTAGTCTCTTTCAAACACCACTTTTGTCTTCGGATTCAGTGGGTCGTAATCCTCGTCGTTTTCGGTTTGGTAAGCAACTGTAGTGGAAAAAATATGTATGAGACCAAGGTACCAATTGGATAGGAAACAGATAATTTAGATTAGTTTTACGCGTCATTGGCTTCTCTCTTACAATCTTTTATTTGACTTTTTTCGCAAAATCAAATAAAGATACCGACTGAGAAAAATTTGTATTAAAGTAGACAGTAGAAAATAAATTCAAAATCATGCTGGAAGAGTATAGAGATGTTCCGAAAAATTTTAAAATGCATTTTCATTCCGTCAATAAAGAAATCACACTTAAAGCGAATAATTACATAGATTACAACCAGAATAAAAAAACAAGTTCCCATAAATGTCGATAAATGATTTTAAGCCAAATAAAATAATACACAAAAAGACATAAATAAACAATGCTGGACATAAACATACATAATGTTAGTAGAATTTAGTTGATGTAGATTTATGTACAGTCAAGTTTGTGATTGAAATATAATGACGTAGAATGTTTTGTGAGTAAGTATGAGGAGTAAATAGACTTTTTTTATACAGCGTGTCCCGAAACCTAACGTGAAGCCGAAAGCCGAGGTAAGGTGGGTTCATAACGACCCAGAAAAACCAAAAAAGGTCTAGGTCCAATAGCTTCCGAATTAAAGGCTTTTTACTAAATAAATGATAGTAAACGAGTCCTACAACAAATAAATGATAGTGTGACTAGAATTGCTTTATTTCGGAATCAGAAGTTGATTTAATTTACATTAAACTGTTTGTACAATTTGGTGTGAAAAATATGGTACAAGTTTTCACAGTTTGTTAACACTATAATATTATTTATTTTATTACTACTATACAGGGTTATTGGTAATTCACTGATACTGCGTGAACTGATTCAGCCCACCATCACAAACACGTTCTCGAAGATGTCGGAGCTTAATTCTTAAATTTGGTATTGGTAGTAGGTACCCCCTCCATTCGATTATCGTTCATTAGAGGGGCTTTATTTACTTAAAAATGGCTAAAAATGGCGGCTTAAAAATGCCCTGAATTAATAGTGGGTGTGGAAGTGGGACATCGGTCTTTAGTAATTCATTGGGTTCCGAGCAAACATATTATTTTTTACATTTTATATGATAGGTGATTTGCACTTTTTGAAATTAAGACTTCAAGTTGGGGTCTTCTTAAACGTGTTCGTGATGATGGGCAGAACCTGCAGTTCACGCAGTGTCAGTGAATCACCAGTAACCCTGTATATATACAGGGTGAGGCGTAAAGAGTAGTCAATACTTCATCTACAGGTAGAGGGCATCAGAACTGTTCAGAAAATAAAAAGTTGTGCTCAGTAAAAGACTCACAAAACGAATACAAAGAGCGGCCCAAACCATTACCGAATCCAGGCATGCACGCAAAATAAAGTGCTCTTTCGTTAGAAGGTGCAGGGCGTGCTAAGAGCTATTGATAACCATTTTGAGCTCTTATTGTAAGAAATTTCAATGCGAGTTTTAACCCTACTTGTAAATTTAAAAATGACCCTTACCCATCTTAACTTAGGAATACACTTTGCATGGAAAGTCGGAAATACCAAGTATTTATCAGTGCGGAATCTCATTGAAGTGGGTACGTAGGTACTATTATTTTTTTAAATATGGGCACTATGTTTTTATTTCGGACTAAAATAAATGAGTTATTTGAGTTTGTAATACAATAATAAAAATCACGAGATATTGACATCTGTAATCACCAAGAAATGTTTGGCGCTGGACAGAGAATTTATGATTTTCAGTAAAAATCATATAACTCGGAAACTAAGTATTAGACATATACCCCTGATTTTTCTTGGTCGTCATGAACCCCACCAGTTCTCCGCTTTCGACTGACGTTGAGTTTCGGGACACGTTGTATATTTATTTTACGAAACCTGAAAAGTTATATCACGTAACGTAGCACTATACTACAGCAACATGCGCATTCGACAAGTATACTATATTTTACCCATTTACTGAAATCAACTAACTAACACGAGACGATTTTTAATTGTTGCATGGGCCGTCTAATTTCCGCATAAAAAGTCATAAAAATAAATTTAGACTTTTTAATGCGTAGATTAAGACAAGCAGACATGACTGTATTAAGCAAATCCTGTTCTAAATTTTACTTTTCTCTAATTTCCTTGATACGTCTACGAAATGTTCTAATGTGCTCCTTCTAACACTCACCGGTTGGTGTTACATACTCTGAAACCAAGATGGAGTCGTTACTAGCCTCCGTAATACTATATCCAATTTTTGACTCCATTTATTTATTTTGATTACTACTCAAATCCTCCCGTATTGATGCCACTTTTTAGCATGCACTCACTTAAAAATATGTAATGTCTTTCTGTTTTTTAGGATTTGTTTGTTACTTATGGTCTATTTATATTATTTCGTGTTCTTCGAACATATGCAATGTATCAGTTGTGTTGTCATGCATAGAAAGCAACAGTTTTTCTAAGTTTTATTCTAGATAGGTCTAAGCATAGGATAGATGATCATTGCTCGTTGTCATGCGAAGAGAACATGCTGACAACATTGAGCCACACATAACATACAGAGAGGTTATTAATGGGACCGTTCTCCCTATTCTATCAAATTCCCAGAACACTGATATTTGCCTAACATTGAACACTGAACTGACATACACCAGAAAAATAGATGAAGTTTTCTTACCATCGTCGCTGATGGAATAATAGCTGGAAGCCTGTGCCAAACCTGGAGTTACAGAGTTGAAAAGCCACATCGATGTTGTGAGGAACCAGGCCACCAAGAGTCGCAAATTGTCAAAGGGCTGGAACAATTTTGGTGTTAATTTTAGTTGCAATTGTGACGTTGAACTTATCAATACAGTTATTGCAGGTGCAAGTATAGTTGTTATTATTATGTCTTCTTACCGCTAAAAGCGTAGATGCTGGGTTCGGGCTCTTTTTCTCTCTGAAGCAAACAGCTTGATAGTCTACGATCTGTATCGGTCTGAAGATTTCTTCAGCAACCATCTTCATCATGATATCTGGACGCGCCTGGAACCGACAAAATGAGTATTGTTTATTCTCTTTAACCTTAAATTTCTCAGGTCCGCGTACCTTTCTTAAACAATTGCTTACCTTCCCAAAGAACTGCCCTGTCAAAGTTTCATCTTTGCTCACTATGATCCAGCCATTGTTATCAATCAAGAAGCAATCCCAGTTATCCGATAAGCAGGTTGTGCACTCCTTGTTGTGCTCGCACTAAAACAGGAAATATTACATTTACGTTTAGTTGAATAAATGCCCTTCTCGGACGAGACACGCACGCATTTCCGGAAGCTTTCAATCATCCTGCATCAATAACCCTTGTTTTTCAATTGTTTATTGCATTCGCTGCCTAGCGTCAGCGTTAAAACCCGAGGTTGCACAGCGCACCGCCGTCGCTACTCGGAGCCGCAGATGGTCATGTGCGTCGGGGGCAAAGAAAGTGTAATGTTAAATATCACTTACCGATGAGGTGATATTGGAGAACCACTCTGAAAGTCGATCATGTTTGAACTGGAAGCCCACAACTGCCGCCGGCGCCTTTCTATGCCCATCCCCATGGAACACCGCGTGTGCTGCGGTGACCGTCGCCAGTGTAACGTTGAGTGGAAACTTCTCGGTATTCAACTCGGTGCTGTAGACGTAGCTGAGAGGATCTACGGCGTGTTGCTCTACCGCTCGCTTGTACCACACCTCGTCGATTGCTCGTGGATACTGCTTACCGAATTCCGGTCTGAAAATTGTTAGTATCTTTAAGATTTTAGGTTTTCCAGTACAATTTCACTATTAAAACTTTTAAATCCATCAGTTATTAACACAATCGTGGTAAATATCCCGTTATTTATGACTTTAATTTTACTATTGTTCTTTTCTTCTGGCATTTTCTTCGTTCAGCGTTTTACATGTCAAATACTCATCTTCATTAGATCATGTAACTTACTTTTCATTGTCGTGCTCCTTGAGAGGATGGGTCTGCCATCTGGTAAGACCACTGTGGGTCGACAGGAAAGCCACGATATATCCGAATCGTTGAATAAATTCAGACCTGTAATCAAATTACGTATGGATTTGCTATGTTTAAAATATCTATATTTTATTTTTCGACTTAAATTGTTTTCAAGTTAAAGTAACTATTTTCTGTCCCACGTTTATCTCTACTTTCATACTTACACCTCTCTGTGAGCTTTAAAAAAATATACAGGTAATGGTACTCATTCTGTTGTTTTATTTAGACCACTCACCGAACATTTTCGAATTTTATATGAATTAACGCAAAATATCTCATAGTGTTATATTTTGGCAATGTGTTTAACAGTGACCTTTATTATAAGTAATGAATCAACCATAAATAACTCAGCGGAATTCACACCACTATCCACATAATAAATACCAGAATGTTGTACAGAAATTCAGTTATCATTGTAAGAGAGAACTGCGCTCGTAACGTATCACATCCGAACCTCGAAGCGCCCTGAAGTAGCCAGTTCTAGTTCGAGTGTCATTTATATATCATTTATAGCTTCTGCCTGCAGCTTCGCACGCGTATTTTCGGTACAATAAGTAGCCTTTTATATAAAGCTTAGCTCTAAACGTACGCCAAATTTCATCTTGATCTGTTCAGTAGTTTTGGAGATCCTAGGTAACAAAAATTCAGATTTCATAAACTTTCGGTTTTATAATATTAGTAGGAATTAGTAGGATTACGTTTAGAATTTGAAATCCGTATTCCACTCATAGTTTTTTGTAAGATTTTTATTTAAAAATGTTTAACCGTATCTAACCATTAATCAATAATTTCATTCCGAGCATTTTCAAATAATTAACGGTGAATCCTATCTCATTTCGATTAAATTTTCGATACAGTTCATTGAAATCTTTAAACTGAACTGTTATATACCTGCCTATAGAAAACATAACTAGATACATTTTATAAAATATGGGATCATCTTCCATGCACATAAATTTTCATCCAGTTACTTTACCTCGGCAACAATCCGATCACTTTTGTCAATGGGCTATCCAGGTGCAGGTTTTAAAAATCATTTAGAATTATAATAATGTACTAGGTGTAGTAAAACAAACAATAACATAATTATTATGAATAATTCAACATACCTACTTAATTCATAGAATTTAAGAAACTTATTTTACGTCTTGCACATTCTGAGTTAGAGATAGGTTCTGTGTCATATAATCAAGTAAATGAATCTAAACCTTATTCATGCAATGCAGCCAGTGTCTTGGAGACACTTCCGATTGGTATTGATATAGATTAGTTGAGTTACCACGATTGCAGTCAAACAGTCTGCAGTTAGCCCAACTGTTTGAATTGTAAATACAAGTTATAATTGGTGTCCATTCTATTATTGTAATTTCTTTGTTAATAAAGTACCATTATTTATGGGAAAATAACTATATGCCACATAAAGCTAATATAAATAGTATTGTTGAAAACTTACGCCTTCTCTTCAGAAGCTGAATCCGATATGCTCTTGTTGAACCAAGCCGTGTTCCTTGCATCGTAAACTAAAGCCTGCATGAGTCCATGATCGCCTGAAGAATTAATTTCGTTAATACGGAAAACATTTTAATGAAAAAGATCAGTTGAATTCATACTTACAATAGTATTCGTTCCGAGGTGCGCTGTTAGGTATCTTACCCCTTTCTTTGCCTTCGGGAGTTCCTATAAAAGTAAACATTTTACATCGCTTTTCTGTTTAATTTAACCAACGTGCATTATGAGTTTGAAAATTAAATGGCCCTGAACTATTTCGTGCTTGGTACCATTATGTTTCTCATGTCCAGCTTTATTTTTATGATGTTCTGGTGGTCTGGGCTTCGCCGGCCATCGCCACCCCGGCTTGGCCACTCGTTCCAGGAAATAGAGCAGCTCTTCTTCTGGAGTTGAGAAAGTGTGACCGTAGCGGCGACAATACAACCTATAACATTAGAAACTCTGTCGTATCATACTACCTATTGCTTCTTATAAATTTTGAGTGAGTAGGTCAATTCGTGAGTGTATCACTCATATTATTTTCAACGCTCGTTCACTGCATTTTAATGACGAATAAAATCAAAAGAAAATGAACAAGTGATACTCACGAATACATCTGAATTGACTAGTGGCATCGGAAATAATTTCAGTGTTCTCTTCTTACTGCTGCACAGATTTTACTTCTGTGATGACGTTGTGTCATATGAAAGAATGTAGTTTTTATGTCTCATTTGTATCTTTGAAAGATAAACTTTTATCTAACAAAACTTACCAATCAGGATGAACACTCCATTTGTCCAGAAGGTACTGTTTTGCTGATATATTCTTGGAAGTGAGCGATAATCGATGTATATCGTCAGTTGGCGGAGGCGTGATCCTGTGTCTGCCGTAATTGTCTGGTATCGCCACCACCAGCGTGAAAGGGGAGTCTACTATACCCGTCCAATAGAAATGTCTTTTCGCTGTAGATACACGTTTCTGAACCAAGAAGATTATTATTAATACATCTGGCTCTCTAAAGAATTTTATTGATATAAACGTTAGCAGTTTCTTGCTTACCATGTCTTCAAGATGATATTTGACGTTCATCATCTTGTTTCCGGTGTTTTGATCGATTATATCTTTTCGAAGCTGAAAAAAAAATTGTTTATCATTCAGAATCAATAAATTAACAATTAATTGATCTTTATATAAATAAGTAGTTACCGTATTTAATTCCTTGCTAAAATTTCTCGGCCCTCTATCGTCGTCAAACAATTCAACTTCCAACATATCAACACTATTATAGCTGGGCTTCAATATTTGTTGAAACTGAAACCAGAGAAGTAGATTTAATGATCCAAAATACTCTCACTTATAACATAATCTTTATTGACAAAGAAAATCAATCAAATAATAAAAACAACAAATTAGAACCAGTATTTACAATTGAAACGATTGAGCTAATCAGAAGCATCCCCAAAACGCTGGCTGCATTGCCCCGCTTTATGGCAATGCTGATGCGCTGCCCCAGAACTCCCCAGCTCTCGGGCCACGCGTCGCTTCGACCAGTTGCTCAGATAATTTTTTAAAAACCCGAAGAGGACCTAGTGTCTCGACTCCAAGGGCAAATGAAAGCAAATGTGTAGGCTCTCTCGAGACCTGCATATTTGCGCCTTGAAATCCTCGGACAAATCTGCCGGCGCCCTGCCCTCACGGATGTCCTCGGAAGATGGGAAGGCGCAAGTGTGTCGACGCATGTAGCGTCCCACACAATGGGCCTCCCCAACTTCCATGGGACTAGTGTCGGACTATCGGACCATCGGGACCATCGGGCCTCTTACCATCGTCACGCAACAGACTATTCGGTTCGAGAATAGCTGGTACGTTAGCGGTGACAAAGGCCCACCGGATGATTTTAATAAGGCTGGCATGGCGAGATATCCAGGCGGCGGCCCTAGTACGTGATAATCCGTAATGACCAAGCTGTTCGACAGCAGTATATATACCTCATTGGTATTGATGACTATTATTTAAGATAATTAAAATGTTACGTACCACAGGTCTTAAGTCAGGATGTATCAAGATGTACCCGTTATTGGTCACTATAAATGCGTATCCATTTACACCAACCTAGAAAACGAAAATTAGTTAGTTTTGAATAAAGTCAGTATTTAGCGAGTGTCAAAATAGTTTTTCATAACATGAGTTTGAGTTCTGCTAACTTTGGGTCTAGCTAGATGATGCTTTGTAAAATAAACAGCAGTATTATGATGATTTTAACTTTGGTTAGTATCCTACATACCTTATAGGGAGTCATCAACGTTTGTATTTCAGAGAGGGCTACATCTGTTCCAGCCACTCCCAATAATCTAGCAATACGCATCTGAAATGTTTTACTTTAAATGTTATAACGCACTGAAAAACAAGTCGTTAAAGCACAGTGTAATATAAAATATAAATATCCTTCATGTGTTATTGTTAAAAATATTTTCGCAAAAATTAACTAATATCTACGCATCATTTCCAAATCTACAAAAATACTAGAAAACATCATAACAATACAAAAATTATGTCTGTTATGTATCAAACAGTAAATTATCTAACTACTAATTCGTATTTGGCTTTTTATATGCCATCATTTACTACTAATATAAAATTGACAATCTGGCTTAATAGCTAGCAATGTTTACTTTATGTTTAGCATCTAAGCCCCGTTAGGCGAGTTCTATATTGTTAATATAGAACAATAATTTAAAGGATTCTAGTTTATATAAACCACATTACAGGTTCTAGCAAATCTACTCAAAAAGTTAAACCGTAAATCATTACATTAAAATGCTACTCTTTAAACTAGAAACCCACTACCGTTTCTGGCGTAGATATGTAAATACCCTTTCAAAGGAATCCATGAAAGAATCTGTTGACATTATTAAATTAATAACATTGCTAAAATATTGATTCATATCAGCAATTCACCATTACTTTTGATGGTGGAAGCGATGGCATATATCACTTTTATCTCATTGTATAGATTTTGATTTGAGTGTCCAGTTGTCGGGATCTTATTAGCCAATTGTTTTGTTATATAAGTAGTGGTATCCATCGTCGTCCATTCATCACCATTCAATGTCTCTGTGTAGTGATTGTAAAGACGTGGTTGTCCTACCTCTTTTACTACGCCGTTCTCCTCTACGGTCTGCGATTGGTTGTTGTCGAACGAATGCAATTAAAATAAATAACATACAGATAAATGCATTGGAACAACTTTCACTAGAAATAAAATATTCACCTTCCAAGGAGTTTATTAAATTGAATAAAATTTTGGTTAAAGGTTATAAATAGTTGCCTAGCAGTGGGACGGTATAGGCAGATCAAAGAAAAGTATCATCATTCCTCAAATGTAGCTTGTACGCAACGCAATGCTCATGTCAAAAAAGCCCCATACGAGTCAAACGTCGGGCAGCGCCATACTTTAATTAAAAAATATTTACATTTAAATATTTTAAAACAAGTCAGTCTTCAAAAAATGTCTCTACAAAGACATCACTAAGTCAGGCAAAAATTACTTTGTTGTTTATTAGATAGTGTGTGTAGTGATAATATCATAACTCTTGCATAGAAAAATTATTTGATGATTGATAGAAAAGTCGATCATAACACCCTATTGGTCTACGCCTACGGACTAGTAGAACTACTACTCTACAGTAAGCCAAAAGGGTCGAACAACAATGGGCATGGGTCAGTCGGCGACTGACGACCGCGCCGCCAACCTTCGCTGGCCGCAGTCAACATCTATCGAGGACAGATGCATCGCTAACGGGGCCAAAAAACACTTTACCGTTACTGAAATCCAAAAACTAAATCATAAAAACTCTCTCTTATCTTGCAAAAACTTTACATTAAATCATCAAAACTGTCTAAGTGTAGTGTAGTACCTCTTTCGTAACCGATACCCAGTAAGCTTCATTTATCAGTACATTCTCTGTGATGTTCTGAGGGGAAACCACCAAACAAAACGAAATTATTAATAGACACTTAATAGGTTAAAAGCAAGAAGATACAAGAACACTAAAGAGTAATCGGATGTGATAGAGCTTACGTCCAATGAGTAGTAAATAGAAAACCAATCTGTAAATAAATTTCTTAAAATAGATTTATCCAGACATGCAGGCATGGAGAATTTAGAATTTTGGAGAAGACGTAACAATAACAGGCATCTATAATAATCGAGAAGAGAAACGATAGAAGAAGGATCAAATAACAATAAAGAAGAACAATCATACATCAATAATACAAATTAATCAATCGTTTTCCGCCTCAATATATTTCAAGTGCCTATTTGGGGTAGTTCCAAGATTCATAATAGTTTATTCATATTGGAGAGAAGGAAAGAAGTGGAAGACATACCTCGTTATGGCGAAGGTCATACACTGGCATAGACACGGAAGTCATCAATTGGTAGTCAGAGTTCCCGATCTCGCTGTATTGCCCTTGTTTCATCTGTAGACAACAGGATATTAGGTAAATACTTTCAAATATGAAATATGAACCACTCGCTTTACCGAAGACAACATTTTACCTGGGTAATCTTCCATCTTCGATGTTGTTCCTCATGAGAGTTGAACAGGTTCTTGTCCTGTCGCTGGCTAACAAAGCGTTCTTTTTGTTCGGCTCTTTCCCGTTGCTCCCATAGATAATCCGCTACTTTAGGGTCCTGAAAAATACTAGCGTTATTTTTGACATAGGCATAATGTTTTATTTATCCAACATAGATAGATAAGCCCCAGTAAAACTGAAGCCTTACAAATACAAATGCGATTAGAAAACTTACAGTGATATTCGCGTAAACCGGAGTCCATACGACTGGGTGGAGCTCCCTCTGCAAAACCAGGGGTCGCGCCAGCACATTGACATGTTCCAGCACTCTTTCTCTAACTTCAGCCAGCGTACTAAGATGCACGTAGAACCCTTTATTGGCACAAGCCATCCACTTCACTTCCCTGACGTCCGCCACCTATACAAGACTTTGCTGTTATATTATATCACTAGTATTGGCATACTCATTCATAGACTTATGGTGTAGTATTATTTTTACCTACGTGGTATGATGATGTCCCGGCAGCGCTGTGAGGTACTATTAGTGGAGTAAAATTAGATTACAGGCTCGCCTACCTTCGATAATCAAGTATAAATAATACTTACGGTTATTAATATGCTTTCTAGATAATCAACATCAAAAGATTTCAAGTAAATTAATTGGTTAATAATATTGTATCATAGTAGGAATCAAACATTACAAACAAACTTATGTAAGTACCTAAGAAAACAACACAAACAAACTATCTACTACATTATGCACATTCACTCTAGAAGAAAACACCATACTATCACAAACACTAAACTAAAAGCAAAGCAATGAAGGTGAGGGAATAGAAAACAAATAGATTACATAGATAGATAGACATGCGTTGTAACCCTTCAGAAGGCACCGGTCTTTTTACAACGTAGGTTAGGTAGGTATCATAATTTTATAATATTTTTATGCCTTCAGTCCCTTGGTATTTAGAAAGGTTACATAGACGTTTCAAGAAACGCAATCAACATCAATTTAGAAGAAAATGACGCATATGTAATTTTGACCAAATATCCAATGCACAAAAAAGATTCATCGAAACAAATAGGTGAGCAGTAATCCCAGTCTCTTGAAACGTAGGGAAATAATAAAGGAAAGAAGAGTACCACGTTCTGGGTGTACTGCAAGACAAGGGACATTATGCAGGTAGCACAATGACTACACACACAGTAAGACCTGAAGTGGTACTACCTTTACCTCCCGCCCTATCAGGTACGTGAATACTCGTACAGGGGATTCGTACTTCCAGTTGTATCTTTCGAATAGTTCCTTGTAATTATATGGGACACCGTCTGTAACTAGCATTATTGCCTGTGAAAAAAAAATGCTTTTGTTATTATATGACGACCTCAGTGGCGCAGCGGGCGAAGGTTCGCCTGCGATGCAGGAGGTTGCAGGTTCGATTTCCGCCTCGGGGCTAATGTTTTTACGATCTGTCGAAATTTGTTCAGGGTGTTCTGGATGTTTTCTATGTATAATAAAAAAATATCTATCTATGTAGTGTATTGTATTAAGTATATCAGTTATCTAGTACCCATAACACAAGCTCTGATTAGCTTGGCGCTAGATGTGTGAATTGTCCAGTATTATTTTATTTGTATATTTTTTTGTTGTTATTGAAATAATATTTAAATAATTTGTGATTCATTTGGATTTGGCTAGATTTTAAAGTCAAATTACCTGGTTACAGTTGGCTCCGCCGCTGTTATTTCTGTATATTTCCAAGAGGTCAAAAGCTCTTGTCAGTGCCGCTGAAAAGTTTGCTATCTCCATTGTTTCAAAATTATCCAGTCCTAGTTTTAGCTCCCTTATGTTAGCTAGTGTCGCCTACGTAACACAAAAATACTCGGTTAAGAAAAGGTAAAAAATGGTTCTAGTTTCCACTAAACTTTAGATTTGTAACAACAAAAACGTTACCTGTACGAGAGAATCTTCAAAGCAAGGAACAATTTCCTCTACGGTATCAGCAAAGGTCATGACATTTACAAAGTCATTATTGCCAAGAGTCTCCAAAATATTCGTAACTACATGTTTGGCTATGTCTCTTCGCTGACCGGTCATTGACCCGCTGCGGTCTACCAAGATCACTACATCTTTTGGACTTGCAGCTGCTTCCATATACCAAGCCCTTGTTCGTGCATCATAAATGTCTACAGGATCAGCGCGCCATCTCATTGCTAAAACATAATATCCTCATCAGTGGTGTACTGTCCACTGCTAAGCTGAAGGTGCATACTGCCTGCCCCAAACAATAGGAGTTATGCCATACTAACAACACAACACACACTGAATATAATAGGTATTTAGTTATATTGATATGATTTTTGGTTGGACTCCACTTCGGTGCCTACTTTATTTAATGTCATAATAGTAAATAGCCTTACCAGGATAGTGTCTCATGAAACCTGTAGAACTGCCAAAAAACTGCCAGGAAAGTGTAGGGTCACTCATATAGTTATCGATAAAGTGCTCATCTAGGCCCTCTGACCAATGGATTCCTTTTATTACTTCAGTCGCTACAATAGAAACATTTGTTATAAAGTTTAAGTTACAAAATGTTTAGTGACTTTTGATTTTTAGAAGGAGTTACTCACCCCAAGCATAAACGTTAGTTGGCACGTGAACACTACTGGAATTCGTGTTCACAGGGATATGAGAAAAGTGCGGATTTGGCGACAAATGTAAGTTTTTGCTTGGCGGTCGGACAATCCAATTTTCCAAGTTGAAGTCCTGTTCCGTAGTGGTCGAGACAGTGTCCTCGTCCCAGGGTTCCTCCATCTCTTTACTGTTGAAAAACTGGAAATCTTCCGGGACTGGATCGCTTTGTTTATCAAACGCCATGTTTTCAGCTGCTTCTACGATTCTTTTTACTGCGCTCACTTTTAACTCCATCATCGCGCGAATATCGTCGGACATACTTTGCACCAGCTTTTCGCCATCTCTTGATTCGATTTGAGCTGATTTGAAACTCTATTGAAAGACAAAATTGTATTATGAACCTAATAATTCGCTTCATAAGTAATTTTGATGCTCTCATCCATACTTACGTCCTGCACTTCTTTCTTCCTCGTAATGAATTCGCCAAAGTGGTATAACTCTGTGCCGAGTTTGACCGCCCATGCCTGAACCCTACAAGTAATTACCTAGATCAATATTTTATATCACAGATTATTCCGAAAACCCCCTGTTAATTTAATCATAGGATGTTTGCTTACTCGTAACTAGGTTAATTACGTTACAATCAATAAACGGGTAAATAGACCCAAGACCTGTCACTTGCTTATTTCATCGAATCAAACAAACACAATTCTGCACAGAATGGCGCATTCAAGAGGCTTATACCCAGTAGAGGATCCTACTGAGTTGAAATATAAATGCAGTTAAATAAATTTCACTTACGTATTGAGCGTGATCTTTCCGCCTGGATCATTCTGCTCGCTGGCCGAACAGTTCCTGGAGTCAAGGCTCAAGATAAGAAGAATAAATACGGCAAAACCGTGGCGCTTGCACATTAGAATCACTTCACTGCAAACCCACTGTTATTGTTCACTGAGCGTTTATCATCATGATTCGAATTATTCTATCGGTTGTATTTTATTGAGGATTTTAACAGGAGTTGGTTTTCGATTCGCCTGGTTTGATAAGGGTGTTGTGGCGCGCTTGCGTAGGTTCGCGCGGGACGAGCATGCGCTCTCGGCAGCGAGTTCACTGTGACTTCTCGTAGCCACTCAGTCCGTTTGCATGTGTTGGTGAGGGTTTACATTTGTGTGACTGGAGCGCGCGGATCCACCTGCGTCGCCCATCGATTTGTTTCGCGTTCACTGGGTCAGGGTGTCAGGGACCGACACATTTTTATCTAGGGCTTGTTGGACTATTTTCACAAGATCCTTAAAATGACTGCAGTATTTAAAATTTAGAAACAAGTATGTGGTAGCAGTGGACGTAGGGACCTATGTATACTTGGGCAATAGCGTTTCGAAAGTGGAAGGCTCAAATTAGGTGCAATTAGGTCCACCCACCTCAATCATAGTTGGACTGGCGCCGCCGGCGTTCGTGTCTCGCAAGCTTGCGACGACGTACTTTTGTGTGATTTTTGACTAAAAGCCTACAGCGAACCCTCGTTTTCGTTCACGAGGAGTACAAATATCTCCAGAACAAAAAATAAAAGCCCAAGGCATACTTTTCTCTCATAAGTACCTACAAAAAAACTTAATTTTTGTAATAATTTTACTGCCTTATTTCACACTTGCCTTATACAAGAATACATTCGTGCGTAAAAAAATATAGAAATACACGTCTTTTTGCGAGTCGCCGTGCATGGGTAGCGTATTGTTGTCTCGATCGCACTTCGGTCTAGGTTCGTCTTTCCATCTTTGTTGTTCATTAGGTAAGTATATGGCACAAGTTTGGAAATATTGTGTCTTTGTGTTTAGTTGTAACATAACATGGGCCATTGTTGACCTAGCGCTGGAGAACGTACCATATCAAACGAATTTTACTTAAATCTATGCTGCCTACCTAACTTTCTTAAAATAAGACGCGTAAAAATGGTGCAACAAGTTTTATTCCAAAGTAACAAAGGTACAAACTTTATAGAATTTAAACAATAGTAGACTATCGTTTATGAAGTTCAACTTTTAAATAAATACAAGCGTGTTTGTGTAAGATATCACATTAACAACTGGGATGTTATGATAGCTAGTAGTGTAGTGGTGCCGTAGATCAGGTAGTTTCCTCGGATGTTGTTCCCTAGGCCACAATCCACTATGTCTTTTTCCTGAAAAAAGGATTAAGTTAATCTGTATTTCTTTTTTACGGACTAGTATTTTTTTAATTCAATTTTTATATAAAATTGGTTTTGTACGAAGACGTACTAGGTACATGAGTATATAATTTTACTGAATCGGCATATTTACGCCCGTAATAACTAGTGCGACACTGACTGCGACGCGATACAAACCTATGAAGGAACGTTTACTTTGTATGTGTTTTTACGTGTAATTACTTCAATAAACTTTTGAAAGGTGATCAGTGATTTAACTTTGCAATCATTAACTTACTTAACTAACTTTACTTCAAATGTACAGAACGTCCGTACAGGTTTGGATCGAAGTTGTGTGTTAGGCTGATTATTGCTGGTAAAAGATGATGATGACATATGTGTAGCTCGGTTATTAGCTTTAATATGTAAGTATGTGAAATTTTCTGTAGGTATGTTTGTATTTGTATTGTATGTATGTATTAAGTATATTCCTGTATTATGTGCACTACCAACTAGTAAGTGACTTATATCTTTTGGTAGTACCTAATAAGGTTGCCTGGAAGAAATTGCTTTAAGCAATAAGGCCGCCTATTGTAAGTTTTTTTTTATTTTGATTTAGATATACCTAAGTTATTTTATTAATATTGTGCAATAAAGTGTTCATTCATTCATTCATACATAAACTTGGCACCATTAGAATATTTACCCCCTCATGAAAAGTGTAGCATCCGTCTAGCCTACGTCGTCTCAGGCTCCCCAGGTCCAGCTTATGGCACGGCTCTCGTATGTCCGTCGAGTTGGGGGTCGGCACTGGCTTCGTCGAAGGCGACGTCTTGCAGTCGCTCTCCTCGCTGAAATCCCAGTCATTGTCGACCACCACCAGCAGTAAGTTCGTATTCGGCACATATGACGCCCAGTACGCCGGGCTGCAATCTGTTGGCTCCTCATTCGCCACCACAGGAGAAGCTCCCATATTGTGCAGGAAATGCGTCTGGTTCAAGATGTATAGGCTGATGCTGTGGTCGCATGAGAACGGCTTTTCCTTGTTCTCTTTGCCTTTTGGTTCTTTTTGCACGGGCGGCGGGGTGGGAGGCGCCGCTGTTGGTCGGTTCTTTATTTCATCGATATAGTCTGCGAGACGATCATGCGGTTATGTTAAGCGGAAATATTAGAGCTTGCTACAACATCGATACGATACCTATATAATGAACGGGCAGTTAAGCTACCGTTAGATAAATTCGAAAAGTATTTACTCTAATTAACTGTTTCTATTTCTATTTGCTAACATCTATTATGTAAATAACAATAAACATTAGATACTTATTGCATTATTATTTCAATCAGCGTTATATTTTTAGACAACGAAAAGCTTTTCAACGTAAATTGTAAATTACTTAGTTCATTATCCTCTCTATAATAAACTCACAAAATTTAGGTTTAATGAAAGCTGGTATAGAGAATTCTAGCTCATGAAAAGCTACGGTAACAGCCGCCAGAGGTACATACTTGCAAGAAACATTACATCGATTACTAAACAAGCATTCTTAAAACGTAAAAACCTACTCTAAACTACTTTAAAAAATGACGTATGTTGCAAATTCCTTGTTTCAGTCTCAATAATGTAATATTATATACCTAATTACTTAAGTTCTTACCGTGATCTTCATCTACTAAAACAGACGCAGCGTATGCATATTCGTCCGCGTTATATACGCTCGATATCATGAAGATTGCTTCCGTCAACAACCAATAAAGAAAGTTTTTCATAATTGTAAAGGGCTGAAACAAAAGTAACTATGCATTAATATTTAACCTTTACCGAACGTTTTTAGTCGCGAGCAATGTTATCCATATAATGAGTCAAATCTTAACAGCTGAAGAGGAGATATAATTTGCAATTTCTGCTTTCTAAAAACCAAAACGGCTTAGATACCGGGTACTTCACACTAATATTTTTCATTTATAATATTAATCTGATATTATAAATGTGAAAGTTTGGATGGATGGATGTTTGTTACCTTTTTATGCTAAAACTACTGAACGGATCTGGCTGAATTTTGCATACAGGTAATTTTAATCCTGGAATCTAACATAGGCTACTTTTTAACCCATAAATCAGTTCCCGTGGGATTGAAATTACCTTTAAATGTTTCCATAGAAACAACGCGTGCGAAGCCGCGGGCAGCAACTAGTATTTATATAAGACCACAAACATACCGTCATTAAAGGCCAAGAACCGCTATCTTGAGGGGGCAACATAGACAACGGGCACAGAGCCTGGTAGTTAAAAACTTCAACGTGATCAAAAATCTTCAAATCGACGAATGATTGCATTACGTATTTGTTTTTGCTATCCTCGTGCCCGAAGAATTTACCCACTTCGCTCTTGTCTTGCGACATGACGACGTAGCCTGAACTGTCGATGACGTAGCAGTCGTATTTGGTGCCATTGCAAGACAAATCCTGGAAAAAATTAACACAATAGATAAATGGATGGATAGATAACTCTTTATTATACCACACAAGCATAAAATACAATACAGAAGGAAATGATGAGAATCAAGGAAGTACAAAGAGCGGCCTTATCGCTTTGAGCGATCTCTTCCAGGCAACCTGGGATGGACTGGTCATAAGAGGGCAATAAAGACGGTGGCGTTTGAGAAACTCAAAGAAATGAAAACAATATAGGTAATTATACCTGCACTATATACTATAATACGTAACATGCCATATTATAACCTACATAATAATAAACTTGTTTAAACTTTAAACCGATAAATAATGTCGTGAAGCAGTATTTTGAAGATAGGGAGTGATTTTGCACGTCTGATGTCCAGAGTCTGATGTAAGAGCATTCCATAGACGGATACCAACCAAGCTTTCCGTACAAGTACAGTGAAGGATATTTCTTAAAAAGTAGTAGAGTGAGCAGGAACTTTTAAGACAAGGATTTCAGAGGAACGCAAAGAGAGACTGTGAGAGTTGGACAGGAATTCAAAGCGCTCCTTAAGATTGGCTGGGAGGATAAAACAAGATACTGTACAATAGAGATAGTAAGTGAGTATTTCTGCGAAGTCGCATGTTCAACCAACTTGAGTTAAGACGCTGCCCAAACAGCGACACCGTAGAAAGTACACTTTTTCGTCGCACCGTTAGCCGTTCTCCGACATATTACAAGCCCAAAAAAAAAACAGTGTATAGTCAAATGTATGGAAAAAAGACTTATACAAAAATATTTTATAAAACGATCTAGGATCTTGAAAAAAAAAATCACAAGAAAGAACAAGAAAAAAATTTTTCGTCTCGAAATGCTCAATATTTTGAGTGACAACCATTAATTATTCTAATACTATATGAAAGGAAATTTTATCAACTAAAGAAATATGTAAAAAGTTTTAAATAAATAAAACCATTAACATAATAAAACCCAAAAAACACATTTTTGTAAGGCGTTTAGCGAAGTAATTGCAAAAATGATAATATTTTGCCAATAGAATCCCTTTCAATATATGCTCAAAATAGCTTCCACTAGCTTCATTCGGAGGCTGGATGCCTCCTCGGACGGACGTGAGGTTATGTAACTTTTTTCGCGATGACAGCTGGGTTCGACGGACGAATTACGATTTTCGACAACTTTTGTTTTGCGGGTTAAATGGTTCATTCATCATTGAAATAAAGTCTATATTTGATTGAAGCTAAGCCAAAAGAAATTTGCAGGAATTTTATTCATTGACAGACCTACCAATTAAGTAGAATAGGTTTATAGTGGTTTTATCTCTGGTAGCTAGATAGGTAGGTACTACTCAACATGTTTACAGCACGGAAAGTATTGGTCGAGTTAAAATATGTTAAATAGGTAGGGCGATTTTGATGACCTTATATATAAATAAACAATGCTGAAAAATTAAAATAGGAGTGTTTGGGCAAACAAATATCCGAACGTAAAAAGAACCAGATCATTTCGTTCAATATTCACTCACTCAAAAACCTTCAAAAAACTTCACTCTTCGCAATTACGCCGCCATCAAACAAAGTCAAATTTACAGCAATTATTGGAAAAGACTCGTAAAATAGGAAGAAATACATCTAACATCATACAAACATAATTATCTTACAATCCCGTGAGTATTCTCAACAAGTTGGCGACCGTGACAATAAAACAATAATCTGCAATTTTCTACACGGCAGCGGCGGCCATCGCAAGCGTGGCATTTTCTGGATCGGCAACTGATAAGGGGGTTTGTAGCGAAAATCAAAGGGAGAATGTGCTAAAGAGTGTTACAAAGGGCTTGCCCGGTTTTTTCCCACAATTTTCCCTAAAACAAAAATTCCGAAATCCCAATTTGAGGTTATGCCTCATTGCCGCCTGCTAAAAATTTCTTTCTATTTTGCATTTTCTGTGCTAATTTGTCTTTATATCCACAGCACTAGCAATATTCGTGCTTCAATCATAGCGTGAGCTACAATTTGGCTTACTTTTGCCTATCACAGCCCAACAAACTTTCTTCCCCGGACTAACATTTTTTCAACTTCAAAAATATTCTAACTTTCTTTGCATTTTGTTGAAAGCAAATAAAATAAGCGTCGCGAGCAGCTTCTAAGCAGCATTGTCCCCATTGTAAGCAGAAGGAACAGCTTGAAAAGACTGATAATAATAACAATTTTTATAAAATTCCAGACTATTGCAACGGCAAATAAAAGTGGCTATCATAACGATCTAAGCTAAACACTATACAGCATATAAACAAGGAAGTGATCTTATTAAGGCAAAATTCTCTGCCTGCAGTTCCTGTTGTTTTCGGACGGATTCACAGTTGCTTCAAAGGTTTGCAACGCAAAGGTATTTATAAACTTGAATTTTTTGTCTTCATTGCAACATGTCCACCACAGACGATTTGAAAGAGCTTAAATCAAAAAGATCTTCTATAAAAGGAAGGCTAACTAACTAGCATCAGCAGGATTCAATTTAAGAAAAATTAAAAGCAATTCTCAAGCCTTATTAGGTCTTGTATCAAATAGCTGCAATGAAAATAAACAACAAAATTTAAAATTATCAAATGTGACAAACACATTAGGTATTGAGTGGGACCCTAACAGTGATTCAATCATCATTGCTGTAGGCAAATCCTCACAACGACATGAAAAATTTAAAAATATAAAAATAACCAAGCGTCTAGTCTTATCAGTGTCTTCATCTATCTATGATCCACTAGGGTTATTGTGCTTAAGCGTTATAACATGTAAAATAATATTGCAAAAACTATGGCTGCAGCAAATCGGGTGGGATGAAGAAGTTCCTCAAAATATTTCAGACATGTGGAACAAAGTGATTCAAAATTTAAAGCACATCGAGCGTCTCTCCATCCCACGACAAGCAGTCTGTCCAAACCCAAACAAAATAGAAATACACACATTTTCGGATGCATCTATGAGCGCTTACGCAGCATGCGTTTATGTTCGTTCAATTGACGCATTGGGGAACTTGTCAGTTCGTCTTCTATGTGCGAAATCTAAGGTAGCACCCCTCAAAACATCAACGATACCGAAACTTGAGCTGTGCGGTGCGGTATTGGCCGCCCGCCTCTGTAAAAAGGCAATAGATTCACTTCGTTGTTCAATACAATACAAATATTTCTGGTGCGACTCAAAGGTTGTGCTTGGTTGGCTGAGCACTCCTCCACACAAGTTAAGTGCGTTTGTTTCGCATCGTGTAGCTGAGGTGAATGATTTGTGTGAGTCTCAATGTGTGTGGATGTATGTACCATCTGAATCCAATCCAGCGGACCTCGCCTCACGAGGTGTTTATCCCGAAGAGGTACCGAACCTTTCCTTGTGGTGGGAGGGTCCTACGTACTTACACGGTCCACAAGATCAATGGCCAAATCAGCAAAACATTGTTGATATACAAGAACAGCTTCCGGAAATAAGAGTTCATGTTTCAAATATTGATACTAATCCAAAATCAATCATTGATTTCAAACGATTTTCAAGTTTCATAAAATTACGTCGCACCATGGCGTATGTTTATAGATTTATTACTATAATAAAAAAGAAAGCGAAAATTATAGGACCTTTGACAGTAGAAGAATTGGAGCTAGCTGAGCGGAAGCTGGCTCAGTTTTCGCAATTGGAAACTTTCTCTATCTTTAAAAATAACTTTAAATCAGTTCCTGCATTGCATAACCTAACGCCTATACTTGAGGAAGAGACAGGTTTGATCCGCGTTGGCGGAAGATTAGAGAATTCTATTTACAATTTTAACAAAAAACATCCCATTATTCTATGCAGCAAACATTGGTATGCAGAACTTGTAATGAGATATTTTCATTTCAAATTACTGCATGCAGGACCGCAATTGCTCCTTTCAACCGTCCGAGAACAGTACTGGCCAATTGGAGGCCGATGTTTAGCGAGAAGAGTTTGTAAAAATTGTCTAAGATGTAGAAGATTGAAAGGAGCAGTCGCGAAACAAATTCTAGGAAATTTGCCAACTGTAAGAACGTCACCAGGGTCTGTGTTCGAAATCACAGGTACCGACTTTGCAGGGCCATTTTTAATCCTAAACAAAAAAGGACGTGGCGCACAGCTAGTAAAATGTTATCTCTGTGTGTTCATTTGTTTCAAGGTCAAGGCCGTACATTTAGAGGTAGTCAGCGATTTGACCACAGAAGCATTTATATTGGCTTTGCGACGCTTCATATCTCGACGTGGAAAACCTCGCGAGATTTTCTGCGATAACGGCACCAATTTTGTCGGCGCCAGCCGAGAAATTGCTGCTCTAGTTCAAAATTGTTCTGAGGCGGTCACAAACCTAAGCGATGAAGGCATTAAATTTAAATTTTCTCCAGTATATTCGCCACATTTTGGTGGCCTCTACGAAGCAGCTGTGAAGTCAGCCAAATTCCATTTAAAAAGGGTAGCAGGGAACGCTCATTTTACATTTGAAGAGCTCACTACTCTATTTTGCCAAGTCGAAGCAATTTTAAATTCTAGGCCGCTCGTTCCTCTAACTTCCGATTTAGACGATCCTTTAACCCCCGGGCATTTCCTAATCGGAAGACCTCTTACTTCACTGCCTGCTCCAGATCTACAAGAAGTAAACCCCAGCCATCTCCATAGATACGCTCTCATAGAACAAGCAAGGCAACATTTGTGGAGCCGATGGAGCCGCGAATACATCTGTGAACTTCAACAACGAACTAAGTGGCAGAACAGGCAGCCTAACATCAAGCCAAACCAGCTGGTTCTTATCAGAGATGAAAGCAGCCCACCCATGAAGTGGCCATTGGGTAGAATACTCACAGTATACACGGGATCCGATGGGGCATGCCGTGTAGCAGACATCAAAACCAGCAACAAGGGAATCATCAGGCGAGCAATTGACAGAATTTGCCCGCTTATGGATCTTCCCAACTAATCAGTAATCAACCAACATTTCACTTTCCAAGGAGGCGGAGATTGTTTGGGCAAACAAATATCCGAACGTAAAAAGAACCAGATCATTTCGTTCAATATTCACTCACTCAAAAACCTTCAAAAAACTTCACTCTTCGCAATTACGCCGCCATCAAACAAAGTCAAATTTACAGCAATTATTGGAAAAGACTCGTAAAATAGGAAGAAATACATCTAACATCATACAAACATAATTATCTTACAATCCCGTGAGTATTCTCAACAAGGAGCCTACGTCCAGCAGTGGACTTATATAGGCTGATGATGATGAATTCACACATCATCACCAAGGCCAAAGCTAAGCAGAGCTTTGTTATGGGTACTTACTAGATAACTGATTTACTTAGGACCAACCATTTGCATTTTTTTTCTCGTAGTTCTACCAGTAGAACTACAGGCAAATTTAAATTACTCGTAGTTCTATCGGTTTGTTCTCTTAGAGAAGAGAGATTCTCAAAAGGACAGATACTCAAAAATAATAATTTACTTTAAATTTTTAATAACTCATAGAAAAACCTCAACGGAGCGGTTTGTCATAACTTTTTTGTTATTGGCAATATGTGTACATTGACATCAATATAATATATTTTTTTAGCGTAACAAAGAAGTCAAGTAAAGGAGATGTTTAAAGACGCTAAAAACGTAATAAACATACAAAACAATTGTATTTCCAATGACAGTTGTCAAAATTATTGTTAATCACTCATGTTAATCATAATCACTCATGAGTTCTTGGAAGGCAGCAACATAATAAAGAATACTTTATATCGGTATGAATATCAATTTGGATAGCAAGGCATGGTCTGTTGTGGTTTTTATGATTATTTTGTAGAATTACAATCTAAACTAATACTATCTTCATGATTGTTGCGTTTTATTTCCGGAAAATAAAATTAATTATGTAAGCGAGTAGTACTAAGATTGTGTACAAAATTATATCCGTGAAATTCATCATTCAGCATTCCAACATTCACGTATTTTATTTTACGAATATTTTTATAAATATATATTTTTATAGTATCGATTTATAGATTATCTTTTAAAGGGAAATGTATACGATTCTACAAAACTACAAAAGTGTTAAAAGTTATCAAAAAATAATTTCAAACAATTTGTAAAACATATCCTTTGTTAAAAAGGCTTTTGTTTTTTTTTTTTGTTAAAGAAATATCTTCAACGATTGACACTTTTGTAATCCATTTAGACCTCAGTTGTTTTGACTAAATTAGTATATTTTTTTAATGTATAAAGTATTATCATAATGGTCGGTGATATTGTCGGCACTTTAACATGCATGAAGATGATATTATTTTTTTAAGTGTTTCTGATTTCTATGAATAACTATCGATGAATGTAATTTTTATTATAATTGAGAAGCTTCAAGCGACATAGGTTTTATTAAGGTATTTTACATGCAACGATAGTAAAGCCGCGGGCAAATGTTAGTTAACATTACATTATTACCTTGTGATTGTGCTATCAACCAAAATAAAACAAAAGTTTGCCTCTTCTACAACAGATAAATTTTGCATAAGTCTATGTTAAAAATAAGCGCCTCTGCCGACCACATTTGGTAATATTGACATGCAATCTGACAGTCTTAGTTTTCCATGCACAGCGCCTTAAGAGCGATACTCGGATACGCAATCATAACTGCGAAGGCCAAATATGAACCTGATGCTGAAATTCTGGAGGCGCTCAAGTTTTTATAGTGTTCGTCATCCAGGAATAATTCTAAGAATGAAGGCGCTTGAGTCATAGAACGTCCCAAATATCATACTTAAACTGGTCAGCTGGTTGAAACGATACTGAAATTGGCAATAACATTCCTGTACATAGTGAAAAGTTTGGGGGTTCATGTCCCGTCTGTGTCGTAAATTTTTGGAGTATATAAATTCATATTAACATAGTTATCGAAGAAAATATATATTCTAATACTCTGTTGGACATTGCCTTGATGAAGTTTCCCTGATACTATCAAGACTATAGTGACTTACACAATAATATTTAGTGCAGACGAACCTCATTTTTATTCTTCCCTGTGGATTCAGTCATGTGTAAAAATCTCTCTTTGAAACTCAAGAACGAGTATTCAAACCCAACCACAGAAGCCGGTGTTTCAGAATCACCATCTTTGTAGAAAATAGCATAAGTCGCCGTGATAGTAATGTCACCGTCCTCGTTTTCCACTTTAGTCTTGTTTATGATTATATCGTCCAGGATTGGAAGTCGAGTTGCGATCACCAGAGACTCTTTGTTGATCATATGCTGTAGTACAGCAGCTTTGTACCAAGTTTCTTCTATAGCGGTAATGTCAGTGTCTCCGAAAACCCTGTGAGAGACAACAACACCAATTGTCAAGAAAAATCTAAAGTTATTCTCATCAATCACTTATATTTTTATTAATGCAACATCAACAGCATCATTATTTTCAGTCCACTTACTGTTGGGAATACGTCTTCTATTTAACACTTTACTTCTGGTTCATTTATACTTACTTTCCGACAAACTTTTTCTCCCTTTTCCCATGATCGGATATCTTCTCGTTCTTATCGTCGTCAAAAATGTAATGCCACCTAGTCAACCCACTGGAGGTCGCAATGAAACGCACGCTGACGTTGTATGTATTAGCCAATATTCTTTCTGCGTTTGAAGCGTGCCACTTGTCGAAGTACGGCGTGGTCAATTTAGCGTCGAACACCAGCTGCTTTACCAAATCCTCGTTGCAGTAGTAATCGTCCGACCCTCGGGCTTGTTTATTGCCGCAATTAGCTGGGAATCAAAAATAAATAATAAATTAAAAACATTCAAACTTTCATTCACAATGAAAAAGATTCCATGAAAAAGATGTGAAATTAATGAAAAATGAAAAATGAAGTAATGAAAAAATTAATGAAAAATGATGAAATGAATGAAAAAGATGTGAAATGAATGAGAAATGAATGAAAAAGATTCCATTCTTGATATTTTACCTTCGAAACTAAAATTCTTGCTTTGGGCCTCTTCTTTATATTGCTTCTGAGTTATATCGATTTCGTTCTTGGAAAGTTTTACCAAAAAATTCCATAATTCCGACTCTGGGTTATCCGTCTCATGGCCTTCCAGATAATGGTATTTGCAATAGACCCTGCAAATAATTAATTTAGTCAGAACATCCCTAAAATTTACAAACTTGCTTGGGAATGCGATTAACATGCGAATGTTTATTTATTTGTAGTGTTTTAATATTTTGTGGATTGTTACATTTGTTAAACAACTTATTATTAGAAATAAGGTCTTTCCCTAATTACTGTTTTTAGGGTTCCGTACCTCCAAAGGAAAAAAAAACCCTTATAGGATCAATTTGTTGTCCGTCTGTTTGTCCGTCTGTCCTTTTCTCAGGAACGCGTGGGTGTATCGATTTAAAATTAATGTCAAATACTCAAATCCGTAACTTCTTGGAGCCGTGATATAAATAAATCTTCTGAGTCAACGCACTCAAAAGCTACAGCCGTTTATGTCCGAATATTTTGAAATTTCCAAGGGAATTACATTCACACAAAACCTATAGGGTACTTCCCGTAAACCTAGAATCATGAAATTTGGTGAGCAAGACCTTGCTGCATAGCACAAGTAAAGGAAAAAATCAGAAACTATAAATTTTTAATTTATTCACAAAAATAAAATACTTTTGACTCTCGCCATGGACCAAAATACCTATACAGGGTACCTATCTACTTTCCGTTGACCTAGAATCATGATATTTGGCAAGAAACAAGGTCTTACAATTAAACGGAACCCTTAGTGCGCGAGTCCGACTCGCACATGACGTTTTATTTTTTGCCTGGTCAGTATTCTGTTTTTTTTTTTAAACTTGATGCATTCTTACCAATCTGGGTGAACCCTGTAGCTGAATCTGAAGTAATCAGTGACGTTGATGCCTGTAACGTCCTTCCCTTGCTTTGCCTCCAATGGGTTGTCTTTAAGCAACAGCTCCGTGTCTCCATATCCCTTTGGCAAGGATATACCCATGGAAAACGGTGTGCCCACTAGCTTGTTGAAAAAATAGTCGTGTTGCACTCGGGCTATCCTCCTAAAATATAAATTGTTTAACGTATATACCTACTCAAATCTATATTGTTGATCAAATGCACTGCAATAAGTTGCAGAGTGGACTTTTTGTCCATAAATGTTATGCTTTTCGCGGGTTTTATAACAGGGACTCTTTATAACCTCGAAACAACGAAAAAGCTAAATAGATTTTGAAGAAATATCAAATAATTCGTCTTAATTCAAACCGTGCTATAGCTACATTTATAAGCCTTTGCTCCTGATTTTCCTAAAAAAACTAAATAAACTCTGCGAAGCACATCGAACAGTCTGGCTTTATATATTTTTCGAATTACTTGTATGCAATGTTACCTCTGTAATCCATGTAATGTTCTGTTTACTTACCGCATCTGATCGTAATGGTACAGCACTTCGACCTCCTTCATGGAATCTTCATCCCCGTAGACGAGGTGCTTCCTCAGCTGCTTGATCTTCTCCCCGAGCTCACGGGAACCTTTGCCATCATCCACCTGCTCCACCTCCACGAAATCTACGCTGTTGTAGTTCTCTTGCAGCTCTCCATTTATCTGGAAAAGACAATTGGAAATATAAGATCGTTTTAGAAGAACTTAGGACTGGTTCCTGTTCCACAAATCCCAGAGACCTCGAATGGAATGAAATCCAAATGTAAGTATGCTTGTATTGTACAAGGCAATCTGCAAAACTACTATAGGTATCGATTACTTAAAAATATTTCACTAATAGCGACATTATCTCTGACCATATTGGCGAAGTTGTATCCAGGTACACGAAAACGAGAAAAGCAAAAATTATAAAGGTACTCACAGTAGTAATCAGCAATGGATGTAGCAGAATGTAGCCGTTGTTACTCACGATGAAAGAGTAACCATTGACGCCAAGCTGAAATTAAATTAATAATATTTAGCGACTGCCAAATTAATTTATTGTTATGCACGATATAAATATGTTCGATTACTATTTCTTACGGAACTGCGTTAACCTATTGAATGCTCTAATATTTTTTAAAGGTTTTTTTTGGTAGCATGTACAATAGATACCTGGCAAACGACCTTGACCTTGGTAGCCTTGACTCATACCTTTATTTATTTATGGAGGAATAGCTAACGACTACATTAAATTTATTATAAAGATAAGTGATATTATCAATGTAGCCCATGGCGCTATCCACATATGCGTTACATACATACAGAATTAAAAATATGCAACAAGTAGGCCTAACTAATACATGAAATTAGTAATTACTTAAGTAGGTAGGTAGGTTAGAGAGAGCTGGACTTCTCTTAAACAACTAAGAACTCGAAATGCTAGTAATTAAATTATCTGTAACTGAAAGTATACCATTATTTCTAGTAGCAGTAATAATGACAAAATATCATGTAGAAACAGTACTTAATTATTTTTGTTGGGTTAGTCCTAAAATGAACTTGACTGTATAACCACTTTTTATATTTATATAATTTGCAAATAAATATGTCTACGTCTTTAATCTAATCAGAGATGTAATTGTAGCCATTTGTAGCAATGAATACCTGGTGAGGTTGCGCGAGTTTAGCGATGCTGTCAATTGGCACGTCAGTACCAGCGACGCCGAGCAACATCGCCTTGTTCTTCCCTTCGTTGCTCTTGTAGTCGAACGCAGGGATGGCCACTGACGTCACCAGTTTGTCTTCATCGGGCTGAAATTTTAATTTGATGCGATTAAAATTGAGCCTTAATGCAAAATGTGCTCATATATACACAAATATATTTTTATTTATTTTTATTTTATTTATTATAGACGAGCAGCCTGTGGCTGATGTGTCTATATCACACAGTGTTGAATTGAGTCATTGCGTCACTTTTTTTAGTTTGTTTTTGTCGTCTCGTAACCAGTTGTCAAGTTTATTCTTGAAGGTGTTTGTTGATGTGGCTGATATAATGTCTTCTGGTAGTAGGTTCCAATTGTGAACCACTCTATTGCTTATAAAATGGTGCGCTGCAAGGGCTTGAGTAGAGTCACGGGCCAATCTAAGGTGGTGTCCACGGGTTGAACGTCCTTCTTTCTTTATGTAGATGTCTTGTAGGGATGGCAGGTTGTATTGGTGAGTGAGTATCTTGTAGGTTTCAATGAGGTCACCTCGAAGACGTCGTTCTTCTAGAGTAGTGAGGCGTAGTGCGCGTAACCTATCTTCATAGGATTTCCGTCGTAAAGACCATGGGATCTTGGTAGCCTTTCTCTGAACACTTTCAAGCAGATTTATGTCTTTATGAAAGTAGGGGCACCAAGCTTGGAATCCATATTCGAGCAGTGGTCTGATGTATGTCTTGTAAATCTTCCGGAAGACTTCCACTGTCATTGATTGAAAGGATCTACGTATCACATAAATAAACGAATTTGCTTTCTTGGCTATGGCGCAGATGTGTTGTTCCCACTTTAAATTGCTAGTTATTGTGACTCCGAGATCCTTTTGACTGTCAACTGTAGCAATAGCTTTTCCACCCAGAATGTACGGTGTATTGGGGTTGTTGTTGCCTAGGTGAAGAATGTTGCATTTTTCTGTGTTTAGCTTTATTACCCAGTCTTTGGTCCAGCTTTGTATACGATTAAGGTCATCTTGAAGTTTTCCTGAGTCAATTATGGGATTGGCAAAAAACTTTCCATCATCCGCAAAGAAGGCAGACTGGGACTCGAGGAGCTCTATCAGGTCTGTAATGAAAATTCCGAATAGATGGGGAGCAAGGACTGATCCCTGCGGCACCCCGCTTGCTACCAGCTTATGTTGAGAGAGAGAGTCACCGACGCGGACCTGGAAAGTTCTCGTTCTATATGGACTTCCAATTTTATCTTTTCAAAAATGCATAGGTATAAGTCTAAACGCGTGTCACAAACACGCGTTTACACTGTTCATATTTCATTTCGGCAGCTGTTTTGTTGGTAAAATCAATATTTGTAGGTATTTGAAACTTACTTTTCCGATGTCGCTAAAGCTCACTCCCCAATTCTTCGTTCTCTGTGAAAATCAAATGCATATGAGTAGATACAAAATACAAACTAGGGTGTCCATCATTTCTGTTACTGGATGTTAGATTCGAAAAAGGGCTACTCTTAATGAGTCCAAGACACGCTTCGGCTTGGTGAGCCATAGAAGCAATAGTTGTATTAGATAGTCTTCAATGTGTTCATATTTATGAGAACCGTCACTATTCTTCATAGATGTTTTGTATTAAGTTCATCATTTATCTAGTACCCATAAAAGAAGCACTGTTTAGCTTGGGGCTAGACGATGTTGTATGAAATTTTTCAGCATTATTTATTTTTAATAGAACGTACGGTTTCATCAATGTTCGCGTGTGTCCAGGTAGGCGGCGGGATGGACCCGTCCAGGATCATGGGGCGCGCTATCACGTTGATGTACTTGAACACCTGCTGCTGAACCTCCTCCACAGAGTGGATGTGCACGAAGTAGCCTGGAATCAATAATCGTAAGTCAAACTTTTATCTTTAAGACGAAGTGAGATTGGTTTTGCGAGACAAGGACGAGCGGACGTCGCGCGGGGAAGGCGAGAAAGGAAGGCGAGAGCCGCGAAATGGCCAGCCCGTGAGCAATTTTACGGATCGTTTTTTAGAAATTTGTTTTTTGCTCTAAAATAATACTATTTCACGAAAAAATCAAATCATAATCGTCTAAAGTATTTATTAGGGAACCCGTAGACGAAATTTTATTGAATTATAAGTAAATAGCAAAATATGAAATTGCTTTTTCCGTAGAAGTATTTGTGCAAAAATTAAGATTATTATAAAATTCAATGTTCTTTTGCCTTAAAATTGATTTTCCGTATAGTCAAAACGTGGGTTTTGGGACTCACTTCACCTTAATCCGCAGAAGTGACATAATTTTTTATGTACGAGTACTTATTTACGAGGCGCCGTATTTATCGTTAAAGACTTTACCATTTATGGGTAGGTTGTGTTCTTTGAAGACAGTTGACAGTAAATTTCGTTCAGACAATTAGCAGCTTCGTCGGCTAACGTATAATATATGAAAACACCTGTCAAACATGTCAATTTTAATAATTTTAATATAATCGTTTGATAATCCGTGAACGAAGAAAACACGTCTCGAGCTGTAACTATTTTGTGGTGTCGTATTCAAACGCTATTATTTCATATTATTATCCCCAAATCATCAGTTTGATCTCCAAATTCTAGCCAAAAACACATTAAACACAGTATTTATTAGTTCTCGCGATCACTTGGTGCTACGAAGCTATTTTTAAATCTTTTTGTTTTTTACCGTGCCTAGCCTACCCGCCCACACTTATGGAAAATTTAAAGAATTTATATTTATATCCCAAATAAAATAGGTAGTGGGTTTAAGTCCCGTCAAAATTTTTAGGATGTTGTATAAATTCTTTGATTTTTATATGTGCAAAAAAACAGATTTAACCTATTTGGCACTATTACTGTTGAGAATACTCACGAAATTGTAAGATTGCGTTTGATTGCAGATATTTCTGTTTATATGATGTATTTCTTCTTATAATTTGCTGATATTTGACTTTCCTTGATGGCGGCGTAATGGCAAAGAATGAATTTTTTTTATGAAGGTTTTGGAGTGTATGGGTATTGAACGAACTGATTTTGTTCTTTTTTACGTTCGGATATTTGTTTGCCTAAACAATTACCGTTTCTATTATACCTGTAGTTCGTAAACATTTTTTAAAATCTATCATTACATTACACAGATAAAGGCGTCCAAACATAACTGCTACTTCCATAACCACTGAACCAGAAAGAGCTATTGATCCCTACCTGAATTCTATAAATAGGTAGCGTAAAATTAAAACCATAGATTTCACGACCGACCCACCTATGCTCCGCTATAAAGGCAGCGCCAAGCGGGACATTGCTTTATTATATTGTACCTATAGGGATTGCTGGTTAGGGCCTGTTTAGGCAGGGGGACAATGCACAATACACTCCCGAGATGCGAGATTTCAGTGCGGATCTTAGTTTCCCTGCTTAGAATTAGAATGGTTGCTTTCAACATCCCTAGCAACCAATGGCAGGCTAGCTGAGGACCATGATAAGTGGTGTCGCCTTATCCACAAAAGCCAGTCAAAGCACGATGATACCTGGTTTATCTTATTAAATGAAAAACGCATGAGGTGCCACGAGCGGGCCCCCAACCCTCAACCCCCTGGGGGATTACTCCCCCGGGTGGTTGAGGGTTGGAGCGTAAGAGGTTACAAGTGTATGCACACTTGTAGCGTGTGCGGCCGAGGGATCTTCTTTCGTATCGGTATTTATTTATTTATTGCAAGGAAAACCAGCAGAACATACGTACAAATTATATAAAAGAAGTCGAAGCAGACGCAATTAAGAGGTTTTCACGGTTAAAAATAAGAAGAGTTACATAAAAAGTGTGAACTAGCTGAATAAACTGAAAACCTACTAAAAACTACAAACAACGGTTACATTAAACAAAGCAGACAAATGAGAGATACAAGTAATCAAACTTCATCCCATCACGTTGGTGGTGTAGAATATATAATAAAACAAAAAAAGAAAATTAAATGCACTGATCTCATGCCAAAATTGCATCGTCCTCACCGGAGGGCGAAAAAAAGTCGAGCTGAGTATTTTCAGTCGAGAACGGAAATGCCGTACCGCACAGATTAAAGAAAAGAAAGAAAATTGTTTACTAAACACAACACTAATTTCAAAATAAAAGACTACTTAGTAACAAGTGGGTACCTAAAAAATAAAGTGTTGTTGTTGTTGATGTACATAAATTAACACAAGGACCTACCTAAGCATTGGGTTAGTATTAGTACTAAGTAACCCACTCAGCAAGCCGACGAGTAAAAGCCTATTATTTACCTCTGTTCGTGCATGCCATCGATGTTATCTCATTGACATTAGTCACCTCCTTCCCTATCAGGTAAGTGAACACCCTGACCGGTGTATAAGACTTTCCGTCCACCTCCTCCCGGTTATACTCCTCGAACACTTCAGTCAGGTTGCCGGGCACGTAGTCTGTGATCACCATAACCAGCTGGTTGCAGCCCTGGGTGCTGGTGATGTTGCACTTCTGATCATGTCTTCTCTGGAATTGTTAAAGGGGTTACTGGCTGTTTGTTTTTTTAGCTTTGCACTATCACATCACACTTATTATAAATGCGAAAGTTTGGATGGATAAATGTATGTTTGTTACTTCTTCACGCCAACGGATCGGACTGAAATTTTGCACAGATGTACTCAGGTTTAGACCTAGAATAACACACTCATATTGCGATGACATATGCATGAGGCGATTGAGATCAAGAAACAACGGAATTTTAATCGTGAAGATGGTTTTCGCGTCTCTTCCTCGTGGAATCCTGTGATTAATATGTGTGTGCGTCGTAATCCGACTGTACTGCAATCGGACACGGTCAGTGTAGTGTGTCGTAATGTGAACTTTTATTATATCATTCACATTCACGGACATTCCTGATTCTGAAGACGAATTGAATTTTAGTCGCCCCGTGACCACGACCAGCTTTTAAGCATGCTAACTTTTAAGCATGAACCTTGTCCAAAACGACCTAAATAGTAGGTAATTCATTTGTGCCTAACTCACCGCTTTCAACGTTGTAAAAGCATCAATGTACGCTTGCGTCAGATTGGCATTCAACTCCAGCTTAACATTGTGGTTCTTTCCTTCGTTTGTGGGCTCAAGCCTGTCCCTCAACGTGTTCAAATTCTCACGGGTAGCCTGAACTAAACCTTTGAAGCAAGAAATGACCTCTGCTACTGTGTTTTTGAAGGTGTACACATTCACAAAATCGTTATTAGATAGAGTGTCGAGGAGAGAACGGAGCGTCCTTCTCGCGACGTAGTTTTTGAAGCCGGTCATTGATCCCGACACGTCAAATAAGATGATTACGTCTTTAGAACACGTGGCCGCTTCAATGTACCAAGATTTGACTCTGCAGTCGTATGTGTCCACTATTTTCTTGTTCCACGGCATGCCAGGGTAGAACCTTAGGATACCGTGTGAGCTGCCAAAGTACTGCCACGATAGAGAAGGGTCTGATTTGTAGTTTTGTGTAAACACCTCGTTCAGTCCTTTGGACCATAAAATCACGTTCAAGGCGTTTTCTTCTGCAATATAATTGAAAATTGTTAGATACACACTATTATAGCTAAATCTCTCCCTATATTTAAGCATATGGTCTATGAACACTTTCTTACTTCAATTTCAAATAATTAACATAAACATATTTTTACATATTATATATTTATAGTGTTCTGTAATACGCCACCGTCTATACCTGTATAATAGTTACGTGTCCATCCAAAGGTTGCCTGGAAGAAATCGCTTTTAGCGATAAGGCCGCCCATTGTGCAACTGTTTTGTGTTTGTGTTTTTCTTTTCTATTTTTCTTATTTTGGTGTGCAATAAAGAATATTTGTATTGTATTGTATTGTATTATTAGATACACAAGCTTTCAGTATTACACTAAAGATGCGCAACTGTGAATGATTTCATTCGAATTATTCGACTTCACAAATAATTCGAACCATTCGAACGACTAGGGCAAATTAGTAACTAATTTGGTTAGTAATGGCAAGTGCCGTCGAATAAAAAAATGATTTCGCGTCGACTGCCCGACTCGCCATTACTAACCAAATTAGTTACTAATTTGGCTAGTAATGGTAGTCGAACTCAATTCGTTATTCGACGCCTCTCGCCATTACTAACCATATTAGTTACTTGGTTGTTAATGGCGACTGCCCGAGTCGGGCAGTCGAACTCATTTCGTTATTCGACGCCTCGATCAATTCGTAGAGGCATTACCTAAGGTAATTACTAATTTAGTAGTTTTCATTCGACTTAGAAGATTAGTATATTAGTAATATTCAAGTCGAATGAGTAAATTAGTAGTCGTAGATCATTCGACTAGCCAGATCATTCGCAGACGCGCATCTTTATAATACACGTTTGGAATTTTGGATAGTTAACTTTACCTTTGTAATAAATATTTGTAGGCACATGGACACAACTATAGTTGGTATTTACATAAATATCGTAAAAATGCGAGTCTCTCTCCAGAAATATGTTCTGGTAATTGGAATTGTTTTTAGCAAATTCTGGGATCGTCCATTTTTCCGTAATCACCGGCGTGTCATTCTTGTTTTCGTATTCAAAATCTGAATATTTTGACGAGCAATAGTCGAACGTAAAGTTCTCTTGAGAAATTTGTTCGTGATCAAAATATTCAAACGACTTTGCCAACTGCTCAGCTTTTGTGTGAATACACTGCAAGTAAAAAGACAAAAAAATAACTCATTAAACTTTAATTTGACGACCTCAGTGGCGCAGCGGGTTAGAATCCGCCTGCGACGCAAGAGGTTGCGGGTTCGATTCCCGCCTCGGAACAAATTTGTGTACGATCTGCAGAAATTTGTTCCGTTGGTCTGGGTGTATACTATGTATAATAAAAAAATATATATCTATCTATGTATATAATGTATTAAATATATCAGTTATCTAGTACCCATAACACAAGCTTTGAGTAGTTTTCTTTGGGGCTAGATGATGCTGTGTGGATTGTCCAGCATTATTTATTTATTTATTATTTCGCGATTTGTTAACATGATTACTGATTATTAAAGGTGGAAGAGATCGCTTATAGCGATAAGGACGCCCATTGTGCAACGTTATCTGTATTCGTCTTCTCCTGTCCTGTGTTTCTGTTTTATTTGGTGTGCAATAAAGAGTATTGTATTGTATTATTTATCGGTATTTTATCGTAGCAGATAAATAACACCAGGGGAAATAGTCTCGTCATAGATAGCGATCGCATGGCGACCGACATAGGTCGCAAAGTCATATCAGTCACATTTTAACGAATGTTGATTATCTTCACAAGAATCAAGTTTGAAACGAATAAAAAACCATTTATTTCCATAAATACAATAGTAAATCTATTGTATTTATGGAAATAAATGGTTTTTTATTCGTTTCAAACTTGATTCTTATCGATTAAAATAGGTCAAATTCCTAAAATTAAAATAGATTTACCATCGAAACTATCGATTTTTGTCTCAAACAACAGTCACCTTTACGATTTCCGAGTATTGTATTCTCTTTGGCCGTGCGGCTAGGATACTGAATTGTTTTTGACAAAAACCTGCCTCCCTTTTCCCTCGCCCCCCTGTAAATATAGAGATACTTTACGATCGCTATAAATACCCGATAAATATTCATTATAAAAAATTACTCATAGAATCCTCTCAACTTCAAATACCGCTCAACAGCGTTTTCTTTTTCTAAAGCAAAACAATAAAAGCCCGGCTGAACGTAGATCTAGACCTGGAATAAAACAGGCAATTTTTTCTACCATAAGCAGTTCCCATGGAGTAGAAATAACCATAAAACAAATCCATAGAAACAACGCGCGCGAAGCCACGGAGCAGAAACTAGTAAATGTTTACAAATCTCGAAAGTTAAAAGTTATTTATTTATTTACTGTTAAGGAAGGCCTACAGCTTATTTAATAACAAAATAAGTAAAAAGAATTATCAACATAAAAGCTAATTAATGGCCTTCACGGCTAAATGACAGTGTGGATATAAAATACGCTATGCAATCATATAATTTGGAAAAACAATTTAAGTTAGAAAATGGTAAGGAGAAAAAATATAAGTTTACCTATAAAAACAATGAAAACAATGTACCTATAATCAATAAAAAAGAAGAATAAACCCTCCAACTTCTATCAACGTTATGAAAAACAGTATTTCAAGTTTTGGTATTCCGTCGTCGAGTCGAGATAAATCAAGCAGAATCCATCGCACATCTGCATAACCGTTTAGGTACAAGAGAGCCGCCTTACCTTGACAGCATTGATTTTCCTCGTGAGCATCGTACTCACGGAACGCAGGGAAGACTCCAATATTTGCTTTCCATCTTTTTTCTTCACGCTTGCGTTCATCTGCTTGTATTTCTGTACAAACAAGTTTTGTCATGAAAACCAGCTTTTTAAATTATGTAACTTTATCATATCAAAAACTAACATAGAGCGAAGTTATGTCTTATAATATGGGGGCTGGCTGAATATAAAATTAACATTAAAATAACGAACGTTCTTATCATGTCATTATTTTGAAAGACAAAATAAGTAATATTGGAAACTAAAAATATAACAAGACGATCATTATTTAGGAAATTTTAAAATCCCTCTGCTTGCTTAAAACTATGAAAGCCCGACAATGATTATTTAGGAAACTTTAAAACCCCTCCGCTTGCTTAAAACCATTTATAAAGCCCTTACGAAGTCCTTGAAAACCCTTTGATGTAAAAGTCCATAAAGTCCCACTGGGGAATCGCAATTTTCCGCTTTACTTACAATTCTTATCTGATCCGATTTGGTAAGGGACTCGCTAAGTTTCCACAACTCATCGCCCAAGTTTCTCGCCCAGCTTTTGACACTGTAAGATAGGTAGCTTGTTTCAGTTTTTAGTTTTTGATCACAGTAAACTGTACAGTGTGTGTCGTAAAGTGTGGTCAAGCCTTTACCTACGGGTAGGGGGCATCAGAACTGTTCAGAAAATAAAAATTGTACCCAAGAAAAGGCTCACAGTTTTCGAGTTATTGGACATTTTCGAAATTTTTAACTTTTTTTACCCTTGTCCATTCTATTTGATGACAAGGTTGCAAATCAAGGAATTTTCTAAACCTGATTTTGTTATAGCATTCTTGGATAACTATGATATCAAATACCTGCCATTTGTGTGCCAAAAATACAATTTTTCTTTTACAGCATGCTTAACAAACAAAAATGTGTCTTGCAATTTTTTTTGACAAGTTTGACCTCCTGTGGTGAATAAACATGTACGGTCACCTGAGTGACCTGAGTGAGTGTAAAGTATTGACCACTCTTTACGCAACACCCTCTATGTAGACTAATAAAATAAAGCATATATTTATCCTCATTCAATGAATAGGTAGTAATAAGGTTTAATTATATTTTATAAGGTCAAACCAACAATTTTGTTTCAATTTGATAAAAATATGGTCTTTGACAATGCATAATAGAATAGGTGCCTTACTTTTAATTGTACTTTAATTGTAAGTAGGAGGTATAAATAGAATAATAATAATACAAACAGAATACATTCATCGATATCAGCATACAAAGTCGTTTTATATTGTTTTGATTGTTTTAATATTCTATTAATACCAAGATAATTCCAACGATAATTCAAACAAAAACAACAACAAATTAAAGTTCAATGTAAGTGCATGCCCTCATTCAGTTTTATGATCATTCGTTAATTATCACAGACAATTTTTCTACAACAAAATTATTTAAAACCAATTTTAAAACTCGCATCACAACCAACTCTAGTGCACCCAGTGTTATTAAATAACTTTTATAACTGGCGTTTTGACAGAAGTTTTCGTACATTTACGTTTTGCGATGAAGCTGCTAACCGATTTTGTCTTTCGGTCTCAAATACAATTTAACATAGGAAGAAATCAAAACACGAGGTATATCTATGGTCTGGGTGTTTTCTATGTATAATAAAAATATCTATCTATGTAGTATATTGTATTAAGTATATCAGTTATCTAGTACCCATAACACAAGCTCTGCTTAGCTTGGGGCTAGATAATGCTGTGTGAATTGTCCAGCATTATTTATTTATTTTTATTTATTTTTATATGAATATACCCGTATATTGATCTTGAATAATATTATCAAATCGTGACAGCTTAAGAAGTACTTACTAATTTAACAATACTTTTGTAACCTCGAATATAAAATTGTAAAGATGATAATGAAATGTTTTCGACATTATGATTACTCACACGTCAGCTTTCCAAGCAGGAGCCGGCTCCGGTGTCAGAAAAAGCACCAGCAGCAACGTAAACTTGAGGCATTGCATCTCGATGACTCATCGACTCACGACGAGATCTCAAACACCACACGTCGATATAACTACTCCGATAAGGCACATCGTTGCAACTTTTGTAAATAATAAAGCTAGGTTACACGCATCACAATATATCACTACGGAGAAAGTTGAATAGCGTGCGATAACAGACAAGGCCACTACGATAGAACCATAAACACAGGTATATAAATAGATTGCAGTATTGCTCGCGATTTGCTATTGGAAACTAAGGGCACTGTTCACGACTCTTGGGCATAGACAAAACTGAGTTTTGTATTTGAGTTTGTAAAGTTTTTGTGTACTTGCGCCGCCGGGCGCGTGTGACGGACGCACGTGCTGTGTCTATTCTGGGCGGCGGCGGTGGCTTGGGCGGGCGGCATCGAGCGAACGCGATCTAGGTCGGCTGCCCGCTTCGCACTGCCACTCGCAAATTATGAATAAATGGAAGCAAACTTTCTTCAACTCGCGCATCGGGGGAGTTGAATTTTCGTATAGAGTTGTGCTAGCGTAGAGCGGACTCGGTGACTATTAGAATGCTTATTTCGGATACTTCATAATATTTAAGTGACAGAGACACGCTTTTTCAAAATTAAATAGATAAGCAATCCTATGATCTCAATTTAAATTTCGAAAAATTAGATCTATGCATCTTCCCACGATAACTGCAAAATCTTTGACCTAAAATCACCTGCTTATAAAAAAACACTTCATTGACACATTTGGACAACAGATTGAATGAGTGTCACAGCGTCTCCAGCTATCTCATCCAAGTATGAAGAACATCCTAGATACCCTATCATAAACACATCTACTCAATCTATCAGATTCACTGAGTGTTATTACTCTGTTCTAAAGATTAATGCGAGCGAAGATTTTTTTTTACAACGAAAATAAAGTATTTATTAATATAATATAAATGTCATAAAGTTCTAAATATGTGTTGAATATAAAACTTAAAAATTTGTCATTAAATAACCCGCCCCTGACCATTCCCAGTGCAAAGGTTTATAATGTTTGCAGCATTACCTCGCTGAATAGCGATGGCAATCCTTTGCACCAAGAACGACCCGGAGCGTGAGTCTCCTGTCACTATTTAAGATAAATTCCCGCTGATCTTGCTTCCAACACATTTATGTGGATGCTGGATGGCTGCATAATGCAAGTGTAATCTCGAACTAAAACAAGGAATGCATTAGGGTCAGGTAGTCCTGCAGCAGTAGGCGTAAGGGAAAATGCGCGTCTGCCAAGCCGCCGCGCTCGTGTTTTTTGTAGATATTTAATCAGGTGATTAAGAAAATCATTTTATCGAGACAAACTCTGCGAATTTGTTTAGAAATATTAAGTGTTCTTAGTTGAGTACAAAAAAAGTGTGATATCAGTAGTTCGCTAGTCATAGTATTGAAAAAACGTTAGAAAAAGGGGTAACTTTGGGATTTTTTTCTATAGAGTGAAGTTCATTAGATCTTGTAATTGAATGCGACTTTGACTAGACTAGATCCTTAAGTAATATACATCTTTTTTCAGTATTTTAAACACTATTTTCTAAGTCTCAGATGGGTTTAAAAATCACAAAAATGCGGCCTCTGTTGGCCTACCAAGCCTTAATGCAAGTTTAATCTCGAACTGAAACGGGGAATGCATTAAGTGACAAGTGGCGTTCTTATCGCTCAAGAGTGATCTCTACCAGACAACCGTGGATGGATAGGATCATTGGATAGTACTAGGGGATCTGTGTGCTCATGAAAGTTATCTATATAAATACTTTCAATATTATATCATTATTATATTATATATATACTAGCTTCTGCACACAGCTTCGCAGACTATCTCCTATCTCGCCCTATTTTTCAATTAATATAACCTTGCTTGCCTTACCATTAAAAATTTTCAGCCTTTTTTGAGAACTGATAGACAGACAGTGCCTTTCACATTAATATTAGTATGGACTGTGTTGTAAATAATAGACTGCAGAGTAATTCTACCACCGAACAGCGATCCCCAACCCCAACCAGTAGTGGGCCAATACAGGCTGTTGGGGGTTGGGGGGTGTTGAAAATAATACGACACTAAAGCTATGTTATTTTTTGGTCAACAAACAACCAACATCCAACAAATATTTTGTTGTTGCTATCTCAAGGGTCGGTAATGGAATTTAATATTTCAGGCTGTTGGCTCGAGACACGATTCGAGCCCGGCGAAGGTTAATATAAAATGCTGTATTGCGCCAGCTGAATTCCTAAATAATAGATGGAGATGTCTTGTTATTTGAGTTTGACATGCAGACCTGTGCTTGTCCTTATATTGCTCCCTCATTGTCGTCAGTTAGTCCCGTCTGGGTAAGCGTGCCTTTAGGCCACTAAATTCAATTAAAAACAAGATCTCCCGTAGACCCTACACGATTTATACACAATTTAACTAGGTACCTAAATAAAGATACTTATGTTAAAAGTGTAACAGGTCCAATTCTGTGCATCGAAGTTTTTTTGCACGGCGTTTCATAACATGAGAGAAACTGTGGTTAAATGTGAACTTAATTAGTCGACCGGCAGGTATGGCAATCGCGAACGAAGTCGCGGGTACAGCTAGTAATAAATAAATAAATAATGCTGGACAATTCACACAGCATTATCTAGTCCCAAGCTAGGCAGAGCTTGTGTTATGGGTACTAGATAACTGATATAATTAATACAATACACTACATAGATAGATATTTTTTATTATATTACATAGAAAATATCCAGAACGCCATGGACAAATTTCTACTGATCGTACAAACATCCCGAGGCGGGAATCGAACCCGCAACCTTCTGCGACGCAGGCAGAACTTCGCCCGCTGCGCCAAAGAGGTCGTCAAAAACTATAAAGTATTGTATGTTAACTACAGTAGGTATTAGAATAGAAACCAGTAAGTAGAACCTAAAATAGGATTTAAGGCACTGCAGGTAAAGAATTTTAAATCAATAAATGATATCTATATATCGGTCGAATGTGCATTAACTTGCAGTTTCTGCATAAAAGATGGTAAAGCAACTCCAGCAATCCAGTGATTCCGTGACCACAGCAGCGTGTAAACCTGCTGAACCGTCCAGAAAATAAATAAATAAACACGATAAAACTGGGAATCATGTTATCATGCGGATGGTGATTTGAGAATACTAACACAAAATCAAAAGTTTATTATTTGACGAAGACAATAATTTACAGTACACTTCAAAAGCTCTTCCAGGCTTGGGTAGGCGGTTCCAATTATGTTTAATCATAGTAATAAATCAGAAAAGCCACGGGCGCACTGCAGGGTTGTAGCTTGGATTGGTAGATAAGAAAACAAACTTATGAAAATGTACGGGACCGGAACCACACTGCAAGCGTCTAGCTTAGCTAGACACAGGATATAGCTTTACGGATTTTGAACTCTAAGTCACGTTGCCTAGCTACCATGAAACAACTAAGTAACCAGCCAACCTAGTGGCTACCTACCACCCTGCAGTGCGGCCGTCGTGTCCTACACGGTTTTTCACATAATAGGTTAAGATTTTCCTTACAAGGATAAGGTGGCGTCCCCTGGGCGGGCGGCGGCGGCGCCGGCCTGCCGAGGTCTTAGCTTATACTGCCTATGCTTGTGTAATGAAATTGAGACTGGCCTTGTTTAATGCCTTTGTTTCATTATATACGGACCCTTGCTGCTTTATGGTTTTCTAGTTTCTGTGCGGGGCCTCGCATGCGGTGTTTTATGGAAACGTTTTAAGTTTATTTCTATCCCATTGAAAGTGATTGAAGAGATAATAAGCCTAAAGTAGGGTTCTGTAGTTGCTCGACTACAAGTACAAGTTACCAGGTTTTACACAATTAACAACTTCATCTAAGTCAATGATATTGGTACGATATTTTTAATTTTTCTATAAAAGTACATTTTAAAAGTTGATCGATTTTTGCTCCTAGCAAAGCATACGTAACTGTGTTACGTAAACTAATGTAATACGATAGTTTTACTTTTAAATTCATCAGGAACCCTAAAAATTGGCCCGATGTGTTATTCCCGGTCTAGACGTACATCTATGCAAAATTTCGGCCCGATCCGTTCAGTGTTTTTGGCATGAAGAACTAATAAACATTTTTTTTTTATTTCACACCACACAGAAGGCTTTGTCACTGAGCGACCACATCGCCTAATTTATACATATTTACAATCTTTTACAAATTAAAACTAAAACTAATCTGTACAAAAATAACATAACGCAAGGTTGTAAATTGTGCGGGCTTCTTCAATGGGTTGGATAACATACTGTTGCATTTGCCAACATCATATAACTTAGTCACTCCAAAAATACGAAGTCGTTCGTTTGCGTTTCGTAAACTAATAAACATGCATCCATCCATCCAAACTTTCGCATCTATAATATTAGTGTGATGTTCGCCCATGGTCTGAAAATAATATCGAAGATGTTTTTGTTATTATAGTGCGTAAAGGTAAACCTTCGCAAGTAGGGTAATTTCTAAGAAATCAAAATGTCATAAAAAAGAATCGTCTTCGACAGGACTTGAACCCGCAGCCTTCCAGTAAGGGAATATGCTAACCAACTCGGTCAAGTGATAGGATCCGAAAAACTTTGGACTTCCTTCGGACTCTAGCGTCGCCGTTAGCTCCACCTACAGGGGAAATAATGACATTTATCCAATTCTGTTCAAAGAACAAACTAAATGTAACTTTAGTTACATTTAGTTTGTTTGATGAGAGTTGCCGCGTTGCTCAGTTCTAAGGTTGTAACTTTCGCATCTACAAATTAGGGCCATTCATTTATTACTTAAGACGATTTTCGTTAGTTTTTGACCCCCTTGTTAAAAAAATAAGACATAGTCGACCCCCCCTCCCCCCTAAATCGTCTTACGTAATAATAAATGAATGGCCCCTTAGTGTGATAAAACTTTTAAATCCATCATGGTTATTAACACTAAAGTCACTTATAACGGGATATTAGACGGATTAACTGTTATTCCGTGATTATGGCGCATGTAACTGCGCAGAAATATTGGAAAGCTCAAAACTCAAATCATGGTAAATATCCCGTTTTATGTGACCTTAGTGTGATGTTCGTCCATGGTCTGATGTAAATAATATTGGTGATGTTTTTGTTATTTATTATAGTGCGTAAGTCCTCGCACTCAAGGTAACTTCTAAGAAATAAATAAATCTCAAAAAAATCAAAAATGTTTTTTTTTTATATTTTTTTTAGAAATATTGGTGATAGTAGAAAGTATGTACTGAATCCATTGTTCCATCCATAAAATATATTTATTATTTTATCTGTAGGCCTGTAGAAGAAGAAGTTTGGTAAGATCTTTATAAATTGCGTGTGCCCTATGACCCAAGGACCAAGAGTTTCAACCCCAAACAGCTCAAATGGTTAACCTCGGTTAAGACTCTTATCGGCTTATTTATACCGAGTTTTGAGTGAATCGAACCAATGAATAATAAGTATCCGTAGAAACTAACCCCTTAATAACCCCTGGGAGGTTAATTTTTGAAAATTGGCGTAGCCTAAAGGTTATTCTAGAAGCTAAACAATCTACATACCCAATTTCATCAAAATAAGTTCAGTAGTTACGGGGAAACGTAGAAACCAACATTCACACAAACTTTCGGTGTTATATTTTTTTTAGGATAACAAATTTTCTCATGCATTCTTCGTTAGGCGTTGATCTTTTGTTGTAAGCGTCTATAGAATTAAGTCACATTCAGACCTCACAAATAAAACATACCAACTTATGTCATTAATTGTTATTGTTTTCTATGCCTAACAAACTCAATCTGGGAATCCCAATCTCCAGCTTGTTTGGGTGCTAAAAAATACTTTTGGGAAATTCCCAAGGAATGACAGAAACGATCATGGCTATTATTAGTCATTATTGCTTTAACTAAGCGTGCTAGCTATCTGTTGGGACTCAAATTATTTATCTGTTTTATTATGGTTTATTATGGTTTATTATTATGTATATGTAAATTACAGTAACAGAATAAAACAATTACAACTAATATATACACTGTAATATATATACATAACTAATATATATTTATCTGTGACTTTCCTTTGATAAATGAGAGTGCATCATTAAGGATTTGAAGCGAGCGAAGGGAATCGGATATAAAACTCTTTGCGAGTCAAGTATAAATACCCCACCCCCCTCATTCACCCCACTGTGAGACGCTCACTTTACTTTGTTAAACAAGATCTGACGTAAAGCGAGCAACTGAAAGATAATGTTTCGCAGTATTCATTTTAAATTTATAGAATTTTTACAGGAAATATCCACGGATTTAGCTTTCGTTTTTGTTCAATTTGCTAATGGAAATTTCTAATCCCCTTATAATATATATACCGCTCCTCGTTAAATTGCCCAATACGGTCTTCACCGTGTTAAATATTTCTCTAAAACGAATCTATTCAAAGTACCTAATGAACCGAATCACGAAATATAATATATAATTATATGACTATCAAATAATATAAATAAATTAGAACTAGTATTTACAATTTAAACAATTAATGAGCCAAACAATTGAACTGCAGACTGTTGCAAACAATGCAGCCAGCGTCTTGGGGATGCTTCCGACTGGTATTGATATGGATCAGTTGAGCTAACTGTAGGCAGATTGTTTGCAACAGTATTCATTTAGCTCAATTGTAAATACAAAGTTCAGTTGAGCTAACTGTAGGCAGATTGTTTGCAACAGTATTCATTTAGCTCAATTGTAAATACAAGTTCTAATTTATTTCTATTGTTTGATTGTAGTTTCTTTGTGATTAAAGATGTATTAAAAAAAGATACACGTTTAATGAACATGGTATTCAGTCATGGTACTAAAATCAATTATCATTCTTGGAATTTAACTACCTACCCAAGTACTAAGAATTGGCAAAATCCAAAGAAATATATTATCCCGCGCTGTCAGCGAATATTTTTGCGAATCTTCCGAGAATCATCAATGTTACATAGGTACCTACTAAACTGATATAAATGCGACAGAAACTATGTCTGTGCGTTATCTTTTTCATGACTAAACGGCTGAACGAACCTTCATAAAACCAACTTCATAGTACCAACCCGATGCATAGATAGGTCCTTGTGTTAATTTATGTACGTTTGTGTTATTTTATTGTTGACTTGTGTTTAATTTATAGGTACCTACTTGTTACTTAGTCTTTTATTTTAAAATTAGTGTAGTGTTTAATAAACAATTTTCTTTCTTTCTTTCTTTCATAAAAGCAAAGAGAATTGGTACGGTATAGTATGGTGAAGGTATTTCCGCATTTAGACACGTCGTTGGTCCATCAGACGTTTCTTTAGCATAGCCAGCCTAACTCCAACCAGACGCGCAGAATCTTTCTGGGATCTTCCTGGGGAGTGACCTCGGCAAGTCGTGGATTTCTGTTCGTTGTGCTGTTACTCCTTCGCATTCCAGGATTACCTGGGCAGCTGATTCGTTGTCGCTTAGGCACCCTCTGCAGAGAGGGCTGCCTGTCGCTCCGATGGTGAATAGGTGTTTATTAAGTGTCCTGTTAGTGTTCCTACCAGAATGCGCAGGTCTGAACACTAACTGTCAAGACACTGTCAAGCAAAGAGATAGAACTTATCCTCTTACCTGGACGTGGACACAGACTTTAGATAGATTGATAGAAAATTATTTCTGCTGCAATACCTTGGAACACCAAGGACGCCTAAGGCATGCACCGGCGTCAGCGAGCTGCTGGCCTTCCTGGAGGACATCGGGTGGTTAGTTTAGCAGCCCCCCACCCGACACGCAAAAAGGGCCCACCTGTGGCCTAGTTGCGGAAACGAGTCCGGAAACAAGTAACAAGTAGAAAATTCTATATTGCACACTTATCAAGATAATTCACAAACAACAACAAAATTTACAAAAATATGTGACAATTGGCGATATTATCGCTCAAGAGCTATCTCTACCAGACAACCGTGGATGGATAGGATCGTTAGATTAAAGATGGCGATCTGTGTGCGTTATTACCCAATACAATTTTTCCAAAAAAATACCGACTAAAATATACCTTAATATAATATATACCTACATATACATACTTAAATATAAATAAACATAAATATTTTATAAAAGGAAACAAGATTGTGGTCAGTGACAGCAGGCCAAATAGTATTCCTTTACCATACTCTTGAATATTGGAAGTGACTTTGCATTCCTTACTGAGACTGGCACTGTGTTCCAAAGCTGAACAGCACGGGCAGTAAATGAGTTGTCGTAGAAAGAAGTAGAGTGGACTTAAGTCCAGGAAAAGCGCGCGTAAAGCCCCAGGTAGAAGTTAGGCTTTAATTTATTTATTTATTTATTTTATTTACAAAGGCTTAAAAAGTAACAGAATAACAAATTAATAAATACCAGTAAGCTTATTAAAGGTTTTCACGGATAGGTGGTGGCATAGTGCAATGAAAAAGACTATGAACATTATGTCACTAGCCTACACGCATCATCTTTAAAACTAAATATATAGTTCAGGTTACCTACACTACAAAAAATTTTAACATAACATTTATCATCATCATTGGCACATAATTAATCAATACTAACAACCCGCTCGGGTTTTGCCGGGTAGCAAAACAGTATTATAGACTACTAGTTTATGCCCGCGGCTTCGCACGCGTTGTTTCTACGGACACGTTTAATGGTGATTTCTATCCCATGGGAACTGATTTATAGGATAAAAAGTAGCCTATGTTTGATTCCAGGATTAGAATGACCTGTGTGAAAATATCAGCCCGAACCGTTCAGTAGTTTCGGCGTGAAGAGGTAACAAACATCCATTCATCTATCCATCTATCCATCCATCCATCCAAACGTTCGCATTTTTAAAAAGTAAAAAGTAAAAAGTAAAAATATTTGTTTGACACAAGTAAACATAGTACATTAATTTAAATGATTCCATAGACTCCCGAACTAGTATAAACTGTATTTCAGGAGTCAGTGGCTTCTCCCAAGTAAAATACATTTTTTGTCCTTAAAAAAGATGTAAAGTTAATAATGTATATACCTAGTTAATAATGTTAAGAAAGCATAAAGTTCTTATGGACAATTACTTCACGTTAATATACAAGATAAAAATAAAAAGACAATGATAATAGAATAGAGAGGAATGGTCTATCTCTTCTTCTCACTTCCGATCTCTATTATACAATGATTTTGTCTATCTAAATTATTATAATTATGATTAAGATAAAAATTACAAAGAGATTGATTATATACGTTAAACTTAAAGTAAATTTTATAAATTTTAAGGGCGTAAATTTTTAAGCATTTCTTCGATATCGTCGTAATCAAAATTTTTCAACCATGTTTGTACATACTTTTTGAGTTATTTATAATATTAGTGTGACTTTCTGGCCGCGGCTTTGCTTATTTTCTATGAAAAAGTTTAAATGGTATTTCTATCCCATGGGAACTGATTTATAGGATAAAATTGTTCCAGGCCTATAACTTCCTGTATGAAAAGTTTCGGGCCGATCCGTTCAGTAGTTTCGATGTGAAGAGTTGACAAACATCCATCCAAACTTTCGCATTTGTATTAGTGTGATATTAGAGGCAAATAGTTGTTATTGGGGTTTTTCTAACAAGAAAAATTCACAGTAGCAGCCCGGAGTCAGGAAGTTGCTCAGAAAGCACGTTAAGCCGTTGGTCCTGCGCTTGACCTCTCCCCGGTCGTGTCGTTCTGCCGTCCCATCGGATTATGAGAGTGAGGGAATAGAGAGTGCACATGTGTTTGCGCTGATATTTGTGCACTATAGTATGTCCTGGCGCATCTGGCTAGTCTCCGATGAGACCGCCCGCCGTGGTAGAAATTCGGCTAGGAGGCCATTATTACCGATAAGATTTGGAACTCACTGTCTACTTCTGTTTCTTCCGACCAACTACAAGTTAAAATATATGCAATAGTTTAGATGTTTGGATGTATGTTTGTTACCTCTTCACGCCAAAACTACTGAACGGATCGGTAAAAAAATTTGCATACATATAGTTGCAGGCCTGGAATAAAACATATGCTATGCCATGTGATAGAAACAAAAGTTTCCATAGAAACAAAACAACGCTTGCGAAGGCGCGGAACCTAGTGATATTATAAATGCGAAAGCTTGGATATTTCGACGCATGGATGGATGGATGTTTGTTACTTCTATTATATATATATTTTTATGTATTTATACTGATAAAAGTTCCCGTAATATGTACACTACCTTCTCTTTATTTACAAGTTTTTAAAAAAATATCTGAGCGTCTGGTCGAAGCGACTCGTGACCCGAGAGCTGGTTAGTATCTGGCACAGCGCATCAGCATTGCCATACAACAGGGCAATACAGCCAGCGTCTTGGGGACGCGGCGACTGATATTGATATGGATCAGTTGAGCTACCTGTAGATTATTTGCAACAGTCTGCAGATAGCTCAATTGTTTCAATTGTAAATACTATTTCTAATTTATTCCTATAATTTTATTGTATTTTCTTTATTTAATAATATCTTTTGTTAGTAATAATAATAAGGTTTACTGGAAGAGATTGATTTAAGCAATAAGGCCGCCTATTGTACGTTATTTTTACTTAGATATTTTATTTATTTTGTATGTAAGTAAAATAAAGCGTTCATTGATTCAAAAATTACCTTTAAACTTTTCCATAGAAACAAAGCGTGCGAAGCCGCGGGCATAAACTTAGTATGTACTAATAGGTGTCTTTTAAACCTTCGTGATATATCACCGGCCACATCGCGCATCGTCACTTACCGTCTGGTGAGGTTGTGGTCAAACAAAGGTCCATTCAAGATAACATAAAACTTCAAGTGGGAGTCGGATTGCGCACCGAGGATTCCGTACAGACTTGTACTTATGAGCAAAAGAATCTTGCAATTTTTTGTTTACTTTAGGAACTAGAGAGTATTTAAGGAAAGAAAAGGAACTCTTCAAGGTAAACACACAATTTTAGTGACAAAAGGATTACGCTGAGGAATTATTTTATATATTGTTTCCGAATTTTCTTCTTAATCTTTTTATGAGCTTTTTTCTTAATAGATTATCCCAACATTGAAATTGCTTCTTGCCAAATTTTTTGATTCTAGGTCAACGGGAACCCTATAGGTTTTGGTCCATGGCGAGAATCAAAAGTACCAATATTTTTGTGTATATATGTACTACAAATTTACGGTTTTCGGATTTTCCCTTTATTTGTGCTTATAAAACCTTGCTTCTTGCTAAATTCCATCATTCTAGGTGAACGGGAAGTACCCATCCTATAGGTTTTTTGTGCATGTTCTCTTGAAATGTCAAAATATGCAGGCATAAACGGCTGTAACTTTTGATTGCGTTGATTTATAAGTTTGATTTCATAGCTCTAATGTGTTACAGACTAAATTATTAACGTATTTGATGTTAATTTGTAAAATATCTATCTATGTAGTGTATTGTATTAAGTATATCAGATATCTAGTACCCATAACACAAACTCTGCTTAGCTTGGGGCTAGATAATACTGTGTGAATTGTCAAACATTATTTATTTATTATCCTAGAAGGTTTCCTTTTTCCTTTTGAGGTAAGGAACCTTAAAAAGACAGACGCGGCGATGAATTTTATTTTATAATATGTAGTGATAAACCCACACCAAAAAGAATGTTTGATCACAAGATTTCATCTTATGCGATGTGAAACCGAGCTGAACTAAAATATCAAACGGATTGTGGTTTACTTTACAATCATATCAAATTGCTGCACGTGTTATACATACATGGTGAGTACCTACCTATTTATTTTGACGACCTCTGTTGCACTCTGTGGATACAAAAAAGTTTTTTAAGTCATCGTCATCAGCCCGTATTAGTCCACTGCTGGACAAAGCCTCCCCTAATAAGCGCCATAGAGCCCTGTCTTCAGTTGTCGCATCCAGCATCTGCCTGCAATCTTTCGCAGATCGTCATCCCACCTGGCCGGAGGGCGTCTTACACTACGTTTGCCGAATCGTGGTATTCACTCAAGAACTCGTTTACCCCAGCGGTTGTCAGTTCTTCACGAGATATGGCCGGCCCACTGCCACTTCAGATTGCTAATTCTTTGAGCTATGACGATAACTTTGGTTCTCTGTCGGATGTATTGTTATGAATCGCCGAGCGACTCTGAACTGGTGGACCAGCCCTACCGTGAGTGTCCATGTCTCAGCTCCGTAGGTCATGACGGGTAGGACGCACTAAAAAATAAAATAAAAATATTTTATTTCGAATAACAAGATCCATATTTTGTTAGTATATAAAAAACTTAAAATTAAGGTCAGTAACAAATACCTAATCACACATACTTATAACAAATACTATCACCTATTACGCACAAAACATATCCTTATAGGAGAGGGGAACCTATCAGCAATAGTTCCCAGGATGCTATTCGTGCTGTCCCGGAAGCGCATCAGGGAGGCGGTCTTTTTGCGGAAAATAGCATTAAACCCATCTACTTGGTACTCCGCAAACATCCCTGACGCACTGCAATGCAATAGCGGGGCAGCGCCAACATCATCCTGAAAATATTGTTGTATTGTATACGCAGGGTCTCCAGCGGTTTTTTGGCATGTCGAACCCATAGGTTTCCCGTGTAGAAGCATTGGCAGTAACTGCTTGAAAACTTTAGTTTTCAAGCATTGCGATATGGATGACAAGAACACTCGACGTATTTTCTGCTCTTGGCCTCCTTCTCAAAATTAGTTTTACCTAACTGCAGAATTTGCCCAAGGTTTATAAAGTTTGTAAAGTGTATACTTGGAAAGTTTTAAAGTATACTCGGAAACAATTTCGAGAAGGTGGCCATGTACGATGACCTCGACCGGTCGGTTTTCAAGTAGGTCTATCTGTAACACAAGGTCTTCTCAAACTGTGCGAGGAATGATGAGCATTACAGGTACTAGTTTCTGCCCGCGGCTTTGCACGCTTTAGGTACTTATATGGAAACGTTTAAAAGTAATTTCTACTCCATGGGAACTGATTTATAGGATAAAAGTAGTCTATGTATTATTCCAGGCCTAGAACTACATGTATGCAAAATTTCATCCGGATCCGTTAAGTAGTTTAGGGGTTTTCACCCCTATAAAACATCTAAACATCCAAATTTTCGCATTTGTAATATAAAAATTCTAGTTTATGGAGAACTGATTTATGGGATAAGTAGCCTATGTTTGATTCCAGGATTAGACTTAACTGGATGCAAAATTTCAGCCTGAACCGTTCAGTAGTTTTGGGCGTAAAGAGGTAACAAACATCCATCCTTCCATCCATCCAAACTTTCGCATTTATAATATTAGTGTGATGTGATGTGATATTAGTGTGAAGTGTTATTTACTGTGATTTTTCGTGACAACGTAAAATAAGGTGTTTCATTTCATGCATTCAGCTACATACAATCCTAAATCAATGATTTAATGTGATAGTTGGTAGGTACGCTAATCATTATGAAAAAACTCACAAAATACCTATTATAGTATAACTTGAATATAATAATATTTATAGAATTTTTGAACCTGTTTAGTAACAGTTTGCAATTAAAATCGGAACCATTGAAAGAACTCAACTAGCGATAAAAATCACATGGCGTGACGTCAAATCTTTAAAAGACATTGTATATTTACAAGCGTTAAAAATCGATATTTCCATTTAGTACGTAGCTATTTCAACACGCACGCAGGGAATATTGATCGTACCTACGTAATACATTAATAGTACTTATACAGCTGTGTGGCTTAGAATTTACACCACCCGAATTCTTCTCGCGGGTGTCGTGAGCCTTATCACACCACACTAGCGGTTTGCGAGCGGCTGCGGGGCGGAGCGGGCGCGCAGGGGATACGCAGCGAATACGCCGCGGATGCGCAGCGAATTCGTTGCGGACGTGCAACGAATACGCCGCGGACAGCAGCGTGGAAGCCATTTTGTACTGTCTCGTGCAAACGTTTTAGTACATTACATACATATTTTTTATTCGTTTGCAAAACAACACAAAGTAGGCGCTCTCTTCCATTCGATTGATTGATAATGGATCCTCCCAAATTCGTCGATGCTTTCGTTTTCGTCTCCGGCCTCTTCGAAGTAACAAAGCCAACAACAGTGTGTCCTCGTCGGAATCCATTTTGTTACTGAGTGTATTAAATAAATAAAAATAAAATAAATAATGCTGGACAATTCACACAGCATTATCTAGCCCCAAGCTAAGCAGAGCTTGTGTTATGGGTACTAGATAACTGATATACTTAATACAATATACTACATAGATAGATATTTTTATTATACATAGAAAACACCCAGACCAACGGAACAAATTTCTCCAGATCGTACACAAATTTGTTCCGAGGCGGAAATCGAACCCGCAACCTCCTGCGTCGCAGGCGGACCTTCGCCCGCTGCGCCACGGAGGTCGTCATTGTATTCACGGAGGTCGTCAGTCGTATTGTACGAACGTCAAACGTTGCGAATTCGCCGCGCGTCCGCGACGTCTTCGCTGCGCAGCCGCGGCGTATCCGCGACGCATTCGCTGCGCGCCAGCTCCGCCCCGCAGCCGCTCGCATACCGCTAGTGTAGTGTGATAAGGCTCTAAGAGGCTACTAAGGGATATCAACCGGGAGCGGGCAGCGCCCCCTGCAGAACAATTCTACCATTAAAAATTCGTTACCTGCAGTGCCTTAAAGCCTTTATTAGGTTAGTCTATGTACTGGGTTCTAATCTATTTTTATTATACCTACTGTAGTAAGCTAATATTTTAAAGTACCTGAATAAGTAGATGACATGCTGTGTGGTGCCGGCTTAGAATATGCACCACCCCAACTCTACCCGTCGTCGTAAGAGACGACTAAGGGATATCATATCAACCGAGAGCGGGCAGCGCCCCCTGCAGAACAACTCTACCACCGAACTACGATCCCCAACCCGCATGCCCCGCGTGGGAATTATGGGTATTGCCCCCATGAGATTTGTGATTTCAGGATGTCTGCGTCCAGCTGTGGACTATAGGTTGTGGAGGCGGTTGTGGTGTAAGAATCGACATAAAACACTTCTCTGTTTTTGCGTCGGGGTTTAAAAATTACGTCACTTTGTCATTGAATGCGTAAGTTATTTAAAATTAATTCCTTCAACTTCAATAATGTACGCAATGTATGGCGATGCGATGTCATTATCTTCATTCTACCCTAGAGAACAATTCCCGTGCTTGGGCCACTGATGAGGACTAACTGTTCCACATACTCTACTCACGAGTAACCTGTCTATAGGTACTTAGTTTATGAAATTTCAGAGGAAAACGTAACCGGCTGTAATCTCTCAAACTTAAAACGCTATCCCGACCCAAATCAGCGCCACCACCTATTTTATCTTATTATTCTGTTCAACGAAGGAAAAAATCGATTGGACTGTTTTTGAACCTTATCATAAGCCTATTTTTAATGCCCCTTTAAAAGTCTTAGTTTGAATTGTGTAGGAAGAGATGCGAAGTTGCAAAAAGAGCAACTTCGCATCTCTGCAGGCGTAAGGGAAAACGCGCGCCTGCCAAGCCGCCGCGCTCGTGTTTTTGTAGTTATATAAACATGGTGATTATGAAAATCATTTTACCAAGTCAAACTCCGTGAATTTGTTTAGAAATATTAAGTGTCTTTAGTTGAGTACAAAAAAAGGGTGATATCAGTAGTTCGCTAGTCATAGTATTGAAAAAACATTAGAAAAAGGGGTAACTTTGGGTTTTTTTTCTTTCGAGTAAAGTTCATTAGATTTGTAACTGAATGCGACTTTGACTAGACTAGATCCTGGAGTAATATATATCTTTTTTTCAGAATTTTAAACACTGTTTTCTAAGTCTCAGATGGTTTTAAAAATCACAAAAATGCCTTAAAGTACCTATACAAAATAAAACTTTTAAAGAGGCATTAAAAAAAGCTTATGATAGGTATCACAAACTGGCCAATCGATTCGAAGCGCTGATTTGGGTGGCGTAGCGAATATTAAAGTCTTTACGAGTATTTAAGTCTATTTTACAGGTTTCCAATCTCGTTACGACACATGCTGCCCGTTAATTAACGAAACAAACAATACACGTAATAAATCACACTTATATTATAAATAGAAAATATCCAGAACACCTACAAATATTTGCAGATCGTGCAGATGCAAACATTTGTCCCAAGGCGGGAATCGAACCGGCAACCTTCTGCGTCGCGCACCTTCGCCCGCCGCGCCACATCGTCTTATATGGATGCTCGTTACTTCTTTACGCCACAACAACTAAACGGATCGGGCTGAAATTTTGCATACATATAGGTCTAATCTGAAATAAACATAGGCTTTTTATCCCTTGAATCCGTTCCCATGGGATATAAATTACTTTGAACGTTTGCATAAAAACAATGCGTGTGAAGTCGCGGGCAAAAGCAATGAATAAATGATTCTGATAAATCCACACAGCATTATCTAACCCCAAAGGTTAGTATTATTATATACTAGCTGTACCCGCGACTTCGTTCGCGATTGCCTCACCTGCCGACTAATTAAGTTCACATTTAACCATAGTCTCTCATATTATGAAACGCCGCCGTGCTAAAAATCGTGTAGTGTCTACGGGGGATAGCATGTTGTCATCTTCAATCCCATTCTTTATCCACACGACTTTTAGCTACGACTCGGCCAGCGTCAGTGTTAAGAAGTGTCATACTCGTTTCACTTCTTACTGATGGTTCCGTTCAGCTGGGGCCCTATTCTGCTATACTAATCGCTTCACTATGACAGGGGGATCGACACAGAATGACACGTTTGGGTATTCCACCTCAGATGAAAGAAATTATGATGAATGCAGATGGAGAGACGTGCGTCAAGTTTGAAACTATTAATTTATCTCGCAAGCACTATCTGGAGTTTTATAAATCTAAGGATTCTACGTGATGATTCTGCGACGATTCCATTGTCATACAGAAGCAATTGTATTGCAGAATTGGGCTCCTGATCCATTTGACTGGACCACCGTAATTTTTTTTTCGTTAGTAGGTAGGTACAGTTGGCTGTGTACCACAGTAAAAAATATTTTTCTGTGGTCTAGTTAGTTTAATTGGACCACTTACTGCAACCAAACTTCGGTAGTACAGTTAACTGGACCAGCTAAACCACCATAATATCATGTAAGGTAGGAACCTCACTTATTTTTCCAAGACGCCTTAGTAGGTAGGAACCTAACTAATGGGTGCGTCTTGGAAAAATACATAGATAGGAACTTACCTACCCTCTATCTACTAATTTTTTTCTTCTAACTCCAGATTATTCTACTGATTTAGTCAAATTCGATCTTGCAACACTGTTTCTAACAAAAAGAATGTATGAAATCGGACGACGCGTAGACCCGTCGTGATGCGCGGTTAAAGAATTCTACTTTTCCCTCTCTCCCAGGGGAACCTTACTGAATTCCAGGATAAAATGTATTCCATGTCCTTCCTCGTAGAATGAACTCAAAACGTGCCAAGTTTAATTCCAACTCATTACCTATGTAGTTTCGGCGTGATGCGCGGTGAAGGAATTTGACTTTCATCCCCTCTGCCAGTGGAACCTTACTGAATTCCGGTATAAAATGTATCTTTCCTCATAGTATGAACTAAAATCATGCCGAGTTGCATTCGATTTCATTAAGTAGTTCCGTCAAGATGCGCGGTTAAAGAATTTTACTTTCATCCTCTCTCCCAGGGGAACCTTACTGAATTCCAGGATACAATGTATCCCATGTCCTTCCTTGAACTCAAATAGTACCAATTCAGTCCAACTCATTCAGTAGTTTCGGCGTGATGCGCGGTGAAGGAATTTTACTTTCATCCCTTCTCCCAGGGGAACCTTACTAAATTCTGGGATAAAATGTATCTTTCCTCGTAGTATGAAATCAAATTATGCCGAGTTCCATTCGAATTCATTCAGTTGTTCCATCGTGATGCGCAGTTAAAGAATTTTACTTTCATCCTCTCTCCCAGGGGAACATGACTGAATTCCGGGATGAAATGTATCCCATGTCCTTCCTCGTAGTATGAAATCAAATCGTGCAAGGTTTCATTCCAACTCATTCAGCACATTCGGCGTCATGCGCGGTGAAGAAATTTTACTTTCATCCCCTCTCCCAGGGAAACCTGACTGAATTCCGGGATAAAAAGTATCCTATGTCCTTCCTCGTAGTATGACCTAAAATCGTGCCGAGTTTCATTTCAATACCTTCAGTAGTTTCGACGTGATGCGCGTTTAAGAAACAGACAGACAGACAGACAGACATGAATGAAAAAAAATACAGTTTTGGCTTCAGTATCGATAATAGAGTGCCCTCCAAAAAAAAATTTCTAAATATCTTCAATGTACAGAATTGGACCTGTTACAGTATTATTATAAGTATAGATTCTCTGCCTAAAGTAAGTTCTTGTTTATGGTACCTACTAGATAACTGATAAACTTAACTAAAAGCACGTAGGTAATTATATAAGGAACAGGGTAACATCAAACGAGGAAATTCCAAAAGCTTGGTAAAAACTCCGGTGTCAATAAGCGAACCAGCTCTCAGAGATCCCGAACATGATAATTAATGATTTTATTGCGTATGTACCTTTTGTTATTATTTCCAAAAGATCGCTGTAACGCGGTAGAAACGTAGGGAAAATAACAACAAAAGGTACGCGATAATTACCCCATAACATCATTAATTATGTTAACAAATCGCGCAAGTTTAAAAAAAAACCCAAACAGTTCAAGACGCGTTAGAACAGGCAAGTTAGAACCAATCTGATTAGGCGAAGGGTGGGATTCCCAGGTAGGCAGCCCGCGGTCTATTACAGATATACTTAACTAGCAGTTGACCGCGGCTTCGCACGACTTTTCAAGCCTATGTCCGTCCCCGGGGTAACCGCTGATGTATGTAGACCATGGTTTTACCTGGACATATACTACAAAAACCAATGCCTATAACTACCAAAAAAAAATATTAGTAAGAACCTTACACATTTCTAAAAGTTGATACTTTGAAAAATAAATAATAAAATAAACCAAACGTGTATTCATATTTTTTTCCTTTAGGTTCTTACGTAATAAATATTAAACAGGGGGGGAGGGGGTCGGCTTATTCTTATTTTTTCTTATAATAGGGGGAGGGGGTCAAAAACTAGCGAAAATTGTGTTACGTAATAAATGAATGGCCCCCAAAATCTTGGTAAAACCCCTGTGTAAATTTGTGAACCATCTAGGTATCATGCACAAGGTTCAAGACGCGAGTCGAGTAGGAACTATGCGCGTATTATCGTTTTCATACAATTTCATGTTCCATTGCACTTTGTTCCAATAATAGTTATTTGTTCAACAGGTGGGCAAAACGATTTTTTGTTGAACGTGCCGACATTAAATCCCGAGTTAGCGAAGCAGTCTAGAATAGAGTCACGAGCGTAGCGAGTGGCTCATGGGAACTGATTTATGGGATAAAAAGTAGCCTATGTTTGATTCTAGGATTAGAATTACCTGTATGCAAAATTTCAGTTCGATCCGTTCATAGTTTCGGCGTGAAGAGGAAACTAACATCTATATATCTACATCCATCCGAACTTTCGCATTTATAATAATAGTGTGATATAAATAAGAGGTCGAATGTCATGTCAGAAACTCATTTTTGTCAACAACCTTCGAGGGTAAAATGCTACAAACCTCTTTCAAACCACGAACGGAAAAATAATCAAATTTTTTTCGATGAAGGTTGCATTGTTCCGAATTCAAATTACCTACTTTTTAACAAATTGAATAATATTCTTTATTCCACATGTGAGCAAGAACCTTTTCTCACTGTTTTTAAGCAGCAAAGTCACCATTTTTGAGCGAGTGAGGTGAAAAGATATTTTTTTATTTACCTTTTAATCTGATTAGCGAAGGGCGGGTTATCCCTAAGTAGGCAGCACACGGCATGTTACGGGCGCGTGGTAACAGCTGTTCACTGGCCGGCCGGGACACACCGGGAGACGGGGCGAGGTTAGGCGACACACTTTTTATTTGGATGGTTACGTGTTTGGATACCTTCTCAATTTAGTAGGCAAAAGCATGCTTTCTTTTAGGAACACTTCTAGAACTATAGTATAATACACATTTATAACCAATCCAACCAATACATTCAGTAGTTTCAACGTTAAGAAATTTTAGTAACAAACAACAACGTAACCGGATCGGGATATACCTAATAAAAATACCTAAATCTTATTTATATTAAAGCTATTACTTTATACACGTGTCGAATATCTAGTACTATGTACTGAATTCGCACACTAAATAGGTAAAACATATTACCTCATTGATCAAGTCATGGGAGGTATAATCATACTTTGCATAATATTACAATCTATTTTATATATTTACTAATTATTAAAAGTACCTGAGTACTTACCATTAAAGCAATTAAGTTATTTTCTTATTAATTAAAATCTAACAAGCAAAATGAATAACGCTACTGTTTTTTATCTCCTGTAGTTTTAAATAAAAAATAAGTTACCTACTTAACTAAAAGAATCATAGAAGATAAATACATTATTGTGATTGTTTATTAGATAAGTAATATTCAGTTGTTTCTCCTTGTTCTACGAATGGGTGAATTTTTCAATATTTTACCATACAGGCTTCCCCGGAAAGGGTGTATAAGCCGAAACGATTCTAGACCCCCAGTGGTTTAACTTGTTAATAAGGTGTTTTGAATTTCTAACATTTTAAATTATTTTGAAAAAAAAAACAGACGATTTTTATTTTCGTGTTCTTTTACGTGTATTCTTTTTTTAAATGATTTATTGACAATACACTGATTTTGTTTAAAAAACATACAAAAAAACACTTGTGAATTATATTGTCGACGACCTCAGTGGCGCAGCGGGCGAAGGTCCGACTGCGACGCAGGAGGTTGCAGGTTCGATTCCCGCCTCGGAACAAATTTGTGTACGATCTGCAGAAATTTGTTCCGTTGGTCTGGGTGTTTTCTATGTAGGTATAATAAAAAAATATATATAAGTATTTATGTAGTATATTGTATTAAGTATATCAGTTATCTAGTACCCATAACACAAGCTCCGCTTAGCTTGGGGCTAGATAATGCTGTGTGAATTGTCCAGCATTATTATTATTATTATTATTATTGTAATCACACCGATTATCTAATTTGCGAAAGTTTAGGTAGATGTATGTTCGTAATCTCTTACACTTACTCTCACGCTAAAACTACTGAACGGATCGAGCTGAAATTTTGCATACAGGTAATTCTAATCTTGGAATCAGACACAATGCTACTTTATACCCCATAAATCAGTTCCCATGGGGTAGAAAATGGTTTTCCATAGAAAAAACGCAGGCAGAAACCAGTGTGAAATAATGGAAGAGTGCGTGTAAAAGAACACGAATAGGAAGAAAACAACTTTATTTCTTGTTTTTTTATCATTAGAAATTCTTAAGATTCACAAGTTGATACCCTCGGGGTCCAAAATCACCCCCTTTCGGCTTAGTACACCCTTTCCGTGGCACCCTGTATACTTGATTTTAAATATAATATGTCGTAGCTTTCACTAGCAAGAAATCTTTGGGTTCATTATTTATTTTATGCTCTTAACTTATTATATTTTTATTAAATAAAAATAAAATAATAAATAAATAATGCTGGACAATCCACACAGCACCATCTAGCCCCAAAGTAAGCTACTCAAATCTTGTGTTATGTTATGGGTACTAGATAACTGATATATTTAATACAATATAATACATAGATAGATATTTTTTATTATACATAGAAAACACCCAGACCAACGGAACACATTTCTGCAGATCGTACACAAATTTGTTCCGAGGCGGGAATCAAACCCGCAACCTCTTGCGTCGCAGGCGGACTCTCGCCCGCTGCACCACTAAGGTCGTCATAATAAAGTTGGGCTCTCTGTTAGTAAGGCGTGTATCCTAGGTCGCACCCGGACTTAACAATAGTAGTACCTACCTACCTACCTAATAGTATCGCGTATATCCGGTACTCTGCTACCGGTGTGCCTCGGCCGTGTGAGTCCGTAGCCCGGTGGGCAATGCGGCCATGCCTTCAGACGCCGGCCGGCCGCGCACACGCGCGCTGCACTCGCATACACTCGACGCGCGAAATAAAATGCATAATATATCATAGAAATATTACTAAAACTGTCCGCAATCAGGACAACTAGCTTAATTTACGTCAATTTGTAAATATATCGTTGCATAATAAGAGGCTGTTATAATGTGCAAGCATGTGGTGTTAGTTCCTTTGAAGCAGACCGTGGATTCTAGTGAGTAAAACGTTTCTTTTTAATTTAGAAATTCTAACGAACATTTTTACAGTTTTTTAATCAGTTCCATTTCTTCATTATTGGTTTTTCTGCCGTACTAACTGCACGTTTACTTTGATAAAAAGTATTAATTGTGAAACCACTAAATAAAATGTCTGTAAAAACTGTCATTAAGGACTTAAAGTATCTCTTTAATTTATTGTGTATATGTACTTTATGGTTTGGTGAGTGAATTTCTTACTTTTCCTTAGTTTTTAAACCCAGAGCTTCCTCGCCCTATTTCCCTTGTAGTAAAATACCTAATCCCTATGTCACTAGAGGATTTATTTAATGAAAATCCATCAAAAAATTTCTGTAGAATGCTGTACCTAACCTCAGAGATAAAACTTTTAAATCCATCATGGTTATTAACACTAAAGTCATAAATAACGGGATATTTACCATGATTTGAATTTTGAGTTTTCCAATATTTCGGCACAGTTAGTCAGGTATTCCGTGATCATGGCGCATGAAACTGTGCCGAAATATTGGAAAACTCAAAATTCAAATCATGGTAAATATCCCGTTATTTATGACTTTAGTACTAACTCAGATATCTCAATTTCCATCTATTCGATGTCCACCGACGAAGGACCGTGAACGCGCATTGCACGTTGCTAACGGCATATTTTATTTAACTTCTCTGATTGTCAATATTATGAGAGTTTCAGCAAATGAAGACGTTCATTCATGTGTTAGTTTCGCGACACCCGCCTCGCTGCCCGTGCGCTATGGCGATCATTCCAAGTTTCATTTTCTACACCTTATCTTGCACTGTTGTCTGCATGGTGCTCCGACTTAAATGTAAGCCCCACAACCAATAAATAAATCTTCTCTCCCCAATCGTATTCTATTACAATAGGTAAAAAATCAACGTTAACAGATTCGTCCTCAACATTCATTAATGCATTAAAATGTCGATAAATTCAAATTTATAGGTGGTCAAATTGTCTGTGCGTCCAATTGTTTTAAATTAGGTACCCATTTGTCCGTTTGATTTGAAGTGTCACTGTAGTGTTAATCGATAGTTTGGAGGTCTCGGCAAGTCCCGGGATAGAGACAGTATTGACGAACCGGTCGCGGTTCCTCTCGCGTTCCTGCAGTCGGTCCCTGTACATGCGCAAAGCCGCACATGTATTACCAACATTCCGCGCTCGCACATTCCGTGATCGAAAACATGGCAATGTAACGCGACACATTGTAAACTTTCGTCATTGTTTTGATACATCGGTAATTGAATTACTCGCGCGTTGCAGTTGTAACCGTCTTTTGACAGAAATGAAGCTGCCTAAATTGGAACTTGGTAAGAAATAAGAATGAATCTTAGAGCAGGATTTGTTTTGATGGGCTTCAAGGATATTCCTGAATATCATGTTAATACCTCTTCACGCTGTGCCCACAACTAGGGTACTACACAAAATTAATGTATGCTATAGGGCAATGTATACGCTTCGACAATAAAACTCCTAGTGAGTTGCAAAAATTATCAGTAGGTAAATATAATATAAGTTCAATAAATTCAAAAAGGCTTACTATAAAATATTAGATTAACTAGAGGATTAAAAGCTTGGTAGTTTGGTAGCTAGCTTGTTAGCTAGTTTTGCTCTAACTGCAAAAATACCAACGTTAGTTGTTATTTTTCTAGGCTAAAGGTTTCTTCGTCGATTCTTTAGTTTAGTCTACATACCGAAGCGACAGAAATCGAGAATATCACTTTATTTCCATGTCAGTGTTTAGTTTTATAATTTGACCTTTTCTAAGTGTACATTTATTGTATTTATCAATAATATTTAATAAGAGTTTTTGATTTTGATCGTACTTTTCAACTAATGAAATACTCTGCGTGCCGTGCGAACTTTCGGTACTTACTTATTACAGTTCCCTCATAATTTGAAATATCACCAACAAATATACCACCTACTCAAAAATAACGTTTTACTCCATTTACTCTCTCAATTGATTTCATACATCTTAATTCATAAACCATATACTTAACTAATAATTTATCATCAACATCATACACCGCATGCATCATGCATCTACGTTTTTTAGTCGACCTAAAAAAAATTAGGATCTTGATTCGCCTGTATTTTTTTTATCAACGCAAATTGTACCACTTTCTCAATAAATTGCGAAACAAGATAAATTGATACAAATTAAGATTAAGCCAAAAATTTAAATTATCTTTTGTAAGAGAGAATATTTTGTATAAATCAAGTGTTATACTGCATATTATTCTACTCATAATTAATATTGTAAAATTTTATTTTATTAAGGAAATAAAAAGGCTTTATTATTATTAAGAGAGAATAAATACATTTATTCAATTAAATAGTAGGTACCTACATGGATAAAAACATTAAGCCTAAAAGTCTATGTACATTGATTACCTAGTTGCTTTTCCCTAAGGCCTTCTGTAATTGTATGTCATATAAACGTCCACAACTGGAATAACCAATGCCTTCGATGAAATCTACCGATGGGAAATTAGTATACTTCAAGAAAGATGTACCTTGGTATAGAATTTAAAATATCAAACAAAATTTATTTCGTTTTTATATGGTTTTATAAATCCATATAAAACAATTACATTTAATTAAACATGTCGCAATCTATAGGTATACTATTATGGGAAATTAATATAATTAAGTCTTCATTCTAACATAGCAAGCAAGTACTTGCAACGTAAGGTATACCTACCAATGGAATTAAAAACATATCAAATATAATAAAGCCATATAAAAACAATATCACTTATAATAAATAATAAAAAAATGGAAATTAAAAAGGGACCAATCTAGGTATAATATTTATTACCTACACTTACTGGAATAGGTAAGCATGTTGTAGGTACCTACCTATTACTTACCCTACATACCGTACCTACCTATTGTTATTGTATTTATGTAGTAGGTTGTAAACAACTATGAAATTATGAATGAATGCAGGAAAATAGGAAGCTAAGCCTTTTTTGTGTTTGATCTTCTTCTTACTATTTATCATATTTTTAATTATATACCAATACCTGAAAGTCGTGTCACGTGTTCTCTTTGAAAAATCTTGGACTTGGGTTGTATAAATAAATAAATAATGTTAAGTTCTTTGCAACTTAGGAATTACCTACAAATTAAGATGGTCGACGCTCGAAAAAATCGTGTTTTACTCTTTTCTAGATGCTACAAGTAAATTTAGATAGCTGATAAGACGTTTCGCGCACATTGTAAGCCATTTGCTATGAATCTTTGTTAAAAGATACTTTAAATCAATTTGTTTTGAAGTCTTCGACATAATGTTGATTGGCCCGTTATCAGTCATCAATATTGAGTAACGCTTATACCATCAGTCATCAATCTTGACTCAAATTCTTGAGTAACGTATAAGCCATATAAAAGCTTTACTCAAGCAGAGATCGATAACTGAGCAATCTTTCATAATACAGGCAAAGGCGTGTCTGAAATGTTTTCATGCTTTACGCGAGCTTTAAAAACAATAGGTTGTAAAATAGCTCCTGAAATCCATAGGCTTTATTTATAAGTCGAGGTCAAGATGCGACCCAGTTTTAAAGCCTCTTTGCTTGACCTAAATTACTTCCAAGGTACAAACCTCTCGACGTAAATGAGAAGTTTTGGGGTTTTAGTTACCTAAGTATCATGTAACCCCACAACCTATTTAACTAAGAAGAGAAATACATCATAATCATTAGGGCACAATATTCATACAAGGTTTTTTTTTTTTAATTTTGTAACTTCTTTTGAGAATCTCTCTTTCTCTCTCTCTCTCTCTCTTCCCATCTAGTTATCCCAAATGGTGGTGGAGTCAGCTTCCCTAATTGATTTCCTCCACTTCGCTCTATCTTCGACGTCGTCTTCGGAAGCTTTACACTTCTTATGTCCTTTTGACACTTCATCGTTCCATCGTGTCCCTGGGTCTCCCTCTGGACCATCGTCCGGGGATGGAAAGCTGCTAAATTCCTTACATTATCAGGGAATAAATATCTAAAACCATAAAACTACTCTTATGTAAATGTAGGTATTTAATCTACTTCATTCAAGTTTCTAGTCATCATTATATTCAGCTTGTATTTTGTCCCTAGTACCCTCACCTCGATTGTTACCATTTGTTAATTATAATTACGCTCCAACAGCTACCTGATATGAAGTACTTAAAGACTTTCCAATATTTCTGCTAAAGTTTATCGAACCACAATGAAGCCTTCTGTATTCTGAAATATTTATTCCTAGCTACTAGTTCAGCATAAAAACCTAGGCTTTACCGGTGCATTATCACGCTCTGGTGATTCAGAGCGTCAGCTGATACGAATCTGGAACCAGTTATCAGATGGATGGTCAACCGGCCTTGAAAGTCCATGAATTCGAAGGTGATTGACGTCAGCTAGTCAATGGTTCTTATCGCGATTTACCATAAACACGTGTGACCTTCAAGTTGATAAAAGAAATTTCACATTTCACCTTTTTCAGTTAATCCATTTTATAAGTGTTCTTCGTTAGAGAATGAAAGCACATACAAAGTCGGATATTCAACTACTGCCATGTCTACGTGGTCACCTACACTGAGATCTAGAAATCTATCTGCATTTTGTTTTATCAATTTTCCAGTCTACGTTCTCGCAAACATGACAAACCTTAAAATTGTTGACCATCTGTTAATCCCCAATTGCAGGTGGCCAATTGACAGGCTCGTTGGCTAAGACAATTAAACTAATGAATCATTGATCGCCACTTGAACCGTCTGCTCCGACTCCCCATTGACGACTAGACACACGGTTTTGTTTTTTTAACAATCTGTCAAATTGACCGCCTCGAGGACGTTTTAACAAACCAATCAATCCTTATAAATGAACAGTATGTCGATTGATGTGCATTTTAATGCTCTTCGCGATTTAGGCAGATTGCTTTTTAATCTCAAATCGATTAGATTACTTTAATGGGCAATTTCATTTATCGTTGGAGAAAACACACCTGTTATTGCAATCACGAGCACATCATCTCATCAGCTTTTTGTAGTCTTGTCGTCCGTTTCACCTTTATCTGGAATCAACTCAATAGTCAGTATTCTATCGTATTTTCCTTATTCTTTTGTGAATTACTTTTCCCCCCTAAACGACTCATGGGTCTATGGACTATGTTATTGTTTATTTAATCTTCATTCATTGAATGCCGTCATTTGCCAAATCATGACGCATAGCCTGAGAAGCTTCGCGAGACCAATCTTAAGTGTTTTTTCTTCTCGCGTGCCGGTGTCAATGTCCCATAATATAATCAGGGTTTAACCTTAAATAAAAACAGGAATCGCTGACAGACTCACTTGTTACCATAAGTTATCCTCTTTCACTTTCTTCGTTATCTTAATTGTTTCTGATTGAAAGAAACTGAATGATGTTCACTTCGTCGTGGGCAAATTCACAGAGATCTCTGTTTGTTATCGCACTGTGCATAATAAACATCATATTGCGTATTCAATTAATATCTTTATTGATCGCGTGCTCATGCGCACAACCCAATGGAACATGTGATTTAACTTCTATCGCTCTGCTGAGAGATGACGTATTTTCTTTCATGCTCCTATATCTGTATATCCCTGTAATAACAAAAACATACCTAATGTTCTATGCGCCTCATTAATCTCAAGAATTGTAAATTTATTAAAAACAATATTTACAAAGTTCAAACAGTGATAGAAGCTAAGTATTTGCTTTATATTGTTTTTAGTTTTCTTGCACCCATAAGTTCGTTTGTGAGTAAATAACAGGGTTACATTTAAAACAATAGCAAGAATATCAAAGAAATGTTATCGCTTTTTATTACCCACTCATTTTATTTTGCGTTCAAGTGGTACAATAGGTACTTAGGTAATCCTTACCTACCAAGATCTTTCAAAACATTAATTACCTATGTTAGAATTTGATAACAAAACTGGTAATTGCTGACTGTTCTGCCCGTAAAAAAAAGATCAGCACCTTATTTCATAAGGATTTTGCTTCTTGTCAAAATTTTAGAAATTATCCACCGACCGGTGCCTCCTAAATTGACTAGGTATTCTTACTTATCTCTTAGGTTTCATTATAAACATTTTGTTTTGACTTACCGCTTGCCTGATCAAGTCTCATAAAAATTTGTATAAAGACCCTCATTTACGTTTGTCCAATATTTTATATATTTTTCAATTCAATATAAATATTTTTAAACTTATTTTTCCTCGATTTCTTTTATTAATTGTAAAATTCCTGTTGTTTCGCAGCCATGCAAAAGTCATGCAAGCCAGCAATGCTGGGACGCATGTGGCAAGCCAGCCGTCGTGCCCTGAACCTGCAGCACGCGCCGGCGCACCACTTTGCCATCAGCCAATGGCAGACCGGACATAGACCCTCCAATTTATATCTATTGTACAGGTAATTTGACGCAGATACATAGATAGATAGAAAATTCTTTATTGCACACTTATCAAGATAATTCACAAACAACAACAAAATTTACAAAAATTTGACAATTGGCGGTCTAACATATAGTGTTGCAAAAGTCATGCAAGCCAGCAATGCTTTTTTGTCACAAGAGACATAGAGTGACCAAAGTTAAAGAAGAGACAAGACTGACGCGTCATGCAAGCCAGCAATGCTTTTTTGTCACAAGAGACATAGAGTGATCAAAAGTTAAAGAAGAGATAAGACTGACGCAAAAGTCATGCAAAAAGTAGGTGTTCTGGGCTGAAATTTTGAAATGACATTTATGTCTAATTTAGACAAAACCTTAGAAGAGTTGGTTAGAAAAAAATAAGGAGAACTTTGTCTTGTACCAGTAATAAATAAATAAATAAATAATGCTGGACAATCCACACAGCACTATCTAGCCCCACAGTAAGCTACTCAAAGCTTGTGTTATGGGTACTAGATGACTACATTTTATACATAGATAGATATTTTTTATTATACATAGAAAACGCCCAGACCAACGAAACATATTTCTGCAGATCGTACACAAATTTGTTCCGAGGCGGGAATCGAACCCGCAACCTCTTGCGTCGTAGGCGGAATCTCGCCCGGTGCGCCACTGAGGTCATCTTAGAAGAGCTGGTTAGAAAAAAATAAGGAGAACTTTGTCTTGTACCAGTAGGATGATATTAATAGTCGTTGGTTCTCCATTATTTGCAAGGCATTACAAGCCTTTGCATATGGAGGTTTTGCTTCGTGTTTTTAAACTGATAATAATTATTTTATGTGAGCTGTTGGCTTTCGCAAACTAGGTAGGTAGGTATTTACTAAAATGCGCATGATGGAATGTTGATTCAATCGACATTTATTCTACACTAGCTTCAGCTCGCGGCATCGCACGATTTTTAAGTAGCCTATGTGCGTTCCCGGGATATTGTTTACCTCCCCACAGAATTTCACTAACATCCGTTCAGCCGTTAAGGCGTAAAAAGGTAACAGATAGGCAGGCAGACATAAATATTACTTTCGCTTTTTAACCCCCGACGCAAAAAGAGAGGGGTGTTATAAATTTGACGTGTCTGTCTGTGTATCTGTCTTGTGGTATCGTAGCTCCCAAACGGATGAACCGATTTTCGTTTAGTTTTTTTTTGTGGCATATATATTTTATCCCGAGTGTTCTTAGCCATGTTTCATGAAAAAATCTGTCAGGGGTTTTTAAAATTTTTAATTTTGTTCTTGTATAAATTATGTAGGTATTGATAAGTTGTAACTTGAGTGTTCCCATGTCATGTTTAAATATAAAAGTTATATCATTCATACCTCGTAAGCGTGGTATTTTAGGTACCACAAATTCTAACTAAGAACCTAATTCACATTGTGAAGGTAGAACTCTGCGTCATCGTTTAGGCAGGTTTCTAATTAGTACCTACCTAACTAGTAGGTTGTTACTAATTAGTTCTTTCCTTGGTATAACAGTAAATAACTGAACTAAGGAAAAGACTCTAACAACCCCTCTTATCCTGAAACTTCCAAGAAGATTATATAAGCGTTGTTTCGCTGAAACGTTAATTAACACATTCACTGCCCAGCCTCGTCAGTGGCGATCCTCCGGTGCTCCACGGAGCTGACATCGTCGGCCGTGAACGTGTGAAGGCGTAGGACCAAAACACGCTTCTTAGATATTTTTTGTCTGTTTATCTAAAACTAAGTTTTTATGCGTCTTATGTTACAATCTTTACATAGTATAAAACAAAGTCGCTCCCGCTGGCTGTCTGTCTGTCGATCTGTCCCTATATATACCTACTTAAAAGAAAAAGAGAAATACAAATACAAATAAGAATCCTAAAGCTACATGGAACGTTATTAAACAAATAGCCAACATCCAAAAACGAAAGTCACATTCATCCTCTCTTCTAAGACTACAGAATACTGGGACAGAGTCAGTAAATAGTGTAAATAACTTTTTTGCAAATGTAGGAAGTGTACTGGCATCTCAGATTAAGTCCCCTCTCTCTTCTTCTCCTCTTCAACCCCATATCGCACCCTCCCCATCTGTCTGTAATTCTATGGTCCTCTATGAGGTCGAAACCGAGGAGATCGATAACATTATCCTCAATCTAAAGAGCAAGAGCGCGGTGGGCTGGGACGGCATCTCTACATATATTGTTAAAGCAACTAGACACATACTTACACCCATTTTAAAAGTCCTTTTTAATCTTTCTCTCTCATCCGGCATCTTCCCAAAGGCCTTCAAGAAAGCAGTCGTTCACCCCATTTTTAAGACTGGAGACCGAGATAGTGTCACAAACTATAGACCTATTTCCGTACTCTCTGTTTTTTCCAAGAATTTTGAAAAGGTTCTAAACACTAGGCTTGTAAAATTTGTTAATTCCAATAACATTCTATCCATAAATAAATTTGGTTTTAGATCTGGAAAGTCAACCGATGATGCGGTTTTAGAACTCACAGAAACTTTAATCAAAAATTTTGACAAAAAGCTTAAAACTTTAGGAATCTTTTTAGATCTATCTAAAGCATTTGACACAGTCTCGGTACCCATTCTTCTGAAAAAGCTTGAACAAATTGGCATCAGAGGTATTGCTCTTAGTATGTTCCGTAGCTACCTCACCTCACGTGAACAATGTGTCAAAATCGATGAGTATACTAGTTCCTACAAACCTATTCTGTTTGGCGTGCCACAGGGTAGCGTCCTTGGCCCTACACTATTTTTACTATACATCAATGATCTCTGTAACTTAATCCTTCCAAATTGTAAAATTATTTCTTATGCTGATGATACTACTCTACTTGTCCACGGTAAAAGCTGGGAAGACGCACGGTTTCACGCCGAAAACGCACTAAGATCCGTTATGCTCTGGCTAACTTCCAACTTACTCACCCTCAATTTATCCAAAACGCAATTAATCGCATTCTCACTTAACTCTACCAGTTCACCCGCTTCTTCCTTTCAAGTACGTGCTCATTCCTGTAATAAGGATAACTCTGCCTCCACCTGTTGTTGTACCGTCCAAACGGATGAACCGATTTTCTTTTAGTTTTTTTTTGTCATAGATAATTTTATCCCGAGTGTTCGTAACCATGTTTCATGAAAATCTGTCGGGGGGTTTTTAAATTTTTTAATTTCGTTCTTATTTAAATCACTTGTTTAATGATGTTCGTTTGTTTGCTATTATGCAGTCTCTATTGTTGTGTTTAGTGTAACTTTTTTGTTTTGTTTTTACTTTTCAGTGTTTTGTGTGTTAAAGAAATCTCTATTCTATTCTGTACCTAATGACCATTTTTAATGTTTCAGATGGCTGCTTTTCATCTCAATAACTTCAGTAGGCATCACTAGTTTCGCCTGTCAGCGACTACCGAACTGGTACAAAGGACCGATAAAGGAGGTGAACTATTTCAAATGGTTCATTTACTTCACCAACTGGGGATTCCTCATGTTGATGGTCCAATCTGCCCTCGCTCTGGTCGTGGTACACAAGTTCAGAACTGAAAAGACTTATAATATACGTAAGTAAATTACAATCAAATAATATAAATAAATTAGAACTAGTATTTTTGAAACAATCAAACAATCTACAGGTAGCTCAACTGATCCATATAAATACCAGTCGGAAGCGTCCCCAAGGCGCTGGCTGCAATGCCCCGCTGTATGGCAATGCTGATGCGCTGTGCCAGATACTGACCAGCTCTTGGGTCACGCGTCGCTTCGACCCGACGCTTTTATTGAATGATCAAATAGAGAAATATATTACTGATGCAAGAAAAAATGTGATCCGAACTAAAATTCCGGAATTTAATGATTTTTTTTAATTTTTGTTTCTTTGAGTGTTTTGAAATTTCTAAGGGAATCACATGCACACAAAACCTATAGGGTACTTCCTGTAGACCAAGAATCCTGAGATATGGCAAGAAGCAAGATCGTATAGCACAATAACACGTTGACAATGCCCTTATACAGCAGCATACCTTGACATGCCCTTTAATTAATTAATTAATTATTTATTTGATCATAATCAATTATTCTTAATTTTTAATTTTAATTTTTTTTTTCTCTCAGTCATGTCTGTCTGATTTTTTTTTCTTTGTACCTTATGGTGTTTCCTACAGCGAAATACATGTGTGTTATTGTTTAAGAATAAAATATAGAATGTACCTAACGAAATCAAGTGTAACAACAAGTGTACCTACGATGGAAATAAATACAAATACAAATACAAAAATACAAGTAAAGGAAAAAATCCCAAAACTGTAAATTGCAGTTAATTCTTTAAAAAAATACTTTTGATTCTCGCCATGGACCAAAATCTATAGGGTACTTGTTGACCTCATCATTATCATCAATCTATATTAGTCCACTACAGGACATACGGATGTAAGCGGGTTAACTACGAACCTTATTTATGTTGGAAGAATACCAACGTTTCATCCCTTAACGAGGGACATCTTCAGGATGAGTGCGGTTCTAGACGCGCGCGTTCCGCATCTCTCCGAGCACTACGCGAGATTCATCTCCTCGTAAAGATCCTATTGTGTTAAATAAGGTTCGTAGTTAACCCACTTACATCCGTAATGAATTCTACAAAGTACGATAGTTTTTATAGTCAAAATGTAGCTAAGAATCTTGCGATAAAGTGAAAAAGCGGGGACCGGTCTGGTTTTTTATAGTTTTGAATTATTCTAATTACTCGTTCACTGAACAACGTATTGTCATTTATTTAGATAAACTTGACTTACAGAATTCCATCAGATTCCAAATCAATATACATGTATACAATAAACATGTACCTACATGTACAATATATAATGTAAGTATAAAATCTGAAGTTTCAAGTTCGTAAAATTATAAAAAACTAGCTGCTACCCGCGGCTTCGCCTGCGTAGTTCCCGTTCCCGTGGTAATTCCGGGATAAAACATAGCCTATGTCCGTCTCCTGGTTCTAAGCTGCCTCCCCACCAATTTTCAGCCAAATCGGTTCAGCCGTTCTTGAGTTATAAATAGTGTAACTAACACGACTTTCTTTTATATATATAGATATCATTTGCACATAACATAAACATAGCAAAACATTAAATAAAAAAGTACATGTGAAACATGTGAAAAACTAAAACTTTATTTTATTTTGGTAGTGTTGGGGTCAAACTAGGCTTGTTTTGTACCTTCCGGTATACTACGCAGGCGCCGCGTAGCCTTGGCTGCACAATGTTAACTAACGTTGACAAGTTTACAAACAATGTCCATGTTACAATCTTAGGGCAAAGATCCCATGACTACGTTCTACTAAACTGCCAAAATCACTTCGAGAACTGCCAGTCACACTGTTTCGGAAAAAGTTAAAAACCACTCTGGAAGGTAAATGTTATTATACATTAAATGATTTCATGACGGACAAACATTTTTTAGATACTAATGATAAATAATGTAAATGACAAATGTCTAGTTTTTCTATTCAAATTTTCAATATTCAATTAATATAATGATTCTATAATAATGAAATAGGTATAATTATTGTATCCAGACTTTGCACGCCGCAACGGTACAAATACATTGTGTCATATTAAAACATATATCACCTATATACCTTATTAACATGTATTTGATGCAATAAATTTTACTTTACTTTACTTTACTTTACAATACCTTGTCTTAGGGGAACTCACAAAGTGAGATATTCAAGGCTATAATTGACATGACACTTCTACTCCTAACAGCTCTGTGCTTGCAATCGGCACTGATCTTGCACGGGAGTGTATGTATAGTGCAAAATCAAAAAATCTTAACAATAACGTTTATTGCATAAGGCTTACAAAATAAGCATATAAACAAATCAGTCATTCAGCGCAGTGCAGTATCCCCATGGCTAATAACTCTAATAAGGCCCGAACTTTAACTATTCCATGAAAATATTTTCTTTTTGGTGACTAACAAATATGTCCTGATGCTTTACTAATTCTATTTTTACGACAATCGTAAGCCGTAAAGTTTGTGAGATCTGAATTTTTGTTACCTATGATCTCCAAAACTATTGAACAGATAGATAATAAGCTAGTTATTTAACCGAAAATACACGTTCGAAGACGCGGGCAGAAGCTAGGATGTCTATGTCTAGACTTGCATACGTCTATCCGTTTTAAAGCAATTAACACATCAAAAACAATTTCAGCGCGATCGCGTCAGTTGTTTTGGCGTGAAGACGAAACAAGCGTCAATCTATTTCGCTTTTAAAATAATTATCTATACATCACACTAGTAATAGAGTGATTGTTTGTAAAGTGCTTAGCTGATCAATTCATTCAGTATTCGTGAGTGTATCACTCTAATTAACTTAGAAGCAGTTTCAACGAAGACTAGTCTTCGTTGAAACTGAAGCCGAGCCGCCGCCACCGGATTTCACCACTGATATAATTTTCACCGCTCATTTGTTATTTTCTTCTGATTTTTATTCGGATATGGCTGCGCCCCGCGGCTTTGCCCCCGTGGAAATTTATGTATCCAGCTTTCTTAATTTTTTTCTTTCGAACTTTCTGACAATAACAAACACAACAAAAAACAAGATCCGTCCAGTGCGAGTGTAACTCGCGCGCCGAGGGTTTTGAACATTTGTCAACAAATATGTACCTACCAAAAGTTAGAGACTTCGCAATTTAACGAATACCTAAGAATAGTAGGTACCAACCTACATTTCAGATGGATCTCTCTGCATGCTTCGGTTAAATGGGTGGTTCGGTTAAGGTGGGTAATAGTAAATTTTTTTACTTTTTTCGAAATATTTCAATAAGTATGAAAGCTACAGAAATTTGAAAAACTGGTTTGAAATGTCCAAACCGATACCTTTCATTTGATACCCCATTCGATGGGGTAGCCCCCCTTTTGAAAATTATTCTTTTTTGACCATTTTTCAAAAAGTGTTCTTTTTACAGACGTCTCTATATTTTTCCTGTAAAATATAGATCCATATCTATAAACGCTTTATACATTTTAAATGGATCGCTCGGCAAACTTCGGAGATAGGGGGGGGGAATGGGTTTTTTTTCGACTTTTTTCAAAATATTTCAAAAAGTATGAAATTTACAGAAATTTCAAAAACTGTTTTGAAATGTTCAAATTGATACCTTTCATTTGATACCCCACTCGGTGATGTAGCCCCCCCTTTTGAAAATTATTTCCCCCCTTTTTGACCATTTTTCAAAAAGTGTTCTTTTTTCAAACTTCTCTATATTTTTCCTGAAAAATATAGATCCATGTCTATAAACGCTCCATACATTTTACATGGATCGCTCTGCAATCTTCGGAGATAGGGGGGGAGGAATGGGTATTTTTTCGACTTTTTTCGAAATATTTTAAAAAGTATGAAACCTAAAAAAATTTCAAAAAGTATTTTGAAATGTACAAAATGATACCTTTCATTTGATACCCCATATGACTCTGTAGGTATCTTTTAAAATTTCGGCATCACAATTTGTATGGAAAATATTCATTTTCATTTTTCATTTATTTTTCCCTAAATCTGTACAGGTGCACGAAATGTATAATTATTTTAAATTTCAAGTTGATAGCTGCAGTAGTTTTTGAGTTATTAAGGAGGGAAAAAAGGACAGACAAAGCGAGACCATAAGGGTTTTGAAACCGATCTTCGATCTTCAAAACCCTAAAAATTAGCGAAATTGGTCCAGCCGTTCACGCCTGATGCCGTGACCAAGGGAAATTTTGATTTTTATATACATATAAAGAAGATTAAATTGTAGACTATGAGCGGCGCAAAAAGTATGAGTGATACACGCACAAATACAACTGAATTGACCATCAGAGGATCATATTATGATGGTTGTATACAGACATACCTGTGCTCTGAGCCTAATACTAGCGTCTAGACATTCTAATCTAATTAGAGCTTAATTTGGTGGAATTGTCGTGTGTTCTTGGTCATTTATCCTTATCCTTCTAAGCTGTTCTGAGAAAATGAGTATGATAGAGTCGTCTAAGTACTCTTTAGACCAGTTTCAGCTTCGGATGTGATAAGTTTCTATGCAAAACTGTCTAGCTAGGATTTGAGATACCTAAATGCGATCGTCGGCTTGGATATGTAGACAAATTTCAATTTAATCTGAAATTAAAATTGTGTTGATTTTGAGCACACGATCATGAAAGCACTCTCTGTCCATAAATGAACAACGATCAAGTAAAAAGGTGCGCAATGATTATCAACAAAAAAATCAAGGTTGCCTGAAAGAGATCGCTCAACTCATGCAGCACCATCATCGCTCAGCATCATTATCGCTAGCGATAAGGCCGCCCTTTGTACTTCCCCGATTCTCAGCAATTCTTTCTGTATAGTATATATATTTCTGTATAGTATTTTGTCTTTGTGTTGTACAATAAAGAGTTACCTACGAGACCTTACCTAAGAGTTATCTATCTATGAAATTTGTCTAAAGTGGCAAACAAACAAAACCGATTTCCCAATCTTCGGTAATTTTGCTCTAATTTGATTGTAATTTCGTTCTAATTTCCCAGTGCAGTCATAAAGTCTTGATTGCCCTAGGTCACAGAATAGTACAGTCCTTCCCTAGGTCTCGTGGTTGCTAGGTAGAGTAGGTAGGCCACAACAAAGTTGCTATGCTATTAGTAGGCTAATACTCGTACATTGCTCGGCGGGCATTGACTGTTCCTCGTTGAAATAACTCGCATACTTTTTCCGCAGTGCAATGTGTCATTGAATTTTAAATTTGAACTAGGTCTAGGTAATTAGGAAATTTATTTTAAGATAAACAACGCCTTGAAAGCTTTTTCTGATGCTAAAGTTTATCTTTTGTCTCGGCAAATATTTTTGGTCAAGGTTTATTCTAACGCAGTTATTAAGAATTAAATAGATATATAGAATTGGTATCCATGTTTTGTGATTAGGTATGTTGTGATAATTGGGCTAGATGCTGTCTGAAATGTCTAGGGTTGCTCTTAGAACATGTGGTGAAACTGGCGTTTGGTTTTCACTACCACAGGATGGCGTGCCAGAAGTCAACCTAGCAAAAAACTTTTCCCACACGCACTTGTCGTCCAGCGTTTATCTAATCAACCTTTGATTCCATGAACGGATGAGGCGTGCCCTTGAACCGAGGCTAGGAGTATTTAGTAATCCTAGTAGATTAAACCAATTTACCCAATGTCAAGAACTTCTCGCTGCAGTTGCGCTGAAGGCAGCTTACCGGAACCTGGTGCTGGTCATAAGCCGCCGGTTACCTGGGAAAGCTGCACATGCCATTTCCTGTTTTTCCTGTGATGTTAGATTGCTTAGAATTTCTTTGCCTTTGAAGAAAATTTTCGTGTCGTGTAATTTGTGAATTAAGTATAACATGTCCTCCGAACTTCCCGAACACTCATTAACAACAACAGCGTTTAGGAACATATACTATTTATCAAGTCTTCGAACTAACTTTAATTTGAGATTAGTATACTTTTAATTGGACTAACAAAACTGTCCTTAAAATTCCTACATAAAATATCTTCAGATTTTCCGAATCTACCTGTTTACCGCACAAATGTGCATTATCGTGGGCGCTCGCTACACGATACGACTTCCCTTGAGCATTCACCGCCTCCCGCGAATCAATTAAATCGAATCAGCATCGCGTGTCTCGCCCATCAAAACGGCGAATGTCGCAGGATCCGCACACGTGCTTTCGTCAATTTGTTTTTTTACCAGTCTAGACAAGACTACGCTCATTGGGCTTATTAACGGAAAGTTTTTGTACAATGTCAACAAATCTTTTAGAATGATATGTCCGATTCGGCATTCGATCTATCGACGGACCCCGGGTCACGAACGGTTGATTGGTTACAATTTCGCGTCAATTAAGATCCGTGCCGCGCTGTCGTGGTGCACTTTGCCTCAAATTATACCTATTGGTTCCTCATTCTAGCCAACGTTCTCAGCTCTGTTAGTTACTAAGTGGCTCTTTGTGTCATGTTGTTAACCAGTTATTGCCGTTTCCTTTGACACTTGGCTGTAGATTGCGTTATTGTCGTTTCGTTGAGGCTATAAAACATCCACTTACATTATTGCTTACCAACTCCTTTAGAGGAGGTGTCCCCTTTCAGAACGATAAGTGGCCGGAACCTGAGAACGTTTCAAAGATCATTAAACCCCGTGTCCATTTTCTGAGTATCAGCATCTGTTCCTTTAATATTAACAGAACTATGGAGCCATCGAAGTTTTCACTTCATTTATTTGCGAGTTTATTAGGATTGCTCATTAAAGGAGTTATATGTTTTCAGGGCTCATGTACCTATGTCGGTATGTGAATTTTTTTGTTCCACCATAACTTTTAAAGCATGTATGATTTGGAGTAGGTACCTATCATAAGAACCAAAAAATTTCAAAAATACTCGTTAATGGTGCGCGGCAGTGTGGCTCCGTATTCAAACGTGACATTCGTCGAATAAATACCCATATTACAATATGGGTATCAAATTAAAGGCCTTAATGGAGCAGATTTCAAACTGTACACTGTGTGTCCCCACGGCCAATCCACGTATGTACTGCATTCACCAATTTTTTTAAAATGACTTGCCATATCCGTTACTCGAGCCGACTAAAATCTTAGAAAATAACTCCCATTTATTTCTATGACACCAATCAATTCGTTCTATTAATAGAATCAAATCTGTCTAAGAAACATTGTTGGACATCCTTTAATGTCTTAACAGGATGTCCAACAAATCTGCCAAAAACTGGGCAGACGAAAACCCTCCATTTGGCATCATGGCCGTTGAACTTACTGTAATTTATTGACATAGTTTTAAACAGTGGTACACCCCACATGCAAAATAAACATTTTCGTCTTTGGCTGCAAACGAAAGGCAGTCGTGTTTTTAATTTTTTGTAAACTAACTTGTTTGCATTTTAGTTTGTCTTTCTTACATTTTTTGGATTTATGCTAATTAGAAGCATATTTTACTTTACCGAAAAAGACACGAGAATTGAATGGCTGAAAAGAATTAATTAGTTCCTTGTTTCCTTTTTTAACACGTATTGTAAACTATGACTGCAACCAAGACGTGTGATGTCTGACATGCTTAAGTTAAAGGCCTGTTCAGACCGTCGTCGTTGAGCGGTAAATTAATTAAATAAATATGTCGTATATTATGGAACAAAAACAATATTTACATGATTGATTATGAAATGAAAAACGATGTAATCTGCAGAAGTTAAAAAAACTGTGTCGCAGATGAGTATGCCCTCCTCCGCAATTAATCTACATTTAAGTAAATTTACAATTTGGTTCTAATAAAAGTTAAAGTTAAATATAAAAAGAAATAAACAACCAAAAAAGTAATTATGCTTGGATATTGCTCGAGGTTTCGCACGGTTCATTAATGTCAGTAGGAATACCGCATACCCCCTCGAATTTCCCTGCCGCTGTGATATCCAATACCGCGGGTCTCTCTAACTATCCTTACAATGATTTTGGTATGCGGGACGATTAACGACAAATATTATCATGCGGGACAATTAGAGACTTTAATGGCGTGGGCCCAAAATTTGGGACGAATATTGCATAAATCCTCTAAACTTCCCTAATAATGCAACATCTTAGTGCAATGAGCACAAAGCGCGTACATATATGTGCTGAAGAGGAGAGATGGTGTCCCGAGCAAAAAAACATGGCTACCTATGGTGTAAAAAACATGGTCTACCTATGCTGGAAGCTCGTAAAAAATAATCGAGTAAAGTCAATAATGTTTTTTCTTTATTTCCAGCTTGCGAGGAAGAAGATTTGCCCATGCCCCGTAAGCTGCGGACTCCCCTGCTCTGCCGAGCCTACTGGTTGGCGCACAACATAGCTACTGACCTGGCCTTCGTCATCACGCTGATGTACTGGATCGCGGTCCATGACCCTAGTGAGTAGATGTTCCCATCTGTAGCGCCGAGCTTTTCTTAACCCCTGGAGCCTTGCCCGATTGCCTATGCCCGTAAGCTGCGGACTCCCCTGCTCTGCCGATCCTACTGGTTGGACCACATTTCATTTCATTTATTCCACTGTAGGTACATGTTTATATACTTGATGTCGTTGAAATCTAATTTGCTATTACTAAATTAAACGAAATAGTCAATTACGATTATTTATAAAACACAGACAAAAGTTTTTTGAGAGGGAATGGTGTTTCCATAAGGGATTGTACGCAGAAGAAGTGCAAAGAAAAAAGCAGACAGACATAACAAACGTTGGCTGTAAAAGGGCCTAGAAATAATATAATAATGTCAGAAAGTAAAAAAATTAAGTTTCATGTCAACAAATTTAAAAAAAGCAGCTTTATAAGAGCACAACATGGCTACCGACTCGGCCTTCGTCATCACGCTGGTGTACTGGATCGCGATCCGTGACCCTAGTGAGTAGATGTTCCCATCTGGTAGCGCCGAGTTTTTCTTAACCCCTGGAACCTTGCTACTACGGCTACAGCCGGCCTGACTCTAGTGAGTAAATATTCTTAGGATGAGTTATGCACAGTTTACGAAAACCATAAATTTTAATTTCTTTCTATGCATTTAGCGCCTTGCAGCGCCCTTGCCGTATACTGAGAGAAACTACCTACTTTTCGTAGTATGGTACGTAAATACCTACCTACTCTCAAAAACATTCTTACAAACTTTCGCCTATAAAAGTCTGATATCTTTTTTCAGAAATCCACGACATAAACACCTTGAACCTGCTAGTCCACGGCGCGAATTCTCTTGTGATGTTGCTCGAGATAGCCGTGACCGCGCATCCAATCAGAGCCGCGCACGCGTTGTACGGCGCCTGCGCAGGAATGGCTTACGGGGTCTTCAGCGCGTTCTATTGGGCGGTTGGCGGCACGGACCGAACCGGGCTCGCGTCGATCTATCCTGCGCTGAATTGGAATAAACCTGGTAAGAGCTCCCGTACAAATTCTAGGTATTTTCCAGAATCTAGTGTAGTACCAGCAGGGTTATTCAGAAACGAATTCAAACAAATTGTCAAAACCTTGCAGTGCAAAAAGGCTTAATATAAAATATCAGATTATCTAGAAGATAAAAAAGTTTGGCACGGATTTTGCTCCAACTCGAAAAATAACAACTAATAGGCTAAAGGTTTCTTCGTCGCTTCTTTAATTTAGTCTAACGAAACTACAGAAATCAAAAATATCACATTATTTCCGTGTCGGTGTTTAGTTTTATAATTTGACCTTTTGTAAGTGTACATTTATTGTATTTATGGAAACAAAGACTTTTTGATTTTGATTTTGACTTCGTTTCCGAGTCTTCTACACGGCATCTGACATTGATTCGCGTGACAGAAAAAGTATAATGGGTTCATGGAGAATGGTCTACGGATTGTGGAAATTTCGCGCGAATCTGTCTCAGAAGACATTTCCACAAACCGTAGACCATTTTCCCGTGTCGATGGCTAGGAAACGGAGTTGCTGAATAGCCCTGCAGTGAACTCCGGTTACAAGGCTTTTTCAATAATGGAGACACACAATACCACCTCGGCCGCTGTCATCACACTAATCTATTTTGATCATTGGCAACACTCATAAAAAATAATCAACCTGGCACTTACCATTTCGTTAGGTAGCTCTTTACCTATTAAAAGCAAAAAAATCATTTCTCATTCGGACTTGCTCTGAAGAAACCTAAAGTTTAATTATCAGTCTTTTCCAGTTTTCTACGCTATTTTCGTTAAGTTTCCTACCATACTTTTCAATAACAACCTTTACTTCCAGGTTCAGCATTCGGCTTCGTGACCCTTTGTGCCATCGTGATGGTACTTGCGCATGCGTTAGCAACCCTCCTGGCACTACTGCGGACACGACTAGCGCGGCGCCTGCGCACGCGGGCGCAATCCGACTGCCTCACCCTACCCACACATTGACTATCAAGAATCAGTCGAAGATGTATTAGCAGCTAAGTCCAGTGATTCATACTTTACTTTCTGTATCGTGATGGCGTGGAAACTCACACTGGCAACCCTCGCTCGCGGTCGCAATCCGATTGCCTCACCCTACCCACACACTGACTATCCAGCATCAGTCGAAGATGTATTAGCAGCTAAGTCCAGTGCTTCATACTATACCCTCTGTGTCATGATGACGATGACCCACACGCTGGCCGCAATCCGATTGCCTCACCCACACACTGACTATCAAGCATCAGTCGAATATGTATTAGCAGCTAAGTCCAGTGATTCATTCCTTGCCTTCACGACAAATAGGGATGTGTGAACCGTCGCACGCGGTCGCAATCCGACTGCCTCACCCTACCCACACACTGACTATCAGGCATCAGTCGAAGATGTATCAGCAGCTAAGTCCAGTGCTTTATACTTTACTCTCTGTGTCGTGATGGCGATGACCCACATGCTGGCAAACCTTGACGCGGCTGCAAACTGCCTCACCCGTCTTTCAAGCAAAAGACGCTCACAAATCGAGGTCTCTTCCTCTACTCAAGCACTGACAAACCATGAAGTATTACTAATGCATAGGCAACTAAGTCAAACCCAGATGCTACATTCCAATGACATATTTGTAGATCCTTACTCTGCCAACGCCAATGCGTTGGTAGATCATCAATACAAAGCGTGGAAAAAGAAGCAGCTAAGTCAAATCGACGCTCTTCACGCAAAATAGTTCTGCAAAACCGCGATGCCCTACTCTACCAATGCACTAGCCAAGTATTAAATATCATAAGTCCATAGACAGCTATGTTAAGCCGATAAGTTACTCAGTCAGTTTCTTGCCAAAGACATTTGTACTAACGCAATTTGACTATAGTAGGTACTTAGGCAGGTACTATACAGGGTGGTTTTTTGAGAAGGGCGGTGTAGGCCAATTCCAAAACCACGAGAGTAAGAGAAAAGTCGTGAAAGGTGGCATGCCCTCGATTTATTAGAAAACAATGACTGCATATTTGTTTTTTTTTTATAATTTAATTTTGAAGGAAATCAAGATAAGTTTTAAAAGTAATTTGTAAAAATTTGCTTCTTCCTTTTATTTTTAGTAATACATTTCTTTGCAATGATTGATCCTTATCAGCAAAAAAATTCATTGGTTAAAAAAGGTGTCCTTTTTTTGAAAAATCATCGATTTCCGTCAAAAGTAAAAGGTTTTAAAACATATAAATATGCAGTTATTGTTTTCCTATAAATCGAGGGCATGACTCCTTTCACGACTTTTCTCTAACTCTCGTGGTTTCGGACTTGGCCATCACCGCCCTTCTCAAAAAACCACCCTGTATAGGTAAATAGGTTGCGTAACAAGAAGCTAAGTTAGAAGGATATAATTTCCAAGGACACAATTCAGCGCAAATTATGTCCGTGGAATAAAACACTGGGTGTTTTCTTCCAAGTACATAATTTGCGCTCTGATGCCTTAGGATGAGTATTGCATAGTTTACGTAATCTAAAAAAGTTTTCGTTTCCATCCATACATTTAGCGCCTTGCAGCGTCCCTACCGGATTCTAAGAGAAACTACTTTTCATAGTAAGTCAACGATCCAATAATTTCATACGAATAGTTTTCGAAAGATTTTGAACGATTCGTTGCATTTCAGCAGTACCATTTTGAGAACTTTGACAAGTCAGCGGTAATAAACGATAATTTCTGTTTTGGCATTGTGCAAACTCATGCTAACCCGCTTGTATTCTCTACTTAACCAACGCACTGACTCACCAGGTATAAATCTAACTTAGTATTAAAAGCGCCCAAGTCAAACATGAGGCAACCTCTTATAAGTACCTACCTAGGTATCTAATATGCTTCATGCCAAAGACATTTACGCTCTGTGCCTCCGCAATTTTACTACCAAGCTACGGACCAAATATCCAGTTTTAAATATGATATTAAGAAAGTCAAACTTTACTTTAAATGGGAACGGGTTGTCTTCCAACATAAACAAGGTTTGTAGCTGACCCGCTCACATTCTGTCACAAATAGGGACATTATTAGCAAAGGAAATAACTTACAGCTAAATGGAAGCCTTTATTCACAAAGAAGATTACAATAAAATAACTGAAATAAATTAGAACAAGTTTAATATACCTACAGCTAAAGAAATTAGAACTAGTATATGCAATTGAAACAGCTTAGCTAACTACAGACTATTGCAAACAATCTATTGGAAGCGAAACTCCTCACATTCATAATGAATTCGTTAAACTAAGATAGTTTTTTTAAGTTTCTGTACTACGTCATTGGACCCCTTAATAAATAATGTTGGTCGATGTAAGTTCGGTTACTCGATAGTATGGAGTCATCTCCGAGACGTTCCGGTTTCGTATGGGCTTTGAAACAGCGTCTACCGTAGAGATATGGAAGCAATTGACATACAAAAACGGAACGTCTCGACAACGAGTCGATAATATCCAGGTACTAGTTCAGGGCTCTGAGTGAACCATGACTCCTCACTTTTAATGGTCATTTTAGATTATCTGGAGTGATGTATATCACTGTCCTAACTTTGAAGGATGTCACTTTTCTGTTATCCACAAGCGGTGTTGAGAAAATTTGATAGTGTGGTTTATCACCGGAACCACAGGTCTGATTCTAAAAATATTTCACATATAGGAAGCTAAATAATCCCTGAGTGCTGCTACGATTTATCCATGTACTACGTAAGCGAAGCCGCGGACAGAAGCTAGGCCCTTAGCTTATACGCCCACGATATTCACCGGCTAAGTTGAAAGAGTTTTCAACTTGGCCAATCAATATAGGTAGACTTAATAAAAAAAATTGATTCAGGCGTTACTTTGCGGAAATCCATTGTATAATATTAGGAAAAAACAATAAGTATTTAGTAACAATTTTTTTTCCGCGCAAAACCTCCTCCGATAAGCAAGATCTAACAAAATGTCGGAGGAGGTTTTACGCGGAAAAAAACGGCGGAGAAAGAAAAGAACATAGTCTAAAATTTAGACTATGTTCTTTTCTTTCTCCGCCGTTATATCTTGACTTGTTGCCATATAACTTATCACAGAGTAAGTATTAAGTTGCTGAGTGTTGTGCTACTTCCAAGTTCTAAGTTACTTTGTATTCGTAAATAATATGGCGGACGCGCCTGCCCAATGTGTAATGGCAATTTGCACAGAGATTGGAAAACTAAGAGTTAGTTGATTATTGTGATTTGGAAATAGATCATTAATGCTAAAGGCATCTTTTGTGATAATAGTTAAGTGCGTCCTGCACTTAGCACGAAATTCTGACAATTACAAAAATAGGCAAATAAAAATGCATTTAATTCGAATGCCTCGTAATTTTTTGGGGCAATTAAAGAGTTTCAAATATTCGAAACTCTTTATTAGAATCTCATTAAGCCATACCTTTATAACTTTGCATGTTACTGCCTAGCTAGACTATTTAAAATAATAAATTATTGATTTCGTATATAAAACGTTGGATGTGAGTTAATACATAATTCATTTTTATAAAAAGCAATAATTGTTATGGTAAGTTTTGTGATAATAAGTGAAAAATGAGTGTATCTATACATAGATGTAAAATTAAATCAACATGACATGGCTTTCATTAATTATTGTGGTAAATTTTAGTACCTACTAACTGAATTCCTAGATGGCGTTAGTATGAAACATACATTTTTGATATCGCAAGTACAAGTACAAGATACTAATGTTTGCATTATATTCTGCCTACTGTTAAATTCAATTGTGTAATTATTGTATACATGTTGTGTATACAATAATTACACAACTGACGATAAACGAAGTCGACAAACGAAGTGATGTAAGTGAAAATAGATAATTTTATCATTTACGAAAAAATATCCATGAATGTATTTCTAGACCAGTTCAAATATAAATAAATGAGAACTAAATATAATTTCTATTATGACAAGCTTATTGAGACTTATTCACTTTTTTTTACTTACATCAGTATTCGACCACCTATCTTATAGGTACTACAAACGACGGAAATTCTCCCACAATTCCTAAACCATGTGTAAGGTATTTTTCAGCATTTATTTATGTAATTTGTGCACGTAATATTATAGCCTAAATTGCATAGTGATATTAGTTAATGTTTTATAATAAAATGGTATTAATAAGAGTTGTTCCTAGCCCCAATCGTGGCAATTGTATTTAATAAAGGAATACATAAAATAAATCATCTTTTTTTTATTTTAATTTTAGAGTGAAGTTTTAATTTTCAAGATTAACCAAGAAGTTTTTAATTTCATTGTTTATATCTACCAGCTTTTGCCCGCGGCTTTTCCAAGATAAAAAGTAATTATGTCGTTCCCTGGAACCATCTACCTCCCAGTCAAATTTCATCACGTTCCGTTTAGCCTTTTGTGCCTATAAAGTAACTGACAAACAGAGATTTTATTACCTGAGGTTAGGAAATAATCTTTTTCTATTCAATAATGATGATCCTCCTAGCCGAATTTCGACCACGGCGGCCAGTCTCATCGAAGACTAAGCAGATGCACATGACACATTATAGTGTACAAGTGTGTGCGCAAACACAGGTGCACTTTCTATTCCCTCACTCTCATAATCCGATGGGACGATAGACCGACACGACGGAGAGGTCAGGCGCAGGACCAACGGCTAAACGTGCTGCCGAGGCACGGGGGTGTAACACCGCCAACTTCTTGACTCCGGGCAGCTACTGTGAATTTTTCTTGCTGGAAAATCCCCAATAACAACTATTGGCCCGACCCGGGATTTGAACCCAGGACCTTATATTTTTAAAAGTAAAACAAAGAAATAAAGTGATCAATTTAGATTTTTTGTTCACTTCAATCTTTATAAGGTAAAGTAAAGAAGCGAACAAGAAACCTTTACCTTGTTAGGGCGTTCGTTTTCGAGCTGGAACGTAACCCGTCCCAAGCTTTTTATCCTCTAGGATCATTTATGAAGATAAAAAAAGAGATTTTAAATAAACTTCCTCTTAATCGTATAAAATTAAACTTTGACTGCTATATAATAGCTAAGTTTAATCACGGTCTCAACATAATTGAAGCTATTAATAAAAACCATTGATTTGATTTTTTGAATCGAAAGAAATAAAAACTTGCAGTACTGAGAAACTAATGACTTTGCACAAAAGGCACAAAACATGTTGATGTATTCATGGAACACGGATGTTTTTATGATACCTACCTCAAAAATAACAAAAAAACTTCTTCTCAATCGGATAAACTATCATCAGTTTGGACGAACCGCTAACAAATCGTTTGGAATCCGTTTATGCCATTTGGCAAAAAGTCACTTAAGTATGACATTTGGAAACGATGAATATTTTAAAACGAGATAACTCTAAGAAATAGACTGGTATATGTAGGTACCTAGGTATTTATTTCAATTCACTAGATTTTTTCAAGAGACCCTAGTTGTAAAATACGTGTTAGTTGTTATTTTTTGAGTGTTAGCAGATTGTATGTCAAGCGACTTTATCCTTTGAATAAATAAGAAGGCATGGGCATACCCAATCAATTTATAACTAAACGTGTTATTAATCAATCAGTCATTCAGTAACCACGACGTAGTGCAAACCTTCTGAAACGTCGGGTGAAATAGGCAAATAAACGCGATAAATAACCGTGAATATTTATTAAACTGTGTTCTGATCGCGTTTAAAAAACCTTATAATACTTGTATGTACTAGCAGTCTGCCACGGCTGCTCATGCATTTATAGTAAGAAAAGCGAAATGACGTTCGTTGGTAAGTAACCCTCTGATAGGTTCCAAGTCTCTTAATTACATTAGTTCACGCATTTTTCGCGCGATTTTTATTTTGACAATTATTTAATTTTCTAACTACAGCGACAAATTTAATAAGTTGGTACATTAACTGTTAAAATACCTATATTGTTATTTATGTAATACTAGCTGACTCGGCGAACTTCGTATCGCCTAACAGTCGATTCTTTTTTTTTTTCTAGAATTTTTCTCTCCGTAAGAACCATCTTCGTACTTCAAGGAATATTTAAAAAAATAATTAGCGAAATCGGTCCAACCGCTCTCGAGTTTTGCGCTTAGCAACACGTTCAGCGACTCATTTTTATATTATAGATAGATAGATAAAACAGTTTGCTATCTTCAATGACTTCAAGCATTTTGTAAAGAGGGGAGCTACACGCTACAGAAACTTGGCGGATTTTTTTTATATTGATAGAGGAAAAGGAACCCGTATCTAAATCGGTGGCGAAATTCAAAAGAACTAAACGCAGAAGCGCATAGCGTCAAACACGGATTTCGCCACAGAAGACGACATGGGCGTTTTCTGTCTGTATTATACAATTTAAAAAGCTTTTTCTAATAGTAGGTACACACGTACGTACATGCTCGATAAACTTGCTAGACCTCGAGCAAGTACGAACGTGTGTACCATGCAAGTCTCAAGACAAATGCTCGAAGCCAACCAAAATGTTCGATTCGAACAAGATTCAAACGTCCATAATTCTTATCGATGTTCGAAGCAAAGCATAGATTTTCTCATCACTGTATCTTGTTTTTCCAATTTAGGCTTTACCAAACCTAGTGAGTTCTGGTATAGCGACATATTCATTCGTAAATAGTTACGCAACTCTTCAGGTTCTAACTCTTTTATCAAATCATGAATTATCGAATCTCTTTTATCGAATTAACGACGACGACGCCTTCTTCGCGTATATTATCCCCGGCAGTAAATGTAGCAGGCGATTCCACCAAACACTACAACGAATCGTCCAGTGCTCGAAGAGTTTCAACGCACATGTTCTCCGAGAAAGCTTTTTACGTGTAGACGCAGGGTCGAGCATGTTTGAAGATAGCCATGCTCGGATGAAACATGCTCATCGCGTACGTACGTAAGTAAGTAAGTAAGTAAGTAAGTAAGTAAGTAAATCATTTACGTACGTGTGTACCCACCAGGTTATGCCAAATGTGAACTTTCTTGTTACATACCCATGATTGTAATACATACATGTCTGTGATTAGGATTACACATCACTACAGAGCAGTACCTACTGTCAAATGAGTTGAGATAGATAAAAATACTTGATTCAATACTTAATTAATATATAAAAGAATAATTATAGTATAAGCGTTATTTATTTTTATTATTTATTTATTTATGGTTAGGATCATTTACTTTATTTAGTTTCTGAGACACCATTTTTGTTACCTTTATCTTGTTACTTTTGTATTAACTTTTATCTTTTGTATGTGCTATGTGTGTATTGGTTACAAAATAAACGCATTTTTTTATATTTTTACACTTACTGTAGGTAATTACCTACCAACCTATCATCAAATGTTGATTTAATGTCTGTTTATTGTAATGCTGCTTATCGCTGCGCCTACGCAGGCACCCAGCGTATCAGTGCAGGTGACAGACGTTATTTTTGATAAAATACCTATATTTTGTGTATTTTCCTTCCTAATATTCCCTACCGGTGTTTGTATACTTTCGTTTCACAAAACGAATTTCTTAAGTAGATATTTTTATCCGTATTGTAACTGTTGGAGCAGCAAATACATACATATCTACAAATTCAAGTCTTTTCAAATAAACACACTTACATTATTTTCTGGGATTACCGTCAGCTTAACTAATTACAATAGAATTTAAAATAGACACAGAAAGCTATATATAATAATAGTATATGTGAATACTACATAGTATGTGTGAATACTATAATTTATATCATATGTTAATTTATTTTAATTCAGAAATCAATAATTTTACAACATAAAATTAATTTCACAAGAAAAAAACATTATTTGTTTAAGAAACTAGTGTTTCTTATGATTTTCATAACCATAGTACACTCCTAAAAATATATGCTTGCATACAAAAAATACTTAAATTAAAATCGGTTTATCCATTTAAGAGGCATTACTTGCAGTCACAGAAATATTATATATACCACCTACCTACATATCTTTGCTCTTGACGTAGTAGGTCCTCTTTAGTGTACAGACCTCCTCCAGTTCAAAAGTGTTCGTAGATAGTTAGAAAATTCTTTTATACTACACCTGCTCGGAAAGTTACCTATTCCTTTTCCATTTATAGAATATAAAGTATGTCTTTGCAGGCCTATAGGAAACCGGGAGGAAAAACTCTATGGAATTTCATTTCTCACGTGTTTTAGCGGGAGGAAAATGTGTATGGAAATCCATTTCTAACGTGTTATTTATTTATTTTTTTTCCTAAAAGATCGGCCGGTAGCTATGGTTATTTTCGTTCGGTCAAACGACAAAAAGTTTTTACTCCAAGTTCATTAGGCCTGCTCCGATTTCCGAACAATATTTTGAAAAAAGAACCCAAAGGCTGGCGCGGTCAATAAGGTTTTACCAACATCATTGGGCGCGGTAAGTTCTTCTGAATTTCAATTAATAATTAATTCTGCTTTTTATTTTCCTCGAAGGTGTAGTATAAAGCACTATTTATCACTCGGCAGAAAGTGCGATTCCTACCTCGTGTGTTTTAAGGACACACTCGGTAGGAATGGATCACTTTCTCGCCTAGGCGTAAAATGCACTATATTGCACACTTATCAAGATAATTCACAAACAATTACAAAAATTACAAAATATGTGACAATTGGCGGTCTTATCGCTTAAGAGCGATCTCTACCAGACAAACGTGGATGGATAGGATCGTTGGATTAAAGATGGCGATCTGTGTGCATTATTTCCTAATACAAATTTTACGTAGTATTTAGTCGAATGTCGTATGCTTTTCTTAGCATTTTATTCAATGCCAACTACCAACGCATTTTATATAGGTACCTACCTTCTATCTTCCGTGGCCGTCGTCGCGGAGAAATTAGAATAATAAAATAAAATAAATTAAAAACCCCCTACAGATTTTCATGAAAAATGCATTTAGAACACTCACAGATAAAATTATCTATGACACAAAAAAATCTAAACGATCGGTTCATACGTTTGGGAGCTACGATATCACAGACAGATACACAGATACATAGACAGACACGTTAAACTTATAACACCCCTCTCTTTTTGCGTCGGGGTTTAAAAACTAAGGAAAATCTAGGTAGGTATGTACTACATGGGTAGGATGCTTACTTATCTATAAGGTGTTTTCCGTTCTCAAAATATTGACGCACATAATTAAGTGCATATAATGTACCACTACTTGTTTCTACGGTGCACTCTATTGCTTCTAATGAATATGTGTATAATAGGTGTATAATATATAGGTGTATAATATATAGGTGTATAATATAATAGGTGTATGTATACCTTGTTTTAATGTGCGTTGTAATAAGTGGCCATTGGCCCGTGCCGTGCTATTGCGCTCTACTGCGCCCGCTGCGTGTTAAATAAAATGTCATCAATCATTTTCACGTTAAATTTATTGTGATTTAGATTAAGAGCCATTCCCATACAAACGACTCGCCACGGCTCTCTTGGGTTTTTTACTAAATTTTCTCGAATATTATTAACTTCGAAAGGAGAAGGCGGCGGTTCTATTTTTGTTCTATGTATGTTTTTATGTGTGTCTCGATTCATCCGTCATTTATGCACCGATTTGGATAATACTTTAGCAGTTGCATATTTTTTATTTATTTATTCAGACGCACAAAACTTAAAATAATCACAGCTTACAAAAGTTGAATAAAATGGGTTTAGAACATTTCACAAATTATGTGCATACAGAGAATCATACGAGCAAAACATGTAGAGCAAAAAATACACAAAATATAAATATAAAACAGAATAAAGGGATACCTTATGCTAATTATAAGTAAGTGTTTAATCACACCTACCAACAATTACACCATTGTATGCTTAGTATTAGGAGTTTAATTTAAATGATTTTAAAGTTCGGGTAAATTGGCTCAATTTGGGAACAGAACTGTCAAGTACAATGTTATTATTATATTTATTCCCAAATGGTTCCATAAAATTTGATTACTATTATTTTATTAGTATTTATCCCGCAAAACTTAAAACAGTTTAAAAATAAAGGATTTGACGTTGGTTTTTAGTTATTAAAAAACAATTAATTACATACCTACCAATACGTTTTATTCAAAAATATTTTGCGAATCGCTTACTCAACTGTAAGAACGATTAAGTGAGCAATTAATTTCGGTATTTAATTATATTTCTGTATTGGTCAAAGGAGCAAGCAAGACGTGGACAAGGAAAACCCAAAACAGGGAGGAGTGGAGAAGGCTAGGGGAAGCCTCTGCCAAACGGCAAAGAAACTAATAAGTGTTCTAATTTTTAAAATAATAGATATGTAATTATATAATGTTTGTAAATACTTAGTTTGAATAAAGGCTTATAATAATTAATATTATTATATGGGTAACCCATTTTTAAAAATGGTCGTTCAAAACAGAGGTTTAACAGAATAAACTATTGACTTCGAAAATTAAGATGCCTAAATCCTTTGTATGCAAATAGCTTCAACGTAAGTCAAAGAAGTTGGAACGTTGCCTTGATCACGGTCGCGCACGTTGCGCGCAGGCGCAGCATCCGCGGCGGAAAACCAGTCGCGCCACGCTTGCGCGCAAACTCGCGCGCTTTTCCACCAACCACGAAAATTTTACGAATAAAAAAAACGGTGAGGTTGGGTTTTTTTTTGGGGATTGTGATAAGTGTTTGTTTAATAGGTGAGTTATCATTTTAGTATTTTTAATTGGTTATTTTTTAATATATTTACCAAAAAAAAATCACAGCCCATAAGAGCTAAATTTGCCATTTATTATTCATAAACAAAATATTATATATATGCCAATACATATTATTTTTTTTTATACTTACCTGCCAAGATATTTTCCGCTTTTCCACCACGCCGAAAAAACTGTACCTAAATATCCATTATTCATTCCATTATTATTCAAAAGCCCATGTTAAATTAAACCTATACAGTTATTTTGTTTAAAAAAATCACTTTGAAAAATAACTATATTTGATATCGAAATCCAAATAAAATCATATACCACGTAGTATATTAATAAATATTAACCAATTTTATTACTGTACAACTAAGGAAAGAACGTACCTACTAAATGTTTTTAAAATTGATAACTCAATTACTCACAATGATATTTTTAATTAGTACCCATTTAGCATTCCAACTCACAAATATATTTTTAATCTTACCACAAACCTACCTAACAAGAAGTCTATAAATATTTGATCAGATGTACCTACAAGATAATCTTTATTTGCACACCAATATAAATACAGAAATAAAATAATTACAAACCTTGCAAAATAGTCGGTCTTATCGCTAAGAAATAAAATGTAGCGATTTTTATTTATAATGGCTGGTAATATTCTACATACTATATATCCTAGTCTTATAAAATAGATGAGCTAGTAATTTATAATGAGCTAATAAAATTCTACCTACTAGGTAACTAACCGCCGAATACTCAAACGCATCTCAGATCTAAGCACGTCTCAAATGACGATTTTTTGACAGTTTTCAATGAAAATGTGTCAAAAATTCGTCACTTGAGACGTGCTTATATCTGAGATGCGTTTGAGTATTCGGGGGCTAGTCTTATAAATTAGCCATAGGTGTGCTATTAATTTATAATGTGTTAGTATAATTCTACTAAGTAGGTAACCTAGTCTTATAATATAGCCCTAGGTGAGCTAGTAATTTTAAATGAGCTAATAATATTCTCACTACTATACTAGGTAACCTAGTCTTATAAATTAGCCCTAGGTGAGCTAGTCATTTATAATGTGCTAGTATAATTCTACCTACTAGGTAACCTAATCTTATAAAATAGTCCTAGGTGAGCTAGTAATTTATAATGTGTTAGTAAATTCTACTAACTAGGTAACCTAGTCGTAGAAAATAACCCTAGGTGAGCTAGGTATTGCAAAGGAAGCAAGGTACCTTTTAGATAGTGTAGGGCTAGGTCGTCGGCTTAGCAAAAGTTCATCAAATTCAACTCTAACGAGAGGAAATCCTCGACCTGATCCTAAACCAGTTAGTTGGTATTGGTACAGTCAGAGTTGATAGGTATATAACTCTATTTCATTCACGACCAGAAATACAATTAAATAAATAAATAAATAAATAATAAATAATGCTGGACAATTCACACAGCATTATCTAGCCCCAAGCTAAGCAGAGCTTGTGTTATGGGTACTAGATAACTGATATACATAATACAATACACTACATAGATAGATATTTTTTATTAAACATAGAAAACACCCAGACCAACGGAACAAATTTCTGCAGATCGTACACAAATTTGTTCCGAGGCGGGATTCGAACCCGCAACCTCCTGCGTCGCAGGCAGACCTTCGCCCGCTGCGCCACGGAGGTCGTCAAAAAAATAATAAGATAAAGTGGAAATAACGACAAAAGCGGGAGTATCAAGAGCAACCTTATCGCTTAGGCGATCTCTTCCAGGCAACCTTGATTAGTTAACCTAGTTTGGAGCTGGGCTGTATGAAATTTAGTTTTAGGTTCTTTTATAGATCATGACGACGACACTATAAGATAAAAATCATGATTTAACGCTGGAAAAGTAAAATAATAATAAACTCTGATAATTCAGCTTACTCTACGATACTAAGGCACGTATTAAAAAACTATGCTCAGTCATCGAACTATTCATGAGTAACGCTTATGCCATAGAAAATCGTTACTCAAGTAGGTATACGTCGATGACTGAGCAAGCCTTTATAATACAAGCCTAAAAGTTTCTTGTAGCAATTGAAAGAAAAAAAATCATCTTTTACATGCTTTTCAATGGCCTTTTAAACGATTTTATTTCATAATTGATATTAGATATAATATTATGAATACATGTAGCTTATTTTGACTGTACTACTAAATCTGCCTCCTATAAATGGATAATAGACATATTAGGCCTAATATAAAACCTTATATGCGAATGTAGAGCCCTTGATGCAACGCTTTTCATATTTATTGTTATTTTTGTAGTTTACTCATAAATAAATATTGCACGATTTATTTACGTTTGTTTGTGTTGTATGTAAGAACCCACCTACTATAACCATTGAATTAATGAATATAATATATTTATTTTCTCTTGCAATGAATAATTGATTATAACAGATATAGCTTAAGTTTAATTTTATCTAAATTATCTTGTTCTGCAAGTGACAGGAGAGGGTCATGGTACGATTCACCAGGGTCCATCCCAGGGTCTTACTCCGCAGGATACTTCGGCGTAAAAAAGACGATAAAAATACTTGTTACAAAAATAATAACAGTAAATAAGACCTAGTTAATATAAAAACCAGAAAATAAATAAGTAAGAGCTCACTTATGTATGTTATAATGAAAGTATGAATCAATTGAAACGTACCTAATAAAAATAATGATATAAAGAGATTTAGATTTGATTTGAAAAGATTTCAAATCAAATCAAAAACTCTTTATTTCCATAAATACAATAAATGTACACTTAAAAAGGTGAAATTATAAAATGAAACACTGACACGGAAATAAAGTTTTATTTCTGACTAGCTTCTTTCCGCGGACTTCGGACGCATATTTTCGGTATAATAAGTAGCCTATTATAATAGGCTACTTGGGTAAGGGCTTACTTGGATAATTATCCAAGTAAGCCCTTGCTCTAAACGTACGCCAAATTTCATCTTGATCTGTTCAGTAGTTTTGGAGATCCTAGGTATCAAAAATTCAGATTTCACAAAATTTCGGCTTTATAATTTTAGTAGGATTTCTGTCGCTTCGGTATGTAGACAAGTAAAGAAGCGACGAAGAAACCTTTAGCCTGTAAGTTATTAATTTTCAAGAGTCGATTAACTGACTAGATACATCAGCGTTCCACGTGTTAAAAGCCGCGGGCAGAAGCAATTTAAGCACCTAGTCAAAATAAAACGCTGGTCTATCATTCTTCATTAAAATACCATTGGCCTATTTCAGCGCAATGGAAAACATCTGAAAGTAGCACGCTTCAATCATTGCAATTAAAAACAGCACGCAAAGCCGTGTTCATCTATAAACATCATTTATACTGTACCTATTCGGTGCTATAATCTAAGATAAGTTTGTAAGCAAAAGGACTACAAAACCACATAAATATTTTATAACACTGTCTCTTATGAGGAACAGTACACAGTCAGTAGTTATATTCGATTATTATTATTATTATTATATGAAATAATGCTGCTGAGATCTCAGGACTTGAGCTTGCATTAGCCTGCAGTCTTTCGCAGGTCGTCATCCCACATGGCCATAGGAAGTCCTACACTACGTTTGCCGAGTCACGGTCTCCACTCAAGAACCCGTTCACCCCAGCGGTGGTCGGTTCATCGCGAAATATGGCCGGCCCACTGCCACTTCAGCTTGCTAATTCTTAGAGCTATATTGATAACTTCGTTTCTCTGTCGGATGTATTCAAATCCTGTTACAAATTCTTTCCTTCAGAGATAAAGAGGCTACTTTTTATCCCGGAAAAGTGCGTGTGAAGCCACGAGCAGAAGCTATCACTTGTCAATTTATTTCATTAATTCCACCGTAGGTACATGCACAATTGATGTCGTTGAAATCTAATTTACTATTGCTTAAAATAATATTCAATTATGACAATTTATTAGACACACACAGGGAGGGAAGTAAACATTATAAAGGATTGTACGCAGAAGAAGAGCGAATAAAAAAAACAGCAGACAATGATTCCTATATATACACATAGTTATAAAATAAGAAATGGTTGGCCGTACACCTTAAATTTCGACACATTAAAGCAACCTATTTAAGTAAATAGCTGAGCTATTATTTCAATGAATGGAACTCGATATAATACCGATAAAACTATGTCGGACCGTTCGCCGGCGCGGCGTTGAGAAACGCAGTACAATGCATCCTTTGGCTCACACGAATCGTTATAACTAGGTATATCCTAAGGTCGATACAATAGAAACACATTTTCCTCGTTTTCTATACCCTTGAGAATGTTGAACTAAATACCGTTCTTAATTGTTATCTTTGGAATGGTTATTATTATCATTTTCTTATTGATTGATTCTGGTAATATTTCTAGCTATTATAGACATCTTTATTTAGCCTTACTACGTGCGGGGGGGCGGTCCAGCTCGGGTATCAAGCTCCGAGGTGAGCCATCTTAACACCTCTTGGGGTGACAACGACAACTCACACGCACATCACAAAAACAACATCTTAAAAACGTTCGTGGCTCACTTCGCTCGCCGTTGTTTGTAAAATTGTCCTCCTATTTTATTATAAAACGCCAAAGAAATACAAAATTATTGTTCTTAGCTCATTATCTTAGCTTTCTTGAATTGCTGCTTAGCAAGCAGCCTTTTTTGAACTTGAACATCAGGCATGCTTATGCCTGAGAAATTTCAAAAAAGGCGCGGCTAACTTCACTCGTCGATATTTATTTTGTATTATTTTCTTAACAATTTTCTCAGTCGCTGCAAACACTCTAAAATTTTCTGGAGAGTTTTCTCGCTCCGCTCGCTGATAATTATTTTTTCATACTCTTCTTAAAATAGTTTGTGACCACCCGAAAAAGTAACAAAATCGCAAAAATGCTGCGGCGATCTCCGCTCGCCATCGTCGTCTTAGCTTCCTTGTCTTTGTTGCTAACCCGATCTCAGCAATCCAAAATACCGCGGCTCGCTCCGCTCGCTGTTATTTATATTCACATCAAGAAGCTATGCTAAGCTAAAATTTTTATCTCCTAGGCGGTCACTATTTTTGTTTCAGTGCAACCGTTTAACTGATACAGATACTTATTTCATTACAAAGCAGGGTACCTTATATTATTAGATTGATAGATAATGCCTATATAGTCCAGTCATTATAGTAAGTTCACCTCGGAATTCGAGATACCCAGCTGTAAGTCTGTAAATACTTGTATATTGACACCCTAAAAGTTGCCTCAAAGTTGCCGACACTATGTTATATAGCAAAATATAATCCTTGTGATGAAGCCTTTCGATCGGTATTATAAAGCTACAGGTGATTGTTTTTCTCGTGGAACGGGTTCAATTCCCGGTTCAACCATGTAATTATTTAAATATCTATGAATGCAGTTTAAATTGTTTTTTAAATTAAAATAATGTCTTCTTTCAGTAAAATGTTCTATCTACAATATTCAAGGTACTTTCCCTCCATGTGGCATGGCCGTAGGACGCCCTGTATAGCTGATGAACTATCGATAAATCAATGATTTTGAAATGTTGATGAGCAGCTGCACTTGTTAGTGGAATATTTAAAAGCTGCACAGGTTTATTAAGTTTTGTAGACTTGACGTAATGCATATAACGAAGATGATCGAGACTTTTCACAGATTTCGGAGCATTATATGTAGACTGCCAATAAGGTTTGAGTTCCACTCTCTAATAATCTCTGGGCCGAACAATTCTCTTCCTCAAATGCTGCAGCTAGTTCATCCAAATTTGTCAGTTTCTCAAAAACTTTAAAAATGATTTTTTTCCCTTATCAAAAAGCGCAGAAGTTGTGTCACAGACACTTAAAGCGTGCAGAAATAAAATATGTGTTTTGGAATAACTATGAATAGAACTGGCTATAAATAGAGAGGTCCGTAGTGTATATATATTCCCAGGTATAATTTTTGACGTAGTGGAAGGATTTTAAAATTTACAGATTTTAAAGAAGATGCATTTAATTATTATCTAATCAAAATGTCATTAGTGTAAATGGGAATATAATAATATTACGATTTAAGTTTTTCCCTTAATTATTTTTTAATTTTAGGAAATGGTTATCAGTATTATTGAATAGATATAGATTTAATGCATGAAGAAAATGATAAAATATAATATAAGAGTTATTAAAAATTGACAAATATTTATAATCATTGATTTATCGATAGTTCATCAACTATATGTATATGGCGCGTTTTCGACCGTAGGCACCGGTTGACCTGAAGTGATCCTGTGACCGCGCGCTTTTCGCCCTCTATCTCGAAAACGGTTCACCGTATACAAAATATTTTGGAACAAAATTTGTAGAAAATTTTGTATTCTACAATATTGATAATAGGTACAAATAGCAAAAACCCATAGGAAATGAGATATTTACAAAAAAAGCAAAAAAAAACGATTTTTGTGACCTTTGACCTTGAAATTTAATAGTTGCGTACATCCTACCATATGTAGATTTTGAGACAACTTTTAGGTTGTCAATATAAAAGTATTTACAGACTTAAAGCTGGGTATCTCGAATTCCGAGATTCTTACCTAATATAAGCTTAAATGACTGGACTAATACATAGAAAACACCCGGAACAAGTATCTGCAGATCGCACAAACATTTGTCCCGAGGCGGGAATCGAACCCATAACCTCCTCCAGGTGGACTTTCGCGCACTGAGGTCGTCCAAAAATACATGTATTTTAAATATAAATACGTAATATAAATTAAGATAATATATCCCAATTTCTCATAACAAATCAAGAACAATAATGTTTATCGAAGCTCAACATTACTGTTATTGATTTGTTACAATAGAATATATTATATACATATATGTACAGGCTGTTTCATTCTTAGAGAATGAATAAAATAACGACACTCAACACTGACACTCAACTCCACTCTCACCTTCCCGCGGTAGACCCTGTTACGTTGAACAACCTTGGCGAAGATTGGGTGAAAACCCCAGTGGGAACCAAGGCCAACTAACTGACGAGAGATAGGGGGGGCTTGCGAGGCGAGCACGACGGCTCACAAGCTCAGTGGCTTTCAGAGGAGGAAAGTCACTAAGGTCAGGTAGCGGAGTCCGAGTCGGACGGTACGGTAGCGACCACAGTCCCAGTTAGGTGGATCACTCCCCACTCACCAGGACGTTTTGGGCAGGCGGGTGAGTTAAACGTCTTAACCCTTCAAACTAATATGAACAGAAACCAGAAAGAATGGCCCCGAGTTCCCAGCGGACCGGCGACACCTAGCAGCGGCAGCAGCGTAGGTTCTGGCAGGTTCAGGGGTGCGAAGAATCCCTGGGAGTCCCAAAGCTGCCCTAAAATGAATAACCACGACACAACTCTATACATCGGCACCTATAATGTCAAAACTTTATCACAGGAGGAGAAAATGGAAGAACTACAACATGAACTAGATAAAATCAAATGGGACATTCTGGGACTATCAGAAGTTAGAATCCCCGGAGAAGAATGTCTCAAACTACAGAATGGCCATATCCTTTACTACAGAGGAAAAGATGATGGAAGACGAGAACATGGAGTCGGCATACTTATAAACAAGAAACTCAGCAATCAAGTGATCAAAATAGGCTCTATATCAGAAAGGGTTCTCTACACAGTTATCAGTATTACCAAAAAGATATCAATCAAGGTAATACAGGTTTATGCTCCAACCACAAGAGCACCAGACGAACTTGTAGAGATAATTTATGAAGACATAGAGAAAGCTATGAACACTATCAATACAACTCACACTTTGATAGTTGGAGACTTCAATGCCAAGATAGGATATCGACAAGAGATATCGGAGCAATATATTGGGGATTATGGATACGGAGACCGAAATGCTAGAGGGAATATGCTCATGAACTTCATGCAATGTCACAAACTATTCCACATGAGTTCTTTCTTCAAAAAGCGACCAGAAAGAAAGTGGACTTGGCTCTCACCGGGCAGTCGCTACAAGAACGAAATCGACTTCATCTTGTGCAACCACAAAAACATAGTTCGAGACGTGAGTGTATTGAATAACTTTTATACTGGAAGCGATCACCGCCTTATCAGAGCCAAAATCAATCTGAATGCTGCGCTTGAAAGGTATGCTACCATACGAACATTAAAGCCGAACAAAGTGGACCAATTGAAACTTAAAATAAATAGTAGTATATACAGAGACAAAATAGAGAAAGAGCTAAAAAACACCGAAATGGATTTTAAAAACATAAACCAAGCAAATAAAACCCTTATTGATGTCACTTTAAAAACAGCACTAGATGTGGCAGGGAAACAAAAGAACAAAAACGGAAAACTTACAGATATCACCAAAGACCTGCTAGGCCGCAGACGAGACATGATAAGGAAGGGAGAAAATGGAACAGAGAGTTTTCGGAAAATTTGCAAAGAGGTTCGAAACCAATTGGAACAAGATATTCAAAATTACAAACAGAAAATTGTAGAAGAAATAGTCAGCAAAAACAAGGGTCCTAAAGTCTTCTGCAGGGCACTACAACCGGGCAAAAAACTAATAACGAAGCTCAAGGATGAAGAAGGAAACTTAGTGAATGACAGAATGAACTTGCTGAGAGTCACTGAGAAGTACTACCACAAATTATATTCTCCCACAGTAGAGGATCCTACAGTTGTAAGCAAACCCAAGATCAAGAACGTAGGGTCAGAAGATATACCAGACATCACGATTGACGAAATTGCATACGCGTTATCCAAAGTAAAAAGTGGAAAAGCCGGAGGGGAAGACCAGGTCTTGCCAGAAATGCTTAAGGAAGGAGGAAGAGCACTCATGGATAAACTTGTGTCCCTCTTCAACGAATGTTTGCAACAGGGGAAAATTCCTAAGCTGTGGGAGAACGCGATTGTTGTTATATTATTTAAAAAAGGCTGCAAAACGGACTTGAACAACTATAGACCTATCAGCCTTCTCTCACAAACTTACAAACTATTCTCTAAAATCATCACCAATCGACTCACCAGAAAGTTAGACTTCTACCAACCGATAGAACAAGCTGGATTTCGTTGCGGATACAGTACTATGGATCATATACTGACGATGAGGGTACTGATAGAGAAGGCTACGGAATATCAGATGCCAATCTGGATGGCACTAATAGACTACAAAAAAGCTTTTGACAGCGTTGAGACATGGGCGGTTTTACAGTCACTAAGAAATGCCAGAATTGACCAAAAGTATAACGACCTGATAGCTACTATCTATAAAAATGCCACATTGAAGGTATCTTTACCGGAACTCACAAATCTAATTCCTATCGGGAGGGGCGTCAGACAAGGAGATACACTCTCGCCAAAACTATTTACCCTTGTATTAGAAGACGTGTTCAAGAAACTCAATTGGGAAAACCGAGGCATTTCAATAGCAGGGGCTCATCTGAATAATTTAAGGTTTGCAGATGACATAGTTCTTTTCTCTAACACTCCACAAGAACTACAAATCATGATTCAAGAACTTCATGAAGCATCACAAGCGATTGGTCTGGAAATGAACCTGAATAAAACCAAGATAATGACATCAGACGCTAACACCACGCAAACCATAAAGGTGGACAATACTATAATAGAGCGTGTGGACAAATACGTATACTTGGGACAGGAAATAAAAATTGGTAAAGACAACCAAGAGAACGAAATTGACAGACGAATCAGACTTGGTTGGGCCGCTTTCTCTAAACTTGAATTCGCCTTCAAACTGAACCTTACCAGACTACAAAAAGCTCGCATATTCGACCAGTGCGTCCTACCAGTTCTCACGTATGGAGCCGAAACTTGGGTGACCACTAACGCCATTATCCACAAGCTAAAGGTTGCTCAAAGGGCAATGGAGAGAAAGCTGGTAGGCATAACACTGAGGGACAGGAAAACAAATGAATGGCTGAGACAAAAAAGTAAAGTGTTTGACATAAGTGAGAGAGTTGGTAGACTTAAGTGGGAGTGGGCAGGCCACATAGCCCGAAAAGAGACATCATGGTGCAAGAAACTCTTGGAGTGGAGACCATGGGGGAAACAAAGACCGGTGGGACGGCCACAAATGAGATGGAAGGACGACATCAAAAAGATAGCGGGCAGCAACTGGACATTAACTGCCCAAAGTAGAAGGAAATGGAAGAGTTTGAAGGAGGCCTACACCAGTCTACTGGTCGACAAAGGCTAGAAAGAAGAAGAAGAAGAAGAATAAAATAAAATATTTAGGGAGGTACCTCCCAATAAAATGCAATAAATAATTTATAAAACAACAGAAACCTTCAATAAAATTATTACCTTTTGGTCAATGGTATTTAAAAATATCAATTAATGTTTCATTGGTAGTGTTATTTTATTAGGTACCTTTATATCGTGAAATCATGATATTCATAGTTTTATTGTTATAAATTATGCCCCATTACGTTTAAGTGTAGCAATGATTTTAAGATTTAATGTGAAACTGAAACCATTATTAGCTTCAATCTACATACAAAAACGCGTGTAACCCATGAATCCCATGATTGAAGGTTCTAATTAATTATGCTAATTGAATTCTAAGGTACAGTTTTTAAATTAATAGCTTCTTAGCTGTGAATATAAATAACAGCGAGCAGAGCGAGCCGCCGCTTGAAATCGACTTTGAAAAAAAAGACGAGGTTCTTTGTATGATGGCTGTATGAGCCTGTATGTATATGTTTTGGTTTGGTATGGATCGATTTGGATGATGCTTACGCAGTTGTTTTTGCTGTGGACGATGATCCCGAGGTAGTCCTATAAAAATGTTATTCCCTTGGGATTAGTTTTTGTCCCGCAATATTTAAAAACAGACTAAAATTGAGGGATTCTAAGACAAATTATTTAACACTTTCATGGCCGTCATGCGTCTTGACGCAGATGATCGCCTCCAGCCCCGTGTAGCGGAGGCTGGACAGTGAATGCGTTAATAATAAAATTGTGAATCTATACACCACCGGATTAATCCACATTTAACGTCTTTCGTAGATAAAAAGGAACAGTGATGATGTGAACTGAATGATCTGGGAAAAAAATCCAAAGTCCTATCTGCCACATAAATAAATATAACTGAATCATGATCCTATCAATCTGTGAAATATTAGATATTGGTCATTTATGTATATATTGGCGTTCAATTTACACCTAAATGCTTACAACCTAGGTTCCAAAACTAATTAACACTTTCATGGCCGAAGACGCAAACGTGCTTCTCCAGCCCCGTGTCGCAGAGTTTGAGACTGGGCATCGAATGCGTTAAAACTACAATCTAAGATACATAATTTTTAGAAGCTAGGCTATCATTGAACAAATCTTCCTTTAGCAATAACCTCCTCCAACCAAATAATTACGAATAGGTCAACATCACCATGCGTCTTAATTATGTCATAGCTACAAACAAATTTTAAGCCAACATAGGTAACGCCTCTAAGTCTTCCGATGAAGGTCTCAAAGATGTGCTAGGTCAACTCTCATGGTCAATCTACACTTTGTGTGGTTAAGCTTCTACTTCCTATCAGTAGATACCAGTAAACAAATATTTTGACAAGGTTACATAATTTCTAAAAAAATAACAACGCAAGAAAAAGTAAGTTGAGGTACCTACCTATAGTAAGACTTTTTATTAAGCCGGCATATCTTTTAACCTTTCAGCCAACGGCAAATCAGAGGTCGAAAATATGGGCGCATCTAATTACACACCCCCGCACCGCGCGCCTTTTAAAATTGCGTCACATTTCAGACAAATGCTCATATAAAAATAACTAGATATTCTATGTAAGTTTTATAAACGGTATTAGGTTCCAAAATAATTTATCTTCGTGTATTTATTATTTACGCAAGCTTATTTGTACAAACAACTACACAAAAACGAAATAAATGCGGATAATAAAATTTGAAAAACGCAAAGAAAATGTATGCGCACAGTATGCGCTAAAATTTTGCACTGATTCAAAGACAAGTTAATTAATAAAACTGCTTATATTTTACCATGAACTTTATAATATTACCATGAAATAAATTTAAGTTATGCAAATTTAAAGCAATCTTGTATTGTATTTTCTTTGTTCCAGCCACGCCAAAATCTCATAATGCGGTAGACAAAACCAAAGAATAGATCTAAGTTATTTGTTGGACAAGATGACTCGCTACTCCCTCAAGCAAGGAGCCTACTGCATCACCGGGATTCTCGGAGACACCGACGTGCCCCACGAGCCCTTCGTAACATGCGCCTTCAAAGGAATCTCACCCCTATGGTGGAGGATCCCCATCCTCCTGTGGTCCTCAGTGGTTCTCTTCTGGTCGATGTCATTCTTCTGGGGGCCCACAGAGAAGTTTTTCCTGTACATGACGCACTGGGGCCTCTTATTCATCGTGGTGGAATCCGTATTCGGCATTGCGGTAGCCGTGAGGAAACCTTGCGGAAGACAAGCAGGTAAGATTTCAGCTTTATCTGATGCATTCAAATGGAATATTAATCACTTTTCCAATGGCTTTTCCTCATGAGAATGAGATGAGATTTGTTCATCCGTTCTGGGTCACGCGCTACGGCCACTGGCCCTGCAACGATGAGGGCCACTTGCTTCTTTACTGTCACGTGAGATTGTCGATCGGTTGACAGCTGAACGTGCGAACGTCCACTTAATCTCTGGTGACTGTAGCTACAAGGTGCAGGGACATTAAAACTCTTTAACTTATAAAAAGTCATGAATTCCCGGCATATGAACAGAACAGCACCAATTGAACGGCAGGATACAGCTAATTGCTAGCTAACTTGACAATCAACCGATGCGGCACTAATTTCCCGTTGCTTCATCTAATATTTCACTTTGCATCCTGCAGCTGTTACCCCTTGGGAAATAGAGTGGACCAAGCCATGACTACACTACCTTTCGAGATGGAATTCATTTCGTGGTTCAGGCAACGTGGCATTTGTGGTAGGACCGAACACACCTACAGCTGCTTTGGCTCATGGATGCATTCTTGTGCGCAAATAGACGCCTCTACGTCACGCTTGCACTGCATCAAACCGGTACTCGAATCATGACGTGATACCAAATAGATTTTTGCCAGGCATATAAATAGGCCACTCGTGTGCTGACAATCCGATAGAAAGCTAAAGCTTTCTTTTATAAGAACGACGATTGTCAGCACAGTAAATAATGCATAGAAGTCAAATAGTTAGGAAATAGTTTTGTGGTAGGTAAGTCGACTCACAACTTAGACTGAACTAAACTGCACCTGCAAATATAAAAAAAATTAAGTGTCAAGTGCGAGTCGAACTCACGCACCGAGGGAACCGTATAATTGTCCTAGCTTCTTGCCATGTTTTATGATTCTGGGTCAGAGGGAAGTACCCTATAGGTTTTTGTCCGTGGCGAGAATGTAACTTTTTTTATGAGTATACCTACTACATGTTCACGGTTTTCGGATTTCCCTTTACTTTTGCTATAAAACCTTGCTTTTTGCCAAATTTCACGATTCAAATTTAGATCAACGGGAAGTATTTACCTATAGGTTTTGTGTGCGTGTTGAAAATGTCCAAATGTTCGGGCATAAACGTCTGTAACTTTTGATTCCGTTGACTTGGAACTTTGATTAAATCACGGCTCCATGAGGTAACAAACTTGTCTATTAGATGTTAATTTCAATTCGATGGCTCAACGCGTTCCTGAGAAAAGAGGGTTGACAGACGGACAACAAAGTGATCCTACAAGGGTTTCTTTTTCAGGTAAGGAACCCTAATAATGAACAAAAGAAAGATTGATCTCAATCACAATCACAATCTGAACTTCTCACCACAAACAATAAAATGACAAAGGCGAAAGATTAGAATTCAATTACGCAGGATTGCAATGTGGGAAAAACTGTAGATTGCCATCAACACGTGCAATATGAAGTAGCATTGAGGATTTTTACCATACACACTGTTCTTAAGTTTCGACATACATAGTTATGGAAATGTAGGTTAACTCTGTTTCAAACCAAGAACTATGAAGGACGAATATTATTTGCACATATAGGTAGGCACAGTTTTATTACCAACTCAATAGCAGCTCTATGAAAGTAATGTTAGGGGCCTTGAAAACGAAATCGGCAGATTGCATTGGTCCAACTTAGCAGCAAAGATATCAGTCAGTTTACGCTTCACTGATTTGAAACCATTTTCGTATCTCAGTCTTCAATCAACAATAATAAGGAGCAGACGAAGTTTATTGTACAAACCTTAAAAGACATCGATAATGGAAAGGTTATCGCTCAGTAATCGAATGTGCTCGCAATAAAGGAGCAAGGAGGAAGTACCTAACTTCACATAATCAGTACATATTTAGCTATATCTCAGTGAGTGTAATCGAATTTAAGTGAACTTCAAAACAATGTGCGTAGAATATGTGAAGAAACAATGCACGTGGCGTATGTGTCGATTAGAGCATCCTTACCCTTCCAACTTCTACGTGAGCTGTTGGCAAAGCAACCGGTCATCGCTACCGTTGTTGCTTCTCCGAGGTTTCCTCTTCCTGCTGTCGACATGTCTGCTGTTGGCGTCTGTGGCCCTGCCCTTGACACTGGACGCTCGGTTTGGGCATTGGTTCTTATACCTGTCGAACTGGGGTCTGATGCTTATGGTTCTTACTACGGCTTCCTCTACTTCTGTATCAGCCTATGTCTACTTCAAAAGGCCGATTGGTACGCGTTTTAACTTTACCTGCTTCTTTGCAAATCATTTAACGTCAAGACAAACTTTAATTCCTATTTGTTAACAAATACCTGCGGAGCGTGACTCTCACGCTTACAAATTTTAAGCCTATGGTTTTACGACCGGCTCAAACGGACGTAATAGTTTTAACATTAGAATTTATGGTTAGCACTGCTATGCACCCAGCCTTGACATTGATCACTCAATACACACGAATTACTCAATAGAGGTTAATAGACTCTACTTTGTTAAAGTCATTCAAAATACTTGTGTTATTTAGTATGCAAGTTGTGTTTGAGTGATTGTTTTTGTTCTTAGTTTTGTTTACCTGTGTCGTAAGCATCTGCCATCGCAGTCGGCTCTTGACCTCGCGCCAAATTACTTGTCTTTGAAAATCAGGATAAGAGCAAACTCGATAAAGATACAAACCTGACCTTAGCATCTATTTGAACTAGAAGTTTATCGAGTGCCAATTCTACCTTTTTATAGGTTTAGGTTAGGTATAATACTATCCCTATTTATTATAACGTTTCTATTTTATCTAAATTGTTTAATTATCAGAAGAGCAGACATTATGACGTCTTACACGTATGTTGATAATGAATTTAATCATCAAATCTTGACGCTTAAGAAGTCAACTCACGGCATTGCCCCTTTATCTATAAGTACGAAGGCACACAAGTTTACACTGATGACTCTACTGCAAACATATGTCCATGTATTAGTTCAAACTTAGGTCGAGCGTATTTGCGTATAAATTGTACCTACTTGAGCGTGTTATGGTCGTTCAAATGCTAGCAGAATAGGTTAATTCGCCAATTCACGTAAAGTACCAAAACACCTTATAAAACCTTTACTCTTATGTGAGTTTTATGGGTTGTGAATTTGATGGCGCAAGATTTAAACGCTGTTCAGTCATGTTCATGATTCCTAACGACCATGTCGCCATAAAAGTTGGTGTAAAAGATTTACTGTTATTTGCAGACGCCACCTTCGGACTGCCTTGGTACGTGAAGACGTACTGGGTGCTGTACAACATAACTATCCCTGTGGCGTTCCTCATCACGGTGTTCTACTGGGGCGTTTTGAAAGCCTGTGAGTATACAAAGAGTCTTTAATGATCCCCTAAGACCTTTACTGTACTTAGCGTGTCTACGACCTACTGCTTACCAGCATCTCCAAAGTACAAATCATTATCTCTCAAGTTCATCAACTCCCCGTCAAGCGTGGTGACTAAGACAAAGGCACAAGCACAGCCCCAAGTGTGCAGAAGACTTACCCAAATCTAACAGATTCCATCGACGGTATCAACACCAGGACGATTTTGATTTGGCCTGAAATCTTATTGACTGTAGAGCTTAGCTCGTTTATCTCCTGATTTTCTCCTTGGTCTCCATATTTACATTCAATTGTTTCCATTCCAGCGACCAGCACGAACCGGAAGTACGCGCCTGATCCGGTCCTAGACATTATGGTGCACGGCGTGAACTCAGTGGTGATGTTCCTGGAGCTGGTCTTCTCGGCGCATCCCAGTAGACTGCTGCACATCATGCAGCCGCTGTACTTCGCCGGCGCCTACATGCTCTTCACTGTGGTCTACTTCTTCGCTGGAGGCACTGACCCGTTAGTATTTTTTAATCCTACTGTGCTAGAGGTTTAATTAGTTACTTATCGCATTAACTGCCCAGTTTCCGCGGTGCGACCCGAAGGGGCGTAATGGGCGTGTTGGAGATGCAACATGCGGGACCCGTCATTGCGTTTGCATCACTGGTTCAATAAGTGTTAATAGTCGATGTAACTTTTAACAAGAAACTGAAAACAATAGAAGGTATGTCTGTTCTAAGCTTTTAATTTTGTTGGGGTTCTATCTTTCTCGTAGCTTTTAATTTAACCCAATTTAACTGAACCTTCAAAAGAAGTTCTAATTGGAAATATGATAGTCTCGCTAAGAAATGAAAGAACGTCATCTGTATGCACAGGAAATTACAAGGTAAACCATGATTTAATTTTGAAGTGGTTTCTTCAGTCACTTTTTCCCATCGAACCTAACAAATTTCAATCAGAGATATTTGGTATTTGGGCTTAACACAATGAACAAATATGAAGGACAAAAAAACGTGTCATAAGAGCATTTCAACTTGGAATTCCAATTTAATCCTTTGTATTTACTTCGATCAATAGAATTTAAAAGTCAAGATCGTGGTATTTATAATAAACATGTGAAGCCTGAGATCGTCACGTGTTGCGCAAGAGCGTGATGGTATGTTCGGTACCTACCTCGTATTGTTTATTTTGTAAAGGTCATATCTGTGGGTCATAAAGATTCAATGTCGCGGTCTACGGCCTCTGGTTGCAGCCATCGGATATACTTCCAGGAAGCTGATTTGTAACAGTAGTGAGGTGAAGTTCTTCACGTGCATCGCTGTCTGGCATTAAGTAAAGCTAAATAAAAATACGTTTATTTTGTTACTCGATAATAATAGGTTAGTTATTTATTTATTTATAGCAGCGTAGTTGATAAATATATAGGTAGTAATACATATTGAACTTGCAAATAAGCCAAAATAGGTTTACACCTACTAGGTATATAAACATTAAGTTCAGGTAAAATTGAAGAAGTGCTTTAACATTTGGAGATTAAGATTAAGGCTTTACCTATTACCTGTTCTCATTCTACTGCTGTTAAGTTAAAGATAGATAGTTTTAGATTTAGTCAATAGTAAGGTAATGAACCTCCATTTCATAGTGAATCTTCACATAAATGTATTTTTCTGTTCGGTAAAAATCCTTTTCGGCGCTGTACACTTACATTATCTTTCTCTGCTCAGTTTTAAATTCCAGTTTTAAGGAAAATTTTTCAAGGAGGAAAACCAGAATAAACCAACAAAACAACTTCATCGGCAATAATTACAGTCTAAGCATAAAATTTTCTGTTCTGGAATTAGCATTTCCACAATGTTTATACAACAAAGTAAATTTTATATGTAGGTAGGTAATTTGCTCACTATATTGGGGGCAATTCGGTCATAATGGTTTCCGCTTGCTAACTGCCTTATTTATAACCTTGGCGGTTTCCCATCATCTAGGCTTGTTACTTGCTGTTTCTATTCGTTATACCTAAAGCTGCCTTTACACAAAGATACTTAATCAAGAGGCAAGAGGCCGATCTCCATATAAAGAATCGTCTGCCTTTCATAGCTCAACCTTGTTCTCTGGTGGGAAAGTAGCATAATTATCAAGGGGGTCTACTTGAGAAAGGAAAAACGAAATCTAATTTTCATTGTCATGCAAAAGAAAGAAGAATAAAGAAAATAAATTTATGAATTCACTAGTACAACTTGCAACGATTACAATTATACTTACTATATAAAAATATTACAAAAAAAAATACAAAACCAACTCTTACCTATGTCGCTTGCATAAGATCAGCGTTTGCACGAAAACGAATCAAAAACTTCGATTGAGGGCTATGATGATCGTTGGTTGTCGGTTGACCTTACATGACGGTTGTTATCTAGCCTCGTATTTCAACCTCATCTATATAATTATGTTCTAATGAGCGTACATTATATTTCGGTTTACTAAATTCACAAGATGATTTCCCATCGTCAGCGAAATCAAGGACTCTTACGCCATCTATTGAGGTATTGGATGTTGCAAAGGAACCTACCGTAGCATGACGTTGTGACCTATCAATCGTTGAGAAAACAATGGACGTCTATTAACCGGAAGAAGTGAAAGGCCAAGTAGGAAAAAAAACTTTATTCACAATGAAAAATAATAGAAATAAATTATAACTGGTATTTACAATTGAGCTAACTGCAGACTGTTGCAATCAATCTACAGGTAGCTCAACTGATCCATATCAAGGCAGGCGTGCGACCATGCCTTGTCATCGAAATCGATATTCAAAACCGATGATAAAGTATTCTTTATTATGTTGTCTTACCCTTCCAAGAGCTCGCTATGTTTCCACGGTTGAATTCATCTAGAAGAATACGTAAATTTAGGTACAAATAGACAAAACCGAATAATTGTAAAAGCCATAATTAAGAATATTAATTTTGAGCAGTCTGTCCGAAGTATTGCTGAAATTTTGAATTTTCTCATCTACAAACGACTGAAAAGACTCATCAAGAATTGGTGAACCAAGGAGTCGTCGGAGTGAACTCACTTCCGATAATACTCAATTGCAATTTCTTTTCATTTCATTCGTTTCAATTTCAATCTATTTATTCATACTATAGATTCACAGGGAACACTTAGTCAACTCGATAATATTCTACAACTGTAATGTTGGGGGCCAAATTATTGAATTTGCCAATGATATTGTTTTTGTCTACACAAGAGTTCGAAATAAAAAAATCGCACTTTGAAATATTTAATTCTAAACCAATTTGTCGAAATTCGTCTGTGATGATTGATGATGATGAGATCACCAGAAACTATGTTCACCTCTCCATCTAATGTTCCGTCATCCAAATACCAAACATTGAGCTTGGATTGGAGATGTTGAATTATTGGTTGGATGGCAATGCTAAATATGACCAGACCAAGAGGGTCGCACTGCTGACAGCCAACAGCGGACGAAATGATTTTGTTCCTGTAAATTAATATTGACGGTGAACCGTAACATTGCCAGAGAAAAGGGTAAATTTCTGGAATTTTTTTAATTTCTTTTAGCAAGGCCTTTTTATTTTTGTCTACTCAATTGAAGGCGTTTTAGACGTTTAATTTTAGCGTTTTACTTTTGAGTACTCAAGTGTGATACAAGACAAAGTTATCGCGCAGCTAAGAATGTCATAGCAAATGTTTATCGCTCTTGCTCTGACCGATCGTAAAATCAACAAATCAGCAGACTACAATTTGCAAGGCAAATTTTATCCTTGAAGATGTGTATCTGCCTACCTAATGTCTGTTTGTTGTACTTACAAATATGCACAAGGTACCTTTACTCGCCTGTGCACATAAATAAAGCAAACAATGTTGTCTAAACATGGTTTTTCATGCACTTAGAGGTCTACAAATGTTTGTCAGCATCCTGCACTCACAACTTCGAACTACAATCATGGTTTGAAATTAGATTTCTTAAATCACTCTACATTATACATATTATTTGAATAAAAATACCTAGGTAATGTATAAGTATGTTCTGTAGGTACATTTCGCTCAAGGCCGAAACCAATAAGATACTAGTATTATCGGTTGCCACCCGTACCTTATAATAAAGTATTGTACTTTGTACCTGGCTAACAAACTCTATACTTTAAAAGCACAATAAAGTACGCGAAAATACTTTATTCTTTTCAAGTTATTTTTAACTAGCTGTATTCTTACTACCCAATTGTCCTATTACCCGTTTTCCCCTAGGAATGAAGCATTTTCCCGCGGTAAAAAGTAGCATAAGTTCATCAGGAATAATGTGGGCTTCTAATGGTAAAATAATTTTTCAAATCGGTCCAGTAGTTTCGGAGCCTATTCAATACAAACTAACAAACAATTAAATCTTTCTTCTTTATAATATTAGTAAAGATGTTTCCTCTAATATTTTTTTTTAGTTTTGAGTGTAACAGAATGGATGGCGTGCTGTTATTCTTTAAAACTGCGTTTTTCGGATGATGCTGCGATCGCCCCGATTCTGCAGTGCGTCGGGGATGTTTGCACAGTACCATACAGATGGCTTTCATGCTGTTTTATGCAAAAAAACAGCATCCCTGATGCGCAGAATAAGGGACAGTCGCAACAGCATCCTTAGAACTGTGGCAGAGTGCCTAACATCTCCATTCTAGAAGTGTCTCGTGCAGAGGGTGATCAATGAAGGCAGCTATTTCCTTAATTGATTATCCTCTTCTCGTTCTCTCATAATACCTATTTTTATTTTATTTTGTTACTCTTTAGCTTCGTACTGTTTTGTGATAAACTCTAATAGTGTGTGTATATGGACTCATTTGTTGTCTGAAATAAAAGATTTTTAATATTTTAGAACCCAACATAAAACGTCAAAATGTCAATTTACAAGTTCAAATTTTAGTAGGCTCCGTTTCGGATATTTCTCTACCTCTGTGGATCTTTTCAGAACAAAACGCCTATCGAAACAGCACATTTTGCAAAGTTTGCAATGCACTATACTACCTATAGTGGGTTTTATACTGTCGTGCTCTGCACATTAGAGTTTGTTCGTAAGAGAGATAGAATAAATCTGTATTTTATTGTTAATCTATGGTGTATTGTATTGTATAGTCTGGCTAGTCTATAGTGTCTATATATATGTTCGTTTCTCGTTACTACGAGTTATTTTTTTTGGAAAGAGACCTTAATAACTCTGGCTCGCTATTATATGTTTTAGGTTTGTTACTTTGCCATTTAGAATAACTTACTTAATATTTAAAAAAAGTGCTCTATTTATACATGGCTTACTATTTCTAACCTCTTAGCAGTTAAATTAAACACTATTTTCTCAAAAAAAGGTGGCTATCCTATCAGTAATAGCGAATTTTTCATTTAGATTAGGTAGGTAGGTATTCTAAATTTGTGTTGTTTTGTAATTTAATACCCACTCTAATAAGCTTCAGAAGCTACTGAACTTGCCTCTAACGTGTCTGGACGTTAGATGCAGGTTTTATAAAAATAAAACGTCAAGTGCGAGTCGGACTCGTGCACTAAGGGTTTCGTAAGACCTTGTGTCTTGCCAAATTATCGTGATTTTAGGTCAACTGGAAGTATCTGTAGGTTTTGGCCCATGGCGAGTAGGTATAAAAAGTAATTTTTGTAATGAATAAGTTACAAATTTATGGTTTTCGGATATTTCGCTTTACTTGTGCTTGTGAAGACATTGCTGCATATCAAATTTCATGATTCTAGGTCTACGGGAAGTACCCTATTCCCATATACACATTAACGGCTGTAACTTTTGAGTGCGTTGATTTAGAAGTTTTATTTATATCGCGGCTTCAAGAGGTTCCGGACTTGAGTATTTGACATTAATTTGAACTCGATACGTCCACGCGTTCCTGAGAAAAGGGGGTTGACAGACGGACAGACAGACAGACAGATAGACAGACAGACGGACAACAAAGTGATTCTATAGGGTTCCTTTTGAGGTACGGAACCCTAAAAACAAGTTTCTGCCCACGGTTTCGCACGCGTTGTATCTATCTATGGAAACGTTTTAACGTTATTTATTAGGCTGCAAAACTGGCCACAGTATTTAGTATACGTATAGAAAATTACATTAACAGAATAATACAATTACAATTTATACACTTTACCTATATATATATTTATAAAAAATCTAAGCCAGAAGGCAGGTGCCCAGAATGCTGGCAGCATTGCCACGTTGAATGGCAACGCTAATTCGTGGACCGAAATAGAAGCCAGCATTCAGATCAACTGCGGACTCTATGTTAAATATATAGTTTGGATGTTTAAATCAAAATTTCCATTACTTTTTCCAGGTGGGGCAATCCCTTCATCTACCCCGTGGTGGACTGGGCGAAGCCGGACCAGACGATGGTGGTGATCACCTTAACAGCTCTCTTCCTAGCGCTAATGCATCTTCTCACGGTTGGCATAGCAACGCTACGGGACAACATCGCGAAGCGACGGCTACGAGACACGACCGGTGTCTACAACGACGGATTTGGTGCTTGAAGAGGACTCAAAGCTGGCAGCTGATGGCTATGCGCGGGGATGTGCAAAAGCTTTGATTTGAGATAAATGCATTGAGAACCTTTTTAATGCAATTAAAGGGGGTTATTACGTCGCAATCCTCATACATGCGCTCACCCAGCGTCTGACGTGAGACGTTGCCAATTCCCAGCGTCTCACGATAAGTGAGACCACTTCACGTGATCCAGGGAGCATCAGACAGGCACGAATGTGTGGGAGATGCAGAGGTGCAAAATCTGGAGCGGCGTCTATAGCTGCCGAGTAGCCTGGTTAGAAACCTAAACTTTTTGTTTTTTAGTGCGTAAGCCTCACACTCTGGCAAATTCCTAAGAAATTAAATAACATCGCAACGGAAGGATGCGGGTTCAAGTCCCGCCGAAGTCGTAAATTTTTGCGATGTTATTTAATTTGGTTAGAACCCGCTTTCTGACAGCTCAAGAGAACACGTATATAACAGACTGCCAATAGGATAGTGTCCTGGGTATAAAAAAAATATTCTATTTAGTCTGTCACTTAGATTATCAGAAGATATTGGACACTTATTTTTTCCTTTGTCAATGAAACAACAAAAACAAAATTAAAAATCTTAAGAACCCCCTGACAGATTTTCATGTAACATAGCTAAAAACACTCGGGATAAAATTATCTATGACACAAAAAAAACTAAACGAAAATCGGTTCATCCGTTTGAGAGCTACGATACCACAGACAGATGCACAGATACACAGATACACAAACAGACACGTAAAATTTATAACACCCCTCTCTTTTTGCGTCGGGGGTTAAAAAATGACAAAAATAAAGCTTGTCGAAGTTTGGGAGTGTGGGCTAGTGACGTCACACCTTGCGACTCTTTTTAGCAAGGTGTGAGATGTCACTAGCCCCCACTCCAAAACTTTGACGTGCTTTTTTTGTCTTTCGGAACTTTAACTTGCTAAATCTTCATAATTTTTTGTTTAATCGACAAAAGAAAAAATACGTGTCCAATATCTTTTGATATTCTAACTGACGGACTAATTACAATTTTTTAGGACATTAGCCTATTCCCAGCGTCTCACGAAAAGCTTTACGTGAGCCAGAGAGCATCAGACAGGCTCGAATGGAGATGCAGAGGCACAAACTCTGGAGCGGGGTCTATAGCTGCCAAGTAGCCTGGTTAGAAGGTTCTAACCAGGCTACTTGGCAGCTCGAGAGGCTTTAAAGGATTCTAACCAGGCTTCTCGGCAGATCTGTAGACCCCGCTGAAAGCGAGTGCTTTCAGGCAGATTACGAGGACACGTTTGAAAAGACATTTTGTAAAAATGCAGTGCGTCGCTTTTAGTTTGTGGCTGCAGTATAAGAACATATCAATGTTTATTTATAGTGTGGAGTGTGTGTATATTAATAATGTATGAGGAATAGGGATTCCGAATTATCATGACAATGCACTATCTGTTTTTAAATGAAAATTACCGAATTAACTAAGGCATACTGACTGCTGTTGAGTGTTTAGACGGCAAGTAAGGTAACTGAGTCTAATACACTAGCCAAACTCGATATACAAATGTTTGTAAACAAACCACGACACTAATAACAAATACTCACTTACTAAGCGTCGAGTTTTAGATATAATTGAAAGCAATATTTATTGAAGTAAGGATCTCAAATCGACAAGTAATATAAATTGCGTACAAAAAGACGCGGACACAGAGTGACTTTGTGGTGTTTTTGGTGGTTTAATTACAAACATTGTACATTAAGTTTGGCTAGTGTATAGTATGCAAATCAATGAAAATGAAACTTAGAATCGTTAAAATTAAAATGAGTTCGTCTATCATAGATGCAAATGATAGACGAACTTATGTGAATGCTGGAACATGCTTTGGGACGACCACCTCGAAGTTTTATGGTTTAAATTTCTTAAGTAAGGTTGTTAAGGATTTGCATATGTACTAGGTACTAAAACTTAAATCTCATTCGTAGGAATTTAAATAGCTTTAACAAATATTGTAACATATCCTAAAACTTAATAATCTAAATAACAATTTAATCCTTAAGTAGGTTTTGAAGACTGCAACGACGAAGTAATTTTAGTTGTGTGGGAAAATGGGTTAAACTGTTAAAGTATTAAAATAAGCCAACTGTGATTATCACCTAAATAATAGGTACATATTGAAAAGAAATTGAGGTTTACTTAACTTATATAAGTGTTTTTGTACTGGAAGTTGCAATAAGTTTAATTTATTCAATTGTCTTATTTATAACGCTTTAAAAATAAACCTTGACAGTGTGTAAGAAAGTTATTTTATATTTTAGATTATTTAAATAACATCTCTAGACATTACGTAACCCATGCTAATTAGTTTATCAGCATTAATGCCCGAAGGTAAGGAAAAGGAAACTAATAAGGAAAATTATAATTACTGTTTATAAGGTCAAACACGGGTTTTGTCATCCAGTTTACTGAATTATTCCTCAAAGAAATTAACGTCTTCTAAACATACTAAAAAATAATTTAAATTATTTCGGGATTAAACATAAAAAAACAATAGGTAGTTATGCTAAACCACATTTTCTTTCTAATTTATTTCATTGTATATAAAATTTACATTTTCATAAATAAACAATACCGGAAATTGTTAAAACCAAATCAATATTGCGAGAAAACAAGTCACCATTAAAATTACGTCGATAAAATGTTTAGGATACACTGAATAAAATTTCGCGAAATCAGGAAACGCTTGAGTCAACCTTATCTGTAAAGCTGTAGGCTAATCGGCGATACAATCGCATCGAATCATTGATAGTGTCCGCGCGATTGTGATCACACGTGTCCAGTCCAACCAGTTGGAAGTCCACGATGGGCGTCAAATCATACTTCAAACGGGAGTTCCAGTGGTCCATGTTTGGGCTGGAGGAGGAAAATACATCTCAGTTCTACGTGACCTGCTTCCAGGAGAACCGCTCAGCGCTACCTTTGTTGCTGATCAGGCTGATAGTGTTTCTGGGATGTCTGGGGATAGTGCTGGCTTCGGGGATCCTCACGGGGACGGTCGTGGCTTCTAAATATTGGTTCATCTTCCTGACGCATTGGGGGCTGCTCTTCATCTCGGTAACTGCTTTGCTGGGCTTAATCGTGTCGGTGAGAGCTTACCTGGAGGGACCTATCGGTGAGTGAATTTATCAGTGATATTTTGTTAGATTCGGATATAGGTATTACCTATTTAGTTATTACTAGGGTTACTCTACCCTACCTAGTCCAGAAAACTGTAGTACATGATAATTTGATAGGTATTAGGTGATAAGGATACCGTTACTAATTTGGTAGGTAATAAATAATAATAATAATGGTGGACAACCCACACGGCATTATCTAGCCCCAAGCTAAGCAGAGCTTGAGTTATGCGTACCTACGAGATGTCTGATATACTATACAAAACATTACATAGATAGATATTTTTTATTATACATAGTAAATACCCAGAACACCCGGAACAAATATTTGCAGATCGTGCAAACATTTGTCCCAAGGCGGGAATCAAACCCGCAACCGCCTGCGTAACGGGGGACCGTCGCCCGACGCACCATATCAGTCGTAGGTACAGTTCATTCAAACAATTTGTCTTTTCAAATTGTACAAATTCTAACTTGCCTTGTGTAATGAATGAATGAGTAATGACCTCTGTTAAAATGGTAAATAAATAAATACAAATACCTTTATAAATAAGGGTACAGTTTTTTACCATTTTGATTTGAAATTCTAAATTTAACGCACATCTATCTGTCCAAACCTGCTGTGCGATTACGCAAAAACCACCCATTCTATATTGACATTTGAAAACAATTTGAATGGCCTTGAAAGCCATTACAATGGCCTTCGTCATAAAATTGCAAATTTCGAAGGCCATTCAAAGGGCTTTCAAAAGTCAATAATGAATCACACAGCTGTGGGTTTTCTTACGATTTCGATCTTTCGGTTTCCGGTTGATTCGACTAGGAAACGCGCTTCCAGTTTCCGCCGAAAATGCAGACCGTTTTTCGGTTGTAGGTAAGTAGAGCGGAATTCGTTAAAAAATTACAAAAATCCGGGCCTGATCTTCGATACCGCTGCCACCCAAATAACAATCCAGACAATATGATTTGATTTTGATTTCAAAAACGTACTTTAATTAAGAATATTCGTAAGTTTCTCCCTGTTCAGCGATTGCTGTCGTTTTACTATGACTAGTATGAATATAAACATCTTATAATGACACGTTTTGGTATTCTACCAAAACTACAGGGAGATGCGCACGTCAAAAGTGTAAAGAGTATTAAACCATTATAGTCAATCTATCCGTGCAAATAGCACTATCTGGAGTTTCTTTAATCTAAGGATTCTACGTGACGATTATGCGACAATACCATTGTCATAGTGCAGCGTTTGGTTAGCAGAATTGGGCCCCTGGTTACTTACCTATCATAGCACAAATAATCGATTTTGTCAGAATACTTTGAATTAACACAATCGAAAGCAATAAATATTATTCACAAAATCGTATCTATACAAACTTTGGATAAAATCTTACAAAAATGCGAGTAACTGAGAATCCCGTATCACGTCTGACTCACTCTGATAAGATTGATATAATCGTATTACCTAAAGTACTTTAAATAATTTCATAATCCTATTTATCTTCTTTTCGAAGCTAACCGTTATTAAAAAGATGCTTAATACACCCTTCTTGAACCTAGCAATATAAAGCAATGTGATCTATTTTACAACAAAAACTATCGTAATTGGACGATTCCATTACGGATGTTAGCGGGATAACTACGAACCTCATTGGTGTTCCTCCAACTTAAATAAGGTTCGTAATTAACCCGCTTATATCCGTAGTGAATTCCGATTTCCGATTGATTTTCATATCTTTAGGCATTTTACCGAAAATACTATTATCTTGAGAGCTTTTAGAGTGCTATCGAATTAATTAGAACTACCTATACTCAGTTCTAAAATCCTAGATATTTTTTGTAAACAAAGGGGCTATAATATCAAAGAAATATTTGTAGAAAATATACCACGACACTGGTATAGTCGGAGTAAATCGCAGCAGTGCAAAATAATTTCAGCTTTCAAACATCTGCGTCTCATCCTCACCTCACATCAAAAGCCACTTGGTCCACTGCTGGACGCAGGCCTCCCCCTGATAAGCGCCTTATTGGCTTTTATCTCATGGGGGGTAATGCCCATAATCCCCACATGCGGGTAGGGGATCGCAGTTCGGTGGAAGAATTGTTCTGCTGGGGGTGCTGCTGTTCGCCCCCGGTAGATATCCCTTAGTCGCCTCTTACGACACCCGCGGGAAGAGTTGGGGTGGTGTAAATTGTAAGCCGGCACCACACAGCGTGCGTTTCATACAGTCTGCGTTTACCAAAAATATCTAAGATTCTACAACCGAATAGGTACATTAGGTACTTTCTACCCGCGGTTTCGTTTGTAAAAAATCTTTACCGTTAATGCAGGTGCATTAAACGTAAAGTTTTTTTACAATTCTTTCTTGAGATTTCTCATTTCAAACATAATAAACCAACATAATTTAATTTAAATTTAGAGACATTTATAATTATACTAGCTGCATTCTTACTACCAGTTGTCCTATTACCCGTTTTCCCGTAGGAATGAAGCATTTTCCCGCGGTAAAAAGTAGCCTATGTTCATCAGGAATAATGTGGGCTTCTTATGGTAGAAGAATTTTTCAAATCGGTCCAGTAGTTTCGTAGCCTATTCAATACAAACAAACAAACAATCAAATCTTTCCTCTTTATAATATTAGTACCTATAGATAATTGTATTTACTAAGATTTGAGGTAGATTTTTTGGATATTTTTAAGCTTACGAACTTTTGTAATTCATGCAAATAAAGATTATGATTGATTGATTGAATAAGAAATGTTTTCGTGATGGAATACCTTTTTACCAAACTTTCAGATGCATCTTTCGGTTTACCCTGGTACGTGAAGGCATACTGGGTCAGCTACAACTTAAGCATCCCCATCGCGTTCTTCATCACCCTGTTCTACTGGAGTCTGCTCACACAAGGAGGTAAGGATCTTCCTCAGATCACCTCACCTCAACATCCTTTAATGGTCCACTGCTGGACGCAGGCCTTCCCTTGATAAGCGCCTTATTGACTTTTATCTCATAGGGGTAATGCCCATAATTCCCATTCTGAACAAGAATTGGGGTGGTGTAAATTTTAAAGTTTTTACAATACAGGGTGTAACAAAAAACTATTTTTTCTGTGTTTTATGATCGAATCTGGAATCTCTGAACCATCCCTGGAAGTTTTAAGTTACATCGTGTATAGCTTGTGTCTTCTGCACCGCCAGAATCAGAATGAAAATTAATAAGAGTTAGATTCAGGATTTTATTGATAAATATAAAACACGTCAAATAAAATTACATTACATTAAGGTCTTCGTTACAATTAAATTAGTATTAATTTATTTCCGAACTGTATTATTTCACTTATTAATCTTATCCGCTATAAACCTAGGTACATAATATACAACATATTCTTCGCTAAGCATTTAGGTACAATGTCTTAAAGACGCAAGCTACTGCGAAAAGCAGTTTTGACTAAAAAGATTTGACAAAACGCACCTTTGGCAAGAATTGGGTAATGACGAAAAGCAGTTTTGACGATAAGCATATAACTCAAAGGCATGTCAATCATTTTAAAACTAAATAATACTTTACTATTAAAACTTTCGTATTTTGACGAAATCATTATGCGGGTTAACTACGAACCTAGTTTGTGTTGGAAGAACACCAACGTTTCATCCATTAACGAGGGATCTTACCCTTAACATGGGAACACGCGCGTGTTCATAACTACATTTTAAAGGATTTCGCCCTCTAATTTGGCGAACAAGAAGAAAATTAAAAAAAATTAAAAACCCCCGCCAGATTTTCATGATACGTGGCTAAGAACACTCGAGAAAAATTTATCTATGACTCAAAAAAAACTAAACGAAAATCGGTTCATCCGTTTGGGAGCTACGATACCACAGACAGATACACAGATACACACAGAAACGTTAAACTTATAACACCCCTCTCTTTTTAAAGTTAAAATAAGTAAGTGAAAAAAATTAGAACCGAGTCGGATTTTTTATAGTTTACAATTAATCACTTTAAGACACTGAAACAAAAACTAGGGATAAAACATTCTAGGGTAGGTAGCCCAATTACTATTATCCCATAAGGACATGGGACAAGGAAGGATTGGTCCCATCCCAATTAACGAGAAAAGGAAAACCCAAAGTACCTTATTATGGATTTTACGCAACGGCAATAAGGCTAACAAACTAACCTAACGTAACAATATCTTTAAGGAAATTCAATTATTATCCTGTAAATAATAATAAATGTAAAAAAAAAACCCTAATCTTAGGCTCGTTTATACCTTGTAAAATAAGAGGAATAGGCTCATCAATAAATAATATTGTATATCCACAGACTTCCTTCCTTTTGTTAAGGTCATCTTGTAGCTATACCAGATAATATCCACATACAGGGTGCCACGAAACATGTGTACTAAGTCGAAACGGGGTGACTCGGGACTCCGGGGGATCCACTTATGAATAACGAACCTCATATAATTTTATTTAATAAGTTTTTTTTTAATTTCGTGTTCTTTTACACGCACTCTCGCATTATTTAACAGTATAAAATATTATACAAAAGTTTCTGGCTTGTTTTTCAGCAAAGACAGTGTTTTGACATGAAATTATTACAAAAATATGATTTTATACCTATATTATTATTTATCCTTTTAAATTTCAAAACAATTATAATAAAGAATACACGAAATCAACTATTTCGTGTGTTCATTAATAAAATTGTTAATAATTAGCAACAAAAGTTGATCCCCTCGGGGTCCAGAATCACCCTGTTTCGGTTCAGTACACATATTTCGTGCACCCTATGTATTAATACTAACGTACCTAAACTCCGGTACAATTTTATCTTCTCTACTAAACCTTAAAAGGCATCATTGACAGAAAAGGTAACAAACACTAGTTAGCACATGGAGATTAACAATCTGCAACAAAAGCCAATAACAGGTACACAAGGTTAGAGGTCAGATACTTATGGTAAAAATACGTTGGACAGATTATGTTACAAGTAATTATGTGCTATTATGTTAATTGGTTGGCATAATGTTAATGAATCCAATTCTGGTTGGTTCAAAATAATATGTCATTTAGTACCATCCACCACATAACTAAGACCGATGAGATTAATAATAATAACAATGTCCTCCTAGCCGAATTTCGACCACAGTGGCCAGTCTCATAGTAGACTAGCCAGATGCGCAAGACATATTATATAGAGTGCACAAGTGCACGCTCATAAGCCGATGGGACGGCAGACCGAAATTAATGAGATTAATATCTTAGTAGAGATAAACCATTCTAAAAATGCACGCCGAGTGTAGGTATCTATGACGTTTTGTGGAGAGGGCGTGTATTGATTACGGATGTAAGCGGGTTAACTACGAACCTTATTTGTGTTGGACGAACACCAACGTTTCACCCCTTACATCCGTAATGAATTCGTCAAATTACGATAGTTTTTATAGCAAAACGGGCGTGCAATTTTTAGAATGGTTTATCTCTAACAGTAACTATAATATCATTGACTTAATACACGGTCTATCGATCAAAGCCAAAACAATATTCCTCAGATATTTCCACGAACGACGACTCTTGCTCTTATGAATATCAATAATTCAAAGTAATAAAAACAAAACAAAGACACAGCATTCTTATAACCTGCTTCGTAGAATTTCAAGATTTTTATCACTTGTTTTCTGATCATTTTTCTCTGAGTAACTCCGCTTATAATAAAATTTAACAATAGCTCACATTAGGGCTAGATGATGCTTTGGCGCTTATCAGGGAAGATCTATGTCCAGTAGTGGGCCAATAAGTATAGGCTGATGATGGATGATGAATGAATGAAATAATGAAATATTTTATTTACCTTACGAACTACTACACAATAAGTTGAACTACTATGATGGTAAAGGGAAGAAGCCTTTATTCACAAAGAAAATTACAATAAAATAATAGAAATAAATTAAAACTAGTATTTACAATTGAAACAATTGAGCTGACTGCAGACTGTTGCAAACAATCTACAGGTACCTCAACTGATCCATATCAATACCAGTCGGAAACGTCCCCAAGACGCTGGCTGCATTGCCCCGCTGTATGGCAATGCTGATGCGCTGTGCCAGATACTGACCAGCTCTCGGTCACGCGTCGCTTCGACCAGACGCTCAGATAATTAAAATTAATAATTAAAAACCGAAAGATCCTCGGTACCCCACGGACCTAGGGTCTCGACTCCAAGGGGAGCAAATGTGTAGGCTCTGTCGAGACCTGCACATTTGCGCCACTTGAGATCTTCGGCATCTACCGCCGCACCCGCCCTCACAGATGTCCTGGCATCACACTAATATTATTAATGCGAAAGTTTGTATGTTTCAATGATTGTTACCTATTCACGCCGAAACTACTGAACGGATTCGGCTGAAATTTTGCAAAGATATATTTCTAGACCTGGAATAAAATAAAGGTTATATTTTATACCTGAACCTACTTTATTATTCTTCTTTGCATGTTTCAGATGAGGAGTTCGCGGTCAACCCTACGCTTGACGTGTTCATCCACGCCATCAACTCGGTGCTGATGCTGGTCCTTGTGATGACCAGCAGCCATCCGTCTAGGTTGCTGCATTTCCACCATGCGATCCTGGCCGCCGTTGTTTACCTTATTTTCAGTATTATTTACTACTATGCTGGAGGTGTAGGACCGTAAGTGAAATTTTTCTAATATCATCACACTAATATTATAAATGCGAAAGTTTGGATGGATGGATGGATGTTTGTTACCTCTTCACGCCAAAACTACTGAACGGATCGGGTTGAAATTTCGCACACAAGTAATTCTAATCCTGGAATCAAACATAGGCTATCCCATAAATCAGTTCCCATGGGATAGAAATCACTTTTAAACGTATCCATAGAAACAACAGAAATTAGTCTACTATATACAGGATAGCCTTCATGAAGACTTTTATCTCATGGGGGGTAATGCCCATAATCCCCTCGCTATACGTCGAGTCCCACATAATTCTGGTCCCCCCAGACCAGTTTATTCGTAAATGAATTTACTCGCCGAATAAAAAAAAAAAAGTATGCGGGTTGGGGATTGCAGTCTGGTGGTAGAATTGTTCTGCAACCGGGATATCGCTTAGTCGCCTCCTACGACACCCGCGGGTAAAATTGGGGTGGTGTAAATTCTAAGCCGGCACCACACAGATCAATACATAATTTATATTAATAGCCGACATTATGACGACAGTAGAGAGTATGACCAAAAAAATCTCGACGATGTAAAAAAATTAAATGAATTCGCACGCTTTTTTGTTTTTTATCAACGAAAAGAATGTTAAATAATAGATTCAGGCGTTACTTTGTGGAAATCCATTGTATAATATTAGGATAACAACAATATTTAGTAACAATTCCGCGCAAAACCTCCTCCGACAAGATCCAACAAAATGTGATTTGCGACATTTGCGTGTACCGCCCGTCCTCCCACAAATTGCTCTCACTTGCAATCAGAGAAAGTAAACAACAGACTTATGCAATACAAATTAAAAAATTTACTGGACAATTTTGTATTGCATTAATCTGTTGTTTACTTTACGCAAATCACATTTTGTTGGATCTTGTCGGAGAAGGTTTTGCGCGGAATTGTTACTAAATATTGTTTTTATCCTAATATTATAGAAAATAATGTTAGGAACTTTTATAGTAGGTACTTTGTTTTGTCGCTTACCATGCGCCGATACGACGTAAACGCCTAAGGATAATGCTGTGTCGTGTGTCGATGTCGGTTCATGTTAACCGGCACTTATGAAATTATTGTACATGTAAGTACTATGTTGATAAAAAAAGTTGTGCCTGCGGCTGTACTCAAAGAATAAATAATCCTTGAGTACAGCCGCAGGCAAAACTTTCGCGGAAATTTGTAAATTTCTGGAAAATATAAGTAGGTAGAGATTAACCATTCTAATAATGAACGCCGATTGTATGACGTTTAGTGGAGGGGGCGTGCAGTTTTAGAATGGTTTATCTCTACCCACTTGTCCAGCTGATTACATAAAAGCCGCCCATCCGAAATTGACATTTGAAAGCTACTTCATGGCCTTCGTTGGTTGAAATTGTATGGATAGGACGCGCGATTGTCATTTAAATGGCTTACAAATGTCCATTATAGGATGGGTTGTTTTGTGCGTGATCGCACAGTTGGTAGGCAAGGTACTTATGTTTTTCATGGCATAAAGTTCCTAGTTGGTAACACATAACTTATAATTAAATCTAAATATTATAACTACCTATACCTACCAGGTATTGTAAATTTGGTAATTTGGACCACCGACCGACTACTGTTCTGTAAGCTTCGTCGTTCCATACAAAAGACATAAACGCGCTGCTTCTCACAAACACTCAAACACTACAAAAATATTGAAGTCATGCATGGTTTATCACTGTATCACATAACACTATCACACTTATATTATACATGCGAAAGTGGATGGATGAATGTTTGTTACCTTTTCACGCCAAAACGGCTGAACGAATGTTAATAAAATTTGGTAGGGCGGTAAACAATATCCTGAGACGGACATAGGAAGCTACTTAATATATAAACGTATAAAATACGAGTGTAGTAAAATAATTCCTCATAACAGAAATAGGTACTTTATAACCGCATTACGAAGAATATCACTAATATTTTGTCAGCCAATAATTTCAAATGACAGTTCGGATTAGATGATCGAAAACCTAAGTACAAAAATATATAATTATTTCTAGTATTAAAGAAAAACAATGGCAGAAGCCTTTATTCACAAAGAAAATTATAATATAATTAGTATTTACAATTGAAACAATTGAGCTAACTGCAGACTGTTGAAAACAATCTACAGGTAGCTCAACTGAATAATAATAATACTTGTAGTATTTGATATTCCCTTTTAATTAAGTAAAGAAAATACTTGTGTTAGGGAAATCTTACTCTTCCTAAACAAGATATAACTTGGACATTATGTCTAAACGCCTACTACCTAGAAAAACAAGATCCGTCAAGTGCGAGTGTAACTCGCGCGCCGAGGGTTTTGAACGTTTGTCAACAAATATGTAATGTACCAAAAGTACCGGTTAGAGACTTCGCAATTTAACGAATACCTAAGAATAGTAGGTACCAACCTACATTTCAGATGGATCTCTCTGCAGGCTTCAGAAAAAAAAAGGACGTTGATGGTTCATTATTCGCGGATTTTTTTCGCTAAAATTATGAAAATCATAGTCAGATTGCATCCGCCCATTTTTCGGTAGTAGTCTTAACACACCCTGTATATACAAATAATTAACCTAAAGTGAAAAATATCTGTCATTAACGTAATTCCTCTCAATACACAGGACCGGTGAATCCTGGATCTACCCAATGCTGGACTGGTCCAACCCTGGCGTGGCTGCCATCACCTCAGTCGGCTCAGCAATCATGATCCTCCTGATACACTGCCTCGTCGTTGCCATGGCAACGGTCAGGAGGGCAGTCACCAAAGAACGGACCCAGACTCTCGATATATCCAACGATGGATACAACTAGAGAATTTTACAAACACCAAAGTCTGTTATTAAATAGTCTCTAATAGATAATTTATTGTTTCTGGAACCACAGTTACAAGCAGGGTTAAGCGTATTTATTGTTCTCAGGTCAGTATTTTAATTAAGCTTGGTCGAGACATCCATTCTCTTAAATAATGCATACAGTCGTTCTACGAAGGCGTTTTGACAGGGCAATCGTGTCGGCCAAGATACGGGTCCGGGGGCGGGACGCTCCCGAGTTACTAAGGCGGTGATGTAAGCAACTTTGGAGCGTCCCTCCCCCGTCCCGTCTCTTGCCCCCCGCATGATTGCCCTGTCAAAACCACGTCAATATGCCTTCATCGAACGACTGTATGCCTATAGGTAGGCTGTGTTAATTATTATGAAAGCGATAGTAGTTCTGTCTGTTACCTTTTCATGACTTAACGGCTGAACGGATGTTAATGAAATTTGGTAGGGAAGTAAAAAACATCCCGGTTAGAGAAGTTAGTTAAATATAAACGTATAAAGTAAATTAGTACGAGTGTAGTAAAATACTAAGGTCCGTTTTATAAAAGCCTGCTCAGTCATCGATGTAGGTAGGTATGCTTGATTAATAATTTTCTATGGCATAAGCGTTACTCAGACTTATCAAATCAAATCATTTCACTAATTTGCCGAATAAATTATTATAGGTACATGTCATAGATTGATGATGACTGAAGATTGTTTCATAATATGTGCCCAAGTCCTCGTTACGAGGCTTTATAACCAGCTTAACGAAGAAAACAACCAATATTTTGTCAGCCTAGCATAATTTCATATGGCAATCACAATTATATTCTTACTTACTTTAATATTCTATAGCCGTCGCATTTTATCAGTGTTTACTTGTAATCCTAACGTTCAACACTTTCTAGGGCCGAAATCTTATTGAAAATAACCTGAAAACTTGGAAAAATTAGACTAGTTGACTCCTTTTAAGGTCGGTCTTAAATTATTGATTATTTTCCGATTAGAGAGAAACCTAGAAAACGGCAAAACTTTATTTTAAAAGTCGTTTTCGTAAACAGGCGGAAACGCTGTCAGCCATATTTACTTGTGTTGTGACGTCATACGGGTAGAAAACCACAGACATAATACTAGCTGCGCCTAGAAAACGAACAATTGACATGAGCAAACGTCCATCATTGTAAAAATATAGACAGACATAGCAAAAGACAAGTAATTTTGTATTTAAATTGATTTAATTTTGTAATCATTTTTAGTAGTAGTTATAACTAACCCTAATAATAAGTCCTACCTTACTAACAAATTATGGATTCTAGTGGTCCGAAATAAAATATTTGATTTGATTTGATTTGATAGCGAATTTCACTCGTATATGATCCGACATGAAATTCACTTAGAGGCCTATGACGTCACAACACTCACAACATGGCCGACAGCGTTTTCAGAGTTCAAAATTAAAAATTAAAAAAAAACAATTAAACACAATATGTGGTCATCTTACACTTGTATTATCAGAAATGTATAAATTTATTAATTATATATATTATTGTTTATTAAGTCAAATACTACAGAAAATATTTATTTACTACTGCGCCGAATTTGATATAAGTCAAGTGGCCTATTATCGACCAGTAATTTTTAAATATTTTTATCCTTATGGATATCGTTTATACGGTTGATGAAAATATTCAGAATTTTTGTACCTAATCTAACAGATTAAATCATATAGTTAGTCAAGTTACGATAAGTCGATTATGGTAATTGTACTATTATTTACTAATTATAAGATAAGTTAAATTCATTATTTACCTATTAGTAATTTAATTTATTGTGTTATGTTCCCTGCCTTAATTTGGTGTGGGCATATTTTGTGTAAGTAGATAAAAACACCGAAAGAGTGTGATATGATAGGGAGTTGGGAGTTTTTATATTTATTTACAAATAAGCAGATAATAAGATAAAAACTTTTTGAGAACCTGTTAGTATCCCTAGCATTTCATTTGTAATTATTTGACTTGAAAGATTACCTGCTACAATAACAATTTTTTACTGAACAAAATAAAACAAGCGAACATATTCAAGAATTGCAAATGCGAGTTATACCCTAAAAGGACAACCATCTTGATTTAAAAACTTGAGACAATTAAAAAAATTATGACCAGATGCAACCATTCCTATTATTATGCAACTAGTATTTCAGTTTTACTTTCATATTTTTTCATGATATTTTGCACCGCTGCGTGCACTTAAATACTTATAGGTTACCTAACATACATTCCATTCCAACCTGTTATTCACTATCTATCAACACCATAGGTACTCACGATTTGGCAGTTGTGCAGAGATAACCAAAGTGAGTCAACCAGATATGCAGATACCATATCTGTACTACCATAGTAATCAATACTAGGTGTGTAGTGTCACATAACACCTCAAAATGAGTAAAATTAAAGAATATTGTAAAGGGGAATTCGATTTGAAGACGCTAGTGCTTCAGCATCCGAAACCAGCTGACTTTTACCTCAGTGCTTGGCAGGGGACGCGGTCGGTCGTGCCACTTTTGATTTGGCGGACGTTTCTGTTTTTATTTTCAGTTGGGATAGTGATATCGTCTATGGTTATTTACGGACTGAATGGGATATTAGGGTTCTGGTTCATTTACCTGACGCATTGGGGGTTGACGGTGATTGTATTGTCGACCGGCTTTGCGGTTTCGGTTTCCGCGCGGTGCTATTTCTATGGACCATTAAGTAAGTAACCACTGCACTTTGATAGGGTATCTATGTACGCTACTATTATTTTTATTAATAGCCATACTTGCCCAGACACAAGTTTTCAAAAAAATTTTTTTGGTAATCAAGGCACCTTAATTACTTTGTTCTTTTTAAAAATAATGTTATATTTGTGTTAACTGCCTACCTAAGTTAAGTTTTTCTAATACTTTAGGTAATTTATGCCCAAGATTACGAAAGTACCTACCGAAAAGTTCTTGAAAATCTTAAAGCCTTAAAATAACCTTTTTGAATCAAATCCCAATTTAAAAACCATCTAGCGTTTGTGTACTACATATCGCTGACGCTAACCTAGCAGTCATGCATAACGAATTATTTAATAAGGCTCCTATAGTAAAGTAATAACACAGTTATTTGCTTCTTGCATTGCTAATTGTGGCAGGCGCTGAGTTCCTTCTGCCGTGGTACGTGCGGACCTACTGGGTTCTGCAGAACATCGCTGTGCCGGTAGCCTTCCTCATCACTGTGTTCTACTGGGCTATTCTCTTTGATGGTGAGGACCCATTTAATTTTTATATTCCTTACTTTTTCTTTAATCATATTTATTTACGCCAACAGGGCGCTATAGGGTTATTCCCATCTGATCATATGATCAGCTTGTGGTTGCATGTGATCAAACAAAAAGTTCCCGATGGATCATTGATCCGTTGCAACTGCTTTATTGAAATAAATTTTGTGCCAACGGATCATAATATATATTTTGCATTTACATTTTTGCGTGTGATATTAATATGCAATAACAACCGTTTCTATATGACTTCTTTGTATTGTATTTACTATTTCTGTAGTTCCTGCCAATGCCAACAGGGTTGAGAAAAATAAAAACAAAATTATTTTCATTAAAAAATCATCCTTATAATTGCAAAAACACTCAAAACTTTAATTAAATAAAATAAACATTAAAACAATAACTAATTCGTAAAACAGATTAAAACGCTTAAATCGCTTTAAGCAATAAGGCCGCCAGTTCCATCGCTGTTCTCTATATGTCTTTGTATGTAAATTTTGTTTTAAAGGTTGATGAATAAAGTATTAAATATTATCTATCTACATATCTGTCTATCTACCTTGAGGGGCGGTGGCCAACTTTCCCCAGAATGTGACCAGTGTCGCAAAATAATTACCCACAAAATATGTTTGTCTTTTAATATCTTAGTGAAAATACAAAGTATTAAACTAAAAATATGCCGGAATCATATTTTACTTACACTTTGACAAATCTCGGCTCAAATAAAAAATCATAGATTTTTATTACGAAACATAGATACGTCATAATTACCTACTTCAATGGTGGTGGTAAGTTTTTTACTGGTATCCCATGTGTTGACATTATTTGCATCATTATACTTAATCGAGTTTAAAGTAAACTTCCTTTTTTAGGAATTAAAAAAAACATGTTTAAAAAACTATATATTAAATAAACTACATATTTTGGTACATTATTTGATACATCCTTCTAATATTATAAATGCGAAAGTTTGTGTGAATGTTTGTTACCACGTATCTCCGTAAATACTTAACCGATTTAGATAAAAATAGTGTGTAGTTTAGGTTCTAGAATAACATAGTCTAATCTAATTTTCAAAAAATAACCTCTGAGGGGCTTAATAAGTGTGAAAGTTTCCATGGAAAATGATTATCCCTTTGGTTCGATTCAGTCAAAACTCGGTACAAAGTAAATAATGAATCAAGTACTTTTTATTTTTTTTTAAAGTACCCCTAGGGGGAAAGAAAAATTCTATCACCGAACTGCGATCCCCAACCCGCATGCCCAGCCTGGGGATTATGGGCTAATGCCCATGATGTAATAGCCAACAAGGCGCTTATCAGGGGGAGGCCTGCGTCCAGCAGTGGACCAATACGGGCTGTTGAGGTTGAGGTTGAGGTTGAGGAAGTACCTAACATAATTAAATCGCACGCGGTAGACCGAGGAAACTATAGTAAAGTAAAAAAAGTAAAAAGTCTTTATTATGGGAACATATGGGGGAAATAACAAAAAATAGGCAGCGATGCGACCTGCAGAAGTAAAATACTGTGTCGCAGATCGCAACGCCCGCCTCCGGGATTAGGGTAAGATAGTTCCACGAACTTTAGGTACTTAAGTTTAAACTATAATAGGTTACAACTTATTTACCTACTAATGAAGTTATTTAAAAAACAGTTTCTAAAATAAAATCAAATCTAGAGCAAAAAAAAATATGGCAGAAGCCTTTATTCACAAAGAAAATTATAATATAATTAGTATTTACAATTGAAACAATTGAGCCAACTGCAGACTGTTGCAAACAATCTACAGGTAGCTCAACTGATCCATATCAATACCATTCGGAAGCGTCCCCAAGACGCTGCATTGCCCCGCTGTATGGCAATGCTGATGCGCTGTGCCAGATACTGACCAGCTCTCGGGTCACGCGTCGCTTCGACCAGACGCTCAGATAATTTTTTGAAAACCTGAAGAGCCTCGGTACCCCACGGACCTAGGGTCTCGACTCCAAGAGGAGCAAATGTGTAGGCTCTGTCGAGACCTGCATATTTGCGCCTCTTGAGATCTTCGGCCAAATCTGCCGCCGCGCCTGCCCTCACGGATGTCCTCGGAAGATGGGAAGGCGCAAGTGTGTCGACGCATGTAGCGTCCCACACAATGGGCCTCCCCAACTCCCATGGGACTAGTGTCATACCGTCGGGCCTTTTACCATCGTCACGTAACAGACCATTCGGTTCGAGAATAGCTGGTACGTTAGCGGTGACAAAGGCCCGCCGGATGATGTCGTTAAGGCTGGCGTGGCGAGATATCCGACCGGCTGCCCTAGTACACGATAATCCGTGATGACCAAGCTGTTCGACAGCAGTACCGCACTGGCATTGATGAAGCGCGCAACACCTTGCACCCAACCGAAGACATGTTGCGATACGGAAAGTTACGGGATCCAATAAAGTACCAGTGTTATATGAAGGAAATGCTTGCAACCAATGTCCTGACTCCCATTTAGAAACGGCCAGGAGGCGGGCACGATCCGTAGAGCTGGAGCACGTTTGTAACAAACAATTCCGTGTCAACTCACACAGAGGCCCGTCCCATTGCCGTTGGGACAAAAGTGATTTTGGGGGAGCAGCATCGGGGCAAGCATTATGCCAAGCCGTTCGAGCTTCGTCTAAAAATGAAATTTTTAATGACATTCCAGGCGGGACCAAACGAGAAGGCTTTAAAATTTTGTCAACTAAAGAACTAGTGCTGTAGACAGAAGACAAGAACGCTGGCAGGGCTACACTTGAAATTTTGCGTATACCTAAGCCTCCCAATTTGACAGGCAGGGAGGCCTGAGCAAAATAACTAAATAAAAGAAAGTAAGGAATAGTGAAGTAGAATTTTAACATCTATCTAAAGGCTGTTGACACAGAGTGCGTGTGTGTGTGTGTGTGTGTGTGTGTGTGTGTGTGTGTGTGTGTGTGTGTGTGGTGTCAGAGCACTAGGTGCTCCTGAGGACACCGGTCTCTTAAGAGTCCGGGCAACAGGAGCTTCCAAGATGCGTGTGTGTATGTGTGTGTGTGTGTGTGTGTGTGTGTGTGTGTGTGTGTGGTTTTGTGCGCTTGGCGCTCCCGAGGACACCGGTCTCTTAAAGAGTCCGGGCAACAGGAGCTACCAGGGTGTGTGTAAGGTGCGTATAAGAGACGTGCAGGTGTTTGGTGCTCCAGAGAACATTGATTCTTGTAGAGTGCAGGCAACAGGTGCTACTACTTTGTTTGTCAGTGAATTTAAATCACCCAAGGGTGGTCAATAGATCCTCTGTTTGTCCATAGGAGAGTGATTGGAGCCAAGATGCAGTTTTCAGTTTGCATTTGTACAGTGTGAGTGGGTAGATCTCTATTTTCCGGTTGATTTTATTGTAGAGTGATCCGCTTAGATAGTGATAAAGTCTGGAAACTGCACTGGTTCCTCTTGACTCCGTCACACATACTCTATCATGACGGCGTTTTGTAGAGCTAAGATTAGGGTCAAATACTAGCTTCGAGTGCTTGCGCAAGACCAGCGCTAGAACAAATAGCTGTCTTACCGTAAGTACCCCACAAAGGGTATATAGACTATCTGTAGGGAAACGTCGTGGCTTTGAGCACATAACCTTCAGAACAGCTCTCTGAGCTCGTTCTACCCTTAATAGCTGAGTCTTTATGGCTCCTCCCCATACGCAAATTCCATAGGACAGAATAGTTTGTGCCAAAGCAAAATATACCGTCTTAAGACAAGCTAGATCCGCGGACACTCTCAGTTTTTTAAAATGTAAATTAATTTCCTAACTCTAGATACTGTAGATTCAATATGGGACTTCCAAGAGAGATGAGAATCTAAGTGACGGTATAGCATATAGTGACGCCCTTGGACGAACAAAATCACCCTTGCTGGCCCAATAGTAGAACGTTTTCGATGTCAGAACGTAATACATAAGTAAAATCATTGATGTTTCCAGCCGGGATAGAAGAGGAACTGAACCACGGTCTGGACGTGGCTGTCCACGCGTTGAACTCCGTTGTGATGCTGCTCCTACTGGTGTCATCTTCACATCCAGCACGTGTTCTGCACATCTACCAGCCCCTCTGCTTCGCTCTCTGCTACGTAGCGTTTGGACTGATCTATTACTGGGCCGGTGGTGTCGATACGTAAGGCTTTTTAACTTAGCATAGTTGCTTTTTAATTTAGAATAGTTGCTTTAATACGATGGCGGCCAGTCTCAACGGAGCCATTTGCACAGGACATATTATTGTGCACATGTGTGTGTACAAACACAGGTGCACTTTCCATTACTTCCCTTTCATAATCAGCTGAGACGGCAGACCAACACGACCGTTGAGAGATCAGACGCAGGAGTAACGAGTAACGTACTTCCGAGGTACGCCTTCTATAATAGAGCAATTAAACAAATTATCTTCAACATTTTTTCCATAATGGTATTATATTATTATCATTTTTAGGCTTAGAAATATGTTTGTTAGTATTATGTTTTTCCTTATTATGTTTATACACCATAGATAATATTATTTTTAACGAGACAGTGACTACATGGGTGCAATCGGCGCAGGGTCAGCAAGCACAATAGAATTGGGTTTTTCTATAGTTTTATTGTTTATTTAGTGTTTTATACAGCTATAATTAACTTTCAGGCGACCTCGTAAATTTTGAAATAAAAACATTATATTACATACTTACCTACCTACTTAATCAATGAATGTTTTTTTTTGTTAGTTCGATTAAACTAAAACTCAAATAGTCATGTTCTAATGCTTTATCGATTAGATGTTTTATGACAATCGATTTTGTTTATGAAGAAGTTGTAATTGATTTATTGTTGATAATTATTGTGCATATACCAAACAGAAAATAAATTCGTGGACGGGGTAGGTATAGTTCCCAGTAACTATCAGAATCGAAAAAAAATGTTTATGGCGCATTTATGACTTATTTCCTTAAGCGCTAGTTCAGACACGGCGGGAACCGCGCGATTTCAGAATCGCATGGAAATCGCGCGGGTCTTATTTGTATGAGTTATAAAGTAATCGTTCAGACATAACCGCGCGGTTAATCAAGCCGCGCGGTTACCGCAACCTAACCGCCAGAAAATAGAATCGCGCTGCTCCCGCGCGTTTCTATTACTATGGAGTCTTTACTTCGCGTTCAGTTGCGTTGCTGATACCGCGCGGTGAGCACGTCACTGCTCGTGAGTTCGCCATGGATCGTTTCGACACTGAACTATTTATTGATGAGGTGGAGAAGTTCTTCGTCGACCTCCATTTTGAAACTGACGCTAACCCGCACGAAATCGCATACTAACCGCGCGTGTCTGAATAGCATCACAATTTTGCGGTTTCAAACCGCGCGATGCGCAAACGCACGATTCCCGCATGTCTGAACGCAGGCTAAGACTTGTTCACTGTTTGATCGCTTAAAACTTCTACGCTTTTCCGGAAGCTATACCTATCTCATTCTTTACTCTAGAATATTCTACTGTCCTTGTCTTTCTTTTCGATTCGTAAGAAAGAAAAGGCAGCGGCGCTAGTTTGAGTCATACATGCGCCTTAAGCAAGATAATTAAATGGTAGAGCAAGGTGAGCGAGCGCACACTTGGAACCCTTAACTATGTCAATAGGTCAATAATGCTTTCTATATGCGTTCGACCGCAGGTTGCTTCTATTATATCTATTGCCAAATTCAATCAACCTATCATCATCAGAAGAGATACGAGTATAATGCGTTTGGTAATATTTGGATTTAATATCTTCCGAGGACACGATTCGCGTGATGGACACACTTTTGCTTGCTGCAGCGTATCCACGCTGTAGGAGCCAGATTTTTTTTTTTTTTTTTTCATTTATTTATGTTTCATAATTATTAACTTATTTTGTCTACAGCTAACATAAACCGTAATTCGGTTTGTCCGTCAGCCTTATAGTCTCTAAGGTACATACAATACATAGTACATGATACCCTAACCCCGCGGAACTGATAGATATCGATCTTGAGCGATAAGACCGCCAATTGTCACTTAGGTTATAATTATTATACATTTGTAATTTTTTTCTAAACTGATTTTACATGAGATGAAATGGTATAGTTTGAGATACATAGAAATAGTACTTCTCCTATACACCCAACGCGATGTAGAATGTTTGTAAACAAACCACGACACAAATAACTAAAACAAAGTGTGCAATAAAAGTATTTTCTATGTATCTAAAACTATACCTTTTCATCTAATGTAAAATCTGTTTTCTACACCAGTTGGTTTACTCTCCTCTATTACCTTAATAAAAGTTATAACATTTTTTATTGGTGTTCCAGCAAAGGCGACCCATGGGTTTACCCTGTAATAAACTGGGCGAAGCCTGGCCCCACCGTCGCCATCTGTGCTATCACTGGGCTTCTTCTGGTGTTCCTTCACTTCCTGACAGTCGGTATAGTACTGGCCAGAGACGCTGTGGCCAGGAAACTGCTGGTTTCCACCGAGACGAAGCGAGTTGAAGAGGGCTATCCGCTAAGAACAAATGTTTAGACCACACAGAGATAATTACCTATTAAAAGACTCGGTGAAATGATGGATGGAAGTTTATTTTGGCTTGCCTTGCAGAAGAATCATCATGACGACCTCTGTTGCGCAGCGGACGAAGGTCCACCTGCGACGCAGGAGGTTGTTGGTTCGATTCCCACCTCGGGACAAATGTTTGTACGATCTGCAGATATTTGTTCAGGGTGTTCTGGATGTTTTTCTATGTATAAAAAAAATATCTGTCTATGTAGTGTTATTACATTATGTATATCAGTTATCTAGTACCTACTCATAACACACAAGCTCTGCTTAGCTTGGGGCTAGATAATGCTGTGTGAATTGTCCAGCATTATTTATTTATTTATTTATTAAGGGCGGTTCATTAATCACGTGAGCCCCGAGAGGGGTTCCGGAAAAATGAATAAATATTACAAGAGAAATATTACTGTGATATCACGTGTATATAATATTTCGTTGATTTCACGCGATTTCTAAACCGTTTACCCAGACATTTTTATCAAGGTGCTTTATTTTCCAGAATTTAATCAGATTATACTATTCTGTATAGTATAATATCTATATAGAAGTCTGTGATACGCCACCAAAGTTTGCCTGGAAGAAATCACTTTTAGCGATAAGACCGCCCACTGTGCAACTACCTATTTTTGTGTTTTTCTTTTCTGTTTTTCTCTATCTTGGTGTGCAAAAAAGAGTAGGTATTTGTATTGTATTGTAAAGTTCGAATTAGTGAACCATAATTAACATTTCGTAAAATATAGTTAATTCTATAAAAAGCTAATTCAATTGACGACCTCCGTGGCGCAGCGGGCGAAGGTCCGCCTGCGACGCAGGAGGTTGCGGGTTCGATTCCCGCCTCGGAACAAATTTGTGTACGATCTGCAGAAATTTGTTCCGTTGTTGGTCTGGGTGTTTTCTATGTATAATAAAAATATCTATCTATGTAGTATATTGTATTAATTATATCAGTTATCTAGTACCCATAACACAAGCTCTGCTTAGCTTGGGGCTAGATAATGCTGTGTGAATTGTCCAGCATTATTTATTATTATTATTTATTAAATTATACCTGTATTTAGAGACAATATTTGATATTTATTTTTAGATATGCTTTATTATATCTACAAAAAAATACACGTGATTTTGGCTAGGGGGGGGTAGTCTATAACCTCATCACGTATCACCAGGAGGAGGAGTTAAAAAACACTAAAGTCACTTATAACGGGATATTTACCATGATTTGAGTTTTGAGCTTTCCAATATTTCGGCGCAGTTACATGCGCCATAATCACGGAATAACTGAGTATAAGTGAATTTAGTGTTAATAACCCTAACGGATTTAAAAATAGGTAAAAAAAAATGCAAATAAACATCACGTGATTAATGGACGACCCCTTAGACCTAGGTGGACCTAGGTTCTTATACAAGGTGTGTCAAGACACCTCCCGAAAACAATGGAAGGTAATGCAGCACCCTAAAACAAAACCAATAAAAAAACTCCGAAAAATAAAATTGTAGCGGGAGATAGGTATTATTTTTTTAAGATTTAGAATTCTTTTGCTAGCCAGCAACATATATACCGGCCTAAAACTCAGTGTTAGTTATTTATAATGTAATGTTCACACTCACACCTATCTAAAAGAAGTCGCTAGCTTGTTTAATGAGTGTTTTATTGATAAATATACCAATTAGTCTCAGGCGTGTTTAGTAAGTAATTAAAGTAGTAAGCTGTTTTTGAAACAAGTTTGCCGTTTGCATATTTCAATTCAATTTATTTATAAAACATCATTGTTCGTTCAACAGCCGTCGTTAAACACATAACGAATTGTTGTCTAAACTTACTTAGCTCGCTGCCCAACTTCCGTGATAAAGATAGATACCAAATTTTTATACAATTAACAGATGCTCATAAATAAGTAGTTATTTCGTGTTAAGTCATTGGAAAAGTAAAAGTGTTATATTTGTTATACGCATTTTTATTCCTTCAGCCGATTAATAAATCATGAGAGCATTGCTCACAATATTTGTAGGTATTTCTGCCGAATGAGCTGTTATACTACTGAATAGGTCCGCCTGCGACGCAGGAGGTTGCGGTTTCGATTCCCGCCTCGGGACCAATGTTTGTACGATCTGCAGATATTTGTTCAGGGTGTTCTGGATGTTTTGTATAATAAAAAAATATCTATCTATGTAGTATATTGTATTAAGTATATCAGTTGTCTAGTACCCAGAACACAAGCTCTGCTTAGCTTGGGGCTAGTGATGCTGTGTGAATTGTCCAGGGTTATTTATATATTCATTTATTTATACTAGATCTCTAGAAAATATAATAGAATTATATAATTGTATATAACCTTCTTGTATGACTTCTTTCGTATCTTCCCAGAACCTGCTGAGTTTCCATACGTATTTTACTCGATATTTTCCGTATATATTTTCCGATATAGCAATTTCCTCCTTTTATTATTTGACTGCTTAAGATTTTTTATGAAATTTCAATGTGACTTATGTAAAAAAACTAAAAGTCATCTGTCTTTCTTAAAAACTTTGTATTTATTATCACTTTCTAAATGTTAAATAAAACATGATTGATGAAACAATCGTGAAGAATGCTATTTTGTTAGAAACTATTTACGTTCATCGCATTTTCTTATATTTTGTGAATATTTTATAAGAAGTAACACTACGTGGTTCTTTGAATACAAAGACTTACCTACTTAGATCTGTTTTGAACGTAACTTCCATACAGTTTTCAAGATGGAAACTTATAATATCTCAATCTCAATGTTGTATGAATATTCGCCGGAGTTGCCGTAAGTACCTACTTTAGCCATCTCTGTTTGAACTGCTTATCAGTTTCTCTTAGCATTTGATGTGATAAATACCTAACTACAATACGGATCAATAGGTAAAGGGACATTTACAAAGGAAACTTTTATAAATGACTATCTGCATTCTTACTACCCGTTGTCCTATTACCCGTTTTCCCGTAGGAATGAAGTATTTTCCCGCGGTAAAAAGATAGGCTACTTTTTACCGCGGGAAAATACTTCATGAACATATTCATCAGGAATAATGAGGACTTCTGATGGTAAAATAATTTTTCAAATCGATCCAGTAGTTTCTGAGCCTATTCAATACAAACAAACAATCAAATCTTTTCTCTTCATAATATTAGTATAGACTAGTTTATTGATCGCAGCTCGGATAAAAGTAGCCAATATAGGTATACCCACCTACGTTGTAGTAGTAACCAAAAATCTAATTATAATTCTATGGAAACGTTTTTAGGATAAATGATATCCATTGGGAACTGATTTATGGGATAAAAGTAACCTATGTGTTATTCCAGGTCTAAACTTGCATCCTTACAAAATTTCAGCTAGATCCGTTCTGAAATTTTCGCGTAAAGAGGGCACAAAGTCTTTCTGACCACGATAAACTCAAAAACTACGTCATTGGTTTTAACCAGTGGACGGGGTGTTTCATGAGGAAGGTTTAGGCGAACTTATAAATAGGACGATGAGGATGTGGTTGTCGGAAAAAGCATACCTACTTTGCTGGCGTGCCAAACGACAATGGAGTTTGGTATAAGTAGGTACTATTATTAAAACAATGTATTACCTACGTATGGAATTATTGATTAGGAGGTTGCGGGATCGATTCCCGCCTCGGAACAAATTTGTGTACGATCTGCAGAAATTTGTTCCGTTGCGTTAGTCTGGGTGTTTTCTATGTACCTATAATAAAAAATATCTATCTATGTAGTGTATTGTATTAGGTATATCAGTTATTGTATTAGGTATATCAGTTATTGTATTAGGTATATCAGTTACCCATAACACAAGCTCTGCTTAGCTTGGGGGCTAGATAATGCTGTGTGAATTGTCCAGCGTTATTTATTTATTTATTCCTCTTAAAAAGATCTGTACCTAAAACTGATTTGCTATGCTAACCGTGCGAAGCCGGGGGAGCTGCTAGTCTCTACTCAAAATAAAACAATAATTTTTCGCTCTAAAAGTCGGGATTACCTACCTTGCACGTAAACAAACATTAATCTAAAAATAATAATTAAACGTCTATAAATTTTATTTTCAATCACAAACATGCGTGCCGTTTCTTGAGCCTAGGTAGAACACAAAAAACAGCCGCAACGTTTAATTGCAAAACATTGACAAAGCCTGGTCAGTTAGACGAGAGATTACATAAAGGTTAAAGTTTACGCAAGGCGCTTAACACACTCAGTGTATTGCAGGCTTCAAGCCGATCTGACTTGCAACCAGTCTTCCACCGCGCCTGGCGTCGCAACCACCTCTCGAGAAACCTTGAGCAAAGGGATATTCTCACCCTTTGCTTTTGGGATACACTTTTCCGGGTTCATTAATCTTATCAGATTTGGACAGTTATTTTTATACACGGATTCATAAAAAATTGGATTATCCCTGATATGATAACTCGGTGGTAAACTCTCTGCACTATCTCAGTTTCGTCATATCGGACGGTTTACCTACATCTGTCTATCTGTGTGAAAAGTGCTACATTTGAATTGGGAAATAGTCAAAATGGTGAAATGTTATAGGAAGGCAGCGAGCTTATCGGATTTGTGGGTGTGTCAGAGTGAGAAGTTAAGTGACTTCTACGCTTCGTCATGTCAGAGTGGAGAGTCTCCGATTCCTATGCTGGTGGTTCGTGTGGTGCTGGCGGTGATTGCCCTGGTGGTTCTGTTGTGGTCGGTGGTTGAAGCTCCGACCCCCTACTGGCTGATATTCTTGACCAACTGGGGCATGCTGCTGGTCACTTTGATGATGGTGACCGGGTCTTTCGTCTCTATTATGGCGTTTAGCAAGAATACGGGTTAGTTTGATTTTTACAATTCAACAAGTAGAATTTGCTATGATAATAAAGGTAGACTATCAGAAGCAAATACCACTTCTGAGATAACAACAGAATTTATTAGTACCTAGTTTATTTACAAATCAAAAAAGAAGACAGTAAGTATCAAATTACAAAACATATTGGCTTCGATTGACTAAAAGCTAGAGCTACCAGATCTTGCAATACATTTAGTAATTTACTACTTCAAGTAAAAGGAAAATTAAATACTCTTCTACCTAACTATATCTTAGCCATTAGCAGCTGAATGTTTCTATGAATAAAACAAAAAGTGTAGGAAAATTCCCAACGCCAACACCATAATAATGTAACTAGGTGCCTAACACGTTACCTCCTAAAATTTAACAGTAGGTTAGTACCTTACACTTGACTCTACTAAGAACTAGTTTACACTAATTTAAATTAACTGCGATGGTTAGGACTGACAATCGCGTTGTTAAGGTACCTAAGTATGCTGACCTAGTTAGTTTAATGTTGCAAACGTAGTTTTTGTCTTTTTATAGTCTAGTTTAGTATTTGCCTCATTTCGGTACTTCGGTCTATCGTAAACACTTTCGTATAAGTTAACAATTAACAAACTATCTTTACTACGGCTCGATCGATAGTCGTAGTAAAGATATCTTTTCGAATAGCGTACCTAGCTTTATCAACAAGACATCGGTTCGATTACTTCAAGAAAAAGTCAAGAGAGCAATATTAGGGTAAATAATAAAAATAAAACAATATTAAACAATGGATTTCCGCAAAGTAACGCCTGAATCTATTATTTATAAAGAGAGCAATGTTAAAATTTGGTTTTATGTCTACGTAGATAAAAATTACAGCGATCATGACAAATTACTCTTTGACTTTCAAATTATAGCTAAGAGAAGCCTCTTGCTAATCTGTTGTTGGATAGATAGTCGGTTTACAGGTGCCTACTTAAGTAGGCACCTGTAAACCTGTATCTGTCACACACGTCCACTCGTCCACTGCTGAACATAGGACCTCTCCCATAGGACTCCACAAATAGCGGTCCTGAGTCGCCTCCATCCATCAACTCCCTATGTCTTCGGTCCATCGATTTAATTTACTGTCTACTTTTTATGGTTGGTTACCCAACGTGAAGATAAAATTCTTCTAGTCACAGGTGTACAGAAATGCGTACCCACATTACAATACCTAAGACTTGCACGTATAAAAGCACAAAAAATCTAATGGAAACTGCAGTGTGGTTGTTCCGCTTGGGAGGAGTCCCCTCTGGAATAGGTGATACGAAGATGTTACTGCCCTCAGCTAACCGGCAAAGATTTGCGACTCAGTGTTGCCATACGCTACCACACTAAGAAGACAGATACTTTTAGTAACGAATCTGGCTAATATAAAAATAATACAAATACAATAGTAATTGTAAAAACCGGTTTTTTTGTCGCCTACCTATAACTTCTATTTACCTTACCTATAAAATTGACCTTCCTGTTTATTTACTATACTTACCTATGTTTCTAAGGTTACCGAATGTAGAATTAATGATTAGTGCGGCCAATGGTCGTGTAGATAGTGGTAGTAAAGAATTTAAATAAAAATAGTACAAGTAGTGAGTAAGTAGATAACGGTATAATAGGTATGCTCTACATAATTATTGAAAAGCTGGCTTATAGCTCGCTAAAATCGCCTTGTTGATTTTCACTATATTCGAAAATGGTGCTTATTAGATTCGTTGCCCAGCAGTGAACAAAAAATTGCTTAGAACGAAAGCTCTACTGGGCTTTTTAGTTTCCCTTAAAATGAGTGCCAGCAAAAATAAAAAGATAGTATCTGGTTCTAAGGGTTTTATAACTAGTGGACAAAACCCGCTAGATCTGGCAGCTCTGACTAGAACATGTTGGATGAGGAACCGGTTTATTGCGTAGGAATCCAAGCATGCAACTTGAATTCTGTAAGCATGCAATAACTTGATAACTGCCATAATATAGACGTAAGAACCTATAGATAGAGTAAATACTGGGAATTTTTACAAACAAGATTTGATACGCTCAAACAACAAAACGAATAGCAAAATTTATGAAATTTTTAATGACGTTTATTTAAAACATTAACCGTCTTAATGGAAACCTGATGATGGATGCAGTAAAATATCACTGATTTGTCTTTTAGTATTTTTTGATGGTCTTTGGAAACCGTCCTTACTTAATTCGGTACCTAAATGATATTTAAACTGTTTCTTTTAAATAAGAATCATTTTATGATCCTTGCGTGTTTGTGTTTCGATAATATAAACAAAGGTAGCCTCGGAAATATTAAATACCTAAGTACCAAGGAATTTATTAGTTATGTAGGTACCAAGGACCTTATATAAATAGGTCCCTAGGTGATGCCTACATGATCCATTTAAAATTAATAATTATGCTAGTTTAAAAAAAACTAAAAACCGGATCTCTCCGAACTTCATAAATACATTCTAATTTATTTCCATTATTTTATTGTAATTTTCTTTATGAATAAAGGCTTCGGCCCTTTTTGAAAAAATAATAGAAATAGAGTAATAAGTTTATTACGAGTAAGGAAAAGGCCAGTTTGGAGCAAAATAGTAAATTTAAAGCTGCTGATACTGAAATCCCTATCTTTATGACCAATTAATCAATTTCATTTTCCTTTACACTATTTTTAAGGCTTTGCGGGGAAATACTAATCTAAATAATAGAGTTGTTATGGAACTTCCTCGGAATTATTTTCTATATAATAGGAAAAATACTAAAACTGATCCATAATTAAAAAAAACACATGCATAGGTACCTACAGCCGAATATGATCTATATTAAATAAATAAATAAAATAAATATTGTTGGACAATTTACACACCATTATCTAGCCCCAAGCTAAGCAGAGCTTGTGTTATGGGTACTAGATAACTGACATACTTAATACAATAGACTACATAGATAGATAATTTATATTATACATAGAAAACATCCAGAACACCCTGAACAAATATCTGTAGATCTTACAAACATTTGTCCCCAGGCGGGAATCGAACCCGCAACCTCCTGCATCGCAGGCGGACCTTCGCCCGCTGCGCCACGGAGGTCGTCTATTAAGATATTCGGCTGTAGGTATGCATGTTTTTTTTTTGAAGCCGGTTAAAAAAATAACTTGAACATTGTTCGGCGTCAAGAGAGCCATTTTACCATTTTAACTCATCACTTTGTTTTTATTTATGACTTTTTAATTTTGTTTAGTGAATTAAGTATGTTTTATCTTTTCAAATTGTACAATTTCTGACATGCCTTGTATAACGACCTATGTTGTAAAAGGTAAATAAATAAATACAATACAATCACGTCATCACCTTTATTTTACCTATCATTTTACTTTCCTACGCATCAACGTTCATGCTACAAAAAAATCTCTAGTTATATTATTATCATAGCAGTTTTTTACAGACCGACCTATAAAAAATTATACTTTAAATGCAATATTTATTTATCATTACCTAATTGAACTCTAATAACTATTATCAAACATCGATTTAAAAGAAATGATTCACTTGGAATTTCCAGAGAAGAAACCCACAATCAAACATCGAATGTTCTCTACGAGTCTACGTTACATCATTTCGCCTACAAAAGACTTTAACGCGCGTCCTTCGCGTGTTTTGCAACAAGATGCTTCTTACCATAAACCACTGTCATTTTACCATTTCCGTCGCCATGGCGACATCCGTTCTCTGTGTAACTTGATAGGTTTGATGTTTGACGGCTCGAGTAACTTTATGATAATATTATAGGAGAGACTCTAACCCTACTTACCTACACGGAACTCTACTTTTAACTCGTTCAGACGTAGATATAACTTAGTTTAAAAAATTATTAGATATGCTATGCGGGCTTGAATGATCTTTGAAGTTGGTCTCTTCCTTCATATCCTTCTACCACTAGGCTCATGATAGAAATAAAAATAATAATCATATAAATAATCATACCATACCTTTATGCGGCACTGGACGAAGGCTCATTTTTTAAAATTTAGTTAAAATGCGACAATTTCATTGACAATTTAATAAATTTAATCTCTTTTAATCTTATTTAATTAATTTATTGTTATTTGTTTCTGTGTCAGTACTTATGATTCTCGCTTTATTGTGCTATGTCTGAAATAAATGATTATTATTATTATAAATCTAGGGTCGCCATCATCGAAATCTATGAGGAGAATATCTATATACATTGAATCGACACAACATCCCTGCTTTCATTCTCCTGTTCCATCCTTAGTTACCTTCATTCATCATTCGTCAATTCAAGACAGACCTCCATTTCTTGCGATATAATTTTTCACGAAATCTACCTGACCTACACAGCCTATATTGGTCCACTGCTGGACGCTGACCTCTCCCTGATGAGCGCCTTATTGACTTTTGTCCCATGGAGAACCCCACGCTGGGTATGCGGGTTGGGGATTGCAGTTCGGTGGTAGAATTGTTCTGTAGGAGGTGCTGCTGCCCGCCCTCGGTGGATATCTCTTAGTCGCCTCTTACGACACCCGCGGGAAGAGTTGGGGTGGTGCAAATTCTAAGCCAGCATCATACAGTCATCTAAATCTACACTAGAGTACCTACATTTCACGAATTTAGAGAATTTAGCGTTAGGTACAAAAAAATTTGTTCCATTTATTGCCGCGGGACTTCTTTCGTGAAAAGCACTCTACACTTTCTTCGGTCCTTTTTTCCGATTTATCAAAGTCATAAACAATAATAGTAATAGTGCATGATCAATTTTGATGACCGAGCAAGCGAAGAATTCTAAAATTGGATCACGAGCGTAGCGAGTGATCAAAAATTTGAAGCATGAGCGTCAGCGAGGGGATCAAAAGAGAACGAGGTAAAAAATCTTTGCACTCGAGTCCAACACGTAACTTTTCATCCCACCTCAGCGAGGAAATGACTAAATGCAAAAAAGAAAATGGCGCGCGCAAAGCAAATTAAATAAAAAGTACACCAAGAAGGTTCCACGTCTTTTTAACAAATTAAAAAAGGTTATATGATATATTTGGCACCATGGAGGTTGAAGTAAATAGGTTTTGAATCACAAACGTAGTGCACACGACACAGTGTTCTAAATTCAATTTTACTTTATCCTCTAGCGAATAAAAACGGCTTTTGCACTCAGATATCAAATACAAATACAAATACAAATACAAATCATTTATTTGCATACATGGGTCACAATGGTCTTGGTTATAGAATAGGTAAGTACCGTACATGTATTGCCTTAGTCTAGGCATGCAAAATTAGTTTTCCTAGGATCATACATTTTCAAAAAAACATTAATACTACATATTATATTTAATAATCAAACATCATGTGAGCATCCAATTATATTACATAATACAATCATTTAAAATTAGTCACGAGAGAAATTTTTTTTTTTTTTTATTATTACTAATTAATTAATTTTAATGTCCTTTTCTAATAAAAATTCGTTTACATGATAATAGCATTTTGTCGTTAGAAATTTATAAAGTTTGTTTTTATACACGGCCAATGGAAGCAACTTTATATTGTTTGGCAATTTATTGGCAATTTATCGAAGAGCAAAAATACTATTTCCGAGATGGGGGGATGAAAAATATTTTTAATCCTTACTTACCAGCCAGTAAAGGCCAAAAATGACTGAACACAACTATTTTCAATACCTACACCAAAATGTTTCAGATTCTGATGATCTCCCGTGGTACGTGAGCTTGTACTGGTTGATGTTCAACTTAGCGATACCCACTGCGTTCCTCATCACAGCTCTCTATTGGATCCTCCTATACGATCCAGGTTTGTATTGAATAATCTTATCATCAAAAACCCTTATCAGTTCACTACTACGAAGCCGCGAGTGTGACATGTGGAACCCGATTGATAGAAGTAGAATAGAATAGAATCGAATAGAAAATACTTTATTATACCACACAAAGACAGGAAACAATACAGAGAAAAAAGAGTTTAGAATACAGGAAGTATAAAGGGCGGCCTTATCGCTGACAGCGATCTCTTCCAGGCCCTTTACGCGGTGTATACCTATAACGCAGTACAACTAACTCGCGTTATGCCTAAAATATGTTTACGTAGGTATACAAACTTTTTCGTACCATCTAGCCACTTATGATCCGAGTGGTTTACTTCCAATGTCAATAATACTTCAAAATGTCAACAAAAATTCATTTATACTACACCTGCTCGGAAAGTTGCCTATTCCTTTTCCATTTATAGAATAGAAAGTATGTATTTGCAGGCCTGTAGGAAACCGGGAGGAAAAACTATGGAATTTCATGTCTTCCGTGTTTTAGCGGGAGGAAAAAGTGTATGGAAATCCATTTCTAACGTCTTATTTTTTTTTTATTTCCTAAAAGATCGGACGGTAGCTATGGTTATTTTCGTTCGGTCAAACGACAAAAAGTTTTTACTCCAAGTCCATTAGGCCTCCTCCGATTTCCGAACAATATTTTGAAAAAAGAACCCAAAGGCTGGCGCGGTCAATTCATTCATCATAATTTTAATTTAATTTAATTTTATTATTATTTTTATTTTATTTTAATTTTTTCATTTACCACCATAATTTATTCCTATTAACAACATAAAAGCCAAATAGCTTTATGCCTTCTTTGCTTCAGACCTATGTCGGGGTATGTCACACTCTGGCTATGCTTAAGCCTCGTTATACCTAACTCTCGTTATGCCTAAATTGTGATATGACTTAGGCATAACGCGAGTTAGTTGTACTGCGTAATAGGTATACACCGCGTAAAGGTTCCAGGCAACCTTGGGATGGACTGGACATGAAAATAACAAAATAGACGGTGGCACTGAATAATTCTATTTAGATCACAGAATAGAGAATTCTAATTTCGTGATTTAGATACTTATAGAAACCAAATACTTACACTACATACTAGGTATAATACCTACATAGCCTACAAAGTACAAGAAGTAGCTTAAATGACACTGGATCATGCAGCCTTTCTAGCCAGAGTGGTCGGTGAAAGATGGCGAGTGTCAGTGTTTTTCTACCATTCAATGTAGGTATTCACAATTGCGTTGTTTGAACTCTGTTCTTTGGCAAATTGGTCGGTGAAACATCAATGTATCAGTGGTTTTTGCTACAAATCATCACAATTGTATTGTTTGAGTTAACTAGCCTATCCGTCTAATCATAAAATAACTGGGGTTATCACGCAGATTGTTTCCACGTGTATAGGTACTATTAACGAATCTTGGCCGTTAGCTTAGAAAGATTTCTTTCTTTCTTTCTTTATAAATAAATAGGTTTACCTACTCCATTAGATGCCCATCCCCATGCGATATTTTGCTGTAGCCTATAGTAGGTAAACACGAAATTATGTAGTACTTATAGTAGCTATACCACAAAGGGGCGAAAACGCACGTAATAATAAAGCATTACGAAGGTGGATACAGATTAGGTACATAGTAAATAAATAAATAAATAATGATGGATAATCCATACAGCACCATCTAGCCCCAAAGTAAGCTACTCAAAGCTTGTGTTATGGGTACTAGTTATCTGATAAATTTAATACATTATATACATTTGTAGATAGTTTTTTTTATTATACATCGAAAACACCCAGACCAACGGAACAAATTTCTGCAGATCGTACACAAAGTTGTTCCGAGGCGGGAATCGAACCCGCAACCTCCTGCGTCGCAGGCGGACCTTCGCCCGCTGCGCCACGAAGGTCGTCTACCGATAATAAATTGCATTATAAATAAGTAGGTAACCATTCGCGGATATTTATCACGCGACTTATCAAAGCTCAATAATCAAAAGTGATACGTAAATACTAACTAATAATAAATAATGCTGGACAATCCACACAGCATCATCTAGCTCCGAGCTAAGCAGAGCTTGTGTTATGGGTACTAGATGACTGATATACATAACATATGTACATAATATAATACATTACATGGATAGATATTTTTTATTAACATAGAAACGACCAAAACACCCGGAACAAGTATTTGTAGATCGTACAAACATTTGTCCCAGGGCGGGAATCGAACCCGCAATCTCCTGCGCCGCAGGCGGACCTTCGCCCGCCGCGCTACATCGGTCGTCCTCATGAATAGTTTCAAAGTAATTTTTTCGAATCGGGGATTTTAAAATACTTTTTAAATTACATTTTTCGTTTGCTATTCATCATTAATTAGGTTTATGGTGTAACTAGTTTATGCCCGAGGCTTTGCACACGTTGTTTCTATGGAAAAGTTTAAAGGTGATTTCTATCCCATGGGAACTGATTTATGGGATAAAAAGTACCTACCTATGTTTGATTCCAGGATTAGAATTACCTGTGTGCAAAATTTCAGACCGATCCGTTCAGTAGTTTTGGCGTGAAGAGGTAACAAACATCCATCCATCCATCCATCTATCCATCCAAACTTTTGCATTTATAATATTTGTGTGAAGTGTGATGTTTTCACTTCGTAAAATTCTCTACCTTTCCCACTTTCTCATGAATTCCAGATCCCATAGAAGGCGAACCAATGACCGGCCGTCTCCTCTGGCTGGACATAGCCACTCACGGCCTGAACTCCTGCATCGCGCTGACAGAGCTGCTTGTGTCTCGGACGCCGGTGTACATGCTGCACGTGTACCAGCCGCTGGGGCTAGGACTTTGGTACGCGGGTTTCTCTGCTATCTACTATGCAGCTGGAGGAACTAACGGGTGAGTTACCTACACTCTTCTTCAGATTTACGAGACCGGTGTCCTCAGGAGCACCACATATAAATAATAAATAAATATTGCTGGACAATCCACACAGCACCATCTAGCCCCAAAGTAAGCTACTCAAAGCTTGTGTTATGGGTACTAGATAACTGATATATGAATTAATACTATATATACATAGATGGATATATTTTTATGATACATAGAAAACACCCAGACCAACGGAAAAAAATTCTGCAGATCGTACACAATTTTGTTCCGTATACACACATATACACACAAACACACACACCTAATTTCACTCGCATACATACTGATAAATAATATAAATATATATTTTAATACCTACCTTTGAATACCTATTTATAAACATTGATTTTATTAATATTATGTAATAGAACACCCTATTTGCGATTAGTGCGATGGCGTCTGCGACACAGTTTTACTAAAAACTACTGCGGGCATCATCGAATTCCAATAGTTACTACAACCATGTAATTCGTTACTAAAATAAATTACTTTGAAACTACATTGAAAAAAAAAAAAGATTCGACCTGTTGACAAAATACTGCCCGTCTGCTCTGGCTCGACATGGGTACCATATTCCACACTATCCTGATAATATTGACCAAGCACTGGCCGATCTTCTCTGGTTGAACAAAGCTGAGCTTCTAATGGTCTCGAGTCTTGCATGGCGCCAAACGGACTATTACCAACCGTTTTGGCTTCCTACAGTTGACGGAAAAAAGCGAAATTTTGTGTTTCGTGTGGTTCCGTCAAATTTTTTGCTGTGTTTTTCGTACTCACCGCAAACACGGCATCTCGACCCTCAACTCCTACCAATAGTAATCATAAGTAATGGCGAGCGACGCTTCGCTCTGATGTTTGGGGAAAATTAAACAAGAGAGAAGCTACCTATGGCAAAAAAAATATATAGCGAGCGAAGCGACTCCCGAAAACCATAGGACGAGCGGATCGAGCCGCGACTTTTTTTGTTGCTGTTGGTAATCTTAATCAAAGTGACAGCAGTAGGTAAACAGGAAAAAATACTGATCAAACTGTGGATTGCAATATTTTAAGTACTTACCTAAACTCATATTATTGGGGGTCACGACTGACTTTAGGAAGGGACATATTATACCACCTCTAACAGAAGCTCTGCTTACTTTAGGGCTAGATAATGCTGTGTGGATTTCCCAGTCTTATTCACTATTATTAAGAAGCATAGAGAAGTGGTACCAAACCAGTAACTGTTACGTTTACAGAGCAGGCGAACCCTGGATCTACGAGATCCTAGACTGGCGACAATCGCGTCGCTCGGGCTTCGTCGTGGCTGGCTCCGTAGCGGGCCTCCTCATCATCTACACTGTAATCTGGGGCATTGCCTTCGCCCGGGACAAGGTGTCGGTGGCCCTGGTCAGGACCACGAGTCATAGCCTGCCACTAACGCCACCAGATCAGCACATGCCGAGAGATATTGTATGACCTAAGATTTGGGTCGTGCAGAATGACTACACTAGATTGTTTTGAGCGTTTGCTTTTTAATTATAATGATTTACTCGTTACTCATGGACTCATGGTAGTAACAAAGCTTTTGTTTAAGATCTTGTTATTCTGTATTCGCATTATAGATACGCTGTACGAAATCTCAAACAAAAGTAGAACGTTCTTACGTTCCGTTCTCTTATTAACGGATTGTTAAGATTCTGACTTGTAATTTATAAGACATCATAGCCGCGTTTAAGCTAACCTTTTAGGACCGAATATCATAGTTGTAGGGTTACCGATGACCGATAATATACACGATTAGGGATGCACCAACTCGCCACTGCCAAGTTCTTCTTTATGCTTCACCTCACACACCAGTAGACATCCGTTCCACTGTCAACCCGGTTTCCCGCTCTCTAGGCTATGTCCGTTTGACAGGAGAGCGTGACAGCTTCATTAGTAACACCTCGACATAGTATTATAATATCTGTGCCTCGACATACGAGATGACGTATGTAGACCATGTCTAATATTATTAAATTACCTGGACATACACTACACTGAATTATGACGACCTCCGTGGCGCAGCGGGCGAAGGTCCGCCTGCGACGCAGGAGGTTGCGGGTTCGATCCCCGCCTCGGAACAAATTTTAGTGTTTTCTATGTATAATAAAAATATCTATCTATGTGATGTATTGTATTAAGTATATCAGTTATCTAGTACCCATAACACAAGCTCTTCTTAGCTTGGGGCTAGATAATGCTGTGTGAATTGTCCAGCATTATTATTATTACGGTAGTCCACTTAGGGCCTGTCTTCTATCTGATGTACACAAGAACAAAAAAAAATTAAAAACCCTAAAAATTAAACGAAAATCGGTTCATCGAGCTACGATACCACAGACAGATACACAGACAGACACGTTAACTTATAACACCCCTCTCTTTTTGTGTCGGGGGTTAAAATTTGTGGCCGAGATTTAACGAAGTAGATTTGTTGTCTAATCCAATGGGAGCAAGCTAGGATACGACCAAAATTAAAATTAAGATTTTATCGTCTAACGCGCTCGCTTATCTTGCGTATCATAGATGCGAGAGAATTTATGTATAACCCTCTAGTAGGTAAACAAATTAAATAACAGAATTTAAAACAGAACTGATTTAGGAACAAGTGGCTTCATAGGACAATTATTTCGGTAGGTTTGTTTAGTTTAATAATTATACATAATAGTTGGTATAGGGAACTTTATAAAAAAGTATTTAATACCTATTGTATTTGTAGTTTACACTTTATTTCACCGAGTGGTTGGTTTCTAATCATTGCGTGTTTATCTGGGTATGTTAATGATTGCATATATTTGCATAGCACAATCAATAACAATAGAGGCGAAAGTTTTAAATTGCCTAACAAAACCCATTCTTACTTGTTACAGTATTTACTGAACGATTATCTAATCTACCTACAGTTCTACATAATGTTTGTATTGTAACCTAGAGTTTTTATTAGAGAAATTTCCTATGTAATTATTTCAAGGTAAGGTACCTTAATTTACACGTAAAATGGACCAACTCATCAGAGTTTCACCATTTTAATTGTAAGTTAAGGTATGTACGTACCTACCTTTTTCGGAGTAATCCGAATGCACAAAAGTGCATTCACTATACTTTTTGGTTCACAAATGTGTAAAAGAAACCATAACCATTTGTTTATTTTTTTCTAATAATTTGACGCATTTGCAAGGTTTGCTCAAAAGCGGTCTCGCATTCGATATCGGAAACGTTTTTCTTCGTAAAAAGCTTCCGATATCCGCCGGCCTTTCCGACGAAACAAAATATCCTTGCTGACAACAGTTTGACTTTCAAAAAACTTCCACAAATTTTGGTTTCCCAATCACGCCCTCAGATCACTCTAATATCTTTATTTTCTCTAATCTAATCTAAACTCAGAAAGGTTTATGTCAATTGTCAATTGGCACAGCGCATCAGCATTGCCATACAGCGGGGCAATGCAGCCAGCGTCTTGGGGACGCGACGACTGGTATTGATATGGATCAGTTGAGCTACCTGTAGATTGTTTGCAACGGTCTGCAGTTAGCTCAATTGTTTCAATTGTACCAATTATATTATAATTTTCTTTGTGAATAAAGGCTTCTGCCATTGTAAAAAAAAAAAATAGCGTCTATTACGGACATTTGACAGAATTATGTCGACCATAATACAAAGTACTTTGTGGAACAGACGCAGAGCCATTAGCCAAGAATTTAATTCTTGTTTGCAGGAAACTTTGTTAATCGGCGCCCACACATAAAGGCATTTTACATTGTGCGATCGCATTGCATTGTTTACTTCACAGAACATTAGCATTTATTGCATTCCCACCGTGTCAGTTCAGTTAGCTGAACAAAATAGCTTGCACGCTAATCGGTTCACGTGTAGTTACATAATCATACCATCTTTCTTTGATGCTCAAATTCTTTTAGTTAGTGAAATATGAATTCTTTGCTAACAGCGGGGCGAGTCTATTTGACGTTAGTAACGAGACGTGATCGTCACGTGTCCGCACGAAAGAGGCGCTGTTGTATCAAATTGTATGGAAAAAGGTCCAAACCTCAAATAGACTCACCTCTCAGGTTTTTTGCTTTTTATGCGCAAATGAATTCGAGTTTTGTTAAAAATATGTTTCGTAATAATAATCTGATTTTTATGTGAAAAAGTCCATTACAAGTATTTGTAACATTTAAATCCTAAACAAAGTTATGTTGTACGCTATCCAATTAGATTGTTGTAAGTACTTATGTGTAATTTATTATTAAGTTTTTTGAAATATACAAATGTGTGATTAAAACAAGTTTTATTGAATAAAACATTTATTATGTACTAAAATAGCAAAATTCTCATTGTAACACAAAGCAAACAATTTATAATTAAATACAAGGGTTAATAAAACAACTAAAATATTAATGATATGTGATTAATAGAATGACTTAGCGCGTCTAGGTCTGTTGGACATTTGTGATAAATTCATTTAAGAAGCACTTTTAACAAAACATAGAAACAACCAATAAAAACTCGTGTAGAAAAATAATTTTGAAATACATTTTTTGATAAATAATTTAACAATTGACACGACTGTAAAATGTTGAACAACGGTCTCAAAAAATAATCATTATTTCCCTAGTATTTTAGTAACATTAATATATTTACAATACAAATTAGCCTAAAGATAAGCACTCGTAAAACAAACTATGAAAAGGCTACAGAAGAAACCGCCTAGAGGTTTCTTAAAAGTAACACGGCTGCATATTGGATAACAGAGAACATTACATTTATCGATGGACATTATATATACCGATACCACTATTTTCTAAATACGATGACCATTCTCATTCTTGGTAACATAAAAAAGTCGCGAACAGAAACTTCTAAAGGTAAGTACTGACCATCAATACGGACGGGGCGTCATGTAATTCGCAGCGAGCAAGAAACGTTCCGCCGTGTGCTAAAATTCGTCTTGTTGCTCGTTGCGAGCTGCTGTCTATGGGACAGACAGCAGCTTGTGTCGTGGCTGCTTCCAAGAAGAAGAGACTGTGGAACACATTGTATTACACTGCACGGCCAAAGAGGAAGTCGGACACAAGACGGGGCTGAAGAGTCTCATTGAGGAATCAACCCCATCCACACTTACGGAAAAACTGAAACGTAGCTGTCAGTCACCAAAAGTCCTGCTGCGGTACTTCAAGGAGCTGGTTAGGGCCTGTTTAGGCAGGGGGATAATGCACAATACACTCCCATGCGAGATGTCCGTGCAGATCTTTCCGCGTACTAACTACACGAAATTGTAACGTGTAACACGTTGAATTACGGCCCGTAACGCCTGTCAGCACCCACCTTTAGACGGTCTTTTTGCTGAGACCTTTACTCTTAGGCATTTTAGCCAATACTAATTGGGTAATCTGCATTGGCTAGTAGGTTACCCGATCACTTGAAAATTTAATAAATTCATGAAAGGACTTCATAATAAAAGTAATTCAGAATAATTTGGGTACCATTCAAATTCCTTATAAACTAGTAACTAGACTATATTAATATTTTTGCCAGATCCCAATAATATACAGCTCGTAATATTGTAGTCGTTTAACGTTAACAATATTGCAACCATAAATATCCCTAACTAGATAACACTTGTACGAATATTATGATTATCTAACAACAAACTATTTAATGTATCACAAACATCCAGAAATTATGCTACTTTTAGTAAATCTTACGTCTAAAAGGCATTTCATTAGAGATCAATTCTTGACATATACAAAATATAACTAACACAATATATATACAAGTAAATTTACGTATTTATACGCCACGTGATGACATTTATCAAATTATCATTCAGTGATGTATAATTCGTATAACTATTAATTGGCATACATTTTAAACACATTGGTGTCTATTCAGTTGTCGCCAAAACTAAACTAAACTAATTTATGTTCTAGTAAAACCAGAGTGAGTCAAGTATTAAAAAGGACATAAACATATATTTACTTCCTAGGTCCGTGGGGTACAGAGGCTCTCCGGGGTTTGAAAAAAATATCTGAGCGTCTGGTCGAAGCGACGCGTGACTCAGGAGATTTGATTGTAATTTCTTTGTTAATAAAGTATTAAGAATATAAAAAACATCATTCTAGATTAGAGCATGTATCAGAAGCATTGTGCAAAATCACTTTGGATCAAAGATCACATTGGATAAGAGCGAAGTTCAGAAACAGCCTACAAAAATGTAAAATAATATAATCATGATTATCATTACTCATTCGAAGACATAAGTTATCATAACTATTAACTTAGCCGCCCTAATCAAGGTGGTTGGTCACACGTGAAAAAATCGGGTTTTACTATTTCCTAGGTTCTACAAGTAATTTAAATAGCAGACAAGAATTTTTGCGCACATCGGTGTCAATTCGGATGTCGCCAAAACTAAACAAAACTAAAAAAAACTAATTTGACCGGTCTTAAAATTATGCCGTCCTATTTATTTCGATCGTTACGGATGGGACGGCATCATTTTTTGCAGTCAAATTAGTTTGATTTAGTTTTGGCGACAGCTGAATTGACACCGCCAGCCATTTGCTATGAAACCAACGCTAAAACAAACTACTAATCAATGGTAGTTTAAGAGTCTATTGAAATTAGGGCCGCATCTTGCATAAGGATATGCGGTGTGGTGCCGGCTTAGAATTTACACCAGCCCAACTCTTCCCGCGGGTGTCGTAGGAGGCGACTAAGAGATATCCACCGAGGGCGGGCAGCAGCGCCCCCTACCGAACAATTCTACCACCAAACTGCGCTCCCCAACCCGCATGCCCAGAGTGGGGAGTATGGGCACTACCCCCTATGAGATAAAAGCCAATAAGGCGCTTATTAGGGGGAGGCCTGCGTCCAGCAGTGGACCTATATAGGCTGTTGAGGTTGAGGCATAAGGATTTTAACTTTCATAATTATGATTACTGAGTTGTCAAACCATACAAATACGTCAAAGTTTATCAAATTTAAACATTTAAAAATCGTTGTGTATGTCGATAGACAACTACAATTGTTGATAGTTTGTTTTAGTAAAGATTCATAGCAAATAGCATACACATAGATGTAAATTACAAAAAACTTCTTATCTGGTAACTAAATTACTTATAGAAAATGGTAACACCCACTTTACTATGCGTGACCTGCCATAAATCATCCGTCTTCATCATTCTTTTACCTAAGCTTCTACCTATATCTATAAAAATATGTATTGTCAAGATCTTAGAAACTAATTACGATGTTGACGGATGACGGATCACACCAAACGACGGACAACCAATCCGTTCTCTCGATGATACATTGAAAATGATTCTAACATTCATTTCTTAGAGATCCGTAACGAACGGTCTCAGTTCGCGTCCGAAGCAACTTGGTGGTAAGGTTCAGTATATTATTTATTGCATTCATAGAATCATGTCTTATCAGGTTGTTCGTTTCGTGCGATCCGTCGCCCGAAACTACGTATTTTGCGAACTACGAAAATTCGTGTTTTAAAGTAGGCCTGACGGTTTAACGATAGTATTGAAACGTCATCAACTTTATTTCCGTGTCAGTGTTTAGTTTTACAATTTGACCTTTTCTAAGTGTACATTTATTGTATTTATGGAAATAAAGAGTTTTTGATTTTGATTTTTTATTTTGCTCAAGACGTCGCATATTTGTATGGAATTTGCGTAGTTCCAAATTCATACGTTAGAGATGCTGTACCGAATGTCATAGAAAAACTAGACGTTACGATGAAGTCACGATAATCGTCAAACCGAACTCAGGGCTGTTAATGGAATCCATGTATTATTTATTAAAATTACAATCAAATTATATAAATAAATTAGAACTAGTATTTACAATTGAAACAATTGAGCTAACTGCAAACTGTTGCAAACAATTTACAGGCAGCTCAACTGATCCATATCAACACCAGTCGGAATTTATTTATTTATTTTAATAAAATGACTTATAATAATACAGACAGAAACAAGTGGTGATGTAAACACAAGACAACATTCCGAAATCTTTAAAAGTAGAATGTCACTTAACAATTTGGTCAAAAACTTTTAAACTATTTATATAATACCTAAATTTGTAGAGTAGGAAATAACTATGATAAAAGTGACTAAATAAGTAATTAAATTTACATTTTAAAAATTGTAATAGTATAACATTATAAAAGACTTATTGCACCTTAAAAGAAGCTACATAAAAATAGTGTAAAATTCAGTTTAGAATTGAGAAGAAATACGATCAATACGACGGTTACGAACATACTTACCTATTGTCACATCATCACGATTCAAAATACACACGAAATGGCATAGAAGACCCTTAAGCTCTGCGCTTATTCCAGTACTGCTACCACACAACACAAAAACGTGCATTCAAATATGGGCTTAAATTCGTTATTCTTTAGATACATTTCACAGTGACAAAATGGTTTCCCACAAGCTTTAAACGCAGCGCAAGGTGTCCTGTCATCTGATACCGTCAATATAAAATTCATCTAAATGTTCCGAGTTAAAGACCAAATTTGAATGCACATTTTTGGGGTGTGCTGCAGCGGTGCTTTTCAGGTGTGCGACAAGCTTTAGTATTGTTCCTCTTTTTATTAATAGCGCTATTATTCTTGACAACACGTCTGTTGTATAACGCTATCAACATACAAGTAAGCAGGCTGATTACAGACAAATTACAGACACTTTTAAGACTAAACAGTCAATCGATAACATGACTGTTCGCCAACACTTCTGCGAGATATTAGTTACTACAAATAATCATTTTACTGTATGAAGTTGCTATACAATGTTCGCTGATCATCGCAGTTGTTAAATTCAAAATCGATGTGAAATGTCTGTAAATAAACCACCCATACTTAACCTAAAAATCACTTGGTTGCCGTGGTTTTTTATACGCATATTAAAATTCTCTGTTGATTTGGGATATTCCTTCTATAAATATTGCTGACTTGACGCCAAACATAAGAATTTTAGTTTTTTTTTTTTGTGGTTTGTTTACAAACATTTTGCGTCGATCTTCATGTAACAGGAAAAATCTTAAAAATGTAAGGTATCGGTCGGTCGGATTGGATCATGTAGAAAGAAGAGTACGCACCCTAGGAAAGTTCTTCGCCATTCATCATAAAAACGCGGAAGGTGGACTCGTCAACTGCTGCGTCGGCGTACATTAGCTCCTCCTGCGTAGATAAATTATTTATTAGGGTTCCATACACAAAGAATGCCAACAAGCGGACAGACAAATGGCTTAGGCTCAGGTAAGGTGGGCATTATCCCCATGAGATAAAAGCCAACAAGGCGTTTATCAGGGGGAGGCCTGAGTCCAGCAGTGGACAAATACAGGCTGTTGAGGTTGAGGTTTTCTATCCCACGGGAACTGATTTATGGTATAAAAATTATGTTTCATCTAACCTATGTTTGATCCCAGGATTAGAATTAACTGTATGCAAAATTTCAGCGTGATCGGTTCAATAGTTTTGGCGTGAAGAAGTAACAAACATCCATATATCTATACATCCAAACTTTCGCATTTATAATATTAGTGTGATGTGATTATCTTTAGGGGCCGCATGCCCAGCGTGGGGATTATGGAATTACATAATCCCCACGCTGGGCATGCGGGTTGGGGATCGCAGTTCGGTGGTAGAATTGTTCTGCAGGAGGCACTGCTGACCGCTCGCGGTGGATATCCCTTAGTCGCCTCTTACGACACCCGCGGGAAGAGTTGGGGTGGTGCAAATTCTAAGCCGGCACCACACAGCTGCCTCGTACAATCTAGAGTTTATAATGTTGATCTATTGACGATTCTGCGACGATACCACTGTCATAGAAAATTGATTGGTTAGCAGGATCGCCCCCTGGTGTATAGAATAAGCTCATGTACCTGCATGAGGTCTATCGTGGGATGTGCGTCGATGAGATCAAGTCCGTCCAGTTGACCGTCCAGTTGTACTGCGTTGGACGCCTCCTCGATTTCGCTCGCTCTATTGCTACTCTCCCGAATTATGAACCTGGAAATGTACATCTTATGTTAGTTTATTGACGACCTCAGTGGCGCAGCGGGCGAGAGTCCGCCTGCGACGCAAGAGGTTGCGGGTTCGATTCCCGCCTCGGAACAAACTTGTGTACGATCTGCAGAAATTTGTTCCGTTGGTCTGGGTTTTACTATGTATGTATAATAAAAAAAATCTATCTATATTATATTTAAATAATGTATTAAATATATCAGTTATCTAGTACCCATAACACAAGCTTTAAGTAGCTCACTTTGGGGCTAGATGGTGCTATGTGGATTGTCCAGCATTATTTATTTATTATTTATTTACTGGACTGCAGTTAAGGAAATAGGATATTTTTGAGTTGTATTTGTTTGTGCTGTACGTAAATAAATAATGCTGGATGATTCACGCAGCATCATTTAGCCCCAAGCTGAGCAGAGCTTGTGTTGTGGGTACTAGATGACTGATATACTTAATAATACATTACACAGATAAATATTAATAAGCTGCGCCCCGAAGCTTCGCCCCCGTGGAAATTTATGTTTGAAACTTTCTTATTTGTTTCTTTCACAAGAACCTTCTCCTAACAATAACAAACACAACAAACAAAATTGCGAAATTGGTCCAGCCGTTCACGCGTGATGCCGTGACCAAGGGAAATAGAGATTCTTTTTTATACAGGGTGAGTTTTTATAAAGTGCACATACTAAAATGGGTGAAAATATACTCAATTTTATCAACAGAAAAAAAGTTAAAAAAATTCTAAAAAATATATTAATTTTTTTATGGCCTTTTTAATATTTTTTATAACCACTGTCTACCCAATGTAAACAAACTGTTATTACTTTTGAACTAAGAGTCGTATCTCTATGAATCAAAATTAATTATGATCTCTAATGATAGGCCGTTCTTATAAACTAAAAATGCTTCAAAAAATACAAAAATACAATACAAAGAACAACAGCGAGGTGGACATTTTGAACAGTTAATGCACTAGTTTGATCCTGTAAATAATTCAATGTTAAGTAAATGATTTTAAAAAGTTTTCTTTATTTTAATAATTGATTTTCCCTATTAAAAACACACCAGAAGGGCCTGTCTTCAATCACCGATAGAAAATGTTGTGTTTAAGTTATTGGCTTGGTTATTTTACTATTATAAAGCTAATACAAAGTAGAATAACATGAAATAACAATAACATAGGGTTTGTAGGACGTTTTATTTAGAAATTTGTTATTTCTTATAAAAATGATCAAAAAATAGTAAGTTTTTCCTCCAATATCATTTATTTATTAATTTATGGTGTGTATTTTTTGAAGCATTTTTAGTTTATAAGAACGGCCTATCATTAGAGATCATAATTAATTTTGATTCATAGAGATATGACTCTTAGTTCAAAAGTAATAACAGTTTGTTTGCATTGGGTAGACAGTGGTTATAAAAAATATTAAAAAGGCCATAAAAAAATGAATATATTTTTTAGAATTTTTTTAACTTTTTTTCTGTTGATAAAATTGAGTATATTTTCACCCATTTTAGTATGTGCACTTTATAAAGACACACTGTATATTCAGATAAATAAATGATGGGGTTGGTGCAAATTCTAAGCCGGCACCACACACAGCTAGTATAATACACATAGGTATAGAATAACTATAAAATGTCACGGGAAAGTTAAATTTCCCTTCACTCCACTAGCAGTGTCAAGCGGTAGTGCCTAAGAAAGGTATTATACTTACTCGCTATCTTCGTTAATCAGTACATTTCCATGCAGGAAGAGATCGCTTCGCACTGTATAGATGTTACTCTCCGAGTTTTCTGATTGCTCCACCTAAAAATAAATACAATTTGTTGATCCTAGATATACAGGGTTATTGGTTATTCACTGACAATGCGTAAACTGCAGGTTCTGCCTATCATCACGAACACACTCGTGAAGACGCCAGGTCTTAATTCTTATTTTTTTGTAAATCACCTCACATACAAAATAATGTCCGAAACCTAATTAATTACTAGATACCGATCTCCCACTCCTATTTAAATCCACATCATCATCATTGGCTTATTTTACATCTACGCAAGATGATTTAAATAAATAAATAAATAATAAATAATGCTGGACAATTCACACAGCAATATGTTGAGGGAATACCAACACCCGACACAGCAGGATCTTTACGAGGAGATGACTCTCACGCCCTACAGCATCTACAAGCAGCGCACGTAACGTATGCACAAAAAAATTGTATTCTTTCATGAAATCAAAGAAAATAAATACGTGGACGGATTCTACTAGGTATTTAGTATTTTCAAGTATTTCAACAACAGGTTTTTTGTTAACATAGTGTGTAACCCCACACTCAGGGTAATTTCTAATAAATCAAAATAATATCGCAAAAACTTTCGACTTCGACGGAACTTGAACCAGCATCCTTCCGTAATTTTTGCGATATTATTTGTTTTTTTCTGAGATACCTGAGTATCTTCTTCCATAGTAAATTCCGGCTGTTGCTCCGCCTTCTGTTCCAAAGGCCACGTGCAATGTGTGCGAGCGCACCTTCCTTCCAAATCATACTCATAACGACATGGCGCCTCCTTTTCTTCTTCAACTTGATTCTCAGCCGTTTCTTCAGTTAACCCGCTGAAATTGTTGACGACTAATTCACCATCGCGTCTTATCATATTCGTAATGGATGTTTCTATCGCGTCAGATAAGGAGAAGGACGAGTCACCGATACCGTAGAGTAGCGCGCCGCCGTCCAATGTCATCTGAAAAAGATTTCATTTCATTCATTGCCAATATGTAATGTATTAATTGCCTGCGACGCAGGAGGTTGCGGGTTCGATTCCCGCCTCGGAACAAATTTGTGTACGATCTGCAGAAATTTGTTCCGTTGGCCTAGGTGTTTTATATGTATAATAAAAAATATCTATCTATGTAGTATGTAGTATTAAGTATATCAGTTATTTAGTACCCATAAAACAAGCTTTGAATAGCTTAATTTGGGGCTAGATGGTGCTGTGTGGATTGTGCAGCATTATTTATTTATTTATTATTTATTTATTTCTATGGAAACGTATAAAGGTGATTTCCATACCATGGGAACTGATTTAAAGGATAGCCTATGTGCGATTCCAGGATAAGAGTTACCTGAATGCAAAATTTCAGCCCGATCCATTTAGTAGTTTTGGCGTGAAGAGGTAACAAACATCCCTCCAAACATCCATACATCTAAACATGCAAACACGCGAATTTATAATATTAGTGAGATTCATACCAGAAGCATTTTTTTGCCATCATTCTCTTTCGGCTCCAGTATTTTAGTCGCTTCTATAATTTCGGGTTCAGCTTCCGGTTTTTTCGGCTCCTTTGCTATTTTCTTTGGGGTCTTAGCTGTCGTTTTCTTAGGGGCAGCTGCATTATTAAGTACCGCGGGTTTCTTGGGCGACGCAGGTTTTTTAGTAACGGTCTCCTTGGTGTCGATCTTATGGACCTTCTTCATATGCAGGAATAGTGAATTTCTTTGAGCAAATGACTGCTCACAACCTGACGAAAATAAAAAAAGAAAATAAGGAAAAAGGGGTCAGTCAAGCTATAATAAATGAATCCAGGAACAAAGTCTATAAGCTAATTCTTATGAGCGAAAAAACGTTGTGACAAGCTGCACTGAGACGGTATCTGTAGGTTCACTTATCACTATGCCAAATCTCATAAAGAAATAGGACGAGCACTGAACATTGACGGCAGGTTGGGGAGACAACATTCAACGTTTCGCGTAAGTTTTCGTACCTACGATGAGTGGAGAGGTGTCATCATCCCTCAAATATATGATGATGAACTTTCTGATAAGTGGCCAGTGTTAATTTTGCGCGAAAAGGCCCTGCAAGTTAGTAGTTGTAGGGCCATAGGGCTTTTTCGGTAGGGCTCTCAGCCTTGTTATTGTCAAACGTGCGTTACTTTAGGCAGCGTAGTCGCGTAGCGTCGTCTAGTATCACAAGCCAGCAAGGAGTATCGAGTACTACCTTCTTGCGTGCAGGCGTGCGTGGTGCGCGGCGCGTGGCGCCTGGCAGCGTAGTTGCGTAGCGCCATCTAGTATCACAAGCCAGCAAGGAGTATCGAGCCCTACCTTCGTGCGTGCAGGCGTGTGGTGCGCGGCGCGTGGTTCCTGGCAGCGTAGTTGCGTAGCGCCATCTAGTATCGCAAGCCAGCAAGGAGTATCTACTAGTAGTACTACCTTCTTGCGTGCAGGCGTGCGTGGTGCGCGGCGCGTGGTTCCTGGCGGCGTAGTTGCGTAGCGCCATCTAGTATCACAAGCCAGCAAGGAGTATCTACTAGTAGTACTACCTTCTTGCGTGCAGGCGTGCGTGGTGCGCGGCGCGTGGTTCCTGGCGGCGTGGTCGCGCAGGTGCTCGCGGCGCGGGAAGGTGCGCCCGCACGCCGCGCACTCGTGCCTCCGCTCGCCCGTGTGCCGGCGCGCGTGCCGGACCAACTTGCTCGCTGAGCGGAATGCCCAGCCACAGTTCTGAAAAAAGTTGGAGTAAATTTGTTTATAACTTAAGAGACTGTAAGTAGTTGATTTAAAATAGTTTATTGACTTTGCTCAGGCTAGCCCGTCAGTGATAAAATGTAAGGAAACGTGCATAATAGAGTTGATGACTGTTTTTTACCTCAGCCATATATAAGAAAACATACCTACATTATATTTTTGTTTCATGGAGTTTTTATATCAATTCGAGATTATTTATTTATTTGATAAAATTAAACTGTAAAATACAGCAATCCACGATGAGACATTGCACACCAATCAGAGCATTGCACAATTGTTTCGTCAAACTCCTCTTTTCATAATTCATAATTCATTTATTGTTTGTGAATCAGATATTATTACAGTCAGTTCATGAGACTTATTTTAGATCGCTGGATTCTGCCACTTGGGCGTACAAACATTTCAATATACAAATTTATGAACATTGGATTTTTGCCTGTGCGTTCACTTACAGGGTGGTTACAGGGATAAGGTCTGTCCCCGGTGTGTGCCCTGGCGTGTTCCCTCAGGCGGCACGGCTGCCGGAACACGCGGCCGCAGCCCGGCCACGTGCACACGAGCGCGCGCGTGCACGTAGACTGCGCGTGCGTCCGCAAGCCCGTCGCCCACCAAAAGCGGCGGTCGCAACTGTCACATCTGGAAATAAATGTAGCATGCTACTGTATTTTGGGAGCATTTGGGAAAATGTTGATTTTTTGCCTAAAATCTCCTATTTATGCTAAAATACCAGTGAATTGAAGTAATTTTTTTCATATTCTATTCTATCAGCCTTTATTATTCCACAACTGGACATAGGCATCCCCTAGTGAGTCTGAGTAAATAACTCTTTCTAAGCATAATAGATAAATAATGCTGGACAATTCACACAGCCTCATCTAGCCTTAAATTAAGCAGAGCTTGTATTTATAATTGCAAGAAAGACAAGAACTTAATTATCTCACTTATAAGCAGCATCCTCGGGCACATGGTCTTCATTCAAATGCTTCACAAGGATGTCTCGGGACAGGAAGAAGTGCCCGCATTGATGCTCCACACCATCACTATCCACTTTCTTCACGGGGCACTCAATTATGGCTGATACATTTGGTGTTTTCTGTCTGCTATGAATTAGTTTGTGCTTTTGCAGCCTAGCATCATTCCAGAAGCTTTTGTTGCAATTTGGTACATCACACTGAAATAATGAATGAGCAATGGTTTGATTTCTTATTTATGTCTTGGAGATGCTTCTGGCTGGTATTTATATGGATCAGTTGAGCTACCTGTAGATTGTCTGTAGTTATGTAAATATGTACTAGTTCTAATTTGGATCTTTTTGATTGTAATTTTCTTAGTAAATAATTTATGAACTGAATTAGACCTTACAAAATATATATAAAATAATTATAATTTATTTAAGCCTGTATTTTCCCACTGCAAGTTAAAGGCCCTTCTATTCCATTTCTACACATCATGTACGTTTGGTTGTTGATTTAGTTCATATTTTCATCTACTAAGCTAAAATCACATACCTTATACTTGACAACTCTACTATTCAAACAGCTCTGAATGATCATTTCTTTCTCAGATACATTAACAGTTTCATGAAAAGAATTAATTTCTTTGCTGAATGATGTCACTTTAGCGTTTTTATTTTTCTCTTCTTTACAAATCTTTATTTGAGCCATATCATCTGAAAAGAGGCAAAAGAAGTAGGTTGTAATTAATTAATTGTGTTAAGAGAAAAAATTATTCCTTGTACTGTATGCCTGTGATTTTTTTTAAGGTGCTGGTCCAATGTTATCATTGTTTTTTTATCTAAGAGCAATCAGGTAAGTCATAATAATGCTGATTTTTTATTCTGAAATTGTTTGCCCGTCCGCGATTCATTAGCTGGATGTTATTAAATAAAGACCTAATCTATGATGTATAATGACTAAGTTGTGAAGTTTGTTGTTTAAAATGTGAAGTTTAAAGGCCAATGGCACAAAATGGCTATGTTGTGAAGTTGCTAGAAATATGTGCAACTAGCTGGTGCCCGCGACTTCGTCAGCGCAGGATTAGTATTTCGAGTAGCTTATTTATCTACTTTAAATACCAGAAGCGATAAAAGTATCTATTTTAATCTAGGAATAAATTTATTACTACCAAATGTGCATTTGAAATAAATTATCAATTTTTATTGTAGTTATGGTTCACTATTTTGGCTATAATGGCTTACACATAAGATATAGATATATACTGTGGCAGGCTTTTTTGTAGCACTATTTAAGATAAACATTTCCATCATACATTACATATGTGTAACTCAAGCGATTTTTGCAGCGCATGCCAGAATAGCTCGCAGATGGTAGATTTTTTCCTACATACTTGACACTTATCATCATATTTTGAACAATTCACACAATATCTTTATAAATTGTAGCAGTGTTATTCTGGTGTATAAGCTATATTATTGTAAAGTTTTATTAAAATCAATTCAGTAGTTTTTACGTGAAAGAGTAGCCAACATCCATCCATTCTTACGAACTTTCGCGTTTATAATATTAGTAGGATGAAAATCAATAACAATAATATTATAAATGCAAATTTTGGATGTTTAGATGTATGGATGGTTGTTTGTTGCCTCTTTGTTTCAAAAATATGTAACAGATTGGGCTGAATTTTTGCATACAGGTAATTCTAATCCTGGAATCAAACATAGGCTACTTTTTATCCCATTAATCAGTTCCCATGGGATATAAAACTTTCCATAGAAACATGGGGTGCAAAGCCACACAGATATAATAATACTATACTAGGCCACGGGCAGAAACTAAATCGTCATATCTATAAAACAAAATATCTTACAAAAATTTGGCATGACCATGTCTTTTGAATCTTCACTCATAAAATTAAGGCACCATTTATTTTCTACTTCAGTCTCTGTATTCTTTCCTGTGAGTTGGGTGTCATTTGGCATGGCATTCTGAAATAAAATATTGTATTTTGAAAAGAATTTATTTTGTATGGTAGAAAATAATGATGAAAGAATATAGATATATTCTCTCTAATATACAAATTATCATGTGATAATAATGAAGAATTATCTTTTGCTATAAAATGCTAATATAAAAGATAATTTTTCAACTCATACAAGTGGTGGATTCCAAAGGTTGGTTGCCAAACACCAAGTTCTCACCTCTTTCCTTTGGCTATTCAGTAAGAATGATTCTACATTCAAAGAGCTCTGCTTCCCCTCGCTATCTATAAATGAAGAACAAAATATTACACTAATGAAGTAGCCATAGAACAGAATAACATCACAAAAAATTATACTTTACAGTCAACTTGCTGCCTAAGAAGACTCGATTTGGTGACATAAAACTCTTGTTTGATTAGTGAGTTTTCATTTTGATTTTCTGAAACACTTGGTGATATATTCTTTTTAATTTCTCCCTTTGGTTCACGGATTTCACTACTGGCTGCCACATTGTGAATAGTAAAACTCAAGAAGTTGGGTACTTGAGCCTGCTGGACACTTTTATGTGTTCCTGGGTCAATTTTTTTAGGAAACAAATCTGGAAAATCAGCAACTTTAGCCAACAACTTAACCGGATTTATGGACTGGTTCTCAGTTATCTGTACCCTAAACAACTGTTTATCTTCCGGCGATTCATATGACAAAGCCTTTCGTTTTCTCGTAGTTTTCCTTCGAAGAATGTTAGGCTTTTGGAAAACTTTCCTGGGACCAATATCTTGAGAAGCAAACATCTCGTTCTAGTTACTTCATTATTATATTCTAATGATAATTTCACCTCCGCTTTGTAATTTATATTTTTTGTCGAAAGATATGTATCACAACATGTTACATGGACCAGCAAACCAGCTAAATAAGGTTCATAAAGTTGTTGTGAAGATTTCGCTGTTTTGTCGCCTGCTATGAATTCAGTATCTTCGAAACTATTTAATTTGATTATTCGAACTTATCCCATTTCGTTGATGTTACGAATAACACATTTGACTTGAAATTCCATTACAAACACCAACCAAAAATCCCAATGAAATCACATCATCAAATCATCAAACCAACCAAACTATTCCATTTTCTGGTAAATTTTGATTTTGACAGTCAAATTACTTGACAAGTAACATTATCTTGAATCTTTTTAAGTACGGCAGCTCCACAATCCGTAGCGGTCCGACATCCGTACCAGTACCGTACGTACACTGGATGGTCAGTCATGCAAAGTCGCACAATATCCGGGAGACAATCATAGCCAAATCATAGCAAACTTAATTCGTCTCTGCCAATAACTTCGTTGAAATAGCTGGTTACTGGTTGGTATAATAGCGCTGCCGCCGCCGCCGCAGCTGTTAGAATTTGAAGGTTAGGTTCACTTGAAAAGTAAACAAAAATATGGATTTTCATGGAATTGAAGAACTTGCTAACGAAATTGAAGATGTATCGGACCCTTCTAGTTTTGAAAAAGTTAATATTTATTATGATGAACTCCAAAAAGAAGCCACGGAGTACATACAGGTATTGTGCAATGTTTTTCTTAAATGTTTTTCAAATATTATGCAATTTTGTGCAACCTAAATTCTATTTTACTTTAGTATTATAATTCAAAAGATCTTTTAAAGTTCATTTAGCAATAAAAGCCCCATCCATTGACATTTGTAAATATCGATTGTTGAAAATACGTATTGATATTTATACCTACCTAAAAAAAATTGTGTCCAAATCATATGATTATGAACAAAACACAATACCTACAACGTTGTTATTATTTAAATAAAGCTATCAAAGCCTCATCAATGGAAAAATAAGAATGCTGACAATTCATAGCCCCTTTGAAAAATATCCTTCCGAGCTCCAAACTAAGCAGAGCTTGTGATAAGGGCACTATAATTTCATAAGTTAGGTAAATGAACTTTGTAAACGGCGATTATACCTACCTATTAGATTTCTGGAATTCGATTATACCTCTTAGGTTTCAGGAATTCATCAAGGTTAGCCAGTCATGGTTCAGCCAGTTTATGGGGCTTGCTTTCACTGAAAAACATTAATTGAGACTACAAGGGGCAATTCAAATGGCACAAAAACTAAATTAATTAGACTGCACTAAAATTATGCTTAATATACATATACAGCTTAAATTTTAGAACTGTTGAATTAAGATTCTGAGCCATTTGAATTGACTCCAATAGGTACCTACCTACCTGACTCATTGATTGCTTTGTTATCATGTGCTTGTAATCAAGTTTAAATTAATATCATTGACACCACTACATATTTCAGCTATTAATATCCAAATTGGAGTTCAGTTTTATAACTTGGCAACAGCCTTGGTACCAGACAACCTCATGTGGAATTACAGCGGAACATCAACCATTGATTGAGAGAAATAAATCGGAGACAGAAAAATTTCGCACTGATAAGATGACTAAAGGTGAACATGATCAAATCAATAAAAACTGGATGAGATTTATAAAGGTACTAAAATAACAATTTGTGTATCCATTTGAGTTTAAATAGTAGTACCTAGTCGGATTCTTCTTACCTATCTATATTCAATGCTCTCTAATTTTCTAGCATTTACTGCCCAGCTTCAACTGCAGCATGTGCGTCTTGGACACTAAA